>CM055116.1:702426107-703915812 GCA_029206835.1 Rana muscosa | reverse complement strand
AAGAGAAGAGAGGGAGAAGAGAAGAGAAGGAGAGGGGGAGAAGAGAAGAGAGGGAGAGGGAGAGAAGAGAAGAGAGGGAGAGGGAGAGAAGAGAAGGAGAGGGAGAGAAGAGAAGAGAGGGAGAAGGAGGGGGGAGGAAGAGGAGGAGGGGGGAGGAAGAGGAGGAAGGGGGGAGGAAGAGGAGGAAGGGGGAGGAAGAGGAGGGGGAGGAGGAGGAAGAGGAGGGGGGGAGGAGGAGGAAGAGGAGAGGGGGGAGGAAGAGGAGGGGGGGAGAGGAGGAGGAGGGGAGGGGAGAGGAGGAGGGGGGGAGAGGAGGAGGAGGGGGAAGAGGAGGAGGAGGAGGGGGGAGGAGGAGGAGGAGTGGGAGAGGAGGAGGAGGAGGGGGGGAGAGGAGGAGGGGGGAGGAAGAGGAGGAGGAGGGGGGGGGGGGGAGAGGAGGAGAAGGGGGGGAGAGGAGGAGGAGGAGGGGGGAAGAAGAGGAGGAGTGAAAAATGGATCACTAACCCTGTCCCTTCCACTCCTATGTCCCAGGCTGCATAGTTTACAGTGCAGCATCTGAAGTAAAAGGAAGCTCCTGTCGTTCTGCTGAAGTTACTCACTCATGTCCTGTAGCAGAGTGCTCTCGGTCCCCGACTCCCTGCTCATCCATGTGTGAAGGGCCAAGGCTGCGGCGGGGGAAAGCAGAGTATGTATTCTTGAGCCACCTCCATGTCAGTGGACACTGACAGATCTCGGAAGGCAGGGCAAAGTTCAATGATAGGACTCGGAGAGTAGTGCCTGTGCAGCAGGAATGTGTGACAAGCCGCCTCTGGCTGGAGGAGACGGTGTCCAGCGCAGCGACATCAGATCAGTGTCACTGGCATCTGGGTGATTTGAAATCTCCCGCCCACACCCCTTTCCAGGCACAGATTGGCCGCACAAGGGGTTGTGGGCGGGCACAGGGGATACATGGGGCGGACCTAACTTACCTTCTCTTCCCTCCTTGTACAGCGGCAATTCTCGGCAGGTCACCGGGCAGGGGATGTTGACACTGCTGCGGGCGTGTTGGCGGGCGGGTCAGTGGGCGGCGAAAGTACGGCGCCAGACTCATTGGCAACACACTCCTGCTCCTGACACTTTGGCGCCCCCCTCCCCTCTGGCGCTTCGGTGCAGTGCACCCCCTGCACCCCGTCTCGGACCGGCCCTGGTTGGTGTGTTGGGTGTATGAATGATTACTCTAAGCTTTTCTGCTTCCAGGTGATATATTTTTTTTTACTGGTATTTTTACATGAAATTCACAATGACTGAAAATATGATATCAATAATGTCAACGCTGACTCCCAAAAGTACTTTCAATTAAATAAAAACTTCAAAGTACACAAAAAGTTTATAATTGTGTATAGAAAGATTAAACACAGTGTGTTTGGGTTTATTATGAGAACTGCCATCACCTATTTATGTATTGTGTGCGGTCTTTGGTATATTTTAATCACTTCAATTATTGAAATTAAATGTTCTTGTAAGAATTATGATTTGGCTCGAAGGCGCTGTCTCAAGAGAAATTAGACTTGGTAAAAGCCAAAATGTATTGTACTGAGGGATTAGTAAAAACATGAGTTCATGAGCTGAAAATTACAATTTGCATGCATATTGATATTTGAAAATTTTCTCTAAAACATGAGATTTACTGGAAGTGTTAATTATGGCACCCCATAAAATACACACATCTCACAATTTATAGAAAAAGGATTTGCTTTCAAAGTATTACAGATGTTGACTTTTTTTTATAATTACATTTTTACCATCTGTACAAAAATGTCAAGCTGGAGTTGCTTGAAAAAAAGAATAAAACATTTTAACTTTATTGCAGCCATTGCTACTGTACTTAAAAATCAAAAAACAGGGAATATGTTTAATTTAAAAGAAAACCCAGATGCAATGCTGAATTTGCAATCTGATGAATTTGTTTTTATGAAACTTGAATTACCCACTAGATATTTGGAGGGTAAACTATTCATTTTGTTTATAAATTTGTGTTTCTGTAATTTTCTTGTAATTTTATATTGCTACACTCTTTTCCTATGCCGATTGCAAATTCAACACACTAGAATTAATATTGCTAGGTTTGATAACAAATAGCTGCGTTTTAAACATACTTCAAACTTTTTTTATTAAACAATACATCCTCCTAAACAATTAAAATACAAATTACCATAAAATCAAGGACATCACTAGAATCCCAAAAGACCCAGCGCACTCCTGAGTGGCATACCAGAAATGGAAATGTGTGACCTCACAGTAAACAAGACTTGTCCTTTTGTGTTCATATCTATATTTCTTTCTACTAGTGCCCTATACCTTACTCTTATGCCTCGTACACAGAAAAGTACGATGTGAGATTTTTGTCAGGAATTCCAACCGTGTGTATGCTCCATCACACTTTTTTTGTCAGTTTTCCTGCCAAGAAAAGATTGAGAGCAGGATCTCAATTTTCGTGACAGGAAAAATTCCTATCGCAAATCGTGCTCGTCTGTATGCAATTACGACACGAAAAAAACATGCATGCTCAGAATCAAGCAGAAATGCCGAACTGCCTATTGAACTTCATTTTTATTGGCTCCTCATACGTGTTGTACGTCACCGCGTTCTTGACGTTCGGATTTTCAGACAAGATTTGTGTGACCATGTGTATGCAACACAAGTTTGAGCAGTTTTCCTGCTGAAAAAAAAACAAGTTTTTCCTGTCGGAAAAACTGATCGTGTGTACGAGGCATAACACGATGTGTTTTGTTTACCTCCAGGTAGAAAGACAACCTGTTTGCTGTTTGATCTGCAGCACCAGATAGGGAGGTTTTAGTTCACTTCCTGCCAAACAATTAATACTGAACATGTGTCTGCGTGTCTGTTAAACAGCATAACAGCTGTAGCTTTGAAGTTAAGGTGCTGTAGATTTAACAGCTAGCACTCTGATCCTTCCTAAGAGATAATACATGCAGACATGAGACCTAGGGCAGTTAGCTGGAAACCTTTGACCAGTGCTGTAGATGCCTTGGCATTGCAATTGCATAAAGGCAATACATGGAAATACTCTTGGGTTGCACAAAAAAAAGACGGTATTTTTATCATCTAATCATAAATGACCCAACTACAGTAAAGTGAAAACTGATTAGTAGTTGTTGATTATAACACTTTGCAAATAATTCGTTTTTGCAAAAGCAAGTTAAGCAACCCAATAGTCTATATATTCTTAAGTGCCATTATAAATAAATAAATCAGAAGGACATAGCACTATCAGTACAATTAAAATGTACCTTCATTATACCTAGATTAGACAAAGTAATTAGCTTACCTGATAATAGACTGCACAAGAAGTACATTTTTACTTTCCACCCATTCATCTACCACCCCAGTTGCAGCTTGTAAAACTTCTGATAAAGTTTTAACTTTTTTTTAAATAATCTTTATTTATCCTTTCCACGCATTAAAAACACACATCCACTTCCTCCATATACAATAATACATATATAAATTAACCCTATAATCCTCTCCTTGTTCCACTTTCACAACCATCCATCCTCCCTGCTCACTCACTCATCCCTCACACACCCTCTGACGTGTTTCCACTTCTAACCATTTTCCCCATATATTGTTAAATTTATTTTTATTTCCCCTCTTAGTGTATATAAATTCTTCTTTTATTACTGTGTCATCTATCACCCTCCACCATTCTGTCACTGTAGAGGATTTTTCCGCCTGCCACTTCTGCGCAATAAGTTTCCTTCCCTGAAACAAATATCTTGTTATTGCTGTTCGTACATCTCCCGAAAGTCCCCTTTCTTCCAGGAGACCCAATACACATATCCTGACTTCTGGTTGCAGAGATATCACAAATACGGTATTTATCTTTTCAACTATTTGCTTCCAATATTGATATAGCTTGGGGCACCTCCAAACCATGTGTCCCCTGTCGTCCCCACATCTCTGACATCTCGAATCCGACCTCATGCCAAACTGGAACATCCTTTGAGGTGTAAAATACACTCTATGTATCAGATAAAGATGGGAGATTATTTGAGATGATGACAGTGACACGTTAGGTCCTATTTCTAATATCCTTTCCCATTGTTCCTGTGAAAGTGGGCCCACTTCTTTCTCCCATTTAATCTTATTTTTATTGACTGGTGCCTCCCTCCAATCGGCCTTTACTAAGGAATTGTACATATCTGAAATTGCCCCTCTAGAGCCCTCTGCATTTACTAAGTCATGGAGAAGGGGTATGTCGCTCCATTCTGGTGGATTCTGTCCAAGCTGTGCATTCAGCGCATGCCTAATTTGCAAATATCTATAAAAGGATCTGTTTGGAACAGCGTAATCCTCCCTTATTTCTTGAAATGATTTTATTCTTCCTGCCTTAAAGAGTTGTGCCAAAAAATGTATACCCAATTTATCCCACTCCTCTACCTCCCCCATAACTTTAAGTTCCTGCAAGTTGCTGTTATGCCATACGGGAGAAAATTCTGAGAATCCCTTATATCCCAGGATCTTCTTAACCTCTTTCCAACATTTTACCATTAGTTGGGCCGTCATACATCTGGAACAAAAAGAGTCCGCCTCCACTCCCTCCACTTCTGTATCGTGGCATGTATCATTCATAATTAGCCCCTTTTCTCTTCCTAACATTCGGTTACTGCCCCTCATATACTGCACCTGAGCGGCTAAAAAATAGTATCTGGGATTCGGAAGGGCCAATCCCCCCTTCTCTTTTGGCTGTTGTAGGGCTCGGACGCTAATCCTTGCTGCTCCATTCCTCCAGATCAATTCCCTAAACACCCCATCTATTTTCTTAAACCACTGTCTTGGGATCCATACTGGGGAATTGTGGAGAATGTATAGAATTTGCGGCATCCATACCATTTTTACCAGGTTACTCCTGCCAGCCACTGAGAGAGGGAGCCTGTTCCAGACCCGACAATTTTGTCTGAGCTTTGTCAACAGTGGCACTAAGTTTCCATCTATGTACTGTCCTGGATCCCTTGTTATATTTATTCCTAGATATCTCATTTGGGTTACCACCTTCACTTGAATGATCTGCCCTATCAATGGGTCTATCGGCAAAAGCGCTGATTTATCCCAATTAATTGTCAGCCCCGAAAATTTACCAAATTCCCCTACTGTATCCATTGCCTTCACCAATGAGGCTTGCGTATCCCCTAGAAAGAGCAGAACATCGTCCGCGTACATAGCTACCTTCTCCTCCCTCAGTCTCCTCTTGAAACGCTTTATGCCCGGGGATGCCCTTATAGAAATGGCCAGTGGCTCCATTGCAAGGGCGAAAAGCAGGGGCGACAGCGGGGCATCCCTGCCTTGTCCCCCTTGCCAACTGGAACCAATCTGAACATTCTCCATTTATCCTTACCTTTTCTCTGGGGCTTTCATACAATATTTTGATCCATTGAATACAATTAGGGCCAAACTGAAACTCTACCAGGACTTTCCAAAGGCAATGCCACTCAAGGTTATCAAACGCCTTGGTTGCGTCTAAGGATAAAATTGCTCTTGACCCTTCTGCTTCTATTGGCAATTGAGTATTTAGAAATGCTCTTCTTATGTTAGAACTGGTAGATCTACCTGGGATAAATCTCATCTGGTCTGGGTGTACCAGTTTTTAAATTATCTTGTTTAGCCTCATTGCCAATATTTTGGCCAGGATTTTTACATCAGCACACAGTAAAGATATCGGTCTATACGAGGCCGTCTCCAATTGATCTTTCCCTTCTTTCAATAATACTATAATTGTTGCTTCCGTCATGGATGTGGGTAACTTCCCTTCCTCGGCTGCCCAGTTAAATACCTCCAGGAGTCTTGGAAGCAGCACCTCACCGTATGTTTTGTATATTTCTGTTGGCAAGCCATCAGGCCCTGGAGCCTTTTGATTTGCCATCTGCGTTGTTTCCCTTTGTAACTCTTCCAGTGTGAGTGGTGCCTCCAGACCCTCCCTGTCTTTCCCTGATAGCCGTGGAATCTGCAAACCTGTAAAAAAGGTTTCCATCTCTCCCTCTATATTACCATGTAATGTACTACTATACAAGTTCTGATAGTATTTTTTGAAGACCTCTTTTATTTCTGATGTACCTCTCCTAATTTCCCCCTCCTCATCACGGACCGCCGGGATGACAGATAGGGGAGCGTCGGCCCTGGCTATTAGGGCCAAGATTCTCCCCACTCTCTCACCCTACCCATAAAAATTCTGTTTCTGAAATAATTTTTTATTTTCCGCCTTTCTTATTACTTTTTTTTAGGGCTGTTACTGATTAAAATTTTCATGTTCGATTAATCGTTTTTTTTTTACATCGATTAATCGACTAATTTTGATTAATTATAACGCACATACAGTTTTTACAAGAATTTGTTTTTATTAAACTTTAAGAAAAATGTAGAAAGTTAGTTTAACTTTATTTATAAAATGTATCTAGTATATTGACTGTCAGTCACTTTATAGTAGGCAAGTAGGCATCACTTTAGCCAGTCACGCAGACATACCAGAGTGTTTACATTTTCTGGAAGCAGACATGATCGCATTTTATTGATGATATACCCAGAAGAACTGAACAGTCTTTCGCAAGGAACAGCTGTTGCCGGTACACAAAGAATTGTCTGCACAAAACTGCTTAGGACAGGAAACCAATGGTTATTACGTTTCCACCACATGAGAGGATCCTCTGTTTCTGGAATGGGATCTTCTACTTGGTACCACGTCAGCTCGGCCTGTGCACTATGTACTGCATCTGATTCGTCAGCTGAGTACTAGACATGTGCACACTGAAATATTTCGTTTCGGAATTTCGTTTTCGTCCGAAAAATAAATTTATTTAGTTACTCCCGAAATTCGTTTTTATTTATTTCGTTTTTCGTTAGAAATTGCATTAGTCCGAAAATCTGAATTAATTAAGGTCGAATCTGTCATTGAAGGCTTATGGTGTCTGTCGAATGTTCAAAGAAGATTCGACGGAGCAGTGAAACTGTACGACGCTGCAATCATACATTTCCGGTCGAATGTTCCGCCCACAAGCTATAGAAGAATTCTAATGTTGTATGACTAGTAATAATTATATTTATTCATTACTATTACTAGTCAACCAACATTAGAATTCTTCTATAGCCTATGGGCATTTGACCGGAAATGTACGATTGCAGCGTCGTACAGTTTTGCTGCACCGTCGAATCTTCTAACTTTCGATGCTTTGTCGAATCTTCGTCATTCTAGCTATTTTACTGCTCCTCCTCTTTGGTTACAATCAGCCAATAACATTCATCATCAACTTTATTTTTATTTTACTTCCCCCACCCAATTCCAGCAGTGATCTTTTCTCTCTATGTCGAATCTTTTCTCTATAATAACAAATCTTTTCTCTCTATGTCGAATCTTTTCTCTCCTATGTCGAATATTTTCTCTCTATAATGTCGAATCTTTTCTCTCCTATGTCGAATCTTTCTCTCCTATGTCGAATCTTTCTCTCCTATGTCGAATCTTTTCTCTCTATAATGTCGAATCTTTTCTCTCCTATGTAGAATAATCTTGGACTAATAGAGTTAAGGTTAGGCACATTCGACCACAGGTTCGATAGACACAGATTGTTATTGTCAGCGTCACGTCGAACTATATCGAACTGTTGTAGCAACGAAAACGAAAATAAAGCATTTGTTTATGTCGGATCTTTCGGTTTTCGGATTCTGTGCTTTCTTTTCGTTTGTTAAAACGATAACGAAAATAGCTGAAATTCGGACGAAAATGCATTCGGACGAAAACGAATGCACATGTCTACTGAGTACTGCGATTCAGAGTCGCTCAGCAACAGAGTACGTTTTTGTTTCTTCGGCACAGGTACTTTTGTCTCATCATTGCTTTTTTCTTCTAAGTCTGTTGGACATCCTGCTGGCTGTGTTCTATCGTAGAAGGCCCTGAATGCATTTGACAATGTTGTCCACACTGCTTCGTGTTTCTCTCTTCTTAGACAGGTGAGTTTCTTGTAACGTGGCTCTAAGGCCACAGCCATTTGCAACATTGTAAAAGCATCAATGCCTTCAATTCTGTTTGTGAAGTCGTTCAATGTTGCAGTTTTGAATCGTCCAATATAACCTGGATCGTCATCATTAACTATTAACAGTCTACGCAAAAAGGCCTGTAATGGAAGAACGGCAGAACATGTCACATATTGTTCACCCCCAACATATTCCGTAGCATCTGCAAGTGAACCTAAGACTGACGTATATTTGGCCATTTTGTCCCAATCTGACTCTGTCAGTTTAGGTCCACTGTAGTTTTTTGGATGATCAATGTGATACTGCATTATGGCATCTTTGACTTCCAACAATCTGGCTAACATCATGTAAGTACTGTTCCAACGAGTTGCCACATCCTGCTGCAATTTGTGGAACATGACATCTTTTGGCGAAGAGACACTGGAATGGCTGCTCTTCAGTTCAGATGTGTTGGCCGAGCTGTGCTTGAAATGTCCAACTAAGTGTCTACATTTTGCCACAAGAGGTGATGAGTCAGCTGCCTTCAAACTTGCTAATATGCTAAGTTGAAGACAATGTGCGATACATGGTATGTGACTGTAACCTGTTTGTCCGATAGCAGCAACCATGTTTCGTGCATTGTCCTTTATGATACAGCATATTTTATCGGAGATGTTCCATGTTGCAGCAAGCTCTTTATAGAAACTGGCAACGTTTTCAGCAGTGTGTCGTTCATCAACAAGTAAGCAACCTAAAGCTACTGATGTCAGTTTCCAGTCGGAATCAATCCAGTGTCCCGTTATACCACAGTATGATTCATTGTTGTTTGAGGTCCAAAAGTCAGTAGCGAGAGCAATACTGTGAATACTTTCTATAGCTTTCTTATGCTGTGTTAGCTTCTCGTTGTACATCTGACCAATCACAGTGTCGATTGTACGGCGACTGGGTAAACTATAAGTCTGGTTTTGAAGAGCTATACGTAGTACTGTTTGTAGTCCATCATCTTCCACAATTGCCGTCGGACGTCCTGAACTGGCATTCCACTGAGCAATAGCAATTTTCAAGTCCGCAGAAACTTTGTCACTTACAGGCTTGTTTGACTGAGACAAGAAATTAGATATTGATGATTGTACTGTCGAACTCTTCTGCCGGTCACTGTCGACAACGTGTTGATACTTGAGTGTATGTTTGTTCTGTAGGTGGTACGTCAGTGATGTATTTGTACCACGGAAAGCCAATTGTTTATTGCAGTGAATGCAGTAAACTTTGTTGCCATCGTCTACTTTGCCATCAGCAGTTAGTTTAAAAATGAAATGCTTGCTCAACTTTCCGCTTACATGCTTAACTGCAACGTTGCTTTCATTGCTCGCCATTGTTGTTTACTGTCTAAACGTCTAAGTACATTTTATATAGAATGCCAAGGATCTCTTTCCGTCACACTGTTAACAGTGGAGGTTTTGAAGTTCTCACAGAACATTTCCCTTTTTGCCCCCTTCCTCTGATGGAGCCTGATGCATCCTCCTGCTCCACAGATGCAAAGGTACCTCAATCCAGTGGGTGCAGTTTGCTAGCATTTAGCAGGGTAAATCTCACTGTCCAGGCTATAAAAGCAGAAAGAAAGATGCAATCAGCGCAAAAAATAATAAATAACCCCCCCCTTCCCCCCCCCCCCTGTATGCAAGCTGAACACTAAGGAATTTCAATTTTCACAAAAAAAATCAAATGGCAAATAGTAAATAGAGAGTAAGTGCTGCGCAAATTGAATCAGTCCCACATATATAATCAGAGAGTGATGATAAATAGAATGTCCAGAGAAAGAATGAACTTCAAGTTCCACAGAGAATTTCACCAGTGCTAAAAAGTCCACAATCGGTGACAATCCCTCCACCTCTGGTTTAACTAAATACTCTCACCTCCCAGCATGGACCCCTGAGCAAACAGGAGGTTAATGCAAGCAGTTAGCGGTTAGCATGGACCAAAGACTTCCTTCACGTCTCCTTATTACTCAGCAAGGGCACGGGATCATAAGTATAAATGAAGCAACAGCAGATGCCACGCCGGACGGCACAAATCCACAGCTTATCAGCCAATAGGACAAAATATACACTGTCCAGGCTGTCCGGTGACGTCACGGAAATAAGGGGTGCAACGGATCAAAAAACTCACTGTTCGGATCGTTCCTCGGATCAGATCATTTTTCGGATCACCACCATATATAGTCCCCACTGTAATATCCACATCTCCCCCATACTATAATATTCACATCTCCCCCCATACTGTAATATCCACATCTCCCCCATCATGTAATATCCACATCTCCCCACATCTCCCCCCATACTGTAATATCCACATCTCCCCACATACTGTAATATACACATCTCCCCCCATACTGTAATGTCCACATCTCCCCCCATACTGTAATATCCACATCTCCCCCATACTGTAATGTCCATATGTGCCCCCATTCTGTAATGTCCACATCTCCCCCCATACTGTAATGTCCACATCTCTCCCATACTGTAATGTCCACATCTCCCCCATACTGTAATGTCCACATCTCCCCCGTAATGTCCACATCTCCCCCATAATGTCCACATCTCCCCCATAATGTCCACATCTCCCCGCAATGTCCACATGTCCACCCCATACTGTAATGTCCACATGTGCCCCCATACTGTAATGTCCACATCTTCCCCCCCATACTGTAATGCCAACATGTGCCCCCATACTGTAATGTCCACATGTGCCTCCATTCTGTAATGTCCACATGTGCTCCCATACTGTAATGTCCACATCTTCCCCCCATACTGTAATGCCCACATGTGCCCCCATACTGTAATGTCCACATGTGCCCCCATACTGTAATGTCCACATGTGCTCCCATACTGTAATGTCCACATCTCCCCCATACTGTAATATCCACATTCCCCCCATACTGTAATGTCCACATCTCCCCCCATACTGTAATGTCCACATCTCCCCCCATACTGTAATATCCACATCTCCCCCCCATACTGTAATGTCCACATCTCCCCCCATACTGTAATGTCCACATGTGCTCTCCCCCGTAATGTCCACATCTCCCCCCATAATGTCCACATCTCCCCCATAATGTCCACATCTCCCCCCCATACTGTAATGTCCACATGTGCCCCCATACTGTAATGTCCACATCTCCCCCTCATACTGTAATGTCCACATCTCCCCCCATACTGTAATGCCCACATGTGCCCCCATACTGTAATGTCCACATGTGCCCCCATGCTGTAATGCCCACATCTCCCCCCATACTGTAATGTCCACATCTCCCCCATACTGTAATATCCACATCTCCCCCCCATACTGTAATGTCCACATCTCCCCCCCATACTGTAATGTCCACATGTGCTCCCATACTGTAATTTCCACATCTCCCCCGTAATGTCCACATCTCCCCCGTAATGTCCACATCTCCCCCGTAATGTCCACTTTTCCTCCCCATACTGTAATGCCCACATGTGCCCCCATACTGTAATGTCCACATGTGCCCCCATTCTGTAATGTCCACATGTGCCCCCATACTGTAATGTCCACATCTCCCCCCATACTGTAATGTCCACATGTGCTCTCCCCCGTAATGTCCACATCTCCCCCCATAATGTCCACATCTCCCCCATAATGTCCACATCTCCCCCATAATGTCCACTTTTCCTCCCCATACTGTAATGCCCACATGTGCCCCCATACTGTAATGTCCACATGTGCCCCCATTCTGTAATGTCCACATGTGCCCCCATACTGTAATGTCCACATCTCCCCCCATACTGTAATGTCCACATGTGCTCTCCCCCGTAATGTCCACATCTCCCCCCATAATGTCCACATCTCCCCCATAATGTCCACATCTCCCCCCCATACTGTAATGTCCACATGTGCCCCCATACTGTAATGTCCACATCTCCCCCCCATACTGTAATGTCCACATCTCCCCCCATACTCTAATGTCCACATCTCTCCCTATACTGTAATGTCCACATCTCCCCCCATACTATAATATCCACATCTCCCCCCCATACTGTAATGTCCACATCTCCCCCCCATACTGTAATGTCCACATGTGCTCCCATACTGTAATTTCCACATCTCCCCCGTAATGTCCACATCTCCCCCGTAATGTCCACATCTCCCCCGTAATGTCCACTTTTCCTCCCCATACTGTAATGCCCACATGTGCCCCCATACTGTAATGTCCACATGTGCCCCCATTCTGTAATGTCCACATGTGCCCCCATACTGTAATGTCCACATCTCCCCCGTAATGTTCACATCTCCCCCCCATACTGTAATGCCCATATGTGCTCCCACTGTAATGTCCACATCTCCCCTGTAATGTCCACATCTCCCCTCGTAATGTCCACATCTTCCCCATACCTTAAAGGGGTTGTAAAGGTTCGTTTTTTATCTTCTAAATAGGTTCCTTTAAGCTAGTGCATTGTTGGTTCACTTACCTTTTCCTTTGAATTACCTTCTAAATGTTTTTTTTCTTTGTCTGAATTTCTCACTTCCTGTTTCTCCTCACTAAACTTCACACCATCATCCGAGTGGTGTGGAATCAGCCAGAACAGCTTACTGAACAGCTTACTGAGGAGGAACAGGAAGTGAGAAATTCAGACAAAGAAAACAAAGAAAAAAAATATTTAGAAGGGAAATCAAAGGAAAAGTTAAGTGAACCAACAATGCACTAGCTTAGAGGAACCTATTTAGAAAATAAAAAACAAACCTTTACAACCCCTTTAAGATCCAGGCAGAACTGTCCGCAGAGTGTACGGCACAAGCAGGCGGCTGATGATGACGTCAGCGCGCCGCTACTAGGCTGCCGCAGGGTGGACCAAGATGGCCGCCGCTCCGGAGCTAGGCCGAAGCCGCGGCCTTTCCTATGGACGAGACCGCGGAGCTCACTCCGCGGATCGTCATTGATCAAAAATTTTTTGAACGATCAAAGAAATTAACGATTAATCGAGCAATTAATTGTTAATTTCCACAGCCCTAATTTTTTATACTCTTCCTGTGTCTCTGACCACTCCTTATATTTCTCTGTAGTTGGATTTCCTATGTAATTCATCTCTGACCTTTTCACATTTTCCCTTGCTGCAATTTCCTTGGCGCGTGATTGTTTTTTGATAAATGATATTTTTTGAATTAGGACTACCCCTAAGAACGCCTTCAGAGTATACCAAATCACTCCCGTTGAGGCTGATCCATTATTTGTTGTTATAAAATCCTTCAAACTAGTCCTTATTCCTCCCGGGTCCTCTATTACTTCCAGCCAGAATGGGTTAATTTTCCAGTCCACTTTGCTATATCCTCTATTCATCTTTATTTCGAAATTAACTGGGGAATGGTCTGAGATGCTTCTTGATTTGTATACCACCTCCCCCACCTCACCCAGTGCCTCCTCATTACAAAGTACGAGGTCTATCCGGGACAAGGTCGCGTGCGTCCTTGAGTGGCAAGAAAATTGCCTCTCCCCCAGGTGCCTCCTCCTCCACACATCCACCAGACCCACCTCCCCACAAAATTGGCGGAGAGGGCTGCCAGCCGTATATCCAATGGAGCCACCCGCCGGGAATCTGTCCAGTTTTTATCCATAGTCATGTTAAAACCCCCCGCCACTATTACAGGCACACCAGACCTGTTCATGATGAACTCTATTAACTCCCAAAGGACCTCGGTATCAAACAGAGGGGGGATATATACATATCACTCCCGTTGAGGCTGATCCATTATTTGTTGTTATAAAATCCTTCAAACTAGTCCTTATTCCTCCCGGGTCCTCTATTACTTCCAGCCAGAATGGGTTAATTTTCCAGTCCCCTTTGCTATATCCTCTATTCATCTTTATTTCGAAATTAACTGGGGAATGGTCTGAGATGCTTCTTGGTTCGTATACCACCTCCCCCACCTCACCCAGTGCCTCCTCATTACAAAGTACAAGGTCTATCCGGGACAAGGTCGCGTGCGTCCTTGAGTGGCAAGAAAATTGCCTCTCCCCCGGGTGCCTCCTCCTCCACACATCCACCAGACCCACCTCCCCACAAAATTGGCGGAGAGGGCTGCCAGCCGTATATCCCATGGAGCCACCCGCCGGGATTCTGTCCATTTTTTATCCATAGTCATGTTAAAATCCCCGCCACTATTACAGGCACACCAGACCTGTTCATGATGAACTCTATTAACTCCCAAAGGACCTCGGTATCAAACAGAGGGGGGATATATACATATCACTCCCGTTGAGGCTGATCCATTATTTGTTGTTATAAAATCCTTCAAACTAGTCCTTATTCCTCCCGGGTCCTCTATTACTTCCAGCCAGAATGGGTTAATTTTCCAGTCCCCTTTGCTATATCCTCTATTCATCTTTATTTCAAAATTAACTGGGGAATGGTCTGAGATGCTTCTTGGTTCGTATACCACCTCCCCCACCTCACCCAGTGCCTCCTCATTACAAAGTACGAGGTCTATCCGGGACAAGGTCGCGTGCGTCCTTGAGTGGCAAGAAAATTGCCTGTCCCCCGGGTGCCTCCTCCTCCACACATCCACCAGACCCACCTCCCCACAAAATTGGCGGAGAGGGCTGCCAGCCGTATGTCCCATGGAGCCACCCGCCGGGAATCTGTCAATTTTTTATCCATAGTCATGTTAAAATCCCCCGCCACTATTACAGGCACACCAGACCTGTTCATGATGAACTCTATTAACTCCCAAAGGACCTCGGTATCAAACAGAGGGGGGATATATACATTCACCACTACATATTCCTTTGTTTCTATCCAACAATGAAGAAACATATAGCGTCCCTTGGCATCTATCTTGCTCTGTCTGCAGGAGAACACTACACCGGAATCTATCAAAACACTCACACCCCTTGAATAAGAGGTGTGAGTGGAATGGTATTGTACTTGGTATTTCTTATTTTTTTTATATTTTAATGGTTTCCTTATCCAGATGCGTCTCCTGCAGACAAAGCACTTTTTTATTGCTTGTTTCTGCTGTTGAAAAGATTGTCTGCCTTTTAGTTGGATCCTTTACCCCTCGCACATTCCATGAACACACCTTTATGCTTTTACCTTGATTTGGGGTTATTTTCCCATCGTCTCTGTTATCTGTCATCTACCCTTATTTTGGTTCCTTCCTTACAGTATACTTCCCACCTTATCAAACTGTGCATTAATAATGTCTGTTCATGAAAACATATTTTTAGTGGATCTCCCTCTTCTAGTGCCCCACCCACACATACCTTCCCCCCCTTCTCTTGCCCTGCTTGGGGCCCATATAAAGGGCTTCTAAAGTAACTGTTTCCTACTTTTGAGGTGAGAACTCCCCCTTTCACTCCTATCAATTTGTGCTTTAGTATTTTAAATATTTTAAGTGTATCATTCCCTCTCACACATCTCTTCCAAACATTTTGATATATCTTCCTTTTCTTCCACCTTTGTGCCACTCTCCGCAAAAAATACAAAAAACAAATTTCACCACCCCTTCCCTTCTTCCCATCCCCCCCCTGCTCCCATGTCCAACAATAGAAAAAAATATTCCTTTATGAAAAAAGCCCCCCTTCACCCCCCCCCCAAAAAAAAGGAAAGAAGAGAAAAAAAAGAAACCAAAATAAATAAATGTATTTATTTCCCTTTCCTTCCTCCTCTGGGGGATGGAGAGAAAATAAAGGTGTCTCTAGATTTTAAATGTTTGCTATTCCTTTCCACCCTGCTATGTCTCCCCTTCTTTTGCATTCATCCATAATGTCAATTCCGCAGGCGTGTTGAAAAACATGTTCTCCCCATTTACAGTTATCCGCAAACGTGCCAGATAGAACATTGCATATTTGATCCCTTTTTGCTGTAATCTATGTTTGCACTCAGTAAAGTTGGCCCTTTGCCTCTGTAATTCAGGGGAGAAATCTGGATAAATTGAGATTCTTGCACCCTTGACTTGCATCTCTCTTACCTTTTGAAGGATAGTGATTTTATCCGTAAAATGTAAAAGTTTAATAAGGATGGGTCTTAGCTGACCTCCCGCAGCTGGTGCCCTAAAGGGGACTCTGTGGGCCCGCTCAATTGAAAAAAAAATTGATAGACAGTCCTTGCCAAACACTTCTATTAGCCAGTTTTCCATAAATTCAGTGGGGCGGCTGCCTTCGCTTTTCTCGGGAAGACCTAGTACCCTTATATTTTTCCTTCGGAATCTGTTTTCCATGTCATCAATTTTATTAACGCACATGTTCAGCTGTTCTCTCATTACTTTCATCTCATTTATCATAGGGTTAACGTCATCTTCAACCTGACTAAGTCTCTCCTCCAAAGCAGAGGTCCGCACTCCAATCCCCTGAACATCATGTTTTAGCACTCTCTGGGTTCGATACATAGATGACATCCTCCTCCTTTGGAAGGGATATAAGGCCTCTTTGAACACTTTCATGTCCACCTTAAATGATAACGATGTGGGTATTAGCTTATCTAGTTTTAGGTCCATACATTTTTTGGATTTATAAATTTTTCCCAATGATGGACAACTACAAACTAGGACATTCTTTAAGCCAACCGACCGGAATGGCTACATTCCGGTCGATAGTTGTCACCACTCAGCACGGTTGCAATCTGTGCCACGGAGCCAACTTTTGCGAATCAGATGTAATTGTTCTAATCTCTCTGATTTTTATTACCAAGCTAACATACTTAAATCCAGGTTTGTAGATAAAGGATATCAAACCTTTATTATAGAGGAAGAGATCAAACAGATTGTCACGATTGAGAGGGATTCTCTAGTTAGAGAACGGAATAAACCTGTCCAGGATTCTAAACATAAATGGTCTTTTTTGACTACATATTCTGTCCAACATAAACAAATAAGGGATATTTTTCAAAAACATTGGAAAGTACTAAAAAATGATCAGATTTTGGGCCCCACACTTCCTGAAAAAGCAGGGGTAACGTATCGAGGAGCACCTTCACTGAGAAATCGCATTGCGCCCAACGTTGTGGATCCCCCAGTGGTACCAGTTTTTTTCCCACACTTAAAGGCGTATTACCCTTGCAGGAAATGCAAGGTGTGTCAAATTAACGATACCTTTAGATCTACTGGGATCAGTTATCAAATGAAAAATTTCACGACCTGTGCGACTAAATATATTGTTTATTTGCTTACCTGCCCATGCGGGAAACAATATGTAGGGCGCACTATTCATACTTTCTCTATAAGGGTGGGAGAGCACCTAACCAGTATAAAAAAGGGTAAGACTAATCACAGTGTCCCAAGACATTACTTGGAGTCCCATTACAAGAACCCCAAGGGCACCATGTTCCAAATCATAGACAAGTTTGTTCCCAGTTGGAGGGGGGAGTCCCGCCTTAGGGGGGTCTCTAAGTTAGAAACTTATTGGATATACCAGCTTAAAAGTTATAGGCCTCATGGCCTTAACCTGGAATGGGACATTAATGCTTTTATTAACCGAGCATAAAACAATATTCGCTGATTAAGTAGACACCTTATAGAGCAATTTCCTTTACATGCATTATTTCAATATATTTTATTTCTTTGAGATCTTAATTTAGGAGCTTTCAATTTTTTTTTTATATATCCTTACCAGGATCACACATATGTTATGTTATTGAAATATAGGAGACAATTGCATATTGTGTAGTTGCTCCTATGTTACCTGATACGTGCTGAGATAGGACAGGTTGGGCAACGGATCTTTGAGATGGTAGCCTTTAGGCTTACCGCGAGATTATACACCCCAGTCCACCTATTAGAATATGTGCAGATATAACTCATCTGCTCACAGATAGGTTGGTTAACTGATCTTTGTGTTTACAGCCTTGGGCTTACCACTGGACTACATCTCCCAGCCTGCTTTGTGGGCGGATGCCTGAATCACGAGGGTGTATGATGTACCACCGACACACCTCCGCAATGCGGATGTTTACACGTACTGCCATAGTGATCTGATGTGTGCTGGCACACAGATTGGCTGGGTAGCGGATCTCTGCGACTATAGCATTCAGGCTTATTGCGAGACCACACACCCCAGCTCATTCACCTAAATATGTGCGGATGTAAACATGGTGACAGGCTGGGTAATTGATCTTCGTGATTATAGCCTTTGGCTGTTCACAAGACTACATATCCCAGCTTGCCTTGCGGATTGATGCTCGAGTCATGAGGGAGCATCATGTGTTACTGACACACCTCCATATGCGGATGGCAATACAGATTGTGGCTGATGATGCGGCGGAGCTCCCTAGTGATGCTATGCTGTCCTATTGGTCTGACATCACTGGGGGCTGGACTTACAACACTATTCACTTCTCCTATAGGACGTAGGCAATCCCGGAAGCGGGAAGTGTGGTAGGACACAGTTGTTTGCAATTGTTGTATTATTTCTTCCTTTATATAAGCGTGGAGGACAGAGAGCTCAAGTATACCCCAGTTGAAGTCTGTTTGGACGAAACCGGTCGGGTTTATACCCCAGCTCCAGCTGTCCATACCACGCTGCTTTCCTGTATTCGGATTTTTATTGATGTTCAAACTGTTTGAACGTTTATGGATTTTGAATAAATCTTTTTGGATTTACACCATGTGGAGGATTTTTACTTTTTTTCATGGTCCTTACTAATTGAGGTGATTGCTGCTCGATATCTGGATCCCCCCTCTGGCTTGGAGACACGGATCAGGAGTGTTGTCAGCACTAGGAGGAGGTGTTCTACAGATCCCTGCTGCCCTTTCTGCCCATGGAGTGGACAAAGCTCTGATGATCCACCGCCGTACGGTGTGCTGGATCCACTCTGGCTGGTAAGAGTACCTTTTTCTCCCCTACTGGCCCAAGGTGAAGGCACTCCCGGGTGATGTTACACAATTCACATGTCTGCATAGAGCATCTGATCCACTCACCTTTATAGTATATCCTGCAGCTATTGCAAGTTCTCTACTGGATCCTGATTTTTGAACTCTATTTGCTGTATGGCAATTTAATGGACATACAGATGCCCTATATGAATCTGTTTTTTATGTTATTGTTTCACGAATATCTATTTGTTTTATATATATTTACCAGTGCACTGGTTTGATGAACAGTAGTCTGTGCTATTAATCACAGACGGATCAAGGTGGATACTATTCAGTACCATTTATGATTTCTTGTTGTTTCTTTTATTCAAATATTTAATGTTATACATTTCATATTTTATAACATCACATTACACTGTGTATTTTTACGCTCTAATATATTAAGGTTCCTCACCTTACTTTCACTAGCGCCACACTTTATAACATTTATGTTTTAGCACTGACATGTCCTCTTTTATCCCCCTCAATTGATCAAATATTTCAGACAGTGAGGATTTACAGTTATTAATTGCAGAAAGAATCTCTCTCATAGAAGGCTTGTCTTCCAATGTTAACCCTGTCATTGTCCCTGTCAGTTTTTCCTGTACTTTTTCCTGTACTTTCTCCTTAGGTCCTTGATCGCATGTCATCTTTCCCGTTGTCCCTGTAGTTGGTATCTGGCCCTGACTCCTCCTCTGAGTGTTCACTTGTTGAGCCCCTTGCCCTTTTGTGGGTGTAATGCCTGCTATTTGTGCTGGTACATGTGCATACTTTTCCAATTTGGCTGCGGCCGCAGCCTGACCTGCTTAAGCTCCCCGTGCAGACTGTGTCTGTGACTGAGGCTGGGACTGTGGCTGTATTCCTGAACTAGGCCCCTCCTTAGAGGAATTCCTCATCATCACTGATAGTGTACCCGGAATTTTTCCAGTGGGTATGCGGTTATAGGGGATCAATATTATATTGTATTATATGTTATAATTTTCCCCCCTCCAGCTACTGCACTGCAAATTAATCCGCCACCGGCTCCCGCGACCGAGTGATCCCCCACGTGGGTTTCAACAAAGTCCAATTTCCCCAGCCTCTACCACTAAACAGATAAGCAGATAAAGCATTTAATCAGCTCACCTCAGGCCCCAATATTACTGGTCCCAGCGTACCTTAGCGGTGTACCTTTAACAGCCGTGCCGGCAGTAATAACAGGGTAATACCGGGATACCAGAATAGTTGTAGCGGGCTCGTCCCTGCTGTAATAAGGACGGTAGTATTGGCGGGATATTAGCTTGTTTCTGGGTAGCTCCATAGGTCCCATAGGTTCCAAAAATGCCCGGAATCAATGGAGTGCTCGCTGATACTAATGCCACATATATCAGGACAAGATGTGTTTTTTCTTGCTTACAGCTCCACAGTTCAGTTCAGCTCAGTACAGTTCAGTTCTTAATTGCGTGAACTCACCGGTATATCTATCAATCTGGTACCGGCAATTAGCAGAAGGACTGACTCAGGAACAACTCCACTGACTCAGTTCACATTTCCCATTTCACAGCCCACTGCCCTGATACTCAAACCGTCCAGGTAACCCACAAACTGTCCAAGTATGTAAGGCAACCTCCACAGCTTCTCCACTCAATAATTTTCAAGCAGTTTTACTTTAGCTAGTGTGGCTGCTGCTGCTGCGCTCTTAATCACAGACTCCCCTCACACATCTATACAGACTTTCTTTTGTCAGTTCACTTTGCTGCACGTACTGGTAATTCTGTCGCTTGATGGATCCGGCAGTCAGTGGCAGTCTCGATGTCTTGAGGTCCCCTCCACTCCCGCCATGCAAATAGCCGCGCAGATAGCGTCTATTCTCGTCATGCTGATCTCCTCTCCTCCTCTGTTCATAACTCCTGCCAAGCTGTTCGGGATCTCGCGAGACTGCACGATGCACCGCGGGTTTGCGGAGGGTGATGCCACTGTCAATACATGGTACACATTGCTGGATTCCCGATGCCTGCCGCGGCTATGTATGCAGGTATAGAGATGAAAACTGCAGAGGTAAAGTCTAGTCTAGTGGCCGTACATCTGACACCCGACTCCTTCACATTACCATTATCCAAATGGGGAGATAGGACGTGGAGATAGGATGGGTGGAGGTCACACGAACATCCTCACTCCTTGCTCCTCACACACACCACCTCCATCTACGTCCGGTCACGCCTTCCCTGAACTTTTAATTTCAAAGTATTTTATTTTGAGATAACAGAAAAATACATTTCAAAACGACAGCATGTGTAAAACTAAGATATAAAATTACTTCAGTCATATAGATGGAAGAGCAACAAGTACACATAAAAAGGATAAGTATTAGGATATCTGAAAGAAGAATACCATGGTAAGACAGATGTTAGAGGAGAGTTCTCAGTGAGCCGGGCGATGGGATCCCCCGATACCCCATATGGGAACTAACTGTACCGGGGAAGAAGTCCCCAGAACCCAGCCCCCATCAAACTCTGTCTAGGAGGGTGTGCAAAATAGCCACGGAGTATAATATCCATAAAAGAGGAGAAAAACAAACAACAAAAAAACAACAAAAAAAACCTCTGTAATGGATAAATGATACCAGACAACCTGTCATTCTCGTCTGTACACTATCTAAAGATAAAGGGGGTAGAACGGGAGGGGAAGAGAGGAAAGGAGGGGAGGAAAGCCAGAAGAAAGGAAAGAGGTAGGGGGAGAGAAAGAAAGAGAGGAGCATCAGACTGAGCGCACATCAAGGATTAAGCTGGGAGAGTGTTGGAGTTCAGTGGGGTTCCCACATGATTAGCCCAGGGTTCCCAGATAGATTCAAATTTGCTGGATTTATCCAGAAATACTGTATGCTGGAGAGTTTCTCCTGCGCCATTATCCAAGAGACCTTCCTGATTACCGCTGGGAAGGAGAGTGTCGGATTTTTCCAGGCTCTAGCCACCGTGAGTTTAGCCCCTAGAAGAATGAAGTGAATTAGCCTGCGGGAGGCTTTGGATATTTTAGTGATATAGGCATTAAGAAGGGCGACCATTGGGGTTCTGGGAATCTGGCTGTCCACAAGCTTGTTAATCATATTGAATATTTTTTTTTCCAGAAGGATCGTATTCTGGGGCACTCCCACCCTCCCTGAACTTTTAAGTTCAAACTATGCTTATGTGCAGTACATCTGTTTTGTGCATTGGTGCAGGAAGGGGCCATACCCAAACTGTTCCCACAAAGTTGGGGACATGAAATTGTCCAAAATGTCTTGGTATGCTGACGGTTTCAGAGTTCCCTTTACTGAAACTAAGGGGCCAAGCCCAACCTCTGAAAATACAACCCACACCATAATCCACACCCACCAAATTATTTGGTTTGGGGTGAAGGAACTTGACTGGCCTGCACAGAGTCCTGACCTCAACCCAATAGAACACTTTTGGGATCAATTAGAGCAGAGACTGCAAACCAGGCCTTCTCGTCAACATCAGTGCCTCACAAATACACTTCTGGAAGAATGATCAAACATTACCATAGATACACTCCTAAACCTTGTGGACAGCCTTCCCAGAAGAGTTGAAGCTGTTATAGCTGCAAAGGTGGGCCAACTCAATATTGAACCCTAAAGACTAAGACTGGATGCCCTTAAAGTTCATGTGCGTGTAAAGGCAGGTGTCCCAATTCTTTTGGTAATATAGTGTATATATTATATTATATATATAGTATATAGATAATTTGGTGGCAAGTGGTTAATAAAAACCTTAGGAAGAGTAACTTGAAAAAATTGGGTTAAAAATATCTTGCCTGCTACCTAGATTGATCACTTAAATAATATATGGACCCTGAGGAAGACACGTGATCCCTGTGCCGATACGCATAGGGGAGGGGACTGGACGGTGTAGACAGTGGCAGCTTTGCTGGAACGAGCAGCCGTGGGCAAACAAATGGACATACGGTCTCATTTGGATTATATACAGATCTGCTAGATACAGTGTGGTGCGCTACAAGCACCTTTGTTTTATGAGTACCCTGTATGAGGAGTTTTTAAATAAATATGTATTTTAAATGATAATCACTATGTAGCTTGTCTTTCTACATATGCACTGAGGATACACCTATAGAATGGCTCAGAAACCTGCAGAGTCAAGATATCACAGAACCCAGGGGTGGTTTAACAGCGTTTCTGACCAAACTCAACTGTGCGGTCACATGCCCTGAGGTGAGGATAATTACTTAAGGGGGGGGGGCACGAGAGTGGTGACACTTCGGATAAGTTTGGAGCACTTTTCACATGGATTTAATTCAACTAAAATAATCCAAGGACATTTATTGTTGGACAATATTAAGCACTTTAATGTACCTTATGGACAGCACAATTGATTTAATTAGCACTCTTTGTTTGCATGGAATATGATCCTGGACTCTAAATATGTAATCTTGTACTTATTTATGGGATTTATTTGTTGGTACATTTAGCACTTTTTGTTTATATGGAATAGGGTCCTGAACACTGGATATGTAGTTTTGGACTTGGTTTACAGGATTTACTTGGTTTGCAGAGTATAGCGTGGCACAATGGTTTATAAGAGTATCTTGGAACCATTCCAAGTTCAGTTATAAAGAGGACATTTTCTTAATGGAATTGTGGCAAAAAAAAAATTGCACTGTTAAGAAAATATAAGAACATTTAAGAATGCATTCTTTGAGGTCTGGATAATTTTTTATGCATTTTTTTGCAGTGATAAGACTTTACTTACATAACAAATTTTACAAATTTTATATGAAATGTAGATTTGGATTTTAGCTTTAATCCTTTCTCTCATCTGTTGTAATTTACATATGAAACTAGGGATTACTGGCAAAAATAACAGTTTTTGCTGACAGCAATTCATTTGGACATATAATATTTTAGAAGATAAGTTAAAATAGCTCTTAGTTCCCAGGCCAGACCCAGTGGAACCCTCATTTGTTACGGAGCTTTAACTCAAATAAATGTCACACAAACTCAAATATTTGAGCTCATACATGCTCCGTTGTGGGAAAAGTGATAGCATTATATTCTAAAAAAGTTAAATGCGATTAAATAATGTATTTAAATAAGTGATCTTGATTTTGTAAAATAAGAAAAAATTATAGCTAAGAATAGGAGTGTGTCTGGAAAATACTATGCATTAGACAACTAGCTTTTGGGACATATTGCAAGGATTTAAAAATGCAAATACTGTATGTAATTGACAAAAATATGGTATGGTACGTACAGTATAAAACTTTTTTTTTTCTTGTACATTAGTACATTAGTTAGAAGCAAGTGGCATAGGTATCTAAAGTGGAGTGAAGTAAATGTACCATCTTATTCTGTGTATGAACCCCATTTTCCATTTCTACTACAGCACATTACACCTCATGATGTGCAATTCACTAAATTCTGCCATGATTCAGGACCACCCTAGAAATTGTGGGACACTACTGAGCATATTCATTACCAAAGTGAAAAGCCAAAATGCTACGATAATTGAACTTTTCTAATTGCACCTATTAATCAAATAAATAAAGTTGAACACACTTTTTTCTATGAAAATGTCAGTTTTGCTGTCGTAGATTGTATACATTGCACAGAAGCACCACTTCACATGCAGTCGTTCATTTTTAATGTTTCACTTTAAGCATTACTAAAATCACTGCTCCCCACCAAACTGAATTTTTAAACTTTTTTTCTGCCAGTACTGTTTTTTAACATTTGGCTCCCATTGGATTCAATGGGTATGGATTTGGCATGCAAACTTTAGTCATGTTTACCGAACCCTACTAAACTAAACCCTGGTACATTCGGTTCATCACTACTTTTGAGAAGATATCACAAGGAAGGACCTACAACTAATGCCTGGTACACACAGACAATTATTTTTTTCATTTAACCCAGCTGGCTAAATGAAAATAAAACTGAGGAACTCGCTGTACTAACTTTTCAGCGATCTCCCCACTGAGCTGTTGTGTTCTCACAGGGGGGCTGCCCCCTCACTAGAAGACATTAGTTGGATGTCGATCGGCTTCTGTTTTTTCCAGCATTCCCATTTGACAGAAGCCAGACATTCAGTTAGCTTCCGTCGGACAAGCTGCTGAACACATGAGCCAAATGTCGGCCAGTTCCTGTTGAATTGGCCAATATATTTAGCCCGTGTGTACCAGGCTTTAGAGCCTTATCTGTTTTTTATGATCAAAGTGCAATAGTTTAGAGTTTAACATGCAGGAGTAGGCATCTATTTGGTTAAATGCTAGTAAATCTTCTGTTTATACTATTTACCAGGAAAAAAATATATACAATTTTGTAGCATTGGTATATTCCTAAGATGCTAGCTGATGCAGAGGCTAGTTGCACATGGGCTCGTTGGATTATGGGCCTTACACAGGGGGCAGGATTTGTTAGAGTCCTTTTGCTCAGCGTGGAGTCTGTCCGCTGCTCCCTATTAAACAGGCGGGTTGCTGATCTGTGTCTGCTCTGCGTTTACAGAGCAGACACAGATACAGCCTGCTCTCCTCTATGGGCGGTTGGATGTAAACGGACCACCTGTACACCATGTAGGAGACTGGAGGGTCTGATCGGGTCCACCTGAAAAACTGATAGGCAGACCTAATCAGTCAGCTAGTGTGACAGGGACCTTATATGTTCTGGACATGCTCCAAAATGTAGGCATTCTGGCATGAGATTCAAAATTTACTAAACCAACTGACAACATATACTCTTTCCCTAACTCCATAGGTAGATCTACTGGGTCTGTCATTTCCCCAACTTGCTAAACATAAATATGAATTCCAAAAACAGTAAAAAAAAAAAGTCAGCATTAACTCAATAAGTGAATAAAAAAAAAAAAAAAAAAAACAATATATGTGACGCATGCAATAGGTCAAGATACACCACCAACCGTATCAATAAAATAATAAATGCAGAGCTCAAATTATAAAAACGTGAAAAAAAAGTGCAGTAGGAATGCTAAATAAATAGTATGTCCATACAATAAAAACACTCTATGAAATAAACATGTCCTTTTTAAAATATGCAGATGTGTATCGTCAATATCAAATGAGGCAGGAAACAGTCCCAATTGTGTTGCTTACACCTTCACCAGCAAGATACTGTAGATAACACCCGTAATGATGATCCTTAACTGTATGGTAAAAATGCACACTCACCACAAGGACATGCTGTCTTATGATAGAACAGCAATCAACGCATGTAAACTGATGTTATTCCACGGTTCTATTTATCTTTAATCACAGGTGTCTCTCCTTAGCGCTTTTTCTCTATCTACACAGGTGGTCTGATCACATCAATATCCTTCAATCCCACCAGAGGGCAGTGACAGTAAACCCATCGAAAAAAAAAAAAACATCCACAAGATAAAGATAAAACCAAATGCCGCAAACTTACATCTAGGGTCGCCAGTCCTGTGTAGGATGGCGGCATGACCTCAGGCAATGTACGAGTCACTGATTTGATATTGAGGATACGCATCTGCATTAGCAAAAAGGACATGCTAATTTCATAGAGTATGGACATGCTATTAATTTAGCGTTCTTACTGCTCTTTGAAGAACTTTTTTTTTCACGTTTTTATAATTTGAGCGCTGCAATTATTATTATTTTATAAATGCTAGTTATTTGCTCACATTTTGATACCTTTTAGTGTCTAATAGCTCTGAGGTAAAATTAGGTCCCCATCACCATCCAGGTTGAATCTTGTTACCCAGATTAATGTCATCTGTACAATGGAATTTCTCATGTCTAGACTTAATAATTCTGAGTCAAGTTTCGAGAAGGTATGGAAGCATGGGATACCTATGTCACTTTGTTTCCTGATTGATCTCTGTGGTTTAAAGACAGAGCGGGGTCCCTTAGTACTGGTTGGGGTGACTATTGGGTGGACTGCCTTTGGGTGGGGGATAAAAAACATTGTTAAGGTAATTTATTGTATGAAATGCCATGTGTGCTTACTGTTTAGTTTCCCCTCTTTTATATAAATAAATATACAATTAAAGTATAACTAACCTTTTTTTGGATTTTGGACAGAGTGGAATTGGATTAAAACACCTCTTAGGTTTTAATTGCTGTCTGTATTCCCCATTAGGGATATTCACCCTCTTTATTTTTCCTGTTTACCAATATCATTGAAATAAAAAAAAGTCCCAGATTTTTTGTTGTCCCCAGAAAGGTAAAAGAGAGGGGATAATCCAATGGGGACTCTAGTTATGGTGACCTGGGGGGCCCAGTGGATCTATTTAAACAGTTTTTAATCTGTTTTGGCTATGGGACGGGAAATTAAGGAAAATCTCCCAAATGGAACATGAATCAGAAAAAAATGACAGGTTTAAGCCTCCCTTACACTATCCAAAATGAAAAAAAAAAATGTTTCTAATTTCACTCCTTCATATCCGGACACTTTCCCCCCCTTCCAGTCAGGACCATTTTTCAGCTCTTTAGCACTGTCACATTTTAAATTACAATTACTAAAAAATGCACTACTAATACTATGCCCAAGTTACATTTTTGTTATTATTATTATTATTATTATTTTTTTTTTTTTAAGACAGATGGAACTTTATTGGGTTTATATATTTTTCCTATATAAATGAAAACATACTTTGTTTTGCTTAATTTCTGAGTGTCTACATACTAAGGTATATACAGTGGATATTAAAAGTCTACACACTCCTGTTAAAATGTCAGGTTTCAGTGGTGTAAAAAAAAATGAGGCAAAGATAAATATTTCAGAACTTTTTCCACCTTTAATGTGACCTATAAACTGTACAACTCTTTTGAACAACAAACTGAAAACTTTTAGGTGGAGGGCAGTAAAAATAAAAATAAATAAAAGAATATGGTTGCATAAGTGTGCACACCCTTAAACTAATACTTTGTTGAAGCACCTTTTGATTTTATTACAGAAATCAGTCTTTTTGGGTATAAGTCTATCAGCATGGCACATCTTGACTTGGCAATATTTGCCCACTCTTCTTTAAAAAACACTCCAAATCTGTAAGACTGGGAGGGCATCTCCTGTGCACAGCCCTCTTCAGATCACCCCACAGACTTTCAATCGGATTCTGGTCTGAGCTCTAGCTGACCTATTCCAAAACTTTAATCTTCTTCTGGTGAAGCCATTCCTTTGTTGATTTGGATGTATGCTTGGGTCATTGTCATGCTGAAAGATGAAGTTTGTCTTCATATTCAACTTTCTAGCAGAAGCCTGACGTTTTTGTGCCAATATTGACTGGTATTTGGAACTGTTCATAATTCCCTCTACCTTGACTAAGGCCCCTGTTCCAGCTGAGGAAAAACATCCCCAAAGCATAATGCTGCCACCACCATACTTCATGGTGGGTATGGAGTTCTTTTAGTGATGTGCAGTGTTGTTTTTGCGGCAAAAATTTATTTTGGAATTATGGTCAAAAAGTTCAACCTTGGTTTCATCAGATCATAACACATTTTCTCACATGCTTTTGGGAGACTTCAGATGTGTTTTTTTCAAAAATTTAGCTGGGCTTGGAGGTTTTTCTTCGTAAGAAAATGATTCTGTCTTGCCACTCTACCCCATAGCTCAGACATACAAAGAATACGGGAGATTGTTGTCACATGTAACACACAGCCAGTACTTGCCAGATATTTCTGCAGCTCCTTTAATGTTGTTGTAGGCCTCCCTGACCAGTTTTTATCTTGTCTTTTCATCAATTATGGAGGGACGTCCAGTTCTTGGTAATATCACTGTTGTGCCATATTTTCTCCACTTGGTGATGACTGTCTTCACTGTGGTATATCTAATGCCTTGGAAATTCTTTTGTACCCTTCTCCTGACTGATACCTTTTAACAAGGAGATCCCTCTGATGCTTTGGAAGCTCTCTGCGGACCATGGCTTTTGCGGTAGGATGCGACCAAGAAAATTTCAGGAAAGACCTACTAGAACAGCTGAACTTTATTTGAGGTTAATCAGAGGCACCTTACATGTTGACCGGTGTGTACTGGCAGGTGTGTACTGACAGGTGTGTATTTTAGTTTTACTCCCCCCCCTAAAAGATTTCAGGTTGTTTTTCAACAGAGTTGTACAGTTTATAGGTCACATTAAAGGTGGAAAAAGTTCTGAAATGATTTATCTTTGTCTCATTTTTTTACATCACAGAAACCTGACATTTTAACAGGGGTGTGTAGACTTTTTATATGCACTGTATATATTTGAAAATTGGTCAGTCCTGATGTAGTGACTGCCTATCTCATTTCTTGAGGCTCTAAAATGCCAGGACAGTACAAATATCCCCCAAATTACCCCTTTTTGGAAAGTAGACAGTTCAAGGTACTTAGTATAATATAAAAAAGTGCAGAGCTTAAATTGAAAAGAGTCCTAAAAAGGATTATGTGATGAATCGTGTTAACAACTATTGAACCTTATAACAACTCAAAAAAAATAGCCCACTATGTGAAAAAGTAAAAAATAGGAAAATGCAGATATATTAATTAAAACATTGCAAAAATCCAACTGGGTGAGAATGGTGATATTGGTGAAGCGATAGTCCAAACAAATAGATGTGCATCTTCAATTTATAACAACCGTGAAGATAAAAAATGGAGACAGCTGCCACCGATAGGAATGAGGCTTACCAAATTGAATGGACTCAATAGGGCATATGCCGAATGAGTCTTAAGAGCTGTATGGTGACACTGCACCGAGGATGGATGACGTCAGCACTGGGGATAATGGACACCAGAATGTGGCAATCACAATTTCATCTCAGGAACTTGTAGTATTGGACCACGACTCAAGGGTAAATTCAATGGCAAAGATGGTCGGGTTTACCCAAAATAAGGAAAAAGTATCCACATAGTGTAAATACGTTTAACAGGAAAACATTTGTTTGAAAGAACAAAAAAACACACATTTGAGTAGAAGTATAAAGCGCTTATAAAAATGGGGATGTTTTAACGCAGAAGTAGCTGTAGATTTGACCCAGGGTTATTTTCTAAAAGGCATAGCGAGTCAGGGTTATTTTCTAAAAGGCATAACGAGTCCTTGAAAAATGTCTTTTTTTTCCACAAGTTTTTTGAAAATGCAGGAAAGAAAATTAAAATGTATATTTTTTTACCCAAAGTTGTCAATTAATAAGGTATATCTAAAACACTTCACAGGCATACTTAGAATTACACCCAAAAACACATTCTGCTACTCCTTCCAGATGCATTTCAGAATGGAATTCTTTCTTTTGGGGTTTATAATTGTAGAACATTAGTTTTTTCTAAAACCAAAAGCATACAAATGCATGTCAGTAAAACAATCAGTTGTATATGGAGTAGCAATGAAAAAAAAATATATAATATATATAAACATGGAATAATTGATTCCCAGGAACCGTGAAATAAATCTACAATAGGGCTAAAGTAGATTAAAATAAGGTGTAAAAAGGTATATAAATGTTCATCTGTAAACATATATATAACACATACATATAGTGCAAAAAATTGATAAATAAGGTGCAAAAACTGTTCTTTGTTGAAATGTAATGATAGTGTGTCATCAATAAAGTGACCACATATAAGAGTCCATAAATGGAAAATACTGTACTTCAAATAGTCCATATGAGGCAACTGTGTTAAATAAACACCCGTGCAAAATATCCAGTTGGCAATCAGATTCTTCACTTGAAGGCTGAAGACCGAAGTAAAATCCACCAACCTTAGTAAGTAGACCTGCTTACCAAAGCGCGACAGACTTAAGGCTGTTCCTTATTCTACCAAATGTGAGTTTTATATCCATGTGTTAAGTTCTTAAATAAACCCCAAAGATTTTACACCATCGAGGCATCCTCTTTCCTTTACATGTGTACCCAATGGTCTTTATGTTGTGGAAGTACTGATCATTTACCTGTGGACACGGTGCACATCAGCATCATTATCCAACTGTGATCTAGTACATGTGTTTTGAGGTCCTCCATTATAGGGGACCAAGGCGCTTTGGTAAGCAGGTCTACTTACTAATGGTGGTGGATTTCACTTCGGTCTTCAGCCTTCAAGTGAAGAATCTGATTGCCAACTGGATATTTTGCACGGGTGTTTATTTAACACAGTTGTCTTATATGGACTATTTGAAGTGTTTGCCATTTATGGACTCTTATATGTGGTCACTTTATTGATGGCACACTGTCACTTTTCAACAAAGAACTGTTTTCGCAACTTATTTATCAATTTTTTGCACTTTATGTATGTGTTATATATATGTTTACAGATGAACATTTATATACCTTTTTACACCTTATTTTAATCTACTTTAGCCCTATTGTAGATTTATTTCACGGTTCCTGGGAATCAATTATTCCATGTTTAGCGCAACTATATATATTTTTTTCATCGCTTTTTCACTGATTTTTGTTTTCAGGTTAGTTGCTGCTTAACCATAGTTTAGGCATCCTTTGGTCCACAACGAATTGCCTCCTCTACCCGAGCGCAGTTTATTTTTTCTTTCTATATGGAGTAGCAAACCTGTATTTTTGATGATTAAACTCACATGTCCTTTGAGGGTAAAAACATACTTATACATCCAGTATATTAGTACTGCTAATAAAAGCAACCCCTTATTTTATATGGAAAAAAGGTATGATTTTTATGGCTTGGGAAATATACTGTACATATCCTTTATTTCAATGAAACTTTACATTTTTAAACATTTTGTTTTCTTTTTACTTTTCTTTTACCATAAAGGTGAGCTAAGGAGTTGCACAGTCTGGCCATAGAAAGTCATACGAGAAAGTACTAGAGATTTTCTATGCAGGGCATAAATTGAGAATCAAACTCTTGCTGTGATACAACTAGTATATCTGCGGTGGTATATGTGTAAACTGCCTTGTCATGTGATTTGATAGGATAGTATGCACATTAAATCCTGGATTGTTGAACTTAGCTGTAGCTCGGGAGTTGCTGTCAGAATCTAGTAAACTGTTTATTTGACAAAGCTCACTGGGCTGCTAAATAAAATGTGCATGTAATGCTTTTAAAATAAAATGAGCATATTGGATTGAGGTAGGAATCTATTCGCACAGGGCCAAGTGGATTAGAAACATGCAATGAAAGTTCAGCGGTTGTAAATAAGAGATGAAAGCATTTTAACCGTTTCAGTATAGCTGCTTGTAGATTTTTGTTTTAGTCTTGGTGAATTTAGATCACATTTTAAAGCAACTTATCAATCCTTGCAAATCAGGGCAAAGGAACTCCTTCACTGGGTACTTCCCGCCCTACTTCTAATAATGCAGTCCTGGGTGTTGAAGTAGTAAGTCACCAAGTTCAAGTGCTGTAACATGGGGCAGAAGAAGGGTCCTCAACACTTAGTAATCTCCCAACAAGACTGATCAAAGATATTTAGAATAGTGTTGAATGGGGCAGCAAGAGGAAGGTAGGTATTAGTATTGTTGCCTTGACCTTAGTGTGCAAAGTACATGTACGTAACTATTAAAGCAAAAATACAGGAATCAAACTCAGTAAATGAAAGATGCTAGCTATTAAAAATGTAACAGCATATTTTGTATATTCTACTGCAGTTACTGATTATGTAGCCCACAACTTCCAAGAGAATTACAAAGGATGGAGTTCAGAAACACAAAGCATGTATAGTTTATTTTTTATTTTCTTACCCCAGATGCAGGTTTCAGGGCTCTGATTGTCCTTCATTCCATCTGGGAATATTCCATTTGCAACCCTATATCTATGTTTAAAATCACAATGCTCCAAGGCGTTTGTGGCATGGCATAAGGCATCCAAAAATAAGGCCAAGTTGTGTGTGTGTGTAAGTGTGTGAGAGAGATAGATAGATAGATAGATAGATAGATAGATAGATAGATAGATAGATAGATAGATAGATTTGCTGTCCAATAAGTAGGCTTGGGGAGCAGCTTATAGGCCATGCTGTCTGGCAAGGTATCTAGATCACAAGATTACAACATTAACAAAAAATAACAAATTCTTTAGCAGCCAATACAGCTCCCTCATATACAGTAAATATTGCAATTACTGTATGTACAATATATAGCTTTTTGTCTGGAGTTCAGATTTTACATTGTTAGTGGCCAAGTACCTAGATATGCTCTTAATTTGGCAATATGCAAGGAAAGATAAATGAGAAATTACAAGTGATAGATTAACAGATAACAAGAGAGATCTTACCTTTTAAATGTTTTTGTCCTAGTTTACGTCCATATGAATCATTAGAGACAAACTATACATCTTAGCATGAACAGTTTTGCATAAATAAGGTAGAAACTTGTAAATCATGATGTCATCAAATATACTTCAGTCATGTTTGCTTGTTTTTTTATATATACCGTATATACTCGAGTATAAGCCGACCCGAGTATAAGCCGAGGTACCTAATATTACCCCAATAAACTGGGAAAATGTATTGACTCGAGTATAAGCCTAGGGGGGGAAATGTGCCCATTGCCACCTCACTGTGCCAATTGCCCAACCTTACTGTGCCCATTGCCACCTCACTGTGCCACCTCACTGTGCCCATTGCAACCTCACTGTGCCCATTGCCACCTCACTGTGCCACCTTACTGTGCCCAACCTCACTGTGTCAATTGCAGCCTCCCTGTGCCCGAGTGTACCTGAAAATCTTCTTATACTGCGGCCGGCGTCCATTGTTTAAATATCGCGGCTTTCTCCTGGTCCCTTCCGTCTGATCCTCTCATTCTCGGACTTCGTTTCCCAGCAGGCACTGTGTTCAGTGTTCCACCAATCACGGACGTCTTTTCATCCTCGGACAAGAGAACGTCCATGATAGGCGGAACGCTGAACACAGTGTCTGCTGGGAAACGGAGTCCGAGAATGAGAGGACCTCCGTGATAGGCGGAACACTCAACACAGTGTTTGCTGGAAACGCCTATCATGGAAGGGACCAGGAGAAAGCTGCGATATTTAAACAATGGACGCTGGCCGCAGTATAAGAAGATTTTCAGGTACTGACTCGAGTATAAGCCAAGGGGTGTACTTTCAGCCCTAAAAAAAGGGCTGAAAAACTTGGCTTATACTTGAGTATATACGGTATTGGTTTTTATCTCTTAATTATCTTCAAACCACCCAGACATGCCCACATGATTACTTTTATTTATAGATCAGTACTATAATGTTTTATGAGAATGTATCATTTTAGCACTTACCATTAAAGCTTCTTTAGTGTAATACTATTACAAATCCTAGTGTAGCTGATGGTTGCGCTACTAGTTATTAACATCCACCATGTTCACCCTGCTGCCAGACCTCCATACATCACTCTTCAGTAGACAATTAACAGTCATTTTCTTTTGACAGTCACAAACTTTACTGTACCATGTTAGTCTTTCCACCCCATCATCTTTACACTGCACCAGGGAATCGCTCTAAACAGTCCCTGATGGTTGCTCAGTTTTTTGATGAGTTTTGATATGCCAGGGGCCTACAGTATCCCTTATTGATGGCCTAGATGTTTAGCAGCATTAGATAGTTGGTGGACTACTGATCTCAGCTAGCCCGACTTGCAAATCCTGCACCCGCAGGCCGCATCGATTTGACACAAAAAAAACACAGTCTCTCCTCTGGCCTTGCACCCAGCTCCCCTGGCATGCCTCCTCCAGATATCCACTGTGACCCACTCACCGAACTGCTCCTGCCCTGAGTCCTTGATGAAGAATTTACCCGGACATGCGTACCGACTGTTTCTCCAGCTCCTCTGTTCCAGGACACCTCCTCCATGACCGTGTAAGGATGAGGCTCCCTACCAGCTCCTAAACTCCTCCACCAAGGCGCGCACCCCCCCCCCAGATGGGGGTGGGCCTCCTGCTGCAGTCTAACACTCCGTTCTTCACTTCACCCAGCCGACAACAACCCTTCAGTGGGCTGGACCTGAGATTATGAAGGAGGCCTGCCCCCTGCCAATTCCAATTGGGGATTGGTCAGGGCTCCTCACATGAGCTCCCTGTCACTCCAATTCCTGGCCCTACCCCTCTTCCAGAACATTCTCTATGGAAGCAGGGGAGGCACCCAAGAACTGAAGGACAGGTGGTCACACCCACTGCTACACTAACCACTCCCTGCCCCCCAGATCAAAACAAGCAGGCCTAGCATGCAGCATAGGCTTGCCTAAATTTACCTGCCTGGCAGCTATCACAAAAAAAACTCACCTCAAACACCTACCTATGGTAGAGGGCGCTACACTAGCAACAATACATAGACAGTAATTATTTTCAATGTTTTCTATCTTTACTCTCAAGATAAGGTCTGCAAGAATAGTAACAGAACTGCACACAGACATCTAAGCTTTAGGAAACAAGTTGTGAATTAAAGCAGACACATGTGGGTGAAGGGATTAACTAGCAGCAAAACTTTAGAATAACCTAAAAGATTGCATCAATATGCTGCAAGTTAAACATTTAAAGTAAATGGTTGTTAGCAGGTATTCAGCCACGTGGAATTTTTTGACAAAGCCCATAGACATAGCTAGATGTTGTGATGCAGATCGGTTCATCCCATACCTCTTCCTTGTTATATATTTGACTTGGTGTATGTTTTGCTATGCAACTATTTTACACTCCTTTTGGAGTGTGACTGGGTTCTCCTTTTCACTGGTCTAGTTCCTCTCCTTTGGCTACGTTTCACCTCCACTCACTGCTCTTTGCTCGATTTTTCTTTTGTTTTTCTCATTCTTTATAAGCTTCTTTATAGCACATGAACTCCCACTATATGCCAACATCATCTCTCTGAGTACCTGCTGACTTTCCCAGACACTTTCTTTTTACTTAGGTCGGCTAGTGCGTCTATCTCCACCTCTGAATCTACCACCTGTTCTTCTCTGTAGTTCTGCTCTAACCTATTTGCCTCCCCCTTTCCTCCCTCTTTCCTACCCCTTTCTTTTTTTTTATGTCTCAATAAGGTTTATTAAAGATTTTCAAAACAATACAAAAGAATCTCAGCACATTTTTGTACAGTATTCAAAGCCATTAGGGAGCCACACATTGATCAATTAGCATAACGTAGATCACACCTGCCGTATCAACATTGTCCAATGAGTCCTTAAGATGTGCGTCAGATAGCTAAAGAATCATAATAAGCAATGTGCAAGTCTCCCATGACAGGGGCCTACTAGTCTTTAAATGTTTCCGGCCCGTACGGTGCTCCACCCACTGGGAAGAGCCCTCCCCCATCCAGCTATCTTTTTTTTTATTCTTTTGCCTCTCCTGTGCCCCGCCTCTTACACTATCTTTTAGGCATCATACCATAAGGTTGTCTCATGTGCCATCCTTCCATTCATGAAAACGAAAAAAAAAAATTTGCTCACCCAAATGGCTACCTCCTCAAGTTTATTAAACATACAAAAATTATGAATAAAAACAGCACAGACCACATATCAAACACTTCCCAATCCTATCCCTCCCCTCCTCCCCCCAAAAATTACTACAAACCCCACCAAATCCCCCATCCCCTGGACCTATTGGCCACCTCACCGGGATCTCCCCGAGGAGCTGACACTGTGCGGCTGTGCTGCTTGCCCCTCACAGAGATGGAACAATCCCCTGGTGACTACATCTTCATATGTAATGATTTAAGCAATGGAGATCCACCCACACAACTAAAAGAAAAGCACTGCACCTTAGAGCCATTATGGGCGAATGCAGTGCAATCTAACAGACAGCTACACCTGGGGGATGAAGGCAAAGTCTGATGAATGAATAATTAGAGCCTCACTGCTAGTCCTGTGTACAAAATGCAAAATCACAATGAATCCTCATTCAGTCCCAAGTCTCAGGTAAATGTGAGTGCCTGTAGGACCTACACACAAAGGCAACAGGTGCTAAGATGATGTCCAGCAATCTGCTATGGTATATGTCATTATTGAACACCACATAAAGGATAGAAATAATATCCACTGCTTGCTCCGCTTGATTTCAAATGTGAATAAGGCAGTTCCATCTATAACATAGTTACCACTAGTACATAGCTTCAAAGAACATAAGCTTAAGCATATCTGGAAGTATAGTAAACATCCATCCTGGCCAGTACTATACCACTGTGTCCCAGAACCTCTGGGTACGTCATGAATACTGCCGATATGATCGGTCTGTCTGTGTATGGATTACTCACTGTTCCGTGTTCCTCCAGCAGCTCTTATATGTTGTTCATATGGGCCCTAGTCCTTAGTAAAGTTTGCCAGAAAGTCTCACAACCAGTTTGTTCGGCAAGCAAATGCAGTGGAAATCATTGCAGGTGTCCTATGTAGATGTTCAGTATCCCCAGTGAAAGGGTTTGAACTGCTGACATCCCATAAAGCAGAGGACAGGTGCAGGGTAACAAGCTGTGATAAGGTGGGATGATCCCATTTCACAGTGCACCAGAAACCTCTGATAGGTCCATCAGGTAAGTGGTATCATGTAAACAGGCAATGCAGGATGCAGTACAACAGGGGGTGTGAGGGGTGCTGCTCCAAATGGATCTACATGTTTTGTTTCGGACGAAGTTCGGGGAGATCCCGGTGAAGTGGTCCATAGGTCTAGGGGGTGTGGGATTTGGTGGGGTTTCTTAGTAATTTTAGGGGGGAGGAGGGGAGGGATAGGACTGGGAAGTGTTCGATATGTGGTCTGTGCTGTTTTTATACATAATTTTTGTATATGTTTAATAAACTTGAGAAGGTAGACATTTAGGTGCACACGATTTTTTTGTTTTTTCGTTTTGATGGTCTTTGCTGTGTTACACACCCTGCCCATTACTTGGGCGGCACCACCCATACATCCTTCAGGTTCCCAGCTTTTCTTTTCTTCAATATGCCACTCTTCCATTCCCTTGTCATTGAAACCGGTCTCCTTGAATGCTAAATATACCCGAGAACAGCTCTCAATTACGCAAATTCCACAAGCTAAAAGTGCAAATAATTATTTTACAGAAAACTCACTTCAAGACAAATACAATTTCTAAATTGACTAACAAACACTTTCCACTAGTTTATCATGCATCAAATGCAGAAGCTAAAACCAGAGGAGTTTCCATCCTGTTGTCAAAACATGTCCCTTTCCAATTACATAATAAACTGAAGTAGGGATGAGCCGAACGCCCTACCAGAACTTGCGATCAGGCAAAAAATTTGGACGAACACGCAAACACCATTAAAGTCCATGGTACATGAACATGAAAAATCAAAAGTGCTCTTTTTAAAGTATTATATGCAAATTATTGCCATAAAAAGTGTTTGGGGACCCGGGTCCTGTCCAAACAGTTTTAAAAACTGTGTTTTTTTCAGGAGCAGTGATGTTAATAATGCTTAAAGTGAAACAATAAAAATGAAATATTCCTTTAAATATTGTGCCTGGGGGGTGTCTATAGTATGCCTGTAAAGTGGCACAGTTTTCCCGTGTTAAGAACAATACCACAACAAAATTAAATTTCTAAAGGAAAAAAAAGTAATTTAAAACTGATCGTGGCTGTAATGAAGTGTCGGGTCCCGGCAATATAGATAAAACTCATTGAAAAAAATGGCATGGGTCCCCCGCAGTCCATTACCAGGCCCTTTGGGTCTGGTATGAGTATTAAGGGGAACCTGAACCAAAAAGGGGGGATTTCAATGTCCCCCTAGATCTGTGATAGTGAAACTTTTTGAGCCCGAGTGCCCAAACTGCAACGCAAAACCAACTTATTTATTTCAAAGTGCCAACACTGAATTAAGCATGCCAGCGGCTCCGTAGAGAGGATGAGAATCATCACCCCTCTGAATAAGCCCTAAGGGACCAAAAATGTACGGTTCTGTCAACAAAAAAAAAGTTTGTGCTTTTTCAAATGAATGAATGCTCAGCTGTGGGCTCGGGCCTATTGACAGTAATGGGGTTCTTCATCATGAGCGTTGGTGTGCTTTATGAAGCTCATGGGACAGGACTCCACTCACCCCATCATATGTCCAATCTCCGGGAGGAGATCACACACAGTCCGCTACAATAATGGCCCCTCTGGGAGTCCCTGCCCTTCCCGGCATGTTTAGTGCCCCCTTCCCTCTCACCTGTGCTCCCCGTCCTCATCCTGCTCCCCACACAAAAAATTTGCCTTTTTGACTTCTTTTAGAACTGATTACATAGACTCTAGGAACATAGAACATAGACTCTGGAACACTCTTTGAGCATGGCATTAAGCGCAATAACATTACTGGACGTGCCGCAACTCATTTCTGAGCATGCGCACTGGTGATGGCTGGTCAGTGTGCGCTCCTTTCTGAGGTTTGGCTGCCGGGGTTATCAATCCAGCAAAATGGCTTGCGTGCCCACAGAGAGGGCCCTGCGTGCCAGCTGTGGCACCTGTGCCATAGGTTTTGCCATCTCAGCCCTAGATTCTATCCTGGACTCTTCCCCATGGATGTCAGCTTTGCCCTATAGGGTGCTTTGTCAGATTAGGATGCAATTGCATGTTCTGATGCTTAGTGACACTTGGGGTATATTAAAACCTCATAGAAAGAACTAAACATACTTCTCTACTTTTCACCAAAAGTATTCTAGAATCTTTTTTTTATTTTTATTTCCTAGGCAGAGCCTCTTTTGTAACAAATCATGATTGAACCTATGATATTATCTGATCACCACCATGTCCCCATCATCCTATCGTTTCCTCAAACGATCACCAGAACCAAATTCTGGAGACATAATGTTGCTCTTTTGAAGGACCCCTTAGATGTTCAGAACCTTTCCTCGCACATTCAGAAATTCTTTCATCACAACAACACCCCCGACGCTTCCCTAATTCTTCAGTGGGAAACTCACCAATGTTTGCTGCGAGGGAAATTTCTGGCACTAGCTCTGCGCTCAGAGAAACTTTACCAAGCTGTAAATACCTCTTTTGATTACTAGAAGCTTCACAAAAACAAACAAGATTAGTCTTTACACACCAAAAACCCCTCAAAACTAGAGCCATTTTATTAAATGAACTTTACAAAAAACGAAACAAAGATATATCTTACAATAGAAAGTGTTCTATGAACATGGCAACAAATGTGACAAGTTGCTTGCCATCAAAGAAAGCGTCCTCGACTGTTCATCACATTTATGATGTCAATGGCTATATGCACTCTTTCAAAGAGGCTATAGCTGGACAGTTTAAACTTTTTTATACTGAGCTTTATAACCTCTGGAAGAATTTGTCTACTTCTGACATGGCACCCCAACATTTGTGCTCTATTGAGGAATTTATAAAACGATACATCCCTAAACCACTTTCTTTCTAATGCGCAAGCACCTTGAGACACCTCTTTCAGAAGAAGTTGACAAAACCCTAAAAAATAAATGAAACCAAGAAAAATTCTGCACCCAGATGGCTTTACTCTCCAACACCACAGGACATTTGCTAATTTTTAACTCTTTACCAAACGCATCTAACCCATCATTGCAACTTTTGGAAGCCCATATTACCGTGATCCCGAAAGAAGGCAAGGAGGAGACATTGGTTTCCAATTAAAGACACATTTCTCTCCTCAATGTTGCTATAAAACTATACACCAAGATACTCGCTAGTCAGTTACTTCCTCTCATCCTGTCCCTTGTTACACTAGAAAAGGTTGGGTTTGTACTGGGCAGAGACAGTCGAAACAATACGTCCAAGGCCCTGAATTTGCACTACTGGTTGACATATCAAGCCCAACAGGGATTTTTTGTCTTCCTAGATGCTGAAAATGAATTTTGATAGAGTGGCCTTGAACTATATTTGAGGGGGTCTTTGGTTTTATTGGACTCTTGCCACATATGTGCATGTATATCTGAGCACTTTACCATAAACCAAGAACCAGACTACGTGTAAACAGCCACCTACTGGACGCCTTTGATCTGAGCAATGACACTAGACAGGGGTGCCCCCTGTATCCACTCCTATTCCTTCTATCCTTAGAGCCATTCTTGAATAGACCTCATCAGAACCCAGATATTAAGGAAATACAGGTCAAAGACTGTACATACAAAATAGTGGTCTTAGCAGATGACATGCTTTATGACTAATCCACATTACCCACAGTCAGTGTTGACTGGGGAATACCTCTCACAGAGCTATTATATTCTTCCGATGTGGGGTGCAAGGAGCCATCCTGGCCGGGAGAACACAGCGATTATTGCTAGCGGCTATAGCTGCAGGCAAAAATCACATGCAGAAAATTCAACATGTTGATTGTACCCAAGTCAACCGATGAATCGACTTGGGTATAATCAGCCTGACCATAGATGGTTCGAATCTCGGGCGGTCCTTGCTTAACCCAGTAAAACATGAAAATTTGTGAACATAAAATTACATGGCAGTCTTGAAAATTTGAGAACAGGCCTGATGCTGAAAAGCCCATTAAGCACTAACAGATCTGGTAGAGTGTGCCTTAACAAGGAAGCAACTCTATACTTTGGACCATATGCTAACATATTGTCTGATCCACCTAGTAATGTTGGAGCAAGAAGCAGGGAGCCTCCCACAACAGTGGGAGACACAGTAGCAGTTGATATAACAGACAAAGGGCAAAACATGCTTCCCATCCATGGTTGCAACACACTGATTGAAGTGTTGCAGCCTGCATTCTTTGGTGACTGAAACATGGGAGCACCAGCACCCCTGGGTAGATTTATGGGTGTAAGCTCTGCACTTATCATAGAAGACAGGACACAAGGGATGAGACCTCACCCTGGCTTCACCCTCCTAAGTGGGCCATGAATGAGTCTTTAGGGACAGAGCTCTGCCACCATGAGACCATAGCCCTGGACCTGTATAGCGCCCTATGAATAATTAAATGCAATGCACCACATGCCAAAGTGAGTGCCCATGCAGGATTCAGTGCTCAAAGCAATACTACTGGATGGCCTGCATCTTCATCCAAGCGGGGTTCAGGTAATATCCCCCAAGGTTCATGCAACTGTCAACTTTTCCAGAAGCTGCAAAACGAGTCACAATGGCTATTAAGCAGCCTGTAATCTGGATAGAAGATTGATCTTGGAAAAAAAAAACACAGGAAGAGGTCCGTCACTTACGCATACTAGCAAAAAAATGACGCTAAATGGAAGTGGGAGGGGTTTTATAGAAAATGTCACTGCAGCTTTCTTTTTTCTGTCAGTGTCCAATCACCTGAAGGTTACTGCATATATCCTGTGGTTAAATGGTAACTGCACTTTAGTGGGAAAATATATTGAAAATAAAAAATAAATAACAGTCTATACAATTGTGTCTCAAGCCATATTGTAACATATTGCTATTAAAAATTACCTTTCCTTTTCAATCTGCTGCACTGTAATTTTCTGTAAAATGCAATCCAATATGGTAATCTGGGGGTGTTTTGTACACAGAGGGTGTATGGAATCCCCCCCAAAAATGCAATTTCCTGCTTGTGTGATTTGCTCAGTGATTTTGCCAGAAGTCTGTACTAAGTTATAAATCAGATTTTGGGCATTCTCCCAACCTCTGCAACAAACATTTTAGTTTTAGGGAGATACTGCCAAAGGGTTAATCATGTATAAAGAGATACAGTCCCTTCCACTTTCCACATTGGAACCCTGCAAGCGCAACAGCTGATCAATAATGAAAAATCACTCTCATTCACATACTGTAAACTTTACACATGGACACAGACAAACAAGAATAACAAAATGTTTTTTTTCTCAGTGAAATTGGAGCTACTCTTTAAAGATTAAAGATCCTGTGTCCTGTACTGTACAACTAAGATGGCAATGATTGACTTTATTCTTAAACAAAGCTACAGTACAAAGCAATGCACTCTGACCTGGATTTGTTTATATATCTATCTGTCAAACAGCAATAGCATCTGACATGGTTTTGTGTCACAACCTTATAACGGAACTTGTTTTAGCTAATTTCACCTACCAGTGCTGCGTGGAAAGATTAAAAGCATAATTTTAATTGAATTTCAGTGAAGGCAAAATTGGTAATTTCACTGCAAAAATAAGTTCAGCAAAAGTAGCTGCTCATCACTAGGGAAGAGGGAACCTGGTTGGGTTCACTTCGAACTGAGTTCAGTGAACACAGCTGGAGCCAAATGTTGCTATTTTTATTCTGGCGTTTTTCAAGGGTAATAGACAAGCTATTGCAAAAACAATGGCATGGACAGCTGGACACTGTTATTGGGAACATTTACACATACACAATTTCTTTTAAATATCCTGCTTGGGGAATGACTTAAATCTGCATGTGGTTTTATGAAACAATACCAGATAGTACAAAAAAGGGGAAAAAACACCTAGGGCTCCCCTTAAAATTCCACCCAGACCCTTATCCAAATAAGCATGCTGAGTGAGCAGGAAAGGAAGGGCAGCATGTGTGTGCCCCCCTCCCCTTAGCACTATACCAGGCCACAAGTCACTCAGCATTTGAGGATACCTTTCAAGAGGGCAGCAAAGCCTCCCCCACTTGAAGGGAAATTAGTATCAATGTTGAGGGACAAGGGCCTCTTCTCCGCATCCTGTCCTCCAAAAAGTATGTGGAGATTTATAGAAGGTAATTATAGAAATCTGAAAGTCCTCACTATAATAATGGGGCTTCCCAGGGGAATAGAAGTAAATTCCCTTATTACTCATTCCCAGATACAGTAAAATGTAAAAAAAAAAAAACAACACACCAGCAACATGAAAAAAGTCCTTTTATTCTACTACAAAAAAGTAAATAAAAATATATAAATAATGCCCCCTAATGTAAATCCATCTGGGTTTATCCACCAATCATTTTTCCCTGTTTTAATCTCTTCTGTCAGCTTTAGGAGGGAAACAATGTGAGGTATGCAGCTTGGGTAGCCAGTAAAAAATAGGGCAGTGAACATGTTTCCCTTTTTCTCTGCCATACCAGGCCACATGCCTTTCAATAATAGAGGGGTACCTTGCAAGCGGAGTGACAAAGTCTTCTCCCCTTGCAAAAGGTCTTGTCCCAGTATTAAAGCATCCTCTTCTCACCCAGTCCCCAAAAAAGGGTGTGTTTTGGGAAATTATAGAAATGTGGAAGCCACTTTATAATAAGCGGGGCTCAGATATCTGCCCCTTTTAAAGGAATGAGTACAGAGGTACATTATTCCCCCTTAAAACTCATTGTCAGAAAAAGTAAAATGTAAATAAAAACACAAACTTTTTAGATCCTTATATTTCTCCAGAGAGCTTACTTTTTGCTCAAATTGTATAGTCCACGTGTTTGAATGAGTTAGCTCTTTTGCAAGGAGTAATTCAACGTTTTACTGGGCTCTGCAAATTAACTTGTAGCCACATAAATCATGAAAGCTTTATTTAGTTTCTACATAAAATAGTGAATATAGAAAATATGCACTTAAACTAATATAAAGAATTACAAAGACTTTCCAGGTGCTCACTGGGCTATTTTTGGTTAATGCAGATGTTGTTGCTTAACAGCACTCCTTGGTCCCGATGCTCTCTGATTCATGCGTTGTGTTTTAGAAATTTGAAACTGCTACTGAACTTGGTTTTCCAAATATTCGTATAAAATCCTGCCCAGAGAAGCATACAGTTTAATGTACCTGCCAGTTGTTATATATATATTTAGAAATGCACACATACTTAGGTTAACTGACCAGTATGTATTTGGGCTGTAGAAGGAAACAATTACAGCAATACACAGCACAAATGATAATCATTAAACCACTGTGCCATCCTCAGATGATAACAGATGTCTATATCAATATTTGATGACAGTAGTTTAATAATGAAAAAAACAGCTAGTTTGTTTCTAGTACACCATTCACTTTTGTACACTGCATGCTCTTCACCTATAACACTTCTCGTTTTCTAAGATTCTAAAGCTCAATGTCACAAAATAATTTATTATGCTGTCTTGCCAATGTGCTACACAAATTGACCCATCTGAACTGACATTAAAGAGTAAAAATCCAGGCAACGAGTAGTCTCATCAGTGAACTGCTAATGCTAGCCCAAAAATGTTCAATTGTGCTCAAATCAGTGGCATCTGCTTACTAACATCGGTACTTAATAAACATTGCAAAGCCTTAAAGTGTCCTCACCAAGCTGCGGAAAACTTACCAGTGGTAGTAGCAAGGAGGTAGGTTTCCCCATTATTTGTGCCTATTGAGGATTTAGTTATACTTGTTACTCATAGCACTGTGGTAAATTATGTATTACGCTCAGAGGGTGCTGTTTGTTAAAATGGCCTAGGATTAGAGAAAAGTGAAATTTTTCTCCATGGTTAACTTCTACTTCTTGATATGTTGAAGAAAGATATCTCCCGAATTGAGATTTTAACAGGATAAATGTTATTTTTTTTGAAGAATGAACAGAAAAATACTTCTCACATATGCAACAAAAATTATTACTTTTTTTTTTTTGTTTTGGAGAAGTAGCATTGGTAAAACAAATGAGAATGCTGTTTAATACGCAGAACAAAACTTAAATTGTATTTTGTAGTAAATCAGTATTGCTTTTTATGTAATTGAATTTCCACTGTAGACTAATTTGTGTCTTGCTGTAACTCTTCTTGCTGAGCCACCTGAGATGCTGGACAGCTCCCTGTCTGATCTCTTAAGATAACCTTGCCTTGTGTCTTATTTGTCTTGAACCTTGAACCCTCTTCTCCTTTCATGAACTTCCAATTAAAACCATGCCTGTACTTCCTGTTTGCCAGATTATTGTGCTCTCTTCGGGCCAATATCTCTCTCTTGTCACTTCTGTTGCCATCTGTATCTTTGCTACCATTCGTTACTGACTTTTGGCTTGTCCTTTGACAATACTTCTGCTCAATCTCAACCTGCAACCACTTGTTGCCAACCTTTGGCTTGTTTACTGACTATGCTTCTGCTTGATCCCTACCTGCTATATCTGCTACTGGATACCAGCTTGCTCACCACCTGGTGGGGCAATACTGAGGACCGTCACCTGGTATTAACACATGGAAAAACCCATCTTTGCCATCAGGAGCTCTGGTGAATACTGGTTAGTACTTAGACCCTGTACCTCGAGTAGGCCTGCGTCATACACCAGGGTGACCTGCTTGTTTCTCCACTGCTATAGCTACTGGTCTCTGAGCCTGAACCTGGACTGTGCCCGAATAATCTGACCCAAACACGGAGGCTGCTATAGCAAATGCTTTGGCTCCTTACAGGTGGCAAATGAAACAGCTGCAAGAGTTTGGTGTTACCTACAAAGAGAAATTAGCCCAACTAGAAAGTGTGGTTAAAGGGCAACAGGAAGAAATCAATGCTCTGCAGAGACAATTGCTGTAGTTACATTCCTGAGATGATGCTAATGCACGTATGCCACTACCACTTAAGTTCAATGGAGATTGTTGCCATTACAGTGGTTTTCTCAATCAATGTCACATATATTTCAAAATGCAACATATTGCAACCTCCTGACAGAGGAAGCTATAGCTTGAGCATCCCCTTATGTAGAAAAATACCTTTGTGACTGTGATGAATCAAGTTCATGATGATCCCAGCCACTGTGCTACTGTCAAAGCAAAGATGCATAGTTTGTGGCAGGTTATATGCTCAGTTGCTGAATACACATCCAAATTCCAATGTTCAATCTCAGATACCATTTGAAACCCCCAGCGCAAAAAAGTCAGTTTCACCAAAGGCCAAAGGGTAAATAACGATCTCACCAGAGTAGAGACTCTTATTGATGTCAAGGCTTTCATCCCATTATGTATTCAAATCAATCACTAACTTATATAAGGGTGGAAGGAGAGACTGGGAATGTTTGGAAGCAATGGTGTTTCTTCTGGAATCTGATGTTCCTCCAGCTTCTGACACTCCCGAACCTATGCAGGTTGATGCTATTAAAATATTAATGCAGAAAGAGAGAAGACATTAAGAGAACTTATATTGTGGGGACTCTGGGCCTTACACAGGTAATTGTTCCAAAAAAGGTTAAAAGAACAATTGCTGTGACTGATGTTATAGTGCCTTAACAAATAAACTCCATTACCTAGTCCAGGCAAGTCCAAAGTCCGGCCCGTGGGCCAATCGCGGCCCATGTTCCGCTTTCGGACGGCCTGCCTGGTAATTTTGACATGTATATCTTTTGTGGCCCCCAACGAATCCCTGAGCGCCGGGGGCCACAAAATATATAAATGCTGGCTGCCTTGGAGGGGACGGGACGAGTGCCGTACATACAGGTGTATTTCCTGTTTACACAGCGTCCTGTGTTAATGGGAGTCCTGTCTCCTGCGCTGCCATTGGACAACTGTTCTGTCCATCGTAGGAGGCGGGACTTTAAATTAAAGAGGCAGCCAAGAAAACATGAGTTTCTCCTGTATGTCTGTTGGCCTGTCTCCTCCAAGGCTGCAGATGGACATGAATCAGGCTGCACTGACGGCAAGGGTGAGTCTGCATTCATGGCAATGGAGCGGGTGCTGCATTCCTGGCAAAGGAGGGGGTGCTGCATTCATGGCACTTGTGAGGCTGCAGATGGGCACTGATTAGGCTGCATTGATGGGCACTGACCCTTATTTTGCTTCACAGTTCTTTATTTAAAATTTAAGATTTCTTCCTGAAACGTCCTTTTTAAAGTTAAGGTGCGCGTTATAAGCCGATAAATACGGTATATCCAAATAACACGCCCAAGCTCATCTCTTCACCACACACAGCCACAAAGGCAAGAGAATTCTTGTTGGGCAGTGAATTAGTGCTCGGACGAACACACTTAGACCAAATTTTAATGGTTTAAAGAATGTCAGGTAACATGGTCGGCCCTTAAGCATGTTCACTTCATCAAATCTGGCCCTTTTTGAAAAAAATTTGGACACCCCTGACCTAGTCCATCTCCCCATTGATTCATGAATAGAATAAAGTGAGTTCTCAATTCTCTTGTTTTGTTGTCCCTTTTAAAAAATTTACAGAGGGCCATGAAATTACTTGCTCTGCTATGCTGTACTCTGGCCTGGGAGGGAATTTTATGGACATCAAATTTGCCCAAAGCAATACGATTCAAACAAGAAATAAATCTGCCCCGATTTATATGCAATGGTTTATAGGCCACCTTTCTCATTATGACCTGTTACCCATGAAACAGTTCCTCTTGAACTCCAATTTGAGGCTGACCATCAGTATTCAGCTGATTACATCACCCAAGTTTCCTGTCATCCTGGGCATTCTGTGGTTTTCTACCCACAATTTCCCCCCCTAACTGGGGAGTACAGACTATAAATCTATGTCCTCCCATTGCAAGGACCATTGTAGAGAACCTTGTCAAACAAGTTCTCCACTAATCAAGAAATCACACAAGCCGGATCAAAGTCGATTTAGCAACTACCCAGTCATATGACAACCTGCATGAGTTCCAGGATACCTGTGATAAAAATAATGACTATCAGTTTCCTCCTCATTGCCCCTACGATTGTCCCATTGAGCTGCTCTCGGGGATAGAAATACCTTTTGGTAAAAATCCTTTATCTGGAAGAATTCTTCCGCCTCCTTCACCTGTTGAGGTACAGGGTGAATAATATTATTGATTCCAGGATCTTTAGCAACAAATTACATTTCTGGCTCAGTGGAAAGGGTATTGGCCAGAAGAAAGCTTGGGAGCCTAAGGAGAATGTTCATGTCCTCAGATTAACAAGATAATTCTCCACCAGAGGCTTCCTCACAAACCTTGCCCTAAGACATCTACAGGACATCATGGGAGGACTGTCAGGACCTGTATCTGAACCTGGGACCTCTTCTGTCTTTGGCGGTAACTCTTCTTTCTAAGCCACCTGAGATGCTGGACAGCTCCCTGCCTTATTTCTTAAGATAACTTTGCCTTGTATATTGTTTTTCTTGAATCTTGAACCCTTTACTCCTCCCATGAACTTCCTATTAAGGCCATGCCTTTGCACTTTCTGTTTACCATATTATGTTTTTCTTCTCCAACCAATATCTTGTTCTTGTCACTTAGAGCATAAAACCAAAGCACCTATTGTTTCCACCTATCAGCAGTTAATCTCATCTATACAATGGTGTTAAAGAAACTGAATAGCATACAGTATGTGTTCCCTGAAGCCGAAGCCACCTTGGTGTCCTGAGTGGCCTGGATTCCTCCATCCAGCTGTCTCTGGGTTGCTGGTGCAGACATGTCTGAGCAGAGGGGCAGCAGATACCTGCAGCAAATGTCAAGGAATGATCTTCCCTTGGTAATCAAAGATCTATATATCTACTCAAGACGTGATTAGACCCAAGGGGTTTTCTCCTAAGGTGAGCGGCCAATTCACTGGAGTTGGTTTTATGGAGGATATTTTATCACTTTTCAACACTATTTAGGCATTAATTGGAGCAGGTCTCCTGAGTGGAAGGAACACCCACTGAAATCTCAAGATTATCACATGTTTATTATTTGGACTTTTTAAGATTTCACCATTGCACTTTCATCAATTATTTTTTATTTGTTCACATACTGTATGCTATTCAGTTTCTTAGCACCATTGTATAGATGAGATATTTGCTGATAGGTGGGGGCGATAGGTGCTTTGGTTTTATGCTTTAAGTGGACCACTATTGGTGACTTACACACCGAATACACTTATGCCGCGTACACACGATCGGAATTTCTGACAACAAATGTTCCATGTGAGCTTTTGGTCGGATATTCCGACCGTGTGTAGGCTCCATCGGACATTTGCTGTCGGAATTTCCGACAACAGATGTTTCAGAGCTGGTTCTCAATTTTTCCGACAACAAAAGTCGGAAATTCCGATCGTGTGTATCCAATTCCGATGCACAAAAATTCTACACATGCTCGGAATCAATTCAACGCATGCTCGGAATCATTGTACTTAATTTTTCTCGGTTTGTCGTAGTGTTGTACGTCACCGCCGCGTTCTTGACGTTCGGAATTTCCGAGCAACATTTGTGTGACCGTGTGTATGCAAGACAAGTTTGAGCCAACATCCGTCGGAAAAAAAATCAACGGTTTTATTGTCGGAATGTCCGATCGTCTGTACGCAGCATTACCCTTATTTGTTGAACAACCATTATTATACTTTTAAAACTCTGTTTGGTGTGAGATCAATACTCAATGGTTGCAGCTTTTATTTAACTTAGGAAAAAAATGTATTACCTTACATACAGCAGCACACAAGTACTTTAAACGTGTTCTTGTCACTGCTGCTGCAGTCCGTAGCTTTTCTACCACTCATTACAAACCTTTGGCTTGTTCCTGAACTACGCTTCTGCTTATTCCCAACCTACAACCACTTGTTACCAACCTTTGGCTTGTTTACTGACTACACTTCTGCTTGATCCCTACCTGCTATATCTGTTGCTGTCCCCCTGCTTGCTCACCACCTGGTGGGGCAATCCTGAGTACCAAAACCTGAAATAAACACATGGCAAAACCATTCTCCACCATCAGGAGCTCTGGTGAATACCAGTTAGTACTTAGACCTCGCACTTCGTGTGAGCCTGCGCAATCTGCCTGCGTGACCTGATTGTATACCTATGCTGCTGGTCGGTGGGAGTTTCTCCACTGCCATAACTACTGGTCTCCAAGCCTGATCTTGGAGCGTTCATATATTATTGTAGGACAAAAATGTGTGTATGTACTTATGACAAATAACCACACACAGTAAATGTTTTTTTTTTTTTTTTGTGGTAGTAAACAAAGGTGTTATAATGTGTCTAATTAACTAACAGACTCACAAAAAAGCAGACCCTCCTTTATGTGCTATAATAGCGATGTCACGCTCACTAAAAGTTGGGAGAAGTGATAATAAAAACTAATGACAGCTAGTGCAGCCAATTTTCTTTTCTTTTAAATGCCTGACAGTGACCAGTGCTACTGTAATATTCTGTCATAAAGATTATGATAATAAGAAGAATAAAATGTCACTGTATCAATTAGTACTAATGTGAATGCTCTGAACAGTGCCAGATTGTGTTCAACTTGGGGTATAGACAAACTCCAGCAAGCATATGCTCCCGCACTGCAATTTGTGTGGGTATTTTTATCTAACTACCCTGGGGATAGGGAAATAAATGCAGTAGAAGTTAGGATGGCTGAAAGGCAACATGTAGAAGCCTACCAGACATCACTGCAATGTGAAAATGTCATAAATCACCCCCTTCAAGTGAATTGACTTGTTTTATGTCATACCATAAACCTGGTGAATTGATTCATTTATCTATACTTAGGACTGGTAATGACTTTTAGAATCATTACTGAATCCCAGTACTCAAAAACCAAAGTGTTCTAACTTGAATTTTTCTTAGACACATCTGATAAAGGGGGCACCAGCAATCATTGGAAGTTAGCTAACAGGAAAGCCAGCTGAACAAAATAAATGCCTCAATCATAAAAAATAATGCCAAACTAAAATGTCAGTTTATGTTAACTGTGTCCCCTGAGTCAGTTTAAATGAAAGATTACATTTAAAAAACTAGATTAAAATCTTGTCTTTGTTACATTTAATGGAAACATTCCCAAATAAGTATTCATACATAGCTTGAGCTTTTGAATGGCATAATTTTTTTCAATCATGCTCTTTAACCTCTTCCCGTCCCCACGCTATAGCCAAAAGACTGCTACAGCGCTAAACCTAAATTGCTGGGAGGTCGTCCATGTACGTCCTCACGTGCATGTGCTGCTTGCGTGCCCCCTGCGGGGCACGGGTGGCGTGCTCCGTGATCAGCGAGTCCATGAGACTCGGCTGATCACAGATCAGAATAAGGGCCCGATCCGGCCCCTTACCACGTGATCAGCTGTCAGCCAATGACAGTTGATCACGTGTTGTAAACAGAAGCTGGTAATCGGCTTTTTCCCTCGCGCTAAGAGTGTGAGGAGAAAAAAAAGCTGATTACTGGCTTGTGTAAATGGGACATCAGTCCCGCACACTCCACACCCAGTGCTGCTAATCAATGCCCACCAGTTTTGCCTACCAGTGCCACCTATCAATGCCCACCAGTGCCACCTACCAGTGCCCACCATTGCCACCTATCAATGCCCACCAGTACCACCTATTAGTGCCCATAAGTGCTGCCAATCAGTGCCCATCAGTATCTCATCATCAGTGCTTCCTATCAGTGTTACCTACTAGTGCCTATTAGTGCTCGTAAGTGCCACCTATTAGTGCCAGTCAGTGCCACCTAGCAGTGACACCTATCGGTGCACTTCAGTGCTGCCTATCAGTGCCCATCAGTGCCACCTATCAGTGCCACCTATCAGTGCCCATCAATGCCACCTACCAGTGCAGCCTCATCAGTGCCTCCTGATCAGTGCCCACCAGTGCTGCCTCATCAGTGCCTATCAGTGCCACCTATCAGTGCCCATAAGTTCCACCTATCAGTGCCCATCAGTGCCACCTTATCAGTGCCTATCAGTGCAGCCTATCAGTGCCCATCAGTGCAGCCTATCAGTGCCCATCAGTGCCGCCTCATCAGTGCACATCAATAAAGGAGAAAATCTACCTGTTTGCAAAATTTTATAACAAAATATAAAAACAGTTATTTTTTTTTTCAAAATGTTCGGTCTTTTTTTGTTCGTTTAGCAAAAAAATGAAAACCCCAGTAGTAATTAAATGCACAAAAAAAGCTCTATTTGTGTTTGAAAAAAAAATGCTAAAAATGTAATTTGGGTACAGTGTTGACCGCACAATTGTCATTGAGAGAGTGACAGCGCTGAAAGCTTAAAATGGGCCTGGGCAAGAAGGGGGTTTATTTGCTTAGTAAGCAAGTGGTTAAAGGACCGTAGAGTTCGCCAGCTTTCAGCAACTCTTCAAAAACATCGGCAAACATATTTTATTTGCTATTATTTAGTTCATAAAGAACTTAATGGTTTACAGTATAATCTGTGAAAAAAACTCTACTAGGGTCTATCACTTAAGACCTACGTATTCCTCCACTTCTGGGCCACCATTTTGTCTACATTACAACATAGAGAAAGTGAAGTCAGGCTATTAATCACAAGTGAAACATCAAAGACATCTCTATTATTCATGGGGAAGTCATATATCACTGCTCTCTGTATAAGTCAGTTGTTTGGGTAGTGATTGGGGAGGTAAAAATGACCTTTGATCAAAAAATGAAAATGTTCATATTGATATCTACCCTCTTTAGCTTAGTTATTTGGGGAATATAATGATATTTGATCAAGGACATTAGCCAGCATCCCATACCTCACTGTTACATTCAGCTGAGTGGGGTTGGGGATGCGTCTTTAATTGTTAGGATGCTGGTGGCCGTGGGTATCCTAGAAACCACAGCCCATAGAGGGAAGCTGCCATTTATTAGTGAGGTAGTAATACTAATGAATGACTTCTTGCACAGCCTGATGTCCACTGTGGTGAGCAAACTGGCCATTTACTTTTCCTGTCTACCTAAGTGCATAGCTAATGTCCAGGTTGAAACATCTATCACCCTGAACTTAAACCTCATTGCTTCTCGTAGGATCACCAGATGAAAATAAAGAGGAAAAGAATGATAAAAGAAAAATGATGCAGCCACCACATCTATGGACTACTAAGCTTCAATATTAGGCTTAGTTACCCAAAAACTAGAATGATTTGGGACTTGCTGTCAGAGAGCTACATTTACATTGTAACACCTCTGCATACTGTATACTCCCTGATGACTGCTTAAAGGGGTTGTATTAAGATAAAAAAACCTTCTGTGAGCAGCAGCCCCCCTCGGCCCCCTAATACTTACCTGGGCCCCATCTCTGTTCAGCGATTTACATGAGTGTTTCAGTCATCCAAGACACTCCCTCCCAATAGGCTGAGACACAGCAGCGGTGCCATTGGCTTCCGCTGCTGTCAATCAAAGTCAGTCAGCCAATCAGGATAGAGAGGGGGTGGGGTTGGGCCACGGCTCTGTGTCTGAATGGACACAGGGAGCTGTGACCCGCTCGGGTGCCCCCATAGCAAGCTACATGCTGTGGAGGCACTCAACAGGAGGGAGTGGCCAGGAGCACAGAAGAAGGACCCGAAAAGAGGAGAAGCTGCTCTGTGCAAATCCACTGCACAGAGCAGGTAAATATAACATGTTTGTTATTTCTATAGAAAAAAAAACAAGACTTTACAATCACTTTAAATGTTATAGCAGACTTAAAACTCTGATGCCGCGTACACACGACCGTTTTAAATGCCATTGAAAAAAACTGTGTTTTTCTCGACGTGATTCTTCTCATGCCTGCCTTGCCTACACACTATCGTGGAAAAAAATGCTAGAGTAAAGCGCGGTGACGTACAACACGTACAACGGCACTATAAAGGGGAAGTTCCATTTGGATGGTGCCACCCTTTGGGCTGCTTTTGCTGATCCTTGTGTTAGTAAAGTTTGTTGAGAGATGATTCACGCTTTTCAGCCTCGTGCTTTTCAGTCCGTTACAGCATGACGAATGTGCTATTTCCATTACGAACGCTAGTTTTATCAGAACGAGCGCTCCCGTCTCATACTTGATTCTGAGCATGTGCATTTTTTTTCACGTCGTTAAAGCCTACACACGGCCATTTTTCATGACGAGAAAAACGACGGCGTGAAAAATGACGAGAAAATATAGAGCATGTTCCAATTTTTTCATGGCCATTTTTCACGTTGTGAAAAATGCTCTGAAGCCCACACACGATCATTTTAATGACCATTTAAAAAAAATGCATTTTTCTCGTCATTAAAAACGGTCGTGTGTACGCGGCATCAGTTTGGGTCTGCTTTAATAAAATTCTGAAGATATTTTACAAAGTTCCAAACAGAACCTACAGTAATATTCTTGGTACAGACTCAATAGCAAAAGACACAAAATAAGAATATTTTATATTCAAAGCTCACCTATCATTTTCTGAAACCAATTTACTGATTGCTGTTTATTGTCTAAGTTATTAACAATGATCTTCATCATGCTATTATGCATTTCTATGATTAATCAAGTACTATTAATGTTAATTATTTATAATTCCTTTTGCTGTGCACTGCCTTGAAGTCCAGTTAGGCTTTGAAGTGGTTACCAGGCAACACTATAGAAAGACTATGGTGTTAAAAAATAAACCCAAGAACATTTTGTGCATGAGGCAGAATTTTTACAATCCACAAATCTTTGATTTATAACATACTTTGAAAAATTATATATTCACTTTACTAATATATTTTGCAGGTTTACTTTCCCAAAAGAAATACTGTGCTTTTGTTTAGCCATGGACGGTCTTGGTAACAGTACCATATTTAAGTTAACCATGTAGTAAGATATACTTACCCATGAACTATAAAACACAAAGGTGAAATAAGTTGCGCTATAAACAAAAAACGAGCGATAATATTTTTTACTTTTTGCTATAATAAATATCCCCAAAAATGTTTTTTTTTTTTTTTAATTCTTCATCAGTTTAGGCCGATATATATTACTCTACATATTTTTGGTAAAACAAATCGCAGTAAGCGTATATATAGATTGGTTTGCGCAAAAGTTATGGTGTCTACAAACTATGGGAAAGATTTATGGCATTTGTATGGCATTTTTTTTTTTACTAGTCATGGCGGTGATCTGCGATTTTTAGCAGTACTGCAACATTGCGACAGACAGATCGGAGACTTTTGATGCTTTTTTGGGACCATTGGCATTTATACAGCGATCAGTGCTTTAAAAATGCACTGTTTAGTGTGTAAATGTTACTGACAGGGAAGGGGTTAACACTAGGGTGCGATAAAGGGGTTAATTGTGTGTTCTCTAACTGTGGGGGGATAGGATTGACTAGGAGAGGAGACATATGGTTTTTCCTACTTAGTAGGAACAAACCATATGGCTCCTCTTCCCTGACAGCACAGGGATTTGTGTGTTTACACACACAAATCCCAGTGCGGGCGCTTGTGCATGGGATGGCAGCATGACCGGCGGCGATCCTGCCTACCGGCCATGCGCGGCGGGTCCCCCGCCGTGCAGCGGGCACGTGCAAGCGCCATCTGGTGGCCGCTAAAGGAATGGACTTACCCATGTGGGATGTCGTCCAGGGGAACCATCCTGCCACAGTATACTGTATCTGCGTGAGCCGGTTGGGAACTGGTTAAGTGATGTTGTACACACCATTGTTCGTAGAGGCTATTTTACCATTTATACTATCATAATGTCATCGGGACTTATTAAAATGACTTCATAAGAGAGACAATATAAAACTAAATTCTAAATAACCAAATGCAATAATAAAACAGAAAGCTGTGGTTCTACAAATTAAAAAACCCTGTTCAAATATATGTAAAAAAGGGCACCGTGCTAGAACACACCAATACAAATAATCTAAAATTGTTCCAGTGGGCAAAACCTAAAAGTTAGTGAAATCAACAGTAAATATAAACACATTGGTGCTTGTGAAAAACTGTCCTTAAGTTCAAATCAGACCAATAATTCCACCGTCAAATTTCTTCACTATAAAAGTGCTTGTGAATCAGTTTAAAAAAACACTACCTCCACTCTTGTGGACCTATGCATACTCTAAAAGCTGGACCTTTTAATCATAAAAGGTTAGGCACACATAGACCCCTGTAAGGCCAGGACAGTCGCCTTCAAATAATAGTAATTTATTGCACTTTAATTGCCCACAAAAAAATATTAAAATGCACTCACAATTATAAAAACTAAATTTGGCTTAGCATTGAGTATACACAAGAGCAAGGACAGCTTTCAGTGCTCACTGCTTTTCTGTCAACACTCAAAAAGTAGTATAGCGCAAAAATTTCATTAAAAATCAATAAATTTGAATAAGAATAGTCCTCAGAAATGAGTGCAAGTTAAACAGCATGTAATGACAGGATTCTGTCCCCGTGCTGAAGAAGTCCCCGCCTATTAAGGACGTAATGCGTACTGGGGGAGGAGCCACGTCTGACATCACCCGCGATTATCGTTCAGGCTGTACACATCATTACATGCTGTTTAACTTGCACTTGTTTCTGAGTGCCGGATTCTTGAGTACATTGTTTACCATTTTTATGGATCATTAAACACTTTATTCAGAGAGCACTGGATTGTCCTTTTCCTTTCTTACATTGACATCTCATGCTGTGGAAGCCCTACGGTCTGCTGTTTAAGACTATCATTCCAGGAGTTGGTTATAAGGCTTAGTGACCTGTTTCAAGGAGGTGAGAGGCTAGATTGTCTGTGGTGGAGGGATCTGGATCACAGCTGCATTGTTCAGTCTACTGTTTCACCTGGGACGTTTTTTTGTGCTTTCATCTATGTGCATCTGTCATTCCTGGATGTTTTTCTTTTAACATTTTTTTTTGATAGAACTGTTCTAGGACTATTCTTATTCACATTTATTGATTTTTAGTTAAATTTTTGCGCTGCACAACTTTTTGATTGATTTGCTTATGTGAGGTTTTTATTTGAATTACCTAAGTGTTGGCTTGCATCCATCTATTGTGCTTTTTCTTCTGCGCTGAATACTATACTATTTTATATTTCTGTCAACACTGCCCGAGATATAGTAGCAGCAGTCTGGCTGCTGCTCTCTCTCTCTCTTCTCCCTCATCTGCAAGCAAAATGACAGGCCTTTATGCTCCGCCCTGCCAGTTACGTAATTGGCTTTCATGTCATTGAAGAAGAAAGGAGAGAAGGAAAAACAAAAAATAATCATTGCAATCTCCAAGCAGAAATATAGACAGAAATCAATTACCGGTATGTATGAACAATTGAAATCATACCCCCCCCCCATGAAATGCCTTTTGAGGTTTTCAGAGCTGCAAACCAGGAGAGCTCTTGTTGTGAAGAGAATTGCAAGAAACTGCTATCTAAATAGACCCAGGTGTTTCTGCCAGTTTAATAAAAATGCATTTAATAATTTGTAAAGGGTACATAATAGTATTAGTAATGGTATAGTATAGTATTTTAAGCTGTCTGTATTTCAGTTTAAAAATATGTACCATATTTTCCGGCGTATAAGACGACTTTTTAACCCATAAAAATCTTTTCGAAAGTCGGGGGTCGTCTTATACGCCGGTACCTGACATGTAGAATCTCAGTCAGACCGCGGCCGTCCATTTTTCAAAAGCCGCACCTCCTCCTCGTGCTGTTCCGTGATAGGCTGAACACTCAGCTTCCCAGGAGAGCCTCTGTTCAGTGTTCCGCCTATCACGGATGCCCTCTCGTCCTCAGCCTCGGATGAGAGGGCATCTGCGATAGGCAGAACACTGAACACAGTGTCTGCTGGGAAGCTGAGTGTTTCGCCTATAACAGAACAGCACGAGGAGGAGGCGCGGCTTTTGAAAAATGGACGGCCGTGGTCTGACTGAGATTCTACATGTCAGGGATAAGGTAGGTATGGGATCGTCGAGGCATGCAATGGCACAGTGAGGTATGCAATGGCACAGTGAGGTATGCAATGGAACAGTGAGGTATGCAATGGTACAGTGAGGTATGCAATGGCACAGTGAGGTATGCAATGGCACAGTGAGGTATGCAATGGCACAGTGAGGTGAGGTGAGGCATGGCTAGTTGGAAGGGGGTCGTCTTATACGGCGAGTATATCCCAAAACCCAAATTTTAGCTGGAAAATTAGGGGGTCGTCTTATACACCCAGTCGCCTTATACGCCAGCAAATACAGTATATGGATTCTTGTGCCCATCTTTTTCTCCCCAAAGGGAGATTTAGATCATTTATACTTGCTTTTTAACTAATTTAAGCATAAACACAAAGATAGTCTAATAATAGGAATTATTTGTCAAAATCTATTAGAAAAAAATCAACCCAAAAAACAGATCTGTTTGTTTGTCATATGTAATATAAATATAGATAGGCAGTGCTAAATAGGCCCGGGAAATGTAAGGTAGGTCAACCAATAGTGCGTGACCAGAGAACTATAAAAAAAACTGATTTGCCAACTTCCAACTTCCACTTCTGTTGGAATGGATCTTGGCTAGAAGATAACCACACATAATTCCTATTAGATTTTTAACTCCACTTTTATTGAGAAAAACTAAAACAATCTACTCTGGGTGATCAGTGTACATTGCAGGGATTTTAACAAACTTTGTTGCAGAGTCCTACCTGGTTATACTCTGAAGAAAAAGCTGTTTGTTGTCTATAGAGTGAACTAGGGATGAGCTTTGTGTTCGAGTCGAACATACGTTCGACTCGAACATTGGCTGTTCGATCGTTCGCCGAAGATGGAACGTTATGGGCCGTTCGCGCCAAATTCGAGTGACGCGAACGGCCCACAATACACTGCGCCATCGCAGTGCAATCCCGGCGCTGTGATTGGCCAAGCATGCACTGTGACCCCGCATGCTTGGCCAATCACAGTGGAGGCAGCGAGGAGAGCCATAATTGGCCACAGGCAGGAGCACAGTATACACCTGGATCTACACTTTATTGCTGTTCTCTAAGCTAGATAGGCAGGCAGGGACAGTGTGTTCTTTTCTCAGGCATCTGCAGCAGTTAGTGGGTGTTGTGTGCCCCAGCACAGTATACACTTGTATATACCCGTCATTGCTGTTCTCTAATACAGGCATCTGCAGGAGTTAGTGGCACAGTGTACACCTGTATATACCCGTCATTGCTGTTCTCTAACACAGGCATCTGCAGGAGTTAGTGGCACAGTATACACCTGTATATACCCGTCATTGCTGTTCTCTAATACAGGCATCTGCAGGAGTTAATGACACAGTATACACCTGTATATACCCGTCATTGCTGTTCTCTAATACAGGCATCTGCAGGAGTTAGTGGCACAGTATACACCTGTATATACCCGTCATTGCTGTTCTCTAATACAGGCATCTGCAGGAGTTAGTGGCACAGTATACACCTGTATATACCCGTCATTGCTGTTCTCTAATACAGGCATCTGCAGGAGTTAGTGGCACAGTATACACCTGTATATACCCGTCCATGGTGTTCTCTAATACAGGCATCTGCAGGAGTTAGTGGCACAGTATACACCTGTATATACCAGTCATTGCTGTTCTCTAATACAGGCATTTGCAGGAGTTAGTGGCACAGTATACACCTGTATATACCCGTCATTGCTGTTCTCTAATACAGGCATCTGCAGGAGTTAGTGGCACAGTGTACACCTGTATATACCCGTCATTGCTGTTCTCTATTACAGGCATCTGCAGAAGTTAGTGGCACAGTGTACACCTGTATATACCCGTCATTGCTGTTCTCTAATACAGGCATCTGCAGGAGTTAGTGGCACAGTGTACACCTGTATATACCCGTCATTGCTGTTCTCTGATACAGGCATCTGCAGGAGTTAGTGGCACAGTATACGCCTGTATATACCCGTCATTGCTGTTCTCTGATACAGGCATCTGCAGGAGTTAGTGGCACAGTATACACCTGTATATACCTGTCATTGCTGTTCTCTAATACAGGCATCTGCAGGAGTTAGTGGCACAGTATACACCTGTATATACCCGTCATTGCTGTTCTCTAATACAGGCATCTGCAGGAGTTAGTGGCACAGTATACACCTGTATATACCCGTCCATGGTGTTCTCTAATACAGGCATCTGCAGGAGTTAGTGGCACAGTATACACCTGTATATACCCGTCATTGCTGTTCTCTAATACAGGCATCTGCAGGAGTTAGTGGGTGTTGTGTGCCCTAGTACAGTATACACCTGTATATACCCATCATTGCTGTTCTCTAATAAAGGCATCTGCTGGAGTTAGTGGGTGTTGTGTGCCCTAGTACAGTATACACCTGTATATACCTGTCATTGCTGTTCTCTAATAAAGGCATCTGCCGGAGTTAGTGGGTGTTGTGTGCCTCCAGCACAATATACACTACACAATTGCTGGTTTGCCCATCTCCCTGCAGGCCATTACTATGTCTGGAAGGCCAACAAAGAGAGGTAGACAGTCAGGAGCCAATAAAAGAGGGCAAGCAGGCTCTGTGTCTAGAGACAACAGTGCTGGTCGTGGACGCGGTGCATTGTCATCAGCACGTGGCCATGGGACACGCTTGTCCTTATTTTCGGCAGCTGGACGTGTTGAGCCGCATCATGCCGAAGACTTGGTAGAGTGGATGACCAAGCCCTCCTCATCCTCCTCATCCTCTCTCACCCAGGCTCAGGGTACTGGCAAAGCAGCTGCCAAAGCTTCCTCTTCCCTGGTATCAATGTCATCATCAGTCACTCCTTCCCTAGACCCACCATGTCCTCCTGAGGAGTCCCCCGAACTGTTTGAGCACAGTGTTGGGTACATGCTCCAGGAGGATGCCCAGCGTTTCGAAGGGTCTGATGATGATACCCAGCTAGAGGAAGGCAGTAGCGTGAGCGCAGAGAGAGGGGATGCTCAAGAAGGACAGCAATCTGGCAGTCATGTTCCAGCAGCTGCAGCATACTGCCAGATTGGCTCCAGTGATGAGGAGGGAGGGGATGATGAGGTCACTGACTCCACGTGGGTGCCTGATAGGAGAGAGGAGGATGATGAGGAGGAGGCACATCTCCAACGAGGCAGGATGCCCTCCAGGGGCCAGCGTAAGGGCAGCACACTGACTGAATCACACCGCAGAGCTACGCCTGTGCAGGGCGCTGCCTCTGCCCGTTATTCCAAAAGTTCTTTGGTGTGGACCTTTTTTGAGTCGAGTGCATCAGATCGCACCGCTGCTATTTGCAACATATTTCTCAAGCGTATCTCGCGTGGCCAAAACATCACCCGCTTGGGCACCACTTGCTTGACTAGACATATGTTGACCTGCCATGCAGCTCGTTGGCAAGCGTACCTTAAAGACCCACACCAAAGAACAAAGCGGACCTCTCCTTGCTCCTCATCAGCTGGGATCTCCAACCCCACTATACCTTCAGTCCTCTCTGAAACCTGCACTGAGAGGAATGAAGGTGTATAATTAGGTGTGTCACAGCCAAGTACTTGTGGGCACTCTGCTAGCAGTACACCGACGTCCGATTGTAGCAGGCAAATTTCCCTGCCCCAGCTGCTGGACCGTCAAAAGAAGTTCACTCCCAGCCATCCACATGCCCAGCGGTTGAATGCTAGCTTGGATAAATTGCTAGCAATTCAACTGCTGCCTTTTCAGTTGGTAGACTCGGCCCCCTTCTGTGAGTTTATGCAATGTGCGGTTCCTCAGTGGCAGGTTCCCAAACGCCACTTTTTCTCACGGAAGGCAATTCCGGCTCTCTACCGGCATGTGGAAGGCAATGTCCATGCCTCGCTGGACAGGGCGGTCAGCGGTAAGGTGCATATTACCGCCGACTCATGGTCCAGCAGGCATTAACAGGGACGTTACCTTTCTTTCACGGACCATTGGGTCACTCTTTTGGCAGCTGGGAAGGATGCAGGACAAGGTGCAGTAGTGTTGGAGGTTGTTCCGCCGCCACGCCTCCAAAATGCTACTACTGGTTGTGACACACCTCTCTCCTCCACCCCCTCCTTTTCTTCTTCCTCCATGGCCTCTTCCTGTTCTTTTTACTTGGAACCAGCCGTGCTCCGTAGGCGTTCAAGGGGCTACGCAAGTACGCAGGCAAAAAGATTCCATGCCGTGCTTGCGCTGGTGTGTTTGGGGGACAGGAGCCACACTGGGGCAGAGGTTCTGTCAGCTCTGCGGGGGCAGGCCGAGAGGTGGTTGACGCCACGCCAGCTTAAGCCAGGAATGGTGGTTTGCGACAATGGCACCAACCTCCTCTCCGCCCTCCGACAGGGACAACAGACCCATGTGCCCTGTGTGGCTCACGTCCTTAACCTGGTGGTGCAGCGGTTCTTGGGCAGGTACCTGGGCTTACAGGATGTCCTGAGGCAGGCCAGGAAAGTCTGTGTGCATTTCCGCAGATCATATAATGCCAGTGCTCGGCTGGCTAAGCTGCAAAAGGAGTTGAAACTGCCCAAGAACCGCCTTATATGTGACATGCGGTCCAGGTGGAACTCAACGTTGGCCATGCTGCAGCGGCTGCACACGCAGCAGAGGGACATCAATGAGTACCTGTGCGACTATGGCACCAGGACAGGGTTAGGGGAGCTCAGGTTTTTTTCACCATGCCAGTGGGGCATGATCAGGCATGCATGCACTGTCCTGGCACCATTTGAGGAGGCCACGAGGATGGTGAGCAGTGACAGTGCATGCATCAGTGACACTGTACCTCTTGTCCACCTGTTGGAGCATACGCTGTGTTGAATAATGGACAGGGCACTTGAGGCAGAACAGAGGCAGTAAGAGGAGGAATTCCTTGCCTCTCAAGGCCCCCTTTACCCAGACAGTGTTCCTTGTGTCCCACCCATCACACAGGAAGAGGACGAGGAGGAGGAGGAGGAGGATTGTGTCAGCATGGAGGTGGAGCATGGCACTCAGCATCAACAGCAGCAGTCTTTTAGGGATGATTTACAGTCCCAACAAACCCGTGGACTTGTACGTGGCTGGGAGGAGGTGGCTGCGGATCATGTCGTCCTTAGTGACCTAGAGGACTCCGGACCGAATGCCTCAGCTAACCTACGCTGCATGGCCTCCCTGATCCTGCAAAGTCTGCGGAAGGATCCTTGTATCCTTCGGATCAAGGAGAGGGACCATTACTGGCTGGCCACTCTCCTTGATCCACGGTACAAGGGTAATGTTGCGGACCTTATCTTGCCGTCGCAGAGGGAGCAGAGGATGAGACAACTCCGGGAGGCCTTGCAGAAAGGTCTGTGCAATGCGTTCCCAGAGACTGGGAGGTTACAAAAACTGGTCCTGGACAATGAGTTGCTGAGGCTTCGGTCAGTAGCAGAAGGAGCGGTGGAGAAGGTGGCCGTCTGACCGATGCGTTCAGACAATTTTTTAGTCCGCAGCCCCAAGGTATGATCGGTTCCAGCAACCATCGCTAGTGTCTGATATACATGGTGCAGGAATACCTAGGGGCAAGGTCAGACTTGGACACCTTTCCCACCGAAAATCCTCTGGCTTACTGGGTCTTGAGGATGGATCACTGGCCAGAGCTTGCACAGTATGCAATTGAGCTACTGGCCTGTCCTGCATTCAGCGTTCTTTCGGAATGCACATTCAGTGCTGCTGGAGGCTTTGTCACGGATCACAGGGTGTGCCTGTCCACCGACTCGGTTGATCGACTGACCTTCATAAAGATGAACCAGTCTTGGATCACCACCAGCTACCAAGCACCTAAAGCTGATATAACAGAATACATTATTTTGAAATGTCACATCCCTTCAAGACTGCGTATGCTGATGCTGAGTGACTGTCCTGTTATGTTGACTGACTATCCTCCTCCTCCTCAATGATCCAATTCATGATGATAGCTTGGAAGAACATTTTTGTTTCTGGGTGCCGCCACCAGTGGCTAAGGCCCAATTTTTCAGCCCCTGTTTAACAGGGGCATGTAATTACAATTTTTTATGCAATGCTTTGCAGCAGGGCTCATTCCTGCACTCCAACTAGAGTATCTGGGAGAGGTTGCAGTGTCGTGGCACCAGTGCCTAAGGCCCAATTTTTCAGCCACTGTTTAACAGGGGCGTGTAATTACAATTTTTGATGCAATACTTTGCAACATGGCTCATTGCTGTGCTCCAAGTACAGTATCTATGAGGGGTTGCAGTTTTGTGGCACCAGTGCCTAAGGTCCAATTTTTCAGCCCCTGTTTAACAGGGGCGTGTAATTACAATTTTGGATGCAATACTTTGCAACAGGGCTCATTGCTGTGCTCCAAGTACAGTATCTGTGAGGGGTTGCAGTGTTGTGGCACCAGTGCCTAAGGCCCAATTTTTCTGCCCCTGTTCAACAGGGGCATGTAATTACAATTCTTGATCTAATAATTCACAGCAGGGCCCATTCCTGCGCCCACGAAGACTAACTGTGAGGGCTTACAGTGTTGTGGCAACACCACCACCACCACCACCACCAAAGGCCCAATTTTTCTGCCCCTCTTCAACAGGGGCATGCAATTACAATTCTTGATCTAATAATTTACAGTAGGGCCCATTCATGCGCCCACCAAGAGTAACTGTGAGGGCTGACAGTGTTGTAGCACCAGCATCACCACCAAAGGCCCAATTTTTCCTACCACTGTTCAACAATGGCATGTAATTACAATTCCTGATATAATAGTTCACAGCAGGGCATTCCAGCACCCACCAAGAGTAACTGTGAGGGGTCACAGTGTTGTGGCAACACCAACATCTAAGGGGCAAATTTCAGCAGAGTATATACGACAGGCCCCTACTTTCAAACATCCAACTTACAAACGACTCCTACTTGCCAATGGAAGGAGACAACAGGAAATGGGAGGAAATCTACCCCTAGGAAGTGAAATTCTCTCCTGTAAGAGTTAATATGGGAAAAAGGTGTCTCCTCTCTACTGATGCTTTATCACCAATCCTTGTTTCAATAAAAACCCCACTTTTCAAAAACATTGGTCATTGGGACGGAAAGTGAGGTGAAATGTTCTGAACAGATGCACAGACAGCAAAACAAATGTTACAGGGGTGATAACCCTTCCCTATGTTTTCCAAAAAGCTTAAAAATAGATTTTTTGGCTGGAGCTACACTTAAACAATGTACCTGTTCAAAATTACAAACAGATTCTACTTAAGAACAAACCTCCAGTCCCTGTCTTGTTTGCACCGCCTGTATACTGCTGTTCAGAGTATATAGGGCCTTTTTTTATTTTGGGTGCGGGGTTCCCCTTAATATCCATACAAGACCCAAAGGGGCTGGTAATGGGCTGGGGTAGGGGGTAGCCATTTTTCTCAAAGATTTTCATCCATATTACCGGGACCAGACATTACATTAAAGCCGCAAGCAGTTTTAAATGGCTTTTTTTCAAATGTCATTTTGTGCAGGGACAGTTCTAAACACGGGAAACACATGCCACTTCACAGGCATACTTTAGACACCCCCCAGGTACGATATTTAAAGTAATATTTCACCTTTTTTTCACTTTATGCATCATTAAAATGACTGCTCCCGAAAAACTGACGTTTTTAAAACTTCGTTTTGCATTGATACATGTCCCCTGGGGCAGAACCCGGGTCCCCAAACCCTTTTTAGGACAATAACATGCATATTAGTCGTTATAATTAGCACTTTAGATTTCAAACGTTCGCGTCCATTGTATTTAATAGGGTTCTAACGTTCGTGCACACTTTCGGTCCGTTCGAAGGTTCTAGTGCGAACCGAACCGGGGGGTGTTCAGCTCATCCCTAAAGTGAACCTGAATGGAAGTGACTTTTATATTATTGACCAGCCGATATACACAGTTCTAATAGGGAAAATGCAAGGTCTGCATTCCTGTACAAGTGAAAAAAGTGTATGCTTGTGCAGACTCCTGGGAACTCCAGTGAGCCAATCACACAAGCAGGAAATTACATTTCTGGGGTGGCCTGTATGCCAATGGTGTACAGAATGCCTCCAGGTTGCCATATTGCATTGAATTTTACAGAAAATTACAGCGCTTGAGATTAAAAAAGAAAAGGTATTTTTTTTTACATTCAATTACTATATGGCTTGTGTAGCAATTGTATATGCTATGTTATTTTTATTTTCAATTTTTTCTTTGAAAGTGGAGTTACCCTTTAAAAAAAATAATATATATTTCTGATCTGAACAGTCTGGTCTAACATTGATTGTGTTGGCACTGCTACAATTCAAAAATGTTACTGGTGTTTTATGCTTCCTTGCTTTATCTAAAGTGTTGAAAGCTTGATAATTAAAAGTTAACTGAAATTGCAAACCACATTCTCGATAGGGATGAGCTTGGTGTTCGAGTCGAACATACGTTCGACTCGAACATCGGCTGTTCGACCGTTCGGCGAACATCGAACAATTTGGGCCGTTCGCGCCAAATTGGAGTGACGCTGACAGCCCACAATACACTGCGCCATCGCAGTGCAATCCCGGCGCTGTGATTGGCCAAGCATGCACTGTGACCCCGCATGCTTGGCCAATCACAGCGCCGGCAGCTAGGAGAGCCATAATTGGCCACAGGCAGGTTGCCTGTGGCCAATTATAGCTCAGGGGGTTTAGCACACGCCCCACACTATAAAAGGCCGCCAGCGCGGCGGCCTTGTGTAGTGTGTTCCGGCGCAGGGAAAGAGAAGGATAGGCAGGGACAGTGTTGATATTCTTTGTGCTATTCTTGTGTGCAGGGAGAGAGACGGATAGGCAGGGAGAGTGTCAGTGTCATATTCTTCGCTAAACCTTGTGTGCAGGGAGAGAGAAGGATAGGCAGGGGACAGTGTCAGTGTCATATTCTTTGCTAAACCTTGTGTGCAGGGAGAGAGAATGATAGGCAGGGAGAGTGTCAGTGTCATATTCTTTGCTAAACCTTGTGTGCAGGGAGAGAGAAGGATAGGCAGGGGACAGTGTCAGTGTCATATTCTTTGCTAAACCTTGTGTGCAGGGAGAGAGAAGGATAGGCAGGGGACAGTGTCAGTGTCATATTCTTTACTAAATCTTGTGTGCAGGGAGAGAGAAGGATAGGCAGGGAGAGTGTCAGTGTCATATTCTTTGATAAACCTTGTGTGCAGGGAGAGAGAAGGATAGGCAGGGGACAGTGTCAGTGTCATTGTTGCTAAGCCTCCTGCACATTATACACCTGAAGTTAGCCCGTATTGCTGTGTTTTCCTGGTGTGTTACACCAACAGGCATTTGCAGCACTTACAGCGGGCGGAATGTGCCTCCTGCACATTATACACCTGAAGTTAGCCCGTATTGCTGTGTTTTCCTGGTGTGTTACACCAACAGGCATTTGCAGCACTTACAGCGGGCGGAGTGGGCCTTCTGCACATTATACACCTGAAGTTAGCCCGTATTGCTGTGTTTTCCTGGTGTGTTACACCAACAGGCATTTGCAGCACTTACAGCGGGCGGAGTGTGCCTCCTGCACATTATACACCTGAAGTTAACCCGTATTGCTGTGTTTTCCTGGTGTGTTACACCAACAGGCATTTGAAGCACTTACAGTGGGCGGAGTGTGCCTCCTGCACATTATAGACCTGAAGTTAGCCTGTATTGCTGTGTTTTCCTGGTGTGTTACACCAACAGGCATTTGCAGCACTTAAAGCAGGCGTAGTGTGATTCCTGCAAAATATACTCCTGAAGCTAGGACTTATTGCTGGTTTTCCCATCTCCCTGCAGGCCATTAGAATGTCTGGAAGGCAAACAAGGAGAGGCAGACAGTCAAGAGCCAATAAAAGAGGGCAAGCAGGCTCTGTGTCTAGAGACAACAGTGCTGGTCGTGGACGCGGTGCGTCGCCATCAGCACGTGGCCAAGGGACACGCTTGTCCTTCTTTTCGGCAGCTGGACGTGTTGAGCCGCATCATGCCGAAGACTTGGTAGAGTGGATGACCAAGCCCTCCTCATCCTCCTCATCCTCTCTCACCCAGGCTCAGGGTACTGGCAAAGCAGCTACCAAAGCGTCCTCTTCCCATGTATCAATGTCATCATCAGTCACTCCTTCCCTAGACCAACCATGTCCTCCTGAGGAGTCCCCCAACTGTTTGAGCACAGTGTTGGGTACATGCTCCAGGAGGATGCCCAGCGTTTCGAAGGGTCTGATGATGATACCCAGCTAGAGGAAGGCAGTAGCGTGAGAGCAGAGAGAGGGGATGCTCAAGAAGGACAGCAATCTGGCAGTCATGTTCCAGCAGCTGCAGCATACTGCCAGATTGGCTCCAGTGATGAGGAGGGAGGGGATGATGAGGTCACTGACTCCACGTGGGTGCCTAATAGGAGAGAGGAGGAGGAGGAGGAGGGTGAGGAGGAGGCACATCTCCAACGAGGCAGGATGCCCTCGGGGGGCCAGCGTAAGGGCAGCACACCGACAGAATCACACTGCAGAGCTCCGCCTGTGCAGGGCGCTGCCTCTGCCCATTATTCAAAAAGTTCTTTGGTGTGATCCTTTTTTGAGTCGAGTGCATCAGATCGCACAGCTGCTGTTTGCAACATATGTCTCAAGCGTATATCGCGTGGCCAAAACCTCACCCGCTTGGGCACCACATGCTTGACCAGACATATGTTGACCTGCCATGCAGCTCGTTGGCAAGCCTACCTTAAAGACCCACACCAAAGAACAAAGCGGACCTCTCCTTGCACCGCATCAGCTGGGATCTCCAACCCCACTATACCTTCAGTCCTCTCTGAAACCTGCACTGAGAGGAATGAAGGTGTATAATTAGGTGTGTCACAGCCATGTACTTGCGGGCACTCTGCTAGCAGTACACCGACGTCCGATTCTAGCAGGCAAATTTCCCTGCCCCAGCTGCTGGACCGTCGAAAGAAGTTCACTCCCAGCCATCCACATGCCCAGCGGTTGAATGCTAGCTTGGCTAAATTGCTAGCGCTTCAACTGCTGCCTTTTCAGTTGGTAGACTCGGTCCCCTTCCGTGAGTTTGTGCAATGTGCGATTCCTCAGTGGCAGGTTCCCAAACGCCACTTTTTCTCACGGAAGGCGATTCCGGCTCTCTACCGGCATGTGGAAGGCAATGTCTTGGCCTCGCTGGACAGGGCGGTCAGCGGTAAGGTGCATATTACCGCTGACTCATGGTCCAGCAGGCATGGACAGGGATGTTACCTTTCTTTCACGGCCCATTGGGTCACTCTTTTGGCATCTGGGAAGGATGCAGGACAAGGTGCACGCCTCCAAAATGCTACTACTGGTTGTGACACACCTCTCTCCTCCACTCCCTCCTCTTCTTCCTCCATGGCCTCTTCCTGTGCTTTGTCCTCGGAACCAGCGGTGCTCCGTAGGCGTTCAAGGGGCTACGCAAGTACACAGGCAAAAAGATGCCATGCCGTGCTTGCGCTGGTGTGTTTGGGGGACAGAAGCCACACTGGGGCAGAGGTTCTGTCTGCTCTGCAGGGGCAGGCCGATAGGTGGTTGACGCCACGCCAGCTTAAGCCAGGAATGGTGGTTTGCGACAATGGCACCAACCTCCTCTATGCCCTCCGACAGGGACAACTGACCCATGTGCCCTGTGTGGCTCACGTCCTTAACCTGGTGGTGCAGTAGTTCTTGGGCAGGTACCCGGGCTTACAGGACGTCCTGAGGCAGGCCAGGAAAGTCTGTGTGCATTTCCGCAGATCTTATAATGCCAGTGCTCGCCTGGCTGAGCTGCAAAAGGAGTTAAACCTGCCCAAGAACCCCCTTATATGTGACATGCCCACCAGGTGGAACTCAACGTTGGCCATGCTGCAGCGGCTGCACACGCAACAGAGGGCCATCAATGAGTACCTGTGCGACTACGGCACCAGGACAGGGTCAGGGGAGCTCGGGTTTTTTTCACCACGCCAGTGTGGCATGATCAGGGATGCATGCACTGTCCTGGCACCATTTGAGGAGGCCACGAGGATGGTGAGCAGTGACAGTGCATGCATCAGTGTCACTGTACCTCTTGTCCACCTGTTGGAACATACGCTGCGTGGAATAATGGACAGGGCACTTGAGGCAGAACAGAGGCAGGAAGAGGAGGACTTCCTTGCCTCTCAAGGACCCCTTTACCCAGACAGTGTTCCTTCTGTCCCACCCATCGCACAGGAAGAGGAGGATGAGGATTGTGTCAGCATGGAGGTGGAGCCTGGCACTCAGCATCATCAGCAGCAGTCTTTTAGGGATGATTTACAGTCCCAAGAAACCAGTGGACTTGTACGTGGCTGGGAGGAGGTGGCTGCGGATCATGTCGTCCTTAGTGACCCAGAGGACTCCGGACCGAATGCCTCAGCTAACCTACGCTGCATGGCCTCCCTGATCCTGCAAAGTCTGCGGAAGGATCCTCGTATTCTTCGGATCAAGGAGAGGGACCATTACTGGCTGGCCACTCTCCTTGATCCACGGTACAAGGGTAAGGTTGCGGACCTTATCTTACCGTCGCAAAGGGAGCAGAGGATGAGACAACTCCGGGAGGCCTTGCAGAAAGGTCTGTGCAACGCGTTCCCAGAGACTGGGAGGTTACAAACTCCTGGTCCTGGACAACGAGTTGCTGAGGCTTCGGTCAGTCAAAGAAGGAGCGGTGGGGAAGGTGGCCGTCTGACCGATGCGTTCAGACAATTCTTTAGTCCGCAGCCCCAAGGTATGATCGGTTCCAGCAACCATCGCCAGCGTCTGATATACATGGTGCAGGAATACCTAGGGGCAAGGTCAGACTTGGACACCTTCCCCACCGAAAATCCTCTGGCTTACTGGGTCTTGAGGATGGATCACTGGCCAGAGCTTGCACAGTATGCAATTGAGCTACTGGCCTGTCCTGCATCCAGCGTTCTTTCAGAACGCACATTCAGTGCTGCTGGAGGATTTGTCACGGATCACACGGTGTGCCTGTCCACCGATTCGGTTGATCGACTGACCTTCATAATGATGAACCAGTCTTGGATCACCACCAGCTACCAAACACCTGAAGCTGATATAACAGACTAATTTATTTTCAAATGTCACATCCCTTCAAGACTGATGCTGATGCTGAGAGACTGTCCTGTTATGTTGACTGACTATCCTCCTCCTCCTCAATGATCCGATTGATGATGATAGCTTGGAAGAAAATTTTTGTTTCTGGGTGCCGCCACCAGTGGCTAAGGCCCAATTTTTCAGCCCCTGTTTAACAGGGGCATGTAATTACAATTTTTTATGCAATGCTTTGCAGCAGGGCTCATTCCTGCACTCCAACTAGAGTATCTGGGAGAGGTTGCAGTGTCGTGGCACCAGCACCAGTTGCTAAGGCCCAATTTTTCAGCCCCTGTTTAACAGGGGCGTTTTATTACAATTTTTTATGCAATGCTTTGCAGCAGGGCTCATTCCTGCACTCCAACTAGAGTATCTGGGAGAGGTTGCAGTGTCGTGGCACCAGCACCAGTGCCTAAGGCCCAATTTTTCAGCCACTGTTTAACAGGGGCATGTAATTAAAAAATTTTATGCAATGCTTTGCAGCAGGGCTCATTCCTGCACTCCAACTAGAGTATCTGGGAGAGGTTGCAGTGTCGTGGCACCAGCACCAGTGGCTAAGGCCCAATTTTTCAGCCCCTGTTTAACAGGGGCGTGTTATTACAATTTTTTATGCAATGCTTTGCAGCAGGGCTCATTCCTGCACTCCAACTAGAGTATCTGTGAGGGGTTGCAGTGTTGTGGCACCAGTGCCTAAGGCCCAATTTTTCTGCCCCTGTTTAACAGGGGCGTGTAATTACAATTTTTGATGCAATACTTTGCAACAGGGCTCATTGCTGTGCTCCAAGTACAGTATCTGTGAGGGGTTGCAGTGTTGTGGCACCAGTGCCTAAGGACCAATTTTTCTGCCCCTGTTTAACAGGGGCATGTAATTACAATTCTTGATCTAATAATTCACAGCAGGGCCCATTCCTGCGCCCACCAAGAGTAACTGTGAGGCCTTACAGTGTTGTGTCAACACCACCACCACCAAAGGCCCAATTTTTCAGCCTCTGTTCAACAGGGGCATGCAATTACAATTCTTGATCTAATAATTCACAGCAGGGCCCATTCATGCACCCACCAAGAGTAACTGTGAGGGCTCACAGTGTTGTGGCAACACCAACATGTAAGGGGAAAATTTCAGCTGAGTATATACGGCAGGCCCCTACTTTCAAACATCCAACTTACAAACGACTCCTCCTTGCAAACGGAAGGATACAACAGGAAGTCGGAGGAAATCTACCCCTAGGAAGGCAAATTCTCTCCTGTAAGAGTTAATATGGGAAAAAAGTGTCTCCTCTCCACTGATGCTTTATCACCAATTCTTGTTTCAATAAAAACCCCAAATTTTCAAAAAACATTTGTCATTAGGACGGAAAGTGAGGTGAACTGTTCTGAACAGGTGCACACTGCACAGACAGCAAAACAAATGTTACAGGGGTGATAACCCTTCCCTATGTTTTCCAAAAAGCTTAAAAATAGATTTTTTGGCTGGAGCTACACTTAAACAATGTATCTGTTCAAAATTACAAACAGATTCTACATAAGAACAAACCTACAGTCCCTGTCTTGTATGCACCGCCTGTATACGGCTGTTCAGAGTATATAGGGCCTTTTTTATTTTGTGTGCGGGGTTCCCCATAATATCCATACAAGACCCAAAGGGGCTGGTAATGGGCTGGGGTAGGGGGGGGTGTGATGGGGTAGCTATGCCATTTTTCTTAAAGATTTTCATCCATATTACCGGGACCAGACATTACATTAAAGCCGCAAGCAGTTTTAAATGGCTTTTTTTTCCTTTAGAAATGTAATTTTGTGCAGGGACAGTTCTAAACACGGGAAACACGTGGCACTTCACAGGCATACTTTAGACACCTCCCAGGTACGATATTTAAAGGAATATTTGACTTTTTTTTTTCACTTTATGCATCATTAACCACTTAACGACCGCTCACTGTATATATACGTCGGCAGAATGGCACCGACAGGCACAATCACGTAGAGCAGGGATATGCAATTAGCGGACCTCCAGCTGTTGCCAAACTACAAGTCCCATGAGGCATAGCGACACCCTGACAGCATCAAGCATGACACCCAGAGACAGAGGCATGATGGGACTTGTAGTTTGGCAACAGCTGGAGGTCCGCTAATTGCATATCCCTGACATAGAGCATACGTGATTGCCTTTGTATAGTTGGGGGGTCCAATCGGACCCCCCTCCTATACAGTGAGCGGTGGCTAAGTGTCCGGGAGCGTTCCGGGATGAGGGGGCAGCCATTAGTTTCCGGCCACCCCCTCGCGATCGCTCCCGGCGAATGGAAATGCCCCCTCTGTCTGTGTCAGGCAGAGGAAGCAGGAGGAAGTGATGTCATCTCTGGTGTGGCACTCACATATACCGAGCGCCGTACAAGAGAAGACATCAGGTCAGTGCACACAACACTACACTGACACCAGGACACATAGGGACATAAATCGCCCCCCCAGGCCCCCCCAGACAACCCCAGATCACCCCCCAGCCCCCAGTCACAGTGTCACTGATTGCAGTGACCATTTATTTACTGATCACTGCAATCAGTGACATTTGTGACTGTAAAAGTGTCATTACATTCAGTTTTAGGTCCAGTGTAGCCCCCTAACCCCCCTAATAAAGGTTTAACCCCCTGATAACCCCCCAGATAACCCTTTCACCCCCTATCACCACTGTCGCTAAGCGATCATTTTTCTGATTGCTGTCTTAGCGTCAGTGATGCCGATCGGCAGCCAGTAATTTTTTTTAGGTTCGCCGCATGTTTTTATAGCGTCAGGTACCCCAATATATTGTCTAATAAAGGTTTTAACCCCCTTGATCGCCCCCAGGTAACCCTTTCAACCCCTATCACCACTGTCGCTAAGCGATCGTTTTTCAAAACGCTGTCTTAGTGTCGGTGATGCAGATCGGTAGCCGGTAATTTTTTTTAGGTTCGCCGCAGGTTTTTATAGCGTCAGGTACCCCAATATATTATCTAATAAAGGTTTAACCCCCTTGATCGCCCCCCAGGTAACCCTTTCACCCCCTATCACCACTGTCGCTAAGCGATCGTTTTTCTAAATGCTGTCTTAGTGTCAGTGATGCAGATCGGTAGCCAGTATTTTTTTTTAGGTTCGCTGCATGTTTTTATAGCGTCAGGTACCCCAATATATTATCTAATAAAGGTTTAACCCCCTTGATCGCCCCCCAGGTAACCCTTTCACCCCCTATCACCACTGTCGCTAAGCGATCGTTTTTCTAAACGCTGTCTTAGTGTCGGTGATTCAGATCGGTAGCCAGTAATTTTTTTTAGGTTCGCCGCAGGTTTTTATAGCGTCAGGTACCCCAATATATTATCTAGTAAAGGTTTAACCCCCTTGATCGCCCCCCAGGTAACCCTTTCACCCCCTATCACCACTGTCACTAAGCGATCGTTTTTCTGATCGCTGTCTTAGTGTCGGTGATGCAGATCGGTAGCCAGTAATTTTTTTTAGGTTCGCCGCAGGTTTTTATAGCGTCAGGTACCCCCATATATTATCTAATAAAGGTTTTAACCCCCTGATTGCCCCTAGTTAACCCTTTCACCAGTGATCACCATATAAGTGTTACGGGTGACGCTGGTTAGTTAGTTTGCTTTTATAGTGTCAGGGCACCCGCCGTATATAACCCAATAAAGGTTTAACCCCCTGATCGCCCGGCGGGTGATATCAATTAGGTTTTAGCGTCAGAGAGGGTCTGCGTCACACCCCAGGAAGCGTCAGGTTAGTGCCAGTAATGCTAACACCCACGCGTGAAGCATATACCCCTCTTAGTGGTATAGTATCTGAACAGATCAATATCTGATCTGATCAGATCTATACTAGCGTCCCCAGCAGTTTAGGGTTCCCAAAAACGCAGTGTTAGCGGGATCAGCCCAGATATCTGCTGGCACCTGCGTTTTGCCCCTCCGTCCAGCCCAGGCCACCCAAGTGCAGTATCGATCGATCACTGTCACTTACAAAACAAAAACACACATAACTGCAGCATTCGCAGAGACAGGCCTGATCCCTGCGACTCCAGTGCTGTAGGAGGTGATTTCACCACCACAGTTAAATAAAAAAAGCATATATGCCGAAGCATTGGGGCAGCAGGAGCGGAGGAGCGATTTTGCTCCTAATGCTGCGTACATACGGTCGAAATTCCGACGGAGGCTTGCCCGTGGAAAAGTCCGACCATGTTTGTGCGGCATAACTTTTTTGCGGGAGGATGCCCCCATGCTTCGGCATATATAAATGGTGCGTGTATGCCCATCATTGGAAGTGGGTGGATGAAGGACGGTATTCCAATGGTGGGCACACCCACCGATTAATCTCTTTTTTCGTTCAGCCAACTGGCTGCATGAAAAAAAAAGATTACAATACATGTCCAACAAGGACCAGCAACGTACTGGTATGTTGCTGGACTTTGAATGTTTATACCAGAATGATGCCTGCGGGTTTAGGTATCATCTTGGTATCATTCTTTTCAGCCTGCGGTTGGCTTTCATGTAAAAGCAATCCTAGCAGCTAATTAGCCTCTGGACTGCTTTTACAAGCAGTGGGAGGGAATGCCCCCCCGGATATAAAAAGCGCCATTGGGAAAGCATTTTATCACACTGATCTTGGTGTGGTCAGATGCTTTGAGGGCAGAGGAAAAATCTAGGGTCTAGAAGACCCCAGGTTTTTCAAAAAAAAAGTACCTGTCACTACCTATTGCTATCATAGGGGATATTTACATTCCCTGAGATAACAATAAAAATAATAAAAAAAAAAATAGTTGGAAGGAACAATTTAAAAATAAAATAAAAAAGCAAAATTAATAATTAAAAAAAAAAAAAAAAAAAAAAAAAAAGCACCCCTGTCCTGCCCTGCTCTTGCCCAATGGCGAACGCAAGCGTTGGTCTGGCGTCATATGTAAACAGCAATTGCGCCATGCATGTGAGGTATCACCGCGAAGGTCAGATCGAGGGCAGTCATTTTAGCAGTAGACCTCCTCTGTAAATCTACTGGGGTAACCTGTAAAGGCTTTTAAAGGCTTTTAAAAATGTATGTAGTTTGTCGCCAATGCACGTTTGTGTGAAATTTTAAAGCATGTCGTGTTTGGTATCTATGTACTCGGCCTAAGATCATCTTTTTATTTCATCAAACATTTGGGCAATATAGTGTGTTTTAGTGCATTAAAATTTAAAAAAGTGTATTTTTTAACCCAAAAAATGCGTTTGAAAAATCGCTGCGCAAATACTGTGTAGAAAAAAAAATTGCAACACCCACCATTTTAATCTGTAGGGCCTTTGCTTTAAAAATATATATAATGTTTGGGGGTTTAACATAATTTTCTTGCAAAAAAAAAAATGTTTTCATGTAAACAATAAGTGTCAAAAAGGGCTTTGTCTTCAAGTGGTTAGAAGAGTGGATGTAAGCTTCCTAATGTTGTGTATAAAATGCCAGAACAGTTCAAAACCCCCCCAAATGACCCCATTTTGGAAAGTAGACACCCCAAGCTATATACTGAGAGGCATGTCGAGTCCATGGAATATTTTATATGTTGACACCAGTTGCGGAAAAACGAATTTTTTATTTTTTTTGCACAAAGTTGTCACTAAATGATATATTGCTCAAACATGCCATCGGCATATGTGGAATTACACCCCAAAATACATTCTGTTGCTTCTCCTGAGTACGAGGATACCACATGTGTGAGACTTTTTGGGAGCCTAGCCGCGTACGGGACCCCAAAAACCAAGCACCGCCTTCAGGCTTTCTAAGGGTGTAAATTTTTGATTTCACTTCTCACTGCCTAGCACAGTTTCGGAGGCCATGGAATGCCCAGATGGCACAAAACCCCCACAAATGACCCCATTTTGGAAAGTAGACACCCCAAGCTATTTGCTGAGAGGTATTGTGAGTATTTTGCAGATCTCACTTTTTGTCACAAAGTTTTGAAAATTGAAAAAAAAAATATATATATATATATTTTCTTTCTTCATTTTCAAAAACAAATGAGAGCTGTAAAATACTCGCCATGCCTCTCAGCAAATAGCTTGGGGTGTCTATATTCCAAAATGGGGTCATTTGGGGGGGTTTTGTGCTATTTTGGCATTTTATGGCCTTCGAAACTGTGAGGTAGTGAGGAGTGAAATCAAAAATTTGTGCCTAGAAATCCTGAAGGCGGTGCTTGGTTTTTGAGGTCCCGTACGCTGCTAGGCTCCTAAAAAGTCCCACACATGTGGTATCCCCGTACTCAGGAGAAGCAGAAAAATTTATTTTGGGGTGTAATTCCACATATAACCATGGCATGTGTGAGCAATATATCATTTAGTGACAACTTTTTGTAATTTTTTAATTTTTTTGTCATTATTCAATCACTTGGGACAAAAAAATATATATATATTCAATGGGCTCAACAGGCCTCTCAGCAATTTCCTTGGGGTGTCTACTTTCTAAAATGGGGTCATTTGTGGGGGTTTTGTGCTATTTTGGCATTTTATGGCCTTCGAAACTGTGATAGGTAGTGAGGAGTGAAATCAAAAATTTGCGTCCTTAGAAATCCTGAAGGCGGTGCTTGGTTTCCGGGGTCCCGTACGCGGCTAGGCTCCCAAAAAGTCCCACACATGTGGTATCCCCGTACTCAGGAGAAGCAGCAAAATGTATTTTGGGGTGCAATTCCACATATAACCATGGCATGTGTGAGCAATATATCATTTAGTGACAACTTTTTGTAATTTTTTTTTTTTTAGTCATTATTCAATCACTTAAGACAAAAAAATAAAAAATTCAATGGGCTCAACATGCCTCTCAGCAATTTCCTTGGGGTGTCTACTTTCCAAAATGGGGTCATTTGGGGGGGTTTTGTACTGCCCTGTCATTTTAGCACCTCAAGAAATGAGATAGGCAGTCATAAATTTAAAGCTGTGTAAATTTCAGAAAATGTACCCTAGTTTGTAAACTCTATAACTTTTGTGCAAACCAATAAATATACGCTTATTGACATTTTTTTTACTAAAAACATGTGGCTGAATACATTTTGGCCTAAATGTATGACTAAAATTGAGTTTATTTGATTTTTCTTATAACAAAAAGTAGAAAATATAATTTTTTTTCAAAATTTTCTTTTTCCGTTTATATCGCAAAAAATAAAAATCGCAGAGGCAATCAAATACCATTAGAAGAAAGCTCTATTTGTGGGAAGAAAAGGACGCAAATTTCGTTTGGGTACAACATTGCATGTCCGCGCAATTTACAGTTAAAGCAGCGCAGTGCAAAATTCTGAATTCACCTCTGGTCCTTTAGCTACCAAATGGTCCGGGGCTTAAGTGGTTAAAATGACTGCTCCCGAAAAACGGCCGTTTTTAAAACTTCTTTTTGCATTGATACATGTCCCCTGGTGCAGAACCCGGGTTCCCAAACCCTTTTTAGGACAATAACATGCATAATAGTCGTTATAATTAGCACTTTAGATTTCAAGCGTTCGTATCTATTGTATTTAATAGGGTTCTAACGTTCGTGCAAACTTTCGGTCCGTTCGCGGGTTTTGGTGCGAACCGAACCCGGGGGTGTTCGGCTCATCACTAATTCTCAATCACTTTCCCTCTCCCTCCCTTCAATCTCTTCATCAATGGAAATTCATAAGACCTTATATCAGTGCTAATTCTGTTTCCAGTTAATGTTTACACTTTTTTGTATCTTATTTAGAAAATTACACAGTGCTGTGCACATGCCTATGCCCCCATCCACTATTTTGTTGATCTAACCCTCTATAGTCAGCTCATACTAGCTTATAAAGCAGTGTTTCTCATCTCCAGTCCTCAAGGCGCACCAACAGGTCATGTTTTCAGGCTATCCATTATTTTGCACAGGTGATTTGATCAGTTTCACTGCCTTAGTAATTACCACAGCCGTTTCATCTGAGGAAAATCCTGAAAACATGACCTGTTGGGGCGCCTTGAGGACTGGAGTTGAGAAACACTGTTATAGAGCAATGGGAACATGCTCAATGCTGGGCAACCCAACAGCTAAGATGTAGCAGAAGTAAACATTTGCAGACCAGAGCAAGTATTTCAAGACCTGTATATATATAAAAAAATATATGTGGAAAGGAAAGTGGATGGTGGATGGGGTGAGGGAAAGGATAAGGGATGGTGGCTGGGGTATAAACATAATTGCCAAAGCCCTTAGAAAAAAAAAAAAACATTATAATATAGGTATAAGCTCAGGTTTAAAACAGCAATGTGTGTAAAACACAAGCTTTTTTTATGTGAAAATGTATATATACGAGGGGCGTTCAAGTCAAACTGGGACTTTTGAGTTTATGTAAAAAAAATAACAAATTTCAAGGAGTGGAAACTACATTTATTTTTCAACATACTTCCCTGCTACAGTTATACACTTATCCCAGAATTTAACTAATGCCTGGAAAGCTTCAGCATAGAAAAATTTGTCAGTACGCTTAAACCATCCTAGGACAGCCAGTTTTACTTCGTCATCAGTGTTGAAATGCTGACCTCCAAGGAACTCTAATAGGGGTGACATCACGGGGTAGAAAATCCACATAAATAATGCCATGTTTGTCCCAGAAAACACTTGCCTTTACCTCCAGATGCAATTGTTCAAAAACATTTTGGTGGTAGTGAGTCTGCATGCTTCCACTGCAAAAAATCCTGGACTTGTCCAAACGCTCCTTCAATGCAGTAAAGACTTCAACTCTTCTGTGTCGGCCAAAAATGGAAAGCTGTCTTGGTACCCAGTGTGCGCTAACTTCAAAAAAGCAAATATTCGTGAATGATTATGTTCACTGTTCCCACAGAAAGATTCTGTGCAATTACACAACAGATTTTATGAGTTGATTATCCAGGATCAGGCATTCCACGTGCTGAATGACTGCTGGGGGCTGGGAACCACCACGGCTGGGATCATCACTGACAGACGTACAGCCATCTTTGAAATGTGTACACCATTCAAATGTCTTATTGCAGCTGAGCATCTCATCACCATACTGTGCTTGAAGTCTTCTGTAGATATCCGCAGGCTTTTCACCTTTGTTCACAAGAAACTTCATCACCACACACTGTTCCATGCACACACTAACACTGTTGCCTGCCATCTTGATTAACATGTGTGTCGCCTATCAGTAATAAGACAAACTTGTCACTTACTACTGCATGTAGTATCACAATGCTAGCATCCCTTTTTATACTTGCAAAATTAAAAGTCCAGGTTTGACTTCAGCGCCTCTTGTATATTAACACTATAAAATACCATATTGGGAAAAAGTGACTTTTCATGCTGCGAAGCGGATTTTGGTGGCAAAACAGATGACTTTCCCCAAAGTGGGTTTCATGTTTCTATACAGTATATCAGGCTAACATCAAGGATATACGTTTCAGGCCTATGAGGCAGAGAAATAAAAAACAATACTGTTAATACAAAAAGTGATAATAAAGAAATCAATACAATATATATATATATATATATATATATATTTTAAATCAGATCATCTTTAATACATTTTTGTTTTTTCTTTTCCATTTTTACAAAACACACAATACACATTCACCAAACATTTTGCTCCAGTTCTCTTAGTTTTTAAATATTTCATAGCATACAATATATATATATATATATATATATATATATATATATATATATATATATATATATATATATATACATATAACTTTATCAACAAACATAGGTTACATTTGCCCTCTTGAGACGCAATCTCTTCAAACTTCTTAAATTATACTATATACAACAAATAATTATTAAGTGTTTCTCCCATTATCTAAATACACAATTTTTTTAAGACTCTCCAAATACCTGAGTGATTCTCCACATTTTTCCCAACATTCTATTTACTCATTGGTGGATTATTCAACTTTCCCAGTGCAATATGTATTTTTGCCCCATTTATATATGTGACAACCCCCTCAATTTATTCCCACTGTCTTAATTCCTCAACTACTAGTGTACTACAATATTGTCTACAAAACATAAAAAAAAAACTTTATGTGCTCCGTCCTCGCAACCTGTACCTAACTAATTGTACCGAAAATAATCCTGATGTGTCCAACCAATGACACCACAGTTTTGTATACCTATCTGGACACCCCCTATGTTGATCAACCATATGTTTTCTTTGTAAGACTTAATTTACAGTTTTTACCCATAAAGGGTGGGTTAGGGGAACCGTGGAGACCCATTTCTGTGCTATAAATTTCCTTGCTATAAATAACAGTCAAAGGATCACCTTACAAATTTGAGGAGTGTATATTTTTCTATCTAGACACTCCAATACATATATCTTGCGTTCCATAGGAATATTAACTCTAAACACATTATTAATTGTGTCCAATACACAGGTCCAGTATCTAACCAAATTAGGACATCTCTACATATGCATTACCATCCCAACATCCCTTTCACATTGTGGATATAGAGGTGTTTCCCTCTTGTGCCACTTACAACATATTTTAACCACTTGGCGCCTGCGCTGTAGCCAAAAGACGGCTACAGCACGGGCTTAAAATGCCGTGAGGGCGTACATGGATGCCCTCCTGTTCTTGCACTGCGGGGGGGGCGTGTTCTGTGATCACCAAGTCCTTAGGACTCGGTTGATCACTGATCATTGTAAAGGGCCAATCACAGTGGGTCCTTAACCACAGGATCAGCTGTCAGCCAATGTCAGCTGATCGCAGGAGTAAACAGAAGCCGGTTATCGTCTTTTTTTTTTTCCTCACGCTGTCAGCGTGAAGAAAAGAAGAAAGTCATTAACCGTCTTCTGTTAGAGGGACTTTGTGCCCACCAGTGATGCTAATTCGTTCCCTCCAGTGCTGCTAATCAGTGCCCACTAGTGCCATCTATCAGTGCCCATTGGTAATGCTAATCAGTGACCACCAGTGTCAGCTATCAGTGCCCACCAATGCCACCTATCAGTGCCCATCACTGCCTCATTATCAGTGCCCATAAGTGCTGCCTATCAGTGCCATCTATCAATGCCACCTCTCCGTGCCACCTATCAGTGCCACCTCTCTGTGCCACCTATTAGTGCCCATCAGTGCAACATATCAGTGCCCATCAGTGCCACCTATCAGTGCCCATCAGTGCCACTCATCAGAGTAGCCTCATAAATGCCTCCTGGTCAGTGCCCACCAGTGCCACCTATCAGTGCCCATCAGTGCCACCTATCAGTGCCCATCAGTGCCACCTCAACACTGCTTATCAGTGAAGGAGAAAAATTACCTGTTTGCAAAATGTTATAACAGAATATGAAAAACTTTTTTTTTTTTCAAAATGTTCTGTCTTTTTTTTTGTTTGTTTAGCAAAAAAAACCAGTGGTGATTAAATACCACAAAAACAAAAGCTCTATTTGTGTGAAAAAAATTATAAAAATTTCATATGGGTACAGTGTTGCATAACCGCACAATTGTCATTCAAAGTGTGAGTTTACTGAAAGCTGAAAATTGGCCTAGTCAGGAAAGGGGGTATAAGTGCCCAGTAAGTAAGCAGTTAATCATACACTAAGTTCCGCAAACTGAGGAGACACAAAGTCTATGGCCCTTATAATAGCCATGTAATAATATTTTAAAGATCCTGCCTTCCTAAATATGATTTTTGGGGAAACGTGGAAATGCTGATCTAACGTTGGATCAGTTTTCAGCAAATACCAGTGTTTTGATACAATACCTCTAATATCTACATGTTGTGTTCTTCCTCAGTTTTCAGTCTCATTTCACCACACAGCTATCCAATTGTTTGTCTCTCAATACAAGTGATCTGCTACATCTGGAAAATGTGAGGGCAACAGGGTACCATTACATTTTTACACCATTAAATATAAAGACATAAAAATACAGACCAGGGACATTTGTCCAGCTCCAGCACATTTCTAAACAGATTTTTTTATGTGTTTAGTTCTGTTATGAGATCTTGCAGCACTGATTAATTTTATTAGATCACACTGTAGCACATATTGCAGTTGGTTCTCAGCAGGGTCATTATAGCCAGCCAAAGCAATTTGTGTGGTAAAAAAAACAATCTCTCAACACCTGGGCATAACCAATGCATTTACAACTAATTATGCATGCAGATTCGTTTGTGATGGTTATATTTAAACTTCAAGTAGAACTTGACACAAATTTTGCTAATTTTAATATCATGAATAAAATCATGTACCAGTATATACGGTATGTATAATATATATATATATATATATATATATATATATATATATACTGTATATTATTGGAAGGAATGTTCAATTTATTCCTATATAACAATATACTGTAAATGTAACAACAAAAAAACTCACACCTAAATTGATACGCATTGTGTTTGATTTACTAAAACTGGAGCAAAATCTGGTGCAGCTCTGCATAGTAATTTGTCAAAGTTTAATTGAACAGAACAAGCTAAAGTCAGAAGCTAATTGGTTGCCATGCACAGCTGCACCAGATTTTGCACTCCCCACTTTTAGTAAAATAACCCCAATGTATACACGTTAGAATAGAAATATATACTGATTTGTTGCTGACTTGTTTTGGAAGGTAAAAAAGATCACATGTTGTTAGGTTTTTTAAAGTGTATTGCCAACTATAGAACTTAATGCAATTTACTGCAGCTTGCTAGTCCTCAGGGGTATGCCTTTCTAGGCTTTTTTTTTTTTTTTAAACTGATGATCCTGCAATTAACACACTTCCTCTCCTACGATGACCCTGCAAACTCACCACACTGTATCTATGAAGGAAAAGTGTTGTACCCTTAGGGCGGGACTACAGAAGATCTTCCTCTTTCCTCATCAACTTAACCACTTTCCGCCCACACAATGTATACGACTGCAAGGTGGCACTGCTGCGCTGGATCACGTACCTAGTACGTGATCAGACACTTCCAGGTTTGGGTAGCGCAAGTGCGCCGCATGCAGCTCGCTCCCGCTGTGTATAATCTTTATTTTATTTTATTTATTTTTATTTTCTTTATTATCTTCATATTGATTATACACAGGGTGGAGCTGATCTGCAGGTACCATGAACTCGATGTCCGCGGGCACCTGCCGATCATTCAACACAGGGGCAGAACAGCGGTCTGCCTATGTAAACAAGGCAGGTCACTGTTCTGTCAGTAGGTAAGGCATGTATCCTGTGTTCCTGCAAAGCAGGGATATGGATCCATTCCTTCCCTTAGTAAAAGCACCTCCCACAGTACACTTAAACACTGGTCAGGCACACAGTTAGCCCTTTGATTGCCCCTGATGTTTACCCCTTCCTAGCCAGTGTCATTAGTACAGTGACAGTGCATATTTTTTAGCACTGATCACTGTATTAGCGTCACTGGTCCCCAAAAAGTGTCAAAATGTCAGTTAGTGTCTGACTGTCCGCCAAAATATTGCAATCCCACTATAAGTTGCTGATCGCCACCATTACTAGTGAAAAAAAATTAAATAAAAAGTAGAAAAATAAAAATATCTCATAGATTGTTGACACTATAACTTTTTCCCAAACCAATCAATATACACTTATTTGGATTTTATTTTACCAAAAATATGTATCAGAATACACATTGGTCTAAATTGATGAATAAAATTGTTTTTTTTCAATTTCTTTATTGTGTTTCAATCTTTTTATTCAAGTTTTGTTATACAAAATGTATAAAAGTCGCCACATAACATTGTACAGTCACAATCAACATTTGGGGTAACACAATGAAGATCACCAAGTGTAGGGGTCCTTGGAGTAGTCCGAAGCTCCGTAGAGCCGTTAACCCCTATTAGCATCGCAGATCATATCTGAACCGTCCACCCAGATGAGCCGCCCCCCCATCCATCTATCGGGGGGGCGCAACTCAGCCGGCCGTGTGGGCAGCCCAGAGGTCTGATCAGACTGACAATGGTCCCGTAGGAGCTGAGAAAACAGGGAGCAGCACAAACCTCTAAGGTCTGGATCTGACTCCAAAAATAAACAATAAACAAATTTCAAAAGAGAGGAAAGAGGACAGTGACAAAGAATAGAAGGAAGGAGACAGAGTAAGGAAAGGACAGTTGAGGAGGGGGGAATGGGGGGAGGGAGGGGGGGGAGGAGCCCCGATTCAGCATCCAGACATCTCAACCTAATCCCCTAGGCTATGCTGTAAACATCTCCGGGTCATTAGTTAGGTAACGAAGCCATGGGTCCCAAACTCCATGAAACAGTTTCATTTTATCTTGGGCCAGAGCGGTCAAGCGTTCGTTTAGCATCAACCAAGACAATTTGCCTTTAAGCTGATCGAATGGTAGAGCTGCCGATTTCCAGTTCCTAGCAATAGTGATTTTGGCTGAAATAAAAATAAATGTCAAGAGCCTCTTGCAGGACTTGGAGGCTTCCACATCTCCTCCCCCCAGTAGTGCTTGCTTAGCTGATTTAGTTAGGTTTAGTTGGGTAAGGGAGTAAACTAAATTATACACCCTGATCCAAAACCTCCGGACCTTTGGGCATGTCCACCAAATATGATAGGTGGTGCCCATCTGGCCACATCCTCTAAAGCACAACGGGGTAGCTCCTGAGACAAAAGTTGCCAGTCTGACCGGCACCATATACCACCTCAGTAGAACCTTATAATTGGCCTCAATTATTGAAGAATTGACGAGCGAACGAGATGCTGTCTCGGCTATCCTATGCCATTCGTCCAGATCCAGGGTTTCCTGCAAGTCGGTCTCCCATTGGACCATATAAGTCAGCTTTGTCGATACACTCAGCAATATCGAATATATAGCAGATAAATGTCCTTTAATTTTATCATAATTTTTGCATAGATGTTCCATGGGAGTTTGGGTTGCTAGGTTGCTCTTGCGAGCCAGGGTTTGTACATAATGTGAGATTTGGGCGAACCTATAACCCTCCGCTGGAGGCATTTGATGCCTGTCAGCCATAGTCCGTTCGGTCAGCATACCTCTATGATCGCACAAGTCAGCAATACACTTAAAACCCTTATTAGTCCACCATTCGAACGCTAGTGGAGTGAGACCCGGGGTGAATGCTTTATTTTGAAGCAGAGGTGTCAGTGGAGAATGAGGAGATTTGAATTTGTGAGATCTGGAGAGTCTGTCCCATAGTTCCAGTGACATGGATAAAGTAGGGCAAAGTATAGGAGGTCGCTCCTTGATAGGGAGCCATAAAATATAAGAAATAGGTTTGGGACGGCAGGAATAAGATTCCATAGCCATCCAAATGGCCTGTGCCTGTTGGGAGTGAAACCTTGTAAGTTGTGCTATCTGGGCAGCATAAAAATATTTTAATAAGTCTGGAAGACCAAGTCCTCCTCTCCGCTTCAACGTGTATAGAGTGCTCCTATTCACCCTGGGTCTCTTATCACCCCAAATAAACTGTAGTACTTTATTCTGGAATCGTTTAAGGTCATCACGGGCCAATGAAACTGGCAAGGTACGGAAGAAATACAATAATCGAGGTAGAACATTCATTTTAATTGAGTGAAGTCTGCCAAACCACGATGGCGGGTGAACCTGCCACTTAGCCATGTCAGCTGTTAGCCGTTTGAAAAGGGCTGGATAATTCTCTTTGTACAACTCACCAATAGATGAGGTCAGCTGTATGCCTAAATAAGGGAGAGCTGTGGATTCCCATCGGAATTGAAATGATTTTTCAAGCGTAGCCTGAGTGGAGCTTAGCAAAGATAAGTTCAGTGCTCTTGACTTACTATGATTAATTGCCAACCCGGAAATGTTGGAGAAAGGCTGCAAAATAGCATACAAGTTAGGTAGGGATGTGATCGGTGAGGTCAAGGTCAGCAACAAGTCGTCCGCAAAGAGTAAACATTTGTGTTCATAGTCTCCGCAATAAATGCCCTGTATATCTCTGCAGGCGCGAATTTTGAGCGCTAGTGGTTCAATCGCCAGGGCGAATAATAGTGGCGACAATGGGCAGCCCTGTCTAGTTCCTCTCCTGATAGGAAATGTTTGGGATGTATATCCTCTGAGCATTAGCGAGGCACTGGGGGAATCATATAATATGTGAAGGAGATCCAGAAAGCGTCTCCCAAATCCAAAGCGTGTGAGAACATCAAAAAGATAGTCCCAGGAGATAGAATCGAACGCCTTCTGGATATCCAATGAAAGTAACATTCCCCTCCTAGTCCCCTTTCCATCCCAATCAGACCGAACTGCCGAGATAAGGTTAATTATCCGGCGGGTTTGGTCCGATGCCTGTCTTGTCGGGACAAAACCTGCTTGGTCAGGATGGATATAACACTGAAGAAAAGTATTAAGTCTCTGGGCCAGTATTTTGGTTAGAATCTTAAGATCCGTATTGATCAGAGAAATTGGGCGATAATTGGAACAGTCTGTATGGTCCTTTCCTGGTTTCGGGATAACACTTATATAGGCTACATTTTCATGGCTGGGGAGCTTGCTGCCGCTTCTCAGGTCATTAAAGTAAGTACAGAGATGTGGGGCCAGAAGATCGTGATATTTCCTATAGTAGTGACCCGGGAATCCATCTGGCCCAGGGGCCTTGGTAGGGTGTAGGGTTTTGATTGCAGCCCTGACTTCAGGCTCTGTAAGAGCACCGTCCATCAGTTCCGCATGGGCTTGTGTCAATTTAGGCAGCTGTAAGTCGCGAAAGAATGTGCTCGCTTCAGATGAATCGAACTTGTCCTGCACTCCATACAGCTTAGCATAAAATTTGTGAAATTCTCCAATTATCCGTTCGGGGTTCTGGGAGGTTAGGCCCGTGGATAGTCGTAGTTTAGGCAAAGTCGGTGTGTACGGTCGAGGAACCAGTTTTCTAGCTAACATTGTGGTAGGTTTATCACCCATCGTATAGAACCTGTGCTTAGACCAACTAATATGTTTCTCCGCTTGAGTAGTCAAGCTAAGATTTAGTGCTAGTCGAGCCTCGTCAATTTTATGCCTTATATCTACCAGGGGATTTCTGTGCTGTTCACTAAGTAAGTTATCTAAGTTAGTTTCCAGAATCTTATTTGCCTGTTCCCTATTGCGTTTAATCCTGGCTGCCACTTGTAACAATATGCCCCTAATCGCTGCTTTATGAGCTACCCAGTTAATTGCGGGGGATGTGTCCGATGCCTTATTAAGTCTAAAGTATTCTGTATTTCCTTTTGAATCTCTAAAAAGATTGTAGGGTCATTCAGCAAGCTCACATTAAGTCTCCACGGGGAGGGTCTAGATTTAGTCCATAGCCCTGAAGTAGAGAGTTTTATCGGGGAATGATCAGACCAAGGGGTAGATAAAATCTTAACCGACTTAATAAATGGTAGCAAAGGCGTACGTACTAGAACGTGGTCTATCCTCGAGTAAGTATGATGGGCTTGTGAAAAGTGTGTAAAGTCTCTGACCGTAGGGTTATTTTCTCGCCAGGCGTCGATGAGGTCATAGAAATGAAACAGACGTGCAACCTTGCTGCTTCCAGTCGGTGGGCGTTTCAATGTTGGTCTAGAGGAGTCCGATTTATCCATAATTCTGTCCAAGGGAATATTACTATCGCCTCCCATAATGACCTGACCCTGGACTTTGGGCATAAGAATCTTCAGCATTTTGCTAAAGAATTCCGGCTGTCCAGTATTCGGGGCATAGTATGATATAAAGGACACCTCCTGGTCATGGAGCCGCCCCACTGCCAAAATATATCTACCTCTCTTGTCCTTAACGATAGCGATGGGGGTAAAGGGGGTCCGTTTCGAAAAGCAGATGGCTACACCGCCCTTCTTTTCCCGACCCCCTGCCAAGTAAAACTGTGGATACTTCCCATTGAGGTAACGGGGCGCTGAGACATTGGAGAAATGAGTTTCCTGCAATAGCAGGACTTCAGCCTTCTGTTTATGATAAAACTGGAAAGCCTTAGTTCTTTTAATAGGGGAGTTAAATCCATGTACATTGTGGCTAACTATCGAATAGTCTGTGTTATATGTGGTGGCCATCGTGGTAGGGCAGAGCACTCTTACCTTGCATAATGAATGAAGCGAGAAGGGTCCCGATGATGATGACTGTTTGGCTATGTGACCTCTCAGACCATGACATAAGGGAAGGGCGCTGAACCGAGGCTCCGAAGAAAGAGGGGGAAGGGAGAGAAGGAAAAGGCATTAGAGAAGAAGAGAAACAAAAATAAAAGCAAAAAAACATATACATAGGCCTTAGGCCCAAACAATCAATATAACTCAATCCTAGCTGATGAATGAAGGAATGGGGAATAACCCCTGCCGGAGACAACATCCGGCAAATTAGGTGCAAGGGTACCATCCTTGTCGTAGGATAGGTAGTCTTGCAGTTGGGTGGCAAGCATGACCACCCCGACCCAAATATGATTACACTCTGTACGAGCAGGCTATTCGAGGTCATATCGGAAATGACAAAATCAATCAATACAGTTTTAACATAACAGGCTGTCTATAGGAACATGCATTCCCAAGGCCAGTGGCGCCGGGGCCGGAAGGGTCCCCATCGGTCGTTCCGGCCCCCGAGCCACAGCCCAACAGGGGAACACATTGCGGTCCGACTAAGGCCCCCAGACTGCTAAAAAGCAAAAAGCAAAATTTCTTCGACCAGGTTGGGCCCGTCGGGGTTGTAAAATATTCGGCTGGCAGCCAGTCCGAAGAACCAGGAACTCCAGTAACTTTGTAACCCGTGACTTTGTAACCTGTGAACTGTGAACGGTAACGATGGCCCCATCAGGCCCATAGTCCACCATGGGCCCAGGCCATATCCGTGCAATCAAGCACTAACAGTTCCCAAAAGGGGCAAAAAAGCAAAAAGAGAGAAGAGCAATAATACTCAGGTATTCCGGCGAGCATTTCTGGCCTGTGAGCGTGTGCGATCCTGCCATATCGGGGAGAGGGGACGATGATCCAGACAAGGGGGAGATGAAATCGGAGTCGGAGAGTCCCGTGCAATGATGCCGAGACTAAGCAGTAGGTCTTCGCCTGCTTGGAACGTGGAAAAGGAGTGGGACTTTCCGTTGTAAGTGAATGATAACTTAAAAGGGAACGACAATCGATACTTAATCTGTTTGGCCATAAGTTGCTGGAGTAATGGCCGTAGGTTTCTGCGTTTCTGGACCGTTGATGGCGCCAAATCTGTAAAGAGCTGTATTGGTGTTCCAAATAGCGACAGGTCCGGCCTGTTGCGAGCCGCAAGCATCATCTTATCCTTAATGCGGTAGTAATGTGGCTTAACAATAATGTCTCGTGGTAGGCCGTCGGCCCTTGGGGCTGTCAGTGCTCGGTGAACGCGATCAACTTCCATGTGGTGGTTGGCTATATCAGGGATAAGGGTTTTCATCAGGTCTTTTACAGCCCCCTCTAGATCTGTGTGAGTTTCAGGGAGGCCACGCACGCGGACATTGTACCTACGAGAACGATTCTCCAAATCTTCAATTTTTGTGAATGCCTCTTCTAATCTATCCTGGAGGTCTGTCACCATGGCTGAGTTCTGGTTGACCCTTTTGATGGCTCCATCCACTTTGGTTTCAATTAGCTCAAAACGCTCTCCCAAGCTATGGATGTCTTTTTTCAGGTCAGTGGTGATTAATGTGCAGGCCTTAGAGAGCTCCTGCTGCAGCATGGTGGAGAATCTGCCCAACAGTACAGCATCAGGGGAATAGTGTGAGAGCTGGGGAATTGGCATATCCTGGCTGGATTGGCTGGATTGGCTAATGAGGACTTCTGCTAAGTCTGCCATGTTCCTATCCATGGAGGAGGCAGGGGAGGCAGGGGAGTTTGGAGAGTCATGTCTATCAGCGTATATGGCTGGGGATGGGGGATGTGATAGTGACTCACCCCGCTGTCCGGTCTCCACCTCTCCCGAGGATTGTGAGGAGAATGGATCCCTAGTTGGCTCCAGATTTAGCTGCCTGTCTCCTCTCTGTGTAGCGCCGTCGGATCTGGCTGCTGCCGTGCTGCCTCGTGTGTCTGGCTTACCCGGCGCCATCTTGGATCGCGGCTGTGCTGTAGGGGAAGGCCCTGCTCTCTTCTGGGCTGTAGTTTGCGTATCGTGTCCTTTCCGCGGCTGCCCCTGTGCCCTACGGTTCATCGCCACTTCGGGGCTGGTGTGGGATCGGTCCTGGCTCACGGACCTCAGTGCCTGCGCTATCGTTAGCTCTGGTGGGTCGGGGTGCCGGGAGCTCGGTCAGCACACGTCCTTCTCCGAGTCCCCGCGCATGCGCACTCCTCCAATTTCTTTATTGGATAGGTTTTATAGCAGTAAGTAAAAAATATTGTTTTGTTTTTTTCAAAATTGTCTGTCTTTTTTTGTTTATAGTGCAAAAAATAAAAACAACAGAGGTGATCATATACCACCAAAAGAAAGCTCTTGTGGGAAAAAAAGGACATCAATTTTATTTGGGTACAGCGTCGCACAACAGCGCAATTGTCAGTTTAAGTAATGCGGTGCTGTATCGCAAAAAATAGCCTAGTCATGAAGGGAGGGTAAATATTTCAGAGGTCAAGTAATTAAGTTTATGGGGAAAGGGCAAGTGAGTAGAAAAGTTCATTGTTAGAGTTTACACTTACCTATATACTTATTTAAAAAATGATCCGCGCTCAGGCTCAAAAGACTCAAACAAGAGCAGCCTACACTTTATTTTGATATTAGATATAGAAAAATATAAAAATATTAAGCTAACAAAGTGTGGCACTACGTGTATTAAATTAACTTAAAAATCCAATACACAGTGCTGTTATTCGGAAATCAAGCGCAATGAAAAATATAAAAAATTCAATGCAAAATACACTGAGCAATATTATAAACGCAACACTTATGTGTTTGCCCCTATTTCTCATGAGCTGAACGCAAAGATCCATGACTTTTTCTTTTTCAATAAATTTTTATTTTTCAGTTCAAGACATGTACAGAAAATCTTAAAAAATTGTTGTTTAAACATGACAAAGGGTTATTTCCAATTGTTTATGTCACAATGTTCTCATCAAGAGATTACATTTTTTTTAAAAAAAATGAAAAATAGGCATTCAGGGAAGTCACACCCCACCTGGACGCCCCTAACGGGATCATCCTGCGCCCAGGTCAGGCCCCCCCCCCCAGCCCGCCATCCTCATATGAAACCAATAAAAAGGAACTCGGAATCTTAATGAAGAACAGTACTACACTCATATACAATAACGCCCATCAAATTTAAGACTCGGAAATACCGCAATAAGAACACAGTAAATAATGATATCAAATCTTTAAATCATGTTTAAGTATCGAAACAAAAATAAAAGAAAAATAAATAAAACAAAAGATAAAAGAACCAAAAAAAGATAGAATAGAAGAAGAAAGAAATAAGAAGAAATCACATGAGGCCCTTTAGGAATTAGAGCGGTCAGGGTCATGCCTGACCTTCAAAGAAACGCCACAGAAAACTGCCCAAGGTTCCCATATTGCCTCAAATTTAGGGATTAAATTAGTTGATATGCTAACCATCTTCTCTTGAGCCATAATCCAAGAGATCTTATTATCTATGACTTTTTCTATGTACACAAAGGGCCTATTTCTCCCAAATATTGTTCACAAATCTGTCTAAGCCCAGGTTCACACTGGGCTGCGGGAGTGAAGCCGTGCGAGTCAGTCCTGATTTCGGCCACGATTACAGAGACATCTGCACAGATGTCAATGTAAGTCGCGGCCCGAAATCGCAAAAAGAAGTACAGAAACTACTTTTTGAAATCGGGATGGTGCCATTGCCGGCAAATGCCGCCGATTTGACATGCGATTTGACATGTCGAAACGCATGTCAAATCACACCAGTGTGGGCACAGGGCTAAATCTGTGTTAGTGAGCACTTCTCCTTTGCTGAGATAGTCCATCTACCTCACAGGTGTGGCATATCCAGATGCTGATTAGACAGCATGATTATTGCACAGGTGTGCCATCTCCAAAGGAGTTTCAGAGAATTTGGCAGTACATCCAACCAGCCTCACAACCGCAGACCATGTGTAACCACAGCAGCCCAGGACCTCCGGTTTTCACAGTACAGGGCAGATGGCAGACAGTGTGTATGATGTTGTGTTGGTGAGCAGTTTGCTGATGTCAACGTTGTGGATGGAGTGGCCCATGGTGGCGGTAAGGTTATGGTATGGGCAGACGTATGTTATGAACAACAAACACAGGTGCATTTTATTGATGGCATTTTTAATTCACAGAGATCCTGTGACAAGATCCTGATGCCCATTGTTGTGCCATTCATCCACGACCATCACCTCCTGTTGCAGCATGATAATGCATGGCCCCATTTTGCAAGAATCTATACACAATACCTGGAAGCAGGGATGAGCCGAACACCCCCCTGTTCGGTTCGCACCAGAACCTGCGAACAGACAAAATGTTTGTGTAAACTTTAGAACCCTATTAAATACAATGGACTCGAACGTTCGAAATCTAAAGTGTTAATTATAAAGGCTAATATGCAAGTTATTGTCCTAAAAAGTGTTTGGGGACCCGGGTCCTGCCCCAGGGGACATGTATCAATGCAAAAAGAAGTTTTAAAAACGGCCGTTTTTTCGGGAGCAGTGATTTTAATAATGCTTAAAATGAAAAAATAAAAGTGAAATATTCCTTTAAATTTCGTACCTGGGGGGTGTGTATGATATGCATGTAAAGTGGCGCATGTTTCCCGTGCTTAGAACTGTCCCTGCAAAAAATGTCATTTTTGAAAGAAAAAAATGCATTTAAAACTGACTCGCGGTTATTAATGAATTGTCGGCTCCCGGCAATACATACAAAAGTCATTGATAAAAAAAAAAAAAAAAGTGTGGGGGTTCCCCAGAATTCAATTACCAGGCCCTTCAGGTCTGGAATGGATATTAAGGGGAACCCCGCCGCAAATTTAAAAAAAAATTGACGTGGGGTTCCCCCAAATATCCATTCCAGGCCCTTCAGATCTGGCATGGATTTTAAGGGGAACTCCACCCCAAATTTAAAAAAAAATAGCGTGGAGTCCCCCTAAAAATCCATACCAGACCCCTTATCTGAGCACGCAACCTGGCCGGCCGCAGGGGAAAAGGGGGGGACGAGAGAGCGGCCCCCCCTCCCTCCTGAACCGTACCAAGCCACATGCCCTCAACATGGGGAGGATGTCCCCATGTTGATGGGGACAAGGGCCTCATCCCCACAACCCTTGCCCGGTGGTTGTGGGGGTCTGCGGGGGGGGGCTTATCGGAATCTGGAAGACCCCTTTAACAAAGGGGACCCCCAGATCCCGGCCCCCCCTATGTGAATTGGTAAGGGGTACATTGTACCCCTACCATTTCACGAAGAAAGCGTAATTTTTTAAAAAAAACAAAAACACAAACACCTTGAAAAAGTCCTTTATTAAAAAAAACAAAAAAAAAAACATTCCAGCGGTGAAATCCAGTGTCCCGCGGCGATCCCGATGTCCAGCGCTGTCCTTCATTGGTTGTGCCTGAGCGGACCTGATGGGGAACTCCCTCTCAGTATTTTAAATGTATAGACCCGCCCCTTCTAAAGTTCCCCATCAGGTCCGCTCAGCGGACCAGATGCGGAACATGAGAAGGGGCGGGTCTATACATGTATTACCAAAGTGAGAGCAGTTCCCCATCAGGTCCGCCCCCTCGGTATGTCGGACCCGCCTACGTCATTGGCTTGAGCGGGGAACTTCCTTCACTATGTAAATTTAAATTACACAGTGAAGGAAGTTCCCCGCTCAAGCCAATGACGTAGGCGGGTCTGACATACCGAGGGGGCGGACCTGATGGGGAACTGCTCTCACTTTGGTAATACATGTATAGACCCGCCCCTTCTCATGTTCCGCATCTGGTCCGCTGAGCGGACCTGATGGGGAACATTAGAAGGGGCAGGTCTATACATTTAAAATACTGAGAGGGAGTTCCCCATCAGGTCCGCTCAGGCACAACCAATGAAGGACAGCGCTGGACATCGGGATCGCCGCGGGACACTGGATTTCACCGCTGGAATGTTTTTTTTTTTAAATAAAGGACTTTTTCAAGGTGTTTGTGTGTTTTTTTAAACATTTTTTTACGCTTTCTTCGTGAAATGGTAGGGGTACAATGTACCCCTTACCAATTCACATAGGGGGGGGCGGGATCTGGGGGTCCCTTTTGTTAAAGGGGTCTTCCAGATTCCGATAAGCCCCCCGCCCGCAGACCCCCACAACCACCGGGCAAGGGTTGTGGGGATGAGGCCCTTGTCCCCATCAACATGGGGACATCCTCCCCATGTTGAGGGCATGTGGCTTGGTACGGTTCAGGAGGGAGGGGGGGCCGCTCTCTCGTCCCCCCCTTTTCCCCTGCGGCCGGCCAGGTTGCGTGCTCGGATAAGGGGTCTGGTGTGGATTTTTAGGGGGACTCCACGACATTTTTTTTTAAAATTTGGGGTGGAGTTCCCCTTAAAATCCATGCCAGATCTGAAGGGCCTGGAATGGATATTTGGGGGAACCCCACGTCAATTTTGTTTTTAATTTGCGGCGGGGTTCCCCTTAATATCCATTCCAGACCTGAAGGGCCTGGTAATTGAATTCTGGGGAACCCCCACGCTTTTTTTTTTTTTTTTATCAATGACTTTTGTTTGTATTGCCGGGAGCCGACAATTCATTAATAGCCGCGAGTCAGTTTTAAATGCATTTTTTTCTTTCAAAAATGACATTTTTTGCAGGGACAGTTCTAAGCACGGGAAACATGCGCCACTTTACATGCATATCATACACACCCCCCAGGTACGAAATTTAAAGGAATATTTCACTTTTATTTTTTCATTTTAAGCATTATTAAAATCACTGCTCCCGAAAAAACGGCCGTTTTTAAAACTTCTTTTTGCATTGATACATGTCCCCTGGGGCAGGACCCGGGTCCCCAAACACTTTTTAGGACAATAACTTGCATATAAGCCTTTATAATTAGCACTTTAGATTTCTCCCATAGATTTTTCGAATTTGCCGCGAACACCCCAATTTGTTCGCTGTTCGGCGAACGGGCGAACAGGCAATGTTCGAGTAGAACATGAGTTCGACTCGAACTCGAAGCTCATCCCTACCTGGAAGCTGAAAACATCCCAGTTTTTGCATGGCCAGCATGCTCTGGATCGGCGTATACGACAGTGTGTCCCAGTTTCTGCCAATATCCAGCACTTTCACACAGCCATTGAAGAGGAATGGACCAACATTCCACAGGCCACAATCAATAACCTGGTTAACTCTGTGTGAAGGAGATGTGCTGCACTGCGTGAGGCAAATGGTGGTCACACCAGATACTGACTGGTTTTAGGACCCCCCTGACCCCCCCCCCCCGATACAGTAAAACTACACATTTTAGAGTGGCCTTTTTCATAGCCAGCTTAAGGCAATAACCATGCTGTCTAATTAGCATCTTGATATGCCACACCTGTAAAGTGGATGAAATATTATTATTTGTGAACAATGCTTGGGAGAAATAGGCCTTTTGTGTACATAGAAAAAGTCGTAGATCTTTACGTTCCGCTCATGATAAATAGGTGCAAACACAAAAGTGTTGCGTTTATAATTTTGCTCAGTGTACATACATGGAACCATATATCCCAAATCTGCATGCAGTAATCATGTACATTTAAAGTGAAAATAAATAGCCCATATATGAACTTGTGTAACAAGTGTCTATACTCTATACCAGTGATGGCGAACCTTGGCACCCCAGATGTTTTGGAACTACATTTCCCATGATTCTCATCTACACTGCAGAGTGCATGAGCATCATGGGAAATGTAGTTCCAAAACATCTGGGGTGCCAAGGTTCGCCATCACTGCTCTATACACACACCCTGTAATTGGTAAAATAAATAATTTCAAAACAAAACTTTTTTGAAGTTGAAAAATACACAGTCTTGCATCAATCCCCTTGCTGGCCCCAGTAAAGAGATATCCAATTCACAGATAATATGCTGAACACCGCACAATGTGTACAAAAGGCTTACCAGGTGGTTATGACCCTAACATAAGGAGTGGTCATAAAGGATTAAAAAAACAAACATATTCCTGAGATAAGCCACACCTTCAGAGCTCCTCCAGCCTCCTCACATCAACAAGCCAAATGGAACCCAAAATATCCCCCCTTGATGGATTTGTTAGCAGTGTGCAGGCAAGTTCCTACTTTTGGGGTGCACACTATGAGGTTGATTTACTAAAACTGGAAAGTGCAAAATCTGGTGCAGGTCTGCATGGAAACCAATCAGCTTCCAGGTTTTATTGTCAAAGCTTCATTGAACAAGCTGAAGTTAGAAGCTGATTGGCTATTATGCACAGCTGCACCAAATTTAGCATTTTACAATTTTAGTAAATCAACCCCTTTGTCTTTTTATTGTACTGCACCGTGTTACAATACAGTCTGTGTTAGTGAGTTTTAGTGTAACCTGCTGCCCAGGGAGTTAGGAAAGTCTTAAGTCCGCTCAATCCGGGACTTCTCTAGGACAGGCTTCCTTTAGGATCCAGAAAACCAGTAATAGTATAATTTACATATAATGTTAACCATGTAATACCTGCAAAAATATAAAACTGCACATAATATATTATAAATCAATGTTGCTCTTGATTCCAATATTTTACATTTACACTTAATACAAATACCATACAATTTTTGTAGTTTAACAGACAGAGATTTTGTACTTAATTACCATTTAAAATATTTTGATTGAAACATCACATATAATGCAGTGTTTTACTACAGAATGATCATCTATACTGCACTTATAGCACTCTGAACTGAACCATGCATCCGATTAACATAAGAAAGAATATATTGGAAAGAAGCATGTGATGTAGGTAAAGTAAAATGAAATATGTATTGCAAGGGTCATCTGAAAAAAGCTAGAATGTCACATTATGTGAATCTGTAACCTTTTGTTGGCCCTAGAATCTGTATCTTGGCTAACAGCCACATTGATTTTCCTAAATACCAGAAACACTAGCATATAAAAAAGTAAATAGATCAGACTCCAGAGACAAGCAAGAAGAGGACTGGTCTGCCTCCCTGGCAGCATATGGGTCTTCCATAATAATAGATTGAAACTTTTATTTCAAAATAGAGGGTGAATATATTGTGTTGGTCTTAGCAACCCATCAGATTATAAATGCTGCATAGCACATGAAAGTAAACATCTCATTAGAGTTGGATACACTAATGGCCCTATGTGTTAACATTTATTACCGGTAAGTGCTCTTTCACACTTGTGTGCTTTTGGTACACTTTGATGCAGTTTCCAGCACTGCTATAATGCATTTCCTCTTCAGAGTATATTGTTTTGAATGATCCTTAGCTCACATCAGTGCGATGAGCTAATGCATGTTAAAAAAAAAAAAAAATAGGTTAGCCGGCATTTTTTTTCCATTAATGTGTATTTTCCATTGAAGTCAATCAAATGGAGTGCTTCAAGATGCATAGAAAGCATCAAATTCACTCATGCATTTTGATGTATTTGGATGCACTTTGCAGATGCACTAGTTTTAATGATTCCTAAGTGAAACTGATTATTTTCCCCGACAAGTATGTTTTTAAACAAATTTAGTTTGATTACTGCCTATTTAAAATATAAAGAACACCAACAGGATTTGAAAATGTCATAGTAATATAGGAAATTTATTATCAGCACTTTAGTGAATAAATTAGGAATATTAGGAAAAAAAATTGTAAAGTCTAATGTACCTGCTTCTTCAAATTATAAGGCAAGGGCAAATTATAGCTTCAGGCACCAGGCAGTCACTTTTCTAGTGATAGGAAGAGACAAAAATTATAAAACAAAATAATCACTTCTACAAAGCCTGGAAGAGGGGTACAAAATATTTAATATTAACATTCAGAATTAAGGATTGGTCCAAATTAGCAGCTATTACTGTAAAAAAAAAATCTGTTTGACAACACTGTTCACACATGAAATATAGTTATACAAAATAACATTGTTACTTTTGTATTTACCCTGATTCAATAATCTTAAGAGCAAAGGGATGGCTTCAATCAGCAGATGATGAAGTTAAAGCAACCTGAAAAGTTAAAAAAAAAGTTTTTTTAAATAAAATTTGTCTCTATTTAATCTCTTATTAACCCTTAGTTGACCCTAATCATTCCTAATTAACTCCTTGTCCCTTAAAAAAAAATTCTGATGATTTTTTTTTATAATTTATTGATTGTTAATATTGAAACTTTTTAAAAATGATTGTTGTATTTATTTTTTTCTTTTTAAGTGTCACATTAAAAATAGCACATCAATGAAAAAAAAGTATTTAAAATATTTTTATATTTGTAAGTATTTGCAATGCATTGCACCAAAATCATAATTTTAGTGTCATTTTAAATAGAATACCATTTTAATTTTTATGTACCATAACACTATTTTTTTTTCAATTATTGCTGGTCAAAAAGAGTGTTTTTTGTTTTTTTTTTTGTTTAGTTTAGTTACTTTTTTGTGTAAGGATTGCATCAGAAAAGTATTTTTGTAAGAAAATATTATAAAAGGAAAGGTAATTGAATATAATAAAACCTGATGCACAAAACCAATCAAATAAATAAATTCAGAGTGGCAGCCAACATAAGCAAATGTGCCCCAACAAATAAATAATAATAATTATATATATATGGCGCTCAATATAAATAAAGAATTGTGTATATATCAATCAAACATAATTTAAACTTCAAGTAAATTTTCAGTGTAATAAGTGCAGATGCAATAAGTCCATACAAATTCATAAGTGTATGTGCAAAACAGAAATCTTCAAGGTCCGCGCGATGTGCAATATAAAGTGCAGTAATCAAAAATATATTTCCGTTCTTACTGTGTAGTTACAATCTCCTCCACCATCATCCGTAATCCACCACAAGTGCGCCCCAGCCTCTCACCTCAAGATAAAACCCCAATAGGTCTAATAGCGCTTCAGGTAAATAGAATCCGATTCCAAATCTTCTCCTTGGAGTGTCAGATACTGTTGTGGATAGGAACAAACAATGTTTTCTCTCTAAGTAAATATACCCTCCTTAGACTCATTCACTCTCCTCCATTTACAACTCATAGAAGATATAGGAAATCTCCATAGTGTAGTATTTCAAAAAAATCACATGTATTTAACAGCAGCAACTTACATAATATCAGAGTAGTCTGCATCGATCTAATCAAGGACTTCCGGTCTCGGCCACGACCGGAAGTACGAAGTCACCCGACTCCTTTCCGACACGTTGCATCACAGATCACGTGCCTTTCTCAAGGGTTTGCCGTAGGGGTAATGTATCAATGCAAACTTTTTTTTAAAAAAAATATAATTTTTAAAGAAACAGTGATTTTAATGATGCTTAAAGTGAAACAATAAAAATGAAAACAATCTTTTAAACATAGTGCATGGGAGTCCCCTTAGTCTGCCTGTAAAGTAGCCAACCTGCTGCAGCAAAACTGACATATGTAAAGAAAAAAGATGACATTTAAATAGATTTTCCTGACTGCAAAAAAAAACTATTGTTGGCAATAAAAAAAATCCATACTAGGCCCTTAGGGTCTGGTATGGATTTTAAGGGGAACCCTCATGCCAACATTTTACAATTTTATCCCAGATCCTTATTCGAGCATGCAGCCTGGCAGGCAAGAGGGCCCTCAGATCCCACCCTTTTTTATAAAAAAAATAAAAATACAATGTCCCCCGATGTAGATCCATCATCAATAACGATGCCCGCCACACCACTGGACTCCAAAAATAAAACGCTCCACCCATGATGAAAAACTAACCGCCCACTGCCCCAGGTTACATAACCGATCCAGAATGTGCCATCATCAAGGTGTAGAACATGATGTGGCATTACCAGCTCCACCAGTTTTCCCTATTCTGCACCCTTCCCAATCACTAGCAAATTTTCCCAGTGGGCCATGAAGGAGATGTAATGTCTCTGCCCATACTTGCTTGATCATGTGTTTGTTGTCATGTGCACCTTGCTGCTGACTGCATAATCCAGTGACACAAAGTTGTTACCTTACACATGCTGGTCGAGGGTAGGGCTGGCCTTCTGGGCAAAAAATAATGGCTGAGTTACTACCACTGTGGTGCAGCACAGGTGTTAAAGGGAAGCGGCTGACTTAACCAGCTAGAATGTTAGCAGTTATAAATCTGCCAGTTTTGCCAAGCTGGCATTGAAGTGTTGGGTATGGGGAGGTTGGAGGACATTGTTTCTTTTGTTCCAGCAACTGTGGAAAAACATCTTCCTGGTGAAGGATGCTGCTGGAGATGGCAGGCTCTATACTTGGCCCAACTTAGCATGGCTCCATGCTGACCCTCTCCCCTGCTTAATGTGCCATACGATAAGCCTCACAAACCCCTTGTCAGACTTCCCTCCCTATCACTTCAGGCTTCAGATTTTGCAGAAGATGCATATGAAGAAGCTTGTAGAGTGGGGGGAGAGGTGTAAAGTAAGGAGCAAGGAGGAGGAAGAATGTGGGTATATTGCTGCTGACCAGTATCATTGAGGTTCTGCTTCTACTGAGCTTTGTGGTAGAGATTTATGTGTTTCCTCATGCATGTGATACCTAAATGACTGGAACTGTTACCATGGCTGATTTGCTCCAGGCAAAGGTTGAAATCCTGAGGCTTTGTTAGGATTGTAAATCTAGGGCATCTTTGGGCACCCAAAGAAGAACAGTAATGTGGCACATGTAGCATGATGCAGTGAACCGTGGGTATGGTTGAATTGCATTAACAAGGGAGGGGCTTAAAGGTGACAAAAGCCCTCTTGTACTCATAAAATATGCTTTGATTGCTGTGCAGCAAGTGAGAGTCTCACAGACATGAATTAATCTGATCACACTTATTTTTTTGAGTTAGCACTTAACACAAACACTGTCTGAGCCTATCTTAAAGAAGAACTTCACTTAAATAGTCAGAGACTGCTTAGCAACCAGCAGTTGTTGAGACAATGGACATTTAGGTTAGGATTATGTAATGTACAATGTAGTGTATATAGTGCAGAAGTCTTAAGCTGTCATTTATTTTATTTGTTTTCATACAACCAACGAGCTGATTATTATTGATCTGTTATTTATGCCAATAGTGATTAGTCAAATTCTGGCACACATTTTCCTAAATTCATTTTAGGGGAATAAAAGTGAAAATATGATTTTACATGGTGCTACCAAAATAGTTTGTGCTTTAGACAGTCTAATAAATAAGGCCTGGGGCTTGCAATGTGGGATTAATGATAGCCTTGTGTTGATTATGCTTTGAAAAATGCATGGATATATGGTAGTTGCTTTCAAACAAAATCTTTAGAGCTGCATTATGCATCCTGGCAACCCTGGTTAAATTAAAATTGCTGTTCTTGTATTTCCAGTGTTTTGATCAAGATATTCATGAAAAAAACATGTAGATTTTTCTTTGTCTTGGTGTGGAGAGAAATTGGCACAGATAAACTGTAAAATCATGGCATCATTATCATTCGGAATCATAAGAATCTTAATGTAGCCCTTGGAGAAAAAAGGGAAAATCATTTGCATATTTGTCAAAACGATTCATTAGTGGTTTAGCAGTATATTAGAAGACCACATTTTCCATGCCTAACATGTACAACTGAATATAATTTTATAACTGTAAATGTTATGTTACTCTTATCTCTGCATACATTTTTGTGTAGACAGTGATGCACAGAAGAATACCCCTTGAAATTTTCCACATTTTGTCATGTTAAAATCAAAAACGTGAATGTATTTTATTGGGAAATGATGTGATAGACCAACACAAAGTGGCACATAATTGTGAAGTGGAAGGAAAATTATATATGGTTTTCAAAAATGTTAACAAATAAATATCGGATAAGCATGCTTCCCATTGGCTGTCTTTGATCTAAATGCAAAGTTAGCATAAGTAAATTATTTTGTATTGTGATTTAGTAGATCGGCTAATCTGAAAAATAACAACCCTCATAGTTTCAGAAACTGAGATTGAATTCTTTATAGGTATTATACATATAAATCTAAATAAGGTCCTATTTATTATGACAGGAACACTGGTTAAATGCCACTTTGTGATTCCAGGGTGTACAGGATCCTGTTGTGCCTTGATGAATGAATTAATATTAACTGAATTGTGCTTGCAAAACAATAAAGCTGAACAGTAGCCATAGTAAAGCAAAAACAAAATGAAAAAAGCACTGTAGCTGTGCAAAAATGTCCTTTTATAATAGAAAGTTACACATGTTAATCATTCAATTAGGGGGCAAAGTAATAAGAAATATCTAATAAATAAAATTCACTTAGTTACACTGTAGCTAATTTATATCTATTAGATGAAGCATGGTCTTATGAGGCAAGTCATTTAAAAGCAGGTAATGCATTTAATTAAAAAAATATTTACAGGACTTGCCAGATGAATTGTGTCATTATGGGTATTAAATGCAATGTATTCAAAATAATTTACAATGTGCTAAATGCAATAGTTTTCATTATTATTAAGCCATGCTTTGAAGTAAGACCCATATGTGAAAATATTTTTGTTTTGTACATGTGTAATGTTTTCACACAAGCCTTCCATTTGTTTCATCAGTTCAGTCACATTTAAAAAAATAAAAAATAAATATCAGTTTACTAAGTCAAATTTTGGTTTACATGATTAAAAAATAATTTTAGTCCTGAAGATTACTTACAACCCCCAACCATTATACAGTTAGGTCTATATATATTTGGACACAGGCAAAAAAAAAATTCTTTTCTTAGATATTTACCAAAATATTTTCAAGCTATAGTTATATAATGGATATGAGCTGAAAGTGCACACTCTCAAGTTTAATTTGAGGGTATGTACATCCAAATTGGAGGAGGAGTTTATAAATTACAGCTCTTAAGATTAGCCATCACCCCTTTTTTATGGGACCAAAAATAATTGGACAATTACATCAAAAGCTGTTTCATGGCCAGGTGTGGGCTACTCCTTCATTATTTCCTCATAAATTAAGCAGGTAAAATGTCTGGAGTTGATTCTAAGTGTGGTATTTGCATTTTGAATCTTTTGCTGTGAATCTACATCATGCGTTCAAAGGAGCTGTCCTTGCAAGTGAAACAGGCCATTGTAAGGCTTCAACAATGGATCAAATCCTTTAGAGAGATAGCAGCAACACTAGAAGTGACCAAATCAACAGTTTGGTACATTCTGAGGAAAGAAGAAGGCACTGGTGAGCTCAGCAACATAAAAAGGCCTGGATGGTGGTGGATGATCGCAGGATCCTCTCTATGGTAAGGAAAACCCCATTCACAACATCCAGACAAGTGAAGGACACTCTCCAGGAGGTTGGCATATTATTGTCAAAGTCTACAATCAAGAGAAGACTTCACGAGAGCAAATGCAGTGGGTTCACCACAAGGTGCAAACCATCTAAAGCCTGAAGAATAGAAAAGCCGGATTAGATTTTGCCAAAAAACATATAAAAAAGTTCTGGAAAAACATTCTTTGGATGGATGAAACTAAGGTTAATCTGTACCAGAATGACAGGAAGAAAATGTGTGGAGAAGGCTTGGAACAGCTCAAGATCCAAAGCACACAAAGTCATCTATAAAACATGGTGGAGGCAGTGTGATGGCATGGGCATGCATGGCTTCCAGTGGAACTGGGTCATTGGTGTTTATTGTTGATGTGACAGAAGACAGAAGCAGCTGGATGAATTCTTCAGTGTTTAGAGATATACTGTCAGCCCAGATTCAGCCAAATGCAGCAAAGTTGATTGGACGGCTCTTCACCGTACAGATGGACGATGATCCAAAACACACCCAGGAGCTTTTGAAGGAAAATAAGTGGAATATTCTGCAATGGCCGAGTCAATCACATGATCTCTACCTAATTGAGCATGCATTTCACTTGCTAAAGGCAAAACTAAAGGCAAAAAGATGCACAAACAAGGAACAACAGAAGACAGCTGCAGTTAGAGACTGGCAAAGCATCAGAAAGGAGGAAACCCATGTCCATGGATTCCAGACTTCAGGCAGTCATTGCCAGTAAAGGATTCTCAACAAAATATAAAAAATTAACATTTTATTTATGATTATATTAATTTGTCCAATTACATTTAAGCCCATGAAAATGGGGGGACTGTGTATAAAAATGGTTGCAGTTCTTAAAATGTGCACTTGCTATTTATGTTCAAGCCCTTGAAATAAAGCTGAAAGTCTGCACTTCAAATTCATTTGGATTGTTTTGTTTTAATTTTATTCTGGTGACATACAGAGCCAAAAGTATGAAAATGGTGCCTCTGTCCAAATATAGAGTATATGGACCTAACTGTATATTTTCTGAAAACACCAGCTAGAGAATACATTTGGGGTAGATTCAAATTTGTATGTCACGTGATATTAGCACAATGGTTTAAAAAATTCAAAATTTTAGTAAAAGAAACTTAAGTTAATTTTAGGGCACACAAACACAATAGTTTACCCATTTTTTTTTTTTTAAATATAAAGTATGAAGTTTCGCCAAGTTAATAGTATACCCAACATGTCAAGCATTAAAATTGCGTGTACCTGTGAAAAACCGCCCAAAAAATCTCAATACCGTATATTTTATATAGTTGATAGCTTTAAAAGCCCCTACAGGTCTGTAGTTTAACGTTCCCATGAGCTCTGGTGCTAAATTTACTGATCTCACCCAGGTGTGTACAGTGACATGTAACATGTGTAGTACAATTGCCATTTTTTTTTCTTTTATGTAGGCATCCCAATGATTGATTTTTTTTATGTATGCCTGCGAATGTGGGGGTGGAGAGGCTCAAGTTTTTTTTTTTTTTTTACTTTTCATGTGTTTTGTTTACTTATGATTTTAGTGCTATCACATAGGGGACACATAGTCCCCTACGTGATAGCAGATACGTGACATGTCCTCTTTTGGGGGCAGTGTGTGCAAGGAGAGGGGCAAGAGAGGAGAAGAGCAGTATGCACAGTGAGGGGGAAGTCTGTACAGACAGGTTCCCTCACTTGCCGGCGCTGACTGTCATTGTAGGCTTTTAAACATAATTGTCGGCTCTTTTTTTCTATACTTTATAGCGCCAAAAAGGAGCTGTCATTCGGGCCTGCCATGAAATTAAACAAAGGGGTGGGGTCACCAGGGGATGCCACTGGGTGGCCCCACCCCTTTGTTTAATTTTGTGTCGGGCCCGAAAAAAAGAGCTGACAATTACAATTAAAGGCCAACATTGACAGTCATCACCGGAAAGTGAGGGAGCCTGTCTGTGCAGACTACCCTCTCACTGTGTATACTGCTCTTCTCTCCTCCTGCCTTTCTCCGCCACAAACCCCCCACCGGTCCGATTTTTTTTCTTTTGTTAACTTTATGCTGACAGCAGAAATGAGTGACTAGTTGTTAGGACTTCAGCTCCTGACAACCAATGCAAAAACGGATGCATCAACAGACCACTTATCCATTTGCATCCGTTTATCCTCCATTCTGTTTTTTGTTTTTTTATGGATGAAAAATAAGGCTTGGATGAAAAAAACGGATGAAAACGGAAGCGGATGAAAACGGATGTAAATAGATGATCATCCATTTACATCCGTCTTTTCATAGAGATGCATTGATGGTCGTTTTTCATCCATCAATGGATGGATGAAAAACAGACAAACAGTCCGCATGTGTGAAAGGGGCCTTAAACAATTTAGTCTATATAGTTAATTAAAATACTGTATATCGAAAGCCAAAACTTTTTCTTTTTTGGATAAAATGAAGAAGGGTTAGCAACCTTGTCAGGTTTTTATTACTGTTTGTATTCCAGCTAGGGAGATTCACTCTCTCTGGCCTTTACCATTGTCAGCATGACTGAAAGGGGAAATATAAAAAACGGAGTTGTCCCTGGAAGACGAATACAAGAGAACTCTTCCAATAGGAACACTTGTGCAGTGGCAACTGTAAAAATAAAATAGCTTTATATACACAGGTTGACAGGTTATACTTAAAGTTGATACTCATCTGAATAAAAATAAGCATTTTGTATGCATATCCAACATCAATAGGGTCTTGGTATACATTTATGCACATGGGAAATTCTAATTTCTTCTGTGCCTATTTGTATAATACTAGCTAAATAAGGGTGCAACGGATCGTCATTGATCCGTGATCCGAACGGGTCAACATTCGCAGATCGGCACACTACGCAATCCGCAGATTGAGCCCATAGGAAAGGCCGCGGCTTTGGCCTAGCTCCAGAGCTGCTGCCATCTTGGTACACCCGGCGGAGGCCTAGGTGAGCTCCCCAGAGCGGCGCTCTGACGGGGAAGATGTGGATATTACAGTGGGGGTGGGGGAGATGTGGACATTACAGTGGGGGAGATGTGGGGATATGTGGATATTACAGTGGGGGTGGGGGAGATGTGGACATTACAGTGGGGGAAATGTGGATATTACAGTGGGGGAGATGTGGGGAGATGTGGATATTACAGTGGGGAGATGTGGATATTACAGTGGGGGGAGATGTGGACATTACAGTGGGGGAGATGTGGATATTACAGTGGGGGAGATGTGGACATTACAGTGGGGGAGATGTGGATATTACAGTGAGGGAGATGTGGACATTACAGTGGGGAGATGTGGATATTACAGTGGGGGGAGATGTGGACATTACAGTGGGGGAGATGTGGATATTACAGTGGGGGATATGTGGACATTACAGTGGGGAGATGTGGATATTATAGTGGGGGAGATGTGGACATTACAGTGAGGGAAGATGTGGACATTACAGTGGGGGAGATGTGGATATTACAGTGGGGGAGATGTGGACATTACAGTGGGGAGATGTGGATATTACAGTGGGGGAGATGTGGGGAGATGTGGACATTACAGTGGGGAGATGTGGATATTACAGTGGGGGGAGATGTGGACATTACAGTGGGGGAGATGTGGATATTACAGTGGGGGAGATGTGGACATTACAGTGGGGGAGATGTGGATATTACAGTGAGGGAGATGTGGACATTACAGTGGGGAGATGTGGATATTACAGTGGGGGGAGATGTGGACATTACAGTGGGGGAGATGTGGCTATTACAGTGGGGTATATGTGGACATTACAGTGGGGAGATGTGGATATTACAGTGGGGGAGATGTGGACATTACAGTGGGGGAAATGTAGATATTACAGTGGGGGAGATGTGGGGAGATGTGGACATTACAGTGGGGAGATGTGGATATTACAGTGGGGGGAGATGTGGACATTACAGTGGGGGAGATGTGGATATTACAGTGGGGGAGATGTGGACATTACAGTGGGGGAGATGTGGATATTACAGTGAGGGAGATGTGGACATTACAGTGGGGAGATGTGGATATTACAGTGGGGGGAGATGTGGACATTACAGTGGGGGAGATGTGGATATTACAGTGGGGGATATGTGGACATTACAGTGGGGAGATGTGGATATTATAGTGGGGGAGATGTGGACATTACAGTGGGGGAAGATGTGGACATTACAGTGGGGGAGATGTGGATATTACAGTGGGGGAGATGTGGACATTACAGTGGGGAGATGTGGATATTACAGTGGGGGAGATGTGGGGAGATGTGGACATTACAGTGGGGAGATGTGGATATTACAGTGGGGGGAGATGTGGACATTACAGTGGGGGAGATGTGGATATTACAGTGGGGGAGATGTGGACATTACAGTGGGGGAGATGTGGATATTACAGTGAGGGAGATGTGGACATTACAGTGGGGAGATGTGGATATTACAGTGGGGGGGAGATGTGGACATTACAGTGGGGGAGATGTGGATATTACAGTGGGGGATATGTGGACATTACAGTGGGGAGATGTGGATATTACAGTGGGGGAGATGTGGACATTACAGTGGGGGAAGATGTGGACATTACAGTGGGGGAGATGTGGATATTACAGTCAGGGAGATGTGGAAATTACAGTGGGGAGATGTGGATATTACAGTGGGGGAGATGTGGATATTACAGTGGGGTAGATGTGGACATTACAGTGGGGGAGATGTGGACATTACAGTGGGGGAGATGTGGATATTACAGTGGAGGTAGGAGAGATGTGGATATTACAATGGGGGGAGATGACATGGATATTACAGTGGGGGAGATGACATGGATATTACAGTGGGGGAGATGAGGTGTATATTACAATGGGGGAGATGTGGATATTACAGTGGGGGGATGTGGATATTACAGTTGCGGAGATGTGGACATTACAGTGGGGGAGATGTGGACAATACAGTGAGGGAGATGTGGATATTACAGTGGGGGAGATGTGGATATTACAGTGGGGGAGATGTGGATATTACAGTGGGGGGAGATGACGTGGATATTACAGTGGGGGAGATGACGTGGATATTACAGTGGGGGAGATGACGTGTATATTACAGTGGGGGAGATGTGGATATTACAGTGGGGGAGATGTGGACATTACAGTGGGGGAGATGTGGACATTACAGTGGGGGAGATGTGGACAATACAGTGGGGGAGATGTGGATATTACAGTGGGGGAGATGTGGATATTACAGTGGGGAGATGTGGATATTACAGTGGGGGGAGATGTGGACATTACAGTGGGGGAGATGTGGATATTACAGTGGGGGAGATGTGGACAATACAGTGGGGGAGATGTGAATATTACAGTGGGGATATGTGGACATTACAGTGGGGGAGATGTGGATATCATAGTGGGGGAGATTCGAGGAGATGTGGATACTACAGTGGGGGTAGAATAGATGTGGATATTACAGTGGGGGGAGATGACATGGATATTACAGTGGGGGAGATGACATGGATATTACAATGGGGGAGATGAGGTGTATATTACAATGGGGGAGATGTGGATATTACAGTGGGGGAGATGTGGATATTACAGTGGGGGAGATGTGGACATTACAGTGGGGGAGATGTGGACAATACAGTGGGGGAGATGTAGATATTACAGTGGGGGAGATGTGGATATTACAGTGGGGGAGATGTGAATATTACAGTGGGGGAGATGTGGATATTACAGTGGGGGAGATGATGTGGATATTACTGTGGGGGAGATGACGTGTATATTACAGTGGGGGAGATGATGTGTATATTACAGTGGGGGAGATGTGGATATTACAGTGGGGGAGATGTGGACATTACAGTGGGGGAGATGTGGACAATACAGTGGGGGAGATGTGGATATTACAGTTGGGGAGATGTGGACAATACAGTGGGGGAGATGTGGATATTACAGTGGGGGATATGTGGACATTACAGTGGGTGAGATGTGGATATTACAGTGGGGGAGATGTGAGGAGATGTGGATATTACAGTGGGGGTGGGAGAGATGTGGATATTACAGTGGGGGGAGATAATGTGGATATTACAGTGGGGAGATGACGTAGATATTACAGTGGGGGAGATGATATGTATATTACAGTGGGGGAGATGTGGATATTACAGTGGGGGAGATGTGAGGAGATGTGGATATTACAGTGGGGGTGGGAGAGATGTGGATATTACAGTGGGGGAGGTAATGTGGATATTACAGTGGGGGAGATGACGTAGATATTACAATGGGGGAGATGACATGTATATTACAGTGGGGGAGATGTGGATATTACAGTGGGGGAGATGTGGAGATTACAGTGGGGGAGATGTGGATATTACAGTGGGGGAGATGTGGATATTACAGTGGGGGAGATGTGGATATTACAGTGGGGGAGATGTGAGAAGATGTGGATATTACAGTGGGGGTGGGAGAGATGTGGATATTACAGTGGGGGGAGATGATGTGGATATTACTGTGGGTGAGATGACGTGTATATTACAGTGGGGGAGATGATGTGTATATTACAGTGGGGGAGATGTGGATATTACAGTGGGGGAGATGTGGACATTACAGTGGGGGAGATGTGGACAATACAGTGGGGGAGATGTGGATATTACAGTGGGGGAGATGTGGACAATACAGTGGGGGAGATGTGGATATTACAGTGGGGGATATGTGGACATTACAGTGGGTGAGATGTGGATATTACAGTGGGGGAGATGTGAGGAGATGTGGATATTACAGTGGGGGTGGGAGAGATGTGGATATTACAGTGGGGGGAGATAATGTGGATATTACAGTGGGGGAGATGACGTAGATATTACAGTGGGGGAGATGATATGTATATTACAGTGGGGGAGATGTGGATATTACAGTGGGGGAGATGTGAGGAGATGTGGATATTACAGTGGGGGTGGGAGAGATGTGGATATTACAGTGGGGGAGGTAATGTGGATATTACAGTGGGGGAGATGACGTAGATATTACAATGGGGGAGATGACATGCATATTACAGTGGGGGAGATGTGGATATTACAGTGGGGGAGATGTGGAGATTACAGTGGGGGAGATGTGGATATTACAGTGGGGGAGATGTGGATATTACAGTGGGGGAGATGTGGACATTACAGTGGGGGGAGATGTGGATATTACAGTGGGGAAATATGGATATTACAGTGGGGGAGATGTGGACAATACGGTGGGGGAGATGTGGATATTACAGTGGGGGAGATGTGGACATTACAGTGGGGGAGATGTGGATATTACAGTGGGGGAGATGTGGATATTACAGTGGGGGTGGGGGAGATGTGGACATTACAGTGGGGGAGATGTGGGGATATGTGGATATTACAGTGGGGGTGGGGGAGATGTGGACATTACAGTGGGGGAAATGTGGATATTACAGTGGGGGAGATGTGGGGAGATGTGGACATTACAGTGGGGAGATGTGGATATTACAGTGGGGGGAGATGTGGACATTACAGTGGGGGAGATGTGGATATTACAGTGGGGGAGATGTGGACATTACAGTGGGGGAGATGTGGATATTACAGTGAGGGAGATGTGGACATTACAGTGGGGAGATGTGCATATTACAGTGGGGGGAGATGTGGACATTACAGTGGGGGAGATGTGGATATTACAGTGGGGGAGATGTGGACATTACAGTGGGGAGATGTGGATATTACAGTGGGGGAGATGTGAACATTACAGTGGGGGAAGATGTGGACATTACAGTGGGGGAGATGTGGATATTACAGTGGGGGAGATGTGGACATTACAGTGGGGAGATGTGGATATTACAGTAGGGGAGATGTGGACATTACAGTGGGGGAGATGTGGAGATTACAGTGGGGGAGATGTGGATATTACAGTGGGGGAGATGTGGATATTACAGTGGGGGAGATGTGGACATTACAGTGGGGGAAGATGTGGATATTACAGTGGGGAGAAATGGATATTACAGTGGGGGAGATGTGGACAATACGGTGGGGGAGATGTGGATATTACAGTGGGGGAGATGTGGACATTACAGTGGGGGAGATGTGGATATTACAGTGGGGGAGATGTGGATATTACAGTGGGGGAGATGTGGACATTACAGTGGGGGAGATGTGGACATTACAGTGGGGGATATGTGGACATTACAGTGGGGACTATATATGGTGGCGGTCCGAAAAAATGATCCGATCCGTGACTCTGATCCGAGGAACGATCCGAACCGTGAGTTTTTTGATCCGTTGAACCCCTATAGCTAAGGAATTAAAAAAAAAATAGTCCTTAACTGAGATCTGTTTTTTGAGCTATCATTATTCAGAGGGTGGAGCTGTAGTCATCACACATATCTGTTAATAAGGTGCTTCAGAGTGCCATTCAGAATGAATGGCACCACATCATACCAGCTAGCATAACACGTGTTATTTTTCATTGCAGTTATGTGATCAGTAACATATGCCTTATCACAGGGCAAAAGTGTGAATGGACCCCAAAACTTTAACACACAATAAACTAGTCATATTAACATGACATTCCATATTGTATATAAAAAAAAATATTATAAAAATGTAATTATCCTTTAATGAACTCTTTCTTTAGTTGTAACTCTACTTATTGCTGGCACATCTTTTTTATGCTGATAGGACATTCGAGCATTTGCTGTGTCAGAATTAAATGTAGATATCACTAAGTTCAGTTCCTTTGACACCATAGCAGGTACAGGTAGCAGAAGAACAGGCACAAAGTCGTCCCTGCAGGGATTTTATAGTGCCAGATATATACTGGTGTTGCAACTAGAAAGTAGAATGTAATTAGCTGGCAACTCACATTATAGCCCTTCCAATATAAAATTAATAAATTAGGTACATAGTTCACTTAATTGTTTTTCTACCTCAAACAAGATGCATTTCCTTAACTTATTTGATTTGGTGAAAGTTTTCTTTGCAATGAATACACAATCACATGCAAAGACAGTAAAAAGCATAATCTTTGCTTGCACATGATTGAATGATGAAAGTCAGCAGTGTTTCACCTCATTCACCAAACTAAGGGAAAATTCCCATGAAAATGGAAAATTCCCATTGAAAGTGAATTTTACTTTAGTAAATCAACACATATATATCATAATTATTCTTAATGTATTCTTAATTCTTCTACAGTGTTTAAGCAGCAGAAATGGAGTGATGATCAAAGCAATATATTATTTATTGAATGTAATGTTTCGCGACACAGCATACTGACAGACAGCATAGATCTGAGGCAGTGCCAATCAGGTGCAAGCTGGTTGAGACTAAGGTCAACAGGTAATAAAAGATGGATCACAGGTATACATTAGAGAGAAATTTGTTGCATAGTTGCACTGAAGAAAAACTGTTTCCTGTAAGATATCCCTTTAAATTAAACCTGTGCTTTTCCCATGCAGGGCAAATAAACAAGGCCACTTTAACAGTGGTTTCAAATAAAACACTTACAATTAGAGTTGATTCCAAAATGTGGATGATTTTTGATTCAGACCATATTACATATATTTAGATCGTCTGAGCCAAATCTGAATTTCAGTGCTATTTTTAGTGATTCAGATTAGAAAAAAAAAAAGGTCAAACGTTATTTCAGCGGCTGTCGCTGCCCTAAATATGTCAGAATTTTCAAAGGAAGTAGCTCATGTTTTTTTAACCATAAGGCAGGGCTGCTAGGAGCTTCCCTACTTATTCTGGAAAGCTTTGCAACACTTACTGCTTTGTAATACACACTCTTTTGAGCCTGATTCAGCTTCCCAATGATCTAAATAGGACTTTCAGGTCTGAAATTCCAAATTCTGGATGTTTAAAATTGTGTTAAGTTTGGCAAAACCACAATTGATTGAATTGTTCAAACATTTGATCACCTCTACTCCTCTTCCCATTGCTCCCTTGATTCACTCCTCTTTCTCCCACATTACAGCCCCGATGCTTCTCAATTGACTCAACGGACACCTAACACTAGCAAATGAGGGTAATGAAGGTTCTCAGTTCTTTGCAAAAATAAGGCAATGCCTTGGAGCTTAAAGTGTAATTACACTTTTGTTGAGAGAAACAATGAGATCTGGGTAATTTAAATACACTGCAAGGTACTTCAGATATTTATCTTTTTTTTTTTTTTGTGCAGAAAAAAATGCTATTTTTTTCATTGTATCCTTTTCAGTCTGATCCCAGAATGGGAGGGTAAGCCTTTAATATATAAACTTGAGCAATCTCACTGATCTGATGAGGAAAGATGCATTGTCCACATCCCTTTAATAGCAATTAACCCTAAGAAACTATCTCACCAAAACTGGAATTGCTATCGCAGAGGATGCCTAAATTTAAACTTGTATTATAGTGCAGACATCTGACAAAATTAGTGAGCCAATATACAAAGAAAGGAAATTACTTTTCCGGGGGCATCCTCTAGAACAATACATTGCTTTGAAGTTTTTGACAGGTACAGAAAATTTCAATGGCTGCAGATTGAAATTACATTTTTAATATTAAATTTAAAAATGTCTTCTGTAGCCATTTATCATACTATATTAGTCATGTATTTATTTATTTTTTACATAGCTTTTTGTTTAACAAGGTTCACTCTGTTTGCTTCTAGTGGCCAAACACAGCAGCAGGAAAGTGAATAGAAGATAACTATGTACAGCCGGTAGGGCTGGCATTAAGGTAATCATGTCACTCTATCAAAATCTCCTAGAAAAGGCATACCTGTAAAAAGATTAATGTGAATACTTAACATTCCTGCTTTCCATACCCTTGAGTCATGTCCTGATTCTGAGAAATGGTCGGTTGAGAAACCAAGACTCCTGTGTGTGTGGTTCTCCATGGTTCCCCTCATGACTTTTTGATTTCTTCCTATGACCTTCAACCACTACAGGATAGAGTAATGTCACGAAGGTCAGCGGGAGATCAGCAAAGGCCACAGAGATTGACACTCCCATAAGTGTCAGTTTTTCTGTGGTTTTCAGGGGATCAGAGCATGGGTAGCAGGAAAAGTATGATTTCACATGCTTTTTTGGGAAATTTTGATATAGTGATAGGGTTGTTTTAAAGTGAACCTGCTGCCTTGCTCTTCATGGGTAAAGCACGGGTTCACTTTAGGTTTTGGATCAGTTACACATAAGCTTTTCAATTACAAATTCTCACATATATTTGTTTTATTTTCCATTTATACTTTCTGCGTTACGCATGCTGCTTTATTTTAACAGATACAAAAATTACAACAGACAACAAGAAGCAAACGAATGGTGATATGAAAATGTATTGCATTTTAATATAGCAGTGTTGTAAGAAGCATTTTACCTTTACAGAGAAACAATGAATGCTACATTATTTCCAGTGAAAGAGTATCTAAAGCTCTTGGGTAACAGCATCTAATCAGTGAACTAGGAAATTCATTTCAAGCATTGCAATGTACATCAGCATAGTAGGCAAACTTATAGGCTTTTGGGCAATCACTCGTGCATACTGTATATAAAGTGTTTTAAACACTTCAAAGGGAAATTATCATGTTTTCCAAGCACAATTTTTACACCTTCCACCATTTGAGTTCAACCATGTAGAATGTAAAACAGTTGATTTTAGCATCCAGGCTATGGATAAACATTTATCCATTTTTTTTTTCAGTTTATAAAGTGAATGCACTGCTATTTTCCAATGTAACGTAAACAGGTGATAGATGACCTATCTGTGTATATAACATTGGAAAATCATTGGACACTAAATAACATAATAACACACTAGTAAGAGAAATTGCAAAGGGAATGAAAACAATCCATTGGTCAGTGGGGTTTCTGAGCAAAATAAACACTACACAGTGGGGTTTATTTACTAAAGGCAAATGCACTTTGCACTACAAGTGCACTGCAAGTGCACTTGGAAGTGCAGTCGCTGCAGATCTGAGGGGGACATGCAAGGAAAATAAAAAACAGCATTTTTGCTTGTACATGATTGGATGATAAAATCAGCAGAGCTTCCCCTCATTTCAGATCTACCCCTCAGATTTACAGCGAGTGCACTTGTAGTGCAGAGTGGATTTGCCTTTAGTAAATCAACCCCAGTGACTCTTCGGTTACATAAATAAATACAAGTAAAGGATCTGGCGCTCCAACTGCTATATGTCTCTCAAGTGAACCAAAATGCTAGTATAGAGGTAATACAAGTTGACTAGTCCATGTGGATGAGTAAAAGGAAGTGGGGACTAAAAGTAGGCAGCCATTCTCAGAGTGTGTCCAGGAACTCTGTAAAACAGTGTAAAGCAAAGCCAACTAGGTTTACCATTAAAATTTAATTTTTAATAGCACAAGATTAAAAAACACCTGGCGGTCCTCGCGGTCCAGGCTGGGGAAGATGAAAGCCAGATCAGGTTTCTCTCTGTCCAGAGATGGCAGCGTGGAATTACGTCACAGGGCGGAAGTGAGGACCAAAAGGCTGTCAGTCATAGAGGCTATACGACCTTTGACCTCTGGGAACCCGCCTTCTGACCTTTGACCTTTGGTGGAGGTCCCTGTTCGAATTCCTGAGTCCTAGCCTTAAGCCTCGTACACACGACCGGTTTTCTCTGCAAGAAATCTGCTGGGAGAGCTTTTTTCCGGTCGTGTGTATGGTTTCTCGTCGGGAAAACTGCCGGGAATCTCGACGAGAAAAATAGAGAACCTGCTCTCGGTTTTCTCATCGGGATTCTTGTCGGCCTGTTTCCCGATTAGAAAACCATGATTGTGTATGCTTACCTGTCCATGGTAAACCTGCGCATGCTCAAAAAGACTTTGACGCATGCGCGGTAGCATACAAGGGTAGTGTAGGGTGTAGAAAGATGGCAGCGATAGCATCGAATGTGACGAGCACAGGCTCATCATAGTCAATGACGTCACCGCGTTCTTGCCATTCAAAAGAACGGTGGTTCTTTTGAATGGCCGTGTGTACACTCGGCGTGCAAGGCAAGATTGCTGGGAATCTCGTCAGGAAAACCAAAGTTTTTTCCCGACGAGTTTCCCGCCCGTGTGTATGAGGCTTTATTCTTCAAGGGAAAACCCTAACCCTAATCCTAAATTATGCTTAAACCAAGGCTGTGTTATCTATAAAGCACTCATTGGCATTTGTCTAGGACAGCAAGGTAAAATGAGGTAAGACCAAGGGACAACATATACAGTTTTTGTTTTCATTTTGTTCTATATTAGCTTTCCCTAGTAAATTCTGGGCACTAATTAGTGAACCCAGCATTAGAATTAAACAAAATGAGCACTGGTTATGTGACCTGACAAGTAGGGATGAGCCGAACACCCCCCCGGTTCGGTTCACACCAGAACATGCAAACAGGCAAAAAATTTGTTTGAACACGCGGAAACCGTTAAAGTCTATGAGACACGAACATGAAAAATCAAAAGTGCTCATTTAAAGGTTAATATGCAAGTTATTGTCATAAAAAGTGTTTGGGGACCCGGGTTCTGCCCCAGGGGATATGTCTCAATGCAAAAAAAAAAACGTTTTAAAAACTTTTTCGGGAGCAGTATTTTTAATAATGCTTAAAGTGAAACAATAAAAGTGAAATATTCCTTTAAATTTCGTACCTGGGAGGTGTCTAATGTATGCCTATAAAGTAGTGCATGTTTCCCGTGTTTAGAACTGTCACTGCACAAAATGTAATTTCTGAAGGAAAATAAGTAATTTAAAACTACTTGCGGCTATAATGAATTGTCGGGTGACCCCGCCCCCTCTTACGTCATGGGGGTTTCGTGTGGAGTGGAGTCTTCAGCCTCCACTCCACACGAAACCCCCATGATGTAAGAGGGGGCGGGGTCACCCGTCCACATCATAGGGTAAGCCCCAGCTTTCCTGGGCAAGTGGGGAATACCCGAAGATGTCAGCGGGTGACCCCACCCCGTGACGTCAGGGTCACCCACCTACATCATTGGGTATTCCCCGGCAAGTGGGGAAAGCCGGGGCTTACCCTATGATGTGACGGGTGACCCCGCCCCCTCTTACGTCATGGGGTTTCATGTGGGGTGGAGACTGCAGCATCGCTGGACATCGGATCACCGCTGGACATAGAGAACAACGCTGGACAGACTGGATTACATCGCTGGAATGGTTTTTTGATTTTAGATTTTTAATAAAGGACTTATCCCAACTGTGTCTGTGTGGTTTTTTAATTTTTTTTACACTTTCTTTGTGAAATGGTAGGGGTACAATGTACCCGTTACCAATTCACATAGGGAGGGGGCCAGAATCTGGGGGTCCCCTTTGTTAAAGGGGGCTTCCAGATTCCGATAAGCCCCCCGCATGCAGACCCCCACAACCACCGGGCAAGGGTGTTGGGGATGGGGCCCTTGTCCCCATCATCATAGGGACATCCTCCCCATGTTGAGAGCATGTGGCCTGGTACGATTCAGGAGGGGGGCGCTCTCTCATTCCCCCTCTTTTCTTGCGGCCTGCCAGGTTGCGTGCTCAGATAAGGGTCTGGTATGGATTTTTGGGGGACCCCATGCCTTTTTTTTTTCATTTTGGTGCGGGGTTCCCCTTAATATCCATACCAGAACTAAAGGGCCTGATATGGAATTTGGGGGGGACCCAACGCTTTTTTTTTTTTTGGTTCGGGGTTCCCCTTAATATTCATACCAGACCCAAAGGGCTTGGTATTGGACTGTGGGGGGGACTCCTGCCGTTTTTTTCAATGACTTTGTCTGTATTGCCAGGGACCCGACAATTCATTATAGCCGCGAGTAGTTTTAAATGACTTTTTTCCTTCAGAAATGACATTTTGTGCAGGGACAGTTCTAAACACGGGAAACATGCGCTACTTTACAGGCATACTTTAGACACCCCCCCAGGTACGAAATTTAAAGGAATATCTCACTTCTATTGTTTCACTTTAAGCATTATTAAAATCACTGCTCCCGAAAAAACTGAAGTTTTTAAAACTTTTTTTTGCATTGATACATGTCCCCTGGGGCAGGACCTGTGTCCCCAAATACTTTTTATGACAATAACTTGCATATTAACCTTTATAATTAGCACTTTAGATTTCTCCCATAGACTTTTAAAGGGTGTTCCGCGGCTTTTTGAATTTGCCGCAAACACCCCAAATTGTTCGCTGTTCGCCGAACGGGCGAACAGCCAATGTTCGAGTCAAACTCATGTTCGACTCAAACATAAAGCTCATCCCTACTGACAAGTAACGATGAGCTATCATGTTACAGCTTCCCATAAGTTTGGCTGTGGTACAATCAGCTACAGTCTGAGTAATCCTAGACGAGAATAGCATTTAACAAAGGGGCATTAATGCTGGTGATATAAAGCGACCTAATATAGCCACATGGCCATACAGTATTTGGTCAATGACATTGACAGTGTTATTAACCCAATATTTAGTTTCACTGTCTTTTATGGACATTTGGGGCTTTTACTAGGTACATTGTACTCTACTTGTTTTCTTTTTAAATACAGACTGATAAATTAACAAAAGGATCAAAAAGATTCTACCTTTTTAAACACCATTTTTCCTCTGTGAGAGGCACAATGACAGCATGAGCTGGCAGTTTTTTTTTTTTTTTGTAAACAAACCCATGTATTGTGATTGATGTGCTTCTTGGAATTACAGCATGGTACCATGGGATATGTGTGGGATATCACAATGTCATAGCTATCATGGCATGGTTTTGTTTATATTCAGTAGGGGAGGTGCTGTCACTTGACAGTGGGGTCTGGGAACTGTGAATGTTGATGGTTCTCCCCGCACCTAGCAACATTCCTGATTTTTTAATTACCATAATGCATGTGTTGTTTGGTTAAATGGCCTACAGGGATGTCCACTCTCCCATCCTACTGCTTCAGATAGTTTTTTTCTGGTTTCAGTAACATCAATCATGTGGCAGTCACAGTTATCTCAATCATGTAATATGGGTGATGGCAAAGAATGTACATTTTCTGGGAAAAAGTGTCATCATTTATCTATGCCTAAATACAGCACTGTATATGTATAATTAGAAAGTCTCTGACTAACAGTATTGTTGTTATCAATGTGAACAGCTGTCAATACATTTCCCAATATTTCAAAACCAATAAATTAAAGATATAAAAGAGTACTACACATCAAAAGATCAATCAGTGTTATCAATTGCATGGTAAACTCAACTTTATTTTGCTCATCTTTAGGGACGAGCCATGTTAAAAAATCCTCCCAATGTCCCACTTCTCGAATCATTATCTTACATTCCACATAAAATAAGTACATTTGATCCTTCCTGGTATGACAGAAGTCCCAGTGCAGCTTTCCTGACTATTTAATATGAGTAAAGAATATTTATTTAGTACACATAGATGAATGTCTTATGTTCATAAACTGTATATGATCATGTAATGTCTTATGGATTTCCCTTTGGTGTCTTTCCAAGTGCTTTGACGGCATCCTCTACTGTTAGCACTTTGCCATCTGCTGCATGGAATTTCCAACATGATGCCAGCTTTTAGTGAGCTTCTTGTCATTGAACAAAAATCCCATAGCAATATGCTAGCAGTTATGTTTCTCATAAGTCTCACATTCTGTTGGCTGTATTGTGATTGATGTGCTTCTTGGAATTACAGTGTTTGTTGATATATTTGCATCAAAATATTTTTCTACTCCAGCCTCACAGTTGGTACAGTGCAGTGCAAGGTTACAAATTTGAGATACGTTTTTTTTTATTGACGAAGACAAATGCTTTGCTATTCACAACTTTTTATTATTATTATTATTATTTTTTTAATACCTTATTTTTACTTAACATCAATTTGTTTAATAACACTACACCAGGTATATGCATTTGTCTATGATTTAAACTTCTTCTAAAATGCAATCATTGCATTGCAATCTGCATTGCCCTTGATTTAAAGAGGAAGTAAACCCTCTTAAAACCCCCAAAAAACAACCCTGCAAGGCAAAGGCATAATGAGCTAGTATGACTAGCATACTAGCTCATTATAAATTACTTACCTTAGATTGAAGCCCCCAAAGCCGTCCTCGTCTCCCCCTCCGGCCCCAGACATCTCTCCCGGAGGTTACTTCCGGGTATCGCGGCTCCGGTGCTATGATTGGCCGAAGCCGCGATGACGTCACTCCGTGCATGCGCACAGTAACGGCACACGCTAGGGAAGAAACGCCACAGAGTTCCGTTTCTTCCCAGCACATGCGCCGTTTACAATATCGGCGCACTACAAGTGAAATATCTCCTAAACGGCGCACGTTTAGGATATATTTCCACTACCTATGGGTAAGCCTCATTCTAGTCTTACCTATAGGTAGAAGTCAACAAAAAGGGTTTACAACCACTTTAATTGTCCAGAAGTTTATGTTGGGAATATATTTTCATAGGGCACATAACGCATCATTACAGAGCCAAAATTAAAAGCCATTTATTTAATTTCATATTGAATTTCAACTATTTCTAGCCTACCTATATTTACAATTCTAGCCCATTAAACTGAACAATCCTGACTTATGTAATTTTACTTTGTAAAGAATCTCACACATCCTATTCCTTGAATTCTGTGACACATATGTCCTATGGATAGGCACTGCTGTGTCACATATTTCACAGAGCCTGCCTTCTGAATTACAGAGGTGCTAAGAGGAGGAGTTTCAAGAGTCACAGTCAGTATGGGAAACATACCACATCATCATTGATTGCAGACAGCATGGTACCATGGGATATGTGTGGGATATGCAGGGAACTATTGTTTGTATTACTATTACAATGCTGATATTATAAAATTAAATTGAATATAGTGACTATACATCTTCTTTAACCACAAGTGGACTGCCCCATTGCAAAAAAAACTGCAACAAGGTGGCTGCTCTGTGCCAGTTAGGGGGAGCACGCGTGCCCGCTGCCCCGTTTGTGCTGTGATTTGGTACAGCACAAGTCGGTCAGCAGGTCCCAGCCAATGTGGAATTATATAACAAGGGGGCGCTAGTGAATGTATAAATTATAACTGATATATAAACAATCACATATGGAATGCTAAATCAAATATTAAATAAAAGTACATGAATTAACAATAATAAAAACATCAACTATTGATGTAACTTGAATAAGTGAAACAAATCGGATGTGATCTCAGCAAATGAAACCAATATAATATAAAAAACATCCAGTGAGTGAATCGTGACTAATCCATAATAAAGTCCATAAAAAGTGTTCCAGTATGTTCTTTGAAGTGAACCTTCACCAATACAAATACAACACCCAAAGTGCTATGGATGGATGTCCGCTTACCCCAAGATGTTGACCCTTTTAACTAAAAAAGGGTCAGATATCACTTATCGCAAGATGCCACTTGCTAGTAAAAGGATTGAGATCCCAAGTCCATTCGACTCCCCAGGATAGATTCGATTGGAATATGCAGATGAAACGAATAATACCAAAAATAGTGTAATCCCATTTATTAAAATATAAATCAATAATAGAAAAGGCCAAATGGCTCCTTACATTACGTGGTGCCTTAACCCGGCACTGAGGCTGAAAGGCATGTAGAAGCCAATTCGTTCCGTCCATCCGTGTGGAGAGCTGGCGTGCGTTCCACCTGCTACAGCGGCTAACCAACGAGGACCGGAAGTAAGGTAAAAAATGTGACCAAGTACCGCCTCGACGTACGTTTCGTTAAATCGTCATCAGGAAGCGTACTGGGTCACTGAATGGGCGGACTTTTATAAGCCTGTCAATCAAGACAGGCTGAAAAACTAATTGTATCAGCCTCAGTGCCGAATCATGGGTACCAACGCAAAACATAATACATCAACAGTACATTAAAAACAAATTAAATTGACAGGAATATTAGAATATACAGCATATATCCTAAAACATAATTAATTATTTAATAAAAAACCGGGAAAATGAAGCAATTAATAAATACTAAAAAATAAAGAGTATTTAATAAAACTTTAATTTAAAATGGACTGCCAGAGGGAAAAATTAATCATTTGTTAAAAAACTATTTAAATCTAGATCTATGTTGAGTCCCTGTGGCTGCATCGTCTGTAGGCGATACAGCCATTGGGTCTCATTTTGAGAAATAGCTTTTTTCAAATCTGTGCCTCTCCAATGGGTCACCGCTCTGTCAATCCCATAGAATGTAAGCAGGCGAGGATCTCTGGCATGACACCGGTCAAAGTGTCGTGACACACTATGATTCGGGAATCCTTTGGAAATGTTGGTGACATGCTCATTAATTCTAACCCTTAATTCTCGTGTTGTACGTCCCACATACTGTAGGGAACATGGACATTCCAAAATGTATGTGACGTACTTGGAATAACACGTAATTAAGGGTTTGACCTGGAATTCTTGTTTTGTAACAGAGGACCGAAACTTGGTGATTTTTTTACCATATCGGGTGGTTGTGCGACAGGATTTACACCTTGTACAATAATGGAAACCAGAGCCATCCAAAAAAGTCAAGGGTTTTGATGGGGGGTCAGGGACATTGGGTGCTATCATGTTTCTTAACCCTGGTGCTCGTCTATAGATAAATTTGGGTTTTGAGGGAAGTACATTAACCAAATCTCTATCCTTAAGGAGTATAGGCCAAAATTTCTGAAAGGTACGCTCAATTGTTTTGTACTGCCTATGAAAGCCAGATACAAAAGCCAAATCTCCTTGGAAAGGAGGCTTTTTCTTGGAGGTCAAGAGTGTCTCTCTATCCATAATGGCCACTTGATGCTGAGCTTTTTGAAGTACATGAGGAGAGTAACCTTTTTCCATAAACTTTTCGGTTAGAATGGAGGCCTGTTCATGGAAGTCAGTAATACTCTCGCAATTCCTTCTAATCCTCATGTACTGTTTTTTCTCCCTGCAAAGCACATCAATTAGTAAAAGCAGCATACATTACACACATTACAAATTGTTAGACACATAGTTAACCCCTTGATTGCCAGAGACGTTAACCCCTTCCCAGCCAGTGTCATTAGTGCAGTGAAAGTGTATAGTATTAGCACTGATGTATTAGTGTCACTGGTGATGTCAGGGTCAGTTCCCACCCAGTGTCAGTTGGTGTCAATATGCCTGCCACACTATGCCAGTCTCATTGTAAGTCACTGATCACTGCCATTACTGGTATATATATAAAAAAAAATCCAGTATATATACCATCACTTTCATGCAAACCAATCATTATACACAGATTGCGATTTTTCTTTTAACAAAGAAATGTAGCAAATTACTTTTTGGCCTAAATTTATGTTTACATTTTATGTTTCCATTTTTTTTATTATTGATCAATTATCCTCCAGTTACTGAAAATATCATATACACAGAGCACACATCCCGTATAAATATAGTAACGTTGTGTACAGTGACTGGCAGCAAATATGGGTTATAAACATTTGCTGAGAAATGTGCTGAAAAATGTTTATAAATATGCCTCAAGAAGAATTACTGGGAACCAATCACATTTCTTTTTTCATTTGTTTATTGTGGTCAGGACAGAGAAATTATTATTTATTTCTCTTAAGGCTTACAGCACTTTACACATCTATTCCTGCTTTTTTCTTGGCAGTAGTACATTTCTTGGCAGTAGCAGCAATGGCAATGGAAATTCATCCTGGGTTAGGTTACCAGCATAAACAAAGACCTACCAGGATTATAGAACAGCCACATAAACTTACTTACGTATTTGTTAGGGTGCCACTGAATCTGCAGGACAGGGTGTTTGTTATTAAAATGTATGTATTTATATAAGTTCTACTTTTAGACATTTTAAAAGGCTCTTGGTAAAAAAAAATCTGAAAAAAAGGTACCATTGAGTCTGAGAGAACAAATTTATTGATTTTGATTCTCTTTATCGAGATCCTTAATCTTACTTTAGTCATCTTGATAAACTGCTCTAATACATGCAAGTATTTCTTGCAACACATTCTGTAATGTGAAATGAAAACTGAGTTTCATATAAAGACAAAACACAACCCTCATGATTCAATAACTTTTTCACTTGATGTCGCTGATTTTGTATAGTGCCTAAGACCAGCTCAATTTGGGTGTACAGTACTTGCTCATTTTTATTGTGAATGTTTCTTTACCTAGTAATAATTCTATAACAATAAATACATTGTTGTTTCATTGCAAATATTACAAACCAGGAACACGGTGACTATGGACTGAAATCATATTGAATCCCCTATTTGTACTTAATCTTAGAGCATATAGTTACATAGTTAGGTAGTTAGGTAGTCCATAGAGTTCAACCAAAAGACAGACACATTTAAAACATTGTAAAATATAAATCCTCAGAATCCTGAACCCACTGTTGCTCCTAAAGAAAATCTGTGCTTCATCCATGCAAGGTATAGAAACAGTGTAATTTTCCCCATTCCCAGCAGTATACAGTATAGAAATTCCTTTTCACCCCTGAGAGCAAATAAACTGTTTATTCATTTTAGGCATGGGAAGCTTGTGATTCAAGAATGCAGCTTATGTCTGTAAAAGTTGGTGAGGTTAAAATGAGATAGTCATAATAGAAATATTGGTTCTGCAATTGCTACCTTTCTTTAGAGGTTGCTAGTTCCTGGATGTCACCTGTCCCCCACTCTGCTCTCCTTGAACCTCCTTTACCCCCTCAGGGAGTGTGGCTGGAGTGGCTGTACTATAACAGTAGTGAAGTTGGCTAAACTGTTCTGTGTAAAACAAAGGCACGGGTGATGGTTGGGTGGCAGAGCAGGCTGTATAAAATCCCCTAGTCTCCCTGCTCCCCCTCCCTTCTAGCAAGTACACCAAACAGGGATGACTTGCTATGCAGCCACTAAATACACTGGGGGCAGGGATGAGCCGAACACCCCCCTGTTCGGTTCGCACCTGAACCTTCGAACAGACAGAATGTTCGTGTAAACTTTAGAACCCTATTTAATACAATGGACTCGAACGTTCGAAATCTAAAGTGCTAATTATAAAGGCTTATATGCAAGTTATTGTCCTAAAAAGTGTTTGGGGACCCGGGTCCTGCCCCAGGCGACATGTATCAATGCAAAACATTTTTTTTTTAAATGACGCTTTTACGGGAGCAGTGATTTTAATAATGCTTAAAATTAAAAAATAAAAGTGAAATTTTCCTTTAACCACTTCAATACAGGGTTTTTTGTACCACTTCAATACCGGGCCTATTCTAGCACTTCTCTCCTACATGTACAAATCATCATTCTTTTGCTAGAAAATTACTCAGAACCCCCAAACATTATATATGTTTTTTTAGCAGACACCCTAGGGAATAAAATGACGGTCATTGCAACTTTTTTTCTTGCACGATATTTGCGCAATAATTTTTCAAACGCCTTTTTTTTTAAATGGTTTCATGAATTAAAAAATAACAAAACAGTAAAGTTAGCCCAATTTTTGGGGAAAATATGAAAGATGATGTTACGCCGAGTAAATAGATACCTAACATGTCACGCTTTAAAATTGCGCACACTCATGGAATGGCGCCAAACTTCGGTACTTAAAAATCTCCATAGGCGACGCTTAAATTTTTTTTTACAGGTTACCAGGTTAGAATTACAGAGGAGGTCTAGTGCTGGAATTGTTGCACACGCTCTAACGCACACGGCGATACCTCACATATGTGGTTTGAACGGCGTTTACATATGTGGGCGACTTAGTTCTACCACCGCACAGAGACTGTCAGCTGCTCCATTTTTGGGACCGCAATGGTTAACCACTGCCAATTGTGGATAGATCTTATAGAGAAGACTGTGTTACAGAAATGGCCAGAACACTTGTCATAAGACTGTGAAAACACACGGTAATTTAGGTTAATCTGTTAAAGAGTTGTTGTAGAGGAGGAGACATTGTACTTTTCATTGTACTTTTCAAATCAATGCTATCATTTCAATTAGTTCAATATTTAGCAGTAGAAAATCAGTTGCTGTAGTAAATTTTGACAGCACTGTTACACAGAACAGTTTAATAGAACAATTTTTCTCAACTTTTTTTCAGTCATGGCATTTTTTTAAAGTATGCTAAGCATCAAGGCACCCCAGTCTAAAATGTAAAAACATACAAGTGTTATTTACCATTAATGGGAAACTTGAACCTGGGACTATATGTACAAATGTCAGCACAGAAAAGGCAGCAAGCTTGGCCAGTGTCTCTGTGTGATCAGTGATGAGCCCTTTGTATTGGTGCCCTTTTTATTAGTGGGCAGTGTTATGCCCATTGCAATTGTGATCAGTGTAGTGCCCATGACATTGTTATTTAGTGTCTGTGCCCCCTCACATTTATGGTCAGTGTTGTGCCCCTTTCATTGGTGGTCAATGTCTGTGTCCCCTGTACATTGTTGGTCAATGTCTGTGCCCCTTACGTTGGTGGTGTTAGAGCAAATAAAAACGTATCACATACAGGACTTAACTGTGCCTCCCACCTTGCTTCTCATTGGGCCCCCTTGCATTGGCAGTTAGTAGGGGAAGTTATACTCACAGGATTAATGGGAAGCACTGGCAGAGGAGAAAGGGGAGGGCTCTTAAATGTAAACACAAGAACAAAATATTATTGGCTCTGTACCTTTTTCTGCTCTATTGTCTAATGACAGATGATCACATGTATTGTGGATAACAGATTCACAAAAATATGGATATTTTATAATTGACAAATTGCTGCATCCTTTTTTAGGTGTACTCCCTTTCCATGTGAGTTCAAGTTGCTCGGGAGTTGATAAAGTAGAGAATGGTGCAAGAGTTAAGGCATAGTGACAAGTTTGTTTGTAAAAGTAAAGGACTTTTGGGGAGTAATGCATTTCTCTTGAAGTGTAAAGAAAAAGATAATACTCTTCTATCATTTCTATCAACCACTTGACCCATTTTAACTCTTTGCCGACCAGCCGCCATCATTATACAGCTGCAGGTTGGCTCTCCTGGACAAATCGCCGTAGGGGTACGTCAGCTGCTTTAAGAGCTCTAGGGGGCATGCACATGCCCGCGGAGCCGATGCACATGGCCGGTGGTCACGATGTTTGCCGGCCACCTGAGATCGCTCCTAACAGAGACAGAACAAGGATCTGTCAATGTAAACAGACAGATCCCCGTTCTGTCAATGAAGTAAAGAGAGATCTGCTGTTCCTAGTAATCAGGAACAACAATCTCTCTCTATTCCCAGTCAGTCCCATCCCCTCACAGTTAGAAACACCTCCCCAGGACACACTTAACCCCTTGATCTCCCCCTAGTGTTAACTCCTTCCCTGCCAGTGACATTTATACAGTAATCATTGGCTATTTTTAGCTCTGATCACTGTATAAATGTCAATGGTCTCAAAAAAGTGTTAAAAGTGTCTGATTTGTCCGCCACAATTTTGCAGTCCCTGCTGTAAATCGCAGATCACCGCCATTAGTAGTAAAAAAATAAAAATAATAAAAATGTCATAAATATATCCCCTATTTTGTAGACACTATAACTTTTGCGCAAACAAATCAATATATGCTTATTGCGATTTTTTTTTACCAAAAATATGTAGAAGAATACATATTGGCCTAAACTGAGGAAGAAATTATTATTTTTTTGGATATGTATTATAGAAAAAAGTTAAAATATATATATTTTTTTTTCAAAATTGTTGCTCTTTTTTTTGTTTATAGCGCAAAAAATAAAAACTGCAGAGGTGACCAAAAAAAAGTGCTATTTGTGGGGAAAAAAGGATGTCAATTTTGTTTAGGTACAGCTTCGCACGACCGCGCAATTGTCAATTAAAGCGACGCAGGGCTGTATCGCAAAAAATGGCCTAGTCAGGAAGGGAGCAAACCCTTCCGAGGCTGAAATGGTTAAATACGCCTTGTTTGTTTCGGAGCTTAACCATATAGTGGTAGACTATCTGGGATTGCTGGTGCAAGGGCTCATGCACACTGCTGTGTTTGGGCTTTTTTTTTTTGCCCTTAAACTTCCCTTTATGTTATTCTATTTGTCCATGCACATATGGATGTTTTTATCAGTTTATCAGCAGAGGAGTTTATAGGCTGTTTTCTCAACGCCCTAAAATCACGTTCAGGAGCGGGAATTCTGACCACAAAAAACGCTAAACGCTGTTAAATACTGTTAAGAGCTCATAAACCCTCATAAACAAGCATAAACTCTAGGCACATTTAGCACTTCAGTGTTTGTTTATTTCAATGGCCATAAACAACTAAAATTCTGCCCAATGAAATAAATAAACTCCTAAATGCCAAACTCTTTTAAACTCTGATAAACTCACCTAGACTGTTTTGAAAAATGCAGCTTGGGTGAGTTTAAGGCCTTATGCCCACAGCCGTTTTTACAGCCACGTTTTTTACAGCTTAAAAACGCCTGTCCATGTTGTTGTATACATTTTTTGACTTTTTTTTTGCGCGTTTCCGTGCGTTTTCGCGGGTTTTTGAGCGTTTTTTAAGCCTAACGCCGACGCCGAGGAACGCACTGGTCCTGGGTTTTTTTTACAGCTTAAAAACGCCTATGCTATTTGTAGCTCAAAAACGCCTAGGTGGGCATGAAGCTATAGACTAACATGGACAGGTGTTTTAAAGCTGTAAAAAACGCTCAAAAACGCGGCTGTAAAAACGTCCGTGGGCATGAGGCCTATAACGCTGATTTTCTCCTGTCAGGATAAACAGCATTTACAAGAAACCAGTGGCATGAGGCCTAAGTTTTACATGATTTAGCTGTAGTTAAGATGTGCTTCAGGAGGCCATAGGTTTTATCAGGTTTATCCTGTTTACATCGTGATCAGCCGTGATTGGACTTGGCTGATCACGTGGTAAAGAGTCTCCGTCGGAGACTCTTTACCTAGATCGGTGTTGCGGGGTGTCAGACTGACATCCAGTCAGGATATTGAAACCACTTTGCCGCTGTCAATCTGCTATAGGGCGGGCGGCAAGTCGTTAAAGTTTGAATGTACAGATAAAGCTGATGTGAGCTTAAGAAATGTGCAATATATGAGGGCTCATCTCTTAAAAGGCACAGTGCTGTGGAAATAAAATAGAATGTGCCAGCTATACCATCACCAAGGCTGTTTACAACTACATTGTTCCACCAAAGGTGGGCTCCCCAACAGCAATTACACCTTGTCTTTACCAGCGACCCCCTATAAGGAGCATGAGATTCTCCAGTGTTATTCTGACAGTGCCTGCACAGTGCCTGCACATTACAGCTTGATAGACTTCTATGTGACCATCTCCTGGCCAGGAAGACAAGACCCATGCTAGATATAGGAAGCAATGGAGGCTATGGGTGTTGGATTTATTGAATTACTTGTATACATCCGTGGGATTGTTTAAGTCAGAACAAATTATTATGATTATGATTTTGCCAAGATATAAAAAAAAAAATATGGTAGACAACACAATTCAGGCCCAATTTGCATCATACTCATGTATAAAACATCTAAAGTTGAAAAAAATTGTTTGTTTGCAAGTAATGTAATGTGTTCAGTGATTTAAAATCAATAGGTCAACAACTTATGCATGAAAGCTGAAAGAGATAATCATGAGGAAAGACAAAAAGAAAATGTTCCCCAGTGGGGCTTTTAACAGCAGTATAGTATGGTTTAAAGTAATAGCAAATGGATAGCAATTGAAATACATTTATTATAATTGTACAGATGTCAAGATGCATTACAACATATAAAAGAACTGGCCAACAGATACAATGCATTTTCCACAATACAGCCTGTATTAAAATTACACAAAGGGTGTACACAATGTTGATTATCAGATTGATGAACATTTTGGAGTCCTCGACACGTTTTGACCTCTATAGCGGTCATCATCAGGGGGAAATTTGAAAACGTCATCATAAGTCCCATTAAGGGTCTAAAATGGTGAAGTATTTACCGCTGAAGTGGAATGGATAGTCCTATGGCCAGATGAGTTGGAGATCGCTGGGCGGTGAGGTGGACCCCACAAATGCGCCCGTCCCCCCAGACGGGGAAGAGCCCAACCCGAGGGGCTTGCAAGGAGCCACATGGTAGACATCCTCCAGTGGACAAGGGAGCAGGCATCTGCAATGAATACCCAATCAATGAGTCAGAACAAATTATTATGATTATGATTTTGCCAAGATATAAAAAAAAAAATATGGTAGACAACACAATTCAGGCCCAATTTGCATCATACTCATGTATAAAACATCTAAAGTTGAAAAAAAATTGTTTGTTTGCAAGTAATGTAATGTGTTCAGTGATTTAAAATCAATAGGTCAACAACTTATGCATGAAAGCTGAAAGAGATAATCATGAGGAAAGACAAAAAGAAAATGTTCCCCAGTGGGGCTTTTAACAGCAGTATAGTATGGTTTAAAGTAATAGCAAATGGATAGCAATTGAAATACATTTATTATAATTGTACAGATGTCAAGATGCATTACAACATATAAAAGAACTGGCCAACAGATACAATGCATTTTCCACAATACAGCCTGTATTAAAATTACACAAAGGGTGTACACAATGTTGATTATCAGATTGATGAACATTTTGGAGTCCTCGACACGTTTTGACCTCTATAGCGGTCATCATCAGGGGGAAATTTGAAAACGTCATCATAAGTCCCATTAAGGGTCTAAAATGGTGAAGTATTTACCGCTGAAGTGGAATGGATAGTCCTATGGCCAGATGAGTTGGAGATCGCTGGGCGGTGAGGTGGACCCCACAAATGCGCCCGTCCCCCCAGACGGGGAAGAGCCCAACCCGAGGGGCTTGCAAGGAGCCACATGGTAGACATCCTCCAGTGGACAAGGGAGCAGGCATCTGCAATGAATACCCAATCAATGACCATATCTATAATACAAAATAGTAGGTGAATTAACTCTAAACAGAGTAGCAAAATTCTAGGGGTGTATGGACTAACCACTAACACAGTAACTCCTCAGGTACCAAAAAATCCCAGAATTAAGGCGATACATGCCTATAAATGTTATATAGAGGTAATGGGGTAGGATAAAAAAATTGGATGAAAGTGTGGTGAGTGGAAATTAATAGATGGTATGTGTTACTAATGGTGTTAGAAAAAAAATTGCTTTCCAATTGTTTGGTTCTGTTCCACTCTCTGTGTTTGTGTGGTAGCACCTCACCTAACATCAACAGTGTCTCAGCATGGCTGATCATAAATATGGCATAAGATCTGAGTCAACCTTCTGTGTTTATGCTGTTGTTAAAGTGCCACTAAACACTATCCTTATTTTCCAAGCATAATCAATTCACATCCACTACTTACTGGCACTGTAATGTGTTTTCACTAAATCATTTCTGTTTTTCTGCCTCTTTGTAAGCTTACTAACCTCACTTTTCATTCCCTCACTTCTGTTTGTTTGAAAGGAGCAGTCCATGTTAGTTTTGCACTGTTCTATACACACTACACATCCCATAGTCCATAGTCCCTAGTCCATTTTGGGAGCAAGCAAAAGAGGGTGGCTATGTTTGTATATACAATAAGAATGTGGAGGATGAACCTAGCCACCCTCTAACAGGAAGTTAGATCACAACAGCAAAAAAGGAATTTGGAGATCTTGAAGAGGCTGAGAGCAGAAGAAAGTAGTTACAAATACATACTCAAATAGAATTGTTTTTTTTTTTTAAACCAGAGTTTAGTGTCACTTTATTAAGCTGGGGACTGTAATCTATTTAACACCCTATTCCATGAGTAATTGGAAAGAATTTGCTTTGCAGAACCCATCTAAATGCAAGTGGAGGCAAATATTAAAGACCCTCATTTAACCACTTCAATACCGGACACTTTCACCCCCTCCTGCCCAGGCCAATTTTCAACTTTCAGCGCTGTCACACTTTGAATGACAATTGCGCATTCATGCAACACTGTACTCAAAATACATTTGTAGCGATACCCTCAACTTAAGAGAGCCGCAAGTTTTGATTTGGGCCCTGAGTACAGCTTCCCCAACCCCCCGGCAATCTGCTCTACCCGCTCTGGCACAGTTATCCCACAGCAATTTCACTTAAACAATCACTTATGCTTTAAATGTGGGTGTGTGGATTGATAACTCAGACTCATAGACAATGTTGTAAATAATAACTGACTTTACTGCTAGTGGTAAGATAAAAGGGAATAACATGCATGTAACATTTGGTTCACAACACATAAGCAGGTCCCTGCAGTTATAAATCACAATACTGTGTGTGTGTATACCAGCAATGGAAAGGGGACGGAACGCCACGTGGGGCGACCGTTACCTAAACACCCTGTGGTGTGATAACTAACTTATAATTAACTAACGGATCAGGCCTGATCCCTAACCATGAAACTCAGTCTTAGAAGAAACACAAATCTTCACCGGCACAGGATCTGTAAAGGTGGTGCACTTGAAGTATTTAAAACCATGTATTTGTAATCCAATAGGGGGGGTAATTCTCCCTCACCGGAGGTGTTAGGCCTCGGAAGTCTAGTAGGCACAAAGTATAAAAGTAACAGTTTAAAGATGAGCTTTCGCTCGCTCACCACTCCGGAACACTTCCCTCAGTCCGGAACTTCCACCGGCTGTGTCGGTCCTCGTCCACGGCGGCTTCTGCGATCGGATCCCCGATCCAGATAACTTTAGAAGAGATGAGTCTGGATGCCACCCAGGCTCGCAAAGGGGGTGGAAGGCTCTTTGGTTCGCTCCACAGGCCCCAGGCTTCAGGCCTGGAACAGCACAGATCCGCACAGGTGTATCTCTCTCTGCCTCCCCGTGTCCAAAGAGAAAGAGCTAGGCCTCGCCCCCTCCTTATATTCCTTCCCCCCGACTCCCCTCTCTCTGGAATTTCCTGTCTCTGATTAAAGGGGAACACCCCGCTACACACTCCCCCCACTAAAACTCTTTGGTCCCCAAAGATAAACATTTTAACAACATTTCTGAACCATTTTAGAGAGTGCGGAGTATGATGTTGGTACAGGGAATTGCCACCAAAACTCAGAGGTGGGATTCCCTGTCCCACAGGTCACACTGGCATGAGTGGCCTGCCTAACTGTGCCAGAGAGTGAGCTGGGGTTGCCCTCCACCAAATGAACAGTGGAAGGATTGGAGCACTCGTTACTTCTTCTAGCGGTGGTAACAGAGTCCTCTGAGCTCTTTCCCAATTGAGGGTAGGTTAACTTCATGGGAGGCCTCACGACTCTGCGAGCTCTCTGCTCCCTTGGGACTTCAGGCTCTGGTGCCACAGGCTCTGTTTCAGGAACACTCTCTGACATCGTCACTGGTTCTGGGGCCTCTGTCTCTTCTTCATCTGAGTACAGGCCCGGAATATCTTCCCAGCATTCAGGCACGCCACTGGATGGAATGAACTCTGTAGCTTCTGGGTTCAGGGTCCCATACTGCATATCCTCAGTGGGTGGAAGGTCTATGGTGGGATTTTCCGGGGTTGGGGAAGGCCATAGCCACTCCAGTTCTCCTCTCCCATCTTCACTTGGTTGAGAAGCCTGTCCACCTCTAGATCGAGAGGTCTGAGACCGAGTGTTGGGTCTGGGAGTATCCAAGATGGAAACAGATTCCGGTAGGTTCCTCACTGGAGGTATCCTGACTGCTTCTTTAAGCGGGAGTAAGTGGTTTCTGTGCCAGGTCTTCAAGGGTCCCACTCTCCCCTCTGGCTTTAACTTGTACACCGGTAGTCCAGGGAGTTTCCTACAAATAACGTAAGGCTCAGACCTCCACCTATCAGCAAGTTTGTGCTTCCCTGGGATCCCTAGGTTGCGTAGCAGAACACGGTCTCCAGGCTGCAGGTCTTGCACTCGAACCTTCAAATCATAGTTCCTTTTATTTCGGGCCCCTCTCTGGTCTGAGGCCGCTTGGGCTTGTTCATAGGCCGCTTTCAAATTATACCTAAGTCTGTCTACATACCCTTTGTGGGAGGTAGCAGAGGTATAGTCTAGAGAAATGCCAAAGGCCAGATCCACTGGCAATCTTGCTTCTCTCCCAAACATGAGGCGGTAGGGAGAGTAACCCGTCACATCACTGGTGGTGCAATTGTAGGCATGCACCAAAGTGGATATGTGTTGACTCCAATGCTGCTTCTTCTCTGTCTCCAGAGTCCCAAGCATGTTTAGCAAAGTCCGGTTAAATCTCTCAGGCTGGGCATCTCCTTGTGGATGATAGGGGGTAGTCCTGGTCTTTTCCACTCCCAGGGAGTCCAGTAAGTTCCGGATCAGGCGACTCTCAAAGTCCCTTCCTTGGTCGGAGTGGATTCTCTGTGGTAATCCATAGTGGACGAAGTATTTTTCTACAAGCACCTTAGCTACAGTGGAAGCCTTCTGGTCTCTGGTGGGGAACGCCTGTGCATAACGGGTGAAATGATCGGTTACCACCAGAACATTTCCCAATCCACTCAAATCGGGTTCGAGGCAGAGAAAGTCAATGCATACCAGATCCATTGGGCCTTGACTCTGTAGGTGGCCCATTGGGGCAGCTTGATGGGGTAGAGTCTTCCTCTGGATGCATCGTGCACAGGAGTGGCAATATTCCTCCACTTCAGCCCTCATACAGGGCCAATAGAACCGGCTTCTGACAAGTTGGAAGGTTCTTTCAGCTCCCAGGTGACCATGCTGGTCATGTAAGGCAACCAGCACAGTTTCTCGGTGCTTCTCTGGGAGAAACAACTGCCATTTATCCTCGGAGTCATCAGAGGGGCCCCTTCGGTAGACCACTCCCTGATGGACCTGTAGCTTGTCTAGCTCTCTCCTTAGCAAACGAGCCTCCTTGGAGGGGTGATGTTGAAGTTTCTCTGGACTCTCGTTTTCCAATGCTTCAAAGACCAATCTCCCCATGGGGTCTTCCAATTGGTCGCACCTCAGTTCCTTCTTAGACAGCTTCGGTAAGCATTCCTCTTCAAGTTGAGTCACCCTGCAGTAGTGTTTTGGGACTCCCACTGTGGTAACTCCTATCTCCTCGGCTCTGGAGCCCCCTCTGGCTTGAAATTCAGCCCCTTGACAAAGGGCTCGCACTCCGTCCGGTGCTACCTGAGTCCAGTCCTCCCAGTCATCAGCCATGGTATGAGATCTTCGGGACAGGGCATCTGCATCCCTATTTCCAGTCCCTGGTCTGTATTTAAGACTGAAGTTGAACCCAGGTAATGCAGCCAGCCACCTGTGTCCTGTGGCATCCAACTTGGCAGTGGTGAATAGGTAAGTCAGAGGGTTGTTATCTGTTTTTACTGTAAACTCTGCCCCATAGAGGTAGTCTCTTAGTTTGTCCACCACTGCCCATTTGAGGGCCAAGAACTCCAACTTATGAGTGGGGTAGTTCTTCTCCGAGGGGGTCAGACTCCGACTCACATAGGCCACTGGTCGCAGTAGCTCTTCATACTCTTGGTAGAGCACTCCACCTAGGCCTTCATGACTAGCATCAACATGTAACTCGTATGGTCTGGTGGGATCAGCATAGGCCAATACTGGGGCTGTGGTGAGGCTCCTCTTCAGGGTTCTGAAGGCCTCTTCACACCTGGGGGTCCACTGATCTTGAACCGACTCCCCGGGTCTTCTGGGTCCCTGGCCATCCTCTTCCCCTTCAGTCTTGAGCAGTTCATTTAGGGGCTTGGCAATACGGGCAAACCCATCCACAAACCTCCTATAGTAGGAGCAGAAGCCCAGGAAAGATCTAAGTTCAGTGACTGTTGTGGGTCTTGGCCAGGAGGTAACTGCCTCCAACTTCTCAGGATCAGTAGCCACCCCCTTTTCAGACACTATGTGTCCCAGATAGTTCACCGAAGACTGGTAGAACTGACACTTCTCGGGGGAAAGCTTTAGTCCCTCTTCACTAAGCCTTCTCAACACTTTCTCCAATCGGGCCTCATGTTCCTCCAAAGTTCTCCCGAAGACAATGACATCGTCCAGGTACACGAGGACTTCTATGAGGTTCATATCTCCGACAGTCTTTTCCATGAGATGTTGAAAAGTAGCTGGGGCCCCAGATAGGCCCTGAGGCATTCTGTTAAACTCAAAGAATCCCACAGGAGTTATGAAAGCGGTCTTTTCTCTATCCTCTGGGTGCATGGGGATTTGATAGTACCCGCTCTTGAGGTCCATCACGCTGAACCACTTGGCTCCAGACAAACTCTGTAAGGCGTCCTCTATCCTTGGCGTGGTGTACTGATCAGGGGTGGTCCTCCTGTTGAGAGTTCTGTAGTCAATGCAGAGCCTCAACGACCCATTCTTCTTCCTGACCACCACTATTGGAGAGGCATAGGGGCTTCTGGATTCTCGAATCACCCCAGTCTTTTTCAGTTCTGCAAGCTGCTCCCTCAGATCCTCCAGATCTGCCAGCGGAACCCGCCTGACTCTCTCCCTGAACGGTTTGTCTTCTTGCAGGCGGATGCGGTGGGTAGCACTCCTCGCACACCCCACATCGAACTCATCTTTGGAGAAAATCTTCTCCCATCTAGTCAGCTGGGCCTTGGCTCTCTCTTTCCAGGCTCCAGGTAAATTCGGGTTCTCCATGGAAAGTTTTTCCCAAACATCTCCTTCTTCACCCGTCCCCTTTACTTCTGACCAGCTGACTGGGACAGCAGGACTCACCTGTCCCAACAGCATCCGGGCAGGGATCTCTATGGCCCTTTCTGTAGAGTTCCTCACACTCACCGGGACTCTTCCCCTGGCTTTCTTCAGGGCCTTGATTGGAATCACTTCCGGTATCACTTCCAGGCCTGAGTGATCTTCCCTTGGGTCGGATTCCAGCATGACAAAGGGACCAGGCTGCTTCCAGGTGAGCTTCACAGTGGCCCTGAGACAAGCCACCTGTCCGGGCTGCAGCACCACTCCTTCTCTCCCCAGTCTCCACACCTTCCCTATCCCCTCTCCTGGGGTCTTCTGCTCCAACACTAACCGTTGGTAGGCTGTCTTCAGCATGGGATGGATGTTTGGATCTTGATGGCTCCTCATCTTCACCAGGGGGGTCAGAAGTCTTCTCACTAGATCCGTATTGGTGCCTATGATGAGGGACATCTTGCTGGCCCCGGGTGGTCTAGGACACACAACTGCCAGGGTGTCGAACACTTCTGTCTTCCCAGCCACAGAGGGGTCGAATGTCAGCTTTATGGGCAGATAACCATCATAGGGGAACCTCTGCGTTCCCAGGCCCCATATCTGCAGTTCTTCTATCTTCTGTATAGGCAAATGGCTTAAGTGCCTATCGTAGAAGTCTCTGTACAACAAAGTCACTTGAGCTCCAGTGTCCAGGAGGGCCTTCGTATATACTTCTTCCACCTGGATAGATACAGTGGGGGACGGGCCGACCAATTCTTCTGGGTACGGCCGGGTTGAGGTCACTTTCTTCTGAGGACTTGTATTCATCCAGTTTGTTTTTGACTTTATTCTCTCTTGAGCCCGGTATGCATTGACCTTCCCCACCCTAATGGGAGTACAAACCCGCTGAGGGATGTTATTGTCTCTTGGTTGTAGACATTCCTTCTTGGGAGTGCTAAATTTCTTCTGAGGGGTCTTGTCCCCTCTCTCTGGTGTGTATCTTGGTTGAGAGACCCTAGATTCCTTCTGAGGGGTCTTGTCCCCTCTCTTTTGCTTCCTTCCATTCAGTTTGGAGCTCACTGAAAGAGATGGGCACCCGGTTGACTCCCTCACCGGGGCCCTCTGGAGTTTCCCGCCGGCTGGCGATTATCCATTTTCTTCTTCTTGGGACTGGAACACCTACTGGCAAAGTGACCACTGCCCCCGCAGTTGTAACATAGCATCTCTTCTCGGTCCTGTATGGAAGCTGGTTCTGAGGTATTCGGGAACAACTCCTTTCTTGGACTTGGTTTCTCTGCTCTTCTTTGATCTTTCTCCATCAAAGAGGTCAGCATCTCCAACACTTGGGACATTTGTGATTTCAAAGTGTCGACTTCTGCATCTCTTTCCGGGCTCTTGACTGAACTGACCAACACTGGTACAGGGGTGACACTCACTCTGGCCACCTGCTGATCTCTCTGCAGCGCCTCTTCGTCCCTAATAATTTTTATTAGATCAGAGTAGGTTAGTGACATTCCTCCTCCTGAGGTTTTCAGGTGCAGCCAGACTGGGTCTGAGCGCCGCGCTCCCCTCATGATCTGCTTCATTCGTGCTTCATCTGCATCTTTGGGCAGCATTCCCTTCTTCAGGACGATCTTGCATAACAGCCTGTTCAACCTTCTAACATACTCTGACAGTTTCTCATTCGGCTGCTGGAAAGTATGTTCAAATTGGTAGACCATCTCTGTCACCTTCTCCAGCTGTCCAAACTCTTCCTGCAGCATGGCCAGACAATCTTGAGCTGTACAGTTTGCATTTCCAAAACGGAAGCTCTTCACCGCTTCTGCCGCGGCACCTTTCAAACTTTCTAAAACTCGTTGTCTTTTCTGTGCTTCAGGCACCTCCCATGCCTCTACTGCTTGTAATGCCTGTTCCACCCAAGTGTCAAAATCTTCCTCCCCCGCAGGGACGGGGAGCTCCCCCGAGAATGTTTTTAGTCTCCGGTAGCTAGTCTCTACGTGCACTGTGCTTGTCTTCTGACAGTTTGTTAGTAGATCCCCTAACGCCTTTATCAGTTCGGGTGATATGGCCGTGGCAGGTGCAGGCGTCACCGGAGGTGTCGCTCCGTCTTTCCTCTCTGGCGGGGTACGGGCCGCAACTTGCGGTGATCCCGTTGGTGATAGCTCTTTCTTAGTAGCGTACGCCAAACTATAAGATCTGTTATCCGGCATCCGCGCATATTTGCATTTACAAGCCTCTGGCTTCCCATCTGAATATTCCACTAGCGTATACTGGTGTGAGGTGTCTGGGTCTGACTTCATTAACCCTTCCACCGTTTCGGTCGACCATTCCTGACCCGGAATGTTAATGACCACTGACTGGCTTGGATCTGTCTTGGCTACTTCACACCACGTTCTGATGTCTTTCGGGTCCATGCCGGTAAGTCTTGGCGGGCTCTCACCGCTGTCTCAGTAATCCCGGATTTACGAGCCCCCACGTGTAGCAATACCCTCAACTTAAGAGAGCCGCAAGTTTTGATTTGGGCCCTGAGTACAGCTTCCCCAACCCCCCGGCAATCTGCTCTACCCGCTCTGGCACAGTTATCCCACAGCAATTTCACTTAAACAATCACTTATGCTTTAAATGTGGGTGTGTGGATTGATAACTCAGACTCATAGACAATGTTGTAAATAATAACTGACTTTACTGCTAGTGGTAAGATAAAAGGGAATAACATGCATGTAACATTTGGTTCACAACACATAAGCAGGTCCCTGCAGTTATAAATCACAATACTGTGTGTGTGTATACCAGCAATGGAAAGGGGACGGAACGCCACGTGGGGCGACCGTTACCTAAACACCCTGTGGTGTGATAACTAACTTATAATTAACTAACGGATCAGGCCTGATCCCTAACCATGAAACTCAGTCTTAGAAGAAACACAAATCTTCACCGGCACAGGATCTGTAAAGGTGGTGCACTTGAAGTATTTAAAACCATGTATTTGTAATCCAATAGGGGGGGGTAATTCTCCCTAACCGGAGGTGTTAGGCCTCGGAAGTCTAGTAGGCACAAAGTATAAAAGTAACAGTTTAAAGATGAGCTTTCGCTCGCTCACCACTCCGGAACACTTCCCTCAGTCCGGAACTTCCACCGGCTGTGTCGGTCCTCGTCCACGGCGGCTTCTGCGATCGGATCCCCGATCCAGATAACTTTAGAAGAGATGAGTCTGGATGCCACCCAGGCTCGCAAAGGGGGTGGAAGGCTCTTTGGTTCGCTCCACAGGCCCCAGGCTTCAGGCCTGGAACAGCACAGATCCGCACAGGTGTATCTCTCTCTGCCTCCCCGTGTCCAAAGAGAAAGAGCTAGGCCTCGCCCCCTCCTTATATTCCTTCCCCCCGACTCCCCTCTCTCTGGAATTTCCTGTCTCTGATTAAAGGGGAACACCCCGCTACACATTTTTATAATTCTTTGAGACAGATAGGGCTTAATTTTGGTGGTATTTAATCACCACTGGGTTTTTTTGTTTTTGCTAAACAAATGAAAAAGTTTGAAAAAAAAATACTTTTCTTTGTTTCTGTTCCAAAATTTAGAAAATACGTATTTTTTTTTCCATCACTGATGAGGCTGCACTGATGAGGTTGCACTGATTGGCACCGATGATGCTGCACTGATGGGCATCTTTAAAGACATATTTATATCTTCCCTGCTTTGTATTGTTTATGAAAAATCTAATAAAAACTATTTGGAAAAAAAAAAGATGGGCAAAGGCAAAAGTTCTGAACTTTGGATGGATATCTAAACCCATGAACAGAAAATATTGCAACTTCTTAGATGTTGTAGCTACACTGGTTTTCATTTTTCAGAAAAATTTCAGCAAGTACAGACAATATCTGTTGGCCCTGCCAGAAATGCAATGTCCTTGCACTGTCCTTGTCTGCCAAACAATGCTATCTTACTTCTGTGAACTACTTATCGCTCCAACCCCCAGAAAGAACCAGTCTGAGTGACAATGATGGCTCTCCATAGATACAGTGCCTGTTGTCGCCCTAGGACAGAAAGTGTGTTATTCATAGTTTTATTGGGAAAACAAAAAGAAAAGAAAACAAATGCAGCCACTACATCTAAGGAATGGTAAGCAGCAATATACCCATATTACATTTGTTTGGGTCTAGACACACTTTAAAATAATTTCTTGATTTTTCTTTTTATTAATGTAGCACCTACCCCGATTTTCCCGGAGCCTGATGGTGACTACCGGGGGTAGGGATGGCTGACAAACATTCTCAGGGTGCAGGTTTGTGGGCATGGTGGGTGATGAACAAGAAAGAAATTGGGCGTCAGTCACTTTTATCCTTAAACAAAGGAGAAGTTTATTTCTCAGAACAGGGAAAATGTGGGAGAGAGGGGATTAGGGCACAGGACACCCTTAAAATGATCAGCAACAGGCAGATTGGCAGACTCCTTAGAAAAATATAGGTGAGGTAAGATAGACAGCAGTACAGGAATAAGAGCCTTTAAGCTGAACCAGCACATCTGTACTTTGTAGAACAGACTGTCTCCTCTAGTAACTGAACTTTACTAACAGCTTCATGCTCTGATTCCCTTGGATGAGTTCTCTCTAAAGTCAACCCAGCCACGTCATAGCCTCTAGCTCATGCAGGGTCCTCTCTTTGGTGCTTCCTTAGAACTCCATCCCTCTAGAATCATTACTTCCTAAATCATCTTTGGCAGGCTGTTCTTTGCATAAACTTGAACACTCGGATAGGCCTAGGTTAGGCCTAGCAGCTGGAAGCCACATGGATAGGTCTCAGGCCTAGCAGCCAGGAGCTGTACACACACCATCCACCCAGGCCGAAGCCCCTGGGCGGGAAGACTGACTTGGTCACCTGACTTCGTTCCATTAAACAGCTTTTCCTAGCATGCAAAGCAAAAAAGATGATTGGCTGAGAAAAGTATTTTTATCCATAACTTGCATATACTGTAGCTCATCACACTAATGTCAAAGGCAACAGTGCCACCTACTAACAAAAGGGAGAAACATCACTTAGCACAGAAATCAATTGACCATTAAACACTACCAATTAGCCAGTCTGACTACCATCCAGCACAACCAAATTTACCTGTGGCCCTATATTAGGGACGAGGGCGCTACACTAATCTCTTTTTTTTTTTTCTTTCAAAGTTTTTATTATTTTTTCATTAATGCAAAACAAGAGACATGCGGTACATTAAAAAAAAGGTACAATGCTCGAGATCATATCAAAAAGTAAATATAAATTTACATTGCTTCTATATGCAAACTTGTGTACAAACATGAAAAACAGGTGAGATATGATCGGGGTACAAATTCCTAGATAGGACATAGAGCATCTCACAATGCACTTGCCCGGCTATACCTGGTTCCAGGGGCCCCGGGAAGCCCCCCCCGACACCCCTAAAGGGATCTTACTGTGCCGGGACCGCCATCCGGGACACCCGGAGTGTATCCAGTATCCCTTCTGGGCAGATTACTGCTTGCCTGGTGTTAACATGTACGTTCAATCCATGAGCCCCTACGGTGGGGCTCTGAGCTTGGAAAGCCCGGAGGCAATTGAATATCAGTGACTAACGGAGCATAGTATAAGACCACATCATACCTAGGCTAGGCAAATCAAAAAAGAGAAAAAATTCAAGAAAAGGGGGAAAAAGAAGAAGAAGGAAGGGGGGGGGGGGAAGAGGGTGAGAAATAACTAGGGTCCATTCAGCAAGAGGTGAGTTGGAGGGCAAGTGTTGAAGCTTACTGGTTATGATTACATCCCGGGATAAGGGAGATCCCCACATGTCTGGCCCAAGATTCCCAGGTGGATTCAAAGTGTGCTTTAGAGTCTAGCATCATACTGGTCAGTTTCTCTTGGGACATCATCCAAGAAATTTTCCGCTTGGCGGCTGAAAAGGAGACCCCGGGTTGTTTCCAAGCTTTGGCAATTGTCATCTTAGCACCCAAAAGAATAAAGTGGATTAATTTGCGATTTTCTCTAGTAGTCTGTGGGAAATTATCATTTAGGAGGGCAACTGCTGGGATTCTGGGAATTTGGAGGCCCGTCACCGTGTGGATGAGGTTGAACATTCTCTTCCAGAATGGCCTGATTTTGGGACATTCCCACCAGATGTGGGCCATGGAGCCCTTAATTTTGCATCCCCTAAAGCACTGTGGGTTTGCAGAAGGGTACATGTGGGCCAATTTAGTAGGCGTGAGATACCATCTGGTCATCACTTTGAGGTTAGATTCTATCAGGGAAATGTTCCTTATCCCCTTAAAGGCTCTGGAGAAGGATGTTTGCCATTTTCCAAGATCCCAATGAATTTGGAGATCGTTTTCCCATGCTGACATGTAAGGGGTTTTGCCTGTTTGCTGGGCTAGAGCTTGGTATATAACAGAGATTCCACCCCTCTGATCCATTGCTTGTCCTGACCATAACTCATATGGAGTGAATCTAGGCGGGATGGGCTTTCCTGTCCATATTTTGTGGATAAAGTGTTGTATTTGGTGAAACCGGAATCGCTCCCTTTCAGGAATCTCCAGTTGTTGTTCACAGAATTTAATAGTTATTGGGCCTGTTGCAGTAAAGAAGTGACCGATCCGATACAACCCTTTGTCCAACCACCACTTGAAGGATTTGATGTCTTGGCCAGGCGCGAAATCCGGGTTGTTGAAAATGTGGGCCAGGGGACGGGAGTCCGAGGTTAAGGCTGTATGGGTTTTTAAGGTATCCCAGAGCGTTAGGGATTGCGAAAGGATCGGTGAAAGTATAGGGGGTCTTTCCCTGGATGGGATCCATAGTAAATAGTCAAGGGTGTAATATGGGGCCGCCTGTCTCTCTATTTGGATCCAGTCTGGCTTTTCGGCTCTGGAATAGACTGTAGAGAGTTGAGCCAATCTCGCTGCCTGATAGTACCAAAGTAGTCTTGGAAGCCCCAACCCACCTTGCGTACGCTGTCAGTATAGAGTGTTTCTTGGTAACCTGTATCTAGCTCCCCCCAGATAAACTTGATTATTTTCCTTTGGAGGGATAGCAAGTGATCTTTCCTTATAGCAATCGGAATGGCTCTAAATAAGTATAACAGTCTCAGGAGAAGAGTCATTTTTATTGAGTGGATCCTACCCAGCCAGGAAAGTCCTTTACTGACCCAGGTCTTCAGCTCCGATTCCAGTTTATGGTAGGTTGGGGGGAAGTTTGCTGAATACAGTTGGTCTATTTTAGTGGTTAGATTAATTCCTAGATAGTCTATTGAAGAGGCGTTCCAATGAAATTTAAACGAGCTTTGCAGCATCTCCACTGTGGCTGGTTTCAGAGAAATGTTTAGGGCATGGGATTTGTCATAGTTTACCCTGAGGCCCGATACCATAGCAAAATCGTTAAGGAGTTTACAGAGGTTGGGGAGGGATGTGATAGGGGAAGTTATGAAAAGTAGCATATCATCGGCGAAGAGGCCGCACTTGTGCATTAGAGAACCACATGAAACGCCTTGGATATTGGGATTGGATCGAATCGCAACTGCCAGAGTCTCGATGGCTATGGCGAATAATAACGGGGATAGGGGGCAGCCCTGTCTAGTGCCTTTTGCTATGTTGAAGGGTTTTGAGTGGTGCCCGCTGATGCGGATCAGTGCTGTTGGAGTAGAGTAGAGGGAGTGTATAATGCCCATAACGCGATTGCCGAATCCCCATCGTTCTAATAAAGCGAATAGATAAGGCCATTCGACCGCGTCAAAGGCCTTATGAAGGTCTAGGGATAGAATCATCCCTTCTTGTTTGGGGCCCCCATCCCAACCTGATTGGAGAAGGGAGACTAGATCAATGGCCCTCCTGACACTAATCTCTTTTAAACCCCTGGACATCAGTATTCAGACTAGGAAAGGAAAGTGCAGAACTGTAATCAAGCTCTCCTGCTGGACCTAGCTGACTAGAGAAAAGAGCACAAAGCTAACCTCATTATTGAGCTCCTGTTCTTTTATTATCCAATCAGAGTTTTGACCAGGCTATATGGATTTTGTTGGAAGTGGAGAAAATACACAACCAGGACCTTGTACAATGTCTGGTAGGGTGCCTAGAATAAATTAATCGCTAAGCAGGAAAACCATTTGATCATTTGTACAGCTTAAAAAATTACACCTACACATCTTTTTATGCTTCTTTTTGCTTTGGACAGAGTAAGGAATGGTTAAAACCCCTATAGAAGGAAAACTGCTCTTAGGCAGTTGCCATTTTATATTGCATTCTCTCCTGGTGAATCTCCTTAGTGGGGACAAAGACACCAATAAAAACTGACAGTTTCCCAAACTTCTCTACATCCCTATATAAAATCTAGAAAAAAAAATGTTTTGGCAAATTATATACAGTAGTTTACATTTGAACTATAAGTACCTATTACCTTATTGATTTCAGGGCTGTTAATTGGCCCTAAACATTCTTACCATGGACTAATTTAAGATCATGGCAGCTATTTTATTTGTAGTTTAATCTTGCACATTTGGATTGTCTCTGTGGCCATAGAAAACCTGATGCTTTTGAAGTATGCATAGTATATGATTTCAAAGGAATTGGTGCATTCATGCAGTGTTTATCTTTCTTGGTAGTTACTCAGCCATACAGAATGTATATTTTATAAGTCCGATTTTAAACATATCCTTGCATAAATTGCTAACTTTGCACTAAACATTGAGACATTGTGCATTGCTCAGATATTCTTAATGTAAGCCAGGCTTTTTTAATGAATGGTAGTCAAATACAGTAAATGTAGCAGTGTATGAGGTTTATTATAGTGGTGTGAATTACTGAATAAAATATTCTAGAAACATCTGGTTCATTTGTTCACATTGCACCTGAATGTACTATACTTTACATCTCTCTGTTTGGTGATATTATACACATGTTACTTTACTGTGTATGTTATTGGTTGGAAATGCTAAATAATTAATATGTGTCCTTCTTAGTAATGGTTGTGGTACAAATAATGTATTGGTCCTTCTGCATTTCCATTGCTCACGTTAGCAGGACATTACTGCAGTAGACGTGAAAGTTGGCTTATTTTAGGACCCATTTCCATGTTAGCATTACAGAAGAACACTGTAAAATGCAGGTCACAATACAGGCACTGTAGCTGGGTGCGTTGCAGCGTAATTTATTTTGAAAAGCACCCCAATAGACAGGTAAAGCTGGAGTCTTGGATAAGCAAAAATTGTCCTAATATATGCTGTAAGGCATATGTATTTTTTCTTGAATCTTGCTGAACTTTGTGTATTTCAGATTGTGTACTTCCCGATTGTTCAGTAATCCAGTGTGAAACTTTGCCTCTGTGCAGGAGCTTCCTGTAATAAGACCAGTCACTGCTGCTGCTTATCCTTGTGCATGATGACTGGACTTGTATCTGCCCCCCCCACCCTATAGTTTTATTTGGACAGCTTGTAGTAGCTGGGTCTGCTGAGTCCCTTCCACAGCTCTGCTCTCTAGCAAAGGTTATGTACAGCACCGTGCTGATGTCACCATTACTTTTACACGGTAAGAACTGTGATTGCAAAGGCATTTAGAGCAAACAAAGTAGCTTTTATCCTTTGTGGCTATTAAGGAATATATTTAAATGAGAGTTTTGTGCCCAGAGTTCAAGTTCAAGCTTGATTCTAGCTGACTTTTTTGGGCTCTCAAAGGGGTGCTCCCTGCTAGCTGGCGGCACTTGGGGTGGTTCCAGGGCTTGCCCATTCCACCAAGGATCCCAGAACTGTGGGAAACTGCATCCCCAGCAAGTGCAGGAGGACCTCTGTGAACATCTCTTCCCCAATCCTTCCTGCAACAAATTACCCCAGAAGCGGCATATATTGAATCACTTCCAAGGTTCACACCTGTCATTTCTCAGCTCATATTGCCAAAGATGCAGCTATTCCAGCATGATCTGTTGTTTTAAAAGTTGCAGTGGAGGGCAGGGGAAACTTGGGACCCCCACTGTCTTGATAAAGAGGACCTGTCACCTGCCCATGCAATCACATAGGGGGCAATAGCATAAAAAAAGTGTAAAAAAAATGCCCAAAATGAATGAAAACAAAAAAAGTGCTCCATCACCCACACAGCCCACAGAAAAAGTAGATTTTAGGGTGAGCACATGTATGTAACATCAATTGCTCCAAACATGTGAGGTATTGTTGCGAACATCAGAGTGAAAGCACTAATTGTAGGGTCATAGTCAGGGCCGTCTTTAATGCAGGGCAAAGGAGGCAGCTGCCCTGGGCCCTGTAATTGTTGTGGGGCCCAAAGCAGCTGCCTCATACTTGCCAACTGTCCCTTGAGACTTTAGTCCTGTGCTGCATGTCCCTGATATCTCAGTGTGAAGTTCTGTTACTAATGCTGCCCAGCTCTACCCTATTGTTGTGTACAGATGACTCACCTGCAGACCCTGTGTTTACATGTAAATACCGGCATTGATATGTAAATAGTGGCGGTATTCATATGTAAATAGCGGCAGAACGCTATATCATGCCCCCCTGAGGTCATATCCACCATCCCCTATACTGAATGCTGCCCACTGGGGAGGTTAAGTGGCATGCTTGAAAGTCCTGCCTACAACTGTGGTCATTAAGCCTACCATAAGTCTGTTCTGCAAAGTTAAGCAAATTAGTGTGTGTGTGTGTGGGGGGGGGGGGGTAGTGTGCGGTGTGCAGAGGTAGCAGAGAAGGAATTAAAGTTTGGGGTGAGCAAGGAGGGGATGTATGGAGGTAAGAAAGGCGGGTACAAAGATGAGAAGAGGAGGAAGGTAGAGTTAAAGGGGAGGGGGGTTGAAGTGGAGTGGATGGGGGAGGTTTGGGGTGCAGAAGTTAGCATGGGTTTTAGGATGAAAAAGTGTACTGACAGTGTGAATAAAGATGTAGGTCATGTGTAGGGCAGCCCATTCATTTCATTGTAGCTCTATGTGCTAAAAATGCAAAAGAAAGTCCCAAACCCTTTTTCAAAATCACATGGTGCCAAGGCACATGCCAGCAGATGCACGAGGGTTCCCGACACACAAATGTGAATGCATGCTAAATGTTTTAGTTACATTGGTGGTCAGTGTAAATCTTCTCATTACATTGGTGCTTGGTGTAGAATCCTTTCATTCACACTAGTGGCCAGTGTGAATGCCCCCCTTACATTGGTTGTCATTGTAAACCCCTCCTTACATTGGTGGTTACTGTGAATGCTTCTATTACATTAGTGGTAAGTGTAAACCCCTATTACGTTAGTGGTCAGTGTAAACCCCTATTACATTTGTGGCCAATGATCAACATTGCCATTGAACACACCCTCCCCTCCCCCCAAAACTGCCACTGATCACAGGAGTCCTAGGATCCCTAGAAGTTTTCTATCTATTAATGGGTCCTCTCACCTCCCCAGTCTATGGTGTGCAGGCAGTGAGGAGATGATGTGCTGTAACCTCTAGCAACCAATCAGTAAGAAGTAATGATGTGCAATAACCTCTAGCAACCAATCTGTGAGCAGTATTGATGTACAGTAATCTCTAGCAAAAAATCCACAAGCAGAAATCATTTGCTGTAACCTCTAGCAACTAATCAGTTAGCCGTAATGTGTGCTGTAACATCTAGCAACCAATCAGTGAGCGGTAATTATACACTGTAACCCCTGGCAACCAATGGCAATCGCTTCCTTGTCTGATTCAGTAAACAGATTTTGAGTCTAGCTGCTATTTATTGTATGTCTCAGAGCAGGTGGAGAAGGAAAATTTTGCCCAGGGTCCAATCAATATTAAAGACGGCCCTGGTTATAGTTCATAGCTAACTCTATACATGTTGACTTGTAAAGGCTTTTACAGTGTTGTGTATGGAGATTTCTGCATACCATTTTTTTGTCATTTCACAGACGTGCACAGTTTTAAGACTGACAAGTTTACTTTATTTTTATTTATTTTTTATTTACTTACTGATCGTTGATTGCACAAATGCATATAGTTATGGCATTTTATGAGCATAATAAATAGAACCATTCTGCAGATACAAGGTATAGTCGAATGCCCCTGCTATGGTCATAAGAACACACACACAATACAGCCATTTCTAAAGGGAAGCTCATTAAGCTGTCTTCATTAACAATGCAATACATATTTTTCAGATGTAATATTGCATAGCAACAAAACACCATTTATGTCACCTAATCCAAGTTAATTCAAGCATATCTAAACCTAAAATCAAAAAATATGTATTGCAGCTCATTCTTTCTTAGATGAGTGACTGTGTCTATTTTTTTCCCTTTGGTTTTACCTAGTAGGTAGACTATAGATAATACACACCCTTTCTATGTTGGTAATTCTCACTCACACTGTGAAGTTTGAGGAGTAGTGTTGTTACTTTAGGTTGTTCTCTTCTCCGTCTACATTACATGGGGGAGAGGTGGATTTATAGTTTACAGCAGTTAGATAAAAAAAATTGAGATTTAGGGTCATTTTGCAGTGAGTTACAAGGAAACTTGAAGATACATCTGGCATTTTCTTTGTATTTGCAGAAACTGTACTAAGCCAGGAAAAAAGAAAACAAATGCAGCCATCGCATCCAAGGAATTATATGCTGCAATATACTAGATTTTTGTCCTTGGGTTTAGACATCTTTTAAAAATAAATACCAACTGGTTTAAATTGATGCCTTACTTTAAAGGAACACTAAATTTTTTTTTTTTTAAATAACAAACATGTTATACTTACCTCCGCTGTGCAGCTCGTTTTGCACAGAGTGGCTCCGATCCACATCTTCTGGGGTCCATGGGCGGCTGTCTCGGCTCCTCCCTGCAATCACTCACCACCTATATGCGAGCGAGCTCGCATGGTGGTGAGTGATTGCGGGCACATTCCTGTGATACAGCCAGCGGCTATTGCCGCTCACTGTATCACTCGGCCCCGCCCCCCGGCGCGCCATGTCATTGGATGTGATTGACAGCAGTGCAAGCCAATGGCTGCACTGCTTTCAACCCATCCACTGTAACCAATCAACAGCCAGGCTGAGCGGCGAAGAGGATGTCGGGGCGAGCGTGGGACTTTCAAGGGGTCAGGTAAGTAAAACGGGGGGCCTGGGAGCGGCGGTATTGTCGGATGTTTTTTCACCTTAATGCATAGGATGCATTAAGGTGAAAAAACGTTTTCCTTTACAACCCCTTTAAGGTTTATTCTTTGCACTGTTTACCTGAATAAGTCTGCCCTCCTCTGTATCACACTGATGGACAGGCCAACTCATGCAGGGTCATAGAGCAGATGCAAGTGAACTGGTTTAGGATATGATGTTAAAATATTTTGAAAATAATACATAGACATACAATGAGTAATTCAAACTTCATATACATGCATCTGGAAGATTGAGGCATAGAAAAATCCATAAATAGTAAGACCTGCTTTTTTACTATATAGGTTTTCTGAAATTGCACTGGGGTTATGGTATGCAGCTATTTTAGAAGCAAACCGGCCCTAGTGTCATTTTTCCTTTAACATTCCATTTAGGACCTTTTTAGTTATTCTCTAAACAATAAATAAATGTGTTGCGAAAGAGTCATAACCAGTGTCTCTGGGAAATTTGAACACAAGAAGAAGTTAAACAATATTAAATGTTTATTCTGGAACCACATCTATATTGACTTTTCTCCAAATGCATATCGTGCCTTTTTTTTTGTGCCATGCATTTTTTATTAAACTTGCGGCTTGTCGTGTTTGCTGGACCACAATAACTGCTTCCCTGCTTACAAGTTTTCAGTTCACCGCACTTTCGTTTGTAATACAAACGACTTTATTTGTAAACTTGGACTGGTATATTAAAATTCAACAAGACATTTCTCTGCTCTACAATTTCTACCAGAGCATTCTGACCCCTTTAAATATTTGTAACATCGGCGCTTGTATTATGCATTTGAACATGAGTGTCGCTTTGACTTTGTCATAATGTGCTTTAAAAGGGACTGAATTTTTAAACAGTTCACTTGGCACAATTTTCAGAATGTTCTTTAGATTTCTTTATTTAAGGTTTTATCCCTCTTAGTCCTTTGTAATAAGATGGCAAAATTCTCAGAGAAGAGTACAATGACCAAAATATAGGTGTGACCTATTCATGGAGTCATGTTGGGTCAGAGAATATGTGTTTGCTTTAAACACTTGTAATAAACATATTGGATCTTAAGCTACCTCTGTCATGTACAGCAGGGATGAGCCGAACACCCCCCTGTTCGGTTCGCACCAGAACCTGCGAACAGACAAAATGTTCGTGTGAACTTTAGAACCCTATTAAATACAATGGACTCGAACGTTCGAAATCTAAAGTGTTAATTATAAAGGCTGATATGCAAGTTATTGTCCTAAAAAGTGTTTGGGGACCCGGGTCCTGCCCCAGGGGACATGTATCAATGCAAAAAAAAGTTTTAAAAACGGCCGTTTTTTCGGGAGCAGTGATTTTAATAATGCTTAAAATGAAAAAATAAAAGTGAAATATTCCTTGAAATTTCGTACCTGGGGGGTGTGTATGATATGCATGTGAAGTGGCGCATGTTTCCTGTGCTTAGAACTGTCCCTGCAAAAAATGTCATTTTTGAAAGAAAAAAAGTCATTTAAAACTGACTTGCGGCTATTAATGAATTGTCGGCTCCCGGCAATACATACAAAAGTCATTGATAAAAAAAAAAAAAAAAAGCGTGGGGGTTCCCCAGAATTCAATTACCAGGCCCTTCAGGTCTGGAATGGATATTAAGGGGAACCCTGCCGCAAATTTAAAAAAAAATTGACGTGGGGTTCCCCCACATATCCATTCCAGGCCCTTCAGATCTGGCATGGATTTTAAGGGGAACTCCACCCCAAATTTAAAAAAAAAATGGCGTGGAGTCCCCCTAAAAATCCATACCAGACCCCTTATCCGAGCACGCAACCTGGCCGGCCGCAGGGGAAAAGGGGGGATGAGAGAGCGGCCCCCCCTCCCTCCTGAACCGTACCAGGCCACATGCCCTCAACATGGGGAGGATGTCCCCATGTTGATGGGGACAAGAGCCTCATCCCCACAACCCTTGCCCGGTGGTTGTGGGGGTCTGCGGGCGGGGGGCTTATCGGAATCTGGAAGACCCCTTTAACAAAGGGGACCCCCAGATCCCGGCCCCCCCCTATGTGAATTGGTAAGGGGTACATTGTACCCCTACCATTTCATGAAGAAAGCGTAATTTTTTTTAAAAAAAACCACACAAACACCTTGAAAAAGTCCTTTATTTAAAAAAACAAAAAAACATTCCAGAGGTGAAATCCAGTGTCCCGCGGCGATCCCGATGTCCAGCGCTGTCCTTCATTGGTTGTGCCTGAGCGGACCTGATGGGGAACTCCCTCTCAGTATTTTAAATGTATAGACCCGCCCCTTCTAAAGTTCCCCATCAGGTCCGCTCAGCGGGCCAGATGCGGAACATGAGAAGGGGCGGGTCTATACATGTATTGCCAAAGTGAGAGCAGTTCCCCATCAGGTCCGCCCCCTCGGTATGTCGGACCTGCCTACATCATTGGCTTGAGCGGGGAACTTCCTTCACTATGTAAATTTAAATTACACAGTGAAGGAAGTTCCCCGCTCAAGCCAATGACGTAGGCGGGTCCGACATACCGAGGGAGCGGACCTGATGGGGAACTTTAGAAGGGGCGGGTCTATACATTTAAAATACTGAGAGGGAGTTCCCCATCAGGTCCGCTCAGGCACAACCAATGAAGGACAGCGCTGGACATCGGGATTGCCGCGGGACACTGAATTTCAGCGCTGGAATGTTTTTGTTTTTTTTTATTATTTTAAATAAAGGACTTTTTCAAGGTGTTTGTGTGTTTTTTTTAAACATTTTTTTACGCTTTCTTCGTGAAATGGTAGGGGTACAATGTACCCCTTACCAATTCACATGGGGGGGCGGGATCTGGGGGTCCCCTTTGTTAAAGGGGTCTTCCAGATTCCGATAAGCCCCCCGCCCGCAGACCCCCACAACCACCGGGCAAGGGTTGTGGGGATGAGGCCCTTGTCCCCATCAACATGGGGACATCCTCCCCATGTTGAGGGCATGTGGCCTGGTACGGTTCAGGAGGGAGGGGGGGCGCTCTCTCGTCCCCCCCTTTTCCCCTGCGGCCGGCCAGCGGCCAGGTTGCGTGCTCGGATAAGGGGTCTGGTATGGATTTTTAGGGGGACTCCACGCCATTTTTTTTAAATTTGGGGTGGAGTTCCCCTTAAAATCCATGCCAGATCTGAAGGGCCTGGAATGGATATTTGGGGGAACCCCAAGTCAATTTTTTTTTAAATTTGCGGCGGGGTTCCCCTTAATATCCATTCCAGACCTGAAGGGCCTGGTAATTGAATTCTGGGGAACCCCCACGCTTTTTTTTTTTTTTTTTATCAATGACTTTTTGTATGTATTGCCGGGAGCCGACAATTCATTAATAGCCGCGAGTCAGTTTTAAAAGACTTTTTTTCTTTCAAAAATGACATTTTTTGCAGGGACAGTTCTAAGCACGGGAAACATGCGCCACTTCACATGCATATCATACACACCCCCCAGGTACGAAATTTAAAGGAATATTTCACTTTTATTTTTTCATTTTAACCATTATTAAAATCACTGCTCCCGAAAAAACGGCCGTTTTTAAAACTTCTTTTTGCATTGATACATGTCCCCTGGGGCAGGACCCCGGTCCCCAAACACTTTTTAGGACAATAACTTGCATATAAGCCTTTATAATTAGCACTTTAGATTTCTCCCATAGATTTTTCGAATTTGCCGCAAACACCCCAATTTGTTCGCTGTTCGGCGAACGGGCGAACAGGCAATGTTCGAGTCGAACATGAGTTCGACTCGAACTCGAAGCTCATCCCTAATGTACAGTAGTAGGTTTGTCAACATTGACTCACATTAACTAGTACTGTTTCAATAGTTTGAGAAGAATGTAGTATTTTGCAACATTACTAGTGTCTGTTTCCCTATGGCAGCACAAGGCTTCCGTTATTGAATTATACTAAGTTATACTAAGTCATTGCAATTCTAAAATGCTAAAATGTCATCTAGAGATATTTCATAAATCTTATGGATGTTTGAGTTACAAAAAAAGATGTGTCCCTTCCAATTGATTGGCCGGGACAAGAAGCCAGAAGTGACGCAATGGCAGATATTGATTAGCTAAAATCAAAAGTGGGAGGTTTCTGGGCGCAGTGCTCTGCACCTCGAAGACAACCTAAGACAAGCCAATTAGAGCCTCAAGCTCAAATCACATGCTTATTGGATTTATTTTTAAATAAATAATAATATGAGTAACATTTTTTTAACTTTAAGATGCTAAACAATGTTAGTTATTGTAATCATTTACAGTATTTAAAAAAAATGTTCTATAGCTTTCTTATTTGGCAAAACTTTGGGGGTGGGGGCGGTGCCCCTTATGGACCGGCCACCACTATTAGAGGTGCAGTTATATTGTAGGAGGCTATCAGGTACTATCCCTACCTATCTGGTGCCTTAGACTGTTAGAAACTGCACACATGTTACAGAAGCTCACTAAACATAATATACCATCATGCTCCAGTCATGGATCATATCATATGATCACAGTAACAGAACTTCCCACCTCAGACCAAACACGGTACCGCACACCGCTTTGGCCTGAATCATGCTCGTTTTGTGAGACAACACTAGCAAACCGTGTTACGATTTTTAAAAATACAGTGTTCATATTGCGAAACGCTCGTTAATCGGGTTACTCGCAATCCGAGGTTCCACTGTAGCACAGTGAGGAAGGTTTTTGGTACAGGCTGATAGGACAGTCAAAATTAGAAGCAGCTTGCGTTACACTAACAGTGTAGCACAAGCCAGCAGGGACTCTTTCCGTGCTGCCCCCCTGCAAGTGCTGCCCTAGGCCTGGGCCTTGTTGGCCTAGGCCAGGATACAGCGTTGGCTATGGGTGGAATCAAACTGATGACCCTAGTGCTGCCAGACAGAAGTGCTAACCAATTAGCCACCGTTGATACATCCTATCCACTATTCAATCCAATATCCACAAGGAAAAGTGAGAACTCATTCTATTGTACAACTGGGTGAAGCAGGAAACTGCCACACAGATATCTTGCCTTCAGAAGCCTTTAGAGATAAAATATGCTGTTGTATTCAGCTAAAAACTGATGAGCTTTGACGATAAACAAGCAATATCTGTGCTAAAAAAGAAAATAGAAAATATTTTTTTATTGATAACACAATAGAGTAGAAGTGTATTAATAGTCAGGTTTTAGCTGTGAACCATCACAAAATCCACTCATGCACAGCAAGGAGCTAGTTGAGTTAAATGGTTCACTACCTTTCCATTCTTTTTTTAGTATGTTAAACTGCTGTGCATGTGTATATCAGGGGATTTTGAGACAGCTATTGTTTTGTGATTAGCGTAAACATTTTTGTTGTTGCTCTTTAGCAGTTTAAATGTAACATGCTTTGTCAATGTGCGGTGATGAATTGAATCAATAAGTGAAGTGATTACTGCCCTGTCCAATAAATCACCGGACAAAGCAATTTCTGTCATTTCTACCCATTAGCATTTACTTATTGGTGAACTCATGACATGTCTTCCTCAGAGTGCTGTGTACAGTGTCAAAGGCTGATCAGCTGGGAATCCACATTTATTTTGCGATGAAGCCTGAGGAATTGTGATGTTTTATAACTTTGTCTTCAGTTCTCAAGGGATCCAAGATCTTGAACACTATGTCAATATTTGTTACAACTCTTTGAGGTTCAGGGTGAACAGTTTCTAAGTCCTTTATTATGAAGTTTTTATTGCTGGATATAGATTAAACCTGGTTTATGACACTTTATGGCACTAGTTAAAGGAGAACTAATTGCTATAGCACTAGCGCAATGATTGTTTTTGTATATACAATTTATCTTATAAAGTGTTTACATTTTTCTGTTGCTAATATATGAATAAATATCTGATTGTGTTACAAGCAGTGATGGGAAAATTGATTTGCTATTCCATACTTTTAGGATTTTTTCTGAAGCAACTCAGAGAGATCTGCCTACAAATCTTCTAACGCGTGGGGCAGATTTACTAAAGGGAAATAGGTTGTTCACATATTACGTGAAGTTGCACTCTACAGGGGGATTTCCCCAAGGTCTTAATGAATGCAAATGAAGCCTCATTCAAGGTAAGATGGGGTAGGGGTGGGAACCATCATCCTTAACCACTTAAGGACCGCCGCACGAACATTTACGTCGGCAGAATGGCACGGACAGGCAAATCGACGTATATATATGTCACTTTAAATTTGCCGCCGTGTGGGCGCACACGCACCCCTGTCGCAAGCTCCGTGATCGTGCCCCCCGCGGTTGTCCCACGATCGTGTGTTATGGAGCTGCAGAATGGGGGATGCCTGTGTAAACAAGCATCTCCCTGTTCTGCCTAGTGACAGGACACTGATCGTCTGCTCCCTCTCATCGGGAGCAGTGATCATTGTCGTGTCACAGTAAGCTATGCCCCCTAACAGTTAGAATCACTCCCTAGGACACACTTAACCCCTTCCTAGCCCCCTAGTGGTTAACCCCTTCACTGCCAGTCACATTTTTATAGCACTGATCGCTGTATAAATGTGAATGGTCCTAAAATAGTGCCAAAAGTGTCCGATGTGTCCGCCATGATGTCGCAATCACGATAAAAATCGCTGATCGCCGCCATTACCAGTAAAAAAAATAAATAATAAAAATGCCATAAAACTATCCCCTATTTTGTAGACGCTATAACTGCTTCGCAAACCAATCAATAAACGCTTATTGCGATTTTTTTTACCAAAAATATGTAGAAGAATATGTATCGGCCTAAACTGAGGGAATTTTTTTTTATATGTATATTTTGGGGATATTTATTGTAGCAAAAAGTAAAAAATATTGCATTTTTTTTCAAAATTGTCGCTATATTTTTGTTTATAGCACAAAAAATAAAAACCGCAGAGGTGATCAAATACCACCAAAAGAAATCTCTATTTGCGGGAAAAAAAGGACATCAATTTTTTTTGGGAGCCACGTCGCATGACCGCGCAATTGTCAGTTAAAATTACGCAGTGCCAAATCGCAAAAAGTGCTCTGGTCTTTGGGCAGCCATATGGTCCGGGGCTGAAGTGGTTAAATATGGATATTGGAAAATGGGAAAGTGCCTGGAGCTGCTCCAAATATACTCTATAGCACTAAAATGTTGAGGACTATCTTGGTACCCAAAATGTTAAACCAATTAAAAGGAAAATGTAACAATTTATTAGGAAATAGACATTATTAAAAATGGTTGGTACAAAGGTACATATACTGTGCACAAAATGCTGTACACGGTCATGAAAACAGATAAAGGACACATAGGTTCTAATATAGAAAAACTTAGATGTGTATCCTGACGATATCCTCTACATGTTTCACGGTATCCACCGCTTCTTCAGGAGGGGTCAGTCAAAAACATCTACAATGGTAAATATAATTTCATAATTGAACAGTTATAAACATATTTCAAAGGTAAGTAAATTAAGGTTTGGGTGTGACAAACACTTGAGAGAAAATGCGTAATAGATTAATCTTGGAGAATCTATAAAATTGGGCATAGCTTACGAATGAACGGCCCTGGAGGCACCACGCAGTACCAAGAGAGGCTCCCGAAAATGGTTAGCCCCCCCTGGGAGGACACAGGTGACACAGAAAACCATAGTTGAAAAAGGTAAAATGACAGTGGGTCCGTGCTAATAACTAAGGACACAACAGCAAATAAGAAAGTGCAGGAAAGGGAGTGGAAGGAAGGGTGAAGGGGGAGGGAGAAGGAGAAAAAGGGAGGAGGAAATGGGAAGAATAACAGAAGAGAAGGGGATAAGGAACAAGAAAAGTGAAGGGAAAGGCAAAAAACACGCAGGCAGAGAAAAACAGGGAAAAAGGAAGGAAGAGAGAAAAAGGGCAAGAATGAAAAGAAGATAAAGGGGAAGTGGTGAAGAAAGAACAGAAAGTAACTTTGTAGATGTTTTTTGACTGACGCCTCCTAAAGAAGCGGTTGATACCGTGAAAACAGGGAAAAAGGAAGGAAGAGAGAAAAAGGGGAAGAATGAAAACAATATAAAGGGGAAGTGGTGAAGAAAGAACAGAAAGTACCTTTGTAGATGTTTTTGACTGACCCCTCCTGAAGAAGGGGTGGATACCGTGAAACATGTAGAGGATATCGTCAGGATACACATCTAAGTTTTTCTATATTAGGACCTATGTGTCTATTATCTGTTTTCATGGCTGTGCACGGCATTGTGTGCACAGTATATGTACCTTTTTACCAACCGTTTTTAATAATCTCTATTTCCTAATAAATTGTTAATTTTTTTCTTTTATTTGGTTCAACCTCTTAGTGAATGCGGTGAAACCTCTCTTTATAAAGAATACCCAATAACATGTAAGGGGAAAAAAACAAAACATTTTGCTTGCACTTAATTGGGTGATGTAAGTCAAGAGAACTTGACCTCATTCACTAAGCTCTGGAGAAACTTCCCTTGCAAAGTTAACAGCCTATTTGCCTTTGGTAAATCAAACCCATAGTTATGATTTATTCTAATAAACATAATTCATGAATCTTGACTGGCATCAGAGTGTTCTTGATTTTATGACTCATGACCCACTATGGGTTTGGTGCCAAACACAGTTAAAGGATAAATTCACTTTTAAGAAAAAATAAATAAATGCACATATTTTTGCAGGTAAAAAAAATAGCATTTTTTGTTGCAGGAGCCTGTAAAGCATTGCACCAGCAATCAGCAGATCACTGGTAGCATGCAGGTCTCCTGCAGGTCTGTCGGAGTATCGGCTTGCTCATATGTGTAAGCCAATACATTCTGACAGGAAGACTCAATGAACTACCACGGCGCTCACAGCGCCGTGGTAGTTCATTGAAAACTACAAGCCGACAGCAGCAAAGGCTGCTGGACCTTGTAGGTTTCCATTCACAGAGGATTGTGAATGAGTGACGTTTTTATTTTTTGAATTGTGGTAGCAGACACAGTGAGACAATTTACGGTCTGCTGTCACATCGGGAATCAGGCGGGGCTGGTAACATGTTATGTGTTACATCCTGAATATGGGTGTAGCATGTAACTTGTTATGAAATTTAAACTTATCCTTTAGGAAAGCCACAAATGGTTCACATGGCAGGAATGGGAAGGTCAGCTAATCAGTAGTAGTAATTAGATGTAGACGTAATAAGGCATCTGTAGTTACACCCTGGTGAAACTGTGAGCTACATGTATAGGCAAAATCTGAATTTCAGTTTCTAAGAAGATTAATAGGCAACCCACTATGCACCTATATGCGGTCCCCTAGTTACAAACATCCAACTAACAAACAACTCCTACTTACAAACAGAGGGAGACAACAGGAAGTGAGAGGAAAGCTACCTCTAGGAAGGGAAATTAACTCCTGTAAGAGTTATTATTGCTTTCCACAACAATCCAAAATTTTCTAAATCCATTTGTCATTAGGGCAGAAAGTGAGGTGAAATCTTCTGAACAGGTGCACAGACAGCAAAACAAATGTTACAGGGGTGTTAACTCTTTCCTATGCTATCCAAAAAGCTTATTTTTTATTTTTTTGGCTGGAGCTACACTTAAAAAATTTACCTGTTTCAAATTCCAAACAGATTCAACTTAAAGAGTTCCACCCTGAATTTTTTTTTTACCAAAAATCCAAAAAATAATTGAAAAAAACAAATAGAAAAAAATAATAATTTACTTACCAGAAAAAGCGGTTGCTATGTGGAAGTCCCTAATCTGCCTCTTCATCGTCCGCAGCTGGTCTTCTTCCTCCGTCCTACTCGCGGTGTCTTCTGGTGAATGGGGCGTGCTGCTTTCATTGATGTATCCCATAGAGCAGCCGGCCTATTGACAAAGCCGCACGGCTTCACTGCCTGTTTCCCTTACTGAGGATGGCGGCGCCGGGAGCTGCCAGGATCGAGGGATCGGCCTCGGGGGGGGGGGGGGGGCTGACATTGCGGGCGAGTAGGACAGGTAAGTGTCCTTATTAAAAGTCAGCAGCTACAGTGTTTGTAGCTGCTGACTTTTAAAACAAAAAAATTGCGGGTGGAATCCCTCTTTAAGAATAAACCTATAGACCCTTTTTTATTTGTAACCCGGGGACCGCCTGTAATGTCTTTTGTTTGTGTTCTTTTATAAATGGAAGGTGTGAGGTCAGGAAATACTTGTAGCACTCATACAGCTACTGTATCTAGGCTACTATAATCCCTCTTCTAAAAGCAGTGTTTGTTGCAGAGCAGAGTACATTTGTGCCACACTAAGCTCAGGGACTTGCCTGCCCCAGAACTAATGCATCCTCTAGGAGCTGGGCAAAGACAGCCTCCAATGTTTCTTTAATCGATTCCCTGCAGAATAAAAAAAAAAACAACTCTGCTTCTCACTACTCTGGGACTCAATGTCAGTCCTCTTCTGGGTTGAATGACACCCAGCATCATTCAACCCACTTCTAGTGCGTGCAGGACAAGATTCCCAGGGGTATGTCATTATACCACCCTGGCTTCATAGGTGAATGCTGCAGGGAATTACATCATTAGGTGCAACATTCTATACAGAATTTAAAACTGTCCACAGTCGCAGGAAGAAGAATAAGGAAATGACATGTGACTAGACCTATGATCCCTTTGAAAAATGGTATGCATGCAGTAACAAAATGCTGAAAAGTGGACTGGTGGGCTGGGTGGATCAAGGCTGAAAGCGGGCTTCAAAGAACTGGTGAAATGTGGCATTGTCCTATACTTAAGTAAACATATTATCTCTGCAAACAATTGAAAAATAAGAAAGAAAAGGGGACAAAATAGCTAGCTAAATAGCATATTTAGTCTTAGCTATTTTTTTTTTTCAATACAGTAGCTCATCTTATGATTTGTTTTTTTTATAATGTGGTTTTACAGTGCTTAAACATTTTAAGGAGATAACATTTTTCTGTTTAGTCACAGCCTGTCATTTGTGATAGAGTAAAGCTTGCATTTAAATGCTGTTACCAGATCTTACCTGTTGATAATGGTAATTCTTATTTTACAAAACTTCTTTCATTGATGTAAAAGCGGAATGCATCTCACAGTAAAAACCTAATCTGATCTCAAGTTAGAGCTACAATATCACTGATTCAATCTAGATTATCCCAGTGTGTTAGTTTGTATCTACAATGTCAGGTCAAACTGATCTTGGATCAAACTAACACCCAAAACATCAGATCATTTAGTAAATACGGATACTTTATACTTATCACAATATCCTTGATCTGTATTAAGCTGCACTCTTATCACCAAGAGATTTTTTTTTTCCTTTTCTCTGACACTACTTAAAATAATCTTGCATATGTGTGGATTTGTGTCTGTACATGTGTGTACATACATGTGTGTCTAAAATATTATTCCTAAAAGTAATCCTAATGCTTGTATAAAGACAATCAAGACAAATTAAGAAGAAGGGATATAATTACCTTTTTGGCAGGTAGAAACTTAATTTTTAGGTCTCTTGCAGGGTTAGGATCACTCCTGCTATTTGACACTTCTCAAAATGTTAGATAGAGCACCCCTGCTGGAAAAGTGGTTACTCCCATTGCTTGCTACATCATTACAGGACATTACAGAGCAGCTGGTTGGAGAAACAGCAAGTGGAGAGGTAAACATAACCCTTCTTCCCCTACAGGGCTCCATTGTTTGGATTTTTTATACAAGTGACAAGGGCACCTAAAGCCTTTCTATTTGAAAGGTGTTTTGACATATTTACCACCATTCAATCAGCTCAATACCAAAGAGAAAGCAACCAAGACTATTTATCCAGTCAAATAGAAAACAGCCGGCCCCTGAAGATAGACACCACTCTTTATATAAGTATTTACATCATCATCGTATTACATTGGATTTTCTTATTTTATCATAAAGGGGGCTTCCAGATTCCTTTAAGTTTATCCACAAATTGCCAAAACCCTTTTTGGTGGACTGAATGAAGGACGGAGGTCCTTGCCTCTCAATACTGGGACAAGGTGACTTCTAAGGGTGCTAAGCTTTGCCACCATTCCTGGCAAGGTACCTTCCAATATGTGGCTCAAGATGGAACAGGAAGGGGATACTCACACTCACTTCTATCTGTCTCCTGGTTGCCCAACTTGCATGTCTGTACAAGGGTTTGGTTTGAACATTAACAAAAACCTCATGCCATTTTAACCCTTTTTAAGGTTCTTTTAAAGAACTACATTTATACTGTTTTAAAAAATATCTAATTTTGTCTCCCATAGATTTCAGTGGGGTTCAGGGTTCACAGACTTCCTTCTGGGTTCACTGAACTTGACTTGAACTGAACCCAGCCAGGTTCACTCATCTCTATTTTGGATTACATCTTCCATATAATGACATCAACCTCCCTAATGGCTCAATGGAAATGTGTAATGTTTTTATATATATATTTTTTTATTATTACAGTTATGGATAATGTTTTCTTTTATAACAAACACGTTGTACTTGCCCGCTCTGTGCAATGGTTTTGCATAGAGCAGCCCTGATCCTCCTCTTTGGGGTCCCCTGCTGGTAATTTTGGCTTCTTCTGCCTGCCGAGTACCCCCATAGCAAGCTGATTGCTATGGGAGGCACTTGTGCGGGCTTGTGCAATGCTGCTTGACCTGTCCCTTCTACCCTTTTTTATCTACACAAAACTCTCTGTGAATCGAATGTCATGAATTCACTTCAATATTAATGTTTTGTTTAAAATAAACATAAAATACTAATAGTAGTAAAAATTTGTGCAAAGACATGTAATGTAAAATTCCTGAGCAGCTTATCTTACAGAGCCTTATTGGCTCTAAATCCTAACAAAAAGTACAGTGTTTTACCAAGTTGCTTGTATTTGAAATTGGGTTTGACAGTAGGCAAAGTGCTAAATTGTAAACCCCTTTAGGTAAAAGCCTTTTAAACAAAGGGCAACCATGTTTTCTTATTAGACAGTTTTACACTTAAATTTATAGTAAGAGACCAATGTATATTATGGAGAGGCGACCCCATGTCACACTGTGGATTAGCAATATAGGCCTTATTGTGGCAGAAGCAGGCATGCTAATTACACACTTGTGGGCTGGGTACATATGCATCCCAGAAATAGAGCTCAGGGCTCCCACTTGGAGACAGCTCCAAATACAACTCCACCCAAGCAGACAGGAAGTCTGGCTGAGGAGTCAAGAGGACTCCGCCCTACAGACACAACATCTGTGTATGAGTGTCAGGAGGATACCCATGTTCCCTAGGAGAGGGAGGCTACAGCTGGCAGCATGAGCATACGCTCTGTGGAGCAACCCAAAGGCCTAGGTTTGAGGTCTGAAGCAGCGGTGCTGCAAGAGAGTAAGCCAGGAGACTGAAGGTTTGAACTATACAGTATTGGTGGAACCCCCTGTGAGGGAAATTGCTGTTATTTTCTTTGAATTGTGTTTCCTTTAAATAAAAGTGGGCTGCTAAGCCTTTAAAATACAGTCTGGACTGACATGTGTTCCTGAAATCGCCTACACCACTAGAGCTTAATCACCCTGAAATCTTACAATATGAAGAAAAATTCTATAGCAGATTTATAAACCATAATATTCCCCCTTTCCATGCCCTCTTCACTGACTCAAGCTCAATAATACAACTATCAGTCCCTCCCCTCATACCAGGGAACAAGGTGTAATCCTGGACTCTGACCTCTTCTGTCAGCCCCAAATCAAACCACTGTCCAAATTTATAGACTTCACTTCCGTTTTCATCTCCAAAATATGCCCCTTCTTAGCCACAGTGCAGTGTGTGGGGGGGTGTTGCCACTAATGCCTGGCTAGACCTCATTTGGGGTCTCCTCATCTGGTAAGCAGCCATTCATTATTATTTATGGTGGAGCACAGACAAGGGATCACTTGGAGCACTTTTGGACTAATTAAGCTTGTGTGGAGCATCTGTGTTTCCGTCAGTATTTGGAATTAGGATTATTCTGTCTATATTGTTCACCAATTTTATCCCACATTTGAAGATTTGGCATTTTGAATAAACATTATTTAATGTTTTTTTTTTATGCTTTGCACAGAATAATTGGCACTTTATTAAAAATATTCAATCTGTATATCACTTGGCACTTTATTGAATAATATCAGTAATGAATGCACATGTTTACAGCTTTACATGTATATATGGATGCATTTCCTTTTCAGCACTTATAGCACTTTATTCTCATTAGTGTATGACCACTACATGATTTTGATTATTTGAATATATGTTTGTTTGAGTATATTTACAGCGCAACCCAATTTTTTTCATTGTTATGTTTTAGTTTTGGGATGTGCAATACAGTGAGTGCAGCTGTTAAACAATCATTCATCACTGATTATAGATCACAACATTGGACCCGCCATTGGACCTGTGTTATGTCCATCATAGGGCGGGACTCAGCGTGATGTGAGCGGAGCCGAGAAGAGCCGAGTAAAGCCGAGTACACTCGGCTATGTGTACCTCGGCTCCGCCCATTCCCTGCGTTCTCGGCGGCGTTCACCCCACTCCGCCCAGTCTCGGCGGCGATCTCGGCTGCGCCAATTTTAAATTCCGGCAAGGCTGCAATAAACACTGGGGGCAAGGCTGCACGGCTGCACTGTGACAAGGCTGCAGTGGACACTGGAGCAAGGCTGCAATGGACACTGTGACAAGGCTGCAATGGACACTGTGACAAGGCTGCAATGGACACTGGGGCAAGGCTGCAATGGACACTGGGGCAAGGCTGCACTGTGACAAGGCTGCAAATGACACTGATAAGGCTGCATTTAAATGTAAGTTATTTTTCCTTAAACTTCCCTCCTAAAAGTTTTTTTCCCTAAAATTCCCTCCTAAACTTGGGGTGCGTGTTATACGCCGATAAGTAGGGTAAATCCTAAATAATAATAATATTAAATAATATTAAAGCGAAGTTCCAGCCTGTAAAAATAATAATAATATTACTGATTTTAATATAATGACACTCACCTGTCCAGGAATCCTGCAATGTCAGCACCCCTAGCCGATTCATCAATATTCACTAAGGAAAACAGGCTTCACAGTCTGTTTCCTACTGTGCATGCGTGAATTGTGTGAAAAAAAAGTGCATAATGTGGCAGTGGAGGGGGGGGAGGGTGCGAACAAGCGGAACTTCCCCTTTTGGGTGTAGCTTCACTTTAATAATAGGGACTAGTCTTTTGTCCTCTCTCTGCCTTTTTGGGCACAGCTTCCAGAGGTTAATTCCTCCTTAATGAACTGTTTTTATTTGCCTTGGAGCTTTAACGACTTCCCATCCAGGGACGTACCCCATACATCGCTGAACATTCGGTGATTATACCAGGATGATGCCTGCAGCTGCAAGCATCACCCTAGTATTGTTTTTATACCTGGCGGTCGGCTCTCTCGTAATAGCAATCAGAGGGGCTAACCAGCCGCTCAATTTCTATTACAAGCATTGGGAGGGGACATCCCCCCTCCACAGCTCACTCGGGCTCTCCTGTCCCACTGGGAGACCCGAGCATCCAGCCAGTGCATCCTCCAGCTGGCTGGACAGCCAAGCAAAACCAGGATCCGCTTTCATTGGCTGTTTGTAATAGTAACCCGGAAGAAGATGACACTTCCGGTCTACTTGGAAACCATTGGCGCCATTTTTTAAAAATCTAAAGCATTCCAATACACTGATCTTGGTGTTTTGAATGCTTTTAAGTGCAGAGGAAGGATTTGGGGTCTTATAGACCCCATATCTTTCCATAAAGACCTGTCACATGCCTATTGCTTGTCAGAAGGATGTTTACATTCCTTGTGACTGCAATAAAAGTGATAAAAAAAATTAAAGCAACAGTGTAAAAAGAAAAAAGAAAATAAATTAATATGTATATATATATATATATATATATATATATATATATATTTTTAAGTGCCTCCATCGTCCTGTGCTTGTGCACAAAGGTGAACGCACACTTTGGTCCCGCACACACACAAACAGCGATCGGCCCACACCTGTTAGGTATCACCATGGACTTCAGATCATAGGCAGTAATTCTAGCTCCAGACCTCCTCTGTAAATCTAAAGTGGTTACCTGAAAAACTTTTAAAGCATCACATTTGGATAGTAAAATTTACATTGTTTGTCGCATGGGCGTGTGCAATTTTAAATTGTGACATGTTTGGTATCTATTTATTTAGCGTAACTTCATCTTTTATATTTCACAAACAAATTGGGTTATGTATTGTGTTTTTTGTATTAAATTCATAAAAGTGTATTTTTCCCCAAAAACTGTGTTTGAAAAACAGCTGCGCAAATACCGTGTGACATAAAAAATTGCAAAACCCACCAATTTATTCTCTAGGGCATTTGCTTAAAAAAAATATATAATGTTTGGGGGCTCTAACTCATTTTCCACCAAAAAAATACTGATTGTTCCTTGTGAACAAAAAGTGCCAACAAGGCCAGGACTGGAAGTAGTTAAACAATTGAACACACATACAGCCCCGAAAGAGTTTACCCCCTTCCTGACCGGGCCATTTTTTGTGATACGGTGCTGAGTCAATTTAACTGACAATTGCGCGGTCGTGCAACGCTGTACCCAAAAAAAATTGATGTACTTTTTTCCCCCACAAATAGAGCTTTCCTTTGGTGGTATTTGATCACCTCTGTGGTTTTATTTTTTGCGCTATAAACAAAAAGAGACAGACTATTTTGAAAAAAAGCAATATTTTTTACTTTTTGCTATAATAAATATCCGCTAAAATATATACAAAAACGAATTTCTTCCTCAGTTTAGGCCAATATGTATTTTTCTACATATTTTTGGTAAAAAATTGCAATAAGTGTATATTTATTCGTTTGCGCAAAAGTTATAGCGTCTACAAAATAGGGGATAAATCTTCAGTGCCAGTACCATTGCCGATTTCCAATGAGGCCCTTCAAAGGATAGGCAAGTGTTCATATCCTCCAGTCACAGGGGCAAGGTAGAGAAGGAAACAAGAGAGACCCAGCACCACACTGCCTCTGATGCTGCCAGCGGTGACCGGCGAAACCGGTTAGGCTCTTGTTTCCTTGTCCACCTTGCCCCTGTGACTGGAGGATATGAACACTTGCCTATGCTTGACAGGCCTCATTGGAGATTGGCAATGGTACTGGCACTAAAGATTTGTTTTTCCAACACCACCTGATAAGTATCCATTTACTCTCTTTCTACTTTGGACTATATGCTTTGATCCATATATAGTCTCCCATGAACCAGGGCTGTCAACCTGTATGCATGCTCTGGATATCAAATTATGGTTTGCAACAGTGAGAGGGAGTTTACAGGACATTGTTTTGCATTAAAAACTCTGGCGTTTCATGCCACATACATACTGTGACTGTACCTTTCAATTCCATATACCTCCTCTAGACCACTGTTGACCCAGAGTGTAGTCCCTTCCCCTTTTCATATCTCAGCATCAGCAATTCCCCCTTTTTGGATACATCAAGGTATTAACAATACTCACCACAATATGCCAGCATGCCTCTTTCACAGGATCCAGGTCTGATCTTCCTAGGATCCATTCCCCGTTGGGAGCCAACTTAGCTCCACATCCTATTCACATGCATGCATCTTCTATGTTTCAAGTTATTATTGCTGCTCAGGATTGAAGATATTGTACTTTCGTACTTTCACATTCCTCGCTATACAGTGGAACCTTGGATTGCGAGCATAATACGTTACAGGAGAATGCTCATAATCCAAAGCACTCGCATATCAAAGCGAGTTTCCCCATAGAAGTCAATGGAAACAAAAATAATTTGTTCCGCATTGACTTCTATGGCATGCAATACCGCATGTGGCCAGAGGTGGTGGGACGCCGGAGAGCCTCGGAAATACTCGGAAAGGCTCGGGGACAGCTCGGCTGAACTCGGAAAACCTTGAAAATGTTCGGGAACGGAATATTTCCGAGTTTTTCCATGTATTTCCGAACATCTCAGATCGGCTCTGATTGGCTCCGGTGCCCACGCACCTCTGTCCAAAATGCGGTACTGCACACCGCTGTGGCTTGTATTGTGCTCGTTTTGCGAGACAACACTCGTAAAAAATGCTCGTATTGCGAAACGCTCGTTAACCGCGTTACTCGCAATCCGAGGTTTCACTGTATATATATATTACTGTCACTGGATAGTGGTAAGAATGGTGGACATTGAGTTTTTATTACAGTATGATTGACACTTTGTGAATGATTCCGTTTTTATCATTGGCTATTCCATTTATGTGTTTTTGATATAATACATTTCGACTTTTTGTACTTGCACAGTGGGCTGTGTATTTCCTTTCCCCTTTTAACCCCCTTGGCGGTATTCCCGAGTCTGGCTCGGGGGGAGTTTTTAATGCTAAGAGCGGTAACCCCAAACCCGACTCGGGCTGCATTGCAGTATCCAGGGGAAGATACTTACCTTGTTCCCTGGATCCTGCGATGTCTCCCCGCAGTGTGTGCGAGCCGTGTCTCGCTCAATTCACACTGCCGGGTGCCGAGCTCCGTTCCCTGCGAAGTTGCGGAGTTCGGCGCCAAATTCAAAAAGTTAAAAACACAGTATAGATACAGTATACTGTAATCTTACTCATTGCAGTACTGTATCAAATAATTACACACCCCCTTTGTCCCTAGTGGTCTGTCCAGTGTCCTGCATGCACTTTAATATTATAAAAACTGTTCTTTCTGCCTGGAAACTGGAGATTGTCCATAGCAACCAAAACGTGTCCCTTTATGTCAAAAGTGGTTTTAGACCAGCTAAAAAAACATCGATAATAAATTAGAATCACTTGCAGAATTGAGCAATAGCGATTTGTGGGGAAATTCATCATCAAACACTAAATCTAATGACAGTGACAATTCTGCAACTGAGCAAATTTCAGTGTTTTTGATTTGATTACATTATTGAATAATTTTTATTATAATTACATTACTATTTTTTATAATTATTTATAGTTATTTATTATATTATAATTTATGATTTTGTGTTTCAGACTTTATCATACCCAGGATGTCTACTAGACTCTTGTTTGGTCAGGTTTAAGTAAGTAATTACTGAGAATTGCAGGCCTACAATACATAACACCAAATTTTCATGCAAAATAATTGTACCGCTTTTGGTACATAATTCCAGACAGAATCATACCGCCAGGGAGGTTAACTATCCCCTTTGTGTCACTGGAGTCGGTTGAGCCCACACAGGGTTTTTTCTCCCATATAGACGCAAAAGCTTCAAACTGAGAAATGATCCTCTAAAAAAATAGCTGATTTTTTATGTGCACATTTTGTTTGATATATAACAAGTTCGTTTTCATTTTTGTGCCAGTAGACTTAGTCATAGACTAGGGTTCTCATTCCAAATTACACTTTCAAGGCAATGAAATTCCATAGTAATTAATGAATAGACTATGTTACAGTTTTACAAAAAACAACACATTTGATTAAGGACATCAAAGCACCATATGACTGGAACATTACAGCACATTATCCCTTGTTTTTCAGTGCTTTGTTGGAAATCATAGATTAGTTTACAGCTTCTTTGGCAGCCATGTATCCATCAGCATTAAATGCTTATTGAATCACAATGCAATATCTGATCTTTGCAGATTGTAACTGGTTGCTAGGACTTTGCCAAGTTCACACCCAGAATACAGAAGAGTTAACATTGAAAGGGATTTAAATTACTGGCACCAAATACAGTAAAGTGAAATTTAAAGCAATCAGCATTGTATGTAACATGCATCTGAAAGAAATACATTATGAAATTAGGGAGCTTATTATATTTCAATTTTATTACTAGTTTAGTAGCAATGTTGCACTTCATTTGGGAATTAATTAAATTAATGCCTGTAGCTACCATACATATAAGACAATAAACTGCTTTTCATAGGACACTTTGATGAAGTAGGCTTTATAGCAGCATTTATCTCACTTGGTTCACTAATTAGAACTAATTAGAAATATTATTACAAGTTTTCCTTTGAAGCAAATGACAACAGGTTGTGACACATAAAAGCTTTTGGCACAGGATCTTGTGTGTTGGATCAAAAAGTACTTAATGTTGAAATGTTGATGGTGATTTTTTTGGTTCATTGTATTTTGGCACTGATGATTTGCAGTTATTTTCTTGCTGCTCAGATATTTATGCTCCCTGTCGGTGTTCCACAGTCTGTATTGACTCTGATTAGATCATGCACTTGCATTCTTGTCACTTTTGGGGTATACTGTGATTCATAATTGGCACCCAACTTTGGGGATACAGTATAAAGGAAAATTATGCTGAAAGAAATATTTAGCCTACTATTGCTTATCTCCCCTACTAAATAATTTTCCTGACCCAGATGCTTAAATAGTCTATGACCAGAAACATATGCAAATCAGAAATTCTGACTTTAGTGGCTAAATATGAGTAAGGGGGGTCTTAGTACTGGTTCTACCTCCTCCCTCAGGAAAGTCTAAAATTTGGGCTTAAGAATAGGTTGGAGCAAAAACAAGAGGAGTTTTAATTCCTAATGGGGGCACTGACAGACCAAGTGCTATGCTCTAGGTGCCTGTGATGCTGATTTTACATTTTATTGTTCTTGATATTGAAGACGTTTTTAGTGAGACGGGATATCTTTTGAACAAACCTAATCTAGCTTACATACAGATGGCTGTGCTGCCCTGTCAAGGAATGCAAAGCTGTGGTAACTAGCTAATTGAAGTGAAGCCCTTGACTGGAGTAGGAGGGAATGAGGGGAAGCTTACTTTGAGCAGATTAGACAAGATGTGATGCTCTTTGTACAGCTTGCACTGCCTCTGACCACCACTAGAAGAAGCCTCCAATCTAGCTTGCTGACTAGACACAGGCAGATACAAATCTTCCAAGCAATCTGGTGCACTCTAAGGTTTTGGGAGCATTCCAACAATTAGCACACACTTTCCTCCATTCCTCCAGAGGAGCGGACCTGATGGGGAATGTGAGAAGGGGCGGGTCTATTCATTTTTTTACACTGAAGAGGAAGTTCCCCACCAGGTCCGTTCAGCAAAGACGTAGGCGGGGTCTGAGATACGAGGGCGCCCCCGCCCCCTCGTACCTCAGACCCCGTCTACATCATTGGCTGAGCGGACCTGATGGCTAACTTCCTCCGCAGTGTAGGTCCGCTCAGCCAATGACGTTTCGAGTGGAGACTGCAGCGCTGGACATTGGATTGCCGTGGGACATTGGATTACATCGCTGGGATGTGTTTTTTTTATTTATTTTTAATAAAGGACTTTTCCAAGGTGTCTGTGTGTTTTTTTTACATTTTTTTTACACTTTCTTTGTGAAATGGTAGGGGTACAATGTACCCCTTACCAATTCACATAGGGGGCCTGGATCTGGGGGTCCCCTTTGTTAAAGGGGTCTTCCAGATTCCGATAAGTCTCCTGCCCGCAGACCCCACAACCACCGGGCAAGGGTTGTGGGGATTAGGCCCTTGTCCCCATCAACATGGGGACATCCTCCCCATGTTGAGGGCATGTGGCCTGGTACGGTTCAGGAGGGGGGGCGCTCTCTCGTCCCCCCCTCTTTTCCTGCAGCCTGCCAGGTTGCGTGCTCGGATAAAGGGTCTGGTATGGATTTTTGGGTGAACTCCACGCCATTTTTTTTTTATTTGGGGTGGAGTTCCCCTTAAAATCCATACCAGACCTGAAGGGTCTAGTATGGATATTTGGGGGGAACCCCACTTCATTTTTTTTAATTTGATGCAGGGTTCCCCTTAATATCCATACCAGACCTGAAGGGCCTGGTAATTGAATTTGGGGGGACCCCCACGCATTTTTTTTTTTTTTATCAATGACTTTTCTCTGTATTGCCGGGAGCTGACAATTCATTATAGCCGCGAGTGGTTTTAAATGGCTTTTTTCCTTCAGAAATGACATTTTGTGCAGGGACAGTTCTAAGCAAGGGAAACAATCACTGCTTTACAGGCATACTATACACCCCCCCCCCCAGTATGAAATTTAAAGGAATATTTCACTTTTTATTGTTTCACTTAATGCATTATTAAAATCGGCCGTTTTCAAAACTTCTTTTTGCATTGATACATGTCCCCTGGGGCAGAACCCGGGTCCCCAAACCCTTTTTAGGACAATAACTTGTATATTAGCCTTTATAATTAGCACAGATTTCGAACGTTCGAGTCCATTGTATTTAATAGGGTTCTAAAGTTCACGCGAACTTTAGGTCTGTTCGCAGGTTCTGGTGCGAACCGAACAGGGGGGTGTTCGGCTCATCCCTATCAGGGATGAGCCGAACACCCCCCTGTTCGGTTCGCACCAGAACCTGCGAACAGACAAAATGTTCGTGTGAACTTTAGAACCCTATTAAATACAATGGACTTGAACGTTCGAAATCTAAAGTGTTAATTATAAAGGCTAATATGCAAGTTATTGTCCTAAAAAGTGTTTGGGGACCTGGGTCCTGCCCCAGGGGACATGTATCAATGCAAAAAAAAAGGTTTAAAAACGGCCGTTTTTTCGGGAGCAATGATTTTAATAATGCTTAAAATGAAAAAATAAAAGTGAAATATTCCTTTAAATTTTGTACCTGGGGGGTGTGTATGATATGCATGTGAAGTGGCGCATGTTTCCCATGCTTAGAACTGTCCCTGCAAAAAATGTCATTTTTGAAAGAAAAAAAGTCATTTAAAACGGACTCGCGGCTATTAATGAATTGTCGGCTCCCGGCAATACATTCAAAAGTCATTGATAAAAAAAAAAAAAAAGCGTGGGGGTTCCCCAGAATTCAATTACCAGGCCCTTCAGGTCTGGAATGGATATTAAGGGGAACCCCGCCGCAAATTTTAAAAAAAAATGACGTGGGGTTCCCCCAAATATCCATTCCAGGCCCTTCAGATCTGGCATGTATTTTAAGGGGAACTCCACCCCAAATTAAAAAAAAATGGCGTGGAGTCCCCCTAAAAATCCATACCAGACCCCTTATCCGAGCACGCAACCTGGCCGGCCGCAGGGGAAAAGGGGGGGACGAGAGAGCGGCCCCCCCTCCCTCCTGAACCGTACCAGGCCACATGCCCTCAACATGGGGAGGATGTCCCCATGTTGATGGGGACAAGGGCCTCATCCCCACAACCCTTGCCCGGTGGTTGTGGGGGTCTGCGGGCGGGGGGCTTATCGGAATCTGGAAGACCCCTTTAACAAAGGGGACCCCCCGATCCCGCCCCCCCCTATGTGAATTGGTAAGGGGTACATTGTACCCCTACCATTTCACGAAGAAAGCGTAAAAAAATACACAAACACCTTGAAAAAGTCCTTTATTAAAAAAAAAAAAACATTCCAGCGGTGAAATCCAGTGTCCCGCGGCGATCCCGATGTCCAGCGCTGTCCTTCATTGGTTGTGCCTGAGCGGACCTGATGGGGAACTCCCTCTCAGTATTTTAAATGTATAGACCCGCCCCTTCTAAAGTTCCCCATCAGGTCCGCTCAGCGGACCAGATGCGGAACATGAGAAGGGGCGGGTCTATACATGTATTACCAAAGTGAGAGCAGTTCCCCATCAGGTCCGCCCCCTCGGTATGTCGGACCCGCCTACGTCATTGGCTTGAGCGGGGAACTTCCTTCACTATGTAAATTTAAATTACACAGTGAAGGAAATTCCCCGCTCAAGCCAATGACGTAGGCGGGTCCGACATACCGAGGGGGCGGACCTGATGGGGAACGGCTCTCACTTTGGTAATACATGTATAGACCCGCCCCTTCTCATGTTCCGCATCTGGTCCGCTGAGCGGACCTGATGGGGAACTTTAGAAGAGGCGGGTCTATACATTTAAAATACTGAGAGGGAGTTCCCCATCAGGTCCGCTCAGGCACAACCAATGAAGGACAGCGCTGGACATCGGGATCGCCGCGGGACACTGGATTTCACCGCTGGAATGTTTTTTTTTTTTTTTTTTTTAATAAAGGACTTTTTCAAGGTGTTTGTGTGTTTTTTTAAACATTTTTTTACGCTTTCTTCGTGAAATGGTAGGGGTACAATGTACCCCTTACCAATTCACATAGGGGGGGCCGGGATCTGGGGGTCCCCTTTGTTAAAGGGGTCTTCCAGATTCCGATAAGCCCCCCGCCCGCAGACCCCCACAACCACCGGGCAAGGGTTGTGGGGATGAGGCCCTTGTCCCCATCAACATGGGGACATCCTCCCCATGTTGAGGGAATGTGGCTTGGTACGGTTCAGGAGGGAGGGGGGCCGCTGTCTCGTCCCCCCCTTTTCCCCTGCGGCCGGCCAGGTTGCGTGCTCGGATAAGGGGTCTGGTATGGATTTTTAGGGGGACTCCACGCCATTTTTTTTTAAATTTGGGGTGGAGTTCCCCTTAAAATCCATGCCAGATCTGAAGGGCCTGGAATGGATATTTGGGGGAACCCCACGTCAATTTTTTTTTTAAATTTGCGGCGGGGTTCCCCTTAATATCCATTCCAGACCTGAAGGGCCTGGTAATTGAATTCTGGGGAACCCCCACGCTTTTTTTTTTTTTTTATCAATGACTTTTGTATGTATTGCCGGGAGCCGACAATTCATTAATAGCCGCTAGTCAGTTTTAAATGACTTTTTTTCTTTCAAAAATTACATTTTTTGCAGGGACAGTTCTAAGCACGGGAAACATGCGCCACTTTACATGCATATCATACACACCCCCCAGGTACGAAATTTAAAGGAATATTTCACTTTTATTTTTTCATTTTAAGCATTATTAAAATCACTGCTCCCGAAAAAACTGCCGTTTTTAAAACTTCTTTTTGCATTGATACATGTCCCCTGGGGCAGGACCCCGGTCCCCAAACACTTTTTAGGGCAATAACTTGCATATAAGCCTTTATAATTAGCACTTTAGATTTCTCCCATAGATTTTTCGAATTTGCCGCGAACACCCCAATTTGTTCGCTGTTCGGCGAACGGGCGAACAGGCAATGTTCGAGTCGAACATGAGTTCGACTCGAACTCGAAGCTCATCCCTAATCTCTATCTGTGATCATGAAACATTATCACCAACTATCCAGTCCCTGACATATGAGTTCCAATTATTGCCTTAGGAGTAGCACTCCATTGTAAAAATTTGACTCTTCTGTCCTGGTAGAGGTCAAACTAGACGACTGTATATTGCACAGCCCTTTGTATTCCTTGTAATGACTTCCTCTCCCAATGTCCACTAACCAAATAATTTTGACCACTTTCACACTGAGTTAGAAATAGCGCCTGTAAAGTGCCTGAAAACCGCCGCCCATTAATTTCAGTGTGACTTTTCACACTGGGGTGGTGCGCTGGTGGGACATTAGGAAAAGTCCTGCAAGCAGCATCTTTGGGGAGGTTTGTATACATCGCTCCCAAAATACCCTGCCCATTGAAATTAATGGGCAGCAATTCCAAAGCAGCTGAAAAGCAATTTTAACCCCTTCTTTAGCCGCTAGTGGGCGTTAAAGTGCCCCGCTAGCGGGCAAAAAGCGTCACTTAAACAGCGGCAAAATGCTAAAACGAGCAGCACTCTACTACTAACGCTCGGGAGGCCCCAGTGTGAAAGGGGTCTAAAGCTCTTAAGTCTCTACAGAAAGACAAAGCATAACAAGTTTCTTAACAAAATGTTAATTTTGTGTCATAGATCCTTTGGCCATCCTAAGATACTCAATAAATAGCATATACGTACACATATACGTACACTGTGAATTTTTATAGGAGATGTAAAGGCTGAAAAAGGGGCTTGATCATGTACTGCACAAAAGAGTAAAATAAGTGAACAGACAGAAACAGCAAAGGAGGGTGCCAGGTAAGTATGAGTATAAAATCAATGACACAAAAGAAGTGAACAACTTGCTTTAAAAATAAAGAACACATACGAAAAATACATTTCCCAAAAATAAGTAAACTGTCAAAATTGCCTGGCTTTCAGGTACCATTAAAAAGTCTATTATCAGTTGAATGTTTTCTTATCCCACTTCATAGAAAGAACTAAAAGGTCATACTTTCAAAGATAATACAAGTGTTTTAATTAGAATTATTTTACCTATGAGTACAAGAAAAGATCTGAAATTTTTGACCTGTAAGAACAGCATAGGAATAATATATTCAGCTGAAAGGAAACTGATGTAGGTTCAGTGCTGGTAAGTAAAAATATTGAGCGCTGAATATCGTCAGCAATGTGCTGATGGAAGAAGTATAGAGTGCATTTCAGTTAGCTGGCAAACATTTATCGACTGAACAATAGAATGTCATGATCCTGTCTTGCTAGGAATTTAGATTTTTGGATCATTATAAGTTGTATGCATCAGCAAAGTGACAGTTCAGTTTAGAGACTCAGAGGGGATTATCACTAAATTCACAGGATTATTTGACAACTCTTTTCTTCCTTGTAATTGAAATTTTTTTAAACTGTCAATTTGGCCAGTAGTTTAAAATGGTTGAATATACATGATAGTGCACCTGTACAGTGATATTCAGTGTAATCTAGACTGCTCTGTTTGCATCATTAAAACACAAGTAGTTACTGGTATGATTAGAAAACTTGCAGAATCAGAGATGCAATTTTTTTACATGCACTTTTTAACCACAACTAAGCTCAACCATTGAATGTTATAATGCTATCCTTATAATATTCTTTTTTTCAAGTCTTTACAAGTTTAAATACTATCATAGCAGACTATACAGTTGCAGCAGAGTATAGAAGTTTATGAAATTTCTAAAACGAATCATTGTACAGTTATTTATGCATGGCAAGCAAGTTTATACAACTTTTAGGTTGCACAAAATCATTTTAGGAGAAAACAATAATGGTTTTCGAGACAAATGTTATTTATTTTTTTAAACAGATTCACATCGTTTTTTTTTTTATTTACTATATTAGTTTAACCACCTCAATACCAGTATATGACACCCTCTTCCTTTCCAAGGAAATTTTTCAGTTTTCAATGCTGTGATAGTTTGACAAACATTTGCGCTGTCACGCATTAGTAAACTCAAATGCTTTTTAAATATTTTTTTGAGATAGATAGAGTTTTTTATGGTATTCATTAACCCCTGGTACCAAACATTTTTTAAAAAAATATATTTACCTTACTTTTTGTGAAACATAAAAAGAAAAAAAATGTCCCCTTTTTGGAACTAGACACCCCAAGATGATTTCATTTTATGCCACCATTGTTTGGAAATGAAGATGCATGCTGGTATTGATGGTTAAACAAGTACGCAATAAAAATAATTCTGTTGTTTTTAAACTTCAACAACCTATTGGTTGAAATTACTGATCTCACTTTTTTTTTTTTTAACAAGTTTTTATTGGAATAATGAAAGACACTTGAACAGGTGTAAAGATAAGTACACAAGTACAAAAGAGAACATAAGGCTGTTAGTCAGGTTTAAAACAATGGTACATAGGAATATCGGTGTAGCTAGTTGGGTACAACAGGTAGGGCAAAAACAAAATGTAACACATGACACTAGCTCACTTGAAGACTAACCTTATGGGGTTATGAAGTTATGAAGATATGAAGATATGAAGAGAGGGAGCTGTATACACAAAATTCTCACCTAGTGAGGGTACAGCAGGTCATCCTAGATAAATACCTAAAAAGCAATGCAACCGGAAGGTGGAATACTGGATGGATCTGTCTACGCGCCCCTATGTTTAGAATCTGGAATAGGGGAAAAATCAAAACAGAAACTAGGAAAAAAAAATGGGGGGGGGGAAGGAGCTCCAGAGACAGTGGTGTGCTGTTCATTCCATTACATGAATGGTCCCGAGAAGGAACAGCCCTGGTGGGCCATCCGGAATGTATAGACTGTGCAATGTCATCAAGATTTACAGCCCAATTGGGATAGGGTCAGCGTACGAGAAGGAGAGTTGTTCCAGAGCTGCCTGATCCGCTGCCGAGAGGGTTGTTATGATGAAGGATTCCCATCTGTAAAAAAAGCAAGCTCTAGATCTCGGTTCTTTAAAGTCCGTAAGAAGTCGTTCTTTGTAGAAGAGGTTGAGGCAGTCCTTTTCGAGTTGGATGATAGAAGGGCTTTGGGGAGAGATCCAGTGCCTAAGAATGAGTCTCCTCGCGACAAGCAAACAAAGCAAAATCCAGTCTTTCGAGGAGGGACGTTTGGTAGTCCCTGAGGGGATCGATGCAGCCGGCGATAGAGACCAGGGTAACAATAGAGGGTCCCAATAACCAAATATTAGAAGTAAAGGGTCTTTGGGGAGTTTCAGCAGAGTGATTTTGAATATATAGGATAGGACATGATCCCAAAATGAGGAAATGAAGGAGCAGGACCAGAAGCGGTGGGAGAGAGAAGGTCTGGGTACCTTGCATAGAGGGCAGGAGGCGCCATCTTTATTGGAGTTAGGAGAGATAAATGGGATATAAGCCCGGTGTGCGATCTTGAGTTGGGTTTCTCTCCAAATTTCGTTGGGTGTCAGTCGAAGGGTTTTCTGCAGGCCAGATAGGATTTTTTTCGTTATATCTGGAACTGGGAAATCCCTAGCCCAGTTCGCAATAGAGGAGGAGGACATAGACAGGGAAGATTCTTGCAGGAGAGGTCTGTAGATGTCCGTGATTTTATAACGTCCACTTCGCAGTAAACGTTCAGAAAAGCTGTTTTCGAATCTCCGGAGGTTGTCTTTACACGTGTTAGATAAGAAGCTAATGCATTGGTTATAATGAAATACGTGAGAGGGGGGCAGAGAAAAAGACAAGGATATTGTAGAAAAGGGCAGTGGTTTTCCAGTGTTGCCATCGCACAGTGAGGAGAAGTTTGACAGACCTTGAGCCTGCCAGACCGAAAAGGCTTTGTAGTGGAGACCAGGGATGAAGTCAGGATTGCCTTGGATTGGTAAATGGGGAGAGATGAAAGGAGATAACTTGAGTGTTTTTCTGATGTCTCTCCAAGCTATAGCTGTGTCCCTTAGCAGGAGATTGTGTTGATAAGGTGGGGGGACAGTTTTCCATCTGCAGTGTAGAAGGGCCACCAGAGAGTGCGGGTGAGCCATTTTGGATTCCAGGATGTAATTAGAGTATTGGGATGATTGAGCTATCCAATCTAAGCTGGGCCTGAACAGACATGCTAAATTATACAATCTAATATGAGGTAGACCGATACCCCCGTTGTTTCTAGGAAGGTGTAGTTTTTTAAAGGCTATCCGAGGTCTTTTGTCGTGCCAGATGAACTGTGAAATTTTGGAGTTGAGGAGTTTGATATCTTTATGTTTCAAAAGCAAGGGAATGGTTTGCAAAGGATAAAGTAGTCTGGCGAAGCTAATCATTTTGATAAGGTGACACCTTCCTAGGAGCGAGAGGGGAAGATCCATCCAGTTCGACAGTTCCTGATAGAGTTTTGTGAAGAGGGGGGGGGGGGTAATTGAGGTGATAGATGGAAGAGGGCAATTTCCCAGTCTTTATACCTAGGTAGGTGATGTGAGAAGATGCAACCTTAAACAGAGAGTGGTGAGCCCAGGGGGGTGTGGAGTGTGTCCCTATAGGGAGAATCTCGCTCTTGGAATAATTGATACGGAGGCCGGAGCACAGTCGAAATTCGTCAAAGGTGGTTTTAATGGTCGACATGTCATTGCTGGGGTTGCCCGTGAATATGAGGACGTCGTCGGCGAATAGTGAGGTGCGAAGTTCCGCTTTGCCTATTTTGATGCCTCGTAAAGGGGCTATCTGGGAAAGGTATCTAGACAAAGGTTCTAAGGCTAAGTTGAACAGGAGGGGGGAGAGAGGACAACCCTGTCTGGTCCCTTTATGGAGGCGGAAATCCTCTGAGAGGAGTCCAGCCGCAACAAGTCTAGCTGAGGGCGCTGTATACATGGCATTGATAAGGTGGCAGAAAGGGCCTGTGAATCCCATTTTAGACAAAGTGAGGGAAAGCCAGTCAAAGCTTACATTGTCAAAAGCTTTTTCAGCGTCTAACGTTATGATGGCATAATCTCCTGTGGGGTCCTGTTTGGCTCGTTCAAGGGCCAGGAGAACCTTACGTATGTTAAGGGTGGCCGTTCGCCCTTTCACGAATCCTGATTGGGCCGGGTGAATGAGGTCCGGGAGGATGACTGCTAGTCTGGAGGCCACAATCTTCGAGAGAATTTTGACATCCAGGTTGAGTAGTGAAATAGGCCTGTATGAGCCCGGATCCAGAGGATCTTTGCCCTTTTTAGAAAGTAGCTTAATGATGGCCTGGTTGCCTGTCGGTAGATAGGGACCTCCCGCCCAGATGTTGGAATAGACCGAGTGGAGCATGGGCGCAGTTATATTTTGGAGAGTTTTATAAAATTCACTTGTGAAGCCGTCTGGGCCGGGGGCTTTAGAGGGGCGGAGAGCATGTATAGTGCCTTCTATTTCAACGAGGGACATTCAGGGAATCTAGAAGGGCAGTTGAGATAGTTGGTAGATTCATTTTTTCAAGGAAGGCTTGGGCTATTTTATGGTCAATGGGATCGGGTGCATAAAGGGCTGTGTAATATTCCAGCATGGTTTTATTTATGCGAAGTGGGGTAGAGTGTGTAGTTCCCGTGCGGTCCCGCAGTGAGGTGATGTGCGTCGGGCGGTGGGCACCCTTACAGAGTCTGGATAGGAGTTTGCCAGCTTTGTTAACAAATTTATGAAGGGAGGCATCTAGGTGAGATTTTTTTGTGAGTTCCAGGGTGTCCGCCCAGGTGTCAAAGGCAGTTTTAGCCGCGGACCACTCCGCCTTGTTTGCTGGTGACGTCGAGGTGGCTAGATTGCGTTGTGCGAGGTGAAGTCTGTCGCTGGCCAGCTTGAATTTCGATAGTGCTTTTCTTTTAAAGGAAGTGGCATATGAGATGATCCGACCCCTCAAGTATGCTTTTCCAGCATCCCAGAGAAGGTTCGGGTCCCCTACATGTGGAGCATTCGCGGAGGAAAACTCCTCCCATGCTCGTTCCATGTAAGCGCGAAAATCAGCATTATTGTGGAGGAAGGAAGGGAAGCGCTAGATGTTAGGGTGGGGGGGAGGTTTAGATTGTCTAGGGTAAGGAGTATTGGGGCATGATCCGAAATGGCTATGTCTCCGATCTCTGCGTCTGAAACCAGGGGGATGATACTGTCGGTCCCAAAAAAATAGTCGATCCTAGTGAGGATCTTGTGAGGATTAGAATAGAAGGTGAATTCCCTGTCTACCGGGTGTGTTAAGCACCAGATGTCTGTAAGATGGAGGGAGTCCATAGTGGAGGCAAATAGGGTGGGAGCAATTCCAGCAGGCGCCGGTATGGTTTGTTTTGGAGAGGATCTATCGTCTGTAGGATGCATGAGGTCATTAAAATCTCCCCCAACTAGGTGAGGTAAGTGAGAAGTGTTGAGCAGCCAAGTGGAGAGCTGAGAGTAAAATGTCTTTGTGGGACTGTTGGGGGCGTATACATTGGAAATCACTATTTCTTTTGTCCCAATTCTAACCCTGGAGGAGATGAAGCGTCCTTGGTTGTCTGTATGCGTGGATAGAACAGTACAAGGGAGGTTTTTGTTGAAAAGAAGGAGGACACCAGCCTTCCGTCCAACCGATTCTGAACCCAAGACTGTTCCAACCCAGAGTTTCTGCAAGCGACTGAAGTCAGATGCCGAAAGGTGGGATTCCTGAAGTAATGCTATGTCTGCTTTTAGCCTTTTGAGGTGGCGAAGAATCTTCATTCTCTTGTTAGGAGAACGGAGACCCCTCTCATTCCATGAGATTACCTTAAGATATCGCGGATGATAAGGTGTAGAGGCGGCGCTTTAGTAGCTGTAAGATTATAGGCAGGGATCAAGAGGTAAAGTTTAGGCACGTTAGTGATGTGAGCATCTGTGTGTGGAGCCCTCGGGTATGGAGTGCATGTTGAAATGTGGAGTGGGGAGAGGGGGGATGAGGGGGGGTAGAAGAAAAGAGAACAAAGTAAAACAAAACAACAAATTAACGTGAGCATCATAAAGAACTTCGCTTTTTTCCGCATGAGTTCGCTGTGCAAGGTAGCTCCCCATACATGACCCGTCTTGGAAAAGAAAGACCAGTTATTGTGCCTGAGCGCCCCGGGGACCTCGATAACGTGCGAGGGACCCCTGGAATGGAGTTATGGCAGGGAGCCTAAAAGAAAAAATCACACAGCGGAGTCAGGGAGGGCAATTACAGTACAAATGAACTAGTGTGCAGTGCGGCCTGTAGGCATGTGCGCACGCATTACCACCCTGGTAGGGGGAAAAAGAGAAAAAAGAATGGTTTTAGGCATAACATATGAAACAATATATTGATTGAACCAAATAAGATGGGAAAAAAAATAAAAATAAGATGGAATGGATGGAACGGCACACGGATTCAGAGCCGTTGTGGAAAAGATCACTGGGTGATCACTCGGGTGACAGTGCCTGATTGAGGATTAATGGAGAGCACGATAAGTAGATCGTGTATCCACGACACTCGAGTTGACAGAACAAAAAAAAGATCATACGACCTGTAATGGCGAGGAAGGAAGTTCATGGCGGTGTAAGGCAGTCCATCAACGGGAGTTTTGGTAGCGCTGTTCTGGACCAGAAAGTCTAAAACGTTTTGGAGAGTCCTTGCGGGGGCTTCTCTGTTCCAACGCTCGCGGACTGGAATTCGACTTGGAGGGCGTGTGAGGGTGTGCTTCACCCCTTAGGGAGCGGAGAAAAGATTCTGCTTCCGCCGGATCCTGGAAGAAAAGTTGATCCCCTTTTGGCGATTTGAGGCGTAGAGTTGCAGGAAAGGCCAGGGTAAATTTTATGTGTTATAAGAAAAAAGAAAAAATCACGCTAACCCGTGGCATAAGCTCCGTGAGGAGTTTATGAAAATAAGTTCAAATTTGTAATTAATTGTAAAAACAACTATAAAAATAGGATTTTTATAACAGCTTACCTGTAAAATCCTTTTCTTGGAGTACATCACGGGACACAGAGCGACATAGTCATTACTATGTGGGTTATATAGATACCTTCAGGTGCTGGCACTGGCAACTTCCAAAACCGGAAGTACCCTCCCCTATATAAGCCCCTCCCATCCGGGAGTACCTCAGTTTTGTAGCAAAGCAATAAGTGTCCCCAAAAGAGGGGTGGGAGCTCTGTGTCCCGTGATGTACTCCAAGAAAAGGATTTTACAGGTAAGCTGTTATAAAAATCCTATTTTCTTTCTCGTACATCACGGGACACAGAGCGACATAGTCATTACTATGCGGGACGTCCCAAAGCAATGCCCAATGAGGGGGGGGATACACCATACATAAGCTGAGCGCTATCAGACATGAGGATCTTTTGCGGCCTGCAACACACTGCGCCCAAAGGCGACATCCTCCTGACTTCTAACGTCCACCTGGTAGAACCTAGTAAACGTGTGTACTGAAGACCATGTTGCGGCCTTACAGATTTGAGCCAGGGAGGCCTGGTGATGCACTGCCCATGAAGTTCCAACTGCTCTCGTGGAGTGCGCCCTAACTTTGAACGGAGGCGGTCTCCTTCTCAAGCCATAGGCTTGCACAATGACCTGTCGAATCCACTTGGCTAAAGTAGATTTTGACGCTGCCTGACCCTTTCTGGGGCCTTCTGGCAGAATAAACAAAGTATCCGTTCTGCGAATCTGAGCAGTGGCTTTAGATAAGCTTTAACTGCTCTTACTACATCCAAAGAATGTAATCACTTTTCCTCTACCGAGCTTGGTTTGGGGAAAAAAGAAGGAAGAACCACATCTTGGTTCAAATGAAACCTCGATACCACCTTAGGAAGAAAGGCTGGATGAGGACGTAACACTACTCTGTCCTTATGGACAACCAGATATGGTCTTTACAGGACATAGCTGCTAATTCCGACACTCTTTTAGCCGAACAAACGGCTACTAGAAAAATCAATTTCCTGGTGAGAAGAACCAAGGAAATATGCTGTAATGGTTCAATGGTTGTTTCTGTAGAACCGACAGAACCAGGTTTAAGTCCCATGGACATATGGGAATATTAACCGGGGGGCTAATACGCATCACTCCTTGTATAAAAGCTTTGACTAGTGAATGCGAAGCCAAGGGCCTTTGAACAAATATTGACAAGGCCGAAATCTGACCCTTGATAGTACTCAAGGCAAGCTTCCTATCTACAGCCCACTGTAGGAAGTCCAGAATCCTACCTATTACGTACTTACGTGGATGCCATTTCTTGGCCTCACACCACGCGATGTACGCCTTCCAGATTCTATAGTAGATCTGCCTGGATACCGGCTTCCTGGCATTGATCATGGTAGATACCACAGGATTAGAGAGCCCTCTCTTTTTTAGAATGTGGGCTTCAATAGCCAGGCCGTCAAACCTAGGGCTGGTAAGGAAGGGTGGTATATCGGTCCTTGCGAAAGCAGGTCCGGACGATGTGGGAGAGTCCAAGGACTCCCCACAGACATTTTTACAATCTCCGCGTACCATGCTCTTCTGGGCCACGCTGGAGCCACCAGAATCACTGGTTTCTTTTCTACCCTGATTCTGCGGAGTAATCGAGGTAACATTGTAGCGGTGGGAATGCATATATCAGCTTGAACTGATCCCAAGGGAACACTAGAGCATCCGAGCCGCAAGCTAGGGGATCCCTTGTCCGAGAGACAAACCTGTCCATCTTTGCGTTGAATCTGGATGCTAGCAGATCTACATCCGGTGTTCCCCACCGCTGACATATTGTCCGGAAAACCTCGGGGTGAAGGGACCATTCCCCTGGGCATAATTGCTGGCGACTTAGAAAGTCCGCCTTCCAATTCTCCACTCCTGGAAAGAATACCGCGGATATGGCTGGGACATATCTTCCTGCCCATTTCAGGATGTAATTTACTTCCCTCTGGGCTGCACGACTCCTGGTGCCACCCTGATGATTGATATATGCCAATGCCGTGGCATTGTCTGATAGAATTCTGACAGGGGACCCTTGGAGTTTGGATGTCCATGCTACTAGGGCATACCGGGCTGCTCGTATCTCTAAGAGATTGATGAGCAGGGCCTTTTCTGCATCCGACCATCTGCCCTGGAGAGACCATTGCTCCAGTACTGCTCCCCAGCCTATAAGGCTGGCATCTGTAGTGACCACCTTCCAAGAAATCGGACTGAAGGATTTCCCTTTCTCCAGATTCTGGAGAACCAACCACCAACGGAGGCTCTTGCGAACGGAAGGGGACAAGGACATTGGTAAGTCTAGGGCCTGAACTTTTTTGTTCCAGGCTGACAGTATAGCCCTTTGCAAATTCCTTGAATGGAATTGACTGTAGGGTACTGCTTCGAATGATGCCACCATTTTTCCCAGCAGCCTCATGCACAGGCGTATGGACGGCTGTCTTTTTGCACCCACTAGGTGGATCAAATCTCTCAAAGACAACACCTTTTCTCGAGGCAAGAACATTTTTCTCTGGCCTGAATCCAGCCTTAGCCCCAAGTATTCCAGACTTTTGACTGGTTTTAGGGCTGACTTGTCTTGGTTGATAATCCAACCGTGAGATTCCAGATACTTGATTGTCTTGTGAACGACCACTTCTAGTTTTTTCACTGAGTGGTCTATCAGCAACAAGTCATCTAGATATGCCATTATCATTACACCTTGTGTTCTTAGATTGGCCAATAAAGGGCCAGAATTTTTGTAAACACTCGTGGTGCTGTGGCCAGACCGACGGTAAGGCTCTGAACTGAAAATGGCACCCTTCTACTGCAAAGCGTAGAAATTTTTGGTGGACTGGAAGATGGGAATGTGCAAATAAGCATCTTTGATGTCGATCGCGGCTAACCATTCCTCCCCTTGTAGGGCAGTGGCCACCGATCGGATCGACTCCATCCGGAAAGTCCTGATATACAGGAATTTGTTTAGCCCTTTTAGAATTAATATGGGCCTCACGTCCCCGTTTGCTTCGGGACTGTAAAGAGGTTTGAGTAAAACCCAAACCCCCATTCTTCCAGGGGAACCTCCATAATTACTCCTTGGAGCAATAGTTGTTCTAGTGCCAACAGGAGGGACTCTCTCTTCCGGGGATCCCTTGGCACGTTTGACCTCAAAAAATGGGAAGGAGGAGAGTTTTTTAACTCCAATCTGTATCCCAAACATACTGCGGAGAGCACCTATCTGTTCTGATCGTGTCCCGCCAGGTCTCTGCGAACAACTGGAGTCTTCCCCCCACCCGACTGAGTGGGGGCAACCCTTCAATGAATTTAACTTTGGGGGAGGTTTTGTACCTCTCCTGACCCAGGGTTTCTCATTACCCTGCGATTGTCCCTGATTTTTACCCCCGGGATTTGACCGAGGAGGCCGTCGGAACTGTTTCACAGCCGATGCCCCAGGGACTGGAGAAGCAGGCCTCTTAAAAGAGGGACCTCTAACTCTGTTTTTAACCGGCAAGAGTGTATTTTTACCGCTGGAAATTTTCTGGATATATTTGTCCAGGTCTTCCCTGAATAAGCGTTCACCATGAAATGGGACGCTAACCAGCCATTTTTTATAGGGAGCTTCAGCAGACCAGTTTTTGAGCCATAGAAGCCTACGCATATGTACTACAGACAGCGTAAGGCGGGAGGCCTGATGGATTGAATCCTTTATGGCGTCAACCGCAAAGCATAAGGCTCTAGGTAGATCAGCTAGGGCAAGGGCCTGCTGATCTGGCAAGTCCCTTAAGACCTGTTTCAACTGATCCTTCACTGCTTGGCAGACCCCACTGCTGGTTGTGTCACCAAGCTTGCTGTAGAAAAAAGCAGATTTTCATAAGGACTCCAATTTTTTATCTATTGGGTTCTTGAACATTTGGACATTATCCACTGGACATGTCAGTGATTTATACACACAAGAGATGGCTGCGTCCACTGTAGGGACCTTCCATTTTTTGATGAACTTATCCTCCATGGGATAGACCACCGGAAATCTCTTGGGGGGAGTAAATATTTTCTCAGGATGTTCCCAATCCTGGTAAATGAGCCCTTCCAGTAAAGGGTGAAGTGGAAAAGAACAGACAGTCTGGGGGCTTTTAGCGACCCCAACGAGGAGACAGTAGTGGTTGATGGTTCCGCAAGGTGCATTTTAAATGCTGATCGGACCATGTTAGTCAGAGACTGAACCCATAATCTTTCAGCTTGAGATGCTGAGAAAGGTTCCTCCACTGTTGATTCCTCTATAACAGAATCAACCTCATCCTGATCCCCTTCAGGCAGGTCGATCCCTGTATGGGACTGTTGCTCTGCTAACAGGCACTCTGAAGGAGGAGACGGAGATCGGGCGTGCTTTCCCTGTGACAGGGAGGCAGCGATCAATGTTGACAATCTCTCTCTAATCCTCCCAGAGCTGAGGAAAAAACCTCCTCTGTTACATACACAGGAGCAGGTGAACTGAGGACAGCCACAGTACTAAGTACCCCTGCGGGGTCTCTACGGTCACTTACCTCTGAATTTTCAGGGGAGACTGGTGCAGCAGAAGCATGCCCAAGATCCTCAGAGCCCGATGAGACCCCCTTCGCTTCCTGGAAGATTCAGTTCCGGAGCTTCTGGACGGCATATTCCTAAGCCCAAAGCTGAGGTATTCCAGCCGTAATACACCACTTTTACTGAGAATAGTCTAGCACAATTGCTGCTATATAACAGTTGGTGTCTACTAAAGTGCCTTTCTAGGGGATGCCTGCATCAACCGCCTCTGTGTGCCTTTTTACTGTTGCTAGCTCTGTCTGTGCACTTCAATAGCCAGCTGTGATTGTGCTTTTAAACACGCTGGACGCCCGCACATGCGCAGTAGCGCCGCGGCGCACACCGAGCGTCATCCACCCACTCCGCCCCTTTTTCCAGATCGCCTCTATATATAGAGGCGCGTGCACGCGCACGCGCGCGGGCACGTGCGCCTTTGGTGCTCTTTTTTGAAAAAAATAAGGAGCTAGATGGGAGCCAGGGTCCCTGCCGCAGGGCCCGGGGATGGATGAGCGCAGCAACAGGGCAGAGGAGACAGCTTCCCAGCAGAGAACTTACCAACTGCCTGGATTTGATTTTGGAAGAAAAAAATCCACATTACAAGAAAAAGAACCATAGCGGCCTCTAGTGTTTAACACAGGTACCGCGGTCTTACATTTTTTTTTTCTTGCCTACTATTAAAATTTTTCGATTTTCTCAGTAGTAACAGGCATGCACAGAATATTAGCGGGAATACCTTAGGTAACAGGCAGAAAGACAAAATAGGCTTGGGGGTCCCCCAATAGAACCAAGTTCCTGAGGGCCCCCACTTACCTTTTCCTCGCCGCAGGACTCTGTTTGGTCCACAGAAGCCCAAACTTCACCTATCACGACAGGCATTGTAATTAAACCTTCAGGGACCGGGTTCCTAAGGATTCCACTCCCCTGGACCTGTATAGCACCCTGCACAGAAAACATCTTGGTCGTGGGTATGACCAGAGCTCTGGATCCCAGGGTCCAGCCCTCCTAAGAGAGGCATTACAGGCAAAACCTTGCTCTTCTCTTTGCAAGGCCCGGGTACCGATCGTTTAGCTATGAAGCTTTTTTGGTCGGATCTGGAATAGCTTACTGAGGCCCAAAAGAACCTGTACGCAAGCTCAGTGAAAAACACATGTTACTTCTTGGCCAACACCTTAGACACTGGCAAAAAACTGAGGTACTCCCGGATGGGAGGGGCTTATATAGGGGAGGGTACTTCCGGTTTTGGAAGTTGCCAGTGCCAGCACCTGAAGGTATCTATATAACCCACATAGTAATGACTATATCGCTCTGTGTCCCGTGATGTACGAGAAAGAAATTAAATTTAAAAATAAATTAAAACACACATCAAACAATAAAGAACTAATGAGTGAAACAAATAAAAAGTGTACTATGATGTAACTTAAACTGTAAAGTCCATAAAGTAGATTTCTTAAATAAAGTCCGTTATAAAGCACCAGTGCTCCGTGTAGAAAATCATATGAAGTGAATGATTGCATCCAAATTTGTGACCTTCCACCACCGAACAACAGAAGTTTCTCCTTACCAGCTACAATTGACCCCCCATGACAGAGGATCAATGAATGCAGAGATTAAGCAGTTCCTCCCACAGGTCAGCACAGCAATTGGGACTCCTAAATCACCAATCCCCGACGATCATCAGTGGGCGCAGGCAGTATGTAAAAGATAGACACACTCCACATAGCGCATTACCGTTTAAAAGGTTTATTCTTTAAAATAAAAGTTGCACTTACATTAATGCAGTTTAAAAATTGCCCATTCAGTCTGGTGTGCCGGCCGCTGCACATTCATCAGACACCCGTCCCGTCCTTCTCGGAAGCGTTTGAGGTGACGTCAGTGCGTCGCTCCGCCCTACGTCCGTTTCACAAAAACTTGCTTCGCCCCTAGTGGAGTGTTCAGCAAGTTGGGCTTTAATTTGTTGCATGCCTGCGTTGACTGCCTTTTCCACCGAGGCAGAGATCATGGGGGAGAGAAGAGCTGCTACAGCAGCAGCAATTCGGTGGGTGCTATCAGCAGCATCCCCGGGGGGTGGGGAGCTGGAAATGTCCCCTGGTGTGGCTGGCTGTGAAGATAGCATAGAGGGACCCTGAGATGCAGTGGCAGGGGGTGTGATGATCTGCAGGGAGGGATGAGCGCTCACCTCCATGTCGGCTGCCTGTGCTTCTTCCGCGGCGTGGGAGTAGGCCGAAGCCGGGGCCTCGATTTGCGGCTTGCCCGGCGGCGCCGCCGCGGCCGTGAACGAGCGAGCGCCGCTTTTTTCGAGGAAGCGGTCCATGTTAGTGAGGGGGTAGCCCGGGTGAAGAGGATGGCTACGAGGGGCCGTTCTGGCTGGCTTTACAAGCTGTTTTTTGGGTCCTGGTGCGGGAGCTGTGAGGAGGTGCAGTTACCTCATGCGGCGCCGGAACCGGAAGTGTCGATCTCACTTTTAAATTAACCCTGTGATTGTATTTTATATTGCTAACTTGAAGGAAGGGATAGGATACTTTGATACTGAGGAGGTTAAACTGATTCTCTCAGCCGTTGCCACCGATCTCTTTATATCTGCTCTCCTGTGCAGATCACACAGCAAAGAATATTTAACAGCATACAGTTCACCTGTGGCAGGCAATAACTCAAGCCTTGATGTGACATGTTGGGTAATAGTCTTTCCCCGATCCTGCTCTTTGGGGGGTGCTTAGCCTATAACTGGTGATGCAGACTGTTTACACCTTGCTAGCACTTTGTTGGGTCACAATTATCACAAGGCATAAAGCCACTCTATTTATCTCTTTAGATTTTGCCTGTGATCTGTGTTATCTAATGACAATGCAGTCACAATGTGCACATGCTGTAAACAGAGAGATACTTTTAAACATCCCCTCCCACAACAGCACTCTAACAGATTGTTTAATTATAAGGCCAGTCATGAGATGGGTAAAGTGATTGACATCTTAGCAGTAAATGTTTGGTGAATGTCACATTCACTACTTTATAAACAAGCCCCAAGTGTTTATTTACAAAAAAATATCAAATACAGGGCACATGCATAAAACAGGTTTCACAATCCAATGTTAGCTCACTAAAGCAAGAACAGAGCAGAAGCTGTTTGCTTTCAAATTTTCTGTCTTTACTTAAAATTATAGATGCAGCTGTAAAGAACCATCAGTTACAGGAGAGAATAGAGGGGGATGAGCCACTTTTCGGCTGCGTGTCCAAGTTTAAATTTTGGCTGTTGAGCTCTGTAGCCAACTAACTCAAAAACAATCTGCGCAGTCACTAATCACCAATATTATAAAAAAAAAAAAAAAAAAACACAGCCAACCTCAATTGCCGCTAAACATCAGAAAGTGCTTTCACCACACCCCATAACATATGCATACAACCATTGATGTAGTGCAATACAAACAGAAACATGTACTGGACACATAAACAAAAATAAATTAATTGAAAATAAAAATAAAGTACATAAACGAAAAAAGAATCCTGCACCAATGTGATTTAAATTCTTAGTGTCTTCCCATTCCTTTAAATGCTGTCCAAGTTGTGTTGTGCATGCAGCCACCTTGTGCTATTATTAAACGCTCACCTCACAGTATTGACCACCAATACAAATGCAAGGTCAAACAAGCTATTTTTGCCCCTCCTTGGGCTATTTGATCCAGTGCTCCACCGGTGGTTCCTTTTCTCCTCTAGCAGCACCACACTTACACACTTATAGGTAGGTTACATGCAAAGACAGAATGGAACTGTTAGTGCTCTCTGTATAACAACTGCTTTAATTAAAATAGCCAAAGAAATACACTCACTCTAAAAGAGCACTCCAAGTGCTATGGTATAAGCTTCATATAAAACCCATGGGTACATCAGGACATCAGTCTCCCTCCACATCACATTGACCCACCTAACTCATAGATAGTCCCTCACTGACAGACCCAATGTGTCCCCGCCCCTATATGGGTTACTCCCCCTTTCCAGGCTTCGAAAGTAGGACTAGAGTCTGGCTACCATTCTTGCAGTTATTGTCTCTTCCTGCCGTTGCCTTGTAAACACGTGCAGCATCCGGGAGAGAGAAAATGAAAGTGATGTCACTGGAGGCGCAGATTTGACATATCTAATGCTGCACACACTCAAATGACATCACATCGAGAGCTACATATGATAAATAATAACTCTAAATGCCTCTTATTACATTTCATATGGACTTTATTTTTATTTTCAATTTTTATTTTTATTTTTATGTGTCGAGTACATGTTTCTGTTTGTATTGCTCTACATCAATGGTTTTATGCATCTGTAGCCAACAAGCATTCTTTGTTAGCAAAGGCCACTATTGTAAACATGTTAAAGGAAGCCTGGATATCCTCTTGGTCAGTTGAAATATAAATATTACAAATATTCATATGTTTATATAAACCAATGTGTATGCTTATGTGTGTATGTAAATAACTGATTTAGAAAGTGTTTGATCGGAGGTCAAAAGAGTGCTGGCTTAAGAGCAAGGCAACTGAGACTGTTTCATTTGGGAAGGATGTCTGTTATGCTCTTGCGTGAGGTACTCTCAGTCTCAGTGTAATTTTTGGGCATGTGGTCATTGTGCAATAAAAGGTGCAGGCACGGCAGGATAAGCTGAAATGTTTTCTCCTTACACAAGCAAAAGGGGGAATTAACAGTCATCTTTTTACTGCCTGTGCGTATTGTATTGCAGATTTTCCAATGGAGGGATTGTATACTGCTATAATGTAAAGGTTTTTAAAGGCTATCAATATTTAATCACTCTTCCATGAAAACATGTTTCTTCATGCCCACCCCTAGAATTCAAGTTGAAGTTAGAAGTTAGTTGAAGTGTTTGTGTCCCTAATCTTTAATGTATATTCAAAATCTGTGTTAGAAATGTCTGCTGCTTTAGTAAGGTAAGCATACAATATACAATATACATTCTTGGTATTTAATTTAATCTCTTAACACTATAATTAATCTTTGCCGAGTCCTTGTTGAACTCTGATTTCTAGACTGTGACCCAACTGTGGTTACATTTCTAAAATATCTATGAAATATTTCAGTCTAGTCAAGAAGGGATTTTATAATTCAGTTTGTGTTTTCTTTGCTTGCTTTTTCTTTTTATGCACAGTGAAATACTAGATACTTTTACTTTCTTACCTGGTTTTACACTAGGGAACTAATTTAACACAAAGTTGAAACTACCTCTATTTCATCTGGGTTCCAACTGTATTTAATATTATATTTCCCAATAACTGATGTGAACATGATGATTGAGTTTTACTATAAGGCATTAGTATAGGTCTGATGATGCTGTATATAATGGCTTCTGAGCTTAAAGAAATACTCAGGCCAGACTTGAAGATGTATCACTGAAATACATACAGTTTATATACAGGCCTGCTCCTAATGTTTTTTGTTTTTTTTCTATGAAACAACCTGATCTTAGGTTTAAAGAATAATCCCAAGTCACCTGGTTTCCTTGGAATTCCTAACTTTTCCCATACACAATTTATTTTTGCTCCACCTCCTCCTAGGTCTACAGGAAGCATTGCCAGCAGAGAGATGTAGAAAGAGAGGGTTTTAAATTACAATATGAGTGGCAATAAGTGGCATTTCATCCACATCACTGTTATAGTTACATAGCAATCTCTAAAATCAGATTAGGTGAATAAAGTGAGTATTTTTACTTGACCACAGCCGTGTCCTGGATTGCATTAGCTGTTTACTAAACTACCATATTTATCGGTGTATAACACGCACAGGCGTATAACACGCACCCTAACTTTAAGAGGGAAGTTTCAGGAAAAAAACTTTCCACGGCCCCCTGCGTATAACACGCAGGCATAGTTTACCCTCTATTTTCAGGGTAAAAAAGTGAGTGTTATACGCCAATAAATACAATATATACCATGCTGTAATGACATGCTCTATAACCCTGTGGCACCAGCTCCTGAAAAATCTTAAAGGAGTTCTGAAAGACAGGAGGCAGAGTTCCTGATCTTGTGTCTACCATGATTACCTGTTGCAGTAGTCACATAATTGGTTGTCCCACCCACCAGCTCTGTCTCATAAATGGTGACTGGGGACTGTCTGGCACAGCTCAGTCACTATGCTGAGGGTGTAGTGTGAGTTCAATTTCAACAAAGAGCAGTGGAGCTGGCTGATGCATATACAGCACATACAGCTGGTGGTAAGACTCACCCTACTCCCTGACGTAGATGTGCATTACGTCAGCAGAAAGAGGATGTTTACTGTACATAAAGAACATTAATTAACTTTGTGTGCACCAAATTGTCTCAAGACAGATAACTGTTCAGATCTGGAAGAAATATACAAAGGTCAACATGATTGTACCTCTTTTTTGACAGGTTATTGGCTGTATCCTTTGTACTTAAGTTGTTACAATGAGAAAACGGTAGCTACGTTGCACTTAATTTGCTAAAGTATTTACTGAGATGAAGTAAATTAAAGTGAACCTTTGATATATTCAGACACAGGCATGTGAAGGAGAAGCCCTGTTTTTTATCCAAGCATTACATCTGTATCTATAGCCAAAGCGTTATTTTGATTTTTGGATAGAGTGGTGAAGGGTTCGGACCTCATTTAGGTTTTTTAGTTGCTGCCTTTGTTCCAGCTATGGAGATTTACCCTCTCTCTTTATCCTGGTTATATTTGTCACTGGGCCAAAAAGTAGGGAGAAAATCCCAAATCGTATGGTTATCACTTGAACAGGAGGTGGGGGGAAATCTTGCAATGTAAACATATTTACCAGTAATGGTTGACTAAATAGGAATTATCCTAACTTTTCAGTTGTCTCTCAAGGACAGGGAGTAAAGGGAAATGTCTCCAATGGGACACAGGCAATAAAAGAAAACCTGAAAGGGGTTTTAAGTCTTTCCCACCCTATCAAAAATGGTTAAAGTGGTTGTAAACCTCATACATGAAAAATTAACAAAGCATATCACCGTATAATGTGTGCTAAGCTGAATCCAAAGCACTAAGTCTGGTTCTTCTCTAACTTTTCCTCTCTTTGCTATCTGCATGAGTCACTGATAGAACTTTAAACCTATACCTCAGCCTCCTGGGAGACAGCCTGTCCCCTTTTAGCATACAGCATGTGACTCATACACTTAGCTTTGTAAAGAAGAAAGGACTGCAGAAAAATAGGTACAACCTATGTAGAAGGGTTTGTTTTATCTCTGTGCATCACTTGAGGCTAGTCACTACACTGGGTATTTGTAAGGGTTTGCAATCACTTTAAATAGGTTCACTTTAACTCACTACTTCCTTAAAAAATTGCAGTATGTATTTATTGCCATTTTTGTCAATATTAGTCTTTTGTAGGCAAATAAACAGTAATTGTATTTTTCAATGTTTGAAGGTCACCTGCTGTATTAGGCCCCTTTCACACTGTAGCATGTTACCGTAGTTTTAGTAATGCTTTTCGGCCGCTAGCGGGGCGCTTTTAACCCCCTCTAGCGGCCCAAGAAAGGGTTAAAAGTGCCCGTGTTGCGGCGCTGCCGAAGCACTTTGTGGGAGCATCAGCAGCGCCTCAAAGACACTGCTTGCAGGACTTTTTCTAATGTCCTGCAAGTGCACCGCCCCTATTTTTAGCGCTAAAACGCCTGAAAAACGGATAGTTCAGAAAGATGTAGTTACATTTTAATGTGAAACAGTATTCCCACATTACCTTTACCTGAATAATGGAGATGGGATTGGTAGTGGTGTTTTTCTACCAAGTAAAAAAAGCTTCCATATGTCCTATGTAAATTATTTTGTGTTAGTGTAACTCTAAAACCTAACTTCTGCTAAAGTTTTTTTTTTTTTCTTTAGTTTTTGGATAGAGTGGGAGAGAATTATATTTTCCTGTTGGAAGAAGGAGCCTGGAGCTCCTCTTGGTGAGTATAAATGTATATTTCAAATATATTAATGTTTTTATATATATAAATGTATATGCCTATGTGTGTATGAATAATAATGCCAACAGATTTGTAAAGCCTATGACTTGAGTTTAAAACTGGGCTTATTTAAGAGCATGACAACTTAGGAAGCTTATGTTTCATTTGAGAATATGATCTGCCATACTGGGCATAAAGTTAACTGCATGAAAATAACATTTTGGCAAAATGTATTAAAGTGATTTTCACTTGCTTCCTGTACCCGTGAGGCCTGTACAATAAATGTAGGGGGGATGGGGGGTATTGGCATTATCAGGATAGTAAGCTACAGACAGCAGTACCAAATTGTAAGAAATTCTCTTCACTACTGCTAAAAATATATTTTTGTTTTGTTCTGTGCTAATAATAGATTGTTTAGCCCTCCCTGAAGATAGGTGAAGACAGGATCATTCAAATGTATAACATAAAGGCACATAAACATACTGCCTGCTTCTGTGCTTTAAATCTATTACTTATTCATCAGGTGTGGGAAAATACATTCTCCAGACAGGGAGAATGCTGGACTCTGCATATTGCTGGCAGGGTTACTGAAGCATATGAACAGGATACAGTTCCTGAGTTGGTTATGACAGAATCAGGATGCAGAACTTGAAAGCTGGCTCTCAGTTGTCTTCCTCGGGGATAAGAGCCAACTCTGAGACTATACTTTCCACCACTAAGTTAAACGGTAAGGCTTGTAGTACGTTTTGGGCTTGCGGTCTCATTTTCCCAGCAGCCAGTGTAGTCTCAGTGACAGCAGGACTTTCTATGACTGAATTAGTCAAGGAAATCAGACAGAAGAAATGCTGGCACGAGATGTGCATTGTGTGCTTTAGGCAGGAAACAAAAAAGCTCTGGAGACCAAACCAAAGAGCCATCCTTTAAAGTTCCAGCCAAGTGTATCCGCATTAGGTTCTTCGTTTTTTTACTCCAGAGATGAGATTGGACAGTTAACTGAACTGTGGATACTTATATCAGGGTTAAATCGGTAACATTTTGCACACGTTGTATATTGTATTTCGTTATTTTTTAACTCTATATAAATGCATTTGAGATACTAAAGCATTACAGTAAGAACAATGATTAAGTCCTATATTTTTGGGTATTAGGAAAACACAAGCAAAACTGCTTTGCCGTACTGGAATTTAGTATGTTCCAACTGGAGGTCTTGCTCATACCACATATCAAAACTGGACATGGTCTTAATCCACATTTTATCATAGTCTTCAAAGTACAGTTCATGCTATTTACCTATGAGCTGGCAGGAGAAAATACACCACGAGGGGAGCAGATATCCACACACCTTTTAAAGGCATTTCTTTAAAAAAACATTCTTTGGACCCTGATTCATCTGCCCCTTTTTTAATGGAGCAGCCCCTAAATGCATTCTTTTTTTAGGTTCATGTTCTGGGTCCTCTTCTGCCAGCAGTGGGTGGATCATAACTGTCATAGCCAATGGCTTAACCCACTTACTGAACTCTCAAGAAGTGTGTTGAATGACACTGGATATCTTTCAACCCAGCACTGGGTTGCAATCAGGGGAGTCTGCTGGTTGAATGATGCCAGATGTCAATCAAACTGGAAGAGGACCAGCAATGAATCAGTGACCAGGTGAATCATCTGGGGGCAGTGCCAGAAATAGGGTGGATATTGTAGCTGAAGTTGCTCCTGAAAATCCTAGTTTTCTGACTGTTGTTATGATTCAGTTGCTTCAGTACTGTCAAGTCATTGAATGGGAACAATTATGTAAGTTAGTTCTGAATTTGCTCTGACTTGCTGAATCTGAATACTTGTTTTGGGTCAATGAGTCAAAAACTGTTGAAGCCAGAGACATCCAGCCAACTAAAATGTTTAGAAGGGGGTTGGCAATGCAAGATTGCAAATTTATCTCAATGGAGGTTTCCCTTATGTTGGTATCTGAGGATAGAGTAATGTACTATAGAAAGGTTACACAACCTCAATTCGTTTAACAATGTTGGTTCTGCCTTTTAAGAAATAGATGATTGGAAGATGTCTTTTTAGGTTGACACTTCTCCCCAAATTCCTGTCACAAATTAAGAGGTATCCACTTTGTTGAATGTGGGGCGTCCATTAATAATTACCGGTATATATATTATTAATATAATATTATTAACAAATGTTATTAATGTGCACAGTATGTTAAGCTAAAACATTTCCCTTTAGAGACACTACTAGACTATGTGCACTACTAGGCTATATATGTTTGCCTATATCACTCATGTGTATAAGAGCTTGCTGCTTAAGTTACCTAACATAGAATTTTGCTTACTAAAAGACATCTTGTTCCATATACGGTATATAAAATGTATGTCCAGCCAAATAGTTTTTTATGTATAGAACCCCTGTCAGGTTTTAACTGCCATGTGTGGCTTTGTTGTAGAGAATTTTCTTTATTTACTGTCACAATGATAAAAACTTTACCAGGCAGGAAGGTACATAAGGAAAATCTCCAGCAGCAACACAGACAGAATATATATTTTTGAATTATTATTATTATTATTATAGGGGATACTAGAACCACTACCAGCATTTTCTTGCTGTCTCTGTCAATTGATTTGAGGTCCACCGAGGAGAGAACCATTTTATGAACTGGCAAGGGTTTTCCTTTGGATACATGTACTGTATACTCAAGTTGTGAACCCAATGACTAAAATATCATATACTTTAAAAAAATGTTAATGCAATTTGCAATATTTTTAAATATACAGCTTTTATTAAAGTAGTACCTGGTGATCCTCCCATACAAGTCTCTGTTTAGTATCTTCCTGTTATATGGTGACAAAGCTCTGTTCTTGTCTCCCAAGTGTGCTCCTACATTGTCATCCAGTCACATGAGCTTCCCAAGAAGACTACAGGTGGCTATTACAAAGCAGATTATGCAGGCATGGTCCACTACTGTTGCCATAAAAAAAAAAGAGAGAAATGCTATGCAGCCATCACTGGAGTGCATGCATGTTGACTGTGGTGGTCAAAAAGACTCCAGGAGATCAGCAGTGCTGAAATACAACAAAGGATAAAAAAGGCATTAGTTTAGTGTTTGTATCTATTTTAGTTTACAAATGGACTTTATGGACTTGTTTCTTTTTTCAGCCTTGCCTACTATGTAACTATGTAACATTTTTATCATGAGGAGGTTCTACTCCGCTTTGGATTACTGACTTTAACAAATAAATACATTAACCAAAGCCATTCCATTCAATAATTATGCTACTCTTTAATAGACAGGCTTCTGCCTGTGCTGTTATTGTTGCAGATTATATGTTGTATACAAATCTGAACATTTGCAAAATAATTGGTCTAATAGAATAGCAATCAACTGCAGCTATTTGGTGGCTGGAGTTATCTGTCTTTCAAATGTAGATATAAAATTGCATATGTGCAGAGCTGCCATTCTATTTTCAAATGCACATGGTGCTGGGAAATGAACGCTAGACAACTGTATGATTTCAGTTTATGCTTTTTGGAAGTAAGTTTTGTGCATACCCGCCTACTTTTAGGAGATAACATATGTATGCTAAACAAAAATAAACTTCATGTGACAACCACACTTTGGGTTCTCTTTATAAAAAGATTGCTTTGTGAATTGCTCAACATTTGTGCAAGCATACAGAATAATACTTGCGATACTTGTAATATGTGTATAATAGTTTCTTTGTTGCATAAGAGAAACAAGCCCATAAGCCTCGTACACACAAACGAGTTTTTCAGCAAGAAACGACAAGACAACTGCAGAGATAGCTTTCTTGCCGAGAAAATCGTTCGTGTGTATGGTTTCTCGTCGAGAAAACTGACCAGAACCCCACCGAGAAAAATAGAGAACCAGCTGTCTATTTTCTCGTCGAGATTCTCGTCGGCATGTTTCTCGACGAGAAAAGTGTGTGTGTGTACACTTACCTGTCGCCGTGGAAACCCGCACATGCTCGAATTGACTTTGACGCATGCGTGGTAGCTTCCTAGGCATAGGTAGGGTGTAGCAAGATGGCGGCGACAGCATCGAATGTGACGAGCGCACGCTCGTCGTAGTCAATGATGTCACCGCGTTCGCTCCATTCAAAGAACCGCGGGTTCTTTGAATGGAGCGTGTGTACACTCGGCCAGGACAAATTTCTTGTCCAAGAATCTCGTCAAGAAAAACGACAAGTTTTTTCCTGACGAGATTCTCGGCCGTGTGTACGAGGCCTAAGAATATTTGAACACAACAGATAGCATTCACCAATAGGGAAAATAGCCTAACGCTATGGGCTAAGCACATTCCAGTAGCAGGGAAATTATCATTAGACTTCTGCTGTATGTATACTCTATTGAGAATCTTGTGCAAATGTCTGAACAAATGCATGTTCAGCTGAACAAGCCTGCAGCTCCAGTGTGAAGAGGAGCCGTTACCAGTGGTATTATTACCACTGCTAAATGTGATGGCATCCTCATGGTTATTTGGGACATTGCACCCACTGACAGCTAGTGACTCACCCCCACCAGGCTCATTTAGATGTAAGGTAGGAATTCTCAACTGACAGTTGAACATACAGAGGGGATAGTGTAAAGAAAAAAAAATGGGCCCTCCCCCTTAATTTCATAAAAGACCCTTCAAGTCTTTAGAGTTTGAAAGGAACTCCACGCCATTTTTTTTTTAAATTTGGGGTGGAGTTCCCCTTAAAATCCATACCAGACCTGAAGGGTCTAGTATGGATATTTGGGGGGAACCCCAAGTCCTTTTTTTTTAAAATTTGATGCAGGGTTCCCCTTAATATCCATACCAGACATGAAGGGCCTGGTAATTGAATTTGGGGGGACCGCATTTTATTTATTTTTTTTATCAATGACTTTTCTCTATATTGCCAGGAGCCGACAATTTATTATAGCCGCGGGTGCTTTTAAATGACTTTTTTTCCTTCAGAAATGACATTTTGTGCAGGGACAGTTCTAAGCACGGGAAACAAGCGCTGCTTTACAGGCATACTATACACCCCCTCCCCAGGTACGAAATTTAAAGGAATATTTCACTTTTATTGTTTCACTTTAAGCATTATTAAAATCACTGCTCCCGAAAAAACGGCCATTTTTAAAACTTTTTTTGCATTGATACATGTCCCCTGGGGCAGGACCCGGGTCCCCAAACACTTTTTAGGACAATAACTTGCTTATAAGCCTTTAAAATTAGCACTTTAGATTTCACCCATAGACTTTTACAGGGTGTTCCGTGGCTTTTTCGAATTTGCCACGAACACCCCAAATTGTTTGCTGTTCGGCGAACATGCGAACAGGCAATGTTCAAGTCGAACATGAGTTCGACTCGAACTCGAAGCTCATCCCTACTCTTTACCTACCTAATATAATACCTTGTTTATTACTTGGTGCACGTAATATGCTTTGACCAATAATGCCTAGTTCCAATTATATAGAAACTAATGACTATCTTGCAAAACGAGAAGGACCACCCTGTGGCATTATATGGGTGACAATGACCATTTGAAGGAGGACCATTCAATGTGTTTCTATTTTGATGTTGTTGACTATTAACCGTGAGTGTTCTTGCTGAAACTTTTCCTGAAGAAGCATGTTATCTCCTGCCAAACGCAAACTGCGTCGAAATTACAGCAACTCACCACAGGGGAGCCACCAAGAACCTGTATTCAAGGAGTACTAGATCGTTTTGGTTATGTTCTATGTGCAGTTTTTGTGTGTTTTGTATGTTTTTTGATATGTATACCTGTGCAATTTTTATTATATAATAAATATTTTTTGACACTTTTTATGAAAATTGGGTACCAACATAATCCTTATGCCCTGTACACACGATTGGATTTCCTATGGAATAAAATCCGATGGAATTTTCCGTCGGAATTCCAAAGAAGCTGACTTCCATCAGTCTTGCATACACACTGTCAGACTAAATTCCGACCGTCCAAAACGCGGTGACGTAAAACACTACAACAAGCCGAGAAAAATGAAGTTCAATGCTTCCGAGCATGCGTCGACTTGATTCTGAGCATGCGTGGATTTTTCTCCGATGGAATTCCACACAGACGATCGGAATTTCCCATCGGAAAATTTTAAAACATGTTTTATTTTTTTACTCCGATGAAAAAAAGTCCGATGGGGCACACACAAACGATCGTAATTTCCGATGAATAAAGTCCTTTAGACTTTTTTCATCGGAAAATCCGATCATGTGTACAGGGCATTATATTTAGTTTGTTAGGGTCCAGACCTACGTGGTCTACCAAATGAGGGTCTCTCATTGAGGCCTTCCTCCCAATTTCCTATTTTTCATATTAAACCCATATTACAAACATTCCGGGTATTATTTTGAATGCTTGTACAAATGCAAAACAATTTTTTTATTAACCACTTCCGACATTATACGGCCTCCCCTTTCCTCGTTCCCCGAGCGCGCTCCTGAGCGCACATCGGGGAACTTCTGTGCTGGCCGTGTCCCTTGGACACAGCCAATCACAGATCGCTGTAAATAGCCAATCACAGCGGCTATTTACAGCGCGATCGGCGTGCCCAATGAGAGATGATCTCAAATGTAAACATATGAGATCATCTCTCATTGCCGGCTCTCCCTCCTCACACAGACACCACGTGTGAGGAGGGAGAGCGATCTGTTAGTTCAACTCTGAGTTACACCAGCTGTGCCATAAAATCTGTGCCATACAGTGCCAATCAGTGCCCAATCAGTGCCATACATTGCCAATCAGTGCCCAATCAGTGCCATACAGTGTCAGTGAAAACACATAGTGCCCACCTGTGCCTACCTGTGCCACCTGTGCCACATGTGCCACCTGTGATCAGTGCCCATCTGTGCTCCCTCAGTGCACATTTGTGCAATAAGTGCTCATCAGTGCCCACCTGTGCCACCTCATCAGTCCCCACCTGTGCCACCTCATCAGTGCCCACCTGTGCCGCCTCATCAGTGCACATCTGTGCAATCAGTGCACATATGTGCCGCCTCATCAGTGCACATCTGTTCCACCTCATCTGTGCCACCTCATCAGTGCCATCTGTGCCGCCTCATCAGTGCCATCTGTGCCGCCTCATTAGTGCCATCAGTGCTGCCTCGTTAGTGCCATCTGTGCCGCCTCATTAGTGGCAACTGTGCAATCAATCAGTGCACATCTGCGCCGCCTCATCAGTGCACATCTGTTCCACCTCATCTGTGCCACCTCATCAGTGCCATCTGTGCTGCCTCATCAGTGCCATCTGTGCCGCCTCATTAGTACCATCTGTGCCACCTCATTAGTGCCAACTGTGCAATCAATCAGTGCACATATGTGCTGCCTCATCAGTGTACATCAGTTCCACCACCTCAGTACCCATCTGTTCCACCACCTCAGTACCCATCTGTGCCACCTCAGTACCCATCTGTGCTGCCTCATTAGTGCCCATCTGTACCGCCTCATTAGTGCACATCTGTGCAATCAATCGGGGCCCATCTGTGCCGCCTCAACGCACATCTGTGCATTCAATCAGTGCACATCTGTGCCACACACCTGTGAAGTCGCATCACCACCGCCAGGAACCAAAAGATGTCAAAAAGGTGCTTTTTCACAGAGGAGGCATACCAAATTCTTTCCACGCCTGACGAGAGCAACGGGGAGCTCTCTTTTTCAGATTCCGATTCGGATTCTGAGTCAGACGTAAACTATGAGCCAGTCTTCAGTAGTGGAACAGTGACAGGCTCAGAGGAGGAAGATAGTCAGCCCGCCAAACGAAGGCGCTCTGGTGAGGCAGCAGTAACATCCACCAGCACTGCAGTGCCATCCACCAGCACCGCAGTGCCATCCACCAGCACCGCAGTACCATCCACCAGCACCGCCGTACCTCAGCAAGAAAGGCCAAGGACCCATGCCGGCCTTCCCTATGCCCTCCAGAACCCCTTGTGGCTTCCTCCTAATTCAGGAGAGGTCAACATTCCCCCTTTCACTGCCCAGCTAGGAGTCCAGGTGGACACGGACAATTTTTCCCCAATCAATTTTTTGGATCTAATTTTTACTGAGGACATGCTATCCAACATTGTGACCCAGTGCGACCTATATGCCCAGCAATTTATTGCAAATAATCCAACATATTCTTATGCCCGTCCCTTCGAGTGGAGAGACCTAACGGTGGAGGAGTTGAAGGTTTTTTTAGGCCTCACATTTTGTATGGGACTCAACCCAAAAAACACTTTGCGTTCCTTTTGGTCCAAACGCTCCATCTACCCCATGCCAATCTTCTCCACGACAATGCCCAGAGCCAGATACCTCATGATCATGAGGTTTTTCCATTTCAATGATAATATCCAGTGCCCTCCCCGAGATCACCCAAATTATGACAGGCTTTTCAAAATTCGGCACTTACTAAATAATTTTTCAGAAGTATTCCCCCAGTTATGTACCCCGGACCAACACATATGTGTGGATGAGTCCCTTGTTAAATTTAGTGGCAGGCTTAAAATCAAGCAGTTTATCCCCAGCAAAAGGGCCCGCTATGGGGTGACGGTGTACAAACTATGTGACCAAGTCACAGGGTACCTGTATGCCTTCTTAGTGTACGAAGGGAAGGACACCCAGCTGCATCCCCTCAATTGCCCAGACTACTTGGGATCAAGCGGGAAAGTTGTTTGGCAACTCATCAACCCCCTACTGGACAAAGGCTACCATTTTTATGTAGATAACTTCTACACATCTCTTCCCCTGTTCCACAACCTTCACCGAAAGAAGACACCAGTATGTGGCACCGTCAGAAATAATCGGAAGGGCTTTCCTCAAAGTCTTGTCAATAAGAAGTTGAGAAGAGGAGAGCCGGCAAGTCTGCGTAACAAGGAGGTTCTGGCAGTGAAGTGGAAGGACAGAAGGGATGTGTACATGTTATCTTCCATCCACATCATTTCCTTAGTGGAAATCCCCAGAAGGAATGGCACCACCATCCAAAAGCCGACATGCATCCAGGAGTACAATTCGTTCATGGGGGGAGTCGACTTTAACGACCAAATGCTGGAACCATACCTTGCCACAATACGGACATACCATTGGTACAAAAAAGTAGCAATTTGTTTTTTTTATTTGGCCTTATACAACTCCTATATTATTTACCACAAGTCCACCCAAAACCCCCTACCCTTCCTTGGCTACCAGGAGGAAATCACCACTGCCCTGATATTCCAGAATGGCCCACCCCAAAACATCCGATCAGATGTTCTAAGTCGACGCGCCAAACTTCACTTTCCAGATAAAGTCCCTCCCACAGCAAGAGGCCGACAAGGTAAAAAAAATGTAAGGTGTGTGCCAGTGGAGGAGTCAAACGAGACACAGTTTATTATTGTGCCGAGTGTCCTTACCAACCAGGCCTCTGTGTAACTGACTGTTTTCACCGTTACCATACTTCACTAAATTATTAGTGAAGTATGGTAAACGTAATCCTCAGTTCCTGCCTTCACACCCCTTATGCCACTGCCTGCTCTGTAACTGACCCTGGCTTGTTATTCGACCACGCTTCTGCCTACTGATTTTGTAATACCTCTGCCTGATCTGGAACTGACCCTGGACTGTTATTTGACCATGCTTCTGCCTAACGATTCTGTACATACCTCTGCCTGATCTGGAACTGACCTTGGACTGTTTGACCATGCTTTTTGCCTGCCTCTTGGATTGATCTTGTACCCTGCTACTGGACTAGTGGGATTCAACACAGGGGTCTCACATATGTGAGGGGCTCCAGAAAAGTTTTTCTGGATGAAGAAAAGTATTTTTTTTGTTTTCTCATCCTAGATTAGGGTCTGGAGACTCGGAGGCTTCAAAGAGATTTGGGTGGGAGAAGCCTCTACCCCTGTCCCCATTCTGTCCTGAACAAGGCCCTACTTCTGCCTGCTGCCTGTAGGACCTATGCCATCATGCCTCTGCCTGTCGCATGAACTGACCACACCAGATGGACCTGCCTACTACCAGGACCAATATTTTTGGCACTGCTGACAATATCTCTGCCTGCACTGACCCTGGACTGTATATGGACAGTATCCCTGCCTGCTGCCTGGACAATTGTATATGCCGTTGCTGAACAAGTCCCTGCCTGCTGCCTGGACCAGTGCTATCCTGCTGTGTAGAACTGCGCTACTAAAACCACAGGTAATCTTTTGTTTATGCTTTGCTCAGCATAATGTATTTTGGGGTGTAATTCTTGGTATGTGCATGCTATGTGTCCCTGGAACACCTGACGGTGTTCCTTGCATTTTGGATCTCTGTATGTGGCCAGGCTGTGTAGAAGTCTCACACATGTGGTATCGCCATACTCAGGAGGAGTAGAAGAATGTATTTTGGGGTGTAATTTTTGCTATGTAAATGCTATGTGTTGGAGATATATTATAAACGGACAAGTTTGTGTAAAAAAAATGCGTTTTCATTTTTTTCCACATTTTCAAAATACTTTTTTTATACGTTGGGGTGTTAGCTTTCCAAAATGGGGACATTTTGTGGGGGTTTCCATTGTCCCGGTGCTCCAGGGCCTTCAAAAGTGTAATAGGTGGTTGAGAAATTAGATGTGTAATTTATGCTCATAGAACGCCTAAAGGTGCTACTTAAATATAGGTCCTCTGTATGTGGCCAGGCTGTGTAAAAGTCTCACACATTTGGTATCCCCATACTCAGGAGGAGTAGCACAATGTATTTCGGGGTGTAATTTTTGCTATGTACATGCTATGTGTTGGAAATATCTTATCAATAGACAACTTTGCGTAAAAAAAATGTGTTCTATTTTTTTTTCCACATTTTTCAAAAACGTTTGGAAAAAAACGAACCGTTCAAAACACTCATTATTCCTCATAGATTATACGTTGGGGTGTTAGCTTTCCAAAATGGGGTCATTTTGTGGGTATTTCTATTGTCCTGGTGCTCCAGGGCCTTCAAAATTGTAATAGGTGGTTGAGAAATGAGATGTGAAATTTATGCTCCTAGAACGTCTGAAGGTGCTACTTCAATGTTGGGCCTCTGTATGTGGCCAGGCTGTGTAAAAGTCTCACACATGTGTTATCGTTGTACTCAGGAGAAGTAACAGAATGGATTTTGGGGTGTAATTTTTGCTATCTAAATGCTATGTGTTGGCAATATCTTATAAATGGACAACTTTGCGTAAACAAATTGCTTTTTAATTTTTTTCCCACATTTTACAAAAACTTCTGGAAAAAAATGAACCGTTCAAAACACTCATTATGCCTCATAGATTATACGTTGGGGTGTTATCTTTCCAAAATGGGGTCACTTTGTGGGCGTTTCCATTGTCCTGGTGCTCCAGGCCCTTCAAAAGTGTAATAGGTAGTCAACAAGTTAGATGTGTAATTTATGCTCCTAGAACACCTGATGGTGCTCCCTGCATGTTGGGCCTCTGTATGTGGCTAGGCTGTGAAAAAGTCCCACACATGTGGTATCGCCATACTCAGGAGGAGTAGCAGAATGTATTTTGGGGCGTCATTTGTGGTATACACATGCCATGTGAGAGAAATAACCTATTACAATGACAATTTCGTGAGGGGAAAAAAAATCTTAATTTTGCAAAGAATTGTGGGAAAAAATGACAACATCAAAAACCTCACCATGCATCTTACTAAATACCTTGGAATGTCTCATTTCAAAAAAGGGGTCATTTGGGGGGTATTTGTACTTTCCTGGCTTGTTCGGGTCGCAAGAAATGAAATAGGCCACCAGTACATTAGGTGTGATCAATTTTTTATGATCCGCACCACAGGTTGTAGACTCTATAATTTTCACAAATACCAAATAATATCCACTAATTTGGCTTATTTTTACCAAAGATATGTAGCAGTATAAATTGTGGCCAAAATTTATGAAGAAAAATTAATAATTTGCAAAATTTTATCACATAAAATAAGAAACATTTGTTTTTTTTCCAAATTTTCTGTATTTTTTCATTTCATTTATAGCGCAAAAAAAACCCCCAGAGGTGATCAAATACCACCAAAAGAAATCTCTATTTGTATGAAAAAAAGGACAAAAAATTAATTTGGGTACAGTATTACATGACTGAGTAATTGTCATTCAAAGTGTGAGAGCGCTGAAAGCTGAAAATTGGTCCTGGCACGAAGGGGATTTAGTGCCCAGTAAGCAAGTGGCTAATAGACCCCCTTGTGTTATGTGAACTATTTTTAATTTAGTTTTTGGCACTGGGAACTTTTTCAGCTCTGAAAACAAGTGTTAATTTCACTGTCACACCCATACACTTCCATCCAAACATTGCACCCAGAAAAGAAAATCACAAGAAAGTTATAGGAAATCAAATATTTTAAAATTGTTACAGGGAGGAAGAGAGGGGGCGTAAGGGGAAATTTCCCACTGAGGTAACTTTTTATAGTGAAAAATGTCTAAAAAGGAATTTGCCTCACTTTGAAGAGATCTCTTACTTCCTGTATCTTTGTGTAACTCACTATTTTATGCATCAATCTGCAGCACATGTAGTTGACGTTTACAAAAATCTATTATCGGTGAGAAATCCACAGTTGCACTTAAGCAGACGTAAAATCATAAGATGAATTTACAATTTGAATACAAATGTTATGATTTAACAATATGAATTTTCCAGTCTTTATTGAGGTGGAGTACACTTGGCTGGAGCTCTGTACAGGTTTGGTTTGCAAAGTCCATTATAGATTTACAGGCTGAGGAAACATTCCCTGGTTTTATTATACCATTTAAAAAAAAAAGATTAATTTGGAGTATGTAAAGTAATTCTGAACCTGTTTTAAAGATTATATTAGCATTGAAAGTGTTTTATTCTTTATGACAAAATTGGTAAAATCCCAATACTTCCTTTCAATTTATCTTTTAACTAATTTCAGTTCATAAATAATGTATTTGGGGAACATTCATATACTGTATATGATTTCATATATTTGAGACAAGAGAAGAAGGAAAGTCCCACTGAGGGGACACAAAGAGGAACGTGGAAGCGCACCAGAAGGATGGTTAAAAAGCCGGTAGCTAGGATAACATGTTTTTGGGGCATGCCCCAGAGGATTTGACAATCCTGGTCTGGATCCTGGTGGATTTTACAAAAGGGCATGCCCAGAAACATGTTTTTTTAACCCTATTTCTGGTGCGATTGAGTTTGTGACATCACTACACACACCCCCACCAGGCAGATGGTGTTGGATTGTTTGCCTGCATATTGTGATCCTTGTGAGCACTGCATATTTCATAAATAAACACACTATGCGGAGAGTGCAATATCAGGCTAATTTCTGCATAGAAACCAATCAGCTTCCAGGTTTTATTGCCAAAGCTTAAGTGAACAAACTAAGGTTAGAAGCTGATTGGTTTCTATGCAAAAGTAAGCCTGATTTTGCAGCTTTAGTAAATAAACCCCATAGTGTTTTTTTCTTTATAAACTGTGCAGTGCTCACAAGCATCACAATATGCAGGCATACAATCAAACACTTTCCTCCCAGCAGGGGTGTGTGTAGTGATGCACAAACTTAATTCTACCCGACCTGTTTCGTGACAACCCACCTCAGAACCCTGATGACGTGGCTTGCCACAAAACTGGTTGGGTGGAGTACAGTTTGTGACGTCACTATGCATGTCACCTCCAGGCAGATGGTGTTGGATTATATGCCTGCATTTTGTGATGCTTGTAAGTACCACACAATTTTTAAATAGACACACTGTGTGAGATATTAGGCCATGATATATGTGTTCTTTATTTTGGAGTGTCATGGATGCCTTCACTGTTGCGGTAACAGTGGAGAAAGGAGGTGTTGGAACATCCTAAACTGTCATTGACTGCTGTGCTAGAGGAGTATTGAAAACCTATGCTGTGTTAACCTCTTATAATGTGGAGGTTAACTGTCCAGTAAATGCTCTCTGTTGGTGGTGGTGATCACTGAGAGGTGTAATCTTATGCAATCTTCAAAGCAATTGAGGGATGGTCTTGGAGGATGGACTCTTTTTGCACTACTGTATATGAACATTTATGAACTTGTGGATTAGGATCACAATTTATTGTGATCCTAAGAGCAGTTTATTTGTTAATCATTGCACTTAGCACTTTAATGTAAATTAAGTATTATATTTATTTATGTTTTTTTCAATATTTGTTGATTTATGAAGTTAGGCGCATTTGCAATTTAGCATGATAATTTAACCACTACCCGATCGCTATTCTGATGTTATATACCGTGGTTATGGCAGCAGCTAGCTGTCAAAACCCTAGTATATTTTTACACAGCAGATGATCCAGCGTCAGATAAAAGTGTTCCCGACGGCAGATTCACCACGGGATCACTTTTATGGGCGGTTGGAGAAGTGCCCCCCCGCCGCTTCCCGGTTGTTTTCCCCGCTTACCAGAGCCGTCCCCTGCTGATTCTGAAACGGAATGACTAGGCCTCTCTTTTTGAGGCTTTAGGAAGGTGACAATCTATGTTTACTTGTATGGGAGACTTTTATTGGCATATAGGTGTCAACTCGATCCTAGAAACTGGTCCTGTCCTTTTCAATTGCTAATAAAAGAACATATGTGTGTAGTACCCTGTAGTTTAGGCAGAGTAGCTCTTAACTTTATCTGCCAAGTGATAGTTGCCTTGGCCAATTGCTAGGATGTCATATGATTTCACCCTAATTCTGGAATTGCTGCACTTCTCTCTTCTGTCACTAGATGGCCGGGTATCTGGTGGCATTAGATAAGAAAAGGGCATTGCTAGGACAGATTAGGAAATTAATGGGGTGTCTCAGCCAATGGGAAGGGATTTTCTTGGGTCCCTTGGCCTGCTGGGAGAACCTATTTATTTGGGTGGAGTCAGGTGATCGGAGTTCTGTGCCACCGGGATGGCTGTCTAGGTGGACGTGTGTCGTGCTGCTCCGGGCTTCTAGGCCAGAGACCTGAGGCCTATCCCGGGGGCATCTGGCTGCTAGGCTGTCTGAGGGCCTATCCAAAAGCAAGAGAGCAGCGTAGGGTTGGGACTGCGGCTTGCAGTGCAACAAAAAGTGACAGTTCTGCCAGCCGGAGAACCTCTTGTTGTCGGAGGTAGAGGGGAAGCTGTCGCCATTAAGGGACCATCCACCATATTACCAGGGACCACTGTGAGTAGCTGAAGCAAGTACCTGAGCAGTATTCTCACCAACCAGGGACGGTGAAGAATTGAGAAACCTCAGCAGATGTCAAGCCAGGGACCCAGCCAGTGGAGGTGACGCTTGCAGAGCATTATTGTGTGCCAAGCCAGGGACCAAGCAGGCCAGTGGGGTAAAGCTTGAAGTGTGTCTGTGAGTGCCAAGCTAGGGACCCAGCAGGGATGCGGGGGTTACGCTCGAGGAAGATACTCAGTGTAAAGTTTGGAAGAGCTTAGGAAATCCAGTGGCAGTGGATCAGCGGGTCAGTGATAAACAGGGAGCTTAGTTGAGTGAAGCTCTAAAAATTAGATTGTGGAGAAAGTGAAAGAGTGCATTACAACTTTTGTTAGAAACTGTTTAAGATTGTTGCCATAGGAGACAGTGTTTCTACAAATGCAGACTTGGTGTCCAGCTGGGTGCCTTTCCCTGCTTGGCTGTCTACCGATAGAAGTCTCGGAGTCTGCTAATTAACATTGCAACTACTAAAGGGTGTCCTGGCTCCAACCCTCTCTCCCAAAGTTCTGTTCAAGAGAAAATAAATCTCTTTGCAGTCAAGAAGTGTCTGGCGCCCATTAATCTACCTTAGGGTTGCACCCACCATGCCTCGTAACCCAGTCTACACAGAAGGATGTTAGCTGTCCCTAACTCTGGAGGTCACCATTAGGCCTGGAGAGGCCCGGGACTTGGCTACATATGTATGATTGATATTGAATACTATATATTTAATAACACAGAATTAAACTACATCTACAATTATACTACTTCTACAGATCACATCACATCTTGCTAAGGCAAAACTATTATACTCGTACATTTATGTTACAACTAGATAAATCCTATGTATACTCTCACCTACAAGATGAGATTCCTTTAGACCAGCACCTATTTCTTTTTTAAATGTTGCCTAGGAACAAGGTGCTATCAATGCCATCCTGGCCTATGTTTTCTTCAACTAGAGAGGTAGAGCCATACACAAACAAATATTGAAAATTAAAAATATAAACATTAAACCACACAAGGGAAGAGGATAGCCATATTTTTCCTATTAGGTGCCCCTTAGGGATGAGCTCCCAGCTTGGTCTGCACCCATATTCAAACCTAATTTTCTTGTTCAGAGGTTCGACAAGATTTGATGGGTGTTTGGCCAAGCTGAAACTTTAGTTTCAAAGAGAAGTGAAACATTTATCAGCAGTATCCCTACTGTTGCTAAATGAGAAAGCTTCCCATTGAGGCTGGCTGCTAGAGAAGTGGCAGCCAACTAACAACCAGTGACAACAACTAGTGCATACCCCTTTCAGTTGTCAACCAGTGATTCCAGATGAATGGTGGGTATAGTGTAAAAAACAAACAAACAAAAAACCTAGAAAAATAGAGTAGGGTCCCCCTAAATTCATACAAACCTTTCAGAGATCCCCAGTGATGTAATTAATAAAATGCCCATATTTAATCAGTTACTGTACATCACCTGGGATACCATGTCCATTTGTTTACATTTAGCCCTGGGACTCAGGATCTGTCATTCTTGGTGAGTGAGCTACAGGCAAGAGGATTGGACTTGTTAATGGGTTGGTAAGTTTTTATTTAAGCAGACAATGTTCATAGTGATTGACTAGCATATGCATCACTGAAAGATATGACTGACAACTTATTTACATGGGATTTTATTTATTTATAGGACTTACCAAAAAGTGTCAATACAATTATTTACTGTTCACTTTTTTGTGAAAGGGTATTAAGTGTGTATTTACCTGGGGTGGTATCTGGGACACCCTTATTTTTAAAGAACGCTTCAAGATTCCAATAAGTTCCCTGCCTGCAGAACCCCCCCCCCCCCAAACCTTGTGGCTAGTAACGTATAGAAGAGGCCCTTGTCCTTTATCTACATGGGAACAATCCCACCAGATATCTTTTAAGGGGGGGGGGGGGGGGCACATGCTCACCTTCCCCTTCCTTGCCTGCCAGGCTGCATGTTCAGGTGAGGGTTTGGTATGGATTTTGGTCCCTCCTTAAAGTGATAATAAAGGCAGATTTTTTTTTTCTTAAATAACACACATGTCATACTTAACTGCTCTATGCAGTGATTTTGCACAGAACAGCCCTGATCCTTCACTTCTTGGGTCCCTCATGGAAGATCATGGCTCCTACCTCCTGCTAAGTGTCCCTATAGCAAGCAGCTTGCTGTGGGGGCACCCAAGAAGGCTCACTCCTGAGCTGCTGCTCTGTGTGTCCATTCACACACAGAGCACAACTTGGCCCAGCCCCTGCTCTCTCCTCTTTGGCTCACTGGCTGTAATCGACAGTAGCGGGAGCCAATGAGAAGTAAGAGATACAGGAGAGCCACTGCTCTTGTGTACATCGCTGGATCGAGATGGGGCTCAGGTAAATATTAAGGGGTGCTGGGTGGCTGCTGCACACAGAAGGTTTTTTAGGTGAAAAATCTTGAGTCTTTACAACCACTTTCAAATCTATATCAGACCCTCATAAAGGATAAGAGTCTGGTATGCATTTTTAGGGGGAGCCCCCGCAATATTTATTTTTGTGTGGGGTTCCTCAATAACCTCTATACCAGACCCTCATGTAGGATCGTGCTATTTTTCTAGCAATGCTGCTATACACGCTGACCTTTTTTCCACTTGTGAATGCATTGATTTTAAGCTTACACAAGCAATTTCCCTTGATTTAATACTGTATTTAGAGGTTCCCTTTGTGCCTTTTTTTGTTTTTGCCTCCTTTAAAGGCTTGTACACACTATAAGAAAATCGGGCGAACATTTTTGTCCAAATAATTTTTGAACAATTTTCGTACACAACTTTCGACAGCATGAAGAAAAAAAACCTTGAGTCTTAAGAGCCAATTTAAAACAAACCATAACTGATTTTTTAAATGTGCCCCCTATAGACTTAAGTGGGGTTGGTATTTAGGGTCTCAATTTTCAAAATTTACGATGAGTTTGAGAAACAGAAGTCAAGTGCATACAGCCATGGCCAAAAGTTTTAGAATGACACAAATATAAATTTTCACAAAGTCTGCTGCTTCAGTGTTTTTAGACCTTGTTGTCAGATGTTACTATGGTATACTGAAGTATAATTACAAGCATTTCATAAGTGTCAAAAGATTTTATTAACAATTACATTATGTTTATGCAAAGAGTCAATATTTGCAATGCTGACCCTTTTTTTTCAAGACCTCTGCAATTCACCCCGGCCTGCTGTCAATCAACTTCTGGGCCACATCCTGACTGATGGCAGCCCATTCTTGCATAATCAATGCTTGGAGTTTGTCAGAATTTGTGGGGGTTTTGTTGTTCACCTGCCTCTTGAGGTTTGACCACAAGTTCTCAATGGGATTAAGGTTTGGGGTGTTTCTTGGCCATGGATCCAAAATGTGGATTTTTTTTGCCAAGCAAGGTGCTCCATCATGCTGGAAAAGGCATTGTTCATCATCAAGCTGTTCTTGGAAGGTTGGGAGTTGTTTTCAGAGGATGTTTTTGTACCATTCTTTATTCATGGCTGTGTTCAAAATTGTGAGTGAGCCTACTCCCTTTGCTGAGAAGCAACCCCACACATAATTGGTCTCAGGATGCCTTAATGTTGGCATGAAACAGGACTGATGGTAGCGCTCACCTTTTTTTCACCGGACAAGGTTTTTTCTGGATGCCCCAAACAATTGGAAAGGGGATCCATCAGAGAAAATTACTTTACCCCAGTCCTCAGCAGTCCAATTCCTGTACCTTTTGCAGAATATCAGTCTGTCCCTGATGTTTTTCCTGGAGAGAAGGGGCTTCTTTGCTGCCCTTCTTAACACCAGGATATCCTCCAAAAGTCTTTGCCTCACTGTGCAAGCAGATGCACTCACACCTGCCTGCTGCCATTCCTGAGAAAGCTCTGAACTGGTGGTGCCCCTAACCCGCAGCTGAATCAGCTGTAAGAGACGGTCCTGGCACTGGCTAGACTTTCTTGGGCGCCCTGAAGCCTGCTTCAGAACAATTGAACCTCTCTCCTTGAAGTTCTTGATGATCCGATAAATGGTTGATTTAGGTGCAATCTTAGTAGAAGCAATATCCTTGCCTGTGAATCCCCTTTTGTGAAAAGCAATGTCGACTGCACATGTTTTCTTGCAGATAACCATGGTTAACAGATGAAGAACAATGATTTCAAGCACCACCCTTTTTTTAAAGCTTCCACTCTGTTATTCTAACTCAATCAGCATTACACAGTCTTTTACTTTTCAACACTGACACCTCTGTTAACGAGGGAATCACTGACATGATGTCAGCTGGTCCTTTTGTGGCAGGGCTGAAATGTTTCTATTTTTTTCATGGCAAAGCAGGACTGTGCAATTAATTGCAATTCATCTGATCACTCTTGATAACATTCTGGAGTATATGCAAATTGCCATTAACCACTTAACGACCGCCCACTGTAAATATACGTCAGCAGAATGGCACCGACAGGCAGAATCACGTATATGTACGTGATTGCCTTTGTATAGTTGGGGGGTCCGATCGGACCCCCCTTCTTTACAGTGGGTGGTCGTTTTACCTTCGGGAGCGATCCGGCATGAGGGGACGGCCGTTCGATTCCGGCCACCCCCTCTCGATCGCTCCCGGCGAATGAGAGAGCTTCCCCTGCCTGCCAGGAAGGAAGAAGTGATGTCATCTCTCCTGGGGCGCTCACATATACCGAGCGCCGTACAGGAGAAGATGCAGGTTAGTACACACAACACTACACTGACACCAGGACACATAGGCACATAAATCGCCCCCCCAGGCCCCCCCAGACACCCCCAGATCACCCCCCAGCCCCCCCAGCCCCCCCAGCCCCCAGTCACAGTGTCACTGGTTGCAGTGACCATTTATTTAGTGATCACTGCAATCAGTGACATTTGTGACTGTAAAAGTGTCACTACATTTAGTTTTAGGTCCAGTGTAGCCCCCTAACCCCCCCTAATAAAGGTTTAACCCCCTGATCACCCCCCAGATAACCCTTTCACCCCCTAGCACCGCCGTCACTAAGCAATCATTTTTCTGATCGATGTCTTAGCGTCGGTGATGCTGATCGGTAGCCAGTAATTTTTTTTAGGTTCGCCGCAGGTTTTTATAGCGTCGGGTACCCCCATATATTACCTAATGAAGGTTTAACCCCCTTGATCGCCCCCCAGGTAACCCTTTCACCCCCTATCACCACTGTCACTAAGTTATAATTTTTCTGATCGATGTCTTAGCGTCGGCGATGCTGATCGGTAGCCAGTAATTTTTTTTAGGTTCGCCGCAGGTTTTTATAGCTTCGGGTACCCCCATATATTACCTAATAAAGGTTTAACCCCCTTGATCACCCCCCAGGTAACCCTTTCACCCCTAGCACCGCCGTCACTATGCGATCATTTTTCTGATCGATGTCTTAGCGTCGGTGATGCTGATCGGTAGCCAGTAATTTTTTTTAGGTTCGCCGCAGGTTTTTATAGCGTCGGGTACCCCCATATATTACCTAATAAAGGTTTAACCCCCTTGATCGCCCCCTCAGGTAACCCTTTCACCCCCTATCACCACTGTCACTAAGCGATAATTTTTCTGATCGATGTCTTAGCGTCGGCGATGCTGATCGGTAGCCAGTAATTTTTTTTAGGTTCGCTGCAGGTTTTTATAGCGTCTGGTACCCCCATATATTACCTAATAAAGGTGTAACCCCCTTGATCACCCCCCAGGTAACCCTTTCACCCCCTAGCACCGCCGTCACTATGCGATCATTTTTCTGATCGATGTCTTAGCGTCGGTGATGCTGATCGGTAGCCAGTAATTTTTTTTAGGTTCGCCGCAGGTTTTTATAGCGTCGGGTGCCCCCATATATTACCTAATAAAGGTTTAACCCCCTTGATCGCCCCCCCAGGTAACCCTTTCACCCCTATCACCACTGTCACTAAGCGATAATTTTTCTGATCGATGTCTTAGCGTCGGCGATGCTGATCGGTAGCCAGTAATTTTTTTTAGGTTCGCTGCAGGTTTTTATAGCGTCTGGTACCCCCATATATTACCTAATAAAGGTGTAACCCCCTTGATCACCCCCCAGGTAACCCTTTCACCCCCTAGCACCGCCGTCACTATGCGATCATTTTTCTGATCGATGTCTTAGCGTCGGTGATGCTGATCGGTAGCCAGTAATTTTTTTTAGGTTCGCCGCAGGTTTTTATAGCGTCAGGTACCCCCATATATTATCTAATAAAGGTTTAACCCCCTGATCGCCCCCCAGGTAACCCTTTCACCCCTATCACCACTGTCGCTAAGCAATCGTTTTTATGATCGTTGTCTTAGTGTCGGTGATGCCGATAGGTAGCCAGTAATTTTTTTTTTAGGTTCGCCGTCAGGTTTTTATATAGCGTCAGGTACCCCCATATATTACCTAATAAAGGTTTTAACCCCCTAATTGCCCCTAGTTAACCCTTTCACCAGTGATCATCATATAAGTGTTACGGGTGACGCTGGTTAGTTAGTTTGCTTTTTATAGTGTCAGGGCACCCGCCGTATATAACCCAATAAAGGTTTAACCCCCTGATCGCCCGGCGGGTGATATCAGTTAGGTTTTAGCGTCAGAGAGGGTCTGCGTCACACCCCAGGCAGCGTCAGTTTAGTGCCAGTAGCGCTAACACCCACACGTGAAGCATACACCCCCCCTTAGTGGTATAGTATCTGAACAGATCAATATCTGATCTGATCAGATCTATACTAGCGTCCCCAGCAGTTTAGGGTTCCCAAAAACGCACTGTTAGTGGGATCAGCCCAGATACCTGCTAGCACCTGCGTTTTGCCCCTCCGTCCAGCCCAGGCCACCCAAGTGCAGTATCGATCGATCACTGTCACTTGCAAAACACAATACACATAACTGCAGCGTTCGCAGAGACAGGCCTGATCCCTGCGACTCCAGTGCTGTAGGAGGTGATTTCACCACCACAGTTAAAAAAAAAAAGCATATATGCCGAAGCATTGGGGCAGCAGGAGCGGAGGAGCGATTTTGCTCCTAATGCCGCGTATATACGGTCGAAATTCCGACGGAGGCTTGCCCGTGGAAAAGTCTGACCATGTGTACGCGGCATAACTTTTGCGAGAAGATGCCCCCATGCTTCGGCATATATAAATGGTGCATGTATGCCCATCATTAGAAGTGGGTGGATGAAGGGCGGTATTCTAATGGTGGGCATACCCACCGATCAATCTTTTTTTTTCGTTCAGCCAACAGGCTGCATGAAAAAAAAGATTACAATACATGTCCAACAAGGACCAGCAACGTACTGGTATGTTGCTGGACTTTGAATGTTTATACCAGAATGATGCCTGCGGGTTTAGGTATCATCTTGGTATCATTCTTTTCAGCCAGCGGCCGGCTTTCATGTAAAAGCAATCCTAGTGGCTAATTAGCCTCTGGACTGCTTTTACAAGCAGTGGGAGGGAATGTCCCCCCCCGGATATAAAAAGCGCCATTGGGAAATTGGGAAAGCATTTTATCACACCGATCTTGGTGTGGTCAGATGCTTTGAGGGCAGAGGAAATATCTAGGGTCCAATAGACCCCAGTTTTTTCAAAAAAGAGTACCTGTCATTACCTATTGCTATCATAGGGGATATTTACATTCCCTGAGATAACAATAAAAGTGATAAAAATAAATAAATATGGAAGCAACAGTTTAAAAATAAAATAAAAAAGCAAAATTAATAATAAAAAAAAAAAAGCACCCCTGTCCTGCCCTGCTCTTGCCCAATGGCGAACGCAAGCGTCGGTCTGGCGTCATATGTAAACAGCAATTGCACCATGCATGTGAGGTATCACCGCGAAGGTCAGATCGAGGGCAGTAATTTTAGCAGTAGACCTCCTCTGTAAATCTAAGGGGGTAACCTGTAAATGCTTTTAAAGTCTTTTAAAAATGTATGTAGTTTGTCGCCAATGCGCGTTTGTGCGAAATTTTAAAGCATGTCGTGTTTGGTATCTATGTACTCGGCCTAAGATCATCTTTTTTATTTCATCAAACATTTGGGCAATATAGTGTGTTTTAGTGCATTAAAATTAAAAAAAGTGTATTTTTTCCCAAAAAATGCGTTTGAAAAATCGCTGCGCAAATACTGTGTAGAAAAAAAAATGAAACACCCACCATTTTATTCTGTAGGGCCTTTGATTTAAAAATATATATAATGTTTGGGGGTTCAACATAATTTTCTTGCAAAAAAAAATATGTTTTCATGTAAACAAAAAGTGTCAAAAAGGGCTTTGTCTTCAAGTGGTTAGAAGAGTGGATGTAAGCTTCCTAATGTTGTGTATAAAATGCCAGAACAGTTCAAAACCCCCCCAAATGACCCCATTTTGGAAAGTAGACACCCCAAGCTATATACTGAGAGGCATGTCGAGTCCATGGAATATTTTATATGTTGACACAAGTTGCGGAAAAAATACAATTTTTTTTTTTTTTGCACAAAGTTGTCACTAAATGATATATTGCTCAAACATGCCATGGGCATATGTGGAATTACACCCCAAAATACATTCTGTTGCTTCTCCTGAGTACGGGGATACCACATGTGTGAGACTTTTTGGGAGCCTAGCCGCGTACGGGACCCCAAAAACCAAGCACCGTCTTCAGGCTTTCTAAGGGTGTCAATTTTTGATTTCACTTCTCACTGCCTATCACAGTTTCGGAGGCCATGGAATGCCCAGATGGCACAAAACCCCCCCAAATGACCCCATTTTGGAAAGTAGACACCCCAAGCTATTTGCTGAGAGGTATTGTGAGTATTTTGCAGATCTCGCTTTTTGTCACAAAGTTTTGAAAATTGAAAAAAAAAAGAAAAAAAAAATATGTTCTTTCTTCATTTTCAAAAACAAATGAGAGCTGTAAAATACTCACCATGCCTCTCAGCAAACAGCTTGGGGTGTCTACTTTCCAAAATGGGGTCATTTGGGGGGGTTTGTGCTATTTTGGCATTTTATGGCCTTCAAAACTGTGATAGGTAGTGAGGAGTGAAATCAAAAATTTGCGCCCTTAGAAATCCTGGAGGCGGTGCTTGGTTTCCGGGGTCCCGTACGTGGCTAGGCTCCTAAAAAGTCCCACACATGTGGTATCCCCGTACTCAGGAGAAGCAGCAGAATGTATTTTGGGGTGCAATTCCACATATAACCATGGCATGTGTGAGCAATATATCATTTAGTGACAACTTTTTGTAATTTTTAATTTTTTTTTGTCATTATTCAATCACTTGGGACAAAAAAAAAATATTCAATGGGCTCAACAGGCCTCTCAGCAATTTCCTTGGGGTGTCTAATTTCTAAAATGGGGTCATTTGGGGGGGTTTTGTGCTATTTTGGCATTTTATGGCCTTCAAAACTGTGATAGGTAGTGAGGAGTGAAATCAAAAATTTGCGCCCTTAGAAATCCTGAAGGCAGTGCTTGGTTTCCGGGGTCCCGTACGTGGCTAGGCTCCTAAAAAGTCCCACACATGTGGTATCCCCGTACTCAGGAGAAGCAGCAGAATGTATTTTGGGGTGCAATTCCACATATAACCATGGCATGTGTGAGCAATATATCATTTAGTGACAACTTTTTGTATTTTTTTTTTTGTCATTATTCAATCACTTGGGACAAAAAAAAAAAATATTCAATGGGCTCAACATGCCTCTCAGCAATTTCCTTGGGGTGTCTACTTTCTAAAATGGGGTCATTTGGGGGGGTTTTGTACTGCCCTGTCATTTTAGCACCTCAAGAAATGAGATAGGCAGTCATAAATTAAAAGCTGTGTAAATTCCAGAAAATGTACCCTAGTTTGTAAACGCAATAACTTTTGCGCAAACCGATAAATATACGCTTATTGACATTTTTTTTACTAAAGACATGTGGCTGAATACATTTTGGCCTAAATGTATGACTAAAATTGAGTTTATTCGATTTTTCTTATAACAAAAATTAGAAAATATCATTTTTTTTCAAAATTTTCGGTCTTTTTCCGTTTATATCGCAAAAAATAAAAATCGCAGAGGCAATCAAATACCATTAAAAGAAAGCTCTATTTGTGGGAAGAAAAGGACGCAAATTTCGTTTGGGTACAACATTGCATGTCCGCACAATTTACAGTTAAAGCAGCGCAGTGCAAAATTCTGAATTCACCTCTGGTCCTTTAGCTACCAAATGGTCCGGGGCTTAAGTGGTTAAAAAAACTTAGGCAACAGACTTTGTGAAAATTAATATTTGTGTCATTCGCAAAACATTTGGCCATGGCTATACACTCATTCCTAAATAAGAAAGATTTTGTATATTCTGTGTCATTTTTTATGTTAACTGTTTTGATCATTGTTGTATAATATTCTATCTGTCCTTCAATATTTCAAAGCAATCTTTTTTTGTGTATGCCTTTACCAAAGCACCCTAATGTTTAGCGTTTGTGAGTTCATAACTCCATAACAGGTTTATATTGTTTAATGGACCTGATCTGTGGAGTGTAACAGCTCTTATTTAGGCACCCAGCTGAGTTCCAAAGCTACACACAGCTTATATCAGCAGGGGCAGTGGTGAGCACCAGCTCACTCTGATGACAATAACATGCTTTCAGTAAAGTTGTGTAAATAAATGTCAAGTGGAGAGAAAAACAGTACCCACTGACCCTTTTTTTCTAAGTGATGCCATCCATACATCAGGAGAATAATACAAATAAATTTGCAGTCTGACTGCATTGTCTCCGCTTATTTTGGACCAGCCACAGAAATATTTCTGTGCACTTTCCTACAATTAACACCTTTGTGACCAGACAAAATGTGCAGTTCTGATGTGTCAGTACAGTATACAGTATATAACAATTATTCTCCAAACACTTTGCATACTAAAATTTATTAATTTGTGTTCCATTCTTTTAGGGAAACATGATGCTTTTATTTGGTTATTTTTTTTAATTAAATACCCCATTGTTTATCAATTTTTTTTAGCTGTGAATGTGGTGAAGAAAAATATAAGCAAGTAAAAAATTTTATGCAGTGCAATATACAAAAAATGTGGGTCAATAGATGTCAGTACAACGCAATGCACTTCAATGTATCTAAAAAAAAAGTGTTAGCATTTGCCCCTTGATATTGCCTATACAGCAGCCACTTAGGGATCAAAGTTTGCTAGACAGTGTTTTGTACAGTTTATACCAGGTGTGCAAAAATGTCCAGTGGATGCATAGTTATCGATCAATTCATAAGGCTTGTGCAGCCTTATAATGAAAAATATGTCCAGGTGGACCAAAATTAAAAGAAAAACCTTAAAAAAGCCATGATTTGGCAAGAGATTGCCTATAAAAGGTATCCAGGCTGGCAAAATATACAAATCCCAACAAACAGCAACTGGTAAGTACTTTTTTTTGTTTAACAATGTCTTACAGTTGGACAGCATTGTGAAATGTATCACTACAAATGTAATGTGTTTGGTTTTTTTGTGCACAAATGTCAACACACATGTGAACGTTTTTCTGCCTGTAGATATGTGCATAAAGTATTGCTAGTGTAAAAGAGGGTAACATACCCTCTTTTCAAGGCACCTTGCCTTCATTGTGAGGAAGGACATCCTGTCCCCTAAAAGGGATGTGATGGTTTGCTAGGGGGATCTATAAGCATCTAAAAACCTCTTTTATAATGTCCCCATCAATCATGGGGACCAGTCTGCAGGGCTGCTGATAAGGCAGTACAACTGGTCCTCGTGTACTGGGGCCCGACCCAATCAGCTCATCAGGCTGGTCCAGACAGTTTTATAGTTAATTTCTGCCAAAGAAAAAATAGGAATTTACTAAACTACACCCCCGCTCCTACTCGTTTACGGGTGTGTATAATTACATTTTCCTGGGCCCCATCAGGTCAACAGAGTAGCCCAGGAGGTGAGAACAGAGGACAGAATTTTTCTTTCTTTTCAGGATGCAGGCATATAATACCCTGCATTTGTGCTGCAAAAATTATAGTTCCAGATGGCCCCCCAATGCCTTGCCTGGCAAAGTCATTCTTTTGTGCATGCTCCACTACCTCAGTAAAAGCTGAGGCTGATTTGAGATGGCTCAGAGGGAGCAGCAGGACTAATCCTGGCAATAGGTGGCGGTTCACAGACAAGCAGCCAGGCTGCACACGGTGACACTCACACACACAGACTAATTTGGATAGCAGGTACAATCCTCAGAATCCCCACTGTGTCCTCTGATCATCAGGCCCAGACTGGCCATAGGGTACACCAGGCATTTGTCCTAACATGTGGGCCTGCAAGCCGTTGGTCACGACAAACCAGTGGACTGTGGGGAGCCGGCAGGTGGACAGTGACCACAGCTCTGCCTCCCCCAGCCATCACTTCTCTCATGTTAACTGCAGAGTGGAGAGCAGAAGGCATCATAGTGCTGGATGGAGGGTGGTGACGGGAGCTGTTTCAGTGATTGGTTGCTAGGTGGTCCCAACAACCAATCACCAACTTTTTATTATGAATTCTGGCAGTTCCTGCTCCTGTCTTCCACCCAGTGCTATGCAGTCTCCTGATCTCTGCTCTGCTGTACACATGCAGGCAGGTAGGAAGTGATACCTACACAGCACTGTGTGTAGGTGGGGAGGGGTGATTTAAAGGGAGGCAGAGGACACTGTTTTGGGGGGTACAGGACACTATTTGGGTGGAAGTGGGCAGAGGACACCACAGTGGTGGTGATTTGAAAGGGGTGTACAGGACACTACTGTAGTGGGAGGGGGGCAGAGGGCACTGCTATGGAGTAATGAGGACACTACAGTTAGGGGGGGTAATGTGAAGGGGGCAGATGACACAGCATTGGGGAGTATACAGTGGGGGGTGATGTAAAGGAGGCAGAGAACACTGTGTTGGGGGTACAGAACACTACTGTGGGGGGAGGAGGGCAGAGAATACTGCTATGGGGGGGGGATACAATAAAAAATAGGCCAAGGAATTTTAGACTGAGCAGCCCATATTTTGGTCCAGTCCTGGCCTGATGATCATCATTATGATAATCACAGCACAGGAGGTGCTCTATGGCTCTGTCACTGTCACATTGCTGATGGGTGCAGACTTTGTAAACTTATGACTTAACTTTTAAAGATTTATATTCATTTATAAAAAGAAAAAACAGACATACAAGAAATACAAAAATCTTACGAGGCATTGAAAGAGCCTACAGTCTAACAGATACGAAAAACAGTTAAGGTATGGTAAGGCATAAAATTCTAAGGCAGTACCGAAATCTCTTCAGAACACTCAAGCTGCTAGGATATCTGTTCCAGGAGCTTGGAGAGGCTCTCCTGGCACTCCTAAAGGGAGCATACTGTGCCTGGAAAACCGCCCCCGAGGACCTGGAGTGTGCCATTACCATGGATGTGCTATGAGTTTTAAATATGGTAGAGTGGATTAGGTACCTAGCCTATATGCCCCGAGGGGAGGGCCCTTTGACCTAAGGACCTAAAGGTGCTTAGTCAACACTGTCATTTCAATTGTAGTAGAGGGCCATAGTGTATAAGCGAAGGGAGGGGGGGCAGAGTAGAGATGGGAAGAGAGGGTAGAGGGATGAGAAGCCAATCAACAACATGTTAGAGTGTGGGGTAGAGATGCGTGTTTGTTATGTCTGAGTGCACTTATGGCTTAACTTATGGATGTACTGAGTGTTAAAGACTGTAACACAGTACAGCCTTAAGAAAGTCAGCACCCAGCAGGCGGGTGACACTGTGACAGAGCCATAGAGCACCTGCTGTGCTGTGATTATTATAATGATGATGATCATAGGACACAGTAAGATGCTGCCTTTTTACCTTTCACCCAAGCTTTCTAATTAGGGTCATCTGTCAGTTTTTCATGCAGAACTTATTGAAAGCTCTATGTAGGTCTATGGGAGACAGGATGTAAATGAACTTGTGTCCGTGTACACTTACCTATCTCTGTGTCCATTCATGTCCAGAAAAAAAATGGAAAAGGACTGTGTACTTTTTATTTTTCCAGACCTAAACATAACAGTTTAGAGGTAGGCTGTAAATATTCACAAGTCTATTTACATCTGGCCACCTGTTGGTGTATCAAAGTTCAATGTTATTCTAAATAATAAAAGTCTATCAAACTACATATAATTACCATAGTGTATTAGAAAGTTAATAATATTAAGTTTAAAGGTCACTTCTATATGCCTTTGTCAAGGACACAGAAGTAATCTGGTCACGCGTGGATTTCTGTCTTGATACTTTTTCAACATAGACTTTCTTTTTTTTTATAAATTCTTTCTTTTTTTTTTTATTTCACATTACATGTTTTCACAATTTATACATTACAATTTCATCAACTACAAGAAAAACATTATTACACTCTTATATTATTTTTTTGTCTCCTTGATGCTTCATTACTTCAATGTAAATTCTCTTTTCCTCACCTTTCCTTCCCAATAATATCCTCCCTCCCTTCCCCACCAAAAAAAAACATCCCTGGGGGGGGGGGGGAGAGGATGGAAAGGTTAACCTCCCTCCTCTTTGCTCCCTAACATCCTCTCTCTCTCCCCAACCCCCCAACTCTCCCCCCATCTCCTCCCTAAATTTCAGGTAGGGTGCCCATATCGTCCGGTACCTCTCATCTTGATCTTTCAATGCCATCGTAAGGTTCTCCATTTGTTGAATCTCTGCAATTCTGGTGAACCACTTTGCTCTGGTTGGGGGGCTCTCTTCTTTCCACAAGATGGGGATACACGCCCTCGCAGCCACCAGAAGATGTCTTAACACTGAGTTTTTATATAGACTTTCTGTCAGCATGTTGGGAGGAGTTATGTGGTTTACTATAGAACTATTCACTTCAGCCCCGGAAGGATTTGCCCCCTTAATGACCAGACCATTTTTTGCGATACGGCACTGCGTCATTTAAACTGACAATTGTGCTGTCATGCGACGTTGTACCCAAACAAAATTGACGTCTTTTTTTTCCACAAATGGAGCTCTATTTTGGTGGTATTTGATCACCTCTACGGTTTTTATTTGTTTCGCTATAAACAAAAAAAAGGGAAAATTTTTTAAAAAAATTTATATTTTTTACTTTTTACTATAATAAATATCCCCAAAAAAAATTTCTTCCTCAGTTTAGGCCGATATGTATTCTCCTACATATTTTTGGTAAACAAAAGCGCAATAAGCGTATATAGATTTGCGCAAAAGTTATAGCGTCTACCAAAAATATATATTTATGGCATTTTTATTATTATTATTTTTTTTACTAGTAATGGCGGGGAGCTGCGATTTTTATTGGGACTGTGACATTGCGACAGACAGATCGGACACTTTTGACACATTTTTGGGACCATTGACATTTATACAGTGATCACAGCTAAAAATAGCCACTGATTACTGTATAAATGTCACTGGCAGGGAAGGGGTTGACACTGGGGGGCGATCAAGGGGTTTAAATGTATGTCCTAGGGATTGATTCTAACTGTGGGGGATGGGACTGCCTGGAGGAGGAGACATATCGTTTTTCATACATAGTATGAACAACAGATGTGTCTCCTCACCCCTGACAGAACAAATATATGTCTGTTTACATTGACAGATCTCCATTCTATGTCTCTCAGTAGCGATCGTGGGTGCCCGGCGAAAATTGTGACTGCCGGGCAGGCCCTTTGGCTCTGTTTTCGCGTCTAGTGGGCTTAAAGTGGCGACGTATACCTAAGGCGATTTGCCCAGGCGAGCTAACCTGCCGCAGTATAACTGCGGTGGCTGGTCGTCTAGTGGCTATACCATACATGCAGCAGTGGGATGTTACTTTCAAAATTAGTTAACTACTGTTTGTGACTATACTTGGAAAAGGTTTAAATTGTATTACGTCATGTTTATACATAAAGGAAGGACTAGAGATGAGCATAATTTCAGAGAGAACTCTGCACTTTGAAAAGAATATTACAATCTGATCTCTCCCCTTCTGAAATACTTGAAATTCCTTGTATCCTGCTTTGCTCAAAATAAAAAGCTTTTGCTGCAAACCTTGAAACACTTTGAGGTCTCCAGTTCCTACTGACGAGGAAGACTTTTTTACACTACCTATCATCACAAGTCTAAGCCTGTCTGCAGTGTGGTGTATGCAGACACAAACTAAGCAGGCATGGATGTCAAAACACTGACATTTCTCTCGCTAAGCTCCACTTATGATTGGTGAGTTGCTCTGGCAGCTTCCTGGTGGGTTAGCTAAGGCAGGTTTAGACTAGGGTCTGAACATACCGGAGCTCCTCCCAGCTAATTAGTTGTTGTCAAAAAAGTTCTAAACATATCACATGCAGAAAAGCTGTTGTTTTGAAGCAGGGTCAGGGGCGACGAGGGTCCCAACAGGTAGACTGTACGGGGCCCCATCATTTCTAACAGAAGTCCTGCCCATCAGTCATCAATTTTTACATGTTGCAATCCTGCTGCTAATGACATATTCACTGCTGGAGTCATACTGCAAGGAATCCCAAGTAACATCATTGACCAAAGATTCCCAGTGATAAATGTAAATACCCATAGCTTGGAATTTGCGTTTTATTGGTGGGAGTGTGGCATCTCCAGCCCACCCAAAACTGATCATCATTTAATCCAATGGTCCTCTGAATAAGGTTAAGATTGTGCCTGGTCAAATAAACTGCCCCGGAATTAAATAATTTCATCCAGTGTAGTATGCAAAGGATATTCAAAAGAGAAAAACCATGTAATGGTATTTATTCTAACAAAATTTAAATGAATGGAAAACAAGATTTTACAACGTTATCAACCAACATACTATACATTTTGAAGCTGCAGCCTGCATTGATGTGTTCACCATATTCCTATTTTTGGAAAAGTAGGCAAATTTGTCTTGTTGGGAAATTTGACCTGATTTGGACAGAGAGAATTTTAGCCATTTATTCTCTGATCTGTAGACATTGAACCTCTAAGCACTGTACACTGTGCTTGCTCCAAGCTGTGGTTAAAGCTTTATTCAAAGTTGTAGTCTTATTTTTCACACAGTTATGATGCACGCAGGTAGCCTTTACAACATTAACAGCATTCTCTACATTCACCTGCATGGATGAATGTAGTATTCTTCATTTATTACTGAGTATGCCAAAGGTGCATTCCACTATCCTGCTTGTACAGAACAGTTTGTAATTACAAATGCATTCCACCTGGTTCAGGCCTTTCTGAGAAAAATCCTGCATTAGGTGTTCACCAATTCCAAAGGACTCATCTCGCACAAAGACAAATTGGTATGCAAGTGATTCAATTAAAATGTAAAAAAATTAATACATTTCAGAAGTGAATGTAAATTAAGTAACCAATGGGTTAAATTTGTTTTCCTTTATATGATACAACATATGTGGACTGGTAAAACAGTCTGAATATTCAATATTCAAGCTGCCATTTCCCCTCCCTCCGCCGTTTTAACTTTATTGGGGTAATGACACCTCACAGCTGTGGGTGGACAGTGTTTATGGAAGTCCTTTTTTAGATTACAGCCATTTCCAGATTAGTCCTTGTTCATGGGGGCTTCAGTTGTTATATGTTACCATTGTATACTGCAGTGACATTTTCTGACATCTGTAAAAAATGCATTTTTCATCTGCAATTGCTTTCTGTGACTTTCATTACAAAATAATATCTGAAACAATGAAGAGATTACTGACCAGAGTGCAACTATCAGATACTCTGTGGGTTACACCACAGTCCCGTATGCTGTGTCCTGAAGTTCAAGGTCTGGTCTCAGATTTCCCATAAGTTTGTGAAAGCTGAAAAAATATGAGTTATTTATATAGCATTATCTTGTGACATTAGAACATGGCTGGATAAAAGGGAGTTAGGAAAATACAATCATAATTTATTGCATAAATAATTTTAGTAATTTTTTTTGTTAATATTCAATTCACTTCAATTGGCCAATCATGCAAAAAGCATTTTTTTTTTCATAAAATATTTCATAGTAAACCAGAATGTTTACACATACCTGTGTTTGCGTCCTGCTCCAAGGATTTATTTAGGTCAGTGCCAGATTTGATTTAGTTAGTGTTAGGTCAAGGTAAGGATCAAAGGTCAATGTCAGGGTCAAAGGTTAGGGTCAAAGGTCAGGGTACAAACAACAAATAACTTTCACATTTGTAATATTGCTATGATCATCAGAAAAATTATTTTGGGTTGTTCTTAGGTGGTAAATGATGATAATAAAAAAATCAGGAAATATCTGTTACCATAAAAAGTAAGTCCAATTTGTCCTGAAAAAAAACAAAGTATAATCTACCTGGATCCACAAAGTAGTTGCAATGTATAGTTTTTCTAACACATGTCAAAGTCGCAAAACTGTGTTCAGGCATTAAAGTGGTTCTAAAGGCAGATGGTTTTTAGAATGCATTAAGATAAAAAAAACCTTCTGTGTGCAGAAGCCCCCCTCAGCCCAACTAATACTCACCAGAGCCGCATCTTGATCCACCAATGTTGCATGAGATTCTCGGCTGTCCGGACTCTCCCTTCTCATTGGCTGAGACAGCAGTGGGCACCATTGGCTCCTGCTGCTGTCAACCAAAGTCAGTGAGCCAATGAGGAGAGAGAAGGGGCAGGCCGAGCCACTGGTCCGTGTCTCAATGGACACACAGAGCAGCTGCTTGCTGTGGGGGCACTCAGCAGGAGGGAGGGGTCAGGAGCACTGTTGAGGGACCCGAGAAGAGGAGGATCTGGGCTGCTCTGTGCAAAACCACTGCACAGAACAGGTAAGTATAACATGTTTGTTGTTTTAAAAAACAAAACAAAACAAAAAACAGACTTTAATATCTCTTTAAGAGTTGTTTTACCTTCAGTCACTAAAGGTTGAGAGGATGAAGCACTTTTTAGGAATCGAAAACAGGGCTACATTTAAAATGAGAAGCTCTGGATATTGTGATGCTGTTTAACCGCTTGCCGACTGCCTCACGCACTTATATGTCGGCAGAATGGCACGGGCAGGCAAAGCAAGGTATATATACTTGCTTTGAATCTGCCGCCTAGCATCTACCTGTTCTGCCTAGTGACAGGACACTGATCATCTGCTCCTCTCTCATTGGGAGCAGTGATCAGTGTCATGTCACAGTAAGCCCCGCCCCCACACAGTTATAATCAATCCCTAGGACACACTTAACCCCTTCCCCACCCCCTACTGGTTAACCCCTTCACTGCCAGTGTAATTTACACAGTAATCAGTGCATTTTTATAGCACTGATTGCTGTATAAATGACAATGGTCCCAAAACAGCGTCAAAAGTGTCCGATGTGTCCGCTATAATGTCGCAGTCATGATAAAAATCGCAGAACGCCGCCATAACTAGTGGAAAAAAAAATAATAATGAAAATGCCATAAAACTATCCCCTATTTTGTAGACGCTATAACTTTTGCGCAAACCAAGCAATAAACGCTTATTGCGATTTTTTTTACCAAAAATATGTAGAAGAATACGTATCGGCCTAAACTAAAGAAAAAATTAGTTTTTTATATATTTTTTTGTGATATTTATTATAGCAAAAAGTTAAAAATATTGCTTTTTTTTCAAAATTGTCGCTCTATTTTTGTTTATAGCGCAAAAAAAAAAAACGCAGAGGTGATCAAATACCACTGAAAGAAAGCTCTATTTGTGGAAAAAAAAGTACATCAATTTTGTTTGGGAGCCACGTCGCATGACTGCGCAATTGTCAGTTAAAGCGACGCAGTGCCGAATCGCAAAAAGTAGCCCGGTCATTTAGCAGCCAAATACTCCGGGGCTGAAGTGTTAAAACTAGGAGACATTTTGCAAGAGTGTAAGTAGTGGAAATGCAATATTTATAGGCAACATATTCATCACCATGTGCAACATGTATACATGTATACAGTGCCTTGAAACAGTATTCATACCCCTTGAACTTTTCCACATTTTGTCATGTTACATCCAAAAAAGTAAATGTATTTTATTGGGATTTTATCTGATAGATCAACACAAAGTGGCACATAATTGTGAAGTGGAAGGAAAATTATAAATGGTTTTATTTTATGTTTACAGATAAATATGTGAAAAGTGTGGTGTGCATTTGTATTCAGCCCCCTTTACTCTGATACCCCTAACTAAAATCTAGTGGAACCAATTGCCTTCAGAAGTCACCCAATTAGTAAATAGAGTCCATCTGTGTGTAATTTAATTTCAGTATAAATACAGCTGTTCTGCGAAGCCCTTAGAGGTTTGTTAATGAACCTTAGTGAACAAAGAACATCATGAAGGCCAAGGACCAGACAGGTCAGAGATAAAGTTGTGGAGAACTTTAAAGCAGGGTTAGGTTATAAAAAATCCCAAGCTTTGAACATCTCACAGAGCTCTGTTCAGTCCATCATTTGAAAATGGAAAGAGTACGGCACTACTGCAGACCTACCAAGACATGGCCATTCACCTAAACTGACTAGCTGGACAAGGAGAACATTAATCAGAGAAGCAGCCAAGAGGCCCATGGTAACTCTGGAGGAGCTGCAGAGATCCACAGCTCAGGTGAGAGAATCTGTCCACAGGACAACTATTAGTTGTGCACTCCAAAAATATTGCCTTTATAGAAGAGTGTCAAGAAGAAAGCCATTGTTGAAAGAAAGCCATATGAAGTCCTGTTTGCAGTTTGCGAGAAGCCACATGGGGGACAACGCAAACATGTAGAAGAAGGTGCTCTGGTCAGATGAGACCAAAATTGAACTTTTTCACCTAAAAGCACAATGCTATATGTGGGGGAAAACTAACACTGCACATTACCCAGAACACACCATCCCTACTGTGAAACATGGTGGTGGAAGCATCATGTTGTGTGAAAGCTTTTCTTCAGCAGGGACAGGAAAGCTGGTCAGAGTTGATGGAAAGATGGGTGGCACCAAACACAGGGCAATCTTTAGAAGAAAACCTGTTAGAGTCTGCAAAAGACTTGAGACTGGGGCAGAGGCTCACCTTCCAGCAGGACAACGACCCTAAACATACAGCCAGAGCTACAATGGAATGGTTTAGATCAAAGCATATTCATGTGTTAGAATGGCCCAGTCAAAGTCCAGATCTAAATCCAATTGAGAACCTGTGGAAACAGCTGTTCACAGACGCTCTCCATCCTATCTGACAGAGCTTGAGCTATTTTGCAAAGAAGAATGGGCAAAAATGTCACTCTCTAGATGTGCAAATCTGGTAGAGATATACTCAAAAAGACCTGCAGCTGTAATTGTAGCCAAAGGTGGTTCTACAAAGTATTTACTCAGGGGGGCTGTAAAAAATTTAAAAAATGTTGAAAACCATCTATCATTTTTTTTCCACTTCACAATTATGTGCCACTTTGTGTTGGTCTATCCCATAAAATCCCAACAAGATACATTTATGTTTTTGATTGTAAGATGACAAATGTGGAAAATTTCAAGGGGTACTTTTTCAAGGGACTTTATATACGGTAATTATTTTTCTTCATATATTTAAGCCTTCTATTTCATATTTATTTACCAACTCACAGTAGAAAAACAGGTTATGGAATCTTATCTAAAGGTTTAACAAACACTTTCCACCATTTCGGTAATCCAAATAAAGTTGGATTAGTGTTAGAAGTGTTGATAAGTGGATACCTTCTACATAGGAATGGCAATACTGAACTGACATAAATGTATGCAGAAAATTAGCACACAGGATCAACTTGCTGGTCACTGAATAATTGTATTTGTTGTCTGAAGTTGTTCTTTAATAAAGTTTAAAAATATTGGTAGAGTGCACCATTGCAATAGAGTGCCAATACTGAGGCTGCTATGTACACCGTGTCTCCTTGTTTTACTGAACATTTTCATTACTAGAAAATTACTTGACACACATGGGATATAAAAATATTTTTTTCTCTCTATTTTATAATGCCAGATCGGTGTACATTTTAGAATCCAATAAGTATGCAATTTAGCAATGTAGCCCTTTGCATTGCATGTAAATGCTAAAGCTATACTGTGTTCTATGGAGCATAGCAAAAGAAAATTATCATAATTTAATATCATCTGGCCCACACTCCATACGTTTTATACATAATAATAGTTATTGTTATTACTGCTTTCATGAGTAATATTATTATATAGTCTCAAGTAGGACAGTAGCCATGCCTAGCACTGCAGATAATATTATAATCAGAAGCACTGAAGAAAGGAAGAGTCAACATAATGTATAATGCATGTTACTCTGAAAGATAATTGTATTTTAACATCAGATTGGACCGTTCTGTACCAAGTAAAATGATGAGAGCAATAGCATGCAGATGAGGTTCTATCTACTTAGCAAGGAAAGTCTATTATGTAACATGGCTGTGCTTTGCTGTAATAAATTGATGTCAGCATGGGAACAGATGTAATTCAATGGATGTATTTGTTTTATGATATTGTGAATGTGATAATGAGCACATTTACACTAATTATATTAAATCAATTGTAAAAAAAAACATGAAAAAAAAACACACTAGAAATTTCTAAAAAAGTATAAGCAGCAAACCTTATGTGAGACATGTGCACAGTAAATGAACATAATATATATATTGTTGTGCCATTCAATCGTATACATCAAATCAAATAGTCCACAAATAATGTGACAAATAATGTGACATCAATGTGAAAATAAGTAAAAAATCAGTCCACAAGTGAAGTGAAAATGACTCCTGATAGCGATCTCCACCATCCACCACCGAAGTAACACAGATATCAGTGCCTCCACCAACAGCTAAAGGGCTCGCTTACCAGCTCCAATAGATCCCTCATTACAAGGAAATGTTAGCGCTTGTAGCTTTAGCCCAGCCAAGGCTTTTCTCCAGGTCCAGATGGTCTGCCAACACATTCACCCCTTGATGCCATAAAAGTTATTGTGGTATCTCAAAAGAACAAAGTGCTCCACATAGTGTAAAATCTTTGTAAATTTATTAAAATAAAAGTAGTAAGTGCATTTAATTTATTTTAATGATTTTACAAAGATTTTACACTATGTGGAGCACTTTGTTCTTTTGAGATACCACCATATCTTTTACGGCATCAAGGGATGAATGTGTTGGGAGACCATCTGGACCTGGAGAAAGGCCTTGGCTGGGCTAAAGCCACAAGTGCTAATGATGTAATGGGAGATCAATTGGAGCTGGTAAGTGAGCCCTTAAGCTATTGGTGTATCACTTTGGTGATGGATGGTCAGAAGTCCATTTTCACTTCACTTGTGGACTGGGTTTTTACTTATTTTGAATAGCGATTGAATAGCGCAAACCTATATATATATTTTTTATATTAAATCTATTACATTCTGATGTTAAAATTATTTCCTTTAGGCACAACTCCAGGCATTTTGTTCATAAAATGGTCCCCCCAAGCAACATGAAAAAAGCAGCTCACCTGTAACCCAGGGTTGTTTACCATAGTACTCCTTTTCTGCTACAAGATGTCGCCAGTTTTTTGGGTTTCATGACACCCAACATTACTCAACCCTGAATATTGAGGACATACTGTAAGTGCAGGGTGTCATGGGCTCACTCCCTGAGTGGGCACCATCACCACACCTATCATTCACAGTGTAAATTTATAAAGAGAGTGGTACTGACATTATCACATTGGTGCCTCTTTCTAAATCAGTGAGGATCAAGAGAATCAGTGAGGACCAAGATAAGAGGCAAAGAGGAAGATGATCCTATGGCATCAAGTGACTGCCCTGATGACATCTGGAAATAGGAGTGTAAAAATGCAAAATGAAAAAAAATACGCAGGTGAAAAGGACACAAGGGTGGGGAGTGGATCAATATAGGGGTTAGCACAAAGTCCAAAAATGGGATTTAAAAAACGACATTACCCTATAAAGATGAAAAAGTTGGTTGGCTCAGTAAACATTTTCTAAATATAAAGCTCACTATGCCATTTGCCTTTGTCCAAAAGTTTAGCATATAAGTAAACTGGAGTACCAACATTTTAGGAATGCTTTACACATGTAGCGGATGGTTACTACTAGTTACTAACATCCACCATATCACCCTGCTGCCAGACCTCCATATATCACTCTTCAGACACAATGAACAGTCATTTGCTTTGTTTGGTTTTTGTTTATTTGGGGAGATATAACTGGGTTGGGGAAAGGGGATATGGGATGCCCATAGAACAGATCACTTTGCCATCTTGGTTACAGAATTGTTTAAATGAATTGAGCTGATAGACTCTAATATTCACAGTCACTTTCCCTGCATAACTCCTGCAGACCGTTGCTCCTCCTCTGCATCAATTCCTGCAGACTGTTACTCCAGGACTCCATTCCTCCTGGACAAAACTTTACTGTGAACTATTAGTCTTTCTGCCTCATCATCTTCACTTTACCCCAGGGATCACTCTGAATGGCCCCAGGTACTTCGCTGACATGCTGAAATGTTATTAGGCCAGGGGCCTGCAGTACCCCTTTTTGGCGACTTAGATGTTTAGCAGCTTGAGTTAGTTGGTGGACTACTGATCCCAGCTAGCCTGACATGCAAATCCTGTGCCCGCGGGCCACATCGATTTGACACAAAACCCCACAGTCTCTCCTCTGGCCTTGCACCCAGCTCCCCTGGCATGCCTATTCCATATATCCACTGTGCCTCACTCACCGACCTTCTCCTGCCCTGAGTCCATGGTGAAGAACTTAACTGGACATGCGTACCGATCGCTTCCCCTAGCCCCTCTGTTCCAGGACACCTCTTCTATGACCGTGTAAGGCGGAGGCTCCCTCTCAGCTCCTCCGCTGAGGCGCGCACACCCCCAGATGGGGGTGGCCTCCTGCTGCGATCTAACACTCCATTCTTCACGTCTCCCAGCCGACAACTCCCCTCCAGTGGGCTTGACTGGAGCTTATGAAGGAGGCCTGCCCTCTGCCAATTTCAGTTGGGGATTGGTCAGGGCTCCTCACATGAGCTCCCTGTCACTCCAGCTCCTGGCCCTGCACCTCTTTCAGAACATTCTCCTTGGAAGCAGGGGAGGAGCACAAGAACTGAAGCACAGGTGGTCACACCCACTGCTACACTATCCACTCCCTGCCCCAGATCAAATACAAGCAGGCCAAGCTTGCAGCATAGGCCTGCCTAAATGTACCTGCCTGGCAGCTACCACACAAAAATCCTCACCTCTAGCACCTACCTAAGGTAGAGGGTGCTACATTCACCCCCCACCAATTTACAGCTGGTCCCCAGATGTGAAAAAAAATGTAAATTTCCCAAAAAATACCTCCTGGGCCCAGGACTAAAGGGCATCCCATAAAATAGGTTGGATGGGGAAAAGGGAGGAAACTTGGACAAGGCTATGCACAAATAAATTAAGTACAAAAATATAATATGTACAATCTGGTCACATATTCACACTGTACAAATTTGAGCACAGATTCCTAACTACAGGTCCCTGCAGCTAGGTTCATACAAATGGAGACAGAGCATTGCTCCCTCAGGAGGAATACTCTGACTCACACAGGTCTTCATCGGTGGAGATGGACAGCCGTCCCATCTATGGCGTTCCTAAAAGAAAACACAAATAACAACACAACCTAACTATAGACTCTAACTATACAAGCACTTCACCACTGAGAGGGGGTTACTGTCCTCTCTATGGTGAAGAAATCCTTTCACATTTATAATTGAAGTGTGTATTTTCCCACCTGCTGTCACTCTGCCAAGAGGGATCTAGGGGAACCTCCTGAGGAGCACAGCCAGACATACACAAATGGCAAGTGGAAACCTCTTCTTGCTCCTGAATGGAGGGGCTCCTCCCGAAGTGGCAAGTAGCAAGAGGTTTGGCAGGGACAGTACATCCTAGTGTCCATGATAATTCTGTCCATCAGGCACCCTGGGTGGCAGGCAAACACTGTCCCTGCATAAAGTTTGTCTCTGAGAAAACCACACAGGCCCTGCCCTGTCCTTGCAGTCCCTGTGGCCGCTTCTACCTGGGGGCTGTACAGCCCAGCAGTCCTGCTCACAGATAGAAGCGTGGATCCGGCAACCTCCTCTGGCTATTCCCTTCTCCTCGGACTGAGACCTAGTGGCTCTTGGTAGACCGACCAGGACCCAGTCTTTGTAGATTGCATGCCCTAATTTCCATTCCTACCGAATGTCATTGAACCAGGCCCAAGCACCACTCTCTGGCACCCTCAAAGGTTTTGGGACGTGCAGGTATTCCCACTGTGATTGATCACAATAGTAAACAAGCTGTCCTGAATGAAAGTCGTTCACGACAATTTGTGTTTCCATGTTATCATGTGATTGCTGTGATTGGTCACAGCAATCACATGATACCTGGGCCGCTCACAGTGGCTGAGTACAGAGCAGTGTGATCACCCCAGGGAGCGTGCATGAGGCGTGAAAGTGGGAGGACAATCCTAGATGGCCTGCCAGGACTGGAAAGCACCCGCCCAGCCATATTATTACAACACAGCGGGCTTGAAGTGGTTAAGATAAAATAAAAAAGGTGCGCTGTCCATTTAAAGTGATTGTAAACCTTTGTGTTCTATTTTTTTTAACCACTTGAGTCCCGGACCATTTGGCTAGCCAAAGACCAGAGCACTTTTTTGCGATTCGGCACTGTGTCGCTTTAACTGACTTTTGCGCGGTCATGCGAAGTGGCTCCAAACTAAATTAACTTCCATTTTTCCCTCAAATAGAGCTTTCTTTTGGTGGTATTTTATCACCTCTGCGGTTTTTATTTTTTGCACTGTAAACAAAAATAGAGCAAAATTTTGAAGAAAATGCAATATAATAAACATCCCCCAAAAATATATTTAAAAAAAACTACTTTTTTCCTCAGTTTAGGCCGATACGTATTCTTCTACATATTTTTGGTAAAAAAATCTCAATAAGCGCTTATTGATTGGTTTGCGTAAAAGTTATAGTGTCTACAAAATAGGGGATAGTTAGTTTTATGGCATTTTTATTAATATTTTTTTTTACTAGTAATGGCTGCGATCAATGATTTTTATCATGACTGTGACATTATGGCGGACACATCGGACACTTTTGACACATTTTTGGGACCATTGTAATTTTTACAGCGAGCAGTGCCATAAAAATTCACTGATTACTGTAAAAATGACACTGGCAGTGAAGGGGTTAACCGCTAGGGGGCCAGGAAGGGATTAAGTGTGTCCTAGGGATTGATTCTAACTGTTAGGGGCCGTGGCTATGAGTGACATGTCATTGATTGCTGCTCCTGATGAGAGGGAGCAGACTATCAGTGACAGTGTCATTAGGCAGAATGGGGAGATGCTTGTTTACACTTGCCTTTCCCCCATTCTGCAGCTCTGTGACCCGATCGCGGGACACCGGCGGAGATCGAGTCTGCAGGTCCCGCGGGCACGGTCACGGAGCTCACGGCAGGGGCGCGCGCACCCGCACAGGGGGAATTTCAAAAGTGACGTAAATATACGTTACTCTGCCCAGCCGTGCCATTCTGCCGACGTATATGTACAGGAGCCGGTCATTAACCGGTTAAATAACAAACATGTCATACTTACCTCCACTGTGCAGCTCGTTTTGCACAGAGTGGCCCCGATCGTCCTCTTCTGGGGTCCCTCAGTGGCTCTTGCGGCTCCTCCTCACATCAGATAACCCCCTAGGAGAAGTGCTCTCCTGGGGGGTTACCTTGCGGGCGTGCTCCCGAGTCCAGCATTTGCGTCCATAGACACGAATGCCGTACTCGGCCCCGCCCCCACAGCCGCATCTTTGGATTTGATTGACAGTAGTGGGAGCCAATGGCTGCGCTGCTATCAATCTATCCAATCAAGAGCCGGGACCCCGTGCAGAGAGATAGAGCGCGTCTCTGCCAAGGGAAATATGGGGCTCAGGTAAGAAAAATGGGGGGCTGGGGAGCCGGTCACTGGCAGAAGTTTTTTCACCCTAATGCATAGGATGCATTAAGGTGAAAAAACAAGAGGGTTTACAACCCCTTTAAGTCTCAGGACCATAAACAAATTACAAGTGCAAAAAAGCAAGTGTAAAAAACGTTGAATATGTGCTTACACTTTAAATCACACATGGATAAGTGCAAATAAGCAAATATACAAAACAATAAATATTTACTGGCACTTTAAATCACACAAACAATATACAGTATATAATTGTTCAAATAAACAAATGTGAAAAATCCAAATGTAAAAGGTACAAATAGGGAGACGCCTCATAGAGCAATACAGTCAAATCCTCTTTATTAAAAAAGGATTTGCACTTACATTAAGGCAGCAATGGTAAAAAAAAACATCTGTGGTGTTACCTGACTCGCTGACACGTCATGATATCACACACAGACTCCGCCTGATGCATTTCCCCACAAATAGCATCCTCTGGGATTGGAGTGGTAAAGCCATATAGCTTTTAAAATGTGGAAGTATAATTTCGAATAACACTTGCACTGTGGCAGTGATTGTGATCGAGCACTTCCCCAACATCACTTAAGCTGGAAACAGATAGGGTGAATAAGTAATTTCCTTTCCTGCATCCATGGATTGAAAATGGCTAATTTCCCCAATCAACACAGTCAGTACTGATAGGTGAGTCCCCTCCATAGAGCTATTTTGTTCTTCCGGCGAGGGGGAAGCCATCCTTGACTGGAGAACACAGTGATTATCGCTAGTGGCTATAACTGCTGGCAATAATCTCAGAAAAAATCCAACAGGCTAGTTGTATCCAAGTTGATCAATTGATCAACTTGGGTACAATCAGCCTACCCATATATGGCTTGAATCTCGGCAGGTTCCAGGCCTATGCATGCAAAGATAAGGTATTGATCTGTATCAGCAAACTTGTAAGAAGGAGCACAGTTTTATCTAGATTGATTCATATTTCAGATCTCACACTGTCACACTGTCCATTAGCTCTAGGACATTCATCAGTTTATTTGGAATAACAGCACCAGAAGCCAGGTTATTTATGTATAAAAGATATGCGAAAGATTTACAGCACTGCTGGTTGTGATTTAAACAGCGTAAACAGCTGTGTCCACATAAGCCATTACAGGCCAATTTGGTGGGTTGTAAAACACTGTCTAACAAATCACAATCTACACATCTGTACTACAATAAAATAAATCCATCTATCATTTTGTGTTGACTTCCTCTTTTTGTTCAGTTACAGTGTTTCATCATCTGTAAATATATATGTTTAACATGTGTTTTCTGAGTCTACTATAAAAAAATGGCCAAGAGTCCACTCAGTAATATCAAGGGGAGGGGGGGGCTCATATGCATCTCTCAGATACATTTCACCAATTCACTCACAAGTCTAAATTCTTAATGCAAGTACACTACAATAAAGATTATTATTATATTATTAAAAAGTGGCAGCTGTTTATAGCTGATTCCAATGAGATAAAAAATATGAGTTATTTATAAAGATCCATCATGTTGTGCTAATGATTTGTGAATTGAGCCGAATTGGAAACTTTACTGATAAATTAAGTTTTATTTTGAATGTTGCAGTTGGAACACTGATTGTATTTTAACCACTTAAGCCCCGGACCTTTTTGTAGCTAAAGGACCAGGCCCCTTTTTTGCGATTCGGCACTGCGTCGATTTAACTGACATTTGCACGGTTGTGCGACGTGGCTCCCAAACAAAATTGATGTCCTTTTTTCCCCACAAAAAGAGCTTTCTTTTGGTGGTAATTTATCACCTCTGCGGTTTTTATTTTTTGCGATATAAACAAAAATAGAGCGACAATTTTGAAAAAAAATTCAATATTTTTTACTTTTTGCTATAATAAATATCCCCCAAAAATATATTTAAAAAAAAACATTTTTTTCCCTCAGTTTAGGCCGATACGAATTCTTCTACATATTTTTGGTAAACAAAATGGAAATAAGCGTTTATTGATTGGTTTGTGCAAAAGTTATAGCGTCTACAAAATAGGGGATAATTTTATGGCATTTTTATTAATAATTTTTCTCTTCAGCTCTGTGACCTGATCGCAGGACACCGGCGGCGGCCGGGCCTGCGGGTCCCGCGGGTGTGGTCATGGAGCTCAGGACCGGGTCACGAGCGCGCTGCCCACGGCTGGGCTTCTTAAAGGTGACGTACCTGTACGTGCTTGTGCCCAGCCGTGCCATGCTGCCAACGTATATCGGCGTGAGGTGGTCCTTAAGTGGTTAAAGAGAAGCTCTGATGGTTTTGTGTTTTGTTCTAGCTCTGTTGTTAAAGTGTATGTACTGTATAGCCGAAAACCATTTTCATTCAGGTTTGGTTAATGTAAGGATTAACACCCTTTTTATATTATGTTTTGCTGTCTTTGTCCCATTGGAAAGATTTCCTTCACTTCATGTCCCAGAGATGCAAAAGGAAATAAAGGAAACCTCTGCAAACAGGAGAATTCCCTTGTTTAACAGCTGTCACTGGAACAGGCAGCCATAATGGAAGAATTTCCTGCACCTATTATTCTGGTGATAACTTTTAGATTTCCCAACACTCATTGAAAATAGTCAAATGGGGGCATTTGTGTGCTTTTGATGTATTTTTGCTTTCAAAGTATTTTATTTTCAAATAGGAAAATACAGAGTAACATATACGATAGCAATATAGAAGATAACAGTTTTTAACTGGTAGCATGGGGGGGCTGGAAAAGAACACCACGAAAGAGCTTAAATTAAGGAGGGTCCGTACTCGTAAAAAACTCTATCATGTGGTTAATCATATCACCTGACCTACAGATTTCAATCAAAGGCATACTTCCTCCCAACCTCACCCCATCAACAGAGCTCGGGGAGCTAAATGCTCTCCCCCAGTCCCCAACATCCTGGATAGGGAAGGTGTCACGGAGCCACCTCCCCCCGGCACCCCAAAAGGGCACCTACTGTGCCAGAGGGAGGTAACCCCCCCTCCCCCCAGGGGGGAAACCCCCAATGGGGCTAACTCACTCCTAAGAGGACCTCTAAAGTTGTACCAATAATAGTAATTCGATACCCTGTTAGAAGAAAGGATAGATAGTCAGAAAGAAGAAAGGTAGGGAAGAAGGGGGATAGGGTAGGGTGGGGGAGGGGAGGGAGGCGAGGTTCACCAAGTGCTTAATTTAAGCTAGGTTTTAAATCTGCGCTAATCCAGGAACTAGAGAAATACCCAGGAACTGAGCCCATGGTTCCCAAACCTTCTCAAATTTACTTGTTGAATCGTTGATGATACTGGCAAGCTTTTCCTGGGCCATGATCCAAGATACTTTCCTGATAACTGCTTTAGTGGAGACATTTGGGTGCTTCCACGCCTTGGCTAGTGTAATTTTGGCTCCTAGCAATATATAGTGGATTAGTAAACGATCGTGTTTGGATATCTTGGGAATATGAGCGTTTAGTAAAATGGTTTCCGGAGACCTGGGAATCTCGCATCCCGTGACTCTTTTAATGAGATTTAATGTCTTTCTCCAGAAGGACCTGATTCTAGGGCATTCCCACCACACGTGGGCGATTGTGCCCCTCAGATGACACCCCCGGAAGCATAACGGATCAGCCGTTGGAAAAATCTTGGCCAATCGTGTTGGTGTCATATACCATCTAGTCATAATTTTTAAATTTGCCTCCATGAGAGATGTATTGATGATTCCTTTATATGCTGTGGTTAGAGCAGACTGCCAGGTCTCCAAGTTCCACTGAAACTTGAAATCTCCCTCCCAGGCTACCATGTAAGGGGATTTTTCAGTCGGGTGGGAAAGTGACGCATAGATGACTGAAATGCCTCCCCTCTGCTCCATGGGTTGACTGCACCAAAGTTCATAATTTGAAAATTTGGGAGGATCAGGCTTTTCGGGCCATATTTTATGCAAGAAATGGCTAATTTGCTGAAACCGAAATCTCTCAGACTGAGGAAGGTCGAGGTTGCTTACACAATAGGCCAGAGAAATTGGGCCTCTGGACGTGAAGAAATGGCCTATACGGTACAGCCCTTTGTCCAGCCACCATTGAAAGGCCTTTATGTTTAACCCCGGGGGGAAACTCGGGTTACGGAATAGGTGTGAGAGGGGTTGCATGGCTGAGGTAAGGTTAGGGTTCAATTTCACTTTATCCCACATAGCAAAAGAGTGTGAGAGAGTGGGGGCCAAGATAGGTGGTCTATTCTTAGGTGAACACCACAATAGGTAATCCAGGGTATGATGTGGAACCGCCTGGCGTTCGATTTGTATCCAATCTGGTTTTCTCCCTTTAGCATATACAGTGGAGAACTGGGACAGTCTTGATGCTAAGAAATATCTATACAAGTTTGGCACACCCAGTCCTCCTCGTTTTCTGGAGTGATAAAGAGTCTGTTGGTTGATCCTGTATCCCGATCCCCCCCAAATAAATTGTATAATTTTGCTCTGGAGTGACTTGAGATGGTCCCTCCTCAGTGGAATGGGGAGAGCTCGGAAGAGGTAGAGCAGTCTAGGCAATAGTGTCATCTTGACAGCATTTATTCTTCCCAACCAAGATAAATTTTGCCTTGACCATAGTTTTATGTCTTGCTCTAACTTGTGATACATGGGAGGGAAGTTTTTAGCATAAAGGGACTCAAATTTAGAAGTCAGGGAGATACCCAAGTATTTGATATTACAATCATTCCAGGCAAATTTAAAATTCATTTTAAGTAGGGAGACCATCTCAGGGTTAAGAGAGACGTTTAGGGCTTGGGATTTGGCAAAGTTAACCTGCAAACCTGAAACTGTCGCAAAAGAGAAAAGAATTTTATTCAAATTAGGTAGGGAGGTTAGTGGGGAGGTGATAAAGAGTATTAAGTCATCCGCAAATAATCCACATTTGTGCATTTGGGGCCCACAAGTAACCCCCTTTACATCAGGATTCTCTCGTATAGCTATCGCCAGTGTCTCTATGGCCAATGCAAAAATTGCGGGTGACAACGGGCAGCCTTGCCTTGTTCCTCTTGCTATGTGGACCGGGGAGGAGTAATGTCCTTGAATTCGAATTCGCGCTGTGGGTGTGGAGTATAGTGCTTTCAAGGTTCCTATAAATTGATGCCCAAAGCCCCACTGCTCTAACAGGGTAAAGATGTACTGCCAGGACACAGTATCGAATGCTTTTTGTATGTCCAGGGAAAGTAGCATTCCCTGTTGCTTAGGTCCTCCTGGCCAATTAGACTGTAAGATTGAGACTATATCAATAGCTCTTCTAGTTTGATCAGGGCCCTGTCTGCCTGGGATAAATCCCACTTGGTCTCTGTGAATATAGGAGCTGATGAATGAGTTTAGTCTGTTTGCAAGGACTTTGGTGAGGATCTTTAAATCGTTATTTATCAATGATATTGGTCTATAGTTAGCTACCTCTTCTGGATTTTTATCGGGTTTCGGGATAACAGTAATGAATGCTGAGTTCAGGTCAGGTTGTAGGGGAGAGCCGGAGGTTGTTTTGTTAAAAAATTTTGTCATAAAGGGCGTTACTATCTCTGAGAAGGTTTTATAGTAGGGGACTGATAGACCGTCCGGACCTGGAGCCGTTCCCCCCTTTAGGTTTTTGATAACCTCCATGGCTTCTTCCACTGAAATTGGGTCCTCCATGATGGTTTTGTGTTCATCAGAGAGTTTAGGAATAGGGAGGGTGTCTAGAAAACGTGAAATGGAACTAGCGGTAACCTGCTGACCCGCACTATAAAGCTTGTCATAGAACTCTCTGAAAGCTGTCAGGATTTTGGAGGGATCAGAAGTCGTGATCTGATTAAGTGATTTGATCCTCGGGATTGTGTTTAGCCTCACCCTGGGGGTGAGTTTATTGGCCAGCATCTTGCCTAATTTATCCTTCTGGGTATAAAATTTCGCTCCGCTCCATCGGATCAGTTTTTCGGCTCGTGTTGTCAGGGCTAAGTTAAGTTGCAGTCTGACTGAGTCTATTTGTGTCATGCTAATTCTGGTCGGGTCTTTTTTATGTTGGGCTCTGAGAGAAGCGTACATTCTCTCCAGTCGAACGATATCCGCCATTCTTTCTCTTTTGATTTTGGATGCGAGCTGGATAAGTTTACCTCTGACGGTTACTTTATGGGCTGCCCAGAGTACTTCTGCGGATACCTCCCCATTGTTATTTAAAGAGAAGTATTCGGTTAGTGCTTTATTAATCTCGATCACATTAATGGGGTCTGACAAAATTGACTCATTAAGCCTCCACTGGAAATGTTTGGGTCTGTGTGAGAGTGAGTCGAGAGATGCTAACACTATAGAGTGATCCGAGAGTGACGTGTCTATAATCCGAGCATCATTGACATGTGGTAGGTGATGTGAGGGGATGAGAATGTGATCTATCCTGGCATAGGATTGATGGGGGTAAGAGAAATGGGTATAATCTCTTGTCGTTGGGTTCTGTTCACGCCAAACGTCCGCCAAACCATGCGCATGGAGAAGTCTAGCAAATTTTAGGCTGGCCCTGGTGGGGCGAGTTAGAATGGGTTTGGCTGGGTTGGACTTATCTAGCCCACGATCAAGCGCAACGTTGGAGTCACCCCCAAATATGGGAGTCCCCTCCAGCATAGGGCTCAGGGTTGACATCATTGACTGAAAAAACCTCAGTTGCCCTTTATTTGGAGCATAGTATGAGACAAAGGAGAAAACGTGCCCCTCAATTAGGCCTTTCACTAATAGAAACCTGCCCTCTGGATCCTTGTACTCGGCTTGCCAAGTGAAATTACACGATTTTGAAAATAAAATTGCAACCCCTTTTGATTTGTCTTCTGCCTTTGCCAAATAAAAGACCGGGAAGTGATGGTGTAAAAAGGCAGGGCTGTACCGTCTAGGGAAGTGAGTTTCCTGAATCAGAACCACTTCTATTCCCAGGGATTTGTAACTGTCAAATATTTTCCTCCTTTTTATTGGAGAATTAAGACCCTGAGCGTTGTGGGTAGCTATTTTAAGTATAGGTTTTGGTGCATTAGCCATGGAGAAGAGTTGAGTGTACGCTGTCTATCCCTGCGTCACTTACCTTTAGGTGAGCCGGATCTCTAGTCGCCTTCTGTGTGGACCCTCTGTGAGATGGTTTAGTTTGACTGGGAGCCTCAGTGACAGCCTGGATGGATTCTGAGAAACACACAAATATTAAGCATCTTAGATCGTAGATGGGGGAGGGGAGGAGGGAGAGGGAAGGGGTATACAGAAAGAGCAAGATCGAAAAGATAGAGGAAGAGACCATAGACAGCCTCTTCAGAGAAAAGCGGTCCGCTCCCGGGGGAAATAACTCTTCCCCCGGGCCGGACCTTACAAAAAGTGTCTGCACCACTGTGAGCAGACAACCCATCCCACAAATCTTCGGGAGACTGAGGGATAGGCGGAGGCGCATGCTGAGCACCCAGCTCCACGGCGCTCAACTAACTTTTATTCAATTTTAGAAAAATCTAGCACAGAAGGTTTAAATTCCCATAAAGGAGGGAACCCCACTCCTCCGGGATGAGCAACTGGATAACTACCCCTCACCCGCCCCTTTTCAGAGCAGGCATTGTGGTGAACAACTTAGATCTACTATCCATTATAATGGTGGGAAAACATTTGGTTCAGTAACTAACCCACCAACATTAGGGGGCCACTATGAGCCCAACTCGTAGAAACAACCACTTGAGAAACATAAGGTTTCTGTCATCCAGTGAATGGTGATAATGAGCCTACCGGTTCGTTTAAGGCCTTATCCAGAACTATAAGTAAAATCAATTTGGGAAAACCCCAGGTCGGGTCCATATCTATGTATACTAAAAATTAAGAAAGTTTGTTCAGTAGAATTTGGGAGGGCAATTGCCCCTTTTAGAGTAATAGGAAGTCTCTGATTAGTACTCCCTTTGGGAGCCAAGGAAGAGAGTAGGAGATATAAAAATAAAATCAAATTAATAGCTGGCAATACTCAGGTCGGGCGAGTGTCTTTCGCTTTCTTCGTTTTCGGGTTGTTCCACAGGGGCGTCAGGGGGCTGGAGGGTGGTGGCCTCTTAGTAGAGTTGTTTGCTGGGTTTGAAGTGTCCATATCCGAATCTAGCGAGATCAGCTTCAGTGTGAGGAGGGTCTTCTCGCCATCTTGGAAATTAGAGAACGAATAAGGTTTACTCTTGAAAATGAATTTAACGGCAAATGGGAATGCCCACCAGTATTTGATGTCCTTCTGGGCCATGATCCCTAAGAGAGGTTTCAGGGCCCTTCTTCTCTGGATCGTGGAGGGGGATAGGTCAGCGAAAATTTGGATAGGGTGACCTTGATGGGAGATCTGTTTCGCTGCTCTGGATTGCTTCATTATTTCCTCCTTAACCTGGTAAAAGTGAGGTTTAGCGATTACATCCCTGGGGGAACCATCTTTTCTAGGAGGGCCCAGGGCTCTATGAACCCTGTCCAATTCCAGACGGTGTTGCGGTATGTTAGGGATCAGGGATTTAATTATTTCCTGTGTCGCTTGTGAGACCTCTGAAAAGGTTTCAGGGAGACCCCTGATTCTGAAATTGGATCTCCTGGATCTATCTTCAAGTTCATCGATTCTCAATAGGGCTGAGTCTAGCCTGTCTTGAAGTGTCTGGATGTGGCTAGCATTCTGGTTAGTGATTGTAACTGTCAAATCCAGCTTGTTCTCTATGGCTTCCATCCTGGAACCTAAGTTCTGGAAGTCAGCTTTTATATCGCCAGTAATCTTAGCTGCTGTGTTGGCCAATCCCCTCTCCAGTAAGGCAGACAACTTCTGGAATAGGTCATCGTGATGGGGACTTTCTTCATTAATCGGGGGTGTGAGGTAGGGGCCCCCTTGGTGTGCATGAGAGGGTGTCCCTGCTAAAGGGACAGCATTGTCTCCAAAGTGTCTGCTAAGTAATGATTCAGTCGATGCTGGGGATGGGGTCATATGGTGCATGATCATGCTTTGGCTGGCTGGGGTGTATGGCAGGGTGGCGGGCGCTAGCACTTGCCTCTGCTCTGGATGTCCCTCCATGTCAGCAGCGTGTAGCTGGGCCGCGGCGGCCATCTTGGTATACCCCGGCGTCTGAACCCGGTCAAATTGCGGCCCGAGGTCTCTCCGTACCTGGCTTCCTCTCATACGGCGGGGTTCCCTGGTGATCTGGGAGTCTGGAACGCCCGTTGTAGCTCGTCGATGGTCCCTCTGTGCGGTGCTGTGAGCGGCGCTAGAGCTAGGTGTGGCGGAGCTCCGGCTCAAGCGGCCATCTTGGATACTCCGCGCATGCGCCGTCTTGATGTATTTTTGATGCATTTTTTCATGCATTTTTTTTTAGGAGGAGACTGGATTTTGTACACCAAACTCTGCCAAAAACTAAACATGCATGTACATGTGTTTAACGTGCATTTTACATGCATTTTTGGTGCATTTCCCTTTAAGTCTAGAGGACCAAAATCACGCTGCAACCATATCCAAGTAGCACACATACGTTTTCCAAAAACACGCTGCACTGCATTGATGTGAATAGGCACCATAGAAATGTGATTTCTATTGTCGTGTACTTCTACGTGACTGAAGTGAGAACCAGGCCTTACTAATCAGTACAGAATTTTCACTTCAATCATCCAAAATTGTATGCAAGCACATGTCTTTTTTTGCCTCTATTGCACATGATTGGGTATTCAAACGTCCCCTTGTCCGCTAAGCTAAGTAAAAATTCACTTAGAGTAAACAGTCTCTTGACATTTCCTGGCAGTTTACAAAAAAAAATAAAAATATTAGCCTATTTATTGTTGATTTGCTGACATTCTTTTTAATAGCTAATTATGACTGTGTTAATACTTTGCAAATCATTGTTAAATCCATAATTTGCAGATAGGATAACTGCAATATATAAAAATAATAGAACATTCCCCACTATGGGCTAATAATCACATTACAGTATAGTTATGTTTGAAAACTGACATCCAAAGTCATTTATTTTGGCTATCATACTGCAACCACTATAATGTAATTATTTTCAAAAAATTGTATACTTTAAGGCAAAGTAGTGGCATTACAAACACTGATTTCATTAATTACCTTTGATCTCTTGTATTATGTTCCGTCCAATAAAAGGGCCACAGTTTGTTTATTGCATGGGGAGCAGACAAAGCCGTTTACCATTGTCTAAAGGTGTCTAAAGAAACCTTACCTATACACAACACACATTGGGACTGATTTCTGGAAAAAAACATTGAATTGATGCCATTTTCAAAAACTGGGGCAAAGCTAAGCCTCAAGCAATATGATTTCCAGTATCATTTTAAGTATGAAACTGATGAGGATTCTAATGAAACTAGGTATCTGATAGTTGCCAAAATCTTTAGCTCCACGTTTGCTGTACTGGTTATTCACCAACTACATGAATATTATAGCTGCTACCAAATTAAAGACAACTGTAAGTTCAAAGGAATTTTAATACAGATGTTAAGAAAACATATTTGTCTGCAATAAGCAAAATTGTTAGATGAAAATAGTTCTAAACAATATTTTTTAGTGACGTGTCTTTTAATAGTTACCGTACTTATTCGCAAAGAAACCACTAATGAGTCTTTAAAAAAGTTGCTGTAAATGCTTTAAATATAATTTTATGTGGTTATAGCACCATGTTAAAGTCTTGCAATTGGTCCCTTTGCAAAAATCATTATATTGACAAATGGAGTCTTTCTATTCTGTGTAGCATATATGATTTCACACAGCAAAAGACTGTATAAGATAAATGAAATAATTAAGTAAGAAGGGCTTATACTGCATTTGATATCATCCTTGGCACAATCTTGATAACCACTTAGGTATACTCTGTTTTGCACACTCCATCAACCAGGAAATATGGAGCTACAAAAATGTACTGTGCAGCAGCTCCTAATACCAGGCCCTTTCTATTATTCAACCCTGGTATAGAGAAAGCAGAATGAACTGCAAATGACCCATAGTCTGACCTACTAGTAGCTCAGACTTAATAGTAGAACATGAGAAATTACCTTTCCTTCATTCTTACCCAGCTTTGCAAGCACAAAGCTTTATCAAGACTTACCCTACATTAGTCCAGAAACCCAAGTCGTTATAACCTTTGTGTATCCATCTTATTAGAAGAATTCTATAAGCAATTGAAAATGAAATCAATTGTGAAAATGCTAAAGTCATTCCATGAACAGCTCACTGGCGAAACATGCCATAGGCAAAAAAGAAAGTATTTCAGTTTGGCAAACCCCATATGCATGTAAAAGGATTAATTGGATTTCCTATGTAAAAACATATTTAAGACAAAATGCTGCACTTGTATTTTGTTAGCCTACCCAAACCACTGCCAGCATCTGCCATCATTTATAACATATCTGCAAGGAAAGCATCAAAAGGCAATTTTTCACCATAACAGTTTGTCAAAGAAAAGTTTCCAAGTTTGAATAAATACATTATTTAATAAGGTAAATGGATGATTTACTGAGTTGACACTGTTGAGGAAGGGAAACCCCTTTCATTCTTGTTCTACAGTACAGTTCATCTTGCCTTTTTGTATAAACCTAAACAATTACAACCTGTATTTTTTGTGGTAATTAATTAACAAAAAATAAAGATGTACAGTAGAACTCCAACCAAAACATTTTTTTTCTACTATAGAGAGTATGGGAAGGGTAAGAACCCCTTTCAGGTTCTCACACGATCTCTATCCCAACAGGGGTCATTTTCTCTCACTTCTTTTTATGGAGGATGTCATATGAATCTCCCCAAAATTAGATGAAATGTAATCCCTAGCACCCCCTGATCTTAAAACAGTGTTATATTCTCCCTCATGTTCTGTAATGGTGGCTGTGGGCATCAGGACAAATAGAGAAGATAAATATAACAGCAGGGTAGCAGACAAGTATAACAAACTTACAAAAGGTTCCTCAGCACACTCAGGCTAAAGCAAAATATTGTTTCTTTTGCAAACAATTGCAAATATACTGTATGTAAATCCACACTGCTATAAACAGGCATCTAACATAGATAGCAAAGCACAAACCCAGAACAGGCTCATTTGGAGCAGCCTTTTCTTCCTCGAAGGTACAGGAAATACCAGAAATCCAGAAATCACACCCTATAAAAACTTGACAGGGGTTCTAATACTAACCTATTTGCAAATATAAGGTATAAAAAGAAAATTTTGTAAATACTTTTCTAAAACACATGTAGTAGAATAAACTGATATGCTTACAGATTTAGAAAATGACACTTACAAAAAGCAAAATACTTTCCATTTTTTTATTAAATTTGAATGCTAGCTGCCAGCATTATTTATTCCAGTACTTCTCAAACTCTTCATTTGACTATGCATGTTTGTCACTATATATGACAACAGAAAATTATTCCACGGAGTCATAAAATAATTCTTTACTTTTAGAAGTCTAATCACAAATGCATATTTCAGAGGAAAGCTATGTATGTTCATGCTCACTGGCTGTTAAGTTAGGAATTGGCTGTGAGCACCTAATGTCATGCAACATCATGGTAGTCAGTGCTTAAAATGCGTTGATTGACCTGTATGCCCATCTTAAAGAGGTTGTAAACCCTCCTGTTTTTTCACCTTAATGCATCCTATGCATTAAGGTGAAAAAACTTCTATCAGTCAGTGGCCCACCAGCCCCCCGTTTTACTCACCTGAGCCCTGGAATGTCCCACGCCGAGGACGCGCAGTCTCTCTGCCCAGGGTTCTTGGCTCTTCATTGGATAGATTGATAGCAGCGCAGCCATTGGCTCCCGCTGCTGTCAATCAAATCCAATGATGCAGGGGGGCAGGGCCTAGTCCTGGGGTGGGGCCCAGTCCTGCAATTGGCGGCTATGGAGCGCGCCTGCAAGGTAACCCCCTTGGGAGAGCACTTCTCCTAGGGGTTATCTAATGTGGGGAGGAGCCGCGAGAGCCACCGAGGGACCCCAGAAGAGGACGATCGGGCCACACTGTGCAAAACGAACTGCACACTGGAAGTAAGTATGAAATGTTTGTTATTTAAAAAAAATAAAAATTAAACCTTTAGTGTCACTTTATGCCTGCCATAAATGGGTTAAAGTGATACTAAAGGTTCTCTTTAAAAAATAAATAAAATAACAAACAAGTCATACTTACCTCCACTGTGCAGCTCGTTTTGCACAGAGTGGCCCCGAACATCCTCTTCTGGGGTCCCTCTGTGGCTCTCGCGGCTCCTCCCCGCATTAGATAACCCGCTCTGGAAATCTCTCTCTTGAGGGGGTTACCTTGCGGGCACGCTCCTGAGTCATGACTCGGCCCCGCACCCCGGTGCCCGCATCATTGGATTTGATTGACAGCAGCGAGAGCCAATGGCTGCGCTGCTATCAATCTATCCAATCAAAGCTGGGACTCCGTGGAGAGGAGGAGGCCAAGCAGGTGAACTGGCTCAGGTAAGTAAAACGGGGGGCTGGGGGGCCGGTGATTGCCAGGTGTTTTTTCACCTTAATGCATAGGATGCATTAAGGTGAAAAAAACACGAACCTTTACAACCCCTTTAAATGTTCCCTGCTCAACCGGCCAAGATTCATTCAATCTATGGGCAGGCTGTTTCAACTGAATTTAATCAGTCAATCAACTTCAGTACAACTAGCCTGGATTTGGTTATGAAATCACTGCTGGTGGCTATAGCAGCCGGAAAATATCATTGTGTTCTCCTGGCAGAGAATATACTAAATTTACAGTACATTATATTTATATACAATATATATATATATATATATATATATATATATATATATATATATAGACAATATGAGATGCTGTCACTGGAAAGTTGATAGTTTAAAGGACACGGTGTGGCTCGGTGCAGGATTGCAGAGCATAGATGTGGACTGGAGAAAACTGCTTTTGCAGTTTTCTCTGGGTTTTGGTATTCCCGCATGGGGCTCTGTGGTTTGGAGATTCCATAGTGTCTTGGGTGGGACGGAATCTCCAACCCCGTGTCCAGGTTTTGTGGAGGACCAGTCCTTATAATGAAGGTATGGGAATAGCTCAGGGCTCCCAGTTGGAGACATCTCCACCCAACAGACAGGAGGTCTGTGCATGGGGAGTCAGGAGGACTCCATTCATCTCCAGGAGTCAGAGGGGCTGGAGGTGGCAGCCAGAGCATGTGTGTGTGTCTGAAAGAGGCACTAAATGGCCTGAGGACTAGGGCCAGAGCAGAGCTGTGGGCGCTAAAGTAAAGCCATCCACACTGAAGAATCCTGTGTGACCAGCATAAAGAGCAGAGGTACTGCTAAAGAGAGAACCAGGTGGGCTAGCATTTCTGTTTATGTGTATTTGCTGAAGAAGAACCCCTAACATAAAAATTGTAGTGTTAATAAACGTGAACAGTGAATATAATAATAACACCCAAGTGAATGAAAAACATTTTTGGTTGTTCAGTCCATGATCAAAAAGAAACTATTCATGTGAAAAATATATATATTAATATATAAATGTGTAAAGTCTCTGATGGAATAATTCAAAATAATCCAATAAAAATTATGATACTCCCACAATCTGGATAAAGTGAATAAAGATGACCACCACCGATAAGAGAGAGGCTTACCAGAATTTGTGGACCCCAATAAACGTACGTTTAAGAGGTCAACTTGAGCTTTAGCGTGTGTCACTGAAGGGACTGAGTCCTCTGCTGGTGCTAGCCAAGATATTCCTCTCAACAGATCATACCAGGTGAATGAACTGGATACTCAGGAAATGGTGACCCAATGATGGTTGCCCATGGGATCAATAGCAATGTAAAGGAAAGAAGAAGGGCACATAGCGTGATACTGTATATATTAAAAAAAATATGTAGGTAGGAACACTTACATTACATAGGATAAACAAGCGCTTTCAATGGAAACAGTGGAGTGTCCCGACGTGTTTCGCAACAGATTGCATCGTCTGCATGGGAAACCCTATATGTTTTGGACTTTTCATTTGCCTTTTTAATAAAAATGGGATATCAGACCCTTAAAATATAGTCCTGACTGACTTGAATCACTGGAAAATGCATCTACCACTAGATCTAATGACCCCCCATGTTACAACATATATATATATATATATATATATATATATATATATATATATATATATAAATAAAATCATATCATTATAATAATTTTTTAATTTTTAGTTGAAGGAAGATGGAGAGGGGCTTGTTTTTTTATTTTATTTCACAGAATGTTTTGTTTTTTGTTTTTTACTTTTTTTCAAATCTATAAATTTTTCACCAATTTGTTACAACTGCCACATCAAATTTGGAAAACAGTGTGAAAAAGATTTAAAATATGTACAACATATTTTTTTTTAAATTAAAGCTCAGCTCCAATTCATGGATACCTTTAGTTAGTCCTTGAATACATTCTGCTCCATCCTCTTTGGACATTGGGAATCCCCTTTAAAATGCAGGGTAAAATGCAACTTTAAAAAGTGTGTGGGGGCTTGCACTTGGCATCTAAATGTTGCATCTGGGAACAATATCTTTAATCTCACTAACTCCAATCTGCTGACAGTTTGTGGACTTCCTAAATTAAAAAAATACACTTGCATAAAACCTTCCTCAGTCTCCAAGGTATTTAACATGTGAACGTATATCTATCAATGTTTGTGTTTCTGCAAAGTACAAACATAATAAAAATGAGTATATCAAGGTACTTAAAAAAAAAAAAATATCATATATAAAAACTTAAATTCGTAAAGTCCATATGATAAAACAGCGCTAAATAAGGATAAATGTCCAAAAACATGTAAAAAGCACTTGAGTGATGACTTTGCAACAGTCAAACTAGTAGTGGTATATCTTCTCTGGATACGATATGTAGTGCACCCTACACCAATCCCAAATCTTCACCACAAGTGAGGCACGCTCCCCCTCTGGGGTACAAACTCACCACAAAGATGAAAAAGATAGGCCTTTTTTTAGTCTGTAGGTAGTCTCACTCCAACATCCGTCATCACCACCAGGGTAGTATGGGTTAAAATCCTCAAGCAAACATATAAGGACATAAAGGCACTAATAGTTTAATATTGCTTTAATTAAGAAATCCCCAATACTAAAACCCTGTTTCAAATGCACGTACAATTCAATCACTTGTAAAACAGCACATAAAGTATAGAGTGTAATCACCGCTATCCTGTCCCAAGAGGGCGCCCGTGTTGCATTCGTAACGCGGCAGTCTTTTGTTCCGGATTTGCGACAGCTGCCGTGATGTTCACTCTGTACTTCCTAGTTACAGAGACGCTGCGGTATCTGGGCCCTGACCGGTTTCGTCACAGATTGACTTCAACTGAGGGCGTAGATAGTCCAGCGTCAACGTGCGTGGTATAACTTCCCCGTTCGTTGCCTATTGGTTGGAGTGCCGTAATTCGTCCGCCCTGATTGGTGCTTACCAGGGCGGAACTCGAATACACACGTCCTCAGACAAGAGCTATTGGGGAATGTTCCGACAGCACGTACTACTGCACAATATGTTATGTAACGAATGACACAACATGAAGTTACACTTAAATAAACTTAAGAGTTATTAATATAGTACAACAACAAAAAAATATATAAATCGCATCGTAGCAATTTTAAATATATTTTGAACGGAATTTAAATGTCTCAATCGCTGTTTACATAGAGCAAGAGAACCTGCATTCTGATACTCGGTGAAAAAGGAAAATATTTTTGTTACGATTCGTAAAAGGAGAACCGTAGTTATTCGGTGTTAGCTGCTCAATATAATTCGATAAGACCGATCTGGCAAAACAACGAATCCGTCTTTTACAGTTTGAAAATTACATCTAAACGTTATTTTTAGCCTGTTGTGGTTTTACAACCACTATATATTTGTGCAAATATAATGGCAGTCACATAAGTTCAAACAAGGGGGTTTAGAGAAATTGGGAATTTTAACCCATTAATCCAAACAATAAAATTAGAGAGTAGTAAATCAATATATAGTAATGCATATATTAAATGCATGTGTATGGGTATTTACAGTCCACACATCTGTAAAACCATAAATAACTAAATAAGGTAATTTTAATTAAAATTAGAATTAAATCTAAATTTTTTAATTTGAAATAAAATTGGACTACTTAGCGGATATAATCTATTTATATATGTATACTTCATTAGTTCCATATAAGTGAAGTTAAATAAATCAATATATAAATAGATAAGAAATATATATATATAAATATAAAAAAATATATATATATAAAAGAAAACTGTATGTAATATATATATATATAAAAATATAAAAATATAATAAAAACATAGTAAATAAATAAATATAAATATATAGGAGCATCAGGATATAAGAATTTCTGAGGATTGGGCCGAGAAAGGTTGCCAGTAAGGGGTGGTATTCTAGTCAAATGTTAAAAATATAGATAAAATTGCTAAAACAGTTAATAAAAATTGGTTAATAAAAGTCAATCATAGAAACTAAATAAAAGCAATATATCAGTAATCACTAATAAAACAATTGATGTCTAGATCTATGTTTAACCCCTTCGGAGATAAAGTATCTACGGAATAAATCCATTGGGTCTCAAGCTTAGATAATTCTCTTACTAAGTTAGAGCCCCTCCAAGGTGGTTTTAGGTGGTCTACTCCCCAAAACTTGAGACCTGCTGGGTTTTGGTCGTGGAATAATTTAAAGTGTAAGGAAACGTTATGATCTTTATACCCGATTTTGATGTTTGCCACATGTTCTGCCACACGTATTTTGAGAGCTCTCTTAGTGCGGCCTATGTATAATAACTTACAGGGGCATTCTAAAACATACACTACATAGGTAGTGTTACAGGTAATAAAATCTTTAATGGTGAACTCTCTGTTATTAGAGGTAGATATAAATCTTTCAAGTGCTCTGAGAGGTTTATTCACCTCTCTACACGGGCGGCACTTTCTGCAGGCATAAAAGCCATCCTTATCCCAGAACGAAGGGGGTTTATGTGGGACATCTAAAATCTTCTTGACGACCCTGTCTCCATAGTTGGGAGCTTTCCTATAGATAAAAGTGGGTCTTGTTGGTATATAGGTTTTCAGGATCTTGTCAAGGAGAAGTATGTGCCAGTGAGAAAAGAAGATATGTTCCACTTCCTTATATTGTGAGTGGTATCCTGATATGAAACTCCATTCGTAATTGGTCTTATTCGTATTCTTTTGACCTCCGAGAGTGTTATTATTCAGGTAGTCGGTTCTTGGAGTAGCTGCGAGATCTTCAATAATTTTGGTTAGTTGTGTTTCTTTGTAGCCTTTTTCCATAAATTTATTTTTCAATATATCTGCTTGGAGAAGAAAGTCTGTATCCTCGGTGCAGTTCCGTCTGACCCGCATCAATTGGCCTTTAGGTATGTTTTTTAGCCATGCGGGGTGGTGGCCACTTTGTGTTGGGAGGAAACTGTTAGCATCTGTGGGCTTGAAATACACTTTAGTGCCCAATTTATTCCCATTCCTGTATATATGAACATCCAAAAAATGTATACTTTCTTTATTGTATTCACACGTAAGGTTAATGTTATTGGTGTTTTGGTTTAGTTCTTCCAGGAAGTTTTCTAGTGATGTTGTTGATCCTGCCCATATAAGAAATAAATCGTCTATATATCGTCGGTACAGTATCAGTTCTTTGCGTTTCTTGTGGAATACTGTTTTATCCTCCCACTCTGCCATAAACAGATTTGCTATGCTTGGAGCAAATTTGGCTCCCATGGCTACTCCCCTTCTTTGGGAGTAGAAACTTCCATCAAACCAAAAATAATTGTGTCCTAAACAAAAATCCAAAGCATTCCGTAGGAACACTTTCTGTGAATAGGAAATATCATCTCTTTTAGATAATGCCCAATTAAGGGCTAGCAAGGCGTCGTCATGCTGTATTATTGTGTATAATGACGAGACGTCTGCGGTTACTAGGAACACTTCTTCTTTTCCAGCCAAATCTATTTCCTGTAATAGAGATAGGAGCTCCTTAGTATCTTTGAGGTAAGCATGTGTTGATGTCACACTGGTTTGGAGATAATAGTCGAGATACTGGCCCAGACGTGATGTAATCGATCCGATTCCATTAACGATGGGTCTTGCTGGTGGAAGGTTGAGGTTTTTATGAATCTTTGGGAGGGTATATATAGTAGGTATCCTACTGCTACTCGGTACCAGATACTTGCTCTCCCGCAAAGATAAAGCTCTGGTTTGATAACCCATTTCCACCAGTTTCTGAAGATTGATTTCGTATTGTGGAGTGGGATCTTTTTCAAGCTTCGAATATGTTACCTCTTCAGATAGCATTTGTGTTAGCTGGTTATGGTAGAAGTCTTTGGTAAGAATAACCACTCCGCCTCCCTTGTCTGCTGGTCTTACTATTATCTCCTTTCTATTCTCTAGAAGTTCTATACCTTCTTTGATATACCGTGGATTCACATTCCTTTTTGGTTTGATGTATTCTAAATCACGTAGTATAAGTCCTTTAAAGACATCCAAAGGCTGATTGGTCCCCAATAGGGGGTTAAACAGTGATTTATTTCGCAAACCACTATCAGTTGGTACTGAGGAACTACTTGTTACAGGGTTTGAATTCTTGTTTAAAAAATATTTCTTCATATTCAGTTTCCTCATATATTTATTAACATCTATAAACACATTAAATTTGTTGATTGGACGGTGTAAACCACATTTGAGCCCCAAATTTAAAATATTGGTCTCTTTATCTGTTAAAACCACATCAGTTAAGTTAAAAATCCCGCCTATTCGTACTCCTTCTCGTATTCCTTTCGACTTCTTTTCTTGAGTCCTTCGTCCGGCCCTACAGCCTCTGTTCCTTCTCTCCTTGGGCCTGGTTGTTGCATCCTTTCTCGTTCCCAATGTGGAGGGTCCCTCCATTGGGGATCTCTCTGTGTCGGTCCCTGTTGTGGTCCCCTGTATTCTATCACCTGTTGTGGATAGGATGGCATTCTTCCTCTCTGGTTGTTCGACCCTCTGCCCCTCTTCTGCCATCCCCTGCCTCTCCCTAAAAAAGAGGACCGGGGTGATTGATATTGTTGTCTGTTCCTATCATCCCATAAAGGATCATATTTATTATATATGGGTACCTGATAGTAATCTTGTGTGGGTGGAGGTCGATATTGAGGATTCGGTGGCCCAGGTCTTCTTGGTTTCCCTCTACCATAGTTATAATCATTTCTGATAGGTGTGGAATGGTTGATGGGGGTCTGTTGTGTACCCAAGATTCTTCTATCCAATATAGGTAATGGTTGACTAGTAGAGGGTAATTGGCTTCCAGTATTGATGTCTTGCTGGGTTTCCATAGTCAAACCATCTGTGTCTCTTGCTTCAGTTGGGTTTGCTTGCTGCCATAGGTATATCGTGTTTAAACGGAAATCTCCTAGGTCTCTATGGAATTTTTTGGTTTTCTTTTTTTGTGTTTCCTTATCCACTTTTTCTAATTTTTTCTTTATACGGGTATTAAAATCAGTAACTTGTTGGCTATCCTTAATAGGATCTAGTTGCTTTTGTAACTCGTTTATCCTTGTTTCTAGTTTGAACATCTTTTTCTTTTTCCTTTTTAAAATAAGTTCTTGTAGTTTAAAACCTACCCCATTAAAAAATTCTAGCCATTCTGACATAGATTCGGGGTCATCTAAACCATCTTGGGGTACTACTTCCCATCTTAAGCTTCTAATAATGATACACTCCTTTAGATATTGCTCCAAAGTGCATATGTCCCACCAGGTTCTCACTTGTTTTTCTAGTGAGTTCCCGAGGGCGGTCATTACCCCATTATAGTTTAATTGTGCAGTAGTGTGCTCATTGACAGTGAACATGCTGTTAATATCTATATTCCTATTGCTCAGGAAAAGCAATGCATCCATGGCTGCCAAGAAAAGAAAGAATTTGTATAGAAAGAAAAGGTGCAAATAAACAGGCCCAAAATTTGCACTTCTCGGCGCCTATGTATTGGTATGCAATTCCTGTGGCTCAATAATTTGCCTATTTAGATGGGTAAATAATGGGAAAATAGACGATATACTCAGCTCGGAAATAAATATATCAGAGTAATTAAACTATGGTATAAATTATATAAAAGGAGCAGCTGTTTAAATTTATATAAAATGAGAACCTCATAAATATAAAACAGAATAAATAAAATAAATATCATATATAAAAACTTAAATTCGTAAAGTCCATATGATAAAACAGCGCTAAATAAGGATAAATGTCCAAAAACATGTAAAAAGCACTTGAGTGATGACTTTGCAACAGTCAAACTAGTAGTGGTATATCTTCTCTGGATACGATATGTAGTGCACCCTACACCAATCCAAAATCTTCACCACAAGTGAGGCACGCTCCCCCTCTGGGGTACAAACTCACCACAAAGATGAAAAAGATAGGCCTTTTTTTAGTCTGTAGGTAGTCTCACTCCAACATCCGTCATCACCACCAGGGTAGTATGGGTTAAAATCCTCAAGCAAACATATAAGGACATAAAGGCACTAATAGTGTAATATTGCTTTAATTAAGAAATCCCCAATACTAAAACCCTGTTTCAAATGCACGTACAATTCAATCACTTGTAAAACAGCACATAAAGTATAGAGTGTAATCACCGCTATCCTGTCCCAAGAGGGCGCCCGTGTTGCATTCGTAACGCGGCAGTCTTTTGTTCCGGATTTGCGACAGCTGCCGTGATGTTCACTCTGTACTTCCTAGTTACAGAGACGCTGCGGTATCTGGGCCCTGACCGGTTTCGTCACAGATTGACTTCAACTGAGGGCGTAGATAGTCCAGCGTCAACGTGCGTGGTATAACTTCCCCGTTCGTTGCCTATTGGTTGGAGTGCCGTAATTCGTCCGCCCTGATTGGTGCTTACCAGGGCGGAACTCGAATACACACGTCCTCAGACAAGAGCTATTGGGGAATGTTCCGACAGCACGTACTACTGCACAATATGTTATGTAACGAATGACACAACATGAAGTTACACTTAAATAAACTTAAGAGTTATTAATATAGTACAACAACAAAAAAATATATAAATCGCATCGTAGCAATTTTAAATATATTTTGAACGGAATTTAAATGTCTCAATCGCTGTTTACATAGAGCAAGAGAACCTGCATTCTGATACTCGGTGAAAAAGGAAAATATTTTTGTTACGATTCGTAAAAGGAGAACCGTAGTTATTCGGTGTTAGCTGCTCAATATAATTCGATAAGACCGATCTGGCAAAACAACGAATCCGTCTTTTACAGTTTGAAAATTACATCTAAACGTTATTTTTAGCCTGTTGTGGTTTTACAACCACTATATATATGTGCAAATATAATGGCAGTCACATAAGTTCAAACAAGGGGGTTTAGAGAAATTGGGAATTTTAACCCATTAATCCAAACAATAAAATTAGAGAGTAGTAAATCAATATATAGTAATGCATATATTAAATGCATGTGTATGGGTATTTACAGTCCACACATCTGTAAAACCATAAATAACTAAATAAGGTAATTTTAATTAAAATTAGAATTAAATCTAAATTTTTTAATTTGAAATAAAATTGGACTACTTAGCGGATATAATCTATTTATATATGTATACTTCATTAGTTCCATATAAGTGAAGTTAAATAAATCAATATATAAATAGATAAGAAATATATATATATAAATATAAAAAAAAATATATATATATATAAAAGAAAACTGTATGTAATATATATATATATAAAAATATAAAAATATAATAAAAACATAGTAAATAAATAAATATAAATATATAGGAGCATCAGGATATAAGAATTTCTGAGGATTGGGCCGAGAAAGGTTGCCAGTAAGGGGTGGTATTCTAGTCAAATGTTAAAAATATAGATAAAATTGCTAAAACAGTTAATAAAAATTGGTTAATAAAAGTCAATCATAGAAACTAAATAAAAGCAATATATCAGTAATCACTAATAAAACAATTGATGTCTAGATCTATGTTTAACCCCTTCGGAGATAAAGTATCTACGGAATAAATCCATTGGGTCTCAAGCTTAGATAATTCTCTTACTAAGTTAGAGCCCCTCCAAGGTGGTTTTAGGTGGTCTACTCCCCAAAACTTGAGACCTGCTGGGTTTTGGTCGTGGAATAATTTAAAGTGTAAGGAAACGTTATGATCTTTATACCCGATTTTGATGTTTGCCACATGTTCTGCCACACGTATTTTGAGAGCTCTCTTAGTGCGGCCTATGTATAATAACTTACAGGGGCATTCTAAAACATACACTACATAGGTAGTGTTACAGGTAATAAAATCTTTAATGGTGAACTCTCTGTTATTAGAGGTAGATATAAATCTTTCAAGTGCTCTGAGAGGTTTATTCACCTCTCTACACGGGCGGCACTTTCTGCAGGCATAAAAGCCATCCTTATCCCAGAACGAAGGGGGTTTATGTGGGACATCTAAAATCTTCTTGACGACCCTGTCTCCATAGTTGGGAGCTTTCCTATAGATAAAAGTGGGTCTTGTTGGTATATAGGTTTTCAGGATCTTGTCAAGGAGAAGTATGTGCCAGTGAGAAAAGAAGATATGTTCCACTTCCTTATATTGTGAGTGGTATCCTGATATGAAACTCCATTCGTAATTGGTCTTATTCGTATTCTTTTGACCTCCGAGAGTGTTATTATTCAGGTAGTCGGTTCTTGGAGTAGCTGCGAGATCTTCAATAATTTTGGTTAGTTGTGTTTCTTTGTAGCCTTTTTCCATAAATTTATTTTTCAATATATCTGCTTGGAGAAGAAAGTCTGTATCCTCGGTGCAGTTCCGTCTGACCCGCATCAATTGGCCTTTAGGTATGTTTTTTAGCCATGCGGGGTGGTGGCCACTTTGTGTTGGGAGGAAACTGTTAGCATCTGTGGGCTTGAAATACACTTTAGTGCCCAATTTATTCCCATTCCTGTATATATGAACATCCAAAAAATGTATACTTTCTTTATTGTATTCACACGTAAGGTTAATGTTATTGGTGTTTTGGTTTAGTTCTTCCAGGAAGTTTTCTAGTGATGTTGTTGATCCTGCCCATATAAGAAATAAATCGTCTATATATCGTCGGTACAGTATCAGTTCTTTGCGTTTCTTGTGGAATACTGTTTTATCCTCCCACTCTGCCATAAACAGATTTGCTATGCTTGGAGCAAATTTGGCTCCCATGGCTACTCCCCTTCTTTGGGAGTAGAAACTTCCATCAAACCAAAAATAATTGTGTCCTAAACAAAAATCCAAAGCATTCCGTAGGAACACTTTCTGTGAATAGGAAATATCATCTCTTTTAGATAATGCCCAATTAAGGGCTAGCAAGGCGTCGTCATGCTGTATTATTGTGTATAATGACGAGACGTCTGCGGTTACTAGGAACACTTCTTCTTTTCCAGCCAAATCTATTTCCTGTAATAGAGATAGGAGCTCCTTAGTATCTTTGAGGTAAGCATGTGTTGATGTCACACTGGTTTGGAGATAATAGTCGAGATACTGGCCCAGACGTGATGTAATCGATCCGATTCCATTAACGATGGGTCTTGCTGGTGGAAGGTTGAGGTTTTTATGAATCTTTGGGAGGGTATATATAGTAGGTATCCTACTGCTACTCGGTACCAGATACTTGCTCTCCCGCAAAGATAAAGCTCTGGTTTGATAACCCATTTCCACCAGTTTCTGAAGATTGATTTCGTATTGTGGAGTGGGATCTTTTTCAAGCTTCGAATATGTTACCTCTTCAGATAGCATTTGTGTTAGCTGGTTATGGTAGAAGTCTTTGGTAAGAATAACCACTCCGCCTCCCTTGTCTGCTGGTCTTACTATTATCTCCTTTCTATTCTCTAGAAGTTCTATACCTTCTTTGATATACCGTGGATTCACATTCCTTTTTGGTTTGATGTATTCTAAATCACGTAGTATAAGTCCTTTAAAGACATCCAAAGGCTGATTGGTCCCCAATAGGGGGTTAAACAGTGATTTATTTCGCAAACCACTATCAGTTGGTACTGAGGAACTACTTGTTACAGGGTTTGAATTCTTGTTTAAAAAATATTTCTTCATATTCAGTTTCCTCATATATTTATTAACATCTATAAACACATTAAATTTGTTGATTGGACGGTGTAAACCACATTTGAGCCCCAAATTTAAAATATTGGTCTCTTTATCTGTTAAAACCACATCAGTTAAGTTAAAAATCCCGCCTATTCATACTCCTTCTCGTATTCCTTTCGACTTCTTTTCTTGAGTCCTTCGTCCGGCCCTACAGCCTCTGTTCCTTCTCTCCTTGGGCCTGGTTGTTGCATCCTTTCTCGTTCCCAATGTGGAGGGTCCCTCCATTGGGGATCTCTCTGTGTCGGTCCCTGTTGTGGTCCCCTGTATTCTATCACCTGTTGTGGATAGGATGGCATTCTTCCTCTCTGGTTGTTCGACCCTCTGCCCCTCTTCTGCCATCCCCTGCCTCTCCCTAAAAAAGAGGACCGGGGTGATTGATATTGTTGTCTGTTCCTATCATCCCATAAAGGATCATATTTATTATATATGGGTACCTGATAGTAATCTTGTGTGGGTGGAGGTCGATATTGAGGATTCGGTGGCCCAGGTCTTCTTGGTTTCCCTCTACCATAGTTATAATCATTTCTGATAGGTGTGGAATGGTTGATGGGGGTCTGTTGTGTACCCAAGATTCTTCTATCCAATATAGGTAATGGTTGACTAGTAGAGGGTAATTGGCTTCCAGTATTGATGTCTTGCTGGGTTTCCATAGTCAAACCATCTGTGTCTCTTGCTTCAGTTGGGTTTGCTTGCTGCCATAGGTATAACGTGTTTAAACGGAAATCTCCTAGGTCTCTATGGAATTTTTTGGTTTTCTTTTTTTGTGTTTCCTTATCCACTTTTTCTAATTTTTTCTTTATACGGGTATTAAAATCAGTAACTTGTTGGCTATCCTTAATAGGATCTAGTTGCTTTTGTAACTCGTTTATCCTTGTTTCTAGTTTGAACATCTTTTTCTTTTTCCTTTTTAAAATAAGTTCTTGTAGTTTAAAACCTACCCCATTAAAAAATTCTAGCCATTCTGACATAGATTCGGGGTCATCTAAACCATCTTGGGGTACTACTTCCCATCTTAAGCTTCTAATAATGATACACTCCTTTAGATATTGCTCCAAAGTGCATATGTCCCACCAGGTTCTCACTTGTTTTTCTAGTGAGTTCCCGAGGGCGGTCATTACCCCATTATAGTTTAATTGTGCAGTAGTGTGCTCATTGACAGTGAACATGCTGTTAATATCTATATTCCTATTGCTCAGGAAAAGCAATGCATCCATGGCTGCCAAGAAAAGAAAGAATTTGTATAGAAAGAAAAGGTGCAAATAAACAGGCCCAAAATTTGCACTTCTCGGCGCCTATGTATTGGTATGCAATTCCTGTGGCTCAATAATTTGCCTATTTAGATGGGTAAATAATGGGAAAATAGACGATATACTCAGCTCGGAAATAAATATATCAGAGTAATTAAACTATGGTATAAATTATATAAAAGGAGCAGCTGTTTAAATTTATATAAAATGAGAACCTCATAAATATAAAACAGAATAAATAAAATAAATATCATATATAAAAACTTAAATTCGTAAAGTCCATATGATAAAACAGCGCTAAATAAGGATAAATGTCCAAAAACATGTAAAAAGCACTTGAGTGATGACTTTGCAACAGTCAAACTAGTAGTGGTATATCTTCTCTGGATACGATATGTAGTGCACCCTACACCAATCCCAAATCTTCACCACAAGTGAGGCACGCTCCCCCTCTGGGGTACAAACTCACCACAAAGATGAAAAAGATAGGCCTTTTTTTAGTCTGTAGGTAGTCTCACTCCAACATCCGTCATCACCACCAGGGTAGTATGGGTTAAAATCCTCAAGCAAACATATAAGGACATAAAGGCACTAATAGTGTAATATTGCTTTAATTAAGAAATCCCCAATACTAAAACCCTGTTTCAAATGCACGTACAATTCAATCACTTGTAAAACAGCACATAAAGTATAGAGTGTAATCACCGCTATCCTGTCCCAAGAGGGCGCCCGTGTTGCATTCGTAACGCGGCAGTCTTTTGTTCCGGATTTGCGACAGCTGCCGTGATGTTCACTCTGTACTTCCTAGTTACAGAGACGCTGCGGTATCTGGGCCCTGACCGGTTTCGTCACAGATTGACTTCAACTGAGGGCGTAGATAGTCCAGCGTCAACGTGCGTGGTATAACTTCCCCGTTCGTTGCCTATTGGTTGGAGTGCCGTAATTCGTCCGCCCTGATTGGTGCTTACCAGGGCGGAACTCGAATACACACGTCCTCAGACAAGAGCTATTGGTGAATGTTCCGACAGCACGTACTACTGCACAATATGTTATGTAACGAATGACACAACATGAAGTTACACTTAAATAAACTTAAGAGTTATTAATATAGTACAACAACAAAAAAATATATAAATCGCATCGTAGCAATTTTAAATATATTTTGAACGGAATTTAAATGTCTCAATCGCTGTTTACATAGAGCAAGAGAACCTGCATTCTGATACTCGGTGAAAAAGGAAAATATTTTTGTTACGATTCGTAAAAGGAGAACCGTAGTTATTCGGTGTTAGCTGCTCAATATAATTCGATAAGACCGATCTGGCAAAACAACGAATCCGTCTTTTACAGTTTGAAAATTACATCTAAACGTTATTTTTAGCCTGTTGTGGTTTTACAACCACTATATATATGTGCAAATATAATGGCAGTCACATAAGTTCAAACAAGGGGGTTTAGAGAAATTGGGAATTTTAACCCATTAATCCAAACAATAAAATTAGAGAGTAGTAAATCAATATATAGTAATGCATATATTAAATGCATGTGTATGGGTATTTACAGTCCACACATCTGTAAAACCATAAATAACTAAATAAGGTAATTTTAATTAAAATTAGAATTAAATCTAAATTTTTTAATTTGAAATAAAATTGGACTACTTAGCGGATATAATCTATTTATATATGTATACTTCATTAGTTCCATATAAGTGAAGTTAAATAAATCAATATATAAATAGATAAGAAATATATATATATATAAATATAAAAAAATATATATATATATAAAAGAAAACTGTATGTAATATATATATATATATAAAAATATTAAAATATAATAAAAACATAGTAAATAAATAAATATAAATATATAGGAGCATCAGGATATAAGAATTTCTGAGGATTGGGCCGAGAAAGGTTGCCAGTAAGGGGTGGTATTCTAGTCAAATGTTAAAAATATAGATAAAATTGCTAAAACAGTTAATAAAAATTGGTTAATAAAAGTCAATCATAGAAACTAAATAAAAGCAATATATCAGTAATCACTAATAAAACAATTGATGTCTAGATCTATGTTTAACCCCTTCGGAGATAAAGTATCTACGGAATAAATCCATTGGGTCTCAAGCTTAGATAATTCTCTTACTAAGTTAGAGCCCCTCCAAGGTGGTTTTAGGTGGTCTACTCCCCAAAACTTGAGACCTGCTGGGTTTTGGTCGTGGAATAATTTAAAGTGTAAGGAAACGTTATGATCTTTATACCCGATTTTGATGTTTGCCACATGTTCTGCCACACGTATTTTGAGAGCTCTCTTAGTGCGGCCTATGTATAATAACTTACAGGGGCATTCTAAAACATACACTACATAGGTAGTGTTACAGGTAATAAAATCTTTAATGGTGAACTCTCTGTTATTAGAGGTAGATATAAATCTTTCAAGTGCTCTGAGAGGTTTATTCACCTCTCTACACGGGCGGCACTTTCTGCAGGCATAAAAGCCATCCTTATCCCAGAACGAAGGGGGTTTATGTGGGACATCTAAAATCTTCTTGACGACCCTGTCTCCATAGTTGGGAGCTTTCCTATAGATAAAAGTGGGTCTTGTTGGTATATAGGTTTTCAGGATCTTGTCAAGGAGAAGTATGTGCCAGTGAGAAAAGAAGATATGTTCCACTTCCTTATATTGTGAGTGGTATCCTGATATGAAACTCCATTCGTAATTGGTCTTATTCGTATTCTTTTGACCTCCGAGAGTGTTATTATTCAGGTAGTCGGTTCTTGGAGTAGCTGCGAGATCTTCAATAATTTTGGTTAGTTGTGTTTCTTTGTAGCCTTTTTCCATAAATTTATTTTTCAATATATCTGCTTGGAGAAGAAAGTCTGTATCCTCGGTGCAGTTCCGTCTGACCCGCATCAATTGGCCTTTAGGTATGTTTTTTAGCCATGCGGGGTGGTGGCCACTTTGTGTTGGGAGGAAACTGTTAGCATCTGTGGGCTTGAAATACACTTTAGTGCCCAATTTATTCCCATTCCTGTATATATGAACATCCAAAAAATGTATACTTTCTTTATTGTATTCACACGTAAGGTTAATGTTATTGGTGTTTTGGTTTAGTTCTTCCAGGAAGTTTTCTAGTGATGTTGTTGATCCTGCCCATATAAGAAATAAATCGTCTATATATCGTCGGTACAGTATCAGTTCTTTGCGTTTCTTGTGGAATACTGTTTTATCCTCCCACTCTGCCATAAACAGATTTGCTATGCTTGGAGCAAATTTGGCTCCCATGGCTACTCCCCTTCTTTGGGAGTAGAAACTTCCATCAAACCAAAAATAATTGTGTCCTAAACAAAAATCCAAAGCATTCCATAGGAACACTTTCTGTGAATAGGAAATATCATCTCTTTTAGATAATGCCCAATTAAGGGCTAGCAAGGCGTCGTCATGCTGTATTATTGTGTATAATGACGAGACGTCTGCGGTTACTAGGAACACTTCTTCTTTTCCAGCCAAATCTATTTCCTGTAATAGAGATAGGAGCTCCTTAGTATCTTTGAGGTAAGCATGTGTTGATGTCACACTGGTTTGGAGATAATAGTCGAGATACTGGCCCAGACGTGATGTAATCGATCCGATTCCATTAACGATGGGTCTTGCTGGTGGAAGGTTGAGGTTTTTATGAATCTTTGGGAGGGTATATATAGTAGGTATCCTACTGCTACTCGGTACCAGATACTTGCTCTCCCGCAAAGATAAAGCTCTGGTTTGATAACCCATTTCCACCAGTTTCTGAAGATTGATTTCGTATTGTGGAGTGGGATCTTTTTCAAGCTTCGAATATGTTACCTCTTCAGATAGCATTTGTGTTAGCTGGTTATGGTAGAAGTCTTTGGTAAGAATAACCACTCCGCCTCCCTTGTCTGCTGGTCTTACTATTATCTCCTTTCTATTCTCTAGAAGTTCTATACCTTCTTTGATATACCGTGGATTCACATTCCTTTTTGGTTTGATGTATTCTAAATCACGTAGTATAAGTCCTTTAAAGACATCCAAAGGCTGATTGGTCCCCAATAGGGGGTTAAACAGTGATTTATTTCGCAAACCACTATCAGTTGGTACTGAGGAACTACTTGTTACAGGGTTTGAATTCTTGTTTAAAAAATATTTCTTCATATTCAGTTTCCTCATATATTTATTAACATCTATAAACACATTAATTTAAACAGCTGCTCCTTTTATATAATTTATACCATAGTTTAATTACTCTGAAATATTTATTTCCGAGCTGAGTATATCGTCTATTTTCCCATTATTTACCCATCTAAATAGGCAAATTATTGAGCCACAGGAATTGCATACCAATACATAGGCGCCGAGAAGTGCAAATTTTGGGCCTGTTTATTTGCACCTTTTCTTTCTATACAAATTCTTTCTTTTCTTGGCAGCCATGGATGCATTGCTTTTCCTGAGCAATAGGAATATAGATATTAACAGCATTTTCACTGTCAATGAGCACACTACTGCACAATTAAACTATAATGGGGTAATGACCGCCCTCGGGAACTCACTAGAAAAACAAGTGAGAACCTGGTGGGACATATGCACTTTGGAGCAATATCTAAAGGAGTGTATCATTATTAGAAGCTTAAGATGGGAAGTAGTACCCCAAGATGGTTTAGATGACCCCGAATCTATGTCAGAATGGCTAGAATTTTTTAATGGGGTAGGTTTTAAACTACAAGAACTTATTTTAAAAAGGAAAAAGAAAAAGATGTTCAAACTAGAAACAAGGATAAACGAGTTACAAAAGCAACTAGATCCTATTAAGGATAGCCAACAAGTTACTGATTTTAATACCCGTATAAAGAAAAAATTAGAAAAAGTGGATAAGGAAACACAAAAAAAGAAAACCAAAAAATTCCATAGAGACCTAGGAGATTTCCGTTTAAACACGATATACCTATGGCAGCAAGCAAACCCAACTGAAGCAAGAGACACAGATGGTTTGACTATGGAAACCCAGCAAGACATCAATACTGGAAGCCAATTACCCTCTACTAGTCAACCATTACCTATATTGAATAGAAGAATCTTGGGTACACAACAGACCCCCATCAACCATTCCACACCTATCAGAAATGATTATAACTATGGTAGAGGGAAACCAAGAAGACCTGGGCCACCGAATCCTCAATATCGACCTCCACCCACACAAGATTACTATCAGGTACCCATATATAATAAATATGATCCTTTATGGGATGATAGGAACAGACAACAATATCAATCACCCCGGTCCTCTTTTTTAGGGAGAGGCAGGGGATGGCAGAAGAGGGGCAGAGGGTCGAACAACCAGAGAGGAAGAATGCCATCCTATCCACAACAGGTGATAGAATACAGGGGACCACAACAGGGACCGACACAGAGAGATCCCCAATGGAGGGACCCTCCACATTGGGAACGAGAAAGGATGCAACAACCAGGCCCAAGGAGAGAAGGAACAGAGGCTGTAGGGCTGGACGAAGGACTCAAGAAAAGAAGTCGAAAGGAATACGAGAAGGAGTACGAATAGGCGGGATTTTTAACTTAACTGATGTGGTTTTAACAGATAAAGAGACCAATATTTTAAATTTGGGGCTCAAATGTGGTTTACACCGTCCAATCAACAAATTTAATGTGTTTATAGATGTTAATAAATATATGAGGAAACTGAATATGAAGAAATATTTTTTAAACAAGAATTCAAACCCTGTAACAAGTAGTTCCTCAGTACCAACTGATAGTGGTTTGCGAAATAAATCACTGTTTAACCCCCTATTGGGGACCAATCAGCCTTTGGATGTCTTTAAAGGACTTATACTACGTGATTTAGAATACATCAAACCAAAAAGGAATGTGAATCCACGGTATATCAAAGAAGGTATAGAACTTCTAGAGAATAGAAAGGAGATAATAGTAAGACCAGCAGACAAGGGAGGCGGAGTGGTTATTCTTACCAAAGACTTCTACCATAACCAGCTAACACAAATGCTATCTGAAGAGGTAACATATTCGAAGCTTGAAAAAGATCCCACTCCACAATACGAAATCAATCTTCAGAAACTGGTGGAAATGGGTTATCAAACCAGAGCTTTATCTTTGCGGGAGAGCAAGTATCTGGTACCGAGTAGCAGTAGGATACCTACTATATATACCCTCCCAAAGATTCATAAAAACCTCAACCTTCCACCAGCAAGACCCATCGTTAATGGAATCGGATCGATTACATCACGTCTGGGCCAGTATCTCGACTATTATCTCCAAACCAGTGTGACATCAACACATGCTTACCTCAAAGATACTAAGGAGCTCCTATCTCTATTACAGGAAATAGATTTGGCTGGAAAAGAAGAAGTGTTCCTAGTAACCGCAGACGTCTCGTCATTATACACAATAATACAGCATGACGACGCCTTGCTAGCCCTTAATTGGGCATTATCTAAAAGAGATGATATTTCCTATTCACAGAAAGTGTTCCTACGGAATGCTTTGGATTTTTGTTTAGGACACAATTATTTTTGGTTTGATGGAAGTTTCTACTCCCAAAGAAGGGGAGTAGCCATGGGAGCCAAATTTGCTCCAAGCATAGCAAATCTGTTTATGGCAGAGTGGGAGGATAAAACAGTATTCCACAAGAAACGCAAAGAACTGATACTGTACCGACGATATATAGACGATTTATTTCTTATATGGGCAGGATCAACAACATCACTAGAAAACTTCCTGGAAGAACTAAACCAAAACACCAATAACATTAACCTTACGTGTGAATACAATAAAGAAAGTATACATTTTTTGGATGTTCATATATACAGGAATGGGAATAAATTGGGCACTAAAGTGTATTTCAAGCCCACAGATGCTAACAGTTTCCTCCCAACACAAAGTGGCCACCACCCCGCATGGCTAAAAAACATACCTAAAGGCCAATTGATGCGGGTCAGACGGAACTGCACCGAGGATACAGACTTTCTTCTCCAAGCAGATATATTGAAAAATAAATTTATGGAAAAAGGCTACAAAGAAACACAACTAACCAAAATTATTGAAGATCTCGCAGCTACTCCAAGAACCGACTACCTGAATAATAACACTCTCGGAGGTCAAAAGAATACGAATAAGACCAATTACGAATGGAGTTTCATATCAGGATACCACTCACAATATAAGGAAGTGGAACATATCTTCTTTTCTCACTGGCACATACTTCTCCTTGACAAGATCCTGAAAACCTATATACCAACAAGACCCACTTTTATCTATAGGAAAGCTCCCAACTATGGAGACAGGGTCGTCAAGAAGATTTTAGATGTCCCACATAAACCCCCTTCGTTCTGGGATAAGGATGGCTTTTATGCCTGCAGAAAGTGCCGCCCGTGTAGAGAGGTGAATAAACCTCTCAGAGCACTTGAAAGATTTATATCTACCTCTAATAACAGAGAGTTCACCATTAAAGATTTTATTACCTGTAACACTACCTATGTAGTGTATGTTTTAGAATGCCCCTGTAAGTTATTATACATAGGCCGCACTAAGAGAGCTCTCAAAATACGTGTGGCAGAACATGTGGCAAACATCAAAATCGGGTATAAAGATCATAACGTTTCCTTACACTTTAAATTATTCCACGACCAAAACCCAGCAGGTCTCAAGTTTTGGGGAGTAGACCACCTAAAACCACCTTGGAGGGGCTCTAACTTAGTAAGAGAATTATCTAAGCTTGAGACCCAATGGATTTATTCCGTAGATACTTTATCTCCGAAGGGGTTAAACATAGATCTAGACATCAATTGTTTTATTAGTGATTACTGATATATTGCTTTTATTTAGTTTCTATGATTGACTTTTATTAACCAATTTTTATTAACTGTTTTAGCAATTTTATCTATATTTTTAACATTTGACTAGAATACCACCCCTTACTGGCAACCTTTCTCGGCCCAATCCTCAGAAATTCTTATATCCTGATGCTCCTATATATTTATATTTATTTATTTACTATGTTTTTATTATATTTTTATATTTTTATATATATATATATTACATACAGTTTTCTTTTATATATATATATTTTTTTATATTTATATATATATTTCTTATCTATTTATATATTGATTTATTTAACTTCACTTATATGGAACTAATGAAGTATACATATATAAATAGATTATATCCGCTAAGTAGTCCAATTTTATTTCAAATTAAAAAATTTAGATTTAATTCTAATTTTAATTAAAATTACCTTATTTAGTTATTTATGGTTTTACAGATGTGTGGACTGTAAATACCCATACACATGCATTTAATATATGCATTACTATATATTGATTTACTACTCTCTAATTTTATTGTTTGGATTAATGGGTTAAAATTCCCAATTTCTCTAAACCCCCTTGTTTGAACTTATGTGACTGCCATTATATTTGCACATATATATAGTGGTTGTAAAACCACAACAGGCTAAAAATAATGTTTAGATGTAATTTTCAAACTGTAAAAGACGGATTCGTTGTTTTGCCAGATCGGTCTTATCGAATTATATTGAGCAGCTAACACCGAATAACTACGGTTCTCCTTTTACGAATCGTAACAAAAATATTTTCCTTTTTCACCGAGTATCAGAATGCAGGTTCTCTTGCTCTATGTAAACAGCGATTGAGACATTTAAATTCCGTTCAAAATATATTTAAAATTGCTACGATGCGATTTATATATTTTTTTTTTGTTGTACTATATTAATAACTCTTAAGTTTATTTAAGTGTAACTTCATGTTGTGTCATTCGTTACATAACATATTGTGCAGTAGTACGTGCTGTCGGAACATTCCCCAATAGCTCTTGTCTGAGGACGTGTGTATTCGAGTTCCGCCCTGGTAAGCACCAATCAGGGCGGACGAATTACGGCACTCCAACCAATAGGCAACGAACGGGGAAGTTATACCACGCACGTTGACGCTGGACTATCTACGCCCTCAGTTGAAGTCAATCTGTGACGAAACCGGTCAGGGCCCAGATACCGCAGCGTCTCTGTAACTAGGAAGTACAGAGTGAACATCACGGCAGCTGTCGCAAATCCGGAACAAAAGACTGCCGCGTTACGAATGCAACACGGGCGCCCTCTTGGGACAGGATAGCGGTGATTACACTCTATACTTTATGTGCTGTTTTACAAGTGATTGAATTGTACGTGCATTTGAAACAGGGTTTTAGTATTGGGGATTTCTTAATTAAAGCAATATTACACTATTAGTGCCTTTATGTCCTTATATGTTTGCTTGAGGATTTTAACCCATACTACCCTGGTGGTGATGACGGATGTTGGAGTGAGACTACCTACAGACTAAAAAAAGGCCTATCTTTTTCATCTTTGTGGTGAGTTTGTACCCCAGAGGGGGAGCGTGCCTCACTTGTGGTGAAGATTTGGGATTGGTGTAGGGTGCACTACATATCGTATCCAGAGAAGATATACCACTACTAGTTTGACTGTTGCAAAGTCATCACTCAAGTGCTTTTTACATGTTTTTGGACATTTATCCTTATTTAGCGCTGTTTTATCATATGGACTTTACGAATTTAAGTTTTTATATATGATATTTATTTTATTTATTCTGTTTTATATTTATGAGGTTCTCATTTTATATAAATTTAAACAGCTGCTCCTTTTATATAATTTATACCATAGCTTAATTACTCTGATATATTTATTTCCGAGCTGAGTATATCGTCTATTTTCCCATTATTTACCCATCTAAATAGGCAAATTATTGAGCCACAGGAATTGCATACCAATACATAGGCGCCGAGAAGTGCAAATTTTGGGCCTGTTTATTTGCACCTTTTTTTTTCTCTTTATATCAAGGTACTTGCTCGTTTTCATACTTCGACAATAAACTACAGACAATCTGCTCTATCTGAGTACTTTGAATTAAAGTTGAAACACAGTTGCACATCTGTTCATTTTCTGTGCTTCTTAAACAGCAGGATTCCTATTTAATGTCTCAATGTTTCTTTTGAAAGCATTATTCAGAAGGAATGCCACATTAGCCAAAGTGTCAAAAGAAAATGAATCTCAGAGATAGTTTAATTTACTTCAGGCAGTTGATTTTTTTTCTGTCGCAAGTACTGTACCTACTAAAATGTTCCATTTGTCACTCTGCAAATCTGAACATTTCTTAACCACTTCCCGACCGGCTCACGTACATTTACAGCGGCAGGTTGGCTCCCCTGCCAGAATCGCCGTACCTGTACACCGCCTCCTTTAAGAGCCATAGCACGCTGCATGATGGGGGACCACGGGCACGAGAGCCAGAATGGGGATTTGTGTGTGTAAACACACAAATCCCCATTCTTATGCCTAGTACACACGACTGGGATTCCCGGCGGTAAAAAGTCTGCCAGGAATCCCAGGGGGAATACCGAGAACCTGCTCGGTCACTTTTTCCCCCTACACACGGCCGGGTTTCCCGACAGGAAAACTGCCATTGAGAGCTTTGGTCGGGTATCCCGGCCGTGTGTATGCTCCATCGGCAATATGGCTCATCCTCCAGTCAGTACACTGCCCCCACAGTTAGAAACACACATGAGGGAACACATTTAACCCCTTGATTTCCCCCTAGTGTTAACCCCTTCCCTGCCAGTGACATTTACACAGTAATCAGTGCATTTTTATAGCACTGATCGCTGTATAAATGCCAATGGTCCCAAAAAAGTGTCAAAAGTGTCCGATCTGCCCGCCGCAATGTCGCAGTCCCGCTAAAAATAGCAGATTGACAAAATTACTAGTAAAAAATAAATAAATAAATAAAAATGCCATAAATCTATCCCCTATTTTGTAGACGCTATAACTTTTGCGCAAACCAATCAATATACACTTATTGCAATATTTGTTTACCAAAAATATGTAGAAGAATACATATTGGCCTAAACTGATGAATACATTTGTGTAAAAAAAAATGGGGATATTTATTATAGCAAAAAGTTTAAAATATTTATTTTTTTCAAAATTGTCACTTTTGTTGTTTATAGCGCAAAAAATTAAAAACGCAGAGGTGATCAAATACCACCAAAAGAAATCTCTATTTGTGGGAAAAGGACATCAATTTTGTTTGGGTACAGTTTTGCACGACCGCGCAATTGTCAGTTAAAGTGACACAGTGCCGTATCGCAAAAATGGCCTGGTCATTAAGGAGGCAAATCCTTCCGGGGCTTTATCTATTGTGAGATGGGGGTTGTTTAGCTCAAGTGGTAGATGCGTTTTCCCAGCGATTCAAGCCAGTCAGGAACTATATTTAAGGGCATGGTAGCCCATTTTTATTAAAAAAGGCAAAATAAAAGTCCAAACAAAGGTTTCCCACACAGGGGTTCTTCTCCATCAAATACACATAACAGAAAATGCTAGCCCACCTGGCTCTCTGTAGCAGTACTTCTGCACTTTCCTGGTCACCCAGACCACCGGACTCCTCAAAGTAGACGGCTTCCCTTTAGCGTCCACAGCTCTGCCTCTTGCAGTCACCAATGTTCTGGCTGTCACCTACAGCCTCTCTGACTCCGGAAGACCTCCTGTCTCTTGGTGTGGAGCCGTCTCCAACTGGGAGCCATGAGGTCTTCCCATACATTCATTATAAGGGCTGTGCTCACCTGAGCACACACCCTGCTGGTAATCAGCAAAGTCTGGACACAGGGTTGGAGATCCCATCCCTCCCAAGACACTGTGGAATCTCCAAACTACAAAGCCCCAGTCCAGAATACCAAAACCTGGAGAAAGCTGCAAAAGCAGTCTTCTCCAGTCCACATCTACGCTCTGTAGTCTTGCACCTTGCAAATGTGCAGACCCTGTGTCCATCAAACTGTCCATTTTACCGTGACAGTAGCTCCTACTGTCACATATCTCCCCCCCCCCATGTTTCGGACCTGAAGGGGTCGGAACACACAAGCCCGAATCCTTGATTGGGGCACCTCTGTGCCAGCTGTTCGCTGCGTAGGCCCAATCTTTTTTTCGGGTGCGTTTCCAGGCACGCCTTACCCAGGATCGCAACGGGGTCCTACCTTTCTGTATCCCCAGCCTACTCCCTCTGTCCTTGGGGTTCCTGAGCTCACGTTTCTTTTCTGGCAGCCCCCTGCCTTTCCTGCTACTTCCTTTAAACTCAGTTTCTGGATTCTGTAAGGAACCTGCTCCAGACACTACGCCTGATGAGGAACCACCTTTTCCCTCACTGGTACCCGTTTTCCCCATCACAATAGGTCCCTTGGGTTTACCAACTCCTTTGCCCTTGACTACCAACTCCCCGGGGCTCAACATCTGTGTATTACACTCATTTTCCAAGAAATTATTCATTTTCATATCCAGGCCATTATTTACATTAATATTCAGTAATAAGTCACCATTTCTCCAATTATCAATATCATCAGTTATTTCTTGTTCAGGGTTTGTTAGGGCCAAGCTAAAGGAGGGACAACACACAGGTGAGCAGCTATCCCCTATGAGACCTTCACAAGGCTTCACTTCACCTGTTGTCCAAATCTCTGTGGGCAATTGTCCCAACAACTGACATTGAACAACGAATGACCCATTTCTAGCAGTACCAATCTTTGCCAACTCACACTTTTCCATGTTACAATTTTTGTTCCTCTCCATACTATATTTCAGAGCATCTCTGGGTACCCCAACTTGTACCTCTCTGCAGGTGACAGACAGAATCTCTGCTTTTGCCGTGTCCATATCTGGCCCTTCCTTCTTAGGAGGTCTAGCGGGTGAGGCAGTATCCGTGCCATTTACTAATCCCTGCTCAGCCGCACCTCGGACCGCACTAGCAGACATGTCCATCACCGCATCAGGCGGAGAGACCCCTGTCTCCAGCAGCTCCCCAGAGCACCTTCCGTACTGAACCCTCACAGGAAACTGGGAGATCATTTGCCACACTATTAGAAAGCACTGTACCAACCAGTTCCACTGGTGATTAATTTTAACCAGCACAGGTTGTACTACCTGACTCCATCCATTGGTACCACGCAGCACCACCACATCTGACTGTAATGGAGGCACCCAGGCATACAAGGACTGTGCTTTCACCATTTCAAGCAGTTCCACTAACATATCTGTAATTTCTACACATTCCACATCAATATGCAAAACATTTTTTGTGACCTTAACCTTATCAGAGACATGGATGGGCTTATTCACTGCGGCTTAAGGGACCGAGACATTTAAACAGGCCTCCACCTCACTGGCGGTACCCATCACAGCCTGATGCTCCTCTGGAACACTGTCAGACGCATGTCTCCCACTCATCCCTTCCAACTCAACAATGAGCCCCTGCACGTAAACATTTGTTACATTGTCACCTTCTCACATCTGACATTCAGCGGCAGGGCTGTGAACACCACATCTGCCATGCATGCGCCCTGATCTGGTCCTTCCAACTGGGGGAAAACAACCCTTGTAGGGACCAACGCACCCTCAACCATCGGTCGCTCTGTGATTTCCCTGTCTGGCATAGCAGTTGTTGTGTTCACACCCCTGTCGCCCAACATAGCCTTGTCTATCATGGCTAGTAATTGTTTGGCCCAACTGTCCCAATCCGTTGTGCTTCCATTATGAGGGCTCAGCAGTACCTTATCATCGGCTCTAGGAGGCACCTGGGATTCTGCAGCGCCAACAGTAACTTTGTCAGTTCTATATAAATCACATTTTGACAACATGCTTTTACTCTTTGCTAAAGCTTCATCAAACAAGGCAGGCTGCAATACACCATCACTACCTTGCTCTGGGGGCGCTAACACAGCTGTGCACCTTCAGCTCTGGCCAGCTGACTTAACCCCTTACCAACTGGGTTACACATATGATAAATGGACTGCTCACACAAACTCTCACTGCATGGTGTAGACCCAGTTTGTTCCATCAGAGCAATATCAGGGCTGTCCTGGACAATCTCTGGCTCCAACACCTGGAGACCCCCAGAGATTTCCATGGACAACACTGTGGCTCTGCTTCTGGTTGCCAAGGGAGACATCCCCCTTTTATCATTACTAAAGAACACATCACCATAAGTACATGTATCATCAGCAATACCTTTATCAGCATTTATAAACATAGCAGTTTCATAAGCTCTATCAGGTTTTCTTTTGTCATAACGCATGGCACCCTGCGTGCCACTCAGCACACCACCCTTCCTCTCCAAAGGAATTATTTTTCCTACTAGAGTGGCTTCACAGTTGTCCTGGGAAACCACTTGCCTCACCACTGCAGGCTCCTTGGCGGTTTTCCTTGGCAACTCTGCAGCACCTGTCACTAGGGAACATGGCACACCAACTGCTTTGGTTACCCCTAGCACATCTCTCCCAGCACTCTGCTGGGTTACCTTAGGTGCACACAGAGTCCACATGTCCTTTTCAGTCCTTGACCTTGCTGCAAGCTGGGTTTTAACCTGTGTCTCCCCGCTGATCTGGGTAGCACACTGCAGCAAGTCCATTTTTCACCTGCGGATTTCCCCACCGAACACAATGCCACTTCACTGGGATCAGACCCACAAATTGCAACAGTCTTACCATATCCTGTAGCAGGTAACTCTGGATTTCCAAAACCGAAGTCTACCGGTGACACTTCTCCCATCCTAGAGCATTGCTGTTGGCCCATGATACGATGGAACTCTCCTCTGAGAAGGATTTCCTCTTTAAACTTGCAGTAGTCATCCTGGTCCCCATCCATCAAATGGTAAACCGACCGGTACTCTATCCGTAACAATGTTTGCAGCAATTTTGGCCACCGGTTCCTAGGCCATTTTCTTTTTACAGCAACTTTTTCAAATCTTAGCAGGAAGTCCCCAACCTCCTCTGTAGGCAGCATGGGTTGCATATAGTCAGAGGCCACGATCACAGCCCCTTGCACTGCATCCCAGTCTTTACGATTCCGCTTGAACCATCCATTCACTGTCTCATGCATCACTAGGCCTTTTGGACTGACCCTTCTAGATGGAGACATCTTCTCAGGCCACGCTGAGCTCACTTTCACAGGTACACCACCTGTATGCAACACAGTCCATCACTTGAACTTCTGTGCAATGCAGTTCGCCTGGCTGCCACACACAGCTAGCAGCAGTTCACCGCAGAAAAAAAAATGGAGTTTTCATTCACAGGTACACCACCTGCAACACGCAATGCCTTTTGCCTGGCTGCACTTCCACACACAGCCAACAGTTCCTGACCTGAACTCACTGTGGAGCAAGGACCCGGATTCCACCGTATTGTGCCCGCTGAATCCACCACTTGTGAGATGGGGGTTGTTTAGCTCAAGTGGTAGATGCGTTTTCCCAGCGATACAAGCCAGTCAGGAACTATATTTAAGGGCATGGTAGCCCATTTTTATTAAAAAAGGCAAAATAAAAGTCCAAACAAAGGTTTCCCACGCAGGGGTTCTTCTCCATCAAATACACATAACAGAAAATGCTAGCCCACCTGGCTCTCTGTAGCAGTACTTTTGCACTTTCCTGGTCACCCAGACCACCGGACTCCTCATAGTAGACGGCTTCCCTTTAGCGTCCACAGCTCTGCCTCTTGCAGTCACCAATGTTCTGGCTGTCACCTACAGCCTCTCTGACTCCTGAAGACCTCCTGTCTCTTGGTGTGGAGCCGTCTCCAACTGGGAGCCATGAGGTCTTCCCATACATTCATTATAAGGGCTGTGCTCACCTGAGCACACACCCTGCTGGTAATCAGCAAAGTCTGGACACAGGGTTGGAGATCCCATCCCTCCCAAGACACTGTGGAATCTCCAAACTACAAAGCCCCTTTCCAGAATACCAAAACCTGGAGAAAGCTGCAAAAGCAGTCTTCTCCAGTCCACATCTACGCTCTGTAGTCTTGCACCTTGCAAATGTGCAGACCCTGTGTCCAGCAAACTGTTCATTTTACCGTGACAGTAGCTCCTACTGTCACACTATTTATCTATTTATCGATCTATCGTATTAAATAGGGCAAAGTGCTATTGTTCTTAAAGTGAAACTGTAGTTCCACTGCTCTTACCATAATGTTCTTTTTTTTTAAACTAGTTTCAGTTTAAAAAGTGTAATTCTCCATACAGATTTCAGTTTTCCTAGCCATGTCTACATATGCAGGTTCTTCTTTCTAGTTAGCAGCACAGTGACTATTCCTTATAGCATAATTGTTTATCTGGTAATCACTTACCTCAGCAGTCTTTCTTCAAGGCTGCTAATTGCAAATGTCTGATATACAGACTGACAAAAGAAAGATAATTTTTCCCTATGTAAACTATCAATACAGAAATATTGAACAGCAAGTATGTAAAATTGTAACACTGTACACTGAAAATTGTTTTCAGGTAAAGGTCACAATAATAATTAATGAAAGTTATACATCATATTTTTCCTTTAGAAAAACATTCAATACTGACCACAATCTAAAAACAGTTTATTTTTGCCAACATATGCCCTAACTAGATATTGGTGCACTTTCATTTTAATGTAAATACAACTCAGATAATTTATATAGGGTTTTTAAAACAATGTCAATTTAACTCAGCAATGAACATTAGTTTATAGTAAAAGTTCAGTTCCCCTGTATCGAGAATATGTTTAAAAGCAAACCCAAAGTATCAATCCAGCTTTGTTAGCTATAATCTGACACTTCAAGGTACCTGCAAAGGTCCATCCTAGGTTTAAGCACCCCCAGTGCAATAAATGCACCACTGTAAAAATAATAAAAGCTTGGAAAATAAATCTAGAAAATATGTACCTTACTGTACAATTTCTATGATTTTATACAGCTTGAAAATATTCAATAAAATACTGTTGATCTTTTAAAAAATTGCTCAAATATGTTTACGATATTGACAATTTTATGCTGATTGTAGAAGGAAGGTTGGTGTTTTTACCAGTTCATGCATGTCAAATTCTGGTAACCTCTCAAGTTCATGGCTACACATTTTTTTTTAATTTCCCCAATGGGATAACAGATAAAATTGCACCATTGCATAAATCCATCCTACTTGCTGAGCTTTCAGATTAAGAGTTGAAATCCATTACCCTTTTTCAATGTCATGTCTGGAGACTTTATTGAAAGCATTTCATGCGGCATTAGCAGTTTTATGGGCAATGTGGAAATCAAAGTGTCAGAGCTGTATAAGGACTTGTCATACAAGAGATGGAGAAACCACTTCTAGAACCACTTTGTTAAATCAATTGAAGATTTCCTATGGCATTTACTGCAAAATCTTGTTATGCGAAAGTATTTTAATTTAGTTGTTTCGTGACGCACAAGTGGTTTTCTTTATCCTACTGTCCATTAATTTTGAAAATAGGTTTAATGTAATGGCCAGTATTTAGTGTCCAACAAGAACAAGGAAAATATGCTGCTCTAGTTAAAGGCTGTTTATAGATGCTTACTTGCTTAGACTGACAATATATTTTTCAGAAGTTTCTTTTACAGGGAAACTACAGGGAATACACATTCTGACTTATTAAATTTACTTGAAATCAGTTCTGGATTTGCCATACTTTTTATGTGCTCGCAGTGCAAGTTGATATTTTAAATATGATTTCTACATTTTCTCTATGTAGTTTGAGGGAACATCAACTAAAATACAATTCATAATTTTATCAATTCATCTTAAAAAAAAGTCAAGCAACTAGTGAAAGCATTCACTGAGTTGCTAATACTATCCAGTAAACACACAACCGTCTTAAATTCTACCTTATTACTGAAGTCTTGGTAGATAAAAATAACACCAGGAAATACAGTTATGCATACAATAAATCATTTAATAGAAATTAGTTTAGGTATCTGAATCTAACTTGTTATCAGCTTTCTGCAGTTCCCCATACAGCAACAGTCAGACTGGGAGAGCTAACATCAGAAGCTAAATCAGTGTGTTGCATGTAGTGTCCAGGCAAGAAACATGCAGAGTGAGCAGAGGAATGAGGTCAACAATCATCTGCTACTGCTTGATTGACCAATCACTGGCTGGAGGAAGGGAGGTGACCTTAGCTTTATTGCTCATCTTTAGTAGAGAAATGACAGGTTAACATTTTGGTGGAAAGTCAGGTCAAAATATAATGACTGGGGGGACAGAAATGCAAATTCTTTAAAAGGTAAACCAGCTTACATACAATATATAAGAAAACAAGTTTGGTTGAGCCATTGAGGACTTTCATGGTACAGTATGAACTCACAATACAAGAATATTAAAAAAATATATCAATTTATTAAATATATATTTTTTAATCAAACCACAAGGGAGGGTAATAGTACACAAAGGGGGTTATTTACGAAAGGCAAATCCACTTTGCACTACAAGTGAAAACCACAAGTGAAAAGTGCACTTGAAATTGCACTGTAAGTGCACTTGGAAGTGCAGTCGCTGTAAATCTGAGGGGTAGAATATGAAATGAGGGGAAGCTCTGCTGGTTTTATTATCCAATCATGTGCAAGTTAAAATGCTGTTTTTTTATTTTCCTTGCATGCCCCCCTCGGATCTACAGCAAATGCACTTCCAAGTGCACTTTGCACTTATAGTACAAAGTGGATTTGCCTTTTGTAAATAACCCCCATGTGTCCAAACGGGACAGCCTATACTGGTAAAACATTAGTTCCACTCATGGAGATTGGATATTTGTATAGATAATATTCCAGTCATAGATGACCTTGATTCCAAAGGTTCCAATCTCGACACTCTACATGTTTCACAGTGAACCACTTCTTCAGGAGTTTGGTTTGAGATAAATAGTTATCTGTAACAATAATTACATACAAAGGAATAATAGATAGAAAATAACACAATATAAACATTTTTAAATGGCACTATCAGAAAGGTGCACACAACAATAGCCAAAAGGGTAGAGTAGAAATCAGTATTTAATGCCCGTGAGTATTCCCCACCCAAAAGCCAAGAGACCAGATTTATAGCATGCCATACTCTCCAAAGAATCCACATCAATGGCCCAAGACAACGATAAGCCAAGAATGGCAGTCTCCCGGGTGAGTGTGGGAGCCAGGTGGCAATCTAGAAAGTAGGTACTATCAAAGAAAAATGGGGTATATAAGACCACAATAAGGATCTGTAAATATAAAGACTAAAAAAGTGTGGTTCCCTTAAAAGGATGGCCTGTACAATCTCACAAACTTGTAAATGTATTCAATATATTGAAAGGAACGATGGTCAGAGCGGCAATGCAAACAATCAGGCAGGTCCCCTGATTACTAGGTCATTCAGAAGAATCTAAGGGTATACAGATATATGTAATCATATAAATATCCAAGTAATTGGGTAGGTTTGGGGACCAATATATGCTAGATTCAAAGACACTCACCTTATTATGCCAGACAAATGCTTGATCTGAGGTTTAAATATTTAAAAATATATATATATAAAAGTTGTAGTAGTCTCAGAATACCAGTTCTCAGAGATAAGACACATTGTGGGTTATTTACGAAAGGCAAATCCACTTTGCACTACAAGTGCAAACTACAAGTGTAACGTGCACTTGAAATTGCACTGAAAGTGCACTTGGAAGTGCAGTCGCTGTAAATCTGAGGGGAAGATCTGAAATGAGGAGAAGCTCTGCTGATTTTATTATCCAATCATGTGAAAGCTAAAATGCTGTTTTTTTATTTTCCTTGCATGTCCCCCTCGGATCTACAGCGACTGCACTTCCAAGTGCACTATCAGTGCAATTTCAAGTGCACTTTGCATTTGTAGAGCAAAATGGATTTGCCTTTAGTAAATAACCCCCAGCATATTAACATCAAACCAGGTATTTTAAATGTTGGGCTCAATTAGTTCTAACACCTCACCTTGCAAAATCTGATTAGCTGATGAACTTCCCATCCAGCTCAGTTAGTCAGGAGCATATCTCTGGTGTAATCAGGATTCTGATGTATCAAACGCTCAAAATTGTAAATAGTAATAGGATTTTGATTTTTGACCGTTTGATACATCTGAATCCTGATTATGGATATACAGTATGTGGTGTATCTACTGTATCTGTGAGCTTGTGCAATCACTGCTAGGTGAGTGTCTTTGAATCCAGCATATATGTCTTCAAACTTACCTAATTACTTGTATAAAATCATTCATACTCCTTGAAATTGTCCACATTTTGTCATGTTACAACCAAAAACCTAAATTTATTTTATTGGGATGTTATGTGATAGACCAACTCCAAGTGACACATAAATGTGAAGTGGAAGGACAATGATAAATGGTTTTCAATTTTTTTTTAAATAATTATCTGAAAAGTGTGGCATGTACAGTATTTGTATTCAGCCCCCTTTACTCAGACGTCACCTAATTAGTAAATAGAGTCCACCTGTGTGTAATTTAATATCAGTATAAATACAGCTGTTCTGTGAAGCCCTCAGAGTTTTTTTAGCGAACCTTAGTGAACAAACAGCATCATGAAGGCCAAGGAACACACCAGACAGGTCAGGGATGAAGCTGTAAAGAAGTTTAAAGCAGGGTTGGGTTATAATGGAGCACTGTTCAATCAATTAACCCAAAAATGGAAAGCGTATGGCACAACTGCAAACCTACTAAGACATGGCCATCCACCTAAACTGACAGGCCAGGCAAGGAGGGCATTAATCAGAGAAGCAGTCCCATGGTAACTTTGGAGGAGCTGCAGAGCTCCACAGCTAAGATGGGAGAATCTGTCCACAGGACAACTATTAGTCATGCTCTGCACAAATCTGTGCCCGGAAGAAAGCCAATGTTTAAAGAAAGCCATAAAAAGTCCCGTTTGCAGTTTGCGACAAGCCAGGTGAGGGACACACAAATATGTGGAAGAAAGTGCTCTGGTCAGATGAGATCAAAAGTTTACTTTTTGGCCTAAAAGCAAAATTCTATGCGTGTTGGAAAACTAACACTGCACATCACCCTGAACACACCATCCCCACCGTGAAACATGGTGGTGGCAGCATCATGTTGTGGGGATAGTTTTCTTTTGCAGGGACAGGGAAGCTGGTCAGAGTTGATGGGAAGATGAATGGAGCCAAATACAGGGAAATCTTAAGCCTCATACACACAATCGGATTTTCTGTGGACAAAGCGTAGGACTTTTGTCCGAAGGGCATTGGCCAGGAACTTGTATTGCATACAAACGGCAAAACATTGTCGGCCAACAAACACAAAACTACATGTTTTTTCAGCTCTTTAGCGCCACCCTTTGGGCAACTTCTGCTAATGTTGTGTTATGGTTAGCATTGCTTCTGAGCATGCGTGTTTGTACTTTGGAGTTTTGTCCGATGGACTTGTGTACACATGATTGGATAATCCATCAACACACATGTGTTGGCAGACAATTTTAAAGCATGCTATCCCACATTTGTTGGCAGAAAATCCAACAACAATTGTCCAATGGAGCATACAAACGGTCAGATTTTCCGACAACAGCCTGTCATCACACAATTCCCATTGGATAATCCGATTGTGTGTATGAGGCTTTAGAAGAAAATCAAAAGACTTGAGACTGGGGTGGAGGTTTACCTTCCAGCAGGACAATGACCCTAAACATGCAGCCAGTACTACAATAGAATGGTTTAGATCAAAGCATATTCATGTGTTAGAATGGCCCAGTCAAAGTCCAGACCTAAATCCAATTGAGAATTTGTGGCACGACATGAAAATTACTGTTCACAGACGCTCTCCATCCAATCTGACAGAGCTCAAGCTATTTTGCAAAGAAGAGGGGCTGAATACAAATGCACGCCACACGTTTCAGATATTTATTTGTGAAAAATGTTGAAAACCATTTATCATTTTCCTTCCACTACACAATTATGTGCCACTTTGAGTTGGTCTATGACATAACATCCCAATAAAATAAATTTATGTTTTTGGTTGTAACATGACAAAATGTGAAACATTTCAAGGGATAGGCACTGTATCTGTATACCCTAAGATTCTTCTGAATGTGCTCAGGAGACCTGCCTGCTTGTTTGCATTACCGCTCTGACCACTGTTCCTTTCAATATTTTGAATACATTTACAGGTTTGTAAGTTTGTACAGGCCATCCTTTTAAGGGGACCACCCTTTTTTAGCCGGTATAATTACAGATCCTTATGGTAGTTTTATATACCCCCTTTTCTTTGATAGTACCTACTTTCTAGATTACTACCACCTGGTTCCCGCACTCACACGGGAGACTGCCATTCTTGGCTTATCGTTGTCATGGGCCATTGATGTGGATTCTTTGGTGAATATAGCATGCTATACCTCTGGTCTCTTGGCTTTTAGTGGGGAATACTCATGAGCATTAGATACTGATGTCTACTTTGCCCTTTTGGGGTTGAGTTCCCCTTAAAATCCTTTCCAGACCTGAAGGGCCTGGTATGGATATTTGGGGGGAACCACACACATTTTTTTTAATTTGCGGCAGGGTTCCCCTAAATATCCATAGCAGACCTGAAGGGCCTGGTAATTGAATTTGGGGGAACCCACACGCTTTTTTTTTTCAATGACTTTTCTATGTATTGCCGGGAGCCGACAATTCATTAATAGCCGCGAGTGAGTTTTAAATGACTTTTTTTCCTTCAGAAATGACACTTTGTGCAGGGACAGTTCTAAGCACGGGAAACAAGCGCTAATAGTCCTCAGAAGTTCGGGTCCCCATTGACTTCAATGGGGTTCGGGTTCAGGGTCAAGTTCGGGTCAAGTTCGGTCCCAAACTCAAACTTTTTACCGAAGTTCGGCCGAACCCGTCAAACCCGAACATCCAGGTGTCCGCTCAACTCTAATTATATATCTTCTTCAGGGACTTTTCTTCTTAGCTCTCATGAGGGCCTGCGTTCATCTGGTGATGTGGAGAGTGCTTAACTGCCATAACACGCTGTACATGTAATGGTGGGAACAGCTTCCAAGGCTAAGCACAACTTTTTCTAATCTGCATCTTCTGCTAACTCATCTGTGTTTTGTAACCACTATCCCCCTCTAACAGAACTGTCTTTTGTAATGTGAACCCCACTCTAGCATAAATGCCTGTCCTGCTGTGGGACAGATTTTTCTAGTATGAAAACTTTGTAATGTTCATCTCTCTCTCTCTCTCTCTCTCTTTAACCCATTTTGAGTGTGTTGATCTAGCATACCAGTCTCTTGTACCCATCATCTAGCTTTGGTCGACACTTTGGGGTAAATTGAATTTTTTGTTTTAAATGTTCACAGTAGGTGCTGCCGATTTTGTATATCCAGCGCGATGGGATCGCGCTGGATATCGCCGCTGCGAGGCTGTGTTTCTCGCATTCACCGCCCCCACAAGATGCAGTGCATCCATAAGAATGTATTGCAGGCGGCGAGCGGGAGGAGTGACAGAGCTCGGCGCTGGCTCCCGCGACGGGGGTCGCGGGCGGCCAAATGTCGCGCTGCCTGACCGCGATTATGTACAATATCGCGGTCAGGTACTGTACACGGCTTTTACTCAAAAATCACTAATTTTCCCCAATGTAATCTAATTATAAAGACATGTGAATTTTGAGTGAAACTTGTGTTAATCTTGAGTGGAAACTTTATAAATAGACCTTGTCTTTGAGATGTAACAGGAAGTGAGAGGTGATCTCCCCTCTTGTCATCAGGTGACTATTCCTCTCTTGTCATCAGAACATTTATCCCGATTGAAAGATTTCTAGCTTCCTAAAAACTGTAAAATTTTGGATTTCCATCACTTTCCTTCATAATAACAATGATCATAAGGACAATTCAAAAGGTGAATCTGCTGAGTGGGAATACAAACTACAAACACAAACCAGACTGCCTTTTTTATGTATGGTGAAGTCTAAGATTATGAAATTGCCTTATTTCAATATTTTATTGCAATATACATTTATGCATGTGCTTATGTGAATATCTTTCCTTTATACTTATACTGTTTAAGGAATATTGGCATTTTACTATACATGTCAGATTGACAAAAAGGTAACAACAAAGCCTTATGCATGCATTTTCTGTTTTATAAGTAATAGTCACACAGTATTAATTCTGCAATGCTTTTGTCTGCAGTTTTCAAATTGCACAGCACACTAAAAGGGGCAATGTGTTAATGCAAGGAGACATTTTACATACAGTATTCTGTATAAAGGAGAAGTCGCTTCTCTAATACAGCAATTGGCAAAAATAATATGGTTACCATATTTAAAAAAGTTAGAAAACAAGAATTTTCAATCTCTTATACACCTTGGAATTTTAAATCCATTTTGCATTTCTCCCTCCCACTCCCTTACTTACCCATTGTGAATTTATTTGAAATACTTTGAGCAGCATGAATAAACCAAAGTCTACCATATGGGTCTCTCACTATTACCATTTCTGGGTGTGGGTACCCACAATAGCTCATCCCTTCTGGTCCGCTATTGCAAATGTGATTGCTATAGTCTGCCCTTTTGGATCCTGAGAGAACCCCAATAAGACACGTCCATGTCATTCAGGCAGTGACATAGACACCTGACAAAGGCCTGTACCTCCTGTACAGAGAAGAATATAGAAGGCTTAGGACCAGAACATCATGGTGGATTAGGTGAGTAAATGGAGTATGTATGTTCTGTGAAAGTCCAGAGAAGAGCATTAAGTTAATCCTTTCCTATGGGAAATGTAAATGCTTTCAGTGCTGATCTATCTCTGAAAATGTTAGTTGCCTTGCTTTAACCACTTGACCACTGGGCACTTAAACCCCCTTAATAACCAGACCAATTTTCAGCTTTCGGTGCTCTCACATTTTGAATGACAATTACTCAGTCATACAACACTGTACCCATATGAAATTTTTGTCCTTTTTTTCACACAAATAGAGCTTTCTTTTGGTGGTATTTAATCACTGTTGGGTTTTTTATTTTTTGCGCTATAAGAGAAAAAAGACTGAAAATTTTGTAAAAAAATGATTTTTTTTTCGTTTCTGTTATAAAATTTTGCAAATTACTATTTTTTCTTCATAAATTTTGGCCAAAATTTATACTGCTACATATCTTTGGTAAAAATAAGTACAAATTGGTGTATATTATTTGGTCTTTGTGAAAGTTATAGAGTCCACAAGCTATGGTGCCAATATCTGAAAATTGATCACACCTGAAGTACTGACGGCCTATCTCAATTCTTGAGACCCTAACATGCCAGAAAAGTACAAATACCCCCCAAATGACCCCTTTTTGGAAAGAAGACATTCCAAGGTATTCAGAAAGTGGCATTGTGAGTTTTTTGAAGTTGTCATTTTTTCCCACAATTCTTTGCAAAATCAAGATTTTTTTTTTCTCTTTTTTTTTTCACAAAATTGTCATATTAGCAGGTTATTTCTCACACACAGCATATGCATTCCACAAATTACACCCCGAAACACATTCTGCTATTATGGCGATACCACATGTGTGAGACTTTTACACAGCGTGGCCACATACAGAGGCCCAACATGCAGGGAGCACCTTCAGGCGTTCTGGAGCAACCAGGCCAATTCTGACATTTCTCTCCTACATGTAAAAATCATCATTTGTTTGCTAGAAAATTACATAGAACCCCAAAACATTATATATGTTTTTTTAGCAAAGACCTTAGAGAATATAATGGTGGTTGTTGCAACTTTTTATCTCGCACGATATTTGCGCAGCAATTTTTTTAACGCGTTTTTTACGGAAAAAAAATGTTTTGTGCTTAAAAAAAAAAAAAAACAGTAAAGTTAGCCCAATGTTTTTGCATAATGTGAAAGATGAAGTTACGCCAAGTAAATAGATACCTAACATGTCGCCCTTAAAAATTGCACACACTCGTGGAATGGCGCCAAACTTCGCTACTTAAAAAATCCCCATAGGCGACGCTTTAAATATTTTTACTGGTTACATGTTTTGAGTTACAGAGGAGGTCTAGGGCCAAAATGATTGCTCTCACTCTAACGTTCGCAGAGATACCTCACATGTGTGGTTTGAAAACCGTTTTCATATGTGGGCGGGACTTACGTATGCGTTCGCTTCTGTATGCGAGCTCACGGGGACAGGGGCGCTTTAAAAAAAAATAAAAATTTTATTCTTCATTTTACTTTATTTATTTTAGTTTGACATGTTTTTCCGCCCTAAACATTTTTTTGATCACTTTTATACCTATTACAAGGAACGTAAACATCCCTTGTAATAGGAATATGGCATGACAGGTCCTCTTTACAGTGAGATATGGGGGGGGGTGTCAATAAGACCCCACATCTCACCTCTAGGCTGGGAAGCCTGAAAAAAAAAAAAAACAACAATCCTGGCTTTGATCGTAGCGGTGAGTCGGTAGAAGCACCGGAGGGCGGCGGGGGGGGGGGGGGGGACGGGACATCCCCTCTCGCCTCCCGTAAGAATGATCAAGCGGCGGAACAGCCGCTATGATTGTTCTTATGGTGTAGGGAATCGCCGGCTGAAAAAGCTAATATCTGAATGATGCCTGTAGCTGCTCCCATCATTCAGATATCCCCGCACAAAGTCAAGGACGTCATATGACGGCCGGAGGGCGGGAAGTGGTTATTGCAGAGTATTGCCGGGCATTGCGGAGTATTGCTGGGCATTGCGGAGTATTGCTGGGCATTGCGGAGTATTGCAGGGCATTGCGGAGTATTGCGGACTATGGCAGGGTATTGCGGTGTATGGCAGGGTATTGCACGGGTATTGCACAGGGTATTGTGGAGGGTATTGCAGAGTATTGTGGAGGGTATTGCAGAGTATTGTGGAGGGTATTGCAGAGTATTGTGCAGGGTATTGCAGAGTATTGTGCAGGGTATTGCAGAGTATTGTGCAGGGTATTGCAGAGTATTTTGCAGAATATTGCGCAGGGTATTGCAGAGTATTTCGCAGGGTATTGCAGAGTATTGCGCAGGGTATTGCAGAGTATTGCACCAGAGTATTGCAGAGTATTGCACCAGAGTATTGCAGAGTATTGCACCAGGGTATTGCAGAGTATTTTGCAGGGTATTGCGCAGGGTATTGCAGAGTATTTTGCAGGGTATTGCAGAGTATTTTGCAGGGTATTGCAGAGTATTGCGCAGGGTATTGCAGAGTATTTTGCAGGGTATTGCAGAGTATTTTGCAGGGTATTGCAGAGTATTGCGCAGGGTATTGCAGAGTATTGCACCAGGGTATTGCAGAGTATTGCACCAGGGTATTGCAGAGTATTGCACCGGGGTATTGGCAGGGTATTTTGCAGAGTATTGGCAGGGTATTTTGCAGAGTATTGGCAGGGTGTATTGCAGAGTATTGGCAGGGTATTGCACCAGGGATGGCTGAGCAGGGATGGATGGATGGCTGGATCTGTGACTGCAATTGTCACAGATCCAGCCCACAGTGCTGCTGCTGCCATCCGCTCCCTCCCCTTCCCCTCTCACACTGTACCGATCGGTACAGAGAGGGGAGGGAGGAACCGGCGTCATCAAATGACGCCGGTCTGTTTACAAGTGATTGCTCCGTCATTTGACGGAGCGATCACGTGGTAAACGGCCGCTATCAGCGGCGATTTACCGCGATTCGTGATCCGCCGGGTCCTCTGGACCCGGCGGTCACGGAGTTTCCCGTGTGCGCGCCCCAGGGGGCGCGCGGGAGCGCGATTCTGGGAGGACGTTATATAACGTCCTCCCAGAGTTAAGCAACCACCTTGTCGACGTTATTTGTCGGCAGGTGGTTGTTAAGTGGTTAAAGTAATATTAAACCCTCACTGAAAAAATAAGATACTAAATGTAGTTAGATACCATATGCCACCATATGTCACCATTACTTCCTGTCCTATTGTTTTGTGTACCCCGATCTGTGATATGGGCATGTTCGAGCAGTGAGAGCTGGAGGAAGTTTTACCATGCTCTCCCACCCATAGGAGTGAGCGGTTTAGCTGTTTTTCTTACAGTAACCAGACGGCAAGTGGTAAAGGTTTATTACTACTGTGACAGCAGGAAGGTAAAGTCACCTGGTTGCATCCAGGGGGGTAGATATATTTCGCCCAGATTCAGGCTTTACGCCGACTTATACAACTAGGTGGAGAGTTGTATAAGCCCAGCTAAGGCTAGTGGGCTCATGGATGACTCATACCTCTAGGGAGAGTGCTGGGCGTCGTGCAGACAGGGAGTTGATGAGACCAGCTGAAGCCTGTCAGTTCGTTTAAGGCCTCTATAAAAACTCCCAGATTCATTAGGTGTTAGCTCATGCCTGGAACCAGACCTGTGTGGACTGTCTAGGGAGAGTGAACCCCTGTGCGGTGAGAAAAAGCCTGTGTGGCTATTTGCTTGGACATTTAAAACCAGGGACTTAGGGACTAGGACAGCACTAGGCTGATCCCAGTTGTTAGTTAGGAAACCTGTATGTTTAGTCAGAGGTCAACTTGACCAGGATTTATTTTGGTTATGTTTCTTTTGCTTTGCTGTGTTTTGTCACTGTAAATAGAAAATAAACCGCACCTTTTTTGATTTTGAAAACCACAACCTCCGTTTGCTGGGCCTGTTTTGTGTGGGGAGCCCATCCCGGGGGTCACACACACCCGCTGCCAAGCTAACCCCCTCACAGTTGGTGGAGAACCAGTGGCAGTTTTTTTTAAGCCAGCATGGAGGAGATACTGAAGCAGCTGGCTCTAGCAAATGCCAATCAACAGCAGACAAATGCAGGTTTGCAAAGGAGCCTTGCAGCCCAGCAGCAGACAAACGCAACTTTGCAACAGAGTCTGGAGGCTCAGCAACGAGCCCAGCAGCAATCTGAGGCCCGCTTAATAGACCTGTTGCAGAAGCAAGAGCAGAGACTACAACAACAGATGGAAGCAGTAATGCAGCAACGTCCGCAGACCAGTGAGGAAAGCCGTCCCACTAATACCGCGTCCTTTGGGGTGAGTCGTTTATTGACAAAAATGACTGGAGAGGATGATCCAGAGGTATTTTTGACCACATTTGAAAGGACCGCTGAAAGAGAAAAGTGGCCTGAGGAGCAGTGGGCTGGACTGGTGGCTCCTCTGTTAACTGGTGAATCGCAGAAAGCTTACTATGACCTAGAGCCTAACCAAGCAAAAGACTATGTGATGCTAAAAGCTGAAATATTGGCAAGGCTGGGTGTCACCCAGGCTGTCCGGGCTCAGCGTGTGCATAACTGGACTTTCCAGCTTGGAAAACCCCCCAGGTCTCAAATGTATGATCTCATTCACCTGAGCAGAAAGTGGCTACAGCCAGAGACTTTGTCCGCACCAAAGATTGTGGAACGTGTTGTAATGGATCGGTTTTTGAGAGCTCTTCCTACTGCCATCCAAAAGTGGGTAAGCCATGGAGACCCAGAGACGGCCGATGGTCTTGTGGATCGTGTGGAGAAATACTTGGCTACAGAGAACCTGACGGCCTCTTCCAGAGACACTCGGACTTTCCACCCTAAGACCAGACCATCCCCAGGGGCGGATAAGAGGATTCCAAGGGGTGAGGGTGGAGAGAGTGAGAGGGTGGGAGCTCTACCCCAAGTTTGGCGAGAACAGCCTGGGAAATCAACGGCTCAAGAGGCGGCAAGAAGGATCGTTTGCTACCGCTGCCGGCAAGCGGGACATATTGCAGCCAATTGCCCGGTTGTGGAGGAACCCATGCAGTGTGACTTTCTGACGGGCAGACGTCAGTCGCTGTGTGCGACAGTCGCATGCACTGCCATTCGAGGAACTGAGAAACATTTATGCAAAATGCGTGTTAATGGTAGAAATGTTGTGGTATTGCTGGATTCAGGTAGCCTTGTGACCCTGATAAAGGCTGAGTTAGTTAAAACAGAGGTCTCTGGGAATAGCAAGGTAGCTGTTATTTGTGTGCATGGGGACACCCGAGAGTATCCAGTGACTACAGTGTGTTTCGAGACCCCCAAAGGTACCCTCTCTCATCCAGTGGGCTTAGTATCTCAGTTACCGCATGACGCCATTGTGGGAAGGGATTTTCCGAAGTTCTGGGAACTGTGGGATGATCCTGAGCCCCTCACTGGTGCCCCTATGTACCAGGAATGTGATAGCCAGAACTCCCCTGAGAGTGGTGAGGACTCTCCGGAATTTCCCTTATCAGTATTGGCAGGGGAGACTCAAGAAACTGGAGAGGAGCCCACCTCCTCAGACGAAAACCTACCGTCTGTGGAGTTTTCTGATCTTGAGGTTCACAGGGAAAACTTTGCCACAGAACAGTTGAAAGACCCCGCCCTAATAAAGGCACGGGAAAACGTAGTGAAAATAGATGGCGAGTTAGTGAACTCAGATAATACCTGCACTTACCCATACTTCAGCGTAGAGAAGGACCTACTGTATCGGGTGGCAAAAAGGGCAGAAGAAACCGTTGAGCAGCTTGTGGTGCCCAAACCTTACAGGAAGTTGGTGTTGGAGTTGGCCCATGGGCACATTCTTGGAGGTCATCTGGGGACAGAGAAAACCCGAGAGAGGGTATTACAGAGATTCTATTGGCCGGGGGTGATGAAGGACGTAGAAAATTATTGTTCCTCCTGCCCTGTGTGTCAGAGGTTGGCCCCGATGCCACATTTCCGTAGCCCGCTGGTCCCTCTACCCATCATTGAGGTCCCGTTTGAGAGGATCGCCATGGATTTGGTAGGTCCTATAATCAAGTCCGCTAGGGGGCACCAGTACATATTAGTTATAATGGACTATGCCACCCGTTATCCAGAAGCGATCCCTCTCCGAAATACCTCGGCCAAAACCATAGCCAAAGAGCTATCTCTTGTTTTTAGCCGGGTGGGTATTTGTAAAGAACTGCTTACGGACCAAGGTACACCCTTTATGTCCCGGGTTATGAAAGAGCTGTGTAAATTGTTCAAAGTGACGCAATTGCGTACGTCTGTGTATCACCCCCAAACCGATGGGCTGGTTGAAAGATTCAACAAAACCCTAAAACAAATGTTGAAGAAAGTGGTGGATAGAGATGGAAAGGATTGGGACTGTTTACTTCCTTATTTGATGTTTGCTATTAGGGAGGTGCCCCAATCCTCTACGGGATTCTCCCCCTTTGAGTTACTGTATGGGAGACACCCAAGAGGGCTGTTGGATATTGCCAAGGAAACTTGGGAAAGTGAGAGTTCTCCCCACAGGAGTGTGATTGAGCATGTCGCCCTGATGCAAGATCGAATTGCACAGGTAATGCCCATCGTGAAGGAACATTTGGCCCAAGCGCAGTTGGCACAGCAGAGAGTGTACAACCGTGGAGCCAAGACCTGTACCTTTTCCCCGGGGGATAGGATATTGGTACTTGTCCCTACGGTTGAAAGTAAATTCCTTGCCAAATGGCAAGGCCCCTACGAGATAATGGAAAAAGTGAGCGAAGTGAATTACAAGGTCAGACAACCAGGAAGGCGAAAGCCCGAACAGATCTATCACGTTAATCTGTTGAAAGCCTGGAGGGATAGAGAGTCCCTAGTCGCAGACACTTGGTCACCAGCTCAAACTGGTTGCGTGATTCCTGAGGTTGGAATAGCAGCCACCTTGTCACAACCCCAACAACAGGAGGTTAAGGAGTTTGTGCTTCGCAACAAGGAGGTATTCTCTGAGCTGCCGGGACAAACATCTGGGGTAGAGCATGACATCATTACCCCGCCCGGTGAAAGGGTGAAGTTAAAACCCTATCGGATCCCAGAGGCTCGACGGGAGGCAATACGGGAGGAAGTACAGAAAATGCTGAACTTAGGGGTGATAGAGGAGTCCCAAAGTGATTGGTCTAGTCCCATCGTGTTGGTGCCTAAACCGGATGGGAGCTGGCGATTTTGTAACGATTTTCGTCAGTTGAACAAAGTTACAAAATTTGACACCTACCCCATGCCACGTATAGATGAGTTGATCGACCGGCTGGGAACAGCCCGATACATGACGACTCTTGACCTCACAAAAGGGTATTGGCAAATCCCCCTGGCCAAGTCGGCCAAAGAGAAAACCGCATTTGTAACCCCAGACGGGGCGTTCCAATATAAAAGAATGCCGTTCGGGTTACAGAATGCGCCGGCCACATTCCAGCGGAAAATGGACCAGATGCTGAGGCCCCATCGGAAGTATGCTGCGGCTTACCTGGATGACGTAATTGTCCATAGCACAGATTGGGCCTCACATCTGCCAAAAGTGCAAGCAGTCCTGGACTCTGTTCGGGAAGCGGGGTTTACGGCTAACCCCAAGAAGTGTACCATTGGGCAGGAGGAGGCCAAATATCTTGGGTACACCATTGGGAGGGGAGTAATAAAACCCCAACTCAACAAAGTCGAGGCCATCCAGAGTTGGCCACGTCCCAACAGCAAGAAGCAGGTACGAGCCTTTCTGGGAATCGCTGGGTATTATCGGCGATTCATTCCCCACTTTGCTTCTAAGGCTGTGCCCCTAACCAACCTGACGAAGGGGAAAGGGTCGGTCATGATTAAATGGACCCCCGAGGCTGAGGCAGCATTCCAATTCTTGAAACAAGCCTTATGTAGCCAGCCAGTGTTGTACTCACCCGACTTCTCTAAAGACTTTGTCGTACAAAGTGATGCGTCAGATGTGGGGTTAGGAGCAGTATTGTCCCAGGTCTGGAACGGGGAAGAGCACCCAGTCATTTACCTCAGCAGGAAGTTGAAGTCCCATGAGGTAAATTACGCCACCGTTGAAAAGGAGTGTTTAGCGGTGAAGTGGGCTCTAGATTCCCTTCGGTACTACCTGCTAGGTAGGCACTTTGACATGGTTACGGATCACGCTCCGTTAAAGTGGATGGCTCAAAACAAGGAAACAAATAGAAGAGTGAATAGGTGGTTCCTGGCCCTCCAGGAATTCAACTTCACAGTAAAGCATCGCCCTGGCGTTCAAATGGGGAATGTGGATGCTTTGTCTCGAGTACATGAATGCCTGATTGCTGGTGTTCCAACCCCGAGGTTAAAACAAGAGGGGGGGGTATGTGACAGCAGGAAGGTAAAGTCACCTGGTTGCATCCAGGGGGGTAGATATATTTCGCCCAGATTCAGGCTTTACGCCGACTTATACAACTAGGTAGAGAGTTGTATAAGCCCAGCTAAGGCTAGTGGGCTCATGGATGACTCATACCTCTAGGGAGAGTGCTGGGCGTCGTGCAGACAGGGAGTTGATGAGACCAGCTGAAGCCTGTCAGTTCGTTTAAGGCCTCTATAAAAACTCCCAGATTCATTAGGTGTTAGCTCATGCCTGGAACCAGACCTGTGTGGACTGTCTAGGGAGAGTGAACCCCTGTGCGGTGAGAAAAAGCCTGTGTGGCTATTTGCTTGGACATTTAAAACCAGGGACTTAGGGACTAGGACAGCACTAGGCTAATCGCAGTTGTTAGTTAGGAAACCTGTATGTTTAGTCAGAGGTCAACTTGACCAGGATTTATTTTGGTTATGTTTCTTTTGCTTTGCTGTGTTTTGTCACTGTAAATAGAAAATAAACCGCACCTTTTTTGATTTTGAAAACCACAACCTCCGTTTGCTGGGCCTGTTTTGTGTGGGGAGCCCATCCCGGGGGTCACACACACCCGCTGCCGAGCTAACCCCCTCACACTACTTTATTACTTTGAATATCTGACCTGGCACAAATATGTCAATCAGGAAAATGAAAGTACTGTAAATAACAACCCCTGTAAGCATACTTGTTCTGGGTTAGTAACTCAAAGTATTAAGTCTTGTTTACACAGGCACTGAGGCCTGTATACCATGAATGGGCTTTTTCTTCTTAATCTCACAGGACCCACATGGATGGTTTCCAGGGCATATATCCACCACCACAGGACCGTGGGATAGCAGGTTTTCAGCCACTGAAGCTGCTACACCTCTTCCCACTTGGACCATATAATTAAAAAGGAATCACACTGCATATAGTGTGATACTGTTTAAAAAATCCTTTTTAATCTCAATGTGCATACACATTCATAAAAAGTTTGTGTGCAAGATCAGCAAACATTAAATAATATTTTCGATATACAAAATGGTGTTATTGGCAGTAGTAACCAGGGCGCATGTGCAAAAACATAATAATGTCAGACACTGTGCCCCGCCAGCCTGACGCAGCATTTCATTACAAATAATGTCTTCCATGCTTCCCCTAAAGACATTATTTTTTAACAAAATGCCAAATCAGGCAGGTCTCAGTGTCTGACATCATTATGTTTTCGCGCTGCTTACTGATGCCGATAGATCCATTTTGTTTATCGCAGGTATTAATTAATGGTTGCTGATTTTGCACACAAACATTTTTTGAAAAGTGTATATACACTAAGATTAAATAGCAGTTTTTAAACAGTCACGCTATGTGCTTCCTTCTTATTTATATTGTCCATGTGGGAAGAGGTGTAGAGGCTTGAGTGGCTGAATACCTGCTGTCCCACAGTCCTGTGGTGTCCATGAGATCCTGGGAAAGACATCTGAGCAGGTCTGAAGCAGGAAGAATTGTTTTTTTTATCTCCTTGTGAAATAGGGGTCATACAATATTACAGGGTAAGGAGTTTGCTTACCTTTTCTTAAGCCAGCGGGAGCGGCAGAATCCCCGCCCCCCCCCCATTGGTAAAAGAAACAGATATCGGTCTGTAACATGCAGGCATGATTTACCCTGCATTTTCAGGGTAAAAAAGTGCGTGTTATACGCCGATAAATACGGTAATTCAAATTATAAAGTTGTTCTACATATCTGAATAAATGATCAGAAAATTGTAAGTAGAGTAACAAAGTGATATTAAAAAAAAGAGAGAAAGGATTCCTGTCTCCCTCAGCTCACCAGGTTTATATTTATCGTGAGATTCACAAATAGTTACAAGTTCTTAGAGGTTTCCATTCTTGGTGCACAGTTGTACCTTAATTGAAATTAAGTTGGGTTTGGGTAGTCACTGAAAAATAACACATCTAGAACCTGTGAGCCAACAATACCAATTTTCCAGAATGCTTCCTATTTATTGTCAATGTTTGTAACTACAAAAAAATATATACTATTGAGGCTCATTCACATAAGTGCAGAGAGCCATGCACAATAAACAAATGCATCTCTGCATCCAGGAGTAGCTGGGGTTTGCATATATCCATCTGTCCAATTAAATAAATAGATGAGACTATATGCTGATAACCGCATATCCAAGTGTTTACTTGCATATAGGGATTGGATGAGCACATGTAAACTCTGTGATGTGCTGTTCCCTAACATTGATTACTACAGAGGAAAGGAAAAACGTACCGCTCAAAAGCTTGAGAATTCACCAAATAGCTGCTTCCGCCCGGTCACTCACACAGGTGCTGGCTCTGCACTGATGCATGGGAGAAAAAGAAACCCTGGACTGCCGCACTCATAGCTATGAGTAAGCGTCAATTTGTGACGTGAAACGCGTTAGCCACCCTTCCCTGCATGCACACCATCTGCATTTGTTGTTTTGGATTTATGGATTTATTTTGAATTTGGATTTTTTACCTGAAATTTTGGAATAAATAACTGTCTATACAGAGTGCGGCAGTCCAGGGTTTCTTTTTCTCCCATTGATTACTACAGGTGAGTGTAAAGCCCCGTACACACGGTCGGACCTCCATCTGACTTTTCCGTGGTTTTTTGTTCGAACGGAGTTGGTCGGGAACACCCATAGCATACACACGCTCTGACTTTTCTGCAAACTTTCCCAAAACTTTTTGCAACATCACGTGGTTTTTCTGCTCTTTACCGCCACCTTTTGGTCAACTTCTGCTATTGTTGGTTGATTTTAACATTAGTTGTTTTGTCCATCGGACAAAAGTCCGATGGTTTTCTGTACACACGGTCGGACTTTGCTCCATCAGACTTTTGTTGGGCAAAAGTTTGTCCGTTTGCAGACCCAACTTTTGTCCTATGAAAACAAAACCAAACGAAAAAAAGTTTGTCCGATGGAGCGTACACACGGTCGGATTGTTGGTCCAACTTGCTTAAAACGAAGTTTGTTGGGCAAAAGTCCGACCGTGTGTAAGGGGCTTATGAAACACCTGTTACTACTGGGCATAGAGACGCAGGGTACTGCCTTCTGTGCCCATGTTAATAAGCCATAATAAACTAGAGCAACGTTTTTCTTTATATCAGAATTTGTAATTAATTACAGCATGGTTATGGTGGTATTTAATTAGAAATTACAGTATATACATTAAAATTTTTCTTTTAACAAGTTAACAAGACTGCTCTGAATGTCAGTTTGCTGCAGTGTTGCTTTTTAGAATGTTTAAAGAAAATGTGAACAATCTTATTCTGTTCAATGTCATCCCCCATGGTTGCTAATGGGTAAGTTATGTAGTCCTAAGGCCAGCTCTTACCTTAGTCCGACTATTTATTACTGTAATAACTGACCCTATATTTTCTGATTCCTCACATCAACATCCACCAAAGCAGACCTTGCCCCAGAGTACACTTGTAATCCCTGCAGTATCTCTTAGTTACGAAAGTTGGAGGTGAATAGGTTCTGTTAAACAACACCGAAAGTGAGTTAATTATCTGATCTTACAGTTTGCAGTACTTTGGTTTGCAGGGACAGGAATATAATATGGCTTTTTCATTTCTAGTTTATCACTTGCACAGAGGCAGAATGATAGGCTGATCACAATAGATGAGCACAGTATTGTCTCTTAAGCAGTTCCCATTCCTCTCTGAGACCATTATCTCCAGCTATCAAGTTTTAGTTCCCAATAGAGCCAGTGTGGCATTATTTTATTAATGACACACTGCAATATAATAGGAATCAGGCTGGGCTGTTTCGTCAACACAAAAAAAAAAGACCATCGAATAAATTTCTTTCAGACATTTTGTTTTTACTGCGCCTCAGCACATTTATTCAGATAAATGTCACAGGTCTACTCACAATAACATATAAGTAGGGCAAAGGTGCAAACAAAGATATTATGTACATTTCACTGCATCATTTACTATATACAGTATGTAAAGATCACAAGTATATGAAAGGCAACAAATAAGTTATAAATCAGCAGCTTTTCCTTAAAGGTTTCTGTATTATTGTGTTCCAATTGTTTTTTTTTTTTTTCTATTTAGAGCACTCAGGCTAGTCAGATTCAGAGGACATTTCAAATAAGCTGAACTCTAGGCACAATAAAATGCATATAGCTCTAAAACCTGTGCCCATTACATTGCTATAACTAGGAATGCATAAAGTTTGTAGAAATATGCTTGCAGGTCCAGTCATATACAGCACTTGTAGAAATATTTCATAGAGCTACTGCATTACCGCTGGTGTGCAATGTAATGGCAAAAAAGGCACACAATCACAATTTCTTCAGTTATATTGGCTACAGCTCAGTGTGATGTGGTGGCTTTCATTGCCTTATGATGTGCTGAAAAAAAGTACTGCATGCTGAACTTTTTTTTTTTTTTTGCATACACCACTGCAACATGGTGGTGTGAACTGCTTTGACAGGAAATAAGCCTTTTTGCCTTGTTAATGCATTGTGACTTCAATTGGCAACCTGCCCAGTGCAGTCCAGCATCTGGTGTGAAAGGGCCCCTATAATTCTTCAGTCTGTTGAGCTATTTCTTAGATCTCATTTGTTTTCTCTGCAGCTTCCTCATAGGTGCAGAATCAGTTTCAGAATCACTAAGGAGAACTATGAGTCATTATCAGTTCAGGGAATTTGGACAAGGCAATGACTATCATTATTGTCCAGAGGGTCAAAATCTCCCCTCCCTGCCCTTACTGAATTATTGACATCTAGTTTTACATTCTCCCATCTTCACAGAGCCAATACGGTAGGTGACAGTGGTGTGCTCTGCTTACCCCAACAACTCCTGTATCACTGCCCATATCACTCCACTCTGCCCTACCCTGAACAGAAAGCTGCTGCTGTGTAGCATGCAATACTTTTTTTTCAAATATCAAGTACAAATCAAGCTTTTTTATAATTTTTTTCTTGAAAAGTATGAAGGATAGAGTGTCAGGAATTGTCTGTTGTGTCGTCCATACCAATGATCAGATTTAAATAATAACTTTCACATAAAGTACGCTTATCCTTTCTGCCCTGCCTTCTGAATTTAAAGTCATACTAAAGTCTATTTTTTTTTTTTTGTTAAAAATAACAAACATGTTATACTTACCTGCTCTGTGCAGTGGTTTTTCACAGAGCAGCCCAGATCCTCCTTTTCCCAGGTCCCTCTTTAGCGCACCTGGCCCCTCCCTCCTGTTGAGTGCCCCCACATTAAGCAGCTTGCTATGGGGGCGCCTGTGCCGAGCTGCAGCTCCTTGTGTCCATTCAGACACAGAGCCACAGGCGGATCTGACCCCTCCCTCTCCTCATTGGCTCAATGAATTTGATTGACAGCAGCAGGAGCTAATGACACATCGTTGCTGTCTCAGCCAATGAGGAGGGAGAGTCATGGGCAGACGAGACTCTCCTGCATCCGGTAACATTGCTGAATTGAGATGGGCTCAGGTAAGTATTAGGAGGCTGAGGGGGGCTGCTGCACACAGAAGATTTTTTTATCTTAATGCATAGAATGCATTAAGATAAAAAAAAACTTCTGCCTTTAAAACCACTTTAAACAACCTTCCTAGACCACCAAAGATGTATATTTACTGCATCCCACAGCCATAGCTGACTGCAATGTTGACAGTCTGTGGCAAAATCTTTCCAAGCCAGGAGGTGAGCCTTGTACAAAACACAGCCTCATGGGTTTATATTCAGGAAATTCCTAGGAGCATGTGTGGAGTAGTAAGAGTTTTCCGAGCAAGGCAGGTGTCTGTAGGAAGTTGCTAGAGCTGCTGGACTGATGAGTAGTGATGAGCCGAACACCCCCGGGTTCGGTTCGCACCAGAACCCGCGAACGGACCGAAAGTTCGAACGAACATTAGAACCCTATTAAATACAATGGATGCGAACGTTCGAATTCTAAAGTGCTAATTATAAAAACTATTATGCATGTTATTGTCCTAAAAAGGGTTTGGGAACCCGGGTTCTGCACCAGGGGACATGTATCAATGCAAAAATAAGTTTTAAAAACGGTCGTTTTCCGGGAGCAGTCATTTTAATGATGCATAAAGTGAAAAAAAAAAAGTCAAATATTCCTTTAAATATCGTACCTGGGGGGTGTCTAAAGTATGCCTGTGAAGTGCCACGTGTTTCCCGTGTTTAGAACTGTCCCTGCACAAAATGACACTTCTAAAGGAAAAAAAAGCCATTTAAAACTGCTTGCGGCTTTAATGTAATGTCTGGTCCCGGTAATATGGATGAAAATCTTTAAGAAAAATGGCATAGCTACCCCATGACCCCCCCCTACCCCAGCCCATTACCAGCCCCTTTGGGTCTTGTATGGATATTAAGGGGAACCCCGCACATAAAATAAAAAAGGCCCTATATACTCTGAACAGCCGTATACAGGCGGTGCATACAAGACAGGGACTGTAGGTTTGTTCTTATGTAGAATCTGTTTGTAATTTTGAACAGGTACATTGTTGAAGTGTAGCTCCAGACCAAAAATCTATTTTTAAACTTTTTGGAAAACATAGGTAAGGGTTATCACCCCTGTAACATTTGTTTTGCTGTCTGTGCCCCTGTTCAGAACATTTCACCTCACTTTCCGTCCTAATGACAACTGTTTTTGAAATGTGGTGTTTTTCTTGAAACAAGGATTGCTGATAAAGCATCAGTACAGAGGAGACACCTTTCTCCCATATTTATTCTTACAGGAGAGAATTTTCCTTCCTAGTGGTAGATTTCCTCTCACTTCCTGTTGTCTTCTTGCGTTTGCAAGTAGGAGTCGTTTGTAAGTTGGATGTTTGAAAGTAGGGACCTGCCGTATATACTCTGCAGAAATAGGCCCCTTAGTTGTTGGTGTTGGCACAACACTGTAAGCACTCACAGTTACTCTTGGTTGGTGCTGGAACGCCCTGCTGTCAACTATTATATCAGGAATTTTAATTACATATAATTGTTGAACAGTGGTAGTAAAAATTGGGCCTTTGATGGTGGTGCTGGTGCCACAACACTGTAAGCCCTGACAGTTACTCTTGGTGGGTGCAGCAATGGGCCCTGCTGTGAATTATTAGATCAAGAATTGTAATTACATGCCCCTGTTGAACAGGGGCTGAAAAATTGGGCCTTAGGCACTGGTGGCACAACACTGCAACCCTTCACAGATACTGTACTTGGAGCACAGCAATGAGCCCTGTTGCAAAGTATTGCTTCAAAAATTGTAATGACACGCCCCTGTTAAACAGGGGCTGAAAAATTGGGCCTTAGGCACTGGTGGCACAACACTGCAACTCCTCACAGATACTGTACTTGGAGCACAGCAATGAGCCCTGTTGCAAAGTATTGCTTCAAAAATTGTAATTACACGCCCCTGTTAAACAGGGGCTGAAAAATTGGGCGTTAGGCACTGGTGGCGGCACCCATAAACAAAAATGATCTTCCAAGCTATCATCATCAATCGTATCATTGAGGACTCGGAGGAGGAGGATAGGCAGTCAACATAACAGCACAGGCACTCAGCATCAGCATCAGTCTTGAAGGGATGTGACATTTTAAAATCAATTAGTCTGTTATATCAGCATCAGGTGTGTGGTAGCTGGTGGTGATCCAAGACTGGTTCATCTTGATGAAAGTCAGTCGATCAACCGAGTCGGTGGACAGGCGCACCCTGTGATCCGTGACAAATCCTCCAGCAGCACTGAATGTGCGTTCCGAAAGAACGCTGGATGCAGGACAGGCCAGTAGCTCAATTGCATACTGTGCAAGCTCTGGCCAGTGATCCATCCTCAAGACCCAGTAAGCCAGAGGATTTTCGGTGGGGAAGGTGTCCAAGTCTGACCTTGCCCCTAGATATTCCTGCACCATGTTTATCAGACGCTGGCGATGGTTGCTGGAACCGATCATACTTTGGGGCTGCGGACTAAAGAATTGTCTGAACGCATCGGTCAGACGGCCACCTTCCCCACCGCTCCTTCTTTGACTGGCCGAAGCCTCAGCAACTCGTTGTCCAGGACCAGGAGTTTGCAACCTCCCAGTCTCTGGGAACGCGTTGCACAGACCTTTCTGCAAGGCCTCCCGGAGTTGTCTCATCCTCTGCTCCCTCTGCGACGGTAACATAAGGTCCGCAACCTTACCCTTGTACCGTGGATCAAGGAGAGTGGCCAGCCAGTAATGGTCCCTCTCCTTGATCCGAAGAATACGAGGATCCTTCCGCAGACTTTGCAGGATCAGGGAGGCCATGCAGCGTAGGTTTGCTGAGGCATTCGCTCCGGAGTCCTCTGGGTCACTAAGGACGACATGATCCGCAGCCACCTCCTCCCAGCCACGTACAAGTCCACTGGTTTCTTGGGACTGTAAATCATCCCTAAAAGACTGCTGCTGATGATGCTGAGTGCCAGCCTCCACCTCCATGCTGACACAATCCTCCTCCTCCTCCTCCTCCTCCTCCTCCTCCTCCTCTTCCTGTGCGATGGGTGGGACAGAAGGAACACTGTCTGGGTAAAGGGGGCCTTGAGAGGCAAGGAAGTCCTCCTCTTCCTGCCTCTGTTCTGCCTCAAGTGCCCTGTCCATTATTCCACGCAGCGTGTGCTCCAACAGGTGGACAAGAGGTACAGTGTCACTGATGCATGCACTGTCACTGCTCACCATCCTCGTGGCCTCCTCAAATGGTGCCAGGACAGTGCATGCATCCCTGATCATGCCCCACTGGCGTGGAGAAAAAAAACCAAGCTCCCCTGACCCTGTCCTGGTGCCGTAGTCGCACAGGTACTCATTGATGGCCCTCTGCTGCGTGTGCAGCCGCTGCAGCATGGCCAACGTTGAGTTCCACCTGGTGGGCATGTCACATATAAGGCGGTTCTTGGGCAGGTTCAACTCCTTTTGCAGCTCAGCCAGGCGAGCACTGGCATTATAAGATCTGCGGAAATGCACACAGACTTTCCTGGCCTGCCTCAGGACATCCTGTAAGCCCGGGTACCTGCCCAAGAAGCGCTGCACCACCAGGTTAAGGACGTGAGCCACACAGGGCACATGGGTCAGTTGTCCCTGTCGGAGGGCGGAGAGGAGGTTGGTGCCATTGTCGCAAACCACCATTCCTGGCTTAAGCTGGCGTGGCGTCAACCACCTCTCGGCCTGGCCCTGCAGAGCAGACAGGACCTCTGCCCCAGTGTGGCTTCTGTCCCCCAAACACACCAGCGCAAGCACGGCATGGCATCTTTTTGCCTGCGTACTTGCGTAGCCCCGTGAACGGCTACGGAGCACCGCTGGTTCATAGGACAAACCACAGGAAGAGGCCATGGAGGAAGAAGAAGAGGAGGGGGTGGAGGAGAGAGGTGTGTCACAACCAGTAGTAGCATTTTGGAGGCGTGGCGGTGGGACAACCTCCAACACTACTGCACCTTGTCCTGAATCCTTCCCAGCTGCCAAAAGAGTGACCCAATGGGCCGTGAAAGAAAGGTAACGTCCCTGTCCATGCCTGCTGGACCATGAGTCAGCGGTAATATGCACCTTACCGCTGACCGCCCTGTCCAGCGAGGCCAAGACATTGCCTTCCACATGCCGGTAGAGAGCCGGAATAGCCTTCCGTGAGAAAAAGTGGCGTTTGGGAACCTGCCACTGAGGAACCGCACATTGCACAAACTCACGGAAGGGGGCCGAGTCTACCAACTGAAAAGGCAGCAGTTGAAGCGCTAGCAATTTAGCCAAGCTAGCATTCAACCGCTGGGCATGTGGATGGCTGGGAGTGAACTTCTTTCGACGGTCCAGCAGCTGGGGCAGGGAAATTTGCCTGCTAGAATCGGACGTCGGTGTACTGCTAGCAGAGTGGGCGCAAGTACTTGGCTGTGACACACCTAATTCTACACCTTCATTCCTCTCAGTGCATGTTTCAGAGAGGACTGAAGTTATAGTGGGGTTGGAGATCCCAGCTGATGCGGTGCAAGGAGAGGTTCGCTTGGTTCTTTGGTGTGGGTCTTTGAGGTAGGCTTGCCAACGAGCTGCATGGCAGGTCAACATATGTCTGGTCAGGCATGTGGTACCCAAGCGGCTGATGTTTTGGCCACGCGATATACGCTTGAGACATATGTTGCAAACAGCAGCTGTGCGATCTGATGCACTAGCCTCAAAAAAGGCCCACACCAAAGAACTTTTTGAATGACGGGCAGAGGCAGCGCCCTGCACAGGCGGAGCTCTGCGGTGTGATTCCGTCGGTGTACTGCCCTTACGCTGGCCACCAAAGGGCATCCTGCCTCGTTGGAGATGTGCCTCCTCCTCATCCTCCTCCTCCTCCTCTCTCCTATTAGGCACCCACGTGGAGTCATTGACCTCATCATCCCCTCCCTCCTCATCACTGGAGCCAACCTGGCAGTATGCTGCAGCTGCTGGAACATGACTGCCAGATTGGTGTCCTTCTTGAGCATCCCCTCTGTCTGCTCTCACGCTACTGCCTTCCTCTAGCTGGGTTTCATCATCAGACCCTTCGAAACGCTGGGCATCCTCCTGGAGCATGTACCCAACACTGTGCTGAAACAGTTCGGGGGACTCCTCAGGAGGAGGACATGGTGGGTCTAGGGAAGGAGTGACTGATGATTTGTCTGACATTGATACCAGGGAAGACGACGCTTTGGCAGCTGCTTTTCCAGTACCCTGAGCCTGGGTGAGAGAGGATGAGGAGGAGGAGGAGGGCTTGGTCATCCACTCTACCAAGTCTTCGGCATGATGTGGCTCAACATGTCCAGCTGCCGAAAAGAAGGACAAGCGTGTCCCATGGCCATGTGCTGATGACAATGCACCGCGTCCACGACCAGCACTGTTGCCCCCAGACACAGAGCCTGCTTGCCCTCTTTTATTGCCTCCTGACTGTCTGCCTCTCCTTGTTTGCCTTCCAGACATTCTAATAGATGGCCTGCAGGGAGATGGGAAAAAAGCAATAAGGGCTACCTTCAGGTGTCCTTCTCTGTCCCTTGAAACAAGGACTTTCACAGTGAAAGAAACTGACACTGTCCCTACCTAGAGTTTTCTGTCCCTAGAATAAATGTTTTTTTTAATCACAATATAGCACAAGGACAATTCACTCAATGTCTCTCCAGGTCCCTGGAAACAAGGACTTGCAGAGTGAAAGAAACTGACACTGTCCCTACCTAGAGTTTTCTGTCCCTAGAATAAATGTTTTTTTTAAGCACAATATAGCACAAGGACAATTAACTCACTGTCCTTACAGGTCCCTGGAAACAAGGACTTGCAGAGTGAAAGAAAAAAAAAACTCTCCCTACCTACAGTTTTCTGTCCCTAGAAAAAATGTTTTTTTTAATCACAATATAGCACAAGGAAAATTAACTCACTGTCCTTACAGGTCCCTGGAAACAAGGACTTGCAGAGTGAAAGAAACTGACACTGTCCCTACCTAGAGTTTTCTGTCCCTAGAATAAATGTTTTTTTTAATCACAATATAGCACAAGGACAATTAACTCACTGTCCTTACAGGTCCCTGGAAACAAGGACTTGCAGAGTGAAAGAAACTGACACTGTCCCTACCTAGAGTTTTCTGTCCCTAGAATAAATGTTTTTTTTAAGCACAATATAGCACAAGGACAATTAACTCACTGTCCTTACAGGTCCCTGGAAACAAGGACTTGCAGAGTGAAAAAAAAAAAACACTCTCCCTACCTAGAGTTTTCTGTCCCTAGAAAAAATGTTTTTTTTAATCACAATATAGCACAAGGAAAATTAACTCACTGTCCTTACAGGTCCCTGGAAACAAGGACTTGCAGAGTGAAAGAAAAAAAACACTCTCCCTACCTACAGTTTTCTGTCCCTAGAAAAAATGTTTTTTTTAATCACAATATAGCACAAGGAAAATTAACTCACTGTCCTTACAGGTCCCTGGAAACAAGGACTTGCAGAGTGAAAGAAACTGACACTGTCCCTACCTAGAGTTTTCTGTCCCTAGAATAAATGTTTTTTTTAAGCACAATATAGCACAAGGACAATTAACTCACTGTCCTTACAGGTCCCTGGAAACAAGGACTTGCAGAGTGAAAAAAAAAAAACACTCTCCCTACCTAGAGTTTTCTGTCCCTAGAAAAAATGTTTTTTTTAAGCACAATATAGCACAAGGACAATTAACTCACTGTCCTTACAGGTCCCTGGAAACAAGGACTTGCAGAGTGAAAGAAAAAAAACACTCTCCCTACCTAGAGTTTTCTGTCCCTAGAAAAAATGTTTTTTTTAATCACAATATAGCACAAGGAAAATTAACTCACTGTCCTTACAGGTCCCTGGAAACAAGGACTTGCAGAGTGAAAGAAAAAAAACACTCTCCCTACCTAGAGTTTTCTGTCCCTAGAAAAAATGTTTTTTTTAATCACAATATAGCACAAGGAAAATTAACTCACTGTCCTTACAGGTCCCTGGAAACAAGGACTTGCAGAGTGAAAGAAAAAAAACACTCTCCCTACCTACAGTTTTCTGTCCCTAGAAAAAATGTTTTTTTTAATCACAATATAGCACAAGGAAAATTAACTCACTGTCCTTACAGGTCCCTGGAAACAAGGACTTGCAGAGTGAAAGAAACTGACACTGTCCCTACCTAGAGTTTTCTGTCCCTAGAATAAATGTTTTTTTTAATCACAATATAGCACAAGGACAATTAACTCACTGTCCTTACAGGTCCCTGGAAACAAGGACTTGCAGAGTGAAAGAAACTGACACTGTCCCTACCTAGAGTTTTCTGTCCCTAGAATAAATGTTTTTTTTAAGCACAATATAGCACAAGGACAATTAACTCACTGTCCTTACAGGTCCCTGGAAACAAGGACTTGCAGAGTGAAAGAAAAAAAACACTCTCCCTACCTAGAGTTTTCTGTCCCTAGAAAAAATGTTTTTTTTAATCACAATATAGCACAAGGAAAATTAACTCACTGTCCTTACAGGTCCCTGGAAACAAGGACTTGCAGAGTGAAAGAAAAAAAACACTCTCCCTACCTAGAGTTTTCTGTCCCTAGAAAAAATGTTTTTTTTAATCACAATATAGCACAAGGAAAATTAACTCACTGTCCTTACAGGTCCCTGGAAACAAGGACTTGCAGAGTGAAAGAAAAAAAACACTCTCCCTACCTACAGTTTTCTGTCCCTAGAAAAAATGTTTTTTTTAATCACAATATAGCACAAGGAAAATTAACTCACTGTCCTTACAGGTCCCTGGAAACAAGGACTTGCAGAGTGAAAGAAACTGACACTGTCCCTACCTAGAGTTTTCTGTCCCTAGAATAAATGTTTTTTTTAAGCACAATATAGCACAAGGACAATTAACTCACTGTCCTTACAGGTCCCTGGAAACAAGGACTTGCAGAGTGAAAAAAAAAAAACACTCTCCCTACCTAGAGTTTTCTGTCCCTAGAAAAAATGTTTTTTTTAAGCACAATATAGCACAAGGACAATTAACTCACTGTCCTTACAGGTCCCTGGAAACAAGGACTTGCAGAGTGAAAGAAAAAAAACACTCTCCCTACCTAGAGTTTTCTGTCCCTAGAAAAAATGTTTTTTTTAATCACAATATAGCACAAGGAAAATTAACTCACTGTCCTTACAGGTCCCTGGAAACAAGGACTTGCAGAGTGAAAGAAAAAAAACACTCTCCCTACCTAGAGTTTTCTGTCCCTAGAAAAAATGTTTTTTTTAATCACAATATAGCACAAGGAAAATTAACTCACTGTCCTTACAGGTCCCTGGAAACAAGGACTTGCAGAGTGAAAGAAAAAAAACACTCTCCCTACCTACAGTTTTCTGTCCCTAGAAAAAATGTTTTTTTTAATCACAATATAGCACAAGGAAAATTAACTCACTGTCCTTACAGGTCCCTGGAAACAAGGACTTGCAGAGTGAAAGAAACTGACACTGTCCCTACCTAGAGTTTTCTGTCCCTAGAATAAATGTTTTTTTTAATCACAATATAGCACAAGGACAATTAACTCACTGTCCTTACAGGTCCCTGGAAACAAGGACTTGCAGAGTGAAAGAAACTGACACTGTCCCTACCTAGAGTTTTCTGTCCCTAGAATAAATGTTTTTTTTAAGCACAATATAGCACAAGGACAATTAACTCACTGTCCTTACAGGTCCCTGGAAACAAGGACTTGCAGAGTGAAAGAAAAAAAACACTCTCCCTACCTAGAGTTTTCTGTCCCTAGAAAAAATGTTTTTTTTAATCACAATATAGCACAAGGAAAATTAACTCACTGTCCTTACAGGTCCCTGGAAACAAGGACTTGCAGAGTGAAAGAAAAAAAACACTCTCCCTACATAGAGTTTTCTGTCCCTAGAAAAAATGTTTTTTTTAATCACAATATAGCACAAGGAAAATTAACTCACTGTCCTTACAGGTCCCTGGAAACAAGGACTTGCAGAGTGAAAGAAAAAAAACACTCTCCCTACCTACAGTTTTCTGTCCCTAGAAAAAATGTTTTTTTTAATCACAATATAGCACAAGGAAAATTAACTCACTGTCCTTACAGGTCCCTGGAAACAAGGACTTGCAGAGTGAAAGAAACTGACACTGTCCCTACCTAGAGTTTTCTGTCCCTAGAATAAATGTTTTTTTTAAGCACAATATAGCACAAGGACAATTAACTCACTGTCCTTACAGGTCCCTGGAAACAAGGACTTGCAGAGTGAAAAAAAAAAAACACTCTCCCTACCTAGAGTTTTCTGTCCCTAGAAAAAATGTTTTTTTTAAGCACAATATAGCACAAGGACAATTAACTCACTGTCCTTACAGGTCCCTGGAAACAAGGACTTGCAGAGTGAAAGAAAAAAAACACTCTCCCTACCTAGAGTTTTCTGTCCCTAGAAAAAATGTTTTTTTTAATCACAATATAGCACAAGGAAAATTAACTCACTGTCCTTACAGGTCCCTGGAAACAAGGACTTGCAGAGTGAAAGAAAAAAAACACTCTCCCTACCTAGAGTTTTCTGTCCCTAGAAAAAATGTTTTTTTTAATCACAATATAGCACAAGGAAAATTAACTCACTGTCCTTACAGGTCCCTGGAAACAAGGACTTGCAGAGTGAAAGAAAAAAAACACTCTCCCTACCTACAGTTTTCTGTCCCTAGAAAAAATGTTTTTTTTAATCACAATATAGCACAAGGAAAATTAACTCACTGTCCTTACAGGTCCCTGGAAACAAGGACTTGCAGAGTGAAAGAAACTGACACTGTCCCTACCTAGAGTTTTCTGTCCCTAGAATAAATGTTTTTTTTAATCACAATATAGCACAAGGAAAATTAACTCACTGTCCTTACAGGTCCCTGGAAACAAGGACTTGCAGAGTGAAAGAAACTGACACTGTCCCTACCTAGAGTTTTCTGTCCCTAGAATAAATGTTTTTTTTAATCACAATATAGCACAAGGAAAATTAACTCACTGTCCTTACAGGTCCCTGGAAACAAGGACTTGCAGAGTGAAAGAAACTGACACTGTCCCTACCTAGAGTTTTCTGTCCCTAGAATAAATGTTTTTTTTAATCACAATATAGCACAAGGAAAATTAACTCACTGTCCTTACAGGTCCCTGGAAACAAGGACTTGCAGAGTGAAAGAAACTGACACTGTCCCTACCTAGAGTTTTCTGTCCCTAGAATAAATGTTTTTTTTAAGCACAATATAGCACAAGGACAATTAACTCACTGTCCTTACAGGTCCCTGGAAACAAGGACTTGCAGAGTGAAAGAAAAAAAACACTCTCCCTACCTACAGTTTTCTGTCCCTAGAAAAAATGTTTTTTTTAATCACAATATAGCACAAGGAAAATTAACTCACTGTCCTTACAGGTCCCTGGAAACAAGGACTTGCAGAGTGAAAGAAACTGACACTGTCCCTACCTAGAGTTTTCTGTCCCTAGAATAAATGTTTTTTTTAATCACAATATAGCACAAGGACAATTAACTCACTGTCCTTACAGGTCCCTGGAAACAAGGACTTGCAGAGTGAAAGAAACTGACACTGTCCCTACCTAGAGTTTTCTGTCCCTAGAATAAATGTTTTTTTTAAGCACAATATAGCACAAGGACAATTAACTCACTGTCCTTACAGGTCCCTGGAAACAAGGACTTGCAGAGTGAAAGAAACTGACACTGTCCCTACCTAGAGTTTTCTGTCCCTAGAATAAATGTTTTTTTTAAGCACACTATAGCAGAAGCACAAAACACACTGACACTCTCCCTACCTATCCTTCTCTTTCCCTAAACTAAAGGAATCCAGGTTAAGCAAGAAAGAAATAACAGTCACTGTCCCTGCCTATGCTACTCTATCCCTGCTCCGGAACACACTACACTAGGCCGCCGTGCTGGCGGCCTTTTATAGTGTGGGGCGTGTACTAAACACCCTCAGCAATAATTGGCCACAGGCATCCTGCCTGTGGCCAATCATTGCTCTCCTCGCTGCCGGCGCTGTGATTGGCCAAGCATGCGGGGTCACAGTGCATGCTTGGCCAATCACAGCGCCTGGATGACACTGCGATGGCGTAGTGCATTGTGGGCCGTTCGCGTCACTCGAATTTGGCGCGAACGGCCCAAATCGCTCGATCTTCGTCGAACGATCGAACAGCCAATGTTCGAGTCGAACGTATGTTCGACTCGAACACGAAGCTCATCCCTACTGATGAGCATTGCTGAAGATTGTCACTCTGTTCGGAAACCCCCAAAACATTCTGGAACCGTGAAACCCTCATATGGGCAAAGTAAAAGACTATAATATTGTCATGCTGCAGATAAGCTTACTTTGTTTTTTTGTTATTGTTCTGAAAATAAGCCATTTTTTCATTGGATGCATTGTTTGTTTTCCTTTTGGGAAAAAGACAGCTTCTATGGTTAGATGGATTTGCTATGGATCACTAACATAATACCTACTAAAAGTCTTTGGAAATAAGATTCCAGTCACACATAGTTGCCAACAGTCCAGAATTTCCCGGGACAATCATGATTTTTGGACCCTTGTCCCGGATTGGGCTTGTCCCGATTCGGGACAAGCCCAATTGTTTTTGTCCCGTTTTGTCCCGGGAAATTCTGTAATGTTTTAGGCTAAAAACGGCGGCTACACCAAAATGGCCACCACCGCCACCACAAGAGTTCTTTCCACTTTACCTGTAGTGTGAGGAGAGGGGCAGCCAATCGTGGCTTCTCTCTCTTTCGGCGGTCCCTCCCCGCTCTTCACTCTGATTATCCTCCACCCGCCGCTGCCGACGACCCTTGTAAAGCCCCTGGATCTCTGTAGTATGGCCCGCGTGTGGAGGGGACTCTGATGGCAAGTGTGGAGGGGCTCTGATGGGGACACAAGTGTGGAGGGGCTCTGATGGCAAGTGTGGAGGGGCTCTGATGGCAAGTGTGGAGGGGCTCTGATGGGGACACAAGTGTGGAGGGGCTCTGATGGCAAGTGTGGAGGGGCTCTGATGTCAAGTGTGGAGGGGCTCTGATGGCAAGTGTGGAGGGGCTCTGATGGGGACACAAGTGTGGAGGGGCTCTGATGGGGACACAAGTGTGGTGGAGGCTCTGATGGGGACACGAGTGTGGTGGGGACTCTGACGGGGACACAAGTGTGGAGGGGCTCTGATTGGGACACAAGTGTGGAGGGGACACAAGTGTGGTGGGGACTCTGATGGGGACACAAGTGTGGTGGGGGCTCTGATGAGGATACAGGTGTGGAGGGGCTCTGATGGGGGACACAAGTGTGGAGGGGCTCTTATGGGGGACACAAGTGTGGAGGGGACTCTGATGGGGACACTAGTGTGGTGGGGGCTCTGATGAGGATACAAGTGTGGAGGGGACTCTGATGGGGACCCAAGTGTGGTGGGGGCTCTGATGTGGGCCACAAGTGTGGAGGGGCTCTGATGGGGACAAAAGTGTGAAAGGGGGCTCTGATGGGGGACACAAGTGTGGAAGGGGCTCTGATGGGGACAAAAGTGTGGAGGGGGCTCTGATGTGGGACACAAATGTGGGGGTGCTGATTGGGACATGTGCAGGAAGGGTTTTAATGGGTGTGGGGAGGTGGCTCTGAGGGGACACAAGCGTGTGGCAGGAGTTCTGATGGGGACACAAATGTGTGGGGGGTGGCTGTGATGGGAACAGAACAGTGCAAGAGGGGTGTTAATGGGGACACAAGCATGTAGGGAGAGTCTGATGAGGATAAAATTGTGTGGGGAGATTCTGCTGTGGACACAAATGGGCAGGGAGGCTCTGACAGGAACACTGATGTAAGGCCTCATGCACACTTAATGTTTAGCCCTGGTGCACGAGGCTCTGGCATTTAGGTGCAGGCTGAGGATACAGGTGCACCATCCAGCCCCGCTGATGGCAGCCTTTTTTTAAATTCTATTCTCTTTCATGGCTGGGGATTCATTTATAAATAACTTTTTTATTTCGGCCCACGAATATCTGTAAAATATACAATGTGGCCCTCGAAGTAAAACGTTTGGAGACTCCTGGTGTAGTGTATTAATCAGTGTAGTGTAGTAGTTAGTGTAGTGGGTGTTGTAGTAATCAGTGTAGTGCGTGTTGCACCTGATGCAAGGACGGACTCTGCTGGGGAGGCACCTGATGCAAGGACGGACTGCTGGGGAGGCCATCTGGTGGCAGGCGACGTGGCAGGTGACACGCTTCCACTGATTCGGCATTATGGTGAGTTGAATGTTTTCATTTTATATTACAATGTAATAATATAAATAATGCCCTTCAATCACCCTGACACCATAACAACCATGGTGCCGGGATGATTGAAGCGCCAACAACAGGTGTTTTGGAGTATCTTTATCTGCCGATTTTGTTGAACTTTCTGGAATACACATATTTCTATTGTGGTGTAGGATCTGGCTTTCTTTCTTTCTTTCTTTTTTTCTTTCTTCATCTCGGACTCTAACCACACCCCTTCTGAGCCACGCCCATTTAAGCCACACCCACTATCACACGTAAACCACACCAATTTTTCGCTTTGCGCGTCACATTTTCCTATTAGGGTGTGACACGCCTACAAATGAATGCCCGCCCCTAATTAAAACAAGGCTCCGCCTCCATGCAAGAAGTGTCCCAGATTTTTTTTTTGCAATGTTGGCAACTATGGTCACAGGCTCAACCTTGTGGCAGGCTGTGGCCCTATGATGCAGTTAAGTCTACATGTGGAGGCAGGAAAGGCTGTTTTACCTTTAGTTAGAAGGGGGACAGATAGGATAAATGCACTTTTACTTTACATTAGACTTCTACTTTCAAAATACCTTATCTCACACTTAGCTTTATAGATCTGGGAATAACAAGCAGACATAAACATCATTCTTGCACATACCAGTGCACTTTTTTCCAGTCCTTTAAATTATGCAAATGTTCTGACTTCTGAAAATACAATAACTGACAGCTATAAAACAAAGGATTACTATACAGTGTGGCAAGGGGCACTGTCTGCATAAAAATCACTTTGAATGCTTCTTTTTTTATAATTTTTATTTATAATTTTTTTTTTTTTTTACAGTCAATAAACAAACATATAACCAACAAACATGGAGAAAAGAAGAAAAAAAATGGGGTGTTTAGTGTCCCCTCCCTTCATGGGAAAGGGAATTATGTACTCCTGTTCACTGTGCTGGAAGAGTTTCACGCTAAATGGGAACCATGGGTTAATTAACCCATGGTTCCCATTTAGCGTGAAACTCTTCCCATGGTTCCCATTTAGCGTGAAACTCTTCCAGCCTATTACTATTAGTAGAAACCCATTTCTCATCTTCCATTATTTGGTTAACCTGTCTCACCCATTGTTCTATCGTAGGCACTTGCTGCTTTTTCCAAAAGACCATAATTAGCCCTTTAGCTGCATTCAACAAAAGTGGAACTATGCTCTTTTTTATATGCCCTAATGGAACTTTGGGTACCATGTAAGAGGCATTGCCATGCGTCGTCCCTGATCGAGGCCATTATTATTTGAGAGATCACATTCCTAAGTTCGGCCTAGAATGGCCTAATCTTAGGGCATTTCCACCAGATGTGAATATGGGAGCCTTGTTACCTGCAGCCCCGCCAACATCTATCGAAGACTGAGGAGTATGCTATGGCCGGCATCTTCGGGACCCTGTACCACCTGGACAAAAGTTTATATATTTTTTTCTGTGTTTTAGTATTTATAGAAGATGTATGTACTAGTCTTAATATATTCTCTTTCTGTAAGTCTGTAAAATGGCAGCCTAACTCTGATTCCCACTCCCCAAAAAAATCTAAGAACTGTGGTGACACTATGTCTGTTCAACAGTCCATGCAAGATAGAGAGCAAGCCACCATCCCCTGGCTGTTTATGCCAAAGAGATTCAAAATCAGTGAGAGGTTCCATCCACCTTTCCAATCTCCTTTAGGTGGGGAGTACAAAAATGCTGTAGTTGCTGATACCTCCAGGTTTCCATTGGAAACTCGTCGTATTCCTCTCTAAGGTCCCTCAGCGGGCGTAATCTCCCATTCCGCATAAGTTTAAGACAGCAAGTGTCTCCATCAATAGCCCAAGATTTAAAAAAAAGTAACTACTCCCCCCCCAGGGGAAACCAGCAGAAACCCCCTAATTGTAATATCTGAGACATTTTTTGAGCTAGAGATTCTTGTCTGTTAACTGAATCCCAGAGCTTCAAGGTGTGGATAGTAAGAAAATAGGCAGTTTTGGACAGCCCTCTATATGGGTAGGGGGACCATGGAGATAAATCACAACCTGCCAGTGTCTTTTCTAATGTCACCCAGACCTTTTAAGTAGTATGATATCTCCAACTAGGAATTCTAGTTAAGGCAGTTTCTCCATAATAATTCCTCAAATTAGGTAGACCTAATCTCCCATGCAATTTAGACCTTGTAAGAATATGATATGCCAGTCTTGGTTTAGTCTTTCGCCAAACAAATTCAGTAAAAATTTGGTTGTTTGGCAGACTGGTTGGTGAGTTGAGCTATGGAATGTTCTGTTTTTGTCTTTCATCAGTAAAAATCTGCCTTACATTAACAAAAAAATTACTTTGGGAGTTGAATAGCGATCATCTGCATAGTAAATAGGGCTTTGGGGAGCACCCCTTGGTTAAACTTTTCCTAGCCAGGAGAGGGTAGCTCTATCCCAATCTGCCAGGTCTCCCTTGATTTTTTGGGAGAACGGGACATAATTTTCTTCATATAGCTTCGATAAGTCTGCCGTCAAACTAATTCCCAAATACTTAATACGTCTTTCATTCCATATGAAAGAAAAAGACTGCTTAAGAGAATCCTCTATAGTTTGGGGTATGTATGGAATGAAGATGTAGCGCTAAGTGAAGAAATGAAGCCCAATAATTTGGGCCTCCAATCAAACCAAAGTGATAAATAATATCAATATAATGAGTCCATACAGTGTCCATAGAAAATTTTCGTGTTGTGAAGAAAGAACATGTAGCACTGAAGGGTCATCAGATAACTCTTGTAGAAAAAGAGAGGTAGAATACTCATACCGGAACATTAGACCTGTGGTTTAGGCAGGTCAAATAGGCATACGAAATCCCAGTGGCACTCCTCATCAGTTAGTCTGGAAACTGGATCAGATGGGTCCCCAATGTAGACTGTCCGGTAGGCTCCCCGACTTGACAGCAGACTCTGGGTTTCACACCGATCCAGGTGGTCCTCCGATGGAACTGGAACCGCCACTCAGCAAGGAGACTCTTTACCACGGTGAATATTAATAACCAGTGGCCAAAGGAAGCTATTACTTGACCAACCACCCATGTGAGGAGAAAAGAAGGGAAGGAATGCTCCAATGGTGCAGGTCAATGAGGGTTTATTCAACCAACATAAAAGTGATCACAAACAATAAAAACTTTTAAAAAGGGGCAGTGAATGAGGTAGTGTACCAAGCCCTACGCGTTTTGAACAAATGTTCTTCAACAGGGGCATCTGGATTTGGATGCCCCTGTTGAAGAACATTTGTTCGAAATGCGTAGGGCTTGGTACACTACCTCATTCACTGCCCCTTTTTAAACGTTTTTATTGTTTGTGATCACTTTTATGTTGGTTGAATAAACCCTCATTGACCTGCACCATTGGAGCATTCCTTCCCTTCTTTTCTCCTCACATGGGTGGTTGGTCAAGTAATAGCTTCCTTTGGCCACTGGTTATTAACCACTTGCCGACCGTGCCATAGCCGAAAGACGGCTACAGCGCGGTCGAGTTATCCAGGGTTCACGTCCCTGGGACGTCCTCGTGCACTCGCGTTTCCCGCGCGCCCCCTAGGGCGCGCTCGCGGAAGTGTCCGTGCTCGCCGAGTGCAGGGGACCCAGTGCAACAAGGATCGTGGTGAAGAGCCAATGATAGCGGCTCTTTACCACCTGATCGCTCCCTCCAATGAGGGAGCAATCAGAATGTAAACAAACTGGGGTCACACAGAGGTCCATCTCTCTTCTCTCCTCACACCGATACAGCGTGAGGAGAGAAGAGAGATCATTGTGATCACAGTGAGTGTTCAATATTCTACCCAGCAGTGCCCTTCAGTACCCATCACCAGTGCCACAAAAATACTCTACAGTGCCACCAGAGTACCCATCAGTGCCACTAGTGTCCAGTGGCACTACAGTGCCCATCAGAGTACCCACAAGTGCCAATCTTTGCCACTACACTACCCATCAGCGCCCCTACAGTACCCATCTCCATCACCAGTGCCACAAAAATACTCATCAGTGCCACCAGAGTACCCATCAGTGCCACTAGTGTCCAGTGCCACTACAGTGCCCATCAGAGTACCCATCAGTGCCACTAGTGTACATCAGTGCCACCACAAGGCTGATCAGTGTCACTAAAAAGCTCATCAGTGCCACTACAAGGCTCATCAGTGCCATCAGTGCCACCTATCCTCCATCAGTGCCACCTCTGCCACTTCAGTGCCCATCGGTGCCGCCAGTGCTCCACCAGTGCCACACCAGTGCCACTACAGTGCCCCATCGGTGCCATCAGTACCACATCAGCGCCACTGTAGTGCTCATCTGCACCACTACATTGCTCAACTACAGCGCTCATCAGTGCCACAGTAGTGCCCATAAGTAAGTGCTCATCAGCTCTGCCTTATCAGTGCATATCAGTGTGGTGCATCAGTGTACATCAGTGCACCCTCATCAGTTCCCATCAGTGCACCCTCATCAGTTCCCATCAGTGCACCCTCATCAGTTCCCATCAGTGCACCCTCATCAGTTCCCAGCAATGCACCCTCATCAGTTACTAACAGTGCACCCTCATCAGTTACTAGCAGTGCACCCTCATCAGTTACCTGCAGTGCACCCTCATCAGAACCCAGCAGTGCACCCTCCTCAGAACCCAGCAGTGCACCCTCCTCAGAACCCAGCAGCACCCTCCTCAGAACCCAGCAGCACCCTCCTCAGAACCCAGAAGCACCCTCATCAGAACCCAGCAGTGCAACCTCATTAGACCAGCCTCATCAGCACCCATCAGTGCAGCCATATCTGTTCCAGTTTTCCTACCACAGTTTGTCACCACAGCCCACAGTCACCAGTATGGCGAAAAAAATGTTTTCCGCTGAAGAGGCATACCAACAGCTTTGCTTGACTGACGAGAGCAGCGGGGAGCTCTCCGAGTCTGATTCTGGTTCAGAATATGAACCTGTTATAAGCAGTGGGTCTTCTACAGATTCAGAGGAAGTGGAAAGTGTCATATAGAAAAAACAAAAGGGTAGGTATGTGTTAAGCTCATCCAATGTATAATGCTAGGTAATATAAGTGATTTACTAAGTATAAAAACCACTATTATTAATTACCCAATAATTTAGGGGTTTATCCATTAAGTTGGCCTCTGAATTGCAAAACCATATAGAAAAAAGGGGGGAGAAAGTTGAAGGATCAAAAAGTCCTTCAGCAAAAGAATTCTTCAACAAGGCTCAACTAATTATACAGACTTATAATGAGTGAACCGCAATTAGTGTAGTAGAAAATTTCATTAATTTATTCAATTAGTTTTAAGCAAAACACAACATCAAGAACACCTGATTAAAATGAGACTAGTCAACAAAAACACTAAACAAGGATGGCCACCCGATCAACCATACACACCGCATTCGTTCATCCGCTAATGATCTTTGATAGTAATACCGGTATTGAGAATGTAAAAAAATATAAATTCATCAATATCAATTGAATAGTCCTGGTGAATGGAGATAATTCAAGTAATGGCTCAGTTTAGCAGTTTGATGCTACATTTTATGTAGTTCCTGAACATGGATGTTCCACCCATATGACTAACTACCGAATCATCTGCCCCGATCTTAATACCATTGCCTCTTGATGTGAAGATACTTCACCGGCACGTTAAATACCTAAGCTCTACAACCCCGGCATGGTCTACAGCTACTCTATGGAAACATCTATTGAGCCAAGTAAATGAATGGGTGTGAAGCAGCCCCACACAAGAGAATCTAGATGTGAATCATTGAATCCTCACTGGATTGACACGCAGTAAAGTGGTGAGTGTTTGTTACATATGGGATCATATGCAAACCAAAAGACTATTGATCTGGATGGCTGAGTGACTGAGTGACCCAGTGAAGACATCTAAGGTGAGCTGTAGGATTGTGTTTTCAGCATCAGGCACTATTCTCATAGCATGCTCCTGTGTACACTATGTCTAGCCAAGCTATCCTTTCATCACCCAGTAAATATGCGTGAACACTAACCGGTCATCCTTTTTGATCCACCTAACAGACCAATCCGGTAATCATACTTTTGGAGCCATTACTTGAATTATCTCCATTCACCAGGACTATTCAATTGATATTGATGAATTTATATTTTTTTACATTCTCAATACCGGTATTACTATCAAAGATCATTAGCGGATGAACGAATGCGGTGTGTATGGTTGATCGGGTGCCCATCCTTGTTTAGTGTTTTTGTTGACTAGTCTCATTTTAATCAGGTGTTCTTGATGTTGTGTTTTGTTTAAAACTAATTGAATAAATTAATGAAATTTTCTACTACACTAATTGCGGTTCACTCATTATAAGTCTGTATAATTAGTTGAGCCTTGTTGAAGAATTCTTTTGCTGAAGGACTTTTTGATCCTTCAACTTTCTCCCCCCTTTTTTCTATATCGAAGTGGAAAGTGTGCCCAGGAAACGAAGGCGTTCTGACATGGAGCAGCAGGCTACCACAAGTAGCGCTGTGGCATCAACCAGCAGCTCAGTGCCATCCACCAGTAGCACAGTGCCATCCACAAGAAATGAAGTACCACTACAGCAAAGGCCAAGAACTAGCGGGGTGTCATCTCAACCCCAAAGGGTTAGGACCCATGCCAGCCTTCCCTATGCCCTTGAAAACCCTCTGTGGCTTCCCCCCAATTCAGGAGCAGCAAACATCCCCCCTTTCACCGCCCAGCCAGGTGTTCAGGTGAACACAGAGAATTTTGCCCCTATTGATTTTTTTTATTTAATTTTTACCCAAGACCTTTTATCCTCCATCGTGACCCAGTGCAACCTCTTTGCACAACAGTTCATAATAAACAACCCTGGTTCATGTTATGCCCGTCCCTATGAGTGGAAAGCATTGACAGTGGAGGAATTTAAATTATTTTTAGGCCTAACGTTCAACATGGGGCTGTCAAAAAAAATGAAGTATACTCCTATTGGTCCACCAAACCCATCCACCACATGCCAGTCTTTTCATCCCTTATGTCAAGATCCAGATACCTCATGATAATGCGCTTTCTCCATTACAATGACAATACCCAGTGCCCTCCCCGAAATGACCCATCACATGACAAATTATTTAAAATTCAGCCACTTCTAAATTTTTTCTCTGAGAAATTCCCCCAGTTATATATCCCTGACCAAAATATATCCATGGATGAGTCATTGGTCCACTTCACAGGCAGGCTTGGCATCAAGCAGTTTATTCCAAGCAAAAGGACCCGATATGGGGTTAAGATCTATAAGTTATGTGACCGAGCCACGGGCTACATTTACGCCTTCCTGGTGTATGAAGGGAAGGACTCCCAACTGCATCCCCCTGAATGTCCAGAGTACATCAGTGCCAGTGGAAAGGTTGTTTGGGAGCTTATATATCCACTCCTTGAAAAGGGTTACCACCTTTATGTGGATAATTACTATACCAGCTTGCCCCTCTTCCGCAACCTTCACCGGAAGGGCACTCCAGCGTGTGGTACAGTGCGAGCCAACAGGAAGGGTTTTAAAAGCTTGTTAATGAAAGACTATGAAAAGGGGAGACAGCGTCTTTGCGGAATGAAGAGCTATTGGCTATCACTTGGAGGGACAGAAGAAACGTCCACATGCTCTCAACGATAGATAACGACACCTACGTGGAAATCCCCAGAAGAAACGGCCCTATCCAAAAACCAGCATGTGTTCATGATTATAATTTGTTCATGGGGGGAGTCGATTTTAATGATCAAATGATTGAATCCTATCTTCCCACAAGAAAAAGCCGCTATTGGTATAAAAAGGTCTCCATATATCTTTTCAGTATGGCCCTTTACAATACTTATGTCATTTACCGTAAATCTACAAGGACCCCCTTATCTTATCTTCGGTACCAAGAAAAAATTGTCTCCGCCCTTTTGTACCCTGAAGACCCACCAGAAAGCATTCGCTCGGATTCAGTGAGCAAACTCCATGAACGCCACTTTCCTGAGAAACTTCCCCCCCCATGAAACAGGCCGAAAACGTCAGAAGAGATGCCGGGTGTGCTCCAAAGAAGGAACTAGAAGAGACACTGGGTATTATTGTCCCGATTGTCCTTCCCAACCAGGCCTTTGTTTTGGACGATGCTTCCGTCGTTACAATACTTTTCTACATTATTAGGAAAGTATGGTAAACGTAATTGTCATTTACCGCCACACCCCTTATGCCACTGTACATACCGCTGCCTTCTCCGGAACTGACCCTGACCTGCTAAACGACCACGCCTCTGCCTAACGCTAAACTGTACCTACCTCTGCCTGCCCTGGAACTGACTCTGGCCTGTTATACGACCATGCTTCTGCCTAACCCTAAACTGTATCTACCTCTGCCTGCTCTGGAACTGACCCTGGCTTGTTATACGACCACGCTTCTGCCTAACCCTAAACTGTACCTACATCTGCCTGCTCTGGAACTGACCCTGGACTATTTGACCACATTTTTTGCCTGCCTCTTGGATTGATCTTTTACCCTGCTATGCTAATGGGAACACAGGGGTCTCACATATGTGAGGGGCTCCAGAATTGTTTTTCTGGATGAAGAAAACTATTTTTTTAGTTTTCTCATTCCCGGATTAGGGTCTGGAGACTCGGAGGCCTCAAAGAGATTTGGGTGGGAGAAGCCTCTACCCCTGTCCCCATTATTTCCTGGCCTGCTACTTGGACCATGTTCCTGCTTACTACCAGGACCAATATTTTGGCACTGCTGGCAATGTCTCTACTTGCACTGACCTTGGACTGTATATGGACAGTATCTCTGCCTGTACTGACTATGGACAATATTCCTGCCTGCTGCCTGGACAATTCCATTCACTGACGCTGACCACGTCCCTGCCTGCTGCCTGGATCAGGGCTCTCCTTCTGTGGACAATTGCACTACTAAAACCACAGGTAATCTTTTGTTTACCATTTACTCAGCAGAATGTAGTTCAGGGTGTAATTCTTGGTATGTACATGCTATATGCTAGAAATATGAAGGGCCTTCAAAAATGTGATAGATTGTAAGGAAATTAGATGCGTAATTTATGTCCCTAGAACACCTGATGGTGCTTCTTGGATATTGGGCCTCTATGTGGCCAGGCTGTGTAAAAGTCTCACACATGTGGTATCGTCATACTCAGGAGGAGTAGGAGAATATATTTTGGGGTGTAATTTTTGCTATGTACATGCTATGTGTTGGAAATATCTTATAAATGGACAACTTTGTGTAAAAAAAATGCGTTTTCATTTTTTTCCCACATTTTCCAAAAACTTCTGGAAAAAAATAAACCGTTCAAAAGACTCATAATGCCTCATAGATTATACGTTGGGGTGTTTGCTTTCCAAAATGGGGTCACTTTGTTGGCGTTTCCATTGTCCTGGTGCTCCAGGGCCTTCAAAAGTGTAATAGGTGTTTGAGAGATTAGATGTGTAATTTATGCTCCTAGAACGCCTGAAGTTGCTACTTCAATGTTGGGCCTCTGTATGTGGCCAGGCTGTGTAAAAGTCTCACACATGTGGTATCGCCATACTCAGGAGGAGTAGGAGAATATATTTTGGGGTGTAATTTTTGCTATGTACATGCTATGTGTTGGAAATATCTTATAAATGGACAACTTTGTGTAAAAAAAATGCGTTTTCATTTTTTTCCCACATTTTCCAAAAACTTCTGGAAAAAAATGAACCGTTCAAAAGACTCATAATGCCTCATAGATTATACGTTGGGGTGTTTGCTTTCCAAAATGGGGTCACTTTGTTGGCGTTTCCATTGTCCTGGTGCTCCAGGGCCTTCAAAAGTGTAATAGGTGTTTGAGAGATTAGATGTGTAATTTATGCTCCTAGAACGCCTGAAGTTGCTACTTCAATGTTGGGCCTCTGTATGTGGCCAGGCTGTGTAAAAGTCTCACATATGTGGTACCGCCATACTCAAGAGGAGTAGGAGAATATATTTTGGGGTGTAATTTTTGCTATGCACATGCTATGTGTTGGAAATATCTTATAAATGGACAACTTTGTGTAAAAAAAATGCGTTTTCATTTTTTTTCCACATTTTCCAAAAACTTCTGGAAAAAAATGAACAGTTCAAAAGACTCATAATGCCTCATAGATTATACGTTGGGGTGTTTGCTTTCCAAAATGGGGTCACTTTGTTGGCGTTTCCATTGTCCTGGTGCTCCAGGGCCTTCAAAATTGTAATAGGTGGTTGAGAGATTAGATGTGTAATTTATGCTCCTAGAACGCCTGAAGGGGCTACTTCAATGTTGGGCCTCTGTATGTGGCCAGGCTGTGTAAAAGTCTCACACATATAGTATCGTAATACTCAGGAGGAGTAGCAGAATATATTTTGGGGTGTCATTTGTGGAATGTACATGCCATGTGAGAGAAATAACCTGTTATAATCACAATTTGGTGTGAAAAAAAATAAAAATAAAAAAAATCTTAATTTTGCAAAGAATTGTGAGAAAAAATGACAACCTCAAAAAACTAACTATGCCTCTTACCAACTACCTTGGAATGTCTACTTTCCAAAAAGGGGTCATTTGGGGGGTATTTGTACTTTACTGGCTTGTTAGGGTCTCAAGAAATGAGATAGGCTGTCAGTACATCAGGTGTAATCAAATTGATACATTTTCAGTGATTGGCACCATAGCTTGTAGACCCTATAACTTTCACACAGACTAAATAATATCCACTAATTTGGGTTATTTTTACCAAAGATATGTAGCAGTATACATTTTTGCCCAAATGTATGAAGAAAAATTACTTAAGTTGCAAAATTTTATAATAGAAATTAAGAAAAATTCATTTTTTTACAAAATTTTCGGTCTTTTTTAATTTATAGCACAAAAAATAAAAAACCCAGAGGCTATCAAATACCACCAAAAGAAAGCTCTATTTGTGTGAAAAAAAGGACGAAAATTTCATATGGGTACAGTGTTGCATGACTGAGTAATTATCAATCAAAGTGTGAGAGCACCGAAAGCTGAAAATTGGTCTGGTTAGGAAGGGGGTTTAAGTGCCCAGTGGTCAAGTGGTTAATATTCACCGTGGTAAAGAGTCTCCTTGCTGAGTGGCGGTTCCAGTTCCATCGGAGGACCACCTGGATCGGTGTGAAACCCAGAGTCTGCTGTCAAGTCGGGGAGCCTACCGGACAGTCTACATTGGGGACCCATCTGATCCAGTTTCCAGACTAACTGATGAGGAGTGCCACTGGGATTTCGTATGCCTATTTGACCTGCCTAAACCACAGGTCTAATGTTCCAGTAAGAGTATTCTACCTCTCTTTTTCTACAAGAGTTATGTGATGACCCTTCAGTGCTACATGTTCTTTCTTCACAACACGAAAATTTTCTATGGACACTGTATGGACTCATTATATTGATATTATTTATCACTTTGGTTTGATTGGAGGCCCAAATTATTGGGCTTCATTTCTTCACTTAGCGCTACATCTTCATTCCATGTTTATTACTTTTAGTCACATTTTATGTAGCAGCTTTATTTTTATTCACTATTTTAGATTAGCGCAGTATTTTCTTTCTTTATTTGGGGTATGTATAACTGCAAAATTTCAGATTTGTTATAATTTATTTTGAAATTCAACATAATGTCAAAATCCTTTAGGTCCACCATTAAATTAGGTAATGTTATTAATGGTTCAGATATAAAAAACAAAATATTGTCTGCATAGGCAGAGAATGTGTGCTCTGCAAGGCCCATTTTAAAACCGTGGATATTGAGGTTTTCTCTTTTTTTGCATAACAATGCCTCCATGACCAATGCAAACAGCAGGGGTGACAAGGGGCACCCCTGCCGAGTCCCGTTCTTTATCTCAAAGGGGAAAGAAAGGACACCATTGACCTGCACCCTAGCCAAGGGTTTCCTATACAGGGCCATAATCCAGCTTAAAATTCTTGGCCCCAGGCCCACGATGGCTAGAACCTCCTCAAGGATTTTGATTGCTTCTAATATTCCAATCTCCACAAACCAAAACTGTATTGGTAGGTGAGCCATGTTTCATTGTGTGCAGAGTGTATGACTTTGCTAAAGATGTCCAGTGGAATTCAATAAAGTCACTGTTCTGGTGGTATGGCCCCTTTAAACCATTTTCTGACCGCCTAACTGGGAATTTACGTCATGACTTTGACGTTAAATACCAGGGTTATGGCTGGTCGGCTGGCCAGCTTTCCAATAAAAGGGGTCCCAGCAGTGGATTCACCATGGTATTACTTTTAAAAGCAGCAGGAGAGGTGCCCCCCTCCCGCCACTTTCCGGCGGTTCCCAGGCTAATGTTATTGAATGCTGAGCCCGGGAACCATGGCAGGGTTTTCCCATAGAGACAAGATGGTCACAACTCATCTCTATGCCCTTAGAGGAACAGAGCGATGTTGACATCACTTCCGGTTCTCGAGCCACGTAAAAAAAAAAATTATCATTAAAGCAAAAGATACATTTTTTTATCCCCTGATCTCTCTATAAAGAGGACCCTTCATGCTGTATTATTAAAATAAGTAAATATTCCTGTGCTTATCCCTCTACAACTGGAAAACAAATAAATCAATAATGTTCACAAATAAGCTGCAAACAAGTAAGTCCGAACACAAGACTACACAAGTAATAATTAGAAAAATGGTGCGCTACTCTGATAGCAAAACAATGGTAATGCTGAAAGTCAAAAATCAATAAATAATAACTTCACATGAATAAACTGATACTCATTATATAAGTGAATGGAAATGAATATTAAACACAAAAACCCTGTGATAAAAGAAAGAAAAAACACTTTCAGGAAAAATATGTCTAAAGCATAAGTTCAAAGAAACTGTTATAGAAAGAGTTAAATTAATAACACCCAATCCAGTGATAGGAAAAAAAACTCTATTGAATTATTAGTGATCCTAATGCAATCCAGAAAAAAACGGTGTTCTAATAAATCCCTTCACCACAAACACTTCCCTCTTACCAGAAATAGTGGATCTCAGGTAATAGAGATCACATGAGCTTGTTTAGATTCCAATGAACTAAGCGGTCAGGCTGGAGAAGAGTTCCAATTCCAATGGACTCAATGGCCAGTCTGGAAGAGAGATTCAATTCCAACTGACTCAGCGGTCAGGCTGGAGGAGAGATCCGATTTACGGGTGGTGATAATAATTTTTAAAGGTATGGGATTCCGCGCTTAGGAAAAAACAAAAAAGGTTGCAGCCCCCCTGAAATACTCCCTATGGAGGATATAAATGTAAAATGTGATGAGGGGTGGTGGCGCTACCTCCCACCAAGAGAGGTCTATGTGCTTAACAGACTATGATCCAAATACCAAAATTCTAAATTAAATAGTGTTCTCAAATCAGTGAACCAGGCTGTCTATGCAGTGACACTAAATACATCTGGGACAGCTAAAGCTAGTTAAACAGTGATTAATCAGTGACAGGTGAAATGGACGTATGATAAGCTCTATAATATAGGAGAGAAAGAGATATCTTAATAACCTATGTAGGATACCAATATTCATGTGAAAAATCCCAGTGTGACTTCAAACAAATAGATTAAATAAACCAAAACGTCATAGAAGTGCTTCAATAAAAAATATCAGTGACAGTAACCGGTGCAATAGTTGCTTGTGTGTGTCAGCAGTTCCACACACATATGATCGATGTGGCTTACAGCTGTCATTAAATAAAGTTCAATCTATATTTCCATCCAATGGGTAGAAACATCTGTGTAAACGGTTGACAAAGTAAATATTCAGGTAGTTCCAGGTGAAATAGTGCTCTCAACAGGTAAATGGTGACTTTGGTAATCCCCTCATGTGTCCCCACTTACCAGATCCTCTAACCCCTACAGGGGTATCAGGCACATCTGATCCGGTTCCAGCATCTCCACGCAGTGGGTCCTTGGATACAGAGGGAAGCGATCACTCCTTGGTTCACACGATTATCCAGCACAGAGGGCCAATGGCAGGTGGCCGTTATATACTCCTCAAACGGGCAGAGACAAAAAAGCTCCCATAGTGTAATTCCAAAAAATGGTAGGTTTATTAAAAGTATGTGTTGTTAAAAACAAACAAATTAAAAAGCATCCTCGCGTTGCTGCATAAACCGCTACAGCTGATGTGAGACAGTCTCTGCGATCAGAGCATGGGTTTTGTGGCGTGCATTCCAGCTTGCGTTCCACCCACTGCTCTCTGGACCGCAATGGCGTAATGATGTAATTTGCGTAGCCCCCTTACACGTTTCGTCACTAGACGTCGTCTGATTATTAGTAATCCCAATGCAATCCAGAAAAAAACGGTGTTCTAATAAATCCCTTCACCACAAACACTCGCCTCATACCAGAAATAGTGGATCTCAGGTAATAGAGATCACATGAGCTTGTTTAGATTCCAATGAACTAAGCGGTTAGGCTGGAGAAGAGTTCCAATTCCAATGGACTCAACGGCCAGTCTGGAAGAGAGATCCAATTCCAACTGACTCAGCGGTCAGGCTGGAGGAGAGATCTGATTCACGGGTAGTGATAATAATAACTCCAAGGCAACCAATGATTATGGAATCAGGTAGCAATACTCCCTGGCTGATGGTGTCCTGGTCTGAAGGTTTGATGTGAAGCTCCTCTGATGAGTCTTCTATGGTCGAATGACTTCTGACTCTTCCCAGCACAGTGACTGGTCATAAAGGGGGAAATCTCTCTTCAGTTGGGCGAGTTGGAGTTATTATTATGTCTGAGCTAGTACAATAATAGCACTAGACCTTCTCTGTAACTCTAAACTGGTAACCTGTAGAAATTTTGGTGAATGGCCAAAAATGGCAATTTACTGATCTGCTTATTTATTTTTTTAACTTGTTTATTCTCATTGTAGACTGCTTCACATACATCAGTGATTCTCAACCCTGTCCTCAAGTACCCCCAACAGGCCATGTTTTGCGAATTTCTCTTAGATAAAATAGCTGTCCAAAATACCAAGCCATTGACTCTGATTTAAAGCACCTGTGCAAGATAAAGGAAAACCTGCAAACATGGCCTGTTGGGGGTACTTGAGGACAGGGTTGAGAACCACTTACATACATTACAGCCTTTGAGGCAATTTGAGGCTGTGCACATCTTTTTGTGATGCTAAAATGCATCAAATCTTGAATTTTTTATCTATTATGTACAGTATGATGAAGGAAACAGAAAAAAGGATGACACAACATCAAGAAATGACAGATACATGGGGCAGTTGTGACCATGGAAGACTCCAATAGATTCAAGGGAGGAAACCAGCTGACCCCCAACAGAATATAACTTTTGGTTATTTGACCCTTTAATTAAAGCACTTGTTCAATGTTTCAAAATTAAATTTGTGCAGCAAAAAAGTAATTTATCTGAATATATTCATGTAGTGGACAGAATCTCAGGATGTGGAAATAATTACCTGTGTGCACATTTTGCTTAGTTTTGCATTTTATTTTATCAACCTTGGACACTGAATCTTTTTTCCTTTTATAAAACTGCTAACCAGCTAATTGTCGACTTTTGAAATATGTTTTCATAATAGTACATTGTGCTCCCATTGAAAAGACAGCTAAGCCAATCCATTCTTTTATACTCCATAGCATTTCACAAAGTCTGTAACCTAAATTAGCTAATTTTAGCTAAGCATGTTGCTTAATTTATGCTGGGCTTTATGATATGTACATTTAGATTATTGGTGCAGTTCTTGTTTATGTTTGTTCTGGGTGCATCATAATGGATTTTCGTCAGTATTCATAGTGTTACACAATATGCACAATACCCTACAGTGTACGCTGGACACAACAGCCAGCAATATTCACCATTAGAAAGTGAATCCAATCTGAAAATTTTGTTTTGCATATATACTTATGCCCTGTACACATTTCCGATGGAATGAAATCCGATGGAATTTTCAGTCGGAATTCCGATGAAGCTGACTTTCATCAGTCTTGCATACACACCATCAGACAAAATTCCGACTGTCCAAAATGCCGTGACGTACAACACGGCACTATAACTGGGAAGTTCAAATTCAATGGCGCCACCCTTTGGGCTGCTTTTGCTGATTTCGTGTTACCGCATGTTAGTGGCCGATTTGCGCTTTTCAGTCTCTGTGCTTTTCAGATAGTTTTCTGGTGGTCAGTTTGTGCTTGTGGGTTCGTATCTGTCTTTCAGTGAGTGTAGTCAGGTCGTATCTGTTTTTCAGTGCGTTCTTGTCCGCTCATTTACTGGTTTTCAGGTCGTTCTTCATAGGCCTTGCTGTTCCTCAGTGCATTCTGTTTAAGTTCGTTCTGACCAGCCGACCAGTTCCTAGCCATGTTGGAGGTATGTTCTCATCGTAGAGCTCATGCTGCGTATGCGCTTGGTGTTGCGGTTAATACTTTGACCCAAGCTCAGTCCATGAACAAGAGGAGGAGTTCATGGACCAAGAATTGGTTGCTCTAGCGGGACCAATTCTCTCATATGCCTCTGCTGTGGGAAATCCAGGAGAATTATCCTGATGACTACAGGAATTATCTCCGGATAACGGACCCCGCTTTTCACTGTCTGTTGGATTTGGCGTCCCCCTATATCACGAGGCAGGACACTGTGATGCGCCAGGCCATCACAGCCAAGCAGAGGCTCATTACCACGTTGCAATACCTAGCAACTGGGAGAAGCCTGCAGGACCTCAAGTTCACGAAAGGCATCTCACCCCAGGCTCTGGGGATCATTATCCCAGAGACCTGTTCTGCCATAATTCAAGTTCTGCAGAAGGACTATATTAAGGTAAGTTTTCTCCTTTAACATCACATTCTATGTAATTCATGTATGCTAATGTATTTTATTTATTTCCTCCTTCCCTAACTACCATGAGATTGTAATATGCTGTGAATGTCCCCTTTGTCCTCATGCATGCTGTAAGCTTTTTTTGGCCTACATGCATATTTGCCTTCACTAACCTCTCTAGCATGCTATCCTGGGCCCAAACACACCTAGACTAGTCACTTAGCAATGTATTTTGTCAGCTCCATTGTATTGCTTTACCCCCCCCCCCCCTAAAATGTGTCCAAATGTTTTAATTCTCATTACATTCAGGCAGCGTGGTAGAGGCTTTTTTTTGAGAGCCCAAACTCAGCTAGAACCCCTCCCCCTAAAATGTGTCCAATGAGCCATCAGAGGGGGTGAGGAATGTGATAATTGTGCCTTCTATTTTTGTCTTTAAATATTCCTAAAAAAAAAAATGTTATACTGATGTTGGCCAAGAATGTTTTTGTGTAATCTGCTTGCAATGTTATGTGCAAAAGTCCTAAAAAAAATCCTTGTTTGATTCCACAGTTTCCTTCATCGCCACAGGAATGGCAGACTGTGGCATCCCATTTTGCCGAGTGGTGGGACTTTCCTAACTGCGGAGGGGCGATAGATGGGAAGCACGTCCGCATAGTGCCATCACCCCGTTCGGGGGTTATACTATTACAACTACAAGGGGTTTAATAGTATTGTGTTGATGGCGGTGGTGTTGGCACACTATGAATTTATGTATGTGGACGTGGGGAAGAATGGCCGGATGTCCGATGGCAGAGTCTTTGCACAGACGGAATTTGCCCGACGTCTCCAGAGTGGTGGCCTGGCATTACCACATGATGAAGAGAACGTTGAGGGCCTTCCTTTTGTTTCTATTGCAGATGAAGCATTTGGGCTGGGACCCCACCTGATGAGGCCATTCCCCCAGAGGACCCTCACCCCGGAGAGGAGGGTTTCTAATTACCGGCTGGCCAGAGCCCGAAGGGTTGTTGAGAATGCCTTCAGGATAATGGCCAGCCGGTTCCGCCTGTTCCTTACATCGATACATATGGGGGAATAGAAACTTAATCATATTGTTTTCACCTGCTGCATACTGCACAACTATTTACGCAGAAATGCACCAAATTATATGACTACTGTTGACTACTGTTGGGCCTGAGGCCGGACTTTCTGACAATGCCCTGACGGGCCTGGATACTGGCTGTATTAACTTGGCCCCCCAAAGTGCCCGCGAAGTGCGGGAGAAATACGTGGAGTACTTTACGGGTAGGGGGGCCATTGCTATGCCAGACAATGTCTGATTTTTTACCATAAAAAAAATAAGATTTCTGTGAAAAACTTGATTTGTCATTATTCCTTGTGTTTTAATCTGTCTACAGGTTCTCCTAGTGCACTTGTAGTGCCAAGTGGATTTGTCTTTAGTAAATAACCACCATTGTCACAGTAATCAAGAACTACATTTTCAAACTGCTATTGAGCATAGAAAGAAGAAGCCACACATTGTTGAGTAGAAAAATATTTTTACTCTGTGCACAACTTGTGCGTTATAACTTTTTTTTAGAACATTCTAAACAGTGTTTTAACAAAAATATATTTAGGTTTTTTGGTTTTGCATAAACAGGCATGTTTCAAACAATAAAACATATAAAAACAATGGAACTTACAAAGTTCAACCTTTGAAAAACTGAAGGCAATATCAGACATTATATAGTGTTTCAAAAATCTTTTGCTGTTGCCTTCATGAGATGGGGTGATGTCACCCCTGAACAAGCCAAATTTGGAAGATACACACAAATTATGCATCAAAATGGGGATTTCCTTCCTGATCCCATGCCTAATGTCAACATGTGCTATCTCCCATTATGGGGGATCAATGGACGTGTTTTGGGGGTACAAACCCTTCCTCTCACCTGCTTGAGTTGCGAGGAAGGGGTTGCACCCTCAAAACACGTACATTGATTTCCCCTGATGGCAGATAGCACATGTTGACACACTGGGGGTGATTTACTAAAGACCTGCGCCTGTAGTGCAGTGGAGAAATTGGAGCAATTGCTCAAAAAACGGGACTCAAAAATGTATCAAAAATGATGGTGCACTGTGGGGGGGCGTGGCGACCGAGCTCCAAGATGGACGTCTAGCTGTGAGCTCCGCTCGGCCGTTGGAGAGATCCAGACACATCAGAGCCTCCCAGGAACATCCGTGGCTAAAAACACCCCAGCCTGACTGCCAGAGGACCGGGGAATGACGAGGCGCAGAAAGAACCCGCCGATGCCGCAGAAACTAACAAACATCTTCGCGATGAAGCCCCGTGGGCTCCAACAAAATGGCGGCGGCTCGTCTGTACAACAACAGGCAAACAAGGCCGCGATCCACAGCAACGGGCACGGAGGGCCCCGCATACAGTCCTCTCGAGACCCCCTGCACAACGGATCGTCCTCAGGCTCGTCCAGCCCATCCACTCGGAGCCCAGCTAAGTCAAAGCCGAGGATGGACTCCCCTGTCAGGCAGTTCTGCACACAGGACATGGAGGTAAGCGGGACACCAGGCACCACCGCTGCTCAGGCCCAACACACAGCTGACCCCCATAGCGGACTTTCCTACTGCCGACAGGCCTATCTCAGATACTGTGCTAAAGGAAATGCTGCTATCACTCAGATCCTCCCTCCAAACAGACTTAGCCAGAGGGATCAACCAGTGTCACAAGGAGGTGCAGGCTATTGGGGTCAGAGTGGACAGAGTAGAACAGAGGATGGATAAGTACACTGCTACATACAATACTATGGTGGACACACATGCGGCCCAGAGAGAGGACATAGCGTGGCTAAAGGACAAGGTTGCTGACCTCGAGGACAGGTCAAGGAGGAACAATCTAAAGCTGTGAGGGATACCAGAATCTGTTCCAGCCACACAACTCCTACAGTATGTCCACGCTTTGTTCTCCACCCTGATCCCAGAACTGACTGCGCAGGACCTCATAATAGACAGAATCCACAGGATTCCTAAACCATCCTTCCTGCCAGAAGGCACTCCAAGGGACATACTAATGAAGGTCCACTTCTTCCATGTAAAGGAACAAATCCTACAAGCAGCACGCAGGCCTGACACTGTCCCTCCACAGTACGCTACCCTCCAATTGTTGCCAGACCTATCCAGGCACACACTACAGAGGCGTCGCAACTTGGCAACCATAACCAAGGCCCTGAGAAACCACAAAATCCTGCACAAATTGAAGTATCCTGCCACTCTTTCCATCACTCACAATGGGACCACAACTTCCATAAACACATTGGAGGAAGGTCTTACAACCCTGCGCCAATGGGGAATACTCCCAGACCAGGCCTCACAACTAAACCCTACTCCACAACCGCAGATGCTCCAAAACGAATGGCAAGTGGTGTCACACAAACACACCAATAAGAAACAAGCCAGTGGAGGCTCATAACAGAACCGCAAAATTACTCTCTTATCTCTCCGGTAAAAAGGAGTTTAAAAATATTCTCCTATAACCCCGTTAATGAGTTCAGCAGTTATGTCTGCACGCGGATCCGTTGTAAGATCCCTTTTTACACATTCAAAGTTGCTTTCTTACGTGTTTTGGTCTTTCTTGTTTTTTCTTTCTCTTTTTTGCTTTCTACGTTACCAGTTTATTGCACACAGCAATCTTCATCGCAAGGAACTTCCACTACGTACAGAAGATGAGTCTCCTACAGCCTCAGGCCTAATTGAAAAGGCTGTTACGAATCACGCCCAGGGACACAGTGAGTACTTGCACCACGCTAGCAGTCATCACACTCTACAACACCACAAATGACTATCACCTGTCTATCAATTAACGCAAAAGGCCTGAATCACCCGGCCAAGAGATTATCTGTATGGAAGGAGGCCTGTAAGCACCGGGCTGATATTCTATGCATACAAGAGACCCACTTTCAGAAACAAAAAAACCCTAAATGTAATCACAGGGAATATCCCCACGTGTTTTTGGCATGCACACCGGACAGCAAAAAAGGAGGAGTGATGCTAGCCTTAAGGAACTCTCTATCTTTCTGACTCAAAGACTCTTATATTGATGAAGGGGGCAGATATATTATAGTAACTGGAGACATCAACTCTAATCCGTACACATTGGTTACTTTATACGCCCCGAACACCCACCAAATCCGCTTCCTAAGGAAAGTGATCAAAAGGACTAAGTCCATGCAATACGGTAATATCATTATAGGAGGCGACTTTAACCTAATAACAGATCCCAATTTGGACACTACTACGGATAAACCACAGAGATCTGCGCACCTCCGCAATCTTCTACATACACAGGAACTGTTCGATGCATGGAGGTGCCTCCATGCCAACGAAAGAGATTACACTTTTTTTTCCGCTAGACACTGTTCGTACTCACGAATAGATATGTTTATCACTGACCAGTGGCTTTTACAACGTGTTCAGGCCACACAAATATGGGATATTACGTGGTCAGACCACGCCGCAGTATCTATGACTATTGCTGAAAAGGGTGTCTCCCCCTCATCCCATGTCTGGCGCTGTAATGTTAGGCTCTTACAAGAACCCCGAATTCTCCCTGTGATCTCTCAGCATCTCCAAGATTTTTTCCAACACAATTGCACACCAACGATAGATCCCTTCACGCTATGGAACGCTCATAAGGCGTACATGAGAGGCATATTAATACAGTTAGGGGCTAGGGAAAAGAAACGACATGCTGCCAAAGTCAATCAAGTACTGTCTGACATTAACAGATTAGAAGCCCATAACAAAAAGTCTCCAACAACGGCCGTGGCAAATACACTTTCTACGCTTAGAGAAAGCCTGAGGGAGATTCTCACGCAACAATATGACAAGCACCTCAGACGCTTACAAATGAATTACTACGCTAATGCAAATAGAGCAGGAAAGTACCTGGCTAATAGAATTAAGGCTGCTCGCACAAAATCGAGAATAGCATACCTCCTTCATGACACCTTACACCACAAAATCACTAACCCACAAGACATAGCAAATCAATTTGCAGACTATTATGGGGCACTGTACAACTTACGTGATAATACGGCCACGCCACAACCAACTACAGACACCATACAACGCTTCTTACAGAAAATTCAACTCACGTCACTGACAGAGGACCAACTTGGGAAGTTGAACACCCCCTTTTCCCCTCAAGAAATCAAACAGATTACATCGACATTGCCTAATGGTAAGTCACCGGGACCGGATGGTTTCGCAAACGAGTATTTTAAAACATTTAAAGAAATCATTGCTCCACACTTACAACGGGTATTCACAAAGGCGGAAGAAACTTCTGCTTTCCCACAAGAGATGCTGAGAGCCCACATTGTCACATTACCCAAACCGGGGAAAGATCCTACTACACCAGCAAACTTTAGGCCGATATATCTTCTTAATACCGACATAAAAATTTACTCAAAATTGCTAGGCAAGAGATTGTCGGATATTATTCCTCTAATCATAAAACGTGATCAGATGGGATTTGTGAGGGGGAGACAGACCTCAGATGCTACTAGACGTATCATTAATAATATTCATCACGCTGTTCAAATGAGAACGCCTTCTCTGCTGCTATCTATAGACGCAGAGAAGGCGTTTGATAGGGTCCACTGGACATACATGGAAATGGTGTTGGCTAAATTCGGCTTTACAGGCCCGATCCTCACGGCAATACTGGCTCTATATTCCTGCCCATCGGCACAAGTTTATACCTCAGGTCTCCTATCCAAACCGTTCCGCATATCAAATGGCACACGCCAGGGTTGCCCTCTTTCCCCCACAATATTCAATCTTATGATAGAACCCCTGGCCGAATCCATTAGAGCACACACTGGCATCACAGGCTTCACTTTCGGATCTGACAAACACATCATAAACTTATTCGCTGACTACGTCATCCTCCTACTGACGCACCCGCACTCCTCCCTCCCGCAGGCCCACCAAGTTTTGTCCGACTTTGGCGCAGTATCTTATTATAAGGTCAACTTTACTAAGTCCCAGATTCTTAACTTAGGAGTTTCACACACTTCAAAAAAATATCTACAAAACTCTCTACCCTACTCATGGAGCGCAAAGGGCATTTCGTACCTAGGCATCACCCTAACCGACAATACTGCATCCTTAGCAGAGGCCAACTTTAAACCGCTAATAGGCAAAATTGAACAACAAGTAACGAACATATCCAAGAGGGAGATATCCTGGTTAGGTAAAATAGCGGCATTTAAAATGTCCATACTACCACAAATTCTCTATATTTTCCGCTCCCTATTAATTCCCATACTGTCCCGCTACCTAAGCACATTATCAAAAATTGTATGGAAATTCACATGGGGAGGCAAAAAAGCTAGGTGTCCACGGAACAACCTTCTTCCACATAAAAAAGTGTGGGGGGCGGGATTTACAGATATCCAAGACTACCTGTGGGCTACGAGACTTGACCAACTTAAACACTGGTTTCACACCACCGACAGTCCCTTATGGGTGGAAATAGAACGTTCGTCTATCCCGACCAGGAATACAACCACTTTCCTCATGGGCGACGTATGGGAACCGTGGGCAACTAGGGGTCTATCACCCTCCGTACAAGTGTCTTTACAGGCATGGCGACTCCTCCAGACACTGGACAGTGATGATCTGCAGGAAATACAGTACGACTTCCCCATTGCACTCTTAAGGGCAAAAATACCTATGCTTCCAACCACGAGATTCCACGCACTGGGAATTCAACATATACAAGATTTATATACTGGACAAACACCAAAATCAATAAAGCAAATGGTGACCGACCACCACTTACCCAGCAATATGTTGTTCTCCTGCATACGCATCTCCCACTTCCTAAGGGCACATTCTATACCAAAAATAAAAATATCTGCTAAAGCATGGCATTTTTATACAAAAGCTCCTCAATCTGCTAAAGGCATAGCAATATTTTATAACCTCATCCATGATAAACAAACTTTTAAGAAATCAGCTGCACTTAGGACAGTGGTTCTCAACTCCAGTCCTCAGGGCCCACCAACAGGCCAGGTTTGCAAGATAACTGAAATGCATCACAGGTGATATAATTTGCTGCTCAGGGATTGCAGTATTCTAGTCTGCATCTCACCAAGGTAATACTTAAAATCTGGCCTGTTAGTGGGTCCTGAGGACAGGAGTTGAGAACCACTGACTTAGGAAGTGGGAAATAGACCTCAACAAAACTTTCTCTGAGGAACAATGGACACGCGCCTTCAGGGAAATACACAAACATTCTCACTGTGTATCACACTGGGAAATGACGCTTAAACTTACCAACAGATGGCACTACACGCCCTATAGGTTAGCAACCTTTTACCCAGATTCATCGCCTCTATGCTGGAGGAAATGCGGTCACATAGGCAACCTATTGCACACCTTATGGACATGTCCTAGTATAACAGGTCTGTGGAACAAAGTGTACAAGCTGATTTCATCAATCACTGGAATACTAACGACCCCAAACCCTGCATTAGCAATTCTTCACATTGGTGTAGATCAATATCCCCAGGAACTTAGACCAATCGTCACCCATATACTGTTAGCCTCACGTACCCTTATTCTTAGAAACTGGAAAAACTAATTGGCCATCAACCTCTCGGAAGTGATCAAACTAGTTAACAGAAACCACACATTTGAGCGCCTACTGGCTATTAACTCCCTGAAGTGTAACAATTTTGACTCTAAATGGAGATTGTGGACTGATAAATACAAAACCTATTAATTATTTCTTGCTATATTCAGCTCATAGCGTCTAACTGTTTCTTGCTATATACAGCTTATAGTGGACAACTTAGCTTACTTAAACATATAGTATCTGTACTTTATATACCCGAACAACAAATGCGCACCGTGTGTAATGAATGTATGTTTGTTATAATTCTTACTATACTTAATAAAAAATATTGAATCATAAAAATTATGGTGCACTTATATGCACCAAGCCATATTTACATAGGAAGCGCTGCTGCGCACTTGCGCAATCTTTCGCGCCTACCATTAGCAAGCGCAGCCAATGTAATCTTCAACATTTTTGTCTGAATACTGTAGATAACTTTACTAGTTTACCATCTTCTGTTACCAGGATAAAAAGTATGTATATAATATTGTTTAAATGCACAAATTCTGTCCAGAACATGTACAGTAGATCTGTCTTACAACTAATCAAGCCTTTTTACACCCTTCTTTCAGCTTACTCAACTGCACATGTGCATTGACAAAGCACACCATTTTATACTCGCCTGACAGGGCGCACACTCTTTAGCTTGTTAAATATGTGTGTTGCACACGGGCGCATCTGCGTTCTCCAGAGTGCACAACTGCTTATACATTGAGCTTGTGCTCATTGTAATGCTGCGCATGTTAATGAGCTTTTCCTTATCACATGGAGAATCTTGCTTCCACTTTTATTCCTTTCATTCACTTCTTTTTGAAACAACTCAATAATCATTCTAGAGATCTTCCTACAATTACAAGTCCAGTAAACATCTGCACAGTTGTTGATAGGAGGATGATCTCTAGAATGATTATTGAGTTGTTTCAAAAAGAAGTTAATGAAAGGAATAAAAGTGGAAGAAATTTTCTCCATGTGATAAGGAAAAGCTCAGTAACATGATCAGCATTACAATGAGCAAGTGCCAGATGTCTGTTTCATATTTAAGAATGTGTATGCGCCCGTACGCGCAACAATTCCGCAAATCCGGCGCAAGTCGGCAGCATGCGCCATGTCGCAATAATTATTCCTGCCCGCGCAAATGCGCCAACATTTTCTTAAATCAGCCCCACTGTGTGCATCTTCCAAATTTGGCTTGTTAAATTACACAAAAATATCAAAAAGTAGGCCACAAAAACGTGAAATGGTGACATTAAAAACATCTTTACACTCTCCCCAAAACATGTTTTTATTTTTTTGGTCAAGACGATAGAGTTTGTGCATTATAACGTCGATTTCTCGACTCATAACCATGAGATCCTGGATTATGATTTGTGCGCTCCCACTGGAGAAAGGAGGAGATTGATCTTTCACAAGCAGCACATCACCTAAAAAAAAACAAAAAACGCATGTCTTATAAATATGCATGCATGTATGCATCTATTCCCTGAATCTGTGGTGTATGACACTGACCTGTTGTGGTGACAATCTCGCACACTTCCTTCACATCTCCTTTCTCCACCACTTCTTTGTCCACCCCTCCTTCCTCCTCCTCTCCTTCCTCCACATCTCCTTCCTCCACATCCTGAGGTTGGGGTTCTCTCTGGTCCCCTTCTTTCTGAGGTTTGGGTTCCCTCTGTTCTTTCCGAGGTGTGGGGTTCCTTGCCTCCTCAGAGTGGTGTGCTCCAAGTCTTTGCTCTCCTATGAGAATGAAACAAAAGGTATACTTTAGCACACAGATTTTTGAGGGCAGAAATAGGAATATGAAACATTGCTTGGAAGTCGGGTACAATTATCTGTTTTGGCAGAGTTACAAGCTGGAACATGTTTTTTATTTTTTTCTAAGCTGGAATACTGACTTTTTTTGTCCAAGTTACACACATGGAGACACCCCAAAAGTATCCACTGTGGCACCTGTGTGGGACACCCTAAAAAGGTTGTTCTGGTGTCCCACACAGGTGCTCCAGAGTACAGCTGTGGAAACAGCTGCTGAGTGTCCTCTCCTTTACACTGAATCAAGTTTGCATTTCACATTCTAGTTCAAAACACATCATCTAGACAACAATGTTCATAAACGTTGTTTTAATAGAAATAGGCATGACCAAATGTGGTTTACCTGTATCTGTGCAAAATATTGAATTGTGTTGACGATTGATTTTTACTACGAACGATTATACTTTGGCCACTACCCTGAAAGTTGCCATTTTCAAATATCCAACCAGTCAATCAAAGCACATGGAGCAAACATGCAAGTATAATAATCAAATTATTAATAACTCAGGAGAAATTACTTTTTACTAGCATTTTTTTTATCTTCCTGTACTGCTCCGGCTCCCTCAGCTTCAGGTCAGACCACCTTTTTCTCAGCTGCTCTTTGGATCTCTGGACCCCAAATTTTTTGTACAGACTCCTCACCACTTTGCACATTATTTTGGCCTTCCTGAGATTAGGGGTGTTGTACGGCCCATGCTTCCCATCATAATCTCTCCTCCGCAAGATGTCCACCATCTCCACCATCTCAGCATAGGACATATTACTGGCCTTGTATCTTCTCCTGGATCAGGACGTTTGCGGCTCCGGGCTTTCCTCGTCAGAACTTAAAACAACCCGCACCTGCTGTGTCACCGCCATGTCGTCTCCCAGTGTGCATCGAATGAGAAGGGGCAGGGGAAAATCCGAGGAAGAACGTCAGGGGCGGGAACGTCAGGGCAGCCGACGTGGGCAAAGTTTAGCGAATGCACAGGGTATATAATGATAACACGCATGTGTCGTAACGACGTTGTGTGCGTGGAGTAAGGAGGACCGGAAGTTCCGAACGTCACTGAAGAAGGTAAAAATTAAAGTTGGGGCATCAGTGGCCTATACTGATTCATTTTAAAGGGGTTGTAAACCCTCCCCCAGCAGTTACACCTACAGGTAAGCCTAGATTAAGGCTTACCTGTAGGTGTTTGCAATATCTCCTAAACCTACACGGTTTAGGAGATATTTGCCGAAATGCATACACCGTTGTCTACAGCGCATGCGCAGTGAAAATCCCATTCATAAAACCAGCAACGCCGATTTTGACGGCTCTCGCGCGCATGTGCTTAGTGATTTCTTCGCCGCTCCGGCCAATCACAGCGTTGGAGCGGCAATACCCGGAAGTAACCTTCGGGAGAGATGACTGTGGCTGGAGGGGGAGATGTGGATGGCTTTGGGGGCTTCTATCTAAGGTAAGTACTGCATAATGAGCTAGTATAGCCATACTAGCTCATTATAGCTTTGTCTTGCAGGTGGTTAGTTTAAAAAAAAATTGGGGTTTACAAGCACTTTAAAGGGCTATATTGGGATAATATTAGGACAGTTTAGGCTGACCTAGCGTTTTTGTCTTGTGTTTTATCTTGCAGCAAAAATGCAGAGTTTTAAGGATCCAGTGGTCTTAAGAGCATTTATCGATAAATATAGAGAGCTCACAAACTTGTGGGAGGTAAAAAACTCTTTATATCATAATCGTGTGGTACGGAGGGCAACAATTGTGAAATTATCTGAATATATGAAGACCTGGATCCCAGAGGCAGACTATAACATGATGAACAATAAAATAAATAATGTGAGGAATATCTACAAAAAACAGTACAAAGAAGTCCACGAATCCCGGAGATCAGGAGCATCAGCAGACCAAGTACATGTCCCCAAGCTGTGGTTCTACCAACACCTGCGATTTCTGGATGACCAGATTGAAGCCAGGGAATCTCTTTCCAGCCTTCCCTCCACCCTTCCCTCCAGCGTTCCCTCCACCCTTCCCTCCAGCCTTCCCTCCACCCCTGCAGAGGGTGCCGAGGAGCTATCTGACCTTGAAGAGCAAGATCTGCACATCTATGGCCAGGTATAGTATTTTACAACATATTTGTTGTCCTAGAATTATTGGGAACTAGATGTTATTATTCCAAAATAAATAATTAAAAAACTAAAAAAAAAAAAAATAGACAGTAGTGGCCAGAATTGATTTGGACAAGAATGAAAAATGCTGGGGTCAGAATGAGGAGGCAGGGCCAAGTGGCAGTCAGCTGGTGCCCAGGCCACGTGGCAGCACCCAGTTCGAGGTGCTTTCCCTCTACGTCAGACCAAAAAGGCCCAGGAAGATCACCCAGGTGGAGGAGGAATCCCTGAGGATCATAAGGGAAGCAGCTGAAATAATGAGGGCCCCCTCAACCCTGTAGAGGCCTATAGCTGCTATCTGGCTGATAAGCTCCATAAAGTGGAGGAGGGACAACGTGCCCTCTCTGAGGAGCTTATTTCTAGGGTCCTTCACAGGGCAGGGAGGGGCCAGCTGACAGAGGCCACACATCTGTGTGATCTGGCCCATCCTACTCCTCCTCCTTCTCCTCCTCCTCCTGCCACATTCCCACCACAAGAGCCACAGCCTGCAAGGGGGCACGGAGGGAGCCGTGGAAGGAATGCTGCAGGGAAGCGTGGAGGGAATGCTACAGGGAAGTGTGGAGGGAAGGCTACAAGGAAGACCAGAAAGTGATTCCCTGGCTTCAAGCTGCTCTGCCAGAAGACACAGTTTGTTTGAGTACCACAGCTTGGGGACATGTATGACATCTGCTGCTGCTCCTGATTTCTGAGATTCGGGAACCAGATTGTGATCCCAATTAGAGGGACTCCTCACGTTATTTATTTTATTTTTCATACACTTCATGTCTGCCTTTGGGGTCCAAAGGCTGCATAAATTCAACTAATTTCTCAATTGTTGCCCTTCCTCTTATTTTTGTTACCATAATAAATGGATATTTGATTTAATTTAATACTTGCCTATGTGTTTTTCTTGTGAGTAGGCATTACATTTCATAAATACAATGTGTAATTAACAAGGGACACCAACACCAACCTCCTTGAGGGAAAAAAAATACAAGATAATAATGTAGTTGTGATAAATTCACCAGAAAAAAAAAATGGAAATCACAAGAAAATATTAAAAGGCCAGAAAAAAATAAGGAGATCTTGATTCAAATCACCAACAAAAACAAATATATATATATATATTTTGGAGACCTGCCTTTAAAATAAAAGACGAAGATTCTTGAGATCACAAAGAAATAATTTTGTCAGAACTCGGTGTGAATATTCGCACAGAAAACTTTTTTTTTTTTGAGCATTAGAAAGAAGAAAAGAATGCGCTACATTTAACGATGCAATAATTTGCAGCATGACGAATGTGCTATCTCCATTACGAATGCTAGTTTTACGCTCTCGTCTTCTAATTTAGTCTGAGCATGCATGGATTTTTCTCCAATGGAGTTCCACACAGACGATCGGAATTTCCTATCGTTTTTTTTTCCATCGGAAAAATTTAAAACATGTTCTATTTTTTTACACCGATGGAAAAAAGTCAGATGGGGCCCACACACAATTGGTTTATCCGATGAAAAAAGACCATCAGACTTTTTTCATCGGAAAAAACGATCGTGTGTACAGGGCATTAGATGTATCAGCCATATCAACAGAAACCCAAACAGTATTTTTGGGTACAATTCCTAAAGCTTTTTCAGATAACATTTTAATATGAGGATTTTCCACAACTTGACACAGTCTTTATAAAGAATTCCATACACATAGCCAGGATTTATAGAAAGCCATGGATACTCTGGAAATGGGAAAGAGACATATACAAAGAGAGCGAATGACGCTGCACACCCCGAATAATGAGGAATGGGAATGCCCCCAGGTGGGGGTTTTTAGCAGCAAATATGTGCAAAAGTATAATAAAACGTATTTATTGCATCTGTACATGGAATTACAAACATTTGAAGCTCTGATGGAGTTTACACACACAAAATGTTAAAACATAACATAAATGTTACACAACAATGCTATACAGCTATACATGTCAATATGCATCTGTATGCGTTCTTGACGCGTTTCGATCACAAAGGATCTTCTTCAGAGGGTATGTTGTTTGCTGCAAAGAATTATAAGATGAGTATCACTTCATTACCTGGGTATGTACCCAAAGGTAAGGGACACAAAATATATAATTACCAATATGCTGTATGTTAGAACCTAGCTTCCAATCAGAGCTCCGCCAAAAGGCAGGCGCCTCCAGGGATCCAACAGCCCCCCAGCCACCCGACACCCCAGGGGCCGGCGCCACCAGGAAACCAATGCGACCTACAGGGAGCCATACCGGAGGGGGGATGCTCCACGCGGGGCGCGCACGGACAGGCGACCAGCACCTGTAAAGGACATCAAAGGCATCAATGTAGGATGCATTGGTATTGCTTCCATACAATTAGTATATTATATGACATCTTGTTATGTAGGCAGGTGGGAGGTCCATATGGGTTGCCCTTCCATTTTTATATATTAGGATGTTAATGTGTTTATTATTAAAATCTATTGGTATGATGGGTACAGCGGTGACTGAGTGAGTTGTATGTGTGGGTAAGTGATGGTAGGAAGGTGTAATGGATACTCTCACCTAAGATTGTAATTTATAAGAATGTGTTGCAAACGTGAATACTACTTGTTCTATGCCTCCTATGGAAGGTTGTTAAAATTTTCTTTGCACATGCCTGGGTTTTCAATAGCGAGGTTGATTTACTAAAATAATTGAGCATGTCCACACAATACAATGTGTGAAGGGTCACTTCAATTATCCAATAATGTGCAGAAGAAAAAAGTAAACAGGAATTTCCTTTCACATGACTGGATAATGAAGTAAGTCTTTACACAATTTTTTGTGTAAATATTTTAAACTTTTAAGTAAATCAGCCTCAGCTATTCTAACTTCACTAACCCCAATGAGCATTCATTTTATGAAGTGACCGTTCTCTGATACTTTAGTAAATCAGTCCTTTTGACTCCTGACCTAAATTATAGTTTCAGGGCAGTTCACTCACAGTAAAGCTGAATAGGTTATGTTTATAGCAACCCCTTCTTATGTAAGAGTTTAGGAATTAAGCTACATAGAAATATTATTTCACTGTATGAGATAACACTTGCTTTAAATGTGGATCTATATGGCTGGAGATAGGTAGAAGCATTGAGAGGATATAGTAAAAGCCACATATGGAGCACATCAGTGAAATCTTGTCTTCTCCATACCTAATATTGCTTGAACAACAAAATTGTGTCTGTGATTGCAATGAGGTTTGTCTCAACATTTATACGTTGTAATAGGATTAGATAATGGAATCAGCATCTCAATCAGTGATGAGTCAGAGGTTCTGCCCTTTGCTTAGCAAGTACTTGAATGTAATGCTAGCTGTAGTGATTTATGTTAATCTCTATTTTGTATTTCTATAGAAAAATGCTGGAGGAGAGTGGATTACACTTAGTCTTGTAATTACCATTTTTATGAGGAATGAAGGAGATCAATATTTTTATTAATAGCATTAGGATTAGAAGCAGTTTTACCTGTGACAAGGCATATTCTGTAAAATAAGAATGGAAACAAATATATCTTATTCTTGCTATTGATGTACTATAATATATTTATTTATAAAACATAATGTTATAGTGTTGAGGAGAAAAAATGCATAGAAACAGGTTTCCCATCCTGTAATACAAATGCATCAAGTTATTTATTTACAGTTGGGATGGACTGTGGACTTTGTAGCCCTCTGGGAAGTTAGGGCTGGGGGCTCACCTTGACAACTTGTCAAATTTTTCAACATGACACAACTGCAGTCTTCATCCAACAAAATTGCCTTTATTTCTACAAATTACCATAAACAATTGTAATTTACATTATACTTATACACAATTGTGCACATATAATCAGACAAATAATCCCATTTAATCTATGTATTTTGTGCTCAATATATAGAACAATTGAACAAGCAAATGGCAGTAAAAGTGCACACACAGTAATTGGTTAAGCAAATGCCACTAAGTATAAAAATATTGAGTAAAGTAATTGGTCACAAAGTGGCTGATTTGCTAAAAATGGAGAGTGCATAATCTCGTGCAACTATTCATGGTAGCCAATCAGCTTCTAACTTCAACATGTTCAATTAAGCTTTGACAAAAATAAAACCTGGAAGCTGTTTCTTTGCAGAGTTGCAGCAGATTTTGCACTCTCCAGTTTCAGTAAATCATGTATGATAAGGAAGATGAGCACTGGTACAGAGCTGAAATCACTGTATTATTTTATCCTCATGATGTTATTATTTATGGAGTATTTAGGGCTAGGATTACATCTGTGTGGGGGATTACAGCTGCAGAAATGCACCTCTTCCTGCAGTCACAACCACTTTCACAGAAAAACACAGGAGCGGTGTGCATGTGCCATTAATGCTAATGGCACACCACACACACTGGAAATCGCACCCGCACTGAGAACCACACTGCACATGCAGTTCCTGTGTGGGCTGCCATTTCTGCCTTTTCCTGCATTCTGCTGGATATTCCCTGGCACCCTCCACTCACAGGGCTGCAAGGCCTCCCCCCCTTTTTTTGAGTTGACTTGTAAGTGTAGCGATACCTCCAACTAAGAAGGCCGCAGATTTAGTTGGGCCCTGAAGACAGCTCCGCCAACCCCCGGCAATCTGCTCAACCCCCTACTGGCACAGCTAGTAAGGGGAGATAGGACCGCGTGACCGCAACTCTAGGTGACGCAGTCCTATGGCAAACACACACAGTGATATACTTTAAAACTTCTATTAAAGTAAGTAAAACTGACACCAATGTACTTGACCCAGATATTTTACTGAGGCTAATGGGCAAGTAATAAACAACAGTATATCAAGTTGCAGATCCCTGCAATAAACAGTAATAAAGATAAACAGAGTAATCAGAATAATAAAGTATTGCTATGCAACTCTAGCGCTGCCCTTTTACAGCTACTTCCCCTCATGGGTAGACTAACACCCAGCAATGTCTACCTATGCAGTCAGGCCTGACTGATCTAAATGGAAGTTCAGTGAAACAATATTCGCTAGAAATCTTTCGGTGGTGCACTTGAAGAACAACTTTGTAATCCGAACGAATAGTAAAGATAAAAGTATCTGTCTTTAAACAGCTCTCACCACCCAGACAAGTCCAAGTCCGTTTCCTCCATCGATTCGTCTAGGAACAGGAGTCCACCGACATCCAAGTCTTCAATCCTTCTGGTGTACTGCAGCAAGGATGAGAAGATGTCTCTAAGGCTCTGCTAAGCTGGCAGAGGGGCTCTTTGGAAAGGAGCACAAGGCCCAGGCTTCAGGCCTTGTGCACACAGCAGTTCAGCACAGAGATCCTCTTGCTAGGAGAGGGGGTGTCCAAAGAGACCGAACAAACTCCACCTCCCCTTTATAAAGTCTGCCCCAGCAGTCTCTGTTCCGGAGCAATGCACCCTGGGTGCTGCAAGATGTACTGGGAGATGTAGTCTCTCTCTCTCCTCTGCTTTCACTTCCAGTAATGTCTCTTTACTTCCTCCCGACTCACCTCTCACCTGGAACTTCTTGTCTCTCTGTCTTAAATACGGGAATACCCCGCTACACACTCCCCCCACTTTGAATCTTTGGTCCCCAAAGACATTTTTTAGGTCTGCAAAACATTCTAGATTCAATGCGGTGGCATAGGGTTGACAGAGGAGCCTCCCACCAATCATCATAAGATGGGGAGCTGTCCTGTCTACAGGTCGCTTCAGTGGGGGCGACCTGTCTAGCTGTGCCAGAGAGTGAGCTGGGGTTGCCCTCCACCAAATGGACCGTGGAGGGATCCGGATTCTCAGCATTCCTCCTAGCAGTAACTACAGAGTCTTCTGAGCTGTTCCCCATTTGTGGGTAGGTCAGCTTCTTAGGAGGCCGGATGACTCTTCGAGCCCTTTGCTCTCTTGGGATTTCTGGCTCTGGCGCCACAGGCTCCTCTTCCTCTGAACAACCATCATGGGCATCTTCCCAGTATTCTGCTGAAGGACTAGAAGGGATGAACTCTGTGGCTTCTGGGTTCAGTGTTTCATCTGTGGTGTCTTCAGTGGTTGGAAGATCTATGGTAGAAGTTCCTGGAGTTGGGGAAGGCCACAGCCAATCAAGTTCTCCCTCCTCACTTCCACTAAGTTGAGAGGCCTCTCCATCTTCAGCTCGAGAGGTCTGCGACCGAGTGTTCGGCCTAGGAGAATCCAGGATAGAGGCCGGTTCAAGGGAGTCTCCCACGGGAGGTATTCTAACTGCCTCAGCAAGTGGGAGAAGGTGGTTTCGATGCCACGTCTTCAGTGGGCCTACCTTTCCTTCTGGCTTCAACGTATAGACAGGTAGGCCTGGCAACTTCCTGCAGATGACATAGGGTTCAGATCTCCATCTGTCTGCAAGTTTGTGCTTTCCAGGAACCCCCAGATTGCGTAACAGTACTCGATTCCCGGGCTGTAGGTCTTGTACCCGAACCTTCAAGTCGAAGTTTCTTTTATTTCGAGCTCCCCTTTGATCTGAGGCCGCTTGAGCATGTTCATAGGCTACTTTCAGGCTGTGTCTGAGCCTGTCCACATATCCTTTGTGGGATGTGGCTGAGGAATGGTCCAGAGAGGTGCCAAAGGCCAAGTCCACCGGTAGTCTCGCTTCTCTCCCAAACATGAGTCGATATGGGGAGTAGCCTGTAGCATCACTGATGGTGCAGTTGTAAGCATGTACTATGGCTGCTATGTGTTGGCTCCAATGTTGCTTTTTCTCGCTTTCCAGAGTCCCCAACATGTTGAGCAAGGTTCGGTTAAACCTTTCCGGCTGAGCATCTCCCTGTGGATGGTAAGGTGTAGTTCGAGTCTTCTTAATTTCCAAAGAATCCAGGAGCTTCCGGATCAGTTTACTCTCAAAGTCCCTCCCCTGATCTGAATGGAGTCGCTGTGGCAGCCCATAATGGACAAAGTACTTCTCCATAAGTACCTTGGCTACGGTGGAGGCCTTCTGGTCTTTGGTGGGGAAAGCCTGGGCATACCTGGTGAAATGGTCGGTTATCACCAGAACATTTCCTAGTCCACTCAGGTCGGGTTCGAGGCAGAGAAAATCAATGCATACCAGATCCATTGGGCCTTGACTCTGTAGATGGCCCATTGGGGCAGCTTTATGGGGTAAAGTCTTCCTCTGGACGCACCGTGCACATGAGTGGCAGTACTCTTCTATCTATGCCCTCATGCAGGGCCAATAGAACCGACTTCTGACAAGTTGAAAGGTCCTTTCAGCCCCTAGGTGGCCATGGTTGTCATGCAGGGCAATCAGAACAGTCTCTCGATATTTCTCTGGGAGGAACAGTTGCCACTTATCTTCTGAGTCATCAGAGGGGCCCCTTCGGTAGACCACTCCCTGATGTAACTGCAACCTGTCCCACTCTTTCCTCAGCAGGCGAGCTTCTTTTGAAGGTTGACGCATGAGTCTGTTTGGATCCTGATTCTCCAGGGCCTCCAGGACCAATCTCCCCATGGGGTCTTCCAATTGGTCACACCTCAACTCCTTCTTGGACAGTCTTGGCAGGTTGTCCTCTCCCAGTTGAACTACTCCACAGTAGTGTTTGGGGACTCCCACCATGGTAACTCCTATTTCCTCTGCTCTGGAGCCTCCTCTGGCTTGGAATTCAGCTCCTTGACAAAGGGCCCGCACCCCGTCCGGTGCCACTTGGGTCCAATCTTCTACGTCACTGGTGAGAGAATGAGATCTCCTGGACAGAGCGTCTGCGTCTCGATTCCCAGTCCCTGGCCTATACTTTAGGCTGAAGTTGAATCCAGAAAGTGAGGCCAGCCACCTGTGTCCAGTGGCGTCCAGCTTGGCCGTGGTGAAAAGGTAGGTAAGGGGGTTGTTATCGGTATTCACAGTGAACTCCGCCCCATACAGGTAGTCTTTAAGCTTGTCTACTACCGCCCACTTAAGGGCCAGGAACTCCAGCTTGTGAGTGGGGTAGTTCTTCTCAGGGGGGGTCAGGCTCCGGCTCACATAGGCAACAGGCCGTTGTTGCCCTTCGTGTTCTTGATAAAGTACTCCTCCCAGACCGTCATGACTAGCATCTACATGTAGTTCATAGGGCTTGGTTGGGTCTGCATAGGCCAAGACTGGGGCAGTGGTTAGGCTCTCCTTTAATGCCTGGAAGGCCTCTTCACACTTTTGGTTCCACTGATCTCTGACTGACTCTCCCGGCTTCCTGGGCCCTGAGTCGTCCTCTTCCCCCTCGGTCTTGAGTAGTTCATTCAATGGCCTGGCAATTCGGGCGAATCCTTCCACAAACCTCCTGTAATAGGAGCAGAACCCCAAGAAGGATCTGAGTTCGGTTACTGTGGTGGGTCGTGGCCAGGAGGTAACTGCCTCCAATTTCTCAGGGTCTGTGGCCACCCCTTCTTCAGACACTATGTGCCCCAGATAGTTCACAGAAGACTGATAGAACCGACACTTCTCAGGCGAAAGCTTGAGTCCTTCCTCACTGAGTCTTCTCAACACTTTTTCCAGCCTCCTTTCGTGTTCTTCCAAGGTTCTCCCAAAGACAATGACATCGTCTAGGTATACAAGGACTTCAATAAGGTTCATGTCTCCTACAGTCTTCTCCATGAGACGTTGGAAAGTCGCTGGGGCTCCAGACAGACCTTGGGGCATCTGGTTGAATTCAAAGAACCCTACTGGGGTTATGAAGGCTGTCTTCTCCCTGTCTTCTGGGTGCATAGGAATCTGATAGTACCCGCTCTTGAGATCCATAACGCTGAACCATTTAGCTCCAGACAAGCTCTGTAGGGCATCCTCTATCCTCGGAGTGGTGTATTGGTCAGGTATGGTTCTCCTGTTGAGAGTCCTGTAGTCGATACAGAGCCTCAATGATCCATTCTTCTTTCTGACCACCATGATGGGAGAGGCATAGGGGCTTCTGGACTCACGTATCACACCAGTCCTCTTGAGTTCTGCAAGTTGTTCCCTTAGATCCTCCAGATCTGCTAGGGGGACCCGCCTGACCCTCTCTCGACAGGGCTTGTCTTCCTGGAGGCGGATCCGATGGGTGGCACTCCTTGCACACCCCACATCGAACTCATCCTTAGAGAAGATCTTCTCCCATCTATTCAACTGGGCCTTGGCTCTCTCCTTCCAAGCTCCTGGCAGATTCGGGTTTTCCATGGACAGCTTCTCCCAAGCATCTCCTCCTTCACCTGTCCTCTTCACTTCTGACAGGGTAACAGGGGCCGCAGGGCTCACCTGGCCTAGCAGCATTCTGGCTGGGATTTCCATGGGGTCTCTGGTAGTGTTCCTAACACTCACTGGAACTCTACAATGGGCCTTCTTCAGGACCTTCAGCGGAATCACTTCCGGTATCACTTCCAGACCTGAGGACTCACCCCTTGGGTCTGACTCCAGCACGACAAAGGGACCAGGCTGCTCCCAAGTAAGCTTCACAGTGGCTCTGAGACAGGTTACTTCGCCGGGCTGCAACACTACCCCTTCTCTTCCAAGTCTCCACACCTTCCCTATCCCTTCTCCAGGGGTCTCCTGCTCTTGGACCAGCCGTTGGTAGGCCGTCTTCAGCATGGGATGGATCTTGGTGGCTGTTCGCCCCTCTTCTTTTACTAGAGGGGTCAGGAGTCTTCGGACCAGGTCCGTGTTCGTCCCTATTATAAGGGAATTCTTGTTGGCTCCAGGCGGCCTAGGGCACACGACTGCCAGGGTGTCAAACACTTCGGCCTTCCCAGCCACGGATGGGTCAAAGGTCATCTTGATGGGAAGATAGCCGTCGTAAGGGAAACTCTGGGTTCCAATCCCCCATATTTCCAGCTCTTCTATCTTCTGGATAGGCAGATGACTCAAGTGCCTATCGTAGAAGTCCCGGTATAGTAGGGTCACTTGTGCCCCGGTATCCAAGAGGGCCCTGGTGTAGACTCCCTCCACTTGAATGGGCACTATAGGAGATGGGCCAACCAGCTTCTCCGGATATGGCCCGGCAGGGGTCGCCTTCTTCAGACCTTTTCCTTTTGGACTCTCTCTTGTCCTATTCCCTTTGGACTTGAACCTTTCTTGAGCCTGGTATGCATTGACTTCCCTCCTTTTTATGAGTGTAGGAACCCGCTGAGGGATACTGTTATTTTTCTTAGGTGTGCACCCCCTCTGGGGAGTGCTGTGTCTCTTCTGAGGGGTCTTGCCCCCTTTCTCTGCGGTGTATCTCTGTTGGAGAATGTTGTGTTTCCTCTGAGGTGTTCTATTTTCTCTCTTCTTCTGTTTTTCATTCAGTTTGGAGCTCACTGAAAATGATGGGCACCCGGTTGACTCCTTCACCGGGGCCCTCTGAAGTTTTCCGCCGGCTGGCGGTTATTTATCTTTTTATTCCTGGGACTTGAACATATGTTTGCAAAATGACCAATCCCTCCGCAGTTGTAACAAATCACCTCTTCTTCACGATCCTGTAGAGAAGCGGGCGCTGAGGTATTCGGGAACAACTCCTTTCTTGGACTTTTCTTTTCTGGTTTCCTTTGATCTTTCTCCATCAAAGAGGTCAGTATCTCCAACACTTGGGACATCTGCGATTTCAGGGTGTCCACTTCTGCATCTCTTTCGGGGGTCATGGCCGGGCTGACCATCACCACCAGAGGTTTGGTTGGCTCGACTGGCTGTTCCCTCTTTTTCTCCTCCCACATGGCCTCTTCCTCTCTGACCATTCAAATGAGGTCGGGGTATTCCAGGTTCTTCCCGTCCTGTCGGGTGCGCAGCGCCAATGCAATAGGATCCAGGGGCTGAGCTCCCCTCAATACCTGCTGAGCCCGGGCCTCGTCTACCTTCCCTGGGTCGATCCCCTTCTTCAGAATAATTCTATGCAGGATCTTGTCTAGACGTCCCATATATTCTGACAGTTTCTCTCCTGTTTTCTGGTAGCAGTGCTCCAGCTGATAGGTGAGCTCTGTAACTTTTTCTGTCCCACCGAACACATTCTGCAAGATGTCCAAGTAGTCCTGTGCAGTACAGTCTTTCCTGCTCATCTTCAGGCTGCGTATGGCATCCAGAGCAGGCCCCTTCAAACTTTCAGCAATTCGCTGTTTCTTGCTGCGTTCTGGAACTTCCCATTCCTCTAAGGCCTGAGTGGTGCCATCTAGCCACTCCTCAAATCCTTCTTCCCCTGAGGGCACAGGTTTTCTTCCTGAGAATATCCGGAGCTTTATGTACCCCGACATTGGGTAATCTGTGGGATTCTTCTTGCACTGGGCCACAATCTCTCCCAGTACAGCGCATAGTTCTGTGCTGAGGGTGGCCGGTGATGATCTGGGACTCTCTGTATCCTCCTGCTCTTGTGCCTTAGGGGATGGTGGGGAAGGTATCTGTGGAGATGATGACTTTCTTATTTGGAACCGATCTCCCTTATGTGGCAGCGCATGTGTCAGATGGTAGGTCTGCCCATCCATAGCTTGTATGCTCTGGCTTTTAAAATGCTCTGGAATTTCGTCTTTCCACTCTATTAATGCGTATGTACACGAAGCATGTGGTCTCACATCCATCACCCATGATTTCTGGCATGGTGATAGGGATGTCATTAACTGCTTTATCGCATCTCTTTGCCAGATCCCCGGGAGTTCAATAACTGCCGCCACGGCCGGATCTGCGCCAGCCATTGTGTACCACTGTCCTACGTCTAGCGGGTCCATGCCGGTCTTTTGGCGTGTTCGCTTGCTGTATCAGGATCCCGGACGAGAACCCCCACGTGTAGCGATACCTCCAACTAAGAAGGCCGCAGATTTAGTTGGGCCCTGAAGACAGCTCCGCCAACCCCCGGCAATCTGCTCAACCCCCTACTGGCACAGCTAGTAAGGGGAGATAGGACCGCGTGACCGCAACTCTAGGTGACGCAGTCCTATGGCAAACACACACAGTGATATACTTTAAAACTTCTATTAAAGTAAGTAAAACTGACACCAATGTACTTGACCCAGATATTTTACTGAGGCTAATGGGCAAGTAATAAACAACAGTATAACAAGTTGCAGATCCCTGCAATAAACAGTAATAAAGATAAACAGAGTAATCAGAATAATAAAGTATTGCTATGCAACTCTAGCGCTGCCCTTTTACAGCTACTTCCCCTCATGGGTAGACTAACACCCAGCAATGTCTACCTATGCAGTCAGGCCTGACTGATCTAAATGGAAGTTCAGTGAAACAATATTCGCTAGAAATCTTTCGGTGGTGCACTTGAAGAACAACTTTGTAATCCGAACGAATAGTAAAGATAAAAGTATCTGTCTTTAAACAGCTCTCACCACCCGGACAAGTCCAAGTCCGTTTCCTCCATCGATTCGTCTAGGAACAGGAATCCACCGACATCCAAGTCTTCAATCCTTCTGGTGTACTGCAGCAAGGATGAGAAGATGTCTCTAAGGCTCTGCTAAGCTGGCAGAGGGGCTCTTTGGAAAGGAGCACAAGGCCCAGGCTTCAGGCCTTGTGCACACAGCAGTTCAGCACAGAGATCCTCTTGCTAGGAGAGGGGGTGTCCAAAGAGACCGAACAAACTCCACCTCCCCTTTATAAAGTCTGCCCCAGCAGTCTCTGTTCCGGAGCAATGTACCCTGGGTGCTGCAAGATGTACTGGGAGATGTAGTCTCTCTCTCTCCTCTGCTTTCACTTCCAGTAATGTCTCTTTACTTCCTCCTGACTCACCTCTCACCTGGAACTTCTTGTCTCTCTGTCTTAAAGGGGAATACCCCGCTACATAAGTATTAGTTCTAATTGCCCACATTTTTCCAATTTTTTTTTTTTAATTTACCCATTCTGTATACAATACTACTCTGGTCTTTTTCTTATCATCTTTTTAGATTATTTTTTGCATCTACTCCTGAGGAAGTGGACATAGATCCATGAAAATGCATTTTAGGATGCCTAGAAATGTTTGGATCCCTATGTAATTTGCAATCATGCATTTCCATCTGTCATAATCATGCATTTCCATCAAAATATCATGTATACGAATATCAAATTTTTTCATGAAATTATAGTGTCTATGATGATTATCTATTATGGATCAGCTCAATGGCTCAATGAAATGTCTTTTTAACCTGTATTTTATCATGTCTGTAAAATTACTACTATGAAATTTGTAATTTGTAATTAAATTTGAATTTAATTTATAATCACGTGTACTACTGATTTTTGAAGTGGTTTGGCCTCATCTAAACTCCCTTAACCGATGTTTCCCCGTCTCTTTCCCTGCGTTTCAGGAGACACTGCAGCCCATTTAAGTGAATAGGCTGCTGTGCCCACACAAAACGCGGCCCACAGAGCCGCACAGATGTGAACCTAACCTAAAACACAATAGTGGAAATATGTTCAGACAAATGATCATGTCAGATTTCTATATAGTTGTGCTCAGTGAACAATACAAAACATGTACTGTGTATAATAGTGAAAAAAATCGATGACGGTAAAATTACATACACAATAATTGATCACTAAGTTTAGTTAGGATAACCATTAAACAGTCAAGCAAGTGTTGTTAAGAATGATTAGCATGATAACCAGTGTTATCATGAATAATGTTCATTACCAGAGCTGAAATCGTTGTTTTATCTAGTCCTCAAGATGTTGACATTACTTATGAAGAGTTTACCAATATTTAGAGAGTTATTGAGCTCTTTAATTGTACCAATGTTATTTTCAGCTAAAATGTCAACCAATAAACCCCTTTTATATGTAAGATGTAATTATCACTGGCTTTGTTACCCATCAGTTTACTGTTTGCTGACATTGAACATGACTATCCTATGCCTCTAAGGTAGGGGGGGGGGGGGATTGCCTGATTTTTTTTTGCAGCACAGAAGAGGAATGACCAGATTTATCAAATATGTCACCATAAACTAAATGTCTGCTGATATCCCTCTCTGTGTTGAGTAAAATAAGGGATTACAGACGATAATAACCAATCAAAGCCTTTATTTGTTGTTACAATTTTTAACTTTAAAAACATATTTTCACAAGACACTGAGAAGTACTTTACATCCTTCCAATTATTGTCTGCAATGTAATGCCTGCCTCTCTGCTTCAATTGTTCTATCCCCAGGGCCACCAGCCATGTCATTTTTACAAGACACTTGAATGCATGCAAGAGTGAGAAGTACTTTACATACTGAAAATGAATGCCTGCAATTTAATGCCTGTTTTCTGCTCCAATCATTCCATCCCCAGGGCCACCAGCCGTGTCATTCCCATCAATTCCTAATCAAGTGACCCACCTGATTAATAACTACCACTGGGCTGCCACCCACCCTAGCTCTCTTTTCCACTGTTTCTAATTCCTGAACATGTATACATGTCATTTATCCTCCTGTGCCTCTGTAGCCAGTCTACCCCTGGCTACAGCTATTTAAATTTCATGACCTATTTTGAAAGGAAATTTAGATTAATCACAATTGTCATCTAAATAAAGGTATTGGTCCTTGTACTAAGAGATATACAGTATGTAAGTTGTCATTGCTCCCTCTGAAAATGCTGGATACCTGGTTGCTATGATGATCTAGTGGCCTCAGTGTTTCCCAAGCCACTGATCTGTAACAAGAATGTAGAACAGGAGTTCTGATTTTACTGACTGATTACTTGTTTCAGATCAGTGACTCAGAAAATGCTAAAGCCAAAACAACAGCATAACAGGCAGGCAACTAGTACTTCCAAAAGGAGGTTAGCAATTGCAGCCTAAATATACATTATTTCTCAGCATAGGGTTCCTTTAAGTGCTAGTATTAAAGTATATGTCCAGTCAAATCTCTTTTTAGCTTTGGATAGAGTGGGCGGAGATTAGAACTCTAATATCTAATGCTCCATTATAGTTACCCTCAGTTTGAACTCTCCAGCAGCAACACAGACATAATGTATATCTATCTATCTATCTATCTATCGATCGATAGATCGATAGATAGATAGATAGATAGATAGATAGATAGATAAAGATATATATATATGTAGCGCTACCCCCAGTTAAGAGAGCCGCTGGTTTGATTTCGGGCCCTGCATACAGCACCGCCAACCCCCGGCAATCTTACTCGATCCACTCTGGCACAGTTAGTCTAGGGTTAAACTTATATCACATTCAGTAATATTGTAAGGGGCGATCTCTTTTATAGTAAGACAACACACTTAGGCGAGAGATCAAATGCAACGGCTTTACTTTTATATCAAAAGCATAGGCAGAACAGAACACATGCAACTTGCTTACAGAGCCCTGCAGCAATAGGTATAGCACACAACAATGGCCCAGCGCGGTAACCCACCGCGCGCAGCTATTATGGTGTGCGCGCCCTGTGGCGCACTAAACAATATTCTATCTCCCCCCTAGTCAGGCCTGACATAGAAGAAATCTCAGTCTTTTCACTCTAGGATTTCTTCGCATGCAAACTTTCGGTGGTGCACTTGATGAAATAGTATTTGTAATCCACAAGTAGGCAGTCTCAAGGGACACTATACTGGAGACCCTTCAACTCTGTCCTGTTACGGGTCTCCTAATAGAACAACAAACAACGATAGGTGGACCAAGGCAGTCTATAGGCCTAACACGGTACAGTCTATTGGCTTGAGCAAGTGCTCGCTCACCACTCCGGATGCGATCCCACCTGCTGTGTCTCCGCACACAGCGTCTGCAACGATCGGGTCCCCGATCTAACTGATGTCCTCACTCGACAAGTCCGGTGCCACCCAGGCTCCGCAGTGGGGTGGAAGGCTCTTTGGAAGTTGCGCAAGGCCCAGGCTTCAGGCCTTGCACTGCAGCAGATCCGCACAGGAAGAAACTCTTGCTTGCAGCGCGGTGTCCAAAGAGGCCGAGCTCCGCCTCGCTTCCTCCTTAAATAGCCCCTCCCATGAGTCTCTGCGGTGGCTAGTTGCACTCTGGGCGCCGAACGGGGTTCTGGGTAATGTAGTTCCGGGGCCTTAAAGGAGACCCGCTACATATATATATATATATATATATATATATATATAAATGTACTGTGTGTGTATATATATATACTGTACATATATATGGCAACAGAACTTTTGAATATCGCAAATGTTTAGAACCGAATAACGAACCCCATTGAAGTCTATGGGACCCAAACTGGAAAAATCTAAAGTGCCCATTTTGAAGGCTTGTATGCAAGTTATTTGGCATACAATGGTTATGGGGGTCTGGGTACTGCCCTGGAGTACATGTATCAATGAAAAAAAAGTTTGTAAAAAAAATAAAAAATTCAATGAGCTGGGATTTACTGATACTTAAAGTGAAACCATAAAAATGAGAAATAACAATAAAAATGAAAAAATCCTTTAAAAATATTGCCTGGGGTGTCCCCTTATGCCGCGTACACACAATCGTTTTTTCTGATGAAAAAAGACTGATGGACTTTTTTCATCGGACAAACCGATCGTGTGTGGGCCCCATCGGTCTTTTTTCCATCGGTATAAAAGAATAGAACATGTTTATAATTTTATCGATGAAAAAAAAACGATAGCAAATTCCGATCGTCTGTGGGGAACTCCATCGGAGAAAATACCCACGCATGCTCAGAATCAAGTCGACGCATGCTCAGAAGCATTGAACTTCATTTTTCTCGGCTCTTCGGAGTGTTTTACGTCACGGCGTTTGGGACGGTCAGATTTTTGACTGATGGTGTGTAGGCAAGACTGATGGAAGTCAGCTTCATCGGATTTCCGATGGAAAAATCCATCAGATTTTATTCCATTGGAAATCTGATCGTGTGTACAGGGCATAAGTGTGCTTGTAATTTGGCACATCTGTAACGCATATAGAGCCTCCTGCAGCAATAAGGACATTTATAGAGCCAACAAAAATAACATTTTACATTCAAGCTTTCTTTATTTTATAAACAATATCTTGGGGAGCCAGTCTGTATGATGAGGCCACAATTTAGTGCACTCGGAACAAGATTAGAGCTTTTTGGATAAATTCTGGTGTCTCTTTCGCAGACTTTGGATAGAAGTAACAGGTGTGGAAAAATAGTTTTTTGTGTTGGTGGTGCCTTCACACCATAACCCAATAGAGGTACTCTTGATGAAAGCAAGAATTGGCCTTTCTGTCTAGGTTGCCACAAAGTTAGGCAACCTAGACAGTCCTTTAGAAATTCAAAATACAGAAAGCACTTAATCAGTGACATCGGTATCAGGGGCTTGATAGCTGCTGCTATTCCAAGACTGATTCATTTTGATAAATGTCAGACGGTCCACGGAGTCTGTGGACAGACGCGGTCTCTTATCTGTATCAAAACATCAGGTCCCATTTGGAAAGCACGTTGGAGGGCAGCCCAGCAGCTCAATTGCATATTGGGCATGTTATGGAAAGTGGTCTATTCTCATGACCCAGTAACCCAGTGGATAGTCAACTGGAAAGCTCTCCACATCTGTTTTCACCCCTAGATAATCTCCCACCATATGATACAGACGCTAGCGATAGAATTTGAAAGCTGACAGCCCTGGGTGCCGCGGACTAAACATTTTTGAAAGGCATCACTGAGGCCCCCTTCTCCACCGCTCCTCTCTTGACAAACAGCAGCCTCAAAACCACATACTTTTTTCAAGGGTTCTAGGGGTGGATAACCATCTGTTAAGGGTTCCAAAACGGCCAGAATCCTCCTCCTCCCTCTCCTCTTGTGTGTTCTGTGGCATGGCAAGTATAGTGTCTGCATAAAGTGGGCCTTGAGAGGAAAGGAAGTCCTCCATTTCCTCCCACTGCTCTGCCTCGAGTGCCCTTTCCATAATGCCATGCAGAGTCTGCTCCAGCAGGAACACAACAGGGATTGTGTTAAACGTGCAGTAATGCGCTTAAATATGCAGCATTAAACGTGAAGTAGCTGCCTGAGACTGAGTTAGTTACATGATGCAGCCTGCAGAGCATTTAGACGCGGAAAGATATCAGCGGCTAGGCATAAAATTAAATATATTTAGAACAGAGAAGAAGCAATAACATAATTTATTATTTATGTTTTAAAGAATGACACATACATAAGGATTGGCAAGAAGGTTAATATAAACTAAATAATAATACATTTTTGTTTCTATATAAATGTAAAACTAGTACCAATCCTTCATCTAGAATAATATGGTATAATCCTAAATGCCAAACATAATACAGAAAATTGAAATTTAGCCAGGATTTAAGAGAATATTCAAAATGGGTTGACAATTGAGACAAAAACTTTATTTTTTTTATCCTGGAGGCCATTTTTAGGCTTTTCAATTGTGACTTACTATGCTCTACTTACCTTCCTGCCATTTATAGCAGCCAATCAAAAGGGGCTATTAGATATAACCCTCATTTGATATTAGCCTCATACAAAAGAAAAGAAAGAAGTTTAACACTTTTATTCAGTGATGCTTAGTGCTATAACTACTCACAGTGCATAGAAGTGCATAGAAAACACCCGTATAGTGCCAGCTCTAAGAAATTCATCTTAGTGATTCAGGGCTGTTGCCCTATATTTCCTGTTTGGTCAGTGATTCTATATACACAGGATAATCTCTTAAAGATTGTTTTCAAAATGAGTGACCACCATATTTTTATCTGCCTAGTTTGCCTAATGGTAGCACCGGCCCTGTATACTGTGTGTGTGTATATATATATATATATATATATATATATATATATATATATATATATTATATTTTTTTAAATAGCATGATGTAAGGCTATACCCCTGTCAGATTTTTTTCTGTATGTTGCAACTTCTGTTTAGTGAATATTTCTAATAAAGTCCTGGAGAGTAAAAACCCCACATGAGTTCTAACCTGTCCCCACTCTATCCAAAACTATAGAAAATGTTTAATACACTTTTATAATTTTTTATGTTTTAGATATATAAGATACCTGTCTATAATACACTATGTTACCAAAAGTATTGGGACACCTGCCTTTACACACACATGAACTTTAATGACATCCCAGTCTTAGTCCATAGGGTTCAATATTGCGTTGGTCCACCCTTGTCATTATGGACCTTCTTTTGTGCACTGGTGTGCAGTCATGTTGGAACAGGAAGGGGCCATCCCCAAACTGTTCCCACAAAGTTGGGAGCATGAAATTGTCCAAAATGTTTTGGTATGCCGATGCCTTAAGAGTTCCCTTCACTGGAACTAAGGGGCCAGGCCCAGCCCATGAAAAACAACCCCACACTATAATCTCCCCTCCACCAAATGATTTGGACCAGTGCACAAAGCAAGGTCCATAAAGACATGGATGAGTAAGTTTGGGGTGGAGGAACTTGACTGGCCAGAACAGAGTTCTGACCTCCGCCCGATAGAACAGTTTTTGGGATGAATTAGAGCAGAGACTATGAGCCAGGCCTTCTCGTCCACATCAGTGCCTGACCTCACAAATGCACTTCTGGAAGAATGGTCAAACATTCCCATAGACACACTCCTAAACATGTGGACAGCCTTCCCAGAAAAGTTGAAGCTGTTATAGTTGTAAAGGGTGGGTTAAATCAATATTGAACCCTACAGACTAAGACTGGGATGCCATTAAAGTTCATGTGAGTGTAAAGGCAGGCATCCCAATACTTTTGGTAATATAGTGTATGAGCTGTATATAAAAATATAGAGGATATAGACAATAAAGCTGAAATCACAAAAGATCAATAGGTGAAACATTTCACTGCAATATAATCACCAAATTAGGTATTTTGCAGACTGTTTTTTTGCAGGCAGTGACATCACAGGGAACCCTTGGCCCAAATACCCTCTAGTATCGTGGTCAGGGTTTGTCTAGAGGAGGAAAACCAGAAGGACACAGAGGAATGTATCAGCCCCTGAATAAAGCAAGCCATAGATAGATACATTTCAAATTAAAATTCTTAGGGAACGTCTTAGGAAACATTTGAAAGAGAATATCTCAGAGCATTGTTAGAGCTTTCAAATGTCATTCAAAAGATTTCTTTTGCTTTTAACATTTGATTTTGGAATGAATGGACTTTACCAAATAAAAACCACATACACTGTTCGAAATTAGTTTATTCAAGAAAAATTTCCATCCTGCTTCTTCAAATTTACTTGTCACTGCAGTCAAAAATGAATGGCGATTTGAGCTACTAATGGTTAGAAAAATGAAGAAACTTTCTCGGAACACTCTTTTCCAATGAATGCTCATTCAAAATTCTATCCATCTATTGCCAGCTTAAGTCTTTGCAGGTAAAGTGCTTTATTAATGTTCATGCCCTGGAGACACCAACTAACATGCCCACATTTCCTGCTCTTTCCTCTTTGAGGAATCAGCCACCATTATTTCTTGAGAGTCCAGTACTGCAACTTTTTTTGTTCAATATATAACATCAAGATTCTGAGGGTACTTGGAAATCATCAGTACACTTATTCAATGAAACACTGCAAGTGGAAAAGGGCTGAATGCAAACTGTAATACCAAGAACAAGCAATCAGAATTTGTAATTGAAATATGGTTTGCTGTTGGTTAGTGCTAGAGATAAGTAAAATGTTTGCATAAATTTAGTCTACTTTGAAAAAAAATAAGAGCAAGCTGATACTGATATATATATATATATATATTTTCTCATGCAGTCTACATGGCAATTTTGGAGGTTAACTTTAACAAAATGTTATCAGATGTGAAGTCGTTAACTTAGTAGTGCAGTCAATTATGCCAAAAGCATTGTACTCATCCTTAGTAACTGCATTGTTATTTGAGTACCGAAATTTTTATGAAAGTCTAATAATATTCCAAAATGGTACATTCAATAAACATTGCACTATTACAATCCACACTGAATTTCAAATAATAAAATGAAACAAGAAAATAAAATATCCAGTTTATGAACTTTATTCCTGAACAAGAGGAGAATACAACTGACTCCATAACAATATTATACACAAATGTGGTCAACAATAATATAGTCAGATCAGCTATTTCATTTTATTATTAAACTCATAGATAACTGTCAACCTCAGAAATTGCCTGAACCTCATATACTGGTCAACTGCTGCCAAAATTATATTTAGGTTACCAAGTAATTAGCAAGCATATTGGCTTGATTAAACTTGACTACCAGTCATAAATCTTTGGAACAGGAATTTCAATGCAAATATTGTCTTGTAATACATTAAAACAGTTTTGGCAATATTAGGAGCCATAGGCAAGGAATGATGTTAGGTTAGTGAGCAGGATCCATTATACTGCATTTTTTATGATTTTTCTCCTGAAAACCTTTTGTTGTTTTAGTGTGGAATTAAAAATCCGTACAGCACTACATCGACTTTTTCATTGTAAAAAATGAGAGTTGATGTAGCCCTTAGGCTCCCTGGACAATAAAATGTTTATTGCTTATTAGTGAAAAGAGAATATGCAGTTTACTAACTGTGTGAACAGTCTGAGAAAATAAAATAGAGAGAGATTCTTTAAATGTTATTGATGCTTCAATAGAAAGTGTCAGCTGGTGCATAAAATGAAATATATTTAGACTAAGAAGAAGCAATAACATAATTTAATATTTATGTTTGGGAGCACCTTTTAAAGAATGACACATACATAAGGATTGGCAAGAAGGTGAATATAAACTAAATAATAATACATTTTTGCTTCTATATAAATTTAAAACTAGTACCAATCCTTCATCTAGAATATTAATGGTATAATCCTAAATCCCAAGCATAATACAGAAAATTGAATTTTAGCCAGGATTAAGGGAATATTCAAAATGGGTTGACAGTTGAGACCAAAACTTTTTTTTTTATCCTGGAGGCCATTTTTAGGCTTTCAATTGTGACTTACTATGCTCTACTTACCTTCCTGCCATTTACAGCAGCCAATCAAAGGGGGCTATTAGATATAACCCTCATTTGATATAAGCCTCATACAAAAGAAAGGAAGGAGTTTCACACTTCAGTGCTGATTAGTGCAATAACTACTTACAGTGCATAGGAGTGCATAGAAATCACCCGTATAGTGCCAGCTCTAAGAATTTCATATTAGTGATGCAGGGCTGTTGCCCTATATTTCCTGTTTGGTCAGTGATTCTACATACACTGGAGAATCTCTAAAATATTATTTTAAAATAAGTGAATTTTTATCTGCTCATGTTGTTGGCTGATATCCCCTGTTCATGCCATGTCAGTTTCTTTACAAAACTTTAACAAAAACCTAAAGTTTTCTCATCTGCACAGTTTTCAAGATGAAAACATATTTTTTAAATGTATTTTATATATATATCATGTATTATGTGTTCCTGACCATCAGGTGAAATCACTTTAGACATACACAAAGGGACAGATTGAAAGATACTGGTGGGCGTGTACTTCTATTGGGCATGTACTTCTATTGGGCGTGTGTTAGTGTGCTAACAATACAACCTATCTTATATAAAGGTGTTTAGGTAGAGTATTTGTACAGTATATAACAGCTGTGGAGAATTGCAAGGTAGTGAATTCTGCTAATGGATAGGCAGTGTTGTATGTGTCAGCCCTGGTTCACATTGGTGCGATTTGACATGTCAAATCGCATGCCAAATCAGCGGCAGTTGCACCGTTCTAATCGGTGCGACCCGCAATTTCCAAGTAGTTTCTGTACTACTTTTGGCGACTTCGGGGTACGATTTCCATTGGCATCTGTGCAGAAACCCGTACAGATGTCTCTGAAATTCCCCCCCACAGTCGGGACTGACATGTGGGAATGAAAACATGTGAGTTCAGCTAAACTTGTACAATTTTCTCCCGCTGTCAGTGTGAGCCAGGGCTCAAACTGGGCCTTTGTCATTCACCTGCTGCAATCCCAGGGACACCATTTCTTCTCAAACTCTCTAAGTTTGCCTTCAAATATCGTTCTATGTAGAAATACAGATTTGCATATCTGCAAATAAACTAAAATAAAAAATTCTAATTGTGGTTGCCATCAAATATTCGCAGCTGCAATCAGAAATTAGTAATTGTAATCACCTGGAAGTTCCTGTGCTGGTCAGAATCTCCATCTAGGTGGACATGGCGAGTGTAGGATATGTACTTGTGCTTACTCAATGTGGGGGTGGATGTGCCAGTTAGATTTGGTGTGGGTGGGGTTCATTGATTTGTTTATTTGGCATCACCACACATTTGTTTCTGGCCCATGTGCACACATCACTCCCTGCATTTGTTCTGCTGATGTAAATCAGTAAGGACTAGGAATGAGCTTCGAGTTTGAGTCAAACTCATGTTCGACTCGAACATTGCCTGTTCACCCGTTTGCCCAACAGCAAACAATTTGGGGTGTTCGCGGTAAATTCGAAAAGTCTATGGGAGAAATCTAAAGTGCTAATTTTAAAGGCTTATATGCAAGTTATTGTCATAAAAAGTGTCCTGCCCCAGGGGACATGTATCAATGCAAAAAAAGTTTTAAAAACTGCAGTTTTTTCGGGAGCAGTGATTTTAATAATGCTTAAAGTGAAACAATAAAAGTGAAATATTCCTTTAAATTTCGTACCTAGGGTGTGTGTAAAGTATGCATGTAAAGTCGCGCTTGTTTCCCGTGCTTAGAACTGTCCCTGCACAAAGCGTCATTTCTGAAGGAAAAAAAGTCAGTTAAAACTCACTCGCGGCTATAATGAATTATACATAGAAAAGTCATTGATAAAAAAAAAGCGTGGGGGGCCCCCCAAATTCAATTACCAGGCCCTTCAGGTCTGGTATGGATATTAAGGGGAACCCTGCCGCAAATAAAAAAAAATGCGTGGAGTTCCCCCAAATATCCATACCAGGCCCTTTATCTGAGCACGCAACCTGGCAGGCTGCAGGAAAAGAAGGGGGGACGAGAGAGCGCCCCCCTCCTGAACCGTGCCAGGCCACATGCCCTCAAATATATATATGACTTGTTTCCCACTGGGTGACTTTTCCAGCAAATTTGGACCTTCGAGTTGCATGACAAGTTTTACCCCATGATTCTCAATGATAACCATTCATATCTGTGCTACTTCAAGTTGCAACAACTTCAAAGTAGTCCCTGTACTACTTTGGTGTGACTTTCATGTGACTTGAGGTACATAGGGCACAATATTACACAGGCATTCCCAGAAGTTAGGGCCAAGTTGCAGCAGCAAAGTGGCAGAAAAATAGTGTGACTTTCAGGTCGCAGCAGTGTGAATAAGATTTATGGATAATACCTTTGAATTAGGCCCTATTCTAATTTGTGCATCCTGAAAGTGGGTCAAATTCGTTCCTGCACTACTTTGGTTTGACTTTGATGTGACTTGAGGTCCATATACCGCAAAATTACATGGGCATTGGTCGCACAAGTGCAAATTGGGCTTAATTGAAAGGTGTTATTAATGTATCTCATTAGGTTCCTTTCACATTTGGCTGACTTTTCATGCAAATTGAGGTCCATAAGGCCCCTTTCACACTTGTGCGACCTGCAAGTTCCGTGATTTTGCAGCGCTTTTTGCCACAAATTTAATGCGATTTTAAGCAATGCCTGTGTAATCTTGAGGTCTATGGACGCAGGAGTTGTAGGACAAGTCACACAAGTGTGAAAGGGGCCATAGTGCCGGTTCACACTGCTGTGCTGTCCGACAGTGCAAATCACATGCAGTGTCTGTGGAATGCGAACTCAGCCATACATATTGTATGGCTGAATTTGCATCGCATTTACACACATGCGATCTGATTCCTGTCCGAATTTGTAGTTCGCTCTGCGATATGCAAACTGATTTGGGGGTGTAATTAGCTTAGTTTCTACTGACATTCCCAGCAGTTCGCATATGGCAGTGTGAATTTCCTGCGAGTTGTATGCAATGCGGGAACCCATACTGGTTCGCAAGGTTCCTGCATGGCTCCAGTGGCCCTGACCCTAGGTTCACACCTATGCATTTTTTTTTGTGCATTTTGCAGTTTGCAGAAATGCACTTCAGTCCATTCAACATGGTTTCCTATGGTACTAGTTCATATCTATGCATTATGTGGCAGGTGCATTTTAAGAAAGGGTTGGGGACTTTTTTCCTGTGATTTGCGGGTAATAGATTTCAATGGAACCACACCAGAAACGCAACTGTTGCGTTTGTGATGTGATTTTTGGTGAGTTTTGTGGTTCTTATTTTATCACTGTATATATCTGGTTGATAAGCAGGGGGCCAGGTTCCCCCAGGTCTATACCAGGCTCTTTGGGTCTAATATGGATTTGGAGGGGATCCACAGACCAAAACAAAATAAAATGGCATGGGGTTCCCCCAGGTCTATACCAGGCCCTTAGGGTCTAGTATGGACCTAAAGGGGACCCCCCCCCGGCAAAAGTAAAAAAAAAACAGTAAAAGTAAAAAAATAAAAAACAGAATCCAAACCAGACCCTTATCCGAGCAAGCAGCCTGGCAGGTCAGGAAAAAGAGGGGACAAGCGAGCGCCCCCCCTCCTGAACTATTCCAGGCCGCATGCCCTCAACCTTGCCTTTTTGGGTGAATGGGTAGGGGTACAATGTACCCGATACCCATTCACATAGGGGGGCGGAATTTTGGGACCCCCTTGTCAAAGGGGGCTTCCAGATTCTGATAAGCCCCCCCCGCAGACCCCCACAATCACTGGAAAGGGCTGTGGGGATGAGGCCCTTGTCCCCATCAACATGGGGGCAAGGTGATTTGGGGTGGGGGGTGCAGGGCCCCCCTGCCCCAAAGCACCCACCATCCCCATGTTGAGGGCATGCGGCCTGGTATGGTTCAGGAGGCGGCATACCTGGCCTGCTGGGCTGCTTGATCGGATAAGGGTCTGGTATGAATTTTGGGGGGACACGCCATTTTTTTTACTTTTGGCGTGGAGGGTCCCCTCTGGGTCCATACTAGACACGAAGGGCCTGGTATAGCCCTGGGGTAGAACCCCATGCTATTTTTAAAAAAATTGGTGTAGGGGTCTTTTCCGAATCCATACTAGACCCGGGGGGAACCCCACTCCATCAACATGGGGACAAGGTGCTTTGGGGGTGACCCCAAAGCACCCTCACCATGTTGAAGGCAAGCAGCCTGGTATGGTTCAGGAGGGGGGGTGCTCGCTCATCCCCCCTTTCCTGGCCTGTCAGGCTGCTTGCTCGGATAAAGGTCTGGTATGGATTTTGGCGGGACCCCACTCCATTTTTTTTTATTTTGGCGTGGAGTTGCCCTTAATGTCCATACCAGACTCAAAGGGCTTGGTATTGGAATGGGGTGGGGACCACACGCCGTTTTTTTCCTTGATTTTGTATCTATATTGCCGGGACCCGGCAATACATTACAGCCGCAAGCAATTTTAAATGACATTTTTTCCTTTAGAAATGTAATTTTGCTGCAGCAATGTTCCACACATCGACCAGATGCGCTATTTTACAGGCAGACTACGGGGACCCCCAGGCACAATATTTACAAGAATTTATCATTTTAATTGTTTCAGTTTAAGCATGGTTCAAATCACTGCTCCTGAAAAAACGTCCATTTAAAAAAAAAAAAAATCTTATGGCAAAGAACTTGCATACAAGCCTTTAGTGAGAACTTTTGATTTTGCAGGTTTGAGCTCCATTGACTTCCACTATTCCCGCATATGCCGATCTGACAGGCATGTTTTCCGGCAATAGCGCAACTTCCCATTTGCATGTACGCCCAGTTTCTGAGTTGAAGTCCTAATTGGCCTTAATTGGGCGCTATTATCCGTGACTGCAGGATCATATATGGGCGCTATAGAACATTACCTCCTATGTGATCAGATACTTTGATCTGTCTAAAGTTGTTTGTAAAGGCAGATTGTAATGAGTATGGTGAGCCTTAACCACAGTACTATCATTTCAGAAGCTGACAATTCTATAATGATTTTAGGTAAATAAATAAAAATGATCAATTGCTCAATAAAGCAGAAGCTAAAACCATAATAATACTTTGTTAAGTTATTTAATGTGGAATATACTGTACAGTAAGTTCATTTAGAAGCATCAGGAAGGCTTTAGGTACAGTCATGTGCGTCCGCTCCATAGGGCAAGGGGGGTCAATTGCCCCCCCCTGGAATCAGAAGTCAGAGTGAAGACACTTGCCCCCTGTGTTGCAATGGCTGCCTCCGCGGCAGCCGTGGACTTTTTTTTCTAAGTCTGCTGCTGGCCTGGGGGCTGGGGCTGCTCTGTATTTTCCGACTACACATCTGTCCCTCTCTCCTCACCCCCGGCCCGAGCATCGGATTGGCTCTGCCGCTCGGACCTCTGCTTAACATCACCGTCCATGACCCGGCTGTTCCGTGATTAGCTGCTGCCTCAGCCTGCCTCTGCCTGTGTAAATGTATGCGCCGGCTCCTCCCACAGGTGCGTGGCGTGCAGTGGCCGAGACAAGAGAATACGCTGCCAGTGCCTGCCCTGGGCCTATCGCTGAAGAACTACAGGTAACAGCAGTGCCTGTGCCACAACACCACTGTGTACGTCTTTTTGTATTGCAATGTACACAACAGATGTATTGCAATACATTGCAATATAGAAAGATATACATTCTCTAGGCTATATTGATATGGAGATGGTGGAGTGAAGCTGAATTATATTCAAGAGCTATTTCACACTGCCAGCTGGCCGCGTTATCGATAAAGCGCCGCTAGTTTCAGCGGCGATTTACCATAGTTTTAGTGGCGCTATTCGGCCGCTAGTGGGGCGCTTTGAACCCCAGCTAGCGGTCAAAGACAGGGTTAAATGGTGTATCGCTGCTGCCGAAGTGCTTTGCAGGCGCTTCGGCAGCGGTGCCCATTTATTTCAATGGGCAGGGGCGGTGGAGGAGTGGTGTATACAGCGCTGCTCCACTGCCCCAAAGATGCATGGATGACCTTAAAATGATGCCCCCCCCCCCTGAAAAAAGTTCAGCGGATGCCCATGGGTACAGTATATCTAAAACCAAACTTGCTTTTCATTTTGGAGTAGGAAATAGTTCAAACCTTTGCAATGTGTTTTTTGCCTATAGGGAGGATTTCTCTTGAGGCCTCGTACACACGACCGATTTTCTCGGCAAGAACCAGCAAGAAACTTGCTGGCAGAGAGGTCTTGCCGAGTAAATCGGTCGTGTGTACGCTGCTATCGGGTTTCTCGCCGAGAAAACCGACAAGAAACCTCGACGAGAAAATAGAGAACCTGCTCTCTATTTTCTCGTCGAGATTCTCGTTGGCATGTTTCTCGACGAGAAAAGTGAGTGTGTGTACACTTACCTGTCCTCCCAGAAGCCCGCGCATGTTCGAAATGAATTTGACGCATGCGCGGTAGCTTCCTAGGCATACGTAGGGTATACCAAGATGGCGGCGACGGCATCGAATGTGACGAGCGCATGCTCGACGTAGTCGATGACGTCACCGCATACGCTCCTTTCAAAGAACCGCGGATTCTTTGAAACAAGTGTGTGTACACTCGGCCGGGACAAGTTTCTTGTCCAAGAATCTCGTCGAAAAAAACAACATGTTTTTTTCAACGAGAATCTCGGCCGTGTGTACGAGGCCTCAGTTCCTATCCTGTAGACATGGTAGAAAATTAGAAGAAACATTTGGAAGGTGGGGAAAATTTCCTCTTAGAAAGATGTCACGAGAACAAATGTCCCATCATAAACATTTATACTTTATTCCTGTTCAGGTTTCAACTCAAAATTTTGGGTCATACGAAGCACCCTCTATCTATCTTTTGTATTCTTCTATTTGTAGAGAAAATCATTTTCCTATTCAGTCAGTGTTAAATGGTTTAAATTGTCTGTCTGTCTGTTTTATTTGTAATTGATTCAGAACATAAATATATGAAAAGTGCTATTAGTATTATCGAAATTGATAAATAAATCCCTATATTTTATCCTAGTTTAATGGAGTGTACTACATTGTAGATGCCATTACTTTGTATTTTACATTTTTTTTCTTATTTTAAATGATGTGCCCATCATCATTGCTTATACAAGCAACTAATATGATTTGTTACATGCCTCTTTGCAGGTTTTATGATAGAAAAGTTAAATGTTATAAAAAATGATTTGCATTTTCATTTAATGCAATGGGATTTAATATATGCTAACTTTTATAATAACATTGCTGTTTTTTATCTATAATCTGTATTCTATAATCTGTTTTCTTGAACAAGATAATGCAGCGAAATTGGTAAGCAGTCACAACTTACACTGAAGCTGGTCATAGACTGTTCATTTTTTCAGGCGGCTAGCTGAAGGAAAAAAAAGAAAGAAAAAAGCAGATTCCTCCATCCAGTCACTGTCAAAATACATTGATCAGCAGCTACAACTGCTGATCGACAAACAAACGTTTTTTACTTTCAATAAGTGTTTATTGAGAATAACAAGTAGAAAAGGGTTTACAAAACCAGAATTGACATATACAATGCCTTGAAAAAGTATTCACACCCCTTGAAATTTTCCACATATTGTCATGTTACATACCAAAAAAGTAAATGTATTTTCTTGAGATGTTATGTGATAGACCAACACAAAGTGGCACATAATTGTGAAGTGAAAGGAAAATGAGAAATTGTTTTAATTTTTTTTTACAAATAAATATGTGAAAAGTGTGGCGTGCATTTTTATATAAATTTGTCAATAATTTGTAGAACCACCTTTCGCTGCAATGACAGCTGCAAGTCTTTTTGAGGATGTCTCTACCAGCTTTGCACATCTAGAGAATTACATTTTTGCCCATTCTTCAAGATTGGATGGAGAACATCTGTAAACAGCAATTTTGAATGCTTGTCACAGATTCTCAATTGGATTTAGGTCTGGAGATTGACTGGGCCATTCTAACACATGAATATGCTTTGATCTAAATTATTCTATTGTAGCTCTGGCTGTATGTTTAGGGTTGTTGTCCTGCTGGAAGGTGAACCTCCACCCCAGTCTCAAGTCTTTTGCAGACTCTAACAGGTTTTCTTTTAAGTTTGCCCCGTATTTTGGCTCCATCCATCTTTCCATCAACTCTGACCAGCTTCCCTGTCCCTGCTGAAGAAAAGCATCCCTACAACATTATGATGCCACCACCATGTTTCACGGTGAAGATTATGTGTTCAGGGTGATGTGCAGTGATAGTTTTCTGCCACACATAGCGTTTTGCTTTTAGGCCAAAAAGTTAAATTTTGGTCTCACCTGACCAGAGCACCTTCTTTCACATGTTTGCTGTGTCCCCCACATGGCTTCTCGCAAACTTCAAATGGGACTTCGTATGGCTTTCTTTCAACAATGTCTTTCTTCTTGCCACTCTTCCATAAAGGCCAGATTTGTGGAGTTGTCCTGTGGACAGATTCTCCCACCTGAGCTGTGGATCTCTGCAGCTCCTCCAGAGTTACCATGGGCCTCTTGGCTGCTTCTCTGATTAATGCTCTCCTTGTCTGATCTGTCAGTTTAGGTGGACGGCCATGTCTTGGTAGATTTACAATTTTGCCATACTCTTTCCATTTTTTGGTGATGGATTGAACAGTGCTCTGTGAGATGTTCAAAGCTTTGGATATTTTTTTTATAACCTAACCCTGCTTTAAACTTCTCCACAACTTTATCCCTGATCTGCCTGGTGTGTTCCTTGGCCTTCATGATGCTGTTTGTTCACTAAGGTTCTGTAACAAACCTCTGAGGGCTTCACAGAACAGCTGTATTTTTACTGAGATTTAATCACGCACAAGTGGACTCTATGTACTAATTAGGTGACTTCTGAAGGAAATGTATTCCACTAGATTTTAGTTAGGGGTATCAGAGTAAAGGAAGCTGAATACAAATGCATACCACACTTTTCAGATATTTATTTGTAAAAAAAAAAATTAAAACCATTTATCATTTTCCTTCTACTTCACAATTATGTGCCACTTTGTGTTGGTCTATCACATAAAATCCCAATAAAATACATTTACGCTTTTGGTTGTAACGTGATAACATTTGGAAAATTTCAAAGGGATATGAATACTTTTTCAAGGCACTGTAGATATTGAGGACAAAAATATGAGCCCTTGGAAGGGCAAATAAGGTTGTTACAGACATACAGAAAATAGAACTTTAGGGGCAAACAGCCCCATTATATCATAATATCTAAGAGATAATTATAGTAAAAGAATAAAATCTCTAAAATAACATAAATCTAAATATAACTGGTCCATTTGCATCTGGCTATCTCAGTATTGTGCTGTGTATTCTACCTCAGGGAAGATGTAGAATACATGGTCTCTAGTGTTCCGGCTCAGTGGTCACAGGAGACCCAATATACAAAAATTCTAGCAGCAACTTAAGATCAAATACACAGACTAGGATGACCTGGTCAAGTACTGTATTAGGGGTGGAGGACAACAAAGCCCCTTAATTTTTTTTTCATGTTTTATCATTTTACAATTAAAAAAATGCATATTGTTCCTGTATTCGGGATATATTGTAATGTTGTAATACAATGCAATAGAGTTCGTTTAAAAAAGGGCATTAAACATGCAAATATTTGTGTTTTAAATTGGGAATATTTGTTCATTTATAAGATAATATATTCAGAATGACAGTTTACAAAATGAAAGCCTCATATGTCAACGTAAATTCTTTTGGTATGTAAAGTTGTTTAAAATGTATCATTGACTAAAGTTTGGTCAATTCATAAAGGTTTCAGTTACAAAGAGGTCACTTCATGTTTTATGGAAAAGCACTTAGCTTATTAGAATTATTTTATGTCTAGAACGTGTTGTGCGGCGCTGAGTCTTAGCTTCGGGCCAGTATATTCTAAAATACTGTAATTATTACAAAGAATTGCATTGCCCAGACTTATTTACATAGCTGTATGAAATTAATTCACAGAACGAGAAAAAAATACACTGCTTACATGAAAGGTCATGTATATATTTAAAGCTATAATATATTCTAGTTGACAGCAAATTTTTGTTTTTAAATTTAGATTCTTTGTGCAAATTCTGCAGTTCATTTGTGAGTAAAGACAAGTAAACTATTTTGTTCCCCCCCGTATCCAAAAGTTTAGCCAAATCACTAGCTTATAGTATAGGTTTTGCCTACAAACTGCACAGTAGTCAAAGAAGGTCTGCCATGGGAGAATCATTACAAAAAATTTGCATGATGCCTGGACTACAAATGTGCATCTTTTTCAAGTGAAATTCCATCCAAAATAACTTTTTATATTGTGAAAGGGAGTTGATTCTCTCTCAGTCCTTTACTGCTGTCTGTGTAACTACAGTTTTCTCTAATTTTCTGTCCCAGTCACAGTAGTCACCGAGTCAGGAAGTAAAAATATATTTTTCCAGTGAGTACACAGCAGTAGCAGTTTTTCATATACAGTGGCAATATATTATTTTTATATTGTTGTCTACAGTCCTTTGGAGTGTTTTGTGGTGCTTTGGAGAATCCACTTTTTTCCTGTGCGATACACAGTGGACTTGTGCAATGTGCATTAACATGGTCATCTGTAATTATCATTTTCAAAACTATGAATGGCTATGACTGGTTATGACAGGGTGACATCACAGGGAGACAGGGACAATGTTTTGTCGCCCTATAAAAAAAAAGTCCCTGCACAAAACCTTCATGGCAGGATTACCAGGTATTATTTTAGCCTTCCTTCACACTTGTCCGCTGTGATGTGGGTGCACATTAATGGGTTGTATTTTGTGCATCAATGTGCATTGTGTTAAAGCAGCCCATTCATTTTGAAAGCACTTATAAACAGATATGCATTCAATGCACTGCACCACAGCACACACATGGGGGTTGGTTTACTAAAGACAAACAGGCCTGCTCAGTATTGCCCCTCTCATCCTGTTTATGTTGAATGACTCAGATGGGGAAAAGAAACCCATGTTGTTGAAAGTCCAGAAGGCAACACATACCTGCCGTACCTCTCTAATGTGTAAGGTGAGTGACATTTACCTCAACTCAAACCTGCTCTACGGAGACATGCAAAAACACCAGGAATGGACAACTAAAATCAAACAGTGGGTGAGCATGGGGGAAGATGCCCTATGACCCTTTCAACACATGCATAGTGTTCTGGGAAAGTAACTCAAACCAGCAAAGGACAAGGCTGATGGCTTTGAAAAACAGTTATATTTGAATAATATTAGGTAAGTGGGGCTCCCTGAAAAGATATAGGGTGAAGACCTGGTAAGGTTCTTGAGCATTGGTTCCACAATGCACACAGCAACAAAAATCTGTCCCCCTGCCTAATAAATGGGGGGGGCATGTTGAGTCCCCTCTAGGCCCCTCAAAAGAAGAGGAATCTGCTGCTCCAGGTGTGTGCAATACCTTGATTGGAACCAAGTAGGAGTGCTAGCCCCAGCCCGTCTCCATAAAAACTTAAGAAAAAGATTAAATGGTTGCACATCCAAGGTTTCCAAAAGTGCCTTTTATTGCAGACGGTCAAAATACACCAGGGACACCAGGTGTTAGTCACGTCACCCACCGTGTTTCAGGGTATTCCACTTATTAAACTATAAAGACAGAAACTATTTGTGCAAGACTAGGGACAAGGGTCCTATTAAAATAATAATGGCACAGTATTGCTTTATGCTGACTAGGGATGGGCCGAACAAAGTTCTATCGTACATGCAAACTATATTAAAGTCTATGAGACACAATCATGAAAAATCAAAAGTCCTAATTTTAAAGGCTAATGCCGCGTACACTAGATCGATTTTCTCGACGGTGAAAACACCGTTGAGAAAATCGACGGGAAAAACGAGGGATCGGCTTGGTTCCCTACACACGTCCATTTTTCCCGACATTTTTCTCTTTGTCGAGAAAAACGACCGTGTGTGGGCTCTGCGGCAGTGTTTCCCTATGGGAAAACTGCCGCGGAAAAAAACGACGGGAATCACGACGAGAAAAATTAGAGCATGTTCTAATTTTTCTCGTCGTGATTAATGCCGTTTTTCCTGTCGAGAAAAACGACAAAAAGCCCACAGACGATCGTTTTTCTCGTCCAAAGGACAAAAATTTAATTTTTCTCGACGGGAAAAACGGTCGTGTGTATGCGGCATTATATGCAAGTTTGGAAAAAATACACTTTTTTAATAAAAAAAATAAGACAACAGTAAAGTTAGCCCAATTTGTTTTATATTGTGAAAGATAATGTTACACCGAGTAAATTGATACCGGCGACAAACTTTTACCCTTAAAAATCTCCATAGGCGATGTTTACCAATTTCTACAGGTTGTATGTTTTGAGTGACAGAGGTCTAGGGCTTGAATTATTGCTCTCGCTCTAACGATCGTGGTGATACCTCACATGTGTGGTTTGAACACCGTTTTCATATGCGGGCGCTGCTCACATATGCGTTCGCTTCTGCAAGCGAGCTCAGGGGGGACGGGGCGTGTTACATTTTTTTTTTCTTATTTATTTTACCTTTTATTTTTTATTTTTACACTGTTCTTTAAAAAAAAAAATGGTGTCACTTTTATTCCTATTTCAAGGAATGTACTGTAAACATCCCTTGTAATAGAAAAAAAGCATGACAGGACCCCTTAAAGCGGAGGTTCCGCGGCAAATCTTTTTTTTTTTTTAGCTTGCATGCAAAGTATTTGTAGATCACCAATTAGTACTCACGTGTTTGGTGATTTTTAACCTCCCCTGTCTTTTTTCTGGCAAAAAATGCACTTTTAAAATCAGCCGTCAGAATTTTCCATTTTGCTTGTGGGCATTGTGAAGCCCACAAGCACTGACTTCCTGGTAGCGGTGGACGGTGTTCTGCAGAAAAAGTTCCCCGGCGGATAAGGTTCCCCCCCCCTGTACTGCGCCTGCGCGGCACGAACCTCAACGGAGTTTCCGAAAGTAGCCGAACATGTAGAGCTGCGAGTTAGCTCTACACGGCGCCTGCGCAATGACTAGGAGCCATGTAGAGCTGACTGCGCAGGCGCTGTGTAGAGCCGACTCGCAGCTCTACATGTTCGGCTACTTTCGGAAACTCCGTTGAGGTTCGTGCCGCGCATGCGCAGTACAGGGGGGGGAACCTTATCCGCCGGGGAACTTTTTCTGCAGGACATGTCACATCTGGGCGAACTCCCAGATTACATTGCGGGAGAATAGAAACGCCTACTCCCGCGGGAGTGAGTACCCGGAAGCCGGAATTGAAATGACAATAGTACGGTATGTACAGAAAAAATAAATAAATAAAGTGGCTACTGTACATGTTTGTAGTGTAAGGAGTGTGGTCATATATGGATGTTATTTTGGGTGGAACTCTGCTTTAAAGAGACTTTTTCAAAAAACATTTTTTTTTTTATTGCATTTTTGTGCAAATATGAGATTTGAGGTCTTTTTGACCCCAGATCCCATATTTAAAGCGGAGTTCCACCCAAAATAACATCCATATATGACCACACTCCTTACACTACAAACATGTACAGTAGCCACTTTATTTTAATTTTTTTTCTGTACATACCGTACTATTGTCATTTCAATTCCGGCTTCCGGGTACTCACTCCCGCGGGAGTAGGCGTTTCTATTCTCCCGCAATGTAATCTGGGAGTTCGCCCAGATGTGACATGTCCTGCAGAAAAAGTTCCCCGGCGGATAAGGTTCCCCCCCTGTACTGCGCATGCGCGGCACAAACCTCAACGGAGTTTCCGAAAGTAGCCGAACATGTAGAGCTGCGAGTCGGCTCTACACGGCGCCTGCGCAGTCAGCTCTACATGGCTCCTAGTCATTGCGCAGGCGCCGTGTAGAGCTAACTCGCAGCTCTACATGTTCGGCTACTTTCGGAAACTCTGTTGAGGTTCGTGCCGCGCATGCGCAGTACAGGGGGGGGAACCTTATCCGCCGGGGAACTTTTTCTGCAGAACACCGTCGCCCGCTACCAGGAAGTCAGTGCTTGTGGGCTTCACAATGCCCACAAGCAAAATGGAAAATTCTGACGGCTGATTTTAAAAGTGCATTTTTTGCCAGAAAAAAGACAGGGGAGGTTAAAAATCACCAAACACGTGAGTACTAATTGGTGATCTACAAATACTTTGCATGCAAGCTAAAAAAAAAAAAAAGATTTGCCGCGGAACCTCCGCTTTAAGAGCTATGGGCAGAAGTGAAGTTTTGAAGTTGCTTTCGCCCTGCAATGGTATGGAGACGGGTTGGGGCCATCTTCCCCTCACATACCACAGATGGGAGAGGACCCGATCGCCTCCACCGCTGCTGGCAGCTTTGGTAAGCGGCAGAGGGCACTGGAGCATGGGTAGAGGGGGACACTCTCCCGCTGCCGATAAAAGTGATCTTGCAGCGAATCCGCCGCAGAGACCACTTTTATCTGAAAGCGGACCGCCTGCTGAAGAAGAAGATACCAGGGTTATGATAGCTAGCTGCTGCCATAACAACAATATCCCTCTTCAAACAGCCAACGTATAACAACGGCGGGTGGTCCGTAAGTGGTTAAAACAATTGTTTTTAAAAGAGAAGTGATTTTAATGATGCTTAAAGTGAAACAATAAACATGAAATTTTCCTTGGCTACCATGTACCCCACAGCAAACCCTAAGTGCTTCAGAGGGTGTCAACTTATAGGCTCCATGGCCCACATTTGGTCGGAATGTCCCAGAATAAGGTAATTCTGGAACAGGATGTTTGCCTTGATCCAAAAAGTGACAAACTTCCAGGTCCCAAGAACCACAGCCATTGCTTTCTTCAACACAAACCTCCCCAAGACTTCCAAAACCAACCGCAAATTGATCCACTTTATCTTACTAGGTGCCAAGCTGACAATAGCCAAAGCATGGAAACAACCCAGGGTCTCATTCTTAGCTGCCAAACGTAAAATATTGTGGATTATGTCCCAGGAGAAGTTGACCAGCAACTTATTAGATTCAACAGCTCAGTTTGAATCAATCTGGCAACCCTGGGCCCTACACATGGGCATCTCTCTCATTCCTGGGGTACAGACATAACAAATATTCATCTTCACTTCAACTTCATGTCACCTCCTTTTCATTGGCTCTTCTTCCTCTCTTCTTCTATTCCCCTGACCTACCTATCTCCCCCCACTCTTCTCTTCTACACTATGGCCCACTACAACAACCAAAGTGACCCTTTGGACTAAGCACCTCTAGGGCTATTGAACAAAGGGCCCTTCCCTCGAGGCGTGAAGGCTTGATACCTGAATTCCTTTTCCATATGCTCAATGCTTAACCATGGTGATTGTTTTCCTCTGGTTATTTGGGGGTGGTCCTCCGGGCACAGTATGAACCCATTAGGGGTGCCAGGAGAGCTACACCCAGTGTCCGGCTACAGATCCCAAAATGCATGAGTGTCAAGCAGGGAGTACAAAGTCGACCCAGAGCTATCCGCCTTACCTTACCTCAAGCGCTGAACTTAATTGTAATCATATTGGTTCTTATAATGCCTCGCTGGAAATAGTGTATTTCATGTAATCTTGTTTTGAACAAATAAAAATCTTAAAAGGTAAAAATAAATGAAATTTTATTTAAAATATTGTGCCTGGGGGGGGGGGGGGGTCCCCTTAGTCTGCCTGTAAAATGGTGCATCTGTTCAATGTATAGAACATGCCGCAGCAATAATGAAATTTCTAAAGGAAAAAAAAATATTTAAACTTGCTTGTGGCTGTAATGTATTGCCGCCTCCCTGCAATAAAGATGAAAAAAAGTGAAAACCAGTGTGGAGTCACCCCCCCCCCCCCAGTCCATAGCAGGATATTCGATTCTGGCATGAATTTTAAGGGAAACCCCACGCCAAAATAAAAAACAACTACGTGGGATCCCCCCAAAATCTGTACCAGACCCTTATTCGAGCATGCAGCCTGACAGGTCAGGAAAAGGGGGGGTGAGTGCCCCCCCTGAACCATACCAGGCCACATGCTCTCATCATTGGGGGGTTTGGGGCAGGGGGGCTCTATGCCCCCACCCCAAGGAACATTGGGGACAAGAGCCTCTTCTCGACAACACTGGGCAGTGGTTGCCCGGGTCTGTGGGTGGGGGGCTTATCAGAATATGGAAGCCCCCTTATCAAGGGGCCCCCCAGATCTCACCCCCCCTCATGTTAATGGGTATCAGGTACATCGTCCTCCTACCCATTGACCAAAAATGTGTCAAAAAGTAAAAACCACAAGAGACCATTTTTGACAAATCCTTTTTTTAAATAATAGGTCACGGGAAACCTCTGTTGCGTCAGAGGAGCGGGGTCACCCGTGACACCACGGGGAAACCGCCGGAACCCCCCCTTGCGTTAGAGGGGCGGGTCACCTGTCCACGGTGGCCCCGCGCTCAGTTACTTAAGAGCTGTCAGACGGGTAGCGCGTCATTCGGCTGGGCGCCTCCTATGGAGGCGGTATCGTTCGTGGTAGCGGGTCCGGGTCGTAGAAGAATTACAGCGCTGGGTTTTTTTTTTTTATTAAAGGACTTGTCCCAAGCTGTGTGTGTGTTTTTTCTTTTACCTTTTTTGTCACTTTTTTGGGTGAAATGGTAGGGGTACAATGTACCCTGTTACCAATTCACATAGGGGGGCAGCATCTCGGGGTCCCCTTTGTTAAAGGGGTCTTCCAGATTCCAATAAGCCCCCCATCCACAGACCCCCACAACCACGGGCAAGGGTTGTGGGGATGAGGCCCTTGTCCCCATTATTAAAATCACTGCTCCCTGGGGCAGGACCCAGGTCCCCAAACACTTTTTATGACAATAACTTGCATATTAACCTTTAAAATTAGCACTTCTGATTTTTTATGTTTGTGTCCAATAGAATTTAACAGTGTTTGCGCGTTCGAACACATTTTTTGCCTGCTCGGATGTTCTGCTGTGAACCGAACCGGGGGGGGTGGTGTTCGGCTCATCCCTACTTACCTGTAGTTACCTTGAATATCTCCTAAACTTGCACAGTTTAGGGGATATTCAGTATATGTGCTGCTGTCAGCGTCATCGGCGCATGTGCACTGAAAAAACGGGCAGCTGGTGCCGTTTATTCAGGAGTCGTGCCATGACCAGAGGCTCCCGCGCGCATGCGCGAGAGTGGCGTCATCGCTGCTTGGGCCAATCACCCAATCACAGTGCCGGAGACATGAACCTGGAAGTAATGCTGATCCAGGGCATCGTTCTAAGGTAAGTATTTAATAATGAGCTAGTATGCAATGCTCATTATGCCTTTGTCTTGCAGGTTTTTTTTTCTGAGGTTTACAACCTCTTTAACTGACATGTATTTTACCAAACCATATCTGATTGCATAAACATCCATAACAAATATATGTTCCCACCTTGCCTAAGTAAGCAAGCAGGCATAGAGGAATACTTCCTGGGCAGGTACTGGGGCAAAAAAGTAAACAAATCAGCAGCCCATGGCTAGCAGTGGTAAGCTGGAATGGAAAATAGCCCATAAATAAAAAATTGTAAACACAGCCCCATAATACTCAAGAAAATATATGCAACTCCATATTTTACATATATAAATGTACAACAACAAATAAACCACTTACTTAGATAATTACCATGATCAAGTGCATCTAAGAAATTTGTGGATGTAAATAAGAGACCTCACAATTCCAATATGATCTCATTGCTGTAGCTCCACACCCTGGATGCAGTGGTTATCTTTGGCACTGATGAGCAACATTTTGGCATATGCTGGGCTGCACTTTTGTGCAGCCTTGTCCCCAGCTTATGTAGAGGGAGTTTTAGAGCAACTATGGAAATTCACAAGACATCTGCTACCCCATTCCACCATATGGCTCCATTGGAGATCTCTGGTCTCTTCTAGGTAAAGAGCTATTCAAATGCTCGGATATGATCAAAACTATGCCTTCACCTCATCTACCTCTGTGGCTTTATCTGAAGCTTCAGAAATTAAATAGGCAGCCATACATTGTATGGTAGGAGCATAAAGGTATCAAATATTTTTCTACTCTGTTTGTCCATGGCTTCTTTGTCAGATTTAAAAAGCCTTTACACATTACAAGTTTTGAGCTAAACAAAAGGTCTGGTACTAGCATTATTGCTCTCACTTTGATGTTTGCAACGATACCTCACATGTGTGATGCTATGAATGTTTACATATGCGTTTACATATTCATGCAAGACCTACATATGTGTTCACAATTGTGAAAATGGGGGCACTTTAACATTTTTTAAATTGTATTATTTATTTTATTTACTTTTTTATACTGTTTCTTCATTTTTTTTTTTACTTTATTGCTATCCCTTTATTGATATTAGGGATGAACAGCATAGCATGGACAGTAACCATTACTTTACTGAGAAATCTATTAGACCCCGGATCTCTCCTCTACCCTCAAAAACATCTGATTAAACCAAGATTGGTCTAATCAGATGCTTCACAAGCTGATAATAGCTTGTAAATCAAACCAAAACCAGAAGTGACAAAATCCTGAAAGCGGTGGTGGGCAGTGGCGGGAGTACCCAGTAAAAGTGATCAGGCATCGGTAAAGCAGCTCGGATCACTTCTACAGGAAAACCCATCACTGACTACAAATCTTCATACTGGGATTATGGCTGCAGCTGCTGCCATGATCCCAGTATAACCACTTTAACCTGAGGATGTTCAGGCCTATGCTAAAGGTGTGAAATGGTTAGGTTGTACAGTATATATAGTCAGGTATATAAAACCACGGTATAAGAATAAAAAAGTTCAGTCTCTTTGATATTAAAATACACAAAATCACGTACATCAAAACACAAAAAATGAGCATAGAAGTGACCCCAGAGGGTGCTATCACCAGATCCAGCCGTCCATGGAGAGCAGGCGAATCCTTGCAGACACCGCAGCAGCTTCCTAGTAGGAGAGCGGAGTGTGTGAAGCGCACACGTCACTTCCGGGTTAGCGGGGTACAAGCTAGGATTACTACTAAGACACCATTCAGCACTTTGGATTGTTTACATCACCTTGACTACATCTAATGCCGCGTACACACGACCGTTTTTCATGGCGTGAAAAATGATCGTGTGTAGGCTCCAGAGCATTTTTAATGACGTGAAAAATGGCCTAAAAAAAATTAGAACCGGCTCTATTCTTTCATGTTGTTTTTCACGTCGTGAAAAACGGTAATGTGTATGCTTTTACGAGGGAAAAAAAAATGCGCATGCTCAGAATCAAGTATGAGACGTGAGCGCTCCTTCTGGTAAAACTAACGTTCGTAATGGAGATAGCACATTCGTCACACTGTAACGGACTGAAGAGCATGAGGCTGAAAAGCGCAAATCCGCTCTCACCAAACTTTACTAATACGAGGATCAGCAAAAGCAGCCCAAAGGGTGGCACCATCCGAATAGAACTTCCCCTTTATAGTGCCGTCGTACGTGTTGTACATCACCGCGCTTTGCTCGAGCATTTTTTTTCATGATAGTGTGTAGGCAAGGCAGGCTTGAGAGGAAACACGAAAAATCACGTCGAGAAAAACGTTGTTTTTTTCAATGTCATTAAAAACGGCCGTGTGTATGCGGCATAAGACTTTTTTTATTCAGTGGTTTTTCCACGAGTCTATCATTATTGATTTTTAAGCGCTGTTTTGTGTATTTTAATATCACAGAGACTGAACTGTTTTATTCTTATACCGTGGTTTTATTTTTCTTTTAATTTTTAAACGGCTGCTCAGTGGTTTTATATTGGAAAATATTTTTACCACTTTTTATCTCTGTTTGTACTGCTTAGAGGTCTGTGGGTTTGATCTGGCGCTGAGTGGGTGTTCTGCAGGCCTTTTATTTACACCCCTTTATACATAGTCAGGTATATACCAAACATTTTCTATTCATATTTTCTATTCTCATTTCTAGCAAGCTGTAGGCAAATGTTTATGTTTCCAGACTATCCTTATCTGCTTTGCTGAGAAAATCCTGTTTATATAACTCAATAGCTTGAGATCCTTATTACATACACAAATGAATATGTCCCAGCAATGACTACAACATACCTCCACCTCTCTGTTAATTGTTATTATTCCTAGGTAAAATAAATCAAATAGAAGGAGATCTAAAGAAGATACACAGTATCACTGCTGCACCCTGTATTAAATGTTTATTTGTAAAAATAAATATTATTTATAAAAACTTTGTAAAAACTTAAAAAAATTAGTTTCAGAACAAAAACAAAAATAACATTGACCCAAAGCCAGGGTATCTTTCTTTCAAGATGATTTGTACATCTGCTTACATAATCATTAAAACCATTTAGTAATGTATAATGAAGTGAATGTAGAAATGCAATGTTCTGGTCATAAAAAAATACCTTCTACTAATTAATAATAGCAAAAAGAAATTGTAACTAATCTAAAAAAGTAACATTTATTGCATTATTACAATTTTTTTTTCTTCTTGAAGTGAGTAGACAACGTTTTTATAAAAAATCAGAAAATAAATATTTTTGTAGCCCAGGTCACAAAATAATGGCATATATGTATCACTTTCTATGTGAAGCATGAAATTTAAGGGATTGCCAAAGTTTTCCAGCTTCAACTGAGCTAAATATCCAGATACTAACATAACAAAGCACCTATCCCTCCCATGAGTATGCAAGAACAAACCACCCAACTATTTTCCATTCCCATCACTCAGGCTTTTGAAACATTAATTTCACGCCAATGGCTACTGCCTAGAAATTATTGCAAGTAGTTTTGCATTGACTATCTTGTAACAAGCACATAAGCTAAATAAAGTGGAACATGAGTGATACTAGTCGTGTATACACTTTTTATATGTTCACAAAATGTGACCCACCCCTTACATTGAATTAACAAAGTAATATTTTAAATTAAATGCAGAGTATTCTTTAAAATTATGTGATTTTTATATGAAATTAAGCAATGACAACTTTTAAATGCAAATCATCTAAAATCCTCCAACTTAATATTGTTGGACTGAAGTAAACTTATCTCAGTTTACACACATACTCAATATCTATAAAAACCTGGAACATCTTACTGAGGCTTTTGGCAGACACTAAATGTTTGCTAATGCTGTTCACAATAGATGGGTTTTCCTGTTTTGCACATTTTGCTATTTTTCTTTGTTAATATGCTTAAGTTCTTAAGTTTGGCTAAAAAATACTTTTCTGATACCTTTTGTAATGAATCTAATAAAGCAGATCATATTCAGGGTATTTACAATTCCTTACAGTGAATATTTTCAAATATCATGTATGGAAAAGTATAGATTATTAATAAATTGCAAATTCATAAAATAGCAATTATTTCTAAAAATAATTACTTAAAGGAGTTGTAAAGGCAGAAGGTTTTTTATCTTAATGCATTCTATGCAATAAGATAAAAAGCCTTCTGTGTGCAGCAGCCCCCCTCAGCCCCCCCAATAGTTACCTGGGGTCCCTCTCTGTCGAGCAATGTCCACAGGTGTCTCAGCTGTCCGAGATTCTCCTTCTTGATTGGCTGAGACACAACAGCGGCGCTATTGGCTTCTGAAGATGTCAATCAAAGTTAGCTACAGTATAGAATAAGAACAGTGCAGCGCAACAAAACCAAAAAAACAATAACTAGTAAAATGCGTGTCAAGGAAGACACAATATAGTCCATAAACAATTTAAAAGAGTCCATGGGTGCATGTGAACCAGCACTAATAGTTGTAGCATGCAATGTGGATGAGCAAACAGGTGACCAGAAATCCCTCCACCACACACGGATTAGCCTCTCACCTCACAGCTTCGACCTAACAAGAGGTCACACAGCATTAACTCAATCAAAGAGTAGGTATGGAAATCCAGTGGGAGTGAACATCCGGTCAGTCAATGAGCAAATTACACATGAATCAAGGAACGATGTCCAGCTGTAGTCTCCACCATACATATAAAGACAAAAAGACCGATCTAGTGCTCTCTATATAGACGATTTAATGATAATAAAAACATAAAAGGCTACTCACATAAAGAGCACTCATGAGCGAGTGCCAGCATAATCAGCATATAGTGATAGAGCAGAGTGATAGAGCAGACTGCAGCGATGACCGCAAGTGGCGTCTAGCGTGGGGGGAGGAGCCACGCTAGACGTCACTCGCAGTCATCGCTACAGTCTGCTCTATCACTCTGCTCTATCACTATATGCTGATTATGCTGGCACTCGCTCATAAGTGCTCTTTATGTGAGTAGCCTTTTATGTTTTTATTATCATTAAATCGTCTATATAGAGAACACTAGATCGGTCTTTTTGTCTCACCTCACTGCAGAGCGTTCCTGTTTTTCTCTTTCTAATATACTACAGTCAGGCAGTTGATTCAGGTAGCTGCAGTATATTCAGTCAGTAAACTGTATCCTGGGCACAGTGTGCAGCTAAACCTCACTGCAGAGCGTTCCTGTTCTCTTCCTAATATACTACAGGCAGGCAGTTGATTCAGGTAGCTGCAGTATATTCAGTCAGTAAACTGTATCCTGGGCACAGTGTGCAGCTAAACCTCACTGCAGAGCGTTCCTGTTGTTCTCTTCTTAATATACTATGGGCAGGCAGTTGATTCAGGTAGCTGCAGTATATTCAGTACTGTATCCTGTGCACATTGTGCAGCTAAACCTCACTGCAGAGCATTCCTGTTGTTCTCTTCCTAATATACTACAGGTAGGCAGTTGATTCAGGTAGCTGCAGTATATTCATTCACTTTTTTCCAGTCAAAAATGACATTTTGACGGAAAAAAAGTTAGAACTGTAATTTAAAACTCACTCGCGGCTATTAATGAATTGTCGGCTTTTATCAATACATAAAAAAGTCATTGATAAAAAAAAAGTCATTTAAAACTCGCGGCTATAATGAATTATACATAGAAAAGTCATTGATAAAAAAAAAGCGTGGGGGTCCCCCCAAATTCAATTACCAGGCCCTTCAGGTCTGGAATGGATATTAAGGGGAACCCCGCCGCAAATAAAAAAAAAATGGCGTGCGGTTCCCCCTAAATATCCATACCAGGCCCTTCAGATCTGGCATGGATTTTAAGGGGAACTCCACCCCAAATTTTAAAAAAAATGGCGTGGAGTCCCCCCAAAAATCCATACCAGACCCTTATCCGAGCACGCAACCTGGCCGGCCCCAGGAAAAGAGGGGGGGACGAGAGAGCCCCCCCTCCTGAACCGTACCAGGCCACATGCCCTCAACATGGGGAAGATGTCCCCATGTTGATGGGGACAAAGGTCTCATCCCCACAACCCTTGCCCGGTGGTTGTGGGGGTCTGCGAGCAGGGGGCTTATCGGAATCTGGAAGACCCCTTTAACAAAGGGGACCCCCAGATCCCGCCCCCCCATGTGAATTGGTAAGGGGTACATTGTACCCCTACCATTTCACGAAGAAAGTGTAAAAAAATGTTTATTAAAAACACACAAACACCTTGGAAAAGTCCTTGGAAAAAACACCATGACCAATATATCCTGAATTCATCTAAAAGCTCAAATATGAATATAAAAAATATATGTTATATAATGAAATGAATATATATAGAAAATTGCACTGAAGGGAGGAATAAAAAGGGAGGGAGGCTCCCCAAAGTGCAAATAGATCTAGAATTAACATATGAATATAAAAAAATGACACTGCCCACTAGTGTCTACGAATTAAAATGAAAAAGACATGAATGGTAGAAAAGGTTGGAGAAGGCAAAAAACTCCACCGATGAACTACATAAGAAGAATGACTGCAAATGCGAGTGGAGCAACCCACTCCAAAATCGCATGAGCAGGAATTCAACTATTATTTATAAAGCAATTCACGTCCCAGTCGACATTCATGCCGAAGGGAGTGTAACATTTGAGGTCGTAAATCCAGCGAGTTTCGAGCTTAGAAATCTCACACTTAGATAGACTCCCCCGCCAATGTGGAGTAAAACGATCAATGGCTACAAACGTAGTGCCGTTAGGATTTTACTTATGGCACTCCAGATAGCGGCGAGACACCGTGTGCTTGGGAAAATCTTTCCTGATATTGGTGATGTGCTCGTTCACACGAACGTGCATAGCACGTGTCGTGCGGCCTACATATTGGAGGCCACACGGACAAATCAAAAAGATAAACAACATTTAGGGAGGTACATGTAATAAAGATATTAATATTATACACCCAGCCTGTGGTGTGAGAACTAAATTGACATATTTTCCTACTCCTATCCTTATTAATGGCACACACGTTACAGTTATGGCAGGGATGATACCCTTTAGTTCTTTGGAAGAACGACACTCTGTTAGGAGCATCTAAGATGTTAGGAGCTAATTGAAGTTTCAGAGGGGGAATATATACATCCCAGCTTTGTGCAGCTACATCTCGCTGCAGGCCATTTCTGGTGTACCTATTCAAATACAGTATGTCTGAAAGGCCACCAAGGAGAGGCAGAGGCAGACACTCACAGGCCACTAAAAGAGGGCAAGCAGGCTCTGTGTCTACAGCCAACAGTGCTGGTCATGGACACGGTGCATCCTCAGCACGTGGCCGTGAGGCACGCTTGTCCTCTTTTCCAGCAGCTGGCCGTGTTGAGCCACAACATGCAGAAGAGTTGGTAGAGTGGATGACCAAGCCGTCCTTATCCTCCTCATCCTCTGTCACCCAGGCTCAGAGTTCCTTGGCTGCCAATGAAGGTGCCAAAGCGGCCTATTCCATTGGCTCAAGGTCATTAGTTACTTCTTCCCTAGCCCCACCATCATGCCCCGAGGAGTCCCCCGAACTGTTTGACCACAGTGTGGGGTACATGCTGCAGGAGGATGCACAGCGTTTTGAAGGCTCTGATGATGGTACCCAGGTTGAGGATGAAGGCAGTACCGTGAGCCCAGGGAGAGGGGGTGCCCAAGAAGGACAACAAACTGGCAGTAATGTTCCCCCAGCTGCAGCATGCTGCCAGGTTTGCTCCACTGACGAGGAGGGAGGGGATGATGAGGTCACTGACTCTACGTGGGTGCCTGATAGGAGAGAGGAGGAGGAGGCACATCTCCAATGAGGCAGGATGCCCTCCAGGGGCAAGCTTAAGGGCAGCCAACTGACTGCATCACACCGCAGAGCTCCGCATGTGCATGGCGCTGCTGACTCTACGCATTTTTCAAAAAGTTCTTCGGTGTGGGACTTTTTTGAGACGTGTGCAGCAGATCACACCATTGCTATTTGCAACATATGTCTGAAGCGTATCAAGCATGACCAAAACACCAGCTGCTTGGGCACCACATGCTTGACCAGACATATGTCGAACTTTCATGCGATCCGTTGGCAAGCGTACTTAAAAGACCCACACCAAAGAAAAAGGCGGACATCTCCTTGCTCCTCATCAGCTGGAATCTCCAACCCCACTATGCAGGAAAGTCTATGTGCATTTCTGCTGGTCATATAATGCAAATGCTCAGCTGGCTGACCTCCAAAAGGAATACAACCTGCCCAAGAACCGCCTAATCTGTGACATGCCCACCAGATGGAACTCAACTTTGGCCATGCTGCAGCGGCTGCACACGCAGCAGAGGGCCATCAATGAGTACCTATGCAACTATAGCACCAGGACAGGGTCAGGGGAGCTTGACTTTTTTTCGTCACGCCAGTGGTTCATGATCAAGAATGCATGTACTGTCATGTCACCATTTGAGGAGGCCACGAGGATGGTGAGCAGTGACAGTGAATGCATCAGTGATACTGTCCCCCTTGTGTACCTGTTGGAGCACACGCTGCGTGAAATAATGGACAGGGCACTTGAGGCAGAACAGAGGGAGGAAGAGGAGGACTTCCTTACCTCTCAAGGCCCCCTTTATCCAGACAGTGTTCCTGCGGGCCTGCCGATCACACAGGAAGAGGAGGAGGGTTGTGTCAGCATGGAGGTGGAGCCTAGCACTCAGCAGCAGTCTTCAAGGGATTGTTTACAGTCCCCAGAAGCCCATGGACTTGTAAGTGGCTGGGAGGAGGTAGCTGCGGATCATGTCGTCCTTAGTGACCCAGAGGACTCCGGACCGAGTGCCTTAGCAAACCTACGCTGCATGTCCTCCCTGATCCTGCAAAGCCTGCGAAAGGACCCTCCGATTCGTGTGATCAAGGAGAAGGATCATTACTGGCTGACAACCCTTCTTGATCCACGTTACAAGGGTAAGGTTGCGGAACTTATCCTGCCGTCGCAGAGGGAGCAGAGGATGCAACATCTTCGGGAGGCCTTGCAGAAAGGTTTGTGCAATGCGTTTCCAGAGCCTGGGAGGTTACAATTTCCTGGTCCTGGACAACGTGTTGCTGAGGCTTCGGTCACTCACAGAAGGATCGGTGGAAAAGGTGGCCGTCTGACCGATACGTTCAGACAATATTTTAGTCCGCAGCCCCAAGGTCTGATCGGTTCCAGCAACCATCGCCAGCGTCTGATTTACATGGTGCAGGAAAACCTAGGGGCAAGATCAGACTTGGAGACCTTTCCAACCGACAATCCTCTGGGTTACTGAGTCTTGAGGATGGATCACTGGCCAGAGCTTTCACAGTATGCAATTGAGCTACTGGCCTGTCCTGCATCCAGCGTTCTTTCAGAACGCACATTCAGTGCTGCTGGAGGCTTTGTAACTGATCACAGGGTGCGCTTGTCCACCGACTCGGTCGATCGGCTCACTTTCATAAAAATGAATCAGTTTTGGATCACCAGCTACCAAGCACCTGATACTGATGTAACCGAATATTTTTTTATGAATGTGAGATCCCTTTAAGACTGCCTATGCTGATGCTGAGTGACTATCCTGTTATGCTGAGTGACTATACTCTTCCTCCTCAATGTTCATGTTGATAGCTTGTAAGAACATTTTTGGTTCTGGGCACCACCACCAGTGGCTATGTCCCAATTTTTCTGCCCCTGTTTAACAGGGGCATGTAATTACAATTCTTGATCTAATATTTCACAGCAGGGCCCGTTCCTGCGCCCACCAAGAGTAACTGTGAGTGCTTACAGTGTTGTGGCAACACCAACACCTAAGGCCCAAATTTCTGCAGAGAATATAGGGCAGGCTCCTACTTTCAAACATCCGACTTACAAACGACTCCTACTTACAAACGGAGGGAGACAACAGGAAGTGCGAGGAAATCTACCCCTAGGAAGGGAAGTTCTCTCCTGTAAGAGTTAATATGGGAAAAAGGTGTCTACACTGATGCTTTATCACCAATCCTTGTTTCCATAATAACCTCAAATTTTCAAAATCCAATTGTCATTGGGACAGAAAGACAGGTGAAATGTTCTCAACAGGGGCACTGACAGCAAAACAAATGTTACAGGGGTGATAACCCTTCCCGATGTTTTCCAAAAAGCTTAAAAATAGATTTTTTGGCTAGAGCTACACTTAAATGTACCTGTTCCAAATTAAAAACAGATTCTACTTAAGAACAAACCTACAGTCCCTGTCTTGTTTGCACCGCCTGTATACTGCTGTTCAGAGTATATAGGGCCTGGGGGCCCCACGCATTTTCTTTTTTTTATTTGGGTGCAGGGTTCCTCTTAATATCCATACAAGACCCAAAGGGCCTGGTAATGGGCTGGGGGAGGGGAGGGGTACCCATGCCGTTTTTCTCAATGATTTTTATCCATATTGCCGGGACCAGACATTACATTAAAGCCGCAAGCAGTTTTTAAATGACTTTTATTCCTTTAGAAAAGTAATTTTGTGCAGGGACAGTGCTAAACACAGGAAACACACGCCACTTTACAGGCATACTGCACTATAGACATCCCCCAGGCACGATATTTAAAGTAATATTTCACTTTTATTTTTGTCACTTTAAGCATCATTAAAATCAATGCTCCCGAATAAACTGCTGTTTTTAAAACTTTATTTTGCATTGATATATATTCCCTCGGGCAGGAGCCAGGTCCCCAAACCCTTTTTAGGACAATAACTTGCATATTAGCCTTTAAAGTTCTCACTTTTGATTTCTCACGTTTGAGTCCCATACACTTTAACAGTGTTAGAAAGTTTGCACAAACTTTCGGTCCGCTCGCATGTTCTGGATGCAAATCGAACGGGGGGGGGGTGTTCGGATAATCCCTAGTGGGGGCACTGAACAGGAGGGAGGGGGCAGGATCACAGAAGAGGCACCAGAGAAGAGAAGGATCTGGGCTGCTCTGTTCAAATCCACTGTAACAGACCAGGTAAGTATAACAAGTGTGTTATTTTTATAGGAAAAAAATGAGACTTTACAATCACTTTAAGTTTATCAAATTTGTAGTTTGTGTTAATAACTGGGAAAATAAGTTTGATAGAGATGTCCCAATATGAGCACATTCTGAGTTTGTAAGATGTAGAGGAGCCTGGTGCATAGCAACAGTGGGATGATATTTTAAAAAGGGTCCCTTTAACAGCACAGCATGAGGTTGCATGTTCACAGACCTCTTGCTCTATGAAAATCCACCTATTTGCTTAGTGTGCAATCTGGTATCTTGTGAGATAGGGTCTCTACTGTATTTTATTGTATCAAAAATAAATAGATATGTAGCGATACCCTCAACTAAGAGGGCCGCAGATTTGGCTTGGGCCCTGAATACAGCTCCGCCAACCCCCGGCAATGTACTCAACCCTTTCTGGCACAGTTAGTCTAGGGGTATACACATTTAATACTTATACTCTATGAGAGAATAGTTGTAAAGGAATAACAGATTTTACTTTCAGCTATGCAAAGAGAATGAACAGTGATGACCCTTAACCTCTAGATTATATGCAGAGCCCTGCCATATCAGTCACACTACACCATAGAGAAGGGGGGGGGTGGATAAGGAAACGCCACGTGGGGCGACCGTTAACTAGGCGCCCTGTGGCGCGATAACTAAACTAGGTACCTAATGATTCCTAATTCTAGAACTCAGTCCTGTATGGATGATGGATTCTTCACCGGCAATCTGTAGAGGTGGTGCACATAAGAATAAACAACATTTGTAATCCAAGAAAGGGGAAAGTTGATAACTGGCAACACTTCACTGGAGATCCTCTGGATCAGTCCTGCTGTGGATCTCCAGTGAGAGTCTTTAACATGAGGTAGTAGGCCTCGGCAGTCTATAGGCACAGTACTATCAAACAGGTTATGGAATGAGCTTGCGCTCGCTCACCCACCGGACGCGATCTCCGTCCGGGACTTCCACCGGCTGTGTCCTCAGTCGCCCACAGCGGTCACTGCGATCGGGTCCCCGATCCAATCTAGGCTGTAAGTAGAGATGTCGGATGCCACCCAGGCTCGCAGTGGGGTGGAAGGCTCCTTGGTCAGCTCCGGAAAGGCCCCAGGCTTCAGGCCTTACCCAGCGCAGGTCCGCACAGGTGTATCAGTCTCTGCCGTCCCGTGTCCAAAAAGGCCGAGCCAGGCCTCGCCCCTTCCTTATATCTCCGCACCCATGAGTCTCTGGGGCAGAAGCAAAACATCCTGGGAACCAGTGGGGTTCTGGGAACAGTAGTTCAAGAGTCTTTAAAGGAACCCCGCTACACACTCCCCCCACTTAAACTCTTTGGTCCCCAAAGATAAACTTCAACAAATGCTATGTACAATTTTGGACAGTGTCGAGTATGATGTTGGCATAGGGAATTCCCACCAAAATTTTGGGATGGAACTCTCTTGCCCACAGGTCACACTACCATGAGTGGCCTGCCTAACTGTGCCAGAGAGTGAGCTGGGGTTGCCCTCCACCAAATGGACAGTGGAGGGATCAGGATGCTCAACACTTCTCCTAGCCGTTACAACAGAGTCATCTGAGCTCGTCCCCATTTGGGGGTAAGTTAGTTTCTTGGGTGGCCTGATAACTCTGCGAGCCCTCTGCTCTCTTGGGGCTTCTGGCGCCACAGGCTCTTCTTCAGGAGTAAGTTCAGGTAACATTGCTGGTTCCGGAACCTCTGATTCAGAAGTTGACTGGTAATTGGAATCTCTAGGATCCTCCTCTGAACAAGTATCAGGAACATCTTCCCAGTAATCAGCTGAGGGACTGAAGGGTATGAATTCAGTGGCCTCCGGATTCAGCGTTGCATCTGGAGTATCCCTTGTATTTGGGAGATCTATGGCGGACGTTCCCGGAGTCGAGGAAGGCCACAGCCAGTCCAGTTCTCCTCCTTCATCTGTACTCAGTTGAGAGGCCTCCCCATCTTCAGCTTGAGAGGTCTGAGACCGAGTGCTCGGCCTGGGAATATCCAGGATAGAGACTGATTCCGGGGGGTCCCTTGCTGGGGGTATCCTGACTGCTTCAGCAAGTGGGAGCAGGTGGTTTCGATGCCACGTCTTTAGGGGCCCCACCTTCCCTTCTGGCTTTAGTTTGTAAACAGGCAAACCGGGCAACTTCCTACAGACGATATAGGGTTCCGATCTCCATCTGTCTGCAAGCTTGTGCTTTCCAGGGACCCCCAGATTGCGTAGCAGTACTCGGTCCCCGGGCTGCAGATCCTGCACTCGAACCTTCAGATCGAAATTTCTCTTGTTGCGGGCTCCCCTTTGATCCGAGGCCGCCTGGGCCTGTTCATAGTCCACCTGCAAGCTGCGTCTAATCTGTCCACGTAGCCCTTGTGAGATGTAGCTGAGGTATGATCTAAAGAAGTGCCAAAGGCCAGATCCACGGGCAGCCTTGCTTCTCTCCCAAACATGAGTCGATAAGGGGAGTAGCCAGTAGCATCACTTGTGGTACAGTTATAGGCATGCACTAGGGCTGATATGTGTTGGCTCCAGTGTTGCTTCTTATCTGTTTCTAAAGCTCCCAACATGTTGATCAGGGTCCGGTTAAACCTCTCCGGCTGAGCATCTCCTTGTGGGTGGTAAGGTGTGGTTCTGGTCTTCTTTATTCCCAATGAGTCCAGAAGTTTCCGGATCAACCGACTCTCAAAGCCCCTTCCTTGATCTGAGTGAAGTCTCTGTGGTAGTCCGTAATGGACAAAATACTTCTCCATAAGTATCTTGGCCACAGTGGATGCCTTCTGATCTTTGGTTGGGAAAGCCTGGGCATAGCGGGTGAAATGGTCGGTTATTACCAGAACATTCCCCAATCCACTCAGGTCGGGTTCGAGGCAGAGAAAATCAATGCATACCAGATCCATTGGGCCTTGACTCTGTAAGTGGCCCATTGGGGCAGCTTGATGGGGTAGAGTCTTTCTCTGAATGCTTTGTGCACAGGAATGGCAATACTCCTCTACTTCTGCCCTCATGCATGGCCAATACATCTTGAGCTGTACAGTTTTCATTTCCAAACCGGAAGCTCTTCACCGCTTCTGCCGCAGCACCTTTCAGACTTTCCAAGACTCGCTGTCTCTTCTGTGTCTCAGGCACCTCCCATGCCTCTACTGCCTGTAATGCCTGTTCCACCCAAGTGTCAAAATCTTCCTCCCCCGCAGGGACAGGAAGCTTCCCCGAGAATGTCTTTAGCCTCCGGTAGCTAGTCTCTACGTGCACCGTGCTTGTCTTCTGACAGTTTGTTAGTAGGTCCCCTAACACCTTTATCAGTTCGGGTGATATGGCCGTGGCAGGTGCAGGCGTCACCGGAGGTGTCGCTCCGTCTCTCCTTTCTGGTGAGGTACGGGCCGCAGTCTGCGGTGGTCCCGTTTGTGGTGGCTCTCTCTTAATAGCGTGCGCCAGACTATAAGATCTGTTATCCGACGTCTGCGTATATTTGCGCTTGCAAGCCTCTGGCTTCCCATCTGAATACTCCACTAGTGCATACTGGTGTGAGGTGTCTGGGTCTAACTTTGTTCCCATCACCCATGGTGTACAATCTGGAGTCACTGACTTCATTAATCCTTCCACCGTTTCGGTCGACCATTCCTGACCCGGCATGTTAATGACCACTGACTGGCTTGGATCTGTCTTAGCTACTCCACACCACGTTCTGATGTCTTTCGGGTCCATGCCGGTACCTCTTGGCTGGTTTTTCCGCTGTATCAGGATCCCGGACGAGAACCCCCACGTGTAGCGATACCCTCAACTAAGAGGGCCGCAGATTTGGCTTGGGCCCTGAATACAGCTCCGCCAACCCCCGGCAATCTACTTAACCCTTTCTGGCACAGTTAGTCTAGGGGTATACACATTTAATACTTATACTCTATGAGAGACTCAGACACAGAATAGTTGTAAAGGAATAACAGATTTTACTTTCAGCTATGCAAAAGAGAATGAACAGTGATGACAACTTAACCTCTAGATTATATGCAGAGCCCTGCCATATCAGTCACACTACACCATAGAGAAGGGGGGGTGGATAAGGAAACGCCACGTGGGGCGACCGTTAACTAGGCGCCCTGTGGCGCGATAACTAAACTAGGTACCTAATGAATCAGGCCTGATTCCTAATTCTAGAACTCAGTCCTGTATGGATGATGGATTCTTCACCGGCAATCTGTAGAGGTGGTGCACATAAGAATAAACAACATTTGTAATCCAAGAAAGGGGAAAGTTGATAACTGGCAACACTTCACTGGAGATCCTCTGGATCAGTCCTGCTGTGGATCTCCAGTGAGAGTCTTTAACATGAGGTAGTAGGCCTCGGCAGTCTATAGGCACAGTACTATCAAACAGGTTATGGAATGAGCTTGCGCTCGCTCACCCGCCGGACGCGATCTCCGTCCGGGACTTCCACCGGCTGTGTCCTCACTCGCCCACAGCGGTCACTGCGATCGGGTCCCCGATCCAATCTAGGCTGTAAGTAGAGATGTCGGATGCCACCCAGGCTCGCAGTGGGGTGGAAGGCTCCTTGGTCAGCTCCGGAAAGGCCCCAGGCTTCAGGCCTTACCCAGCGCAGGTCCGCACAGGTGTATCAGTCTCTGCCGTCCCTTGTCCAAAAAGGCCGAGCCAGGCCTCGCCCCTTCCTTATATCTCCGCACCCATGAGTCTCTGGGGCAGAAGCAAAACATCCTGGGAACCAGTGGGGTTCTGGGAACAGTAGTTCAAGAGTCTTTAAAGGAACCCCGCTACAGATATAAAAAAACAATATTGGATTTTTGGAGTTGTACATTAAGCCAGTATTTATCTCGATCCATTTAGTAAAAGTAATCATCAATGTGTGTCCTTTTCTCCAAGAAGTTGCTTAAATAAAAATCTTAAGTAGAATATATTATTATTTTCTCTTTAAATGCAGTCTAAAATGCATAATATAAGCTACTGGAATGTCCAGGGGCAGTTTTTTCTATATGGATATGCATACAGTAGGGCTGCTCTGCCCTCAGGAGGCACACTCAACAAAGGCTACATACCATAATCCAACTTAGAGGTAAGAAATTTCAGTGTCAATATCGTTCTGTTTACATCTCATATTCTAGAGGAGTGAGCATTTTGGTTTAGAGGTAGGGTGGTCTTCTCCTGCAGGCAGATTAGCATAGATGAATTTGGTCATTATATATTTTTGTATTGCTTTATAGATAATAAGATGGCTAAATGTATATATCCCTCCACCATTTAAAACAGAGATTTTGTATAGATTAATGGAGTTTATAGTGGACAAGGCTGATATACCGGTTACAGTAGTGGGGGATTTCAATATGGTCCTGAGTAGGAGAATTGATAGGTTTACACCAGGGGTACAGATGAAAAATGTGCCTGATAGTCGGCTTTCCCAGTTTTTGGAGGAGGCCGGGCTGTTGGATATATGGAGAGTGTGGAATCTGGATGGTCAGCAATATTCCTGATGTTCAAGTTCCCATTCCACACTCTCCAGAATCAATATGGCTCTGGGAAATGAGGAAGCACTGAACCTAATAAAAAATTTATCTTACCTGCCCAGGGACTTGTCGAGTCATTTGCTATTGGTGCTGTCTGTAAACCTGGTGGGAAAACGTTGCCCGGGTGATTGGAAAATAAGTCCGCTTTGGATGGAATTAATGGAGAAACCAGATGAGGTATTGTTAGCTTTGAAAGAGTTTGTAAAGATAAACACTGGCACAGCACCAATAGGTGTGACATGGGATGCCTTGACGGCATTTCTCCAGGGTATATTGATCCAACAAGTGACAAAGATTAAGAGGAAGTCCAGGGAGAGGGAGGAATTTATCAGGTAGGAGGTAGTAGAGTCAGAAAAACAGTATGTGGAAGATCCGACACCGGAGAAACATAGAACATGGTTAGATAAACAGCAGGATTATAGAATAACAGTGACAAGGAAAGCAGAGAAAAGCGACCCTTCCAAAGACAGCACTTTTGGAGAGGGGGAAAGTGTGGGACGCATGTTAGCTCTCCTAGTTAAAACAAATTCCTTTGGGCGCATGCGCGGCATCCGATGATGGAGGACGTGTAATCCCTCTGCTCCGATCCCCGTCGCCTTCCGCCGCTCCCGCACAGTGAACAACTATAGCTTCAACCATGGTGAGCGTGAGCGGTGAGCGCACTGATGTCTTAGAAACTAAGTTTGATGACTTGATACAGTACTTTCATGTTTTGGAGGAGGACAATGCTGGTTTAAAACAATCTATTTCCCAGCTCCAGTCCCAGCAAGAGGATTTAGAGAACAGGGAACGCCGCCAAAATATGCGTATCAGAGGTGTCCCCGAAGCCATAGGATACGGAGAGATCCGACCATATCTACTAAGCCTCTTTAACACTGTGGCTCCTCTGATACCAGACATAGACTGGAGACTGGATAGAAAACACAGGTCACTGGCCCCTAAACCCCCTGCAAGGGCAAACCCCAGGGACATCATAGTACGCTTCCATTACTATGATAGCAAGGGAGCCTTGACTGTGGCCACCTGCAATAAAACACGGCTGGAATTCAAGGGGGCTAAAATACAAATTTTTAGCGATCTGTCACCCATAACCCTTGCTAAACGCCGCAGCTTTCGCCCAGTGACCACAAACTTGCAAAACCATCATCTTCCATACCGCTGGGGATTTCCCTTCCGCTTGTCTGCTTCAAAAGATGGTGTCCAATATTCCATGAGGGATCTTCAGGAAAGCGATGTGTTCATACGCAATCTTGGTCTTCCACCGCTGCCAGATGAAGACCCCATACCACTCCCGGCAACACCTAAACCTGCATCCAACCCAGGCCGAATTTGGACTCCTGTTCGCCAGAAATCACAGAAGGCCTACTCCACACCCCAGTGATATCCCTTTCCCAAGCTCTCACCTTGAGAGGAGTCTCTCCTGCAGTTTGTTCAATCTTGCTCCAGCCCTTACCTTACAGAGTTCCCCCTAGTTTGGGGAGTTTTTACCCATACACATGGGATGACTCTTTCGTGGACTATGGTTCAATTTTTCTACCAATTTTCTTCAATTTTGTCGGAAGACGGCAGGGATCACTCCAGACAAGACAAGTTGGAGCCCCTCTTGTGCCTCCTTTTGATCCACGGCCACTGTTTTGTTTACATCTTTATTCATTTTTGTTTCTCAGTAATATTGAGTACTATTTCATGTTTTCCCTTCACAGGACACACCATGGACTTTTTTGCAAATTTTTTCTGTTTTTGTTGATGTTTTCTTATGACAACCACAGCATAACCATGTTTTACCGTCATGGCTTTACGGGTTCTTACTTATAACATGAAGGGTTTGAATTCTATTCATAATCGGTGGTTAGCCTTGAAAGAGTTCAAATCTTCTGCTGCAGACGTAATCCTAGTCCAGGAGACTCACTTCCGCTCAGGGGGATCCTTTAAATTTGCTGCAAAACATTTTCCTGTTTCATTTATAGCCTCTAACCCCTCTGGCAAAGTGAGGGTTGCCATATCAGGAATTAGGAGCAATTGGGGAGGAATTTACTCTTAGGGGGCAGGATTAGGAAATCCTGCCCCCTAAGAGTAAAATCCTCATACATGGATCCTCAGGGTAGATATATTTTCCTGGACTGCGATTATCTCTCACGTTCTTTCACTCTGATCAATGTTTATGCCCCCAACTCAGGTCAAATCCAGTTTCTCACTGATGTACTTGGGAAACTCTGCAAATATGCTCAGCCCTTTATGATTGTTGGGGGAGATTTCAATATGACCTTGTCCCCTAGAAAATTTTCTTCTACCCCTTCAGCTAAAGTAGAACGCCAATCCGCCTCTTTCCGTAGACTCATCAGATCTCACAACTTACTAGATATCTGGAGAATCAAACACCCCACACATAAACGATTTTCTTTATTTTCCCCTCCACATAGGATGTATTCCAGATTAGATTATCTCTTTGTCACGGCTCCCTTACTGACATCCTCTGTAGCCTCAGAATTAAACCCTATAACCTGTTTAGATCATGCCTCTGTTCAGCTTGATCTCACACTTTCCTCATCTACACCTAGAACTTGCCATTGGAGACTTAATGATTCACTCCTCCACAACCCTATCACTAAAACTCAATTATCTCAAGATCTAACCAAATTCTTCCAACTGAACGACAATTCTGTGGCAGATGTGTCTACCCTATGGGAGGCCCATAAGGCATACTTTAGAGGCCAATGTATCTCAGCTGGCTCCCGCTTAAAGAAGGATTCTGCAGCTCAGAGACTCGATATTCTTTCTCCGCTACGAAAAGCAGAAGGTCTGTTACTATCCTCACCTCCTTACGCGAATGGTTAAAATCAATTGACATGAACAAATGCTCCAAATCCCTACTTTGGGCTAAACAGAAATTCTACGAATACGCTAACAAGCCTCATAGGATGCTAGTAAATAAACTTAAACCACGTCCGTTTCATTCTTACCCTGAATTTCTCACCCAGGTTGATGGAACCCCAACCTACTGCCCACAAACAATGTCTAAAGTCTTTGGGACATATTATAATAAGCTATATAACTGTCTAAGCACAGACCCCAAGCACCTATTTTCCCAAGATGAATTTAACTCCTTTTGCGACCCTTTGAAATTGCCCAAATTGTCATCTTCTCAAAAATCTACCCTTAACGCTGCTATCACACCAGAAGAATTAGCCGGAAGTGTTAAAGAGCTGCCTTTGCATAAATCACCGGGACCAGACAGTTTATCCTATCTTTATTACAAGACCTTTCTCCCAATTCTAAGCCCATATTTAACCACTTAACAACCACCTGCCGACAAATAACGGCGGCAGGGTGGTTGCTTAACTCTGGGAGGACGTTATATAACGTCCTCCCAGAATCGCGCTCCCGCGCGCCCCCTGGGGCGCGCACACGGGAAACTCCGTGACCGGCGGATCACGAATCGCGGTAAATCGCCGCTGATAGCGGCCGTTTACCACGTGATCGCTCCGTCAAATGACGGAGCAATCACTTGTAAACAGACCGGCGTCATTTGATGACGCCGGTTCCTCCCTCCCCTCTCTGTACCGATCGGTACAGTGTGAGAGGGGAGGGGGAGGGAGCGGATGGCAGCAGCAGCACTGTGGGCTGGATCTGTGACAATTGCAGTCACAGATCCATCCATCCATCCATCCCTGCTCAGCCATCCCTGTGCTATACCCTGCCAATACTCTGCAATACACCCTGCCAATACTCTGCAAAATACCCTGGTGCAATACTCTGCAATACCCTGGTGCAATACTCTGCAATACCCTGCGAAATACTCTGCAATACCCTGCGAAATACTCTGCAATACCCTGCGAAATACTCTACAATACCCTGGTGCAATACTCTGCAATACCCTGGTGCAATACTTTGCAATACCCTGGTGCAATACTCTGCAATACCCTGGTGCAATACTCTGCAATACCCTGCACAATACTCTGCAATACCCTGCACAATACTCTGCAATACCCTGCACAATACTCTGCAATACCCTGCAAAATACTCTGCAATACCCTGCGCAATACCCTGCACAATACTCTGCAATACCCTGCACAATACTCTGCAATACCCTGCACAATACTCTGCAATACCCTGCACAATACTCTGCAATACCCTCCACAATACTCTGCAATACCCTCCACAATACTCTGCAATACCCTCCACAATACCCTCTGCAATACCCTCCACAATACCCTGTGCAATACCCGTGCAATACCCTGCCATACACCGCAATACCCTGCCATACACCGCAATACTCCGCAATGCCCTGCAATACTCCGCAATGCCCGGCAATACTCCGCAATGCCCGGCAATACTCCGCAATGCCCGGCAATACTCCGCAATGCCCGGCAATACTCTGCAATAACCACTTCCCGCCCTCCGGCCGTCATATGACGTCCTTGACTTTGTGCGGGGATATCTGAATGATGCCTGCAGCTACAGGCATCATTCAGATATCGGCTTTTTCAGCCGGCGATTCCCTACACCATAAGAACAATCATAGCGGCTGTTCCGCCGCTTGATCATTCTTACGGGAGGCAAGAGGGGATGTCCCCCCCCCGCCGCCCTCCGGTGCTTCTACCGACTCACCGCTACGATCAAAGCCAGGATTGTTGTTTTTTTTTTTGTATTTTTTTCAGGCTTCCCAGCCTAGAGGTGAGATGTGGGGTCTTATTGACACCCCCCCCCCTCATATCTCACTGTAAAGAGGACCTGTCATGCCATATTCCTATTACAAGGGATGTTTACGTTCCTTGTAATAGGTATAAAAGTGATCAAAAAAATGTTTAGGGCGGAAAAACATGTCAAACTAAAATAAATAAAGTAAAATGAAGAATAATTTTTTTTATTTTTTTTTAAAGCGCCCCTGTCCCCGTGAGCTCGCATACAGAAGCGAACGCATACATAAGTCCCGCCCACATATGAAAACGGTTTTCAAACCACACATGTGAGGTATCTCTGCGAACGTTAGAGCGAGAGCAATCATTTTGGCCCTAGACCTCCTCTGTAACTCAAAACATGTAACCAGTAAAAATATTTAAAGCGTCGCCTATGGGGATTTTTTAAGTAGCGAAGTTTGGCGCCATTCCACGAGTGTGTGCAATTTTTAAGGGCGACATGTTAGGTATCTATTTACTCGGCGTAACTTCATCTTTCACATTATGCAAAAACATTGGGCTAACTTTACTGTTTTTTTTTTTTTTAAGCACAAAACATTTTTTTTCCGTAAAAAACGCGTTAAAAAAATTGCTGCGCAAATATCGTGCGAGATAAAAAGTTGCAACAACCACCATTATATTCTCTAAGGTCTTTGCTAAAAAAACATATATAATGTTTTGGGGTTCTATGTAATTTTCTAGCAAATAAATGATGATTTTTACATGTAGGAGAGAAATGTCAGAATTGGCCTTGGTGCTCCAGAACGCCTGAAGGTGCTCCCTGCATGTTGGGCCTCTGTATGTGGCCACGCTGTGTAAAAGTCTCACACATGTGGTATCGCCATACTCGGGAGTAATAGCAGAATGTGTTTTGGGGTGTAATTTGTGGAATGCATATGCTGTGTGTGAGAAATAACCTGCTAATATGACAATTTTGTGAAAAAAAAAAAGAGAAAAAAAAAATCTTGATTTTGCAAAGAATTGTGGGAAAAAATGACAACTTCAAAAAACTCACAATGCCTCTTTCTGAATACCTTGGAATGTCTTCTTTCCAAAAAGGGGTCATTTAGGGGGTATTTGTACTTTTCTGGCATGTTAGGGTCTCAAGAATTGAGATAGGCCGTCAGTACTTCAGGTGTGATCAATTTTCAGATATTGGCACCATAGCTTGTGGACTCTATAACTTTCACAAAGACCAAATAATATACACCAATTTGTACTTATTTTTACCAAAGATATGTAGCAGTATAAATTTTGGCCAAAATTTATGAAGAAAAAATAGTAATTTGCAAAATTTTATAACAGAAACGAAAAAAAAATCATTTTTTTACAAAATTTTCAGTCTTTTTTCTCTTATAGCGCAAAAAATAAAAAACCCAACAGTGATTAAATACCACCAAAAGAAAGCTCTATTTGTGTGAAAAAAAGGACAAAAGTTTCATATGGGTACAGTGTTGTATGACTGAGTAATTGTCATTCAAAATGTGAGAGCACCGAAAGCTGAAAATTGGTCTGGTTATTAAGGGGGTTTAAGTGCCCAGTGGTCAAGTGGTTAATAGACATTTTTACTTCTTTACAGAAGGGTATTATCCCTCACCCTCGATTCTTACATGCCCACATTACAGTTCTCCCGAAACCTGGCAAACCCCCATCGTTACCAGATAACTATAGGCCCATAGCCCTACTCAATTCAGACTATAACATTTTTACAAAAATCATAGCTAACAGACTCTCTTCTATAATACCTAGCCTTATACATAATGACCAGGTAGGCTTTGTCTCAGGCAGACGTGCAGGCGACAACGCTAGACGTCTTTTTTGTCCCCACCCTTTTTTCATAGCAATGGAACTAGACAAGGGTGCCCCCTTTCTCCCTTAGTGTTTATATTATGCCTAAACCCCTAGCTGAAGCCATCCGCGTACACCCAGATATAAGTGGGGTTTCTCTGCGACAAAGAGAGTACAAATTGTCTCTTTTTGCAGACAATATACTGCTAACATTAACGATACCACATATTTCTCTTCCCAACCTCCATACTTTATTAGACACATTCAGTAAACTTTCTGGTTATAAAGTTAATAAGGCCAAGACAGAAGCTCTTCCTATACACATTCCCCCTACGCTCCTTACCACATTACAAAACAACTTCCCCTACCATTGGTGTTCTGCTTCCCTTAAATATCTGGGTATACACTTAACTGCATCTTATCCCACTCTTTACCAAGCTAACTTCCCCTCCCTAATTTCAGAAACACACGGATTATTACGTAAATGGGCGGAATGCCCTCTGTCTCTTCTGGGTAGGATAAATGTCCTTAAGATGGCTATACTCCTGAAGTTCTTATATCTTTTTGAAACATTGCCAATTGCACTCCCTATGTCACAACTCCAAAATATTCAACGGGCCTTCACTAGATTTATTTGGGGTAATAAAGCACACAGGATTTTTAGCACAGTGGTGTTTGCTCCTCGCTCTCATGGAGGATTGGGAGCCCCCGATATTAGTAAATACTACTATGCTACAAATCTTACAGCGACCATCTCTTGGGCAACACGATTTGCAATGAGTAGATGGTCAGAATTAGAACTGAGTGTTACTAGCCCAGTACATCCTTGTTCCATGCTCTGGTCCGACTTGACTTCTTCAATATCTCAGCTAAGACATATCTGTCTAGGACCAATGCTATTTACCTTTTCTTTCTGGAAAAAATGTCACAAAAGGTTCCCTCTTTCTCTTCTCCATGCCCACCTCTCTTAAACGTAATTTTTAACCCGGATATTCCGGATAGCCTATCCTAAAGTAACATGTATTCATGGTCTCAGGTGGGCATTTTTCAGCTTCGCCATCTAGTACATCCTGTAACTCGCAAAGTACTCTCCTTCCAAGATCTCCAAAACAAATTTGATATACCCAAAAAGCTTTTTTTTTCTTATCTTTCCATTCTATATCGCCTGCCTTGGCCTTAGAAAAACACAATGCCTTTGAAGCTTTATGTGCCCAAGGCCCGTATCAACCTGGGAACACATTACCATATCTTCTGGGAATGCCCGTTAATTTTACAATTTTGGTCCTCGGTCCAATCAGTGCTTCAGTCTGTGTTAGCGATGGACTTCCCAATAGACCTGGCTCACTATTTGTTAGGCCTCCCAGTCCCTGGAATATCTAAACATGCCAAAAAGTTGATGTCTTATATTCTTTTAGCCGCCAAGAGAGTAATGCCGCGTACACACGGACGTTTTTAATGTAATTTAAAAAAACAAAGTTTTTCTCTACGTGATTTTTCGTGTTTCCTCTCAAGCTTGCTTTGCCTACACACTATCGTGAAAAAAAATGCTTGAGCAAAGCGTGGTGACGTACAACACATACGACGGCACTATAAAGGGGAAGTTCTATTCGGATGGCGCCACCCTTTGGGCTGCTTTTGCTGATCCTCGTATTAGTAAAGTTTGGTGAGAGCCGATTCGCGCTTTTCAGCCTCATGCTCTTCAGTCCGTTACAGCGTGACGAATGTGCTATCTCCATTACGAACGTTAGTTTTACCAGAAGGAGCACTCCCGTCTCATACTTGATTCTGAGCATGCGCATTTTTTTCCCCTCGTAAAAGCATACACACTACCGTTTTTCACGACGTTAAAAAAAAGAACGACGTGAAAAACAACGTGAAAAAATAGAGCAGGTTCTAATTTTTTTTCAGGCCATTTTTCACGTCGTTAAAAATGCTCTGGAGCCTACGCACAGTCGTTTTTAATGACCAATTAAAAAAATGAAATTTTTCACGCCATGAAAAACGGTCGTGTGTACGCGGCATAATACCTACCCATTGGCTATCCCCTAACTCCCCCACACAATCCCAATTGATCTTGGCTGTAGCACAGATACGTAGAATGGAACATATGACAGCAGTGATTCGCGATTCCCTACCTCAATTCTCAAAGATATGGGATCCTTGGGATAACTCCTCCTTCAACCCTGAAACACTATCCTAAACTGCTAACAAATGCCCCATACGCAACTAGTCCTTTCATGTTCAAATGATATAGCCTGAATACTATTATTATATAAACGTTATGTTAAGATCCATGGTGTACCCCCCCTTTTTTTTTTCTTTTTCCTCTGTTTTCTTGTCCATTGTTATGTTTAGGTTTAGATCATTCACAATGTCCCCAGCCTCTCTTCGAAGATAATAATTCCTCTGACTGTTATTTAAACCACTTCTAAGATAAGATGCATATTATTTAGAGTACATCATCTGATTGTGTTATCATTCACTAAGAGAGGTTCCGGCTCGCGAAGGGGACGAGGCGGGAATTTCCCCTATCGCCCCTGCTTATCGCCCTTGCAATGGAACCATTGGCAATTGTGGTTAGGTCGTCTTTAGATGTGCATCAATTTCAGAGGGGGATAGGAGAGGAAAAGATTGCATTGTATGCAGACGATGTATTGTTATTTTTGGGGGATACTCAGTCCTCCCTGGTGACAGCAATGAATATAATTAAGGAGTTTGGCCGATTTTCGGGACTGACCATAAATTGGGAGAAATCAGCACTCTTGCACGTGGATCACCTTAGAAACCCATTACCACCTGAAATTCCTCAACTAGAAGTAGTGTATAAAATGGAATATTTGGGAATATGCTTCACAAGAGACCCTAGACAATACATAACCAATAACATAGTCCTACTCTTGGCTAAATTTAGGCATAAAAGTGAGATTTGGTGCCGATTTTCCTTATCAGTGGTGGGGCGATGCAATTTAAACAAAATTATATGTACTTGTTGCATAATTCCCATGTCTGGATATACAAAAAATGGTTTAATAAAATTGATACTCTTTTCAGAGGATTAATTTGGAAGAATGGTCCGGCTAGAATCCGCTTACATACTCTGCAGTCACAAACAAATGAGGGGGGATTAGCTGTGCCACACCCCCGGAGTTACTTTTTGGCAGCACAGCTGCAGCATGTAGGGGGGAGTAATATTTCGGGAGGGGGTGATGTAAATAGCAGTATGGTATTATTTAAAACCCCTCATAATACAGTAGTGGAGGCAATGGAGGCAGATTCTTTTTCTCTCAGGAATCCAACACTGATGATGATCACAAAAGTATGGGAATCAGTTAAGACATTAATGGGGTATAGGGGGCTCATAGAGTATTCTTCCCTTTGGAACAACAAGAATTTGCAAGAACTCCAGATAACGGGGAAGATCAAAGAGTGGGAAAACCGGGGTATAAGCCGACTTGCCCATTTATATGTGGATAGCACTTTAAAATCGTTCTCGGATCTTAGGTGGGAGTATGGTATATCAAACCAATCATTTTATAAATATTTGCACATTAGACAAGCCCTGGGTGCACAGTTTAAGACACAAGCATTGGAATTGAGTAAGATCTCCTTTTTCAAAGGGTAAATAAGCCAAGTACGTCTAAGGGATTTATTTTTGGGCTGTACGTACAGATATGCAGTAGAGTAATTGAAGGGCCAGAAGATCTTCCCAGCAAGAGGAGATGGGAGGAAGATATAGGGGAAATAAAAAGAGAGCAATAGAGGCGGATATTGGAACTGGGGCCATTGGTGTCTGTGTCTCCCTCATAAAAACACCTGTTTCTGTTGCATAGAGCCTATTACACCCCCAAAAGACTATTTATGTTTGCACAAAGACCTGGATGCCAAATGCCTCAGATGCCAGGAGACAGACGACCTTATACATATGGTATGGAGGTGCCCAAAGTTTTTTTTCGGTATTGGGAAGAAATTCTTGATATCAGAAATTCAATTTTTGGGACCCCCTTTGGAATTAGAGGCTAGGCTTTGTGTGTTGGGTTACATGGAGACAAATAGAGGTTTGGATAATACATCAACAGCAGTGTTGGGGTGCTTATCCAAGCAAGAAAATTAAGTCAGTGAAGTCTCCATCATCTGGGGAATGGGTTAAGGCTATTAATGAGATAATATGGAAGGAAAGGTGGTATATACTAACGAGGTCATTTTAAGAAATTTGAAAAGATATGTAAACCATGGTTGGAAGCAATGTGATATCCCCCTTAGAGAAACCGGAAAGGTTGATATGTGTAGAAGCCCGAGGTGATATTTGGTGCATAGGGAAATAGTAACTATGGAGAGATTTTAGATATTGCATAAGAGTAAAAAATAGTAACAAATCTACGAAAATAATAAATTGTATAAAGTACGAGATGGGTAGCATTTACAGGTAAGTGAACAATAGGTTATTACAGGTGAAGTGAGTTGGGAGTGTATGAAGTGTATGAAGGCCATTTTTTTAATTTAGCTGTATATTTCTTGCTATTATTATAACCTACTACCAAAGAACACACCTAAAACACACTAACACTGACATTAACTGACACTGATACTAATTAAAAAAATAAATACTGACCCTGGCATTGACATTTGACCTTTGACCCTGGCCTTGACCCAAACACTTACCCTGGCATTGACCTAGATCAAATGTTGTGTTACGTCTGAGTCAAGGGTTTAAAATCTTACTTTTAAAAAGGGGTTTACTCACTTATGCTGAGCACTGTATATATATATATATATATATATATATATATATATATATATATACACACACTGTAAATAAGACTATTGGTAGTGGTTGTCAGTTTATAAATGAATGTCCCATGTGATATAAAGAAAAATATCTTGAACCCCACAATCACATCTAATAAGTAACATGTTTTCTGAAACCAATTTGATGCAGGGAAAGTCACTTCAATTCCCACGTGTACTATGTTTAACCCTAGCTGTTATTACAAAGCTGACGTACCCATCTATCATACAGATCAAGGCCTTTTGCTTCTTTGTAAGTCTCATCCCATCTCCTCTGTGACATCTAGCATGAATATATTACCACGCTTGCGTTGTTTCTGTTAAAGGGCTCATCTCCCATTAGAGAGGCAAGAAAAATCTATTTTCATTCTGTATCATTTCTGCAATTGCCTTTATTTTATTGAAGAAGAATAATTAGGAAAAATACAATGCTGCTGGCATCAAAGTAAATTACCAATGATGGTGTGAAAATTAACGTTTTGGAAGAAATTATATAGCGAGCTGAGCTTCCATGCAATGCCTCCACAGAATCATTTTTGTAGAAATCACTGATCATCAATTTAGCTTGAGCTTCTTAAAGCAAGCATGAAGCATTTTACATAAAGCCAGGCAAATTAATTCAATAAGACAACAGACCAGAAGACTCCCTTGACAACACCCAGCAAAATCCTTCATGAAAAACCCTTCATAATGATATTAAATTGATTTCTTAAATAACTTGGCAATATGCTCTGAAAGCTATACAGGCTTACAGCATCTGATTAGTTCTAGAAAGACTCCTTAGGGTGAACATTTTTTTATTAGGATATAGTATAAGAAATCTAAAAGCTTTGTATTATTGCACAGGGTATCATTCATTCAACCTGATCAAGCATGAACTATAGGATAAAGAAATGCCAAATTTTAGGTTATTACTTTTTGGACAGGACAAGATATCATTTGTGAAAAAGTGAACAGAAAAATGCTTTAGGAATTGTTACTTTTAGTAAGTATCTGTATCTCTTTATCACATATTCTTACAAAATCAGCTCAGCAAAAGAAAATTTGGAAGATGACCTAAGCTTTTTAGTTGCTGTTTCCACTCTAGAAATGGTAAAATATTTTATTCATAAAAAATGGAGAATAAAAATGTTAATAGAGTTATTCTGAATGAGGAAGGGAACTGGTAGACAAGCTAAACCCCATCTAAACCCCAGCTAAAAACATAGATGAAATACATATTCAGGAGCTGTTTTTTCTTTTATTTTTGTATATTCAGTTGTGAAATTTACACAGATGTGTCACACAACACAGCACTGTTTGGTAGTACAGGAAACCTTTTTCTTCACTGCTGTCAAGTATTAAATCTAGCAAAATGTATTCAAAAGGAGGAAACATGGACTTTAGAGGCACTTCTGTAGCATTGAAATACAAAATGAACTTTTATTAATCTTTAAATTCACATTATTGACATGACATGTTAAAAGCAAAACATGGTGTTTGGTCTAAACGATGCTCAAACCACCTAACACAACCAACTATTACCACAGTGGAACAGATCGATCAATAATAATTCAAAATGAGATGGTGTCAAATGGAAGGAGCAGCTGGTTGGTGGTAGAGAAGTAGTGAAGACAACTCTTCATGTTATGCACCCTTAAGCACTTATTCAGGAGCTTGCAGTGGTGCATAGTATACAAAACAATATACTGTACGCAGGCAAACCTGGCGGGATCATCCACCAATCAGCGGTTTCTCATGCCTTAAGCAATATAGAGCTCGAAAGGTCCTTATAACTTGTGTGGGATGGGGTCAATAACCATATCATCAACTGCCAAACTAGGGAACTTTGAACCAGGCACTAGTACCATACACATGGAAAGGGGAAGCCCAATATGGCTATTCCTATGTAAAGTCCACTTTTTTTTTTTTTTTTTATCTTTTTATTGAAGTTTTATAGAACATACACACATTTTGCCCACACCTAGGCACAACAGCTGCCCACGCAGGGGCCATTACCCTGTTTCGCCATCAGACCGCCACAGGGCGACAAATAACATATAAAATTAACTTAGCCTATACTATAACCCCAAGCTTGGGGAGAGGGTTCATTCAAGATACGTCATGCTCAAAGTGATATTGATAGAGGAAGGTAGCCTGGAAACAATATTTGGGTTAATAGATCGATATTCCAATGATACAGTAGGAGTCTAGACAGTGGTCACTGTATCACTTGCCGTGCTTCTGTCATCTAGCCAACAATTCCACACCTTTTCAAATTTGTGCGGACAACCTCTAGACAAGTACGTGGCTCTATACAGGGGCAAACTGGCATTAACTACGTTTTTCCAAAATTTAACAGAGGGGGAAGACGATTGTTTCCAATTCATTGTAATGGCTTTGCGCGCATAGTACAATAGTAGGGATATGAGTGTTTTTCTGGCTCTGAGCATTGGCAGTTGGTCAACCAGTCCTAGCAAACAGTGTATGGGCTCACATGGGATGCAAGTCCCAGTGGCCTTATTGACCACCCGTAGCACTTCACTCCAATACTGTACAATTGCTGGGCAAGCCCAGAAAATATGGAAGAAACCCCCTGGCCGGTAGGTGCAGCGCCAGCACTCCGGAGAATGCTCCGGTGACATCTGGTGCAGCCTTGTGAGGCGTGTAGTGAGCCCTGTGCACAATTTTATATTGGACTAATTTGTCCCTTGCTGAGATCAGAGGGGAGAAGGGATAATCCCAAACCTCCCTCCAGTCGTCCGCGTCCAGCCCCGGTATGTCCTCCACCCATTTCCTGCGGAGGGAAGACAGCTCGGGGATAGCAGCAACCAGCAGGGATCCATAGATCTGAGACGCGGGTTTCTCCAGGTCCTTCACCCGGATAGTAGATTCCAGCTCTGAGTATGCCAGTTCAACTGGCCTGCCCAAAAACTGGCACCTGAAGGCATGTGCAATTTGGAGATATCTAAAGTGGGCTCGGTCAGGTGCGTTGAATTTAGCACATAAAGTGTGAAAGGGGGTGAGATCTCCGTTGGTAATGATATGTTTGAGGGTCAGTATTTTATACTTGGCCCAGGCCTGCGGATCGGGGATAGTGTGGAATTGCGATAGGTTGGGATTCAGCCACAGGGGGGTGTGAGGAGACCAAGAGTTCGGCTGGGGTGCCCTTAGTGCCTCACCCGCCCTCCATGCCCGCATAGTGGTACGCATGGAAGGGGTGAGATTGTGAGGCGTTTTAGGCCCCCTGAATAGCAGTCCCTTCAGTGCCTCCAGGGACCCCACTATGGCTGCCTCCAACACCGTTGCGGAGTTGGTCAGGTCCGGTCTCAGCCACCAGTGGGCGGTCACAAGCTGAGTGGCCAAATAATACTTGTAACAATCAGGGAGAGCCAAGCCTCCACTGTCCACAGGCCTGGTCAAGGTGGAATATTTGAATCTAGGTGGCCTGCCCCCCCAAATAAAGGAAAGGAAGAGTTGCCTGAGGGAATTAAAGAAGACTTTAGTCAGCCAGTGAGGGGAGTTCCGAAAAATGTACGTGAGTTTAGGGAGGACATTCATTTTAATCAGGTTAATACGCCCGATGAGAGAAAGGGGGAGGTTACACCATGCCTTAAGTTTGGCTTTAATGGTCACCAGGACAGGGTCGAGATTGAGCCACACAAAATCCCCAGTCTCCCTTGAGATAACAATTCCCAAGTAGGTGAACTGCTCAACCCACTGAAGCGGGAGAGAGGAGGGCGAGGAGGACCGGGCCCCGCATCCACTGGGAACAATTGCGACTTGTGCCAGTTCACCCTCAGCCCCGTGAAGGCGGCGAAGGCACCCATGATACCAAGTGCGCCCTGCAGAGAGTCACCAGCGTCATTCAGGAGCAGGAGCATATCGTCCGCGTATAAAGCCACTCTCTCCTCCAGCCAGCCCACCCTAAGACCACGGACCTCGGCCGAGCTCCTAAGGGCCTCAGCAATAGGCTCCACAGCCAGGGCGAAGAGAGCCGGGGAGAGAGGGCATCCCTGTCTGGTGCCCCTCTGCAGGGGGAACGGAGGAGACAAGGAGCCATTCAGCTTAATGCGTGCCGTAGGACCAGTGTAAAGTGTGCGTATCCAGCCTATACATTTTAACGGGAACCCCATTTGTCTAAGCACCTCCCACAGATAGACCCATTCCACTGTGTCGAATGCCTTCTCTATATCCAAGGTGGCAATGGTTCTAGTACCCTGGTTAGTATGGGGGGCATGAATATTAGTGAATAATCTGCGTATGTTAATGTTTGTAGATCTACCGGGCATGAAGCCCGTTTGGTCGGAGTCAATCAGGGATTTTATTACTACGTTGAGTCTAGTGGCCAATAACTTGGTCAAAATTTTAAGGTCACAGTTGAGAAGTGCAATTGGCCTGTATGAGGCGCAGAACTTAGGGTCTCTATTAGGCTTAGGAATGAGAACTACATGGGCTTCTCTCATAGAGGGCGGCAAGGAGTCTTGATTCAAGCAAGCTTGAAACATCTGAGCTAGTTTGTGGGCGAGCAATTCTGCGTGGGCCCTATAGTACTCAATGGGCAGGCCGTCCGGCCCTGGGGTTTTACCTGCCGGAAAAGATTTAATGGCCAGTGTGACCTCTTCTGGGGTGATCTCCGAGACAAGGAGCTGCCTCTCTGTGTCAGAGAGCCACCCCAGGGCCAACGTGTCCAGCACGGAGATCATAGGCGTAGGATCAAACCCGTCAGGAAGTGAAGAGACATAGAGAGAGGTGTAGAAAGTGTTGAATGCAGACAGAATATCCTCCTGAGAGGTGGCTAAAGCGCCATCTGCCGTGAGGATCTCCGATATAACCGCTGAGGGCCTGTCCTTCTGCGCTAGCATCGCCAGCAGTTTGCTATTTTTGTCTCCATGATCAAAGTATGCCTGTCTGCTACCCTGTATACCAAGACTAGTGGCATCTGAAACATGGAGATGTAGTTCTCGCCTAAGCGATGACAGGTGCTCAAAATTGGAAACCGTCGGCGAGGCTGAATACTGATTCAGTGCCTCATCCACCCTACGCTGCAGGTCAGATACCCCGTCTCCCAGTTCCGCCTTTACCGCCGCCACAGCCGAGATATATTGACCCCTGCTATGAGCCTTGGAGGCGTCCCAGGTCATCTCCAGAGAAGCCGACCCCGCATTGTGCGCCCAATATTCCCCCAGGGGGGAGAGAACTCTGTCGTGGACAGCATCGTTGTTGATCCAATGGGGTTGCAACCTCCAAAGGGCATTGTTCCGCGACCTGGTGGTCCTAATGGTCAATTTAAGGGGGTGATGATCAGAGAGGCCAGAGGGGAGATAACATGCCTCCTGAACGTTAGCCAGCATGGTGGAATTAGCAAAAGCCAGATCAATGCGGGAGGAGGTTCGAAATGTGGCCGAAAAACAAGAGTACGTTCTATCTTGGGGATGAAGCCACCTCCATGCCTCCTGGAACTCCGTGGCCTGAGCCCACGTTCCGAGATCAGAGTTAAAATTGGATTGGGGGGAAGGCCTGTCCAGGTCACGGGACAGCGTAGCATTAAAATCTCCCATGAACAGAACCTGCGCTGGGCAATGCAGAGCCAGCTTCTCATAGAGAGTGTACAGAGTCTGCACCTGACCGGGGGGAGGCAAATAGACATTCACTATGACATACTTTTGGGTATATACACTCAGAACTACCATAACGAATTTTCCCTGGGGGTCCAGATGAACATCGTGAATCACACACGGTACACGTTTGCTAATCAGGATAGACACCCCATGAGAATATGAAGAGTAGGTCGCATGAAACGCCCTCTGTACCCAGGGCTTCTTCAGAGCCAGAACCTTGCTGCCGGTTAAATGTGTCTCCTGCAGTAGCACTATGTGGGGATTATGTATTTTCAAATATTGGAATAAGAGTGACCTCTTAAACTTCGAGTTGAGCCCCCGAACATTCCATGACAGAACGGTCAGGAGCTCAGCATCCGGAGGAGCCATCAAGGAACACCAGGGGGAAATAGAAGCAGGATGAGACCATTAACCCAACACATATAAGTAAATACAGCAGTGGCACACCCATGCAATAGGGTCAGAGACCCATAAGGTAATTGAGCAACACAGTAATTATCTGGACCTTCATAACAGTTGAACCCTCTTCCCCAGAACATAAAACATCCTACCCAAACACCATACAAACCTAGCGTCAAGGGCCAAAAAAAAATGGCACAAGAGCCATAAAAACTGATGCAGGGTTTTGTCCCTTAACTGAGAAAAACATGAATCTTTAGGTCACTGCGACCCCAAGAAGTCGGCCCGTAGGACCGCAGGTGAGGGAGAAGTTTCCGGGGAAGTCCGCCTCAACTCTGGGTGGGAGTCCAAGGTGTGGAGAGGGGAACAACTTGGGTCACCTTGGTTCATGAGCGAGGCAGTTCGTTAGTTGCCATTGGAGCTCCTTAGGCAGGAGTGAGTGGAAGTTCAATCAGCCGAAGTGAACATTTATGTAGATGGAACAAAGGTGGAAGCCAGCAGGGATAAGCAGGATTGGGGGCACAGAAGGGGGCAGTGCTGGGATTCATCAGGAGGCAGGAGAGATGTTCATTGATGGGATAGTTGAAGCACATCTGTTCCCTGCCGGGTGAACTCCACCGTTGGTCCTCGGCTGTATATGGTTAACGGGCATCTAGCCACGCCGCTGCCGCCCCCGGGGTATCAAAGAAATGAGTGTCGCTACCGTCAGTGACTCGCAGTCTGCTGGGATACAACAGGCCAAAGCGTATTCCCTTCTCCCGGAGCCGGCGTCTCACATCAGTGAAGGACTTGCGACGTTGCTGTACCTCCTGAGAGAAGTCTGGGAAGAAAAGTAGTCTGGTATTCTCATACTTAATGTCAGGCATGGCTCGTGCCGCCACAAGAATGCGGTCCCGGTCCCGGTAGTTCAGCATTCGTAGCAGGAAGGGCGTGGAGGGGCCCCAGGTCTCGGAGGGAGCGGTGGAACCCTGTGGGCTCTTTCAACCACAAAGGTAGATGCCGGGGCACCCAGGTCAAACAGGGTGGTCAGTAATTGCTCAGTAAATTCTGCAGGCCTAGGGCCCTCGGCCCTCTCGGGCAGTCCAATTATGCGGATGTTGTTCCGCCTGAGGCGGTTGTCGGTGTCTATCGCGCGCTCCTGCAGCGCTTTCACTTGAATTTGGAGGGCCCGTATCTCCCTGGAGTCTGACCGGACCGTATACTCAACCACAGAGACCCTGTCCTCCACCTCTGCGATGCGAGAGCGAAATTTATCCATATCTTGACGGAGAAGACCGACATCCACTGTCAAAAAATCAATCTTAGATGTCAGAGTTTCCTTACAGGATGTGATGGCTGCCAGGATCTCCACTCCCGTGGGCGGCGCCGCCACCCCCGACTCCGCAGCCATCTGCGTATTGGCCGCCATCCCAGCCGAGGATCGCCGTGGAGACGAAACAACTGCTGACGGGGGTATGTGAGGAGCCTTCGGGCCCTTATTTGTGGAGTAGCGGGTCCTAGGGCGGCCCATCCAAGCCTTACCCCAAGATTAGGGAAAGTTCAGGGGGGGGGTTCGTGGGCAGAGGGGCCCAGTCCAAAGGGGAGGATGGGGGGGCACAGCAGTGACAGGGTGGAGAGGTGCAGGAGTGGGGCAGCCCCCCCCCGCAGTATTGTGAAGCAGTCAATCGCCCAAAGGATCCCAGGAGGAGGGGAGCTTTACCTGCGTCCGATGGATGGGGCCGGTCAGGAGGCCGGAAGATGGCTGCGGGCTGCAGGTGTGGATGCGGAGGAGCAGCCCTCCGAAAAACGTCGGATGCAGTGCCAACCCCCCCGCACGGATGGTGGCTCAGGAGGACATGCCCGTCCACCGCGCGTCCCGCGGCACTCAGAAATTGAGGACGGAGGCTGCTGAAATCGCGGTAGGCCGCAAGATGTGTGTAGGCCGCAGGCCCGGGCAATCAACCTCCCGCGGCCCCCAGGCGGTCGCAGCGCAGGTCCGGATCACCTTCCCCACCACTGGTGCCCTCGGTGTGCGTGGATGAGGCACCTCCAGCCCCGCGAACCACGGCAATTGAGCCCAGAGGCTCAGAGAAGGACAGCAGGCCGCAAGATGGCGGCGGGTCCCGGGAGCACAGAGCCAGCCGCAAGTCCCGGTATCGGCACGATCGGGTGACCAGGGCCAAAAATACAGGATGTGGCCGAGGCAGAGGACTTTCAGGAACCCGCAAGGTAAGTTTGAGGGCTCATCCAGGCGGTGGGAAGGCAGGATGGCAACAGATTAGGTCAGGATGTATGGAGCTCCTCAGCAACACGTCTTCCTTGCTCTACATCCGGACACGCCCCCCATGTAAAGTCCACTTTAAGTGTAGGGGGCCAGTAATACTCCAACAGTGTTAGGGCCAGAGCCAGTAAATGTAACGAAGACCCACCGTCCATATCTCTCCAGACAGAGTAAATCTGGCCCCCTACATGACGTGCCCCCGTTCCGTCTGGCCCCCGTGACGTGCGTGGGTAACCCCGTCCCCCCTCTGACACAACGGGGAAATGCTGCGGGATTACCCAGTGAAATGTACGTGTGACGCCTGGGTTTCCGGCGGTTTCCCTGTGGAAACCACGGAAACCCCTGTTGCATCAGAGGGGGGCGGGGTCACCCATACATGTCACTGGGTAACCCCGCAGTGTTTCCCCGTTGCGTCAGAGGGGGACGGGGTCAACCACACACGTCATGGGTGGCCCCGCCCTCAGCTATATAAGAGCTGTCACGGCGGGTCTCGCATAATTCGGCGGCCGCCTCTCATGGAGGCGGAATCGATCATTGCAGCGTTTATCGTCAGGTCGTAGAAGGATTACATCGCTGGACACTTTTTTTGGGTGAAATAGTAGGGGTACAATATACCTCATTACCAATTCACATGGGGGGCCGGGATCTTGGGGTCCTCTTTGTTAAAGGGGGCTTCCAGATTCTGATAAGCCCCCCGCACGCAGACCCCCACAACCACCGAGCAAGGGTTGTGGGGATGAGGCCCTCCCCATGTTGCGGGCATGTGGCCTGGTAAGGTTCAGGTGGGGGGGGCGCTCTCTCGTCCCCCCTCTTTTCCTGCGGCCTGCCAGGTTGCGTGCTTGGAAAAGGGTCTGGTATGGATTTTTGACGGCATTTTTTTTTGGGGAGCGGGGTTCCCCTTAAAATCCATACCAGACCTGAAGGGTCTGGTATGGATTTTGAGGGGGACCCCTACGCCATTTAAAAAAAAAAAATGGCTCAGGGTTCCCCTTAATATCCATACCAGACCTAAAGGACCTGGTATGGAATTTGGGGGGACCCCCACGCAATTTTTTTTTACATTTTGGTTTGGGGCTCCCCTTAATATTCATACCAGATCCAAAAGGCCTTCTACAGCAAGTTAATGATGGTCTGCTGAAATAATTCAGCCACATTCCCTATGCTAGGGGGTGAGGCTAAACAGCAACTGAAGTGTTTGCTAGCACAAAAAAGGTAGTCCTAAAAAGACTGTTGGGTCTATGCACTGTGAAAACAGAGGTGCAGAATATTATGTAACCTAGAAAACTTTTGTAGCACTTACCCCCGAAGGAGCGGCTGGTTTTATTTTTGGTCATGCAAACTACCTCCAAGGCTTCCATTGTCAGGGTAAAGAGTCTTTAGAAAAGTCAATGTCCACACAAATGTAAAACCTAAACAGCAAGGCTTTATTTTCCTTTTGCAGTGGGAACTTGAGGAGAAAGCAGGGAACAAGAGAAGTATAGGGGAAGGTTCAGGAATGCAGCACTAAAAACACACTGAAACTGTAACGTCGCCACTCAAGCCTGAGTGGATATTGCTCACCCGGATAGTCCCCTTTTTCTGGTCCTAGCAGCCGGGATGATGCATGGATCTATTCTGAACGGTCTCCGTTACAGACCTTGAGGTGAACCTGAGGATGCGTCCAGGAATCCTCTGCCACAGGATTATTAAAGTGCCGAACCTCCTAGCCAAGCAATAAGAGAGAACCTTTATGCCAGATTGGCGTATTGCAGGGCCTTTAAGATCTTGGATCCCTCCTTGAGTAGTTCGCCAGGCCTCTCCCGAGACAGCAGTACCATCGCTAGTCTCCTCTGGGGAAGGTCCTCCCCTGGCTTTCCTCTTTCAAGAGCAGACTCCCCGAACATGGGCAGCATGGGATCCTCCTCAAAGGTGTAGGCCCCAGCCAGCGGAGCTGGGCCTACCAGGCAGCGATGCAGCCTCAGGCTGAAGGTGCCCGGGGCTGGAACACCCACACGCACCCCGTGCCATGCGGGCCACACCACACGAATGAACAAACAAACTCCCCCCAGTGCCAATGGAGTCTGCCCCTTATGTACCCCTCCCCAGCATGCACAGCAGGTTGACCACGCCCACTGCACGGCTGCCGAGAAAGGACACCCAATGTGCTGTGTCATGCCTGTATTCCAACTTGAGTCTGTGGCGGCAGTGCCACCTACTGACCAAGGGGAATAACTGCCAGGCAATGTCACGGCCAGAGCAGAAACCGAATTTAACCACTTCCCGCCCAGTCAATAGCAAATTGACGTTCGGGAAGTGGTTCTGTTATCCACACTGGACGTCATATGACGTCCTGCGGGATAACAGCCGCTGCGCGCCCGGGGGGGCGCGCATCGCGGCGATCGGTGGAGCGGTGGGTCAGTCTGACCCACCGCTACACTGATCTCGGTAAAAAGCCTCCGTCGGAGGCTTTTTACCATGTGATCAGCCGTGTCGAATCATGGCTGATCAGGAAGTAAACAGGAAGAGCCGTTGATCGGCTCTTCCTCACTCGCGTCTGACAGACGCGAGTAGAGGAGAGCCGATCGGCGGCTCTCCTGACAGGGGGGGTTCGCGCTGATTGTTTATCAGCGCAGCCCCCCCTCGGATACCCACACTGGACCACCAGGGAAGCCCCCAAGGACCACCATGGAAGCCCTAAGCATGTGGATGGCCCCCATGGCCATCCACATGTAGTAAAAAAAATATATATATGAAAAAAATATGCCAATCAGTGCCCACACATGGGCACTGACTGGCACGATCATACCAAGAAACAAATGTGTGGTGGCTGGCATTGCTAGGCAGCAGGGTCACCAGTGCCACCTACTAGTGTCCATCAGTGCCACCTATCAGTGCCCATCTGTGCCCATAAGTGCCCACCTATCAGTGCCCATCCATGCCACCTATCAGTGCCACCCATAAGTGCCCATCAGTGCCGCCTAAAAGTGCCTATTAGTGCCGCCTATGAGTGCCCATCAGTGCTGCCTATGAGTGCCAATCAGTGCCGCCTATGAGTGCCAATCAGTGCCGCCTATGAGTGCCAATCAGTGCCACCTATGAGTGCCCATCAGTGCCGCATACCAGTGCCACATATCAGTGCCCATCAGTGCCGCCTATCAGTGCCCATCATCAGTGCCCATCAGTGCCACCTCATCAGTGCCACCTCATTGGTGCCACCTCATCGGTGCCCATCAGTGTCGCCTTATCAGTGCCCTTCAGTGCCGCCTTATCAGTGCCCGTCATTGAAGTAGAAAAGGTACTTATTTACAAAAAAATTAACAGAAACAAAGAAAAACATAGGTTTTTTTTTACATTTTCGCTCTTTTTTTATTTGTTGCGCAAAAAATAAAAATCGCAGAGGCGATCAAATACCACCGAAAGAAAGCTCTATTTGTGGGAACAAAATGATAAAAAATTTGTTTGGGTACAGTGTAGCATGACCGCGCAATTGTCATTCAAATTGCGACAGCGCTGAAAGCTCAAAATTGGCTTGGGCAGGAAGCTGTATAAGTGCATGGTATTGAAGTGGTTAAACACAATTAAACAAGTCTGAGCCCAACTATGGCTCAGACATACTCCTAAATTTAACATAGCGCCCCAACTATTTGGGAGGGGCGCTACACTTTATTTCACAATAATGTAGCACAATACAGCACTGTGGACACTGCAGAGCACTGTAAAGTGCTGCATAGAGCACTGTATAACCTGTATAGCACAACTATTTCCCCCTGCAAAAACTGTCAGTTTTCTCTATCTACTCCAACACACAGGGGCAAAATGCTGCAGGAAAAATAGATAGAGGGCCCTTCATTATTGGCCCTTCTAAACTACCTTACCACAGTATAAAGGCCGAGAAGTGCATTAATGGTACAGTAGTTGGTTGCTTTGGCAGACAATGGCCGCCAATAGTTTGCAAACCGCGAACAAGCTGATTTCACCTTGCACACATGGTTAACCTGGATTTTAAGCTCATCCCTGATTTAAATCATCTACAACTGATTTGGATATAAGTGAACCCAGTTACAGTTGATTGAGTGCAGATTCTAAACTCTTTAAGTAAATTAACCCCAAAATCTCTTTCATTTTAAGTTTTGCTTATTTTGTCTACTCAAGCCGTCTTTATTAGTTATAATAAAAAATAAAAAAAAATAAACTGAAGTTATTAAAATTTTTATGGGTTAAAGAGGTATTACATTTTTTGGAGAAAAAAAACATTTTAAACATTAGTTATATAGTGGGAGCACTGAGATAATTACCACATAAATAGAATACAAAAGTGACTATAAACTAAAGAACAACAGAAAATTATTTAGCAGCATATTGATTTCACATTACACCACAATTATGTCTTATTCAATGGGAATTCATAGCGAAACTCTACAAAAGCCATGGGCACAAATTTCACATATTTATGCAAAACTTTTTATCAGCACTGAGGAGTAGAAAATGGTTTAGGGCTGATACTCATCTCTTCCTTCAAAATTATATGAAATGCAATTGATTCACAAATTGTTTTTTTCTTACTGATGCCACAGAGAAGAGTTCATACTTTGAATATGAGGAATATGGAACATTTAATTAACGTATATCAAAGAGCTTTTGGGGAATGTATTGTTTGTTAAAAAAGCAGGGTATGATATAAAACTTTATCTGTACTGAAAATATTTTCTACTGCATACTTCTAGGATACATTTTTTTTCTGTCTTTCATAACAGTGATTGAGTTTATTTTTATTTTTTTATTTATGAATATATTTCTAAATGTATATTTTACTATTGAAATATTTGGGTATTGCCAAATCATGGCCAGTGTGTGATTGTCACTTGCATTAAAGTCATTGCCTGCAGTCTCTTTTACAGTACAAGACACCAGCCCCCTAGACAGCTAACATAAAGTGTCCATGTAACACAGGATAACAGAAGAAGGACTCTCCCCTCCTGTGAAAAGGAGAAGAGAGAAAACTCAGACCTGAATGTCACATGCCCATAGATTTAGATGTCCTAAAGAGGCATTTAGAGGAAATTATTTTATTTTTATGCCAGTGATTAGTTAGATGTGATTCAAGGAAGAAGGTGTGAGAGGAGGGTGTGGGGGGGGGGGGTAGAAGAGGAGAGGGAGCTCATAAATCAGCTTTAAAATGTATGTAACCCTGGGGGGGTGGGCGTGTCCAGCTGGCATCCAAGATGGCCACTTAATCCCCCTCTCTGTCCGCCTGACTCACACAGAGGCTCCAAGCAACGAGGGGAAAGAGGAATGCAGCTCCAGCGGGTAGCCGCCACACTCCCGCTCTGTCTTTTGACTCTCCGGGATGATGTCCAAGCACAGGAAGCCTCTGAAGCTGACTTAGCGGCTCACTGATTGTCAAGGAGCGTATAATGCTGGCAGTCAAGCAAAATACAATTCTGCTGGACAAATTCGCAAACATCTTACTTTACAGTAATATCTGCCAGAAGACAGCCCTTAGGAGGAAAAAGCTGGCTTCCCTAACCAAACTTATCTGCAATCACATGATCCCATGCAAATGGGGATTCCCCACCAAGCCGTTAGTCGGCTGGAATAACAAGTTTGTACCCATATACAGTGTTGACAGAGGCTTACAACTCTTTAAAGAATGGAAACTCATCCCAACGGATGAATATCTGATATCTTCACCACAGCCTACTCACCTGATGCCAGATTGGTCCTCTCCCCCATGAAAATGATGAAAATAAAAACACACCGGGGCACAACAAGTGGGTAGTAGTACCTCAATAGTGGAAGGTTGGTGTGTCGTCCTTGAAATGGATGTACAGCTTTTTCAGTCCAGAAAAAGATTTTTTGTTTAATATATAAAAGAATTGGAGATAGGAAAAGTGTAAATATATGTATATATACTTTAGGTAGCAGCCATCCCCAGAGTGTGTCCCAGGACTCTCTTAGAAACAATGGAAAAGGAAAAAGGTAAAGGGAGGTGCACCTAAGTGTAGTAGTTAAAAGGCACAATTTATTGCACAAATAGAATGGGAGTCACGAGATGCCGCTGACTATTATTCCATCCGGGGTCCAGTGGCTGTGCAGGGAAGAGCTGGGACACAGGAAACATCCAGGAAGACCAAGCTTGCCGCCGTGGACCACACAGCGGGAAGTGACATCACCGGATGGGCGGGCCTGGATATTAGAGAGGAAGAAACAAGTCTCTGGGTACACGCTTGGAGCATACAGCCCCTTCTACTGTTTTCATATCTGTGTCTCTCTCCCCAAGAGAGCTACTCTGTCTTCTATGCACCTAGATTGTTGACTGTTTTTTTTTGGTTCTTTCTTGTTGACCCCTTCTTTCTTTTTACAGAAGCCCAGGCTGCCTATTTTCCCACTTTATGTGATTTGTTCTTATATATCTGTCTTTTGTTCTCTTGTTTACCCTCGCTTTTTTAACCATGAATGCACCTCCTTATCACCAGCGAATGCGGGCCCACCTTGCCTCAGAATCTACTTATCGTCCCTCCTGTAGTCCACCCAGGACCACCACCTGCTTTGGCCACTCTGATTCACCTTGGAACTTAACTTTCTCATCTTCAACATCAATCGCCTTCCTAATATGGCCTGAGTCCAGCAGATTTCCTTCCCTTCTCAGTACATTACTGCAAAGCTGCATTATGTCATCACCCTCTTCCACAAGTCATGCCTCTGTAATTTGTCTCTATTAATGTCAAAGGATTAAATAATCCTTACAAGCGTGCATTTTTAGCTAAATTTGCTCCTTCAAAGGGGGCTTTATTTTTGTCCAGGAATCCCGTTTTGCCATGTCCAAATGCCCTAAATGGCCCTTCCCCCATTTCCTGCACATACACATAGCCAATGGGCCAAAGAAGAAATGTGGCATCTTTATTGCCTTTAAAGACTCTGTGACCTACAAGTGTATAAAGGAAATAACTGATCCTCAAGGTCAATTCATCATATTGATACTGTATGTGAACTTAATCTCACCCTTTACACCTTGTTTAACCTTTTAGTCCTAACTCTAAGCAATGATGCTTCTAGTCTTCAGTCTTCAATTGAGTTTTCAAGGTCAAACAAGGCAAGATTTTAAATGGAGGAGACTTTACCTAGTCCACGATCCATGGACTCCCCCAAGAAAAATCCATTGTATTCTTTTAATTTTCTACTTCGCTCTTTCGAGTTGTATGATATCTGCCGATGCCACCATGGCTCTGAGAGAGATTACACCTTTTTCTCAGCCCCACACTTATCTTAATCCAGGATTGATTATTTTTTGACAGATACATTTTTCTTGCAGACAATCTCTGATTCGAAGATTAGTACAATCTCTTGGTCAGACCATGCCCCCATCCCTATCTGCATAGACAATGAGTGCCAATATCCTTCTTTTTATCTCTGGTGACTCAATGTTTCCTTTCTGGCTGACCAACAGATTATGTCCCAAGTTGTGCAGGCTCATCACAAGTTCTTTGAAGCTAATAATGATCCTGATATTAACTGTTTTACTTTCTGGGATGCATACAGATGTTATATTAAAGTTGTTCTGATTAAGATAGCCTTAATTGTAAATAAACGGAGAACACGGCAGATTGAGAAATGAATCTCCTCAATAGATAGCAAGGATGCACTGAATGAAATGAACCAATCCCCTTAACTATCTTTAACCTTGTTGTGGGAGAGACAGCAACTTAGAAACTTACTTTTACAAAAATCAAAGTTAATCTACGCTAATTTAAGGAGCAACAGCACTATGGTCTTAGTAATAAGGGGGGTAAGTGGCTAGCTAAAAAAGTCCAAGCACATGGAGTGCGACAGAGAATTCTTTAAATTACTCACACTATTACTAACCATAAACTATCCAATCCGCAAGAGATAGCCAGTCTTATTACATAATCTTCCCACCTGTGACCTATCAACAGCAGGTAAAATTGCAACTGTTAAAATGATTGCATTACCTAAACTACTGTATATATTTAGAACTGTTATAATACCAATCTCCAGGTAATTTTTTTTCATCAGTGCAACATATCTTGAACCAGTATATTTGGGCTCATAAGCCTCCTCGATGCTCTTTTACCATAATGTCTATGCATTGATCTACTGGGGGCATGGGAGTGCCTTATGTTCTCCACTACTACAACTCCTGTATTTTAAATCAAATACAATACTGGTGGAACTCCTCACCACATAAAATATGGTCTCAAATGGTACCCCTGAGTAACCTTATATGCAGTTAAAATAGGAAGGAATGCCATCCCCAAACATAAACTCCCCAGCGGTAACTGCAACGCTTAAAGGGTTGTCCGATACACACTTCAAAGACTCCTTCCATCCCACACTAACTCCATCCCTGTGCCTATAGATGTCCTGCAGCAACTTATTCTTGATTTGCCTATCTCATCTTGGAATAGCAAAGGGCTTACCCATATATCTAACTTATTTGTGGGCCAGACTGTATACTCCTTTGAATCTCTGAGAGAAAAATTTAGGTTAACATCCTCTGACTATTTAACATACATCCGTATATGGCAGTTTTTATATAACGACCATGACCCTCAAAAAATGTAATTCCTACTAACGTTAATGAGTACTTTGCTGATACTTCACACTGCTGCAAAAGACAAATCTTTATTCTATATACTCTTTAATGGCAATACGACCTTCTCTAAATCTAGCTCTATGCTCAAATTGGAATCAGAGCTCTCTTGTACATTTTCCAAGAATTCCTGACACAGGGTAGCTATTATTACGTACAAATTTTCAAGCTGTACTAGCCACTGGGAACTGTACCAGAAGGTTGTGCTTCACTGATATCTTACCCCATTCCGCTTATCTAAATTATACCCATCTATCTTATGTTGAAGATTATGTAGGAACACTGGTTCCCTGTATCACATACTATCGAAGTGCAAATCGATACACTCCTACTGGAATAAAATATTCTTACTGGCCTCTGACCTAGTAGGTGTTAAATTGGACCCTTAACCTTGTCTCGTGCCGTTAGAGATAGGACATGGTTTGGATAGCATGGCCGAGCAGTACACTTGGGCAGAGGGGCAGAAATATAGGGCCACGATTTCAGATAGAATATGTCCATTAAAGCCGAACTTAAGGAGAGTTATATTTAAGTAGTGCAACTGGACCCTGTCGAATGCCTTCTCCACATCCAAGGTGAGAAGCAGAGAAGGCATTCTCTGGGTTCCACCACAATGAATGATGTCAATCATTCGACACATGTCGTCGGAGGTCTGTCAGCCTTTAGTGAAGCCAAACTGATCTGGGTGGGTGAGGGAAGGCAAAAGGTCCACTAATCTATTAGCGACCACCTTTGCATAATGTTTAGTATCGTGGTTCAACAGAGAGATAGACCGAACATTTTGGGGTGATGTGTTTTCATTCCCTGGTTTACGGTAATGTAATAATCAATGCATTTAACATTTCTTGTGGGAAAGAAGCCAAGGAAGCAGCAGTATTAAATACACTTGTGACGTGTTCAAGCAGGATAAGTTTAAATTTCTGGTAATATTTGCCCACAAAGCCATCTGGGCCAGCTATAATCTTAGGGAGGGAATTTATGACCTTGCCCACCTCAAGGGTGGAAAAATGGGTATTAAGGTAATTTAGTTGTTCAGGTGAGAGGCATGGTAGATGGACTTAGTCCAAAAAGGTTTGTATATTGGAAGCCTCAGGATGCTTTATGGATGTGTTATCCTTCAAGTTGTACAGGGTGCTATAATAATTGCTAAAAGCATCCGCTATAGCCTGTGGGTTATGCACCTTTGTTTTACTACTAGGGTGATAGATGAAGGGAATGGGGGTCTTTGTGTGGTAGCCTTTGATTTGGTGAGCTAGGAGTTTACCAGCCTTGTTTCCATGAACGTAAAAGTGCATTTTGAGATGTTTCTGAGACTTATCAAAGTTTTCCAAAAGGAAAGAGCAAAAGTCAAGGCTTAATTTTATTAGCTTTGATTTGAGGTCATTAGATGGTTGGGATTTGTTTAGTGTGTCAGTGGCCTGCTTGTCCACAAGGAGAGAGTCAAGGCACTGTTTCCTCTGCCTCTTATCTCTAGCCCCCGCATATAAGCCTTGTGTGCTGCCCACATGGTGTTGGGATTAGATACTGAATCCTTGTTCAAGGTAAAGAAGTTTTTAAGGTTATTGCAAAGGGAGTTTGCATAGGTAGAGGATTATAAAAAAAATAATAAAAATGATAAAGCTGCGCAACGTTTGAATTAAACACCAAACTTGCATAAACATAAGGTGTGACCAAAAATAACTCCTATACAAAAATGTTTCAACCACCAATGATGGTGAATTGAATAAAATAACAAATCCCAACCAATAAAAAATCACAACCAATAAAATTGATTGATAACTAATCGAAAATGCTGAAAAATGCTGAAAAAAAAGGGAGAAGAAGAAAGTTCAGTCCTGTGGATAATTATTGCAATCAATAGAGTATAAAGATCGTGTAAGCAAAGGACAGCAAACGGGGGTCTTCTCACTGGTGACTTCAAACTCTAAAAACACCCTTGGAATAGTGCCTGGTATTCGATAGACAGAGATTCCACCACCACTAGTAATCGCTGCCGCTTACCAGAGCAAAGGATCTGTGCACAGATCAATATCAACAGATGGCCAATTCCCTGCCAGGGTCTCTTTAATGATGATTACTTCCCCTCCTCTGGATTCCACGCCACTTCTCTCCAAATACCACCATAGATCTGATCACACGGAGGACGTGCAACACAGTCTCCGCCTATTAGACTCAGCACACAGCCAGAAAACTTCACTCGGCTGTGTGCTACACAGGTCTGCCAGGCATAGGTAGGGGATTGCAGATTTCTAGTGTTTAGATGCCAGATATAAGCAGAAGATGATTTTGGGCAGTCCTCTATAGTAATACATATCGGTGAGTGGTCAGACCACGTTGTGGGGAAAATAGAGGCGGATGAAACCTTTTGCAGAGTCCACTGATCTGTCAGAAAAAGGTAAACTACAGTATAGAATAAGTATTGTGGTAGGGAGAGAAGAACGTGTAGTCACGTTCTTCTGCATGCTGACATCTCCACACATCTTATAGCCGGAAATCTGGCAGAAGGGAATTCAAAGCGAGTTTTCTTCTTGTGGGGGAGAGATGAAGAATCCAGAAGAGGGTCAGGAGTAGGGATGAGCCGAACACCCCCGGGTTCGGTTCGCACCAGAACCTTCGAACGGACCGAAAGTTCGCGCAAATTTTCGAACCCTATTCGTTATAATGGACGCGAACGTTCGAAATCAAAATTGCTAATTACAACGGCCAATATGCATGTTAATGTCATAAAACAGGTTTGGGGACCCGGGTCCTGCCCCAGGGGACATATATCAATGCAAAAAGAAATTTTAAAAACTAAAGTTTTTTCGGGAGCAGTCATTTTAATGATGCATAAAGTGAAAAAAAAAAAGTGAAATTTTCCTTTAAATATGGTACCTGGGGGGTGTCTAAAGTATGCCTGTGAAGTGGCATGTGTTTCCCGTGTTTAGAACTGTCCTTGCACAAAATGACATTTGTAAAGGAAAAAAAGAAGCCATTTAAAACCACTTGCGGCTTTAATGTCATGTCTTGTCCTGGCCGCCATATGGCTGAAAATCCTTGAGAAAAATGGCATGGCTACCCCATCACCCCCACCCCCCCCACCCCAGCCCCTTTGGGTCTTGTATGGATACTAAGGGGGACCCCGCACCCAAAATAAAACCCTATACCTACAACCCTATATACTCTGAACAGCAGTATATAGGTGGTGCAAACAAGACATGGACTGTAGGTTTGTTCTTAAGTAGAATCTGAACAGGTACATTATGAAGTGTAGCTACATCCCAAAAAAATCAATTTTTAAGCTTTTTGGAGAACATAGGGAGGGGTTATCACCCCTGTAACATTTGCTGTCTTTGCACATCTGTTCAGAACATGTCACCTCACTTTCCGTCCCAATGACAAATGTTTTTGGAAAAGTGGGGTTTTAATTGAAACAAGGATTGGTGATAAAGCATCAGTAGAGAGGAGATACCTTTTTCCCAAATTAAATCTAACAGGATAGAATTTTCCTTCCTAGGGGTAGATTTCCTCTCACTTCCTGTTTTCTCTTGCCGTTTGCAAGTAGGAGTCGTTTGTAAGTTGGATGTTTGAAAGTAGGGGCCTGCCGTATATACTCTGCAGAAATTTGCCCTATTAGATGTTGGTGTAGCCACAAGACTGGTGGGCACAGGAATGGGCCCTGCTGTGAGTTAATAGATCAAGATTTGTACTTGCATGCACCTGTTGAACCGGGCAGAAAAATTGGGCCTTTGGTGGTGGTGGTGGTGGTGGTGGACGGTGTTGCCACAAGACTGTAAGCCCTCACAGTTACTCTTGGTGGGTGCAGGAATGGGCCCTGCTGTGAGTTATTAGATCAAGATTTGTAATTGCATGCACCTGTTGAACAGGGCAGAAAAATTGGGCCTTTGGTGGTGGTGGTGGTGGTGGACGGTGTTGCCACAAGACTGTAGGCCCTCATAGTTACTCTTGGTGGGCGCAGGAATGGGCCCTGCTGTGAACTATTAGATCAAGATTTGTAATTACACGCCCCTGTTAAACAGGGGCTGAAAAATTGTGCCTTAGGCATTGGTGCTGGTGCCACAACACTGCAACCCCTCACAGATACTGTACTTGGAGCACAGCAGTCACACCTGTTGCGAAGCATCTTTTTAAAAAATTGTAATTACACGCCCTTGTTATACAGGGGCTGAAAAATTGTGCCTTAGGCACTGGTGCTGGTGCCACAACACTGCAACCCCTCACAGATACTGTACTCTGAGCACAGCAATGAGACCTGTTGCAAAGCATTGCCTAAAAATTGTAATTACACGCCCCAACAGGGGCTGAAAAATTGTGCCTTAGGCACTGGTGCTGGTGCCACAACACTGCAACCCCTCACAGATACTGTACTCTGAGCACAGCAGTCACACCTGTTGCGAAGCATCTTTTTAAAAAATTGTAATTACACGCCCCTGTTATACAGGGGCTGAAAAATTGTGCCTTAGGCACTGGTGTGGTGGCATGGATCATTGAGGAGGAGGAAGAGGATAGTCAGTGAACATAACAGGACAGTCACTCAGCATCAGCATAGGCAGTCTTGAAGGGATGTGACATTATAAATTATTCCGTTATATCCGCTTCAGGTGTCTGGTAGCTGGTGGTGATCCAAGACTGATTCATTTTTATGAAGGTCAGTCGATCAACCGAGTCGGTGGACAGGCGCACCCTATGATCGGTGACAAATCCTCCAGCAGCACTGAATGTGCGTTCGGAAAGAACGCTGGATGCAGGACAGGCCAGTAGCTCAATTGCATACTGTGCAAGCTCTGGCCAGTGATCCATCCTCAGGACCCAGTAAGCCAGAGGATTTTCGGTGGGAAAGGTGTCCAAGTCTGACCTTGCCCCTAGGTATTCCTGCACCATGTATATCAGACGCTGGCGATGGTTGCTGGAACCGATCATACCTTGGGGCTGCGGACTAAAAAATTGTCTGAACGCATCGGTCAGACGTCCACCTTCCCCACCGCTCCTTCTGCTACTGACCGAAGCCTCAGCAACTCGTCGTCCAGGACCAGGAGTTTGTAACCTCCCAGTTTCTGGGAACGCGTTGCACAGACCTTTCTGCAAGGCCTCCCTGAGATGTCTCATCCTCTGCTCCCTCTGCGACGGCAAGATAAGGTCCGCAACCTTACCCTTGTACCGTGGATCAAGGAGAGTGGCCAGCCAGTAATGGTCACTCTCCTTGATCCGAAGAACACGAGGATCCTTCCGCAGGCTTTGCAGGATCAGGGAGGCCATGCAGCGTAGGTTAGCTGAGGCATTCGGTCCGGAGTCTTCTGGGTCACTGAGGATGACATGATCGCCAGCCACCTCCTCCCAGCCACGTACAAGTCCACTGGTTTGTTGGGACTGTACATCATCCCTAAAAGACTGCTGCTGCTGATGCTGAGTGCCAGGCTCCACCTCCATGCTCACACAATCCTCCTCCTCCTCCTCCTCCTCTTCCTGTGTGATGGGTGGGACAGAAGGAACATTGTCTGGATAAAGGGGGCCTTGAGAGACAAGGAAGTCCTCCTCTTCCTGCCTCTGTTCTGCCTCAAGTGCCCTGTCCATTATCCCACGCAGCGTATGCTCCAACAGGTGGACAAGAGGTACAGTGTCACTGATGCATGCACTGTCACTGCTCACCATCCTCGTGGCCTCCTCAAATGGTGAGAGGACAGTGCATGCATCCCTGATCATGCTCCACTGGCGTGGGGAAAAAAAGCCAAGCTCCCCTGACCCTGTCCTGGTGCCGTAGTCGCAAAGGTACTCATTGATGGCCCTCTGCTGCGTGTGCAGTCGCTGCAGCATGGCCAACGTTGAGTTCCACCTGGTGGGCATGTCACATATTAGGCGGTTCTTGGGCAGGTTCAGCTCCTTTTGCAGCTCAGTCAGCCGAGCACTGGCATTATAAGATCGGCGGAAATGCACACAGACTTTCCTGGCCTGCCTCAGGACATCCTGTAAGCCTGGGAACCTGCCCAAGAACCGCTGCACCACCAGGTTGAGTACGTGAGCCATACAGGGCACATGGGTGAGCTGCCCCTGTCGCAGGGCGGAGAGGAGGTTGGTGCCATTATCAGAAACGACCATTCCTGGCTTAAGCTGGCGTGGCGTCAACCACCTCTCGGCCTGCCCCTGCAGAGCTGCCAGAACCTCTGGCCCAGTGTGGCTCCTGTCCCCCAAACACACCAGCGCAAGCACGGCATGGCATCTTTTTGCCTGCGTACTCGCGTAGCCCCTTGTACGCCTACGGAGCACCGCTGGTTCCGAGGACAGAGCACTCGAAGAGGACATGGAGGAAGAAGAAGAGGAGGGGGTGGAGGAGAGAGGTGTGTCACAACCAGTAGTAGCATTTTGGAGGCGTGGTGGCGGAACAACCTCCAACACTACTGCACCTTGTCCTGCATCCCTCCCAGCTGCCAATAGAGTGACCCAATGGGCCGTGAAAGAAAGATAACGTCCCTGTCCATGCCTGCTGGACCATGAGTCAGCGGTAATATGCACCTTACCGCTGACCGCCCTGTCCAGCGAGGCATGGACATTGCCTTCCACATGCCAGTAGAGAGACGGAATCGCCTTCCGTGAGAAAAAGTGGCGTTTGGGAACCTGCCACTGAGGAACCGCACATTGAACAAACTCACGGAAGGGGGCCGAGTCTATCAACTGAAAAGGCAGCAGTTGAAGTGCTAGCAATTTAGCCAAGCTAGCATTCAACCGCTGGGCATGTGGATGGCTGGGAGTATACTTCTTTCGACGGTCCAGCAGCTGGGGCAGGGAAATTTGCCTGCTACAATCGGACGTCGGTGTACTGCAAGTACTTGGTTGTGACACACCTAATTCTACACCTTCAGTCCTCTCAGAGCAGCTTTCAGAGAGGACTGAAGATATAGTGGGGATGGAGATCCCAGCTGATGAGGAGCAAGGAGAGGTCCGCTTTGTTCTTTGGTGTGGGTCTTTTATGTGTGCTTGCCAACGAGCTGCATGGCAGGTCGACATATGTCTGCTCATGCTTGTGGTGCCCAAGCGGCTGATGTTTTGGCCACGCGAGATACGCTTGAGACAAATATTGCAAATAGCAGTGGTGCGATCTGATGCACTCGTCTCAAAAAAGGCCCACACCAAAGAACTTTTGTGATAACGTGCAGAGGCAGCGCCCTGCACAGGCGGAGCTCTGCGGTGTGGTACAGTTGCTGTGCTGGCCTCTAGCTGGCCTCCAGGGGGCATCCTGCCTCGTTGGACATGTGACGCTGCATCCTCCTCCTCCTCCTCCTCTCTCCCTTCAGGCACCCACGTGGAGTCAGTGACCTCATCATCCCCTCCCTCTTCACCACTAGAGCAAACCTGGCAGTAAGCTGCAGCTGGTGGAACACTACTGCCAGATTGCTGTCCTTCAGCATCCCCTCTCTCTGTGCGCACACTACTGACTTCCTCAAGCTGGGTATCATCATCCGAGCCTTCGAATCGTTGGGCATCCTCCTGGAGCATGTACCCAACACTGTGCTCAAACAGTTCGGGGGACTCCTCAGGAGGACATGGTGGGTCTAGGGAAGGGGTGGCTGATGATGCCATTGAGTACGCGTTGGCAGCTGCTCTGCCAGTACCCTGAGCCTGGGTGAGAGAGGATGAGGAGGATGAGGAGGGCTTGGTCATCCATTCTACCAAGCCTTCGGCATGATGCGGCTCCACATGTCCAGCTGCCGAAAACAAAGACAAGCGTGTCCCATGGCCACGTGCTGATGACGATGCACGACCACGTCCACGGCCAGCACTGTTGTCTCTAGAAACAGAGCCTGCCTGCCCTGTGTTCTTGCCTCGGCACGCTCTGCCTCTCCTTGGCGGTCTTCCAGCCATTGTAGTCGGTAGTGTATATAGTATAAAAAATAGAACTCCTATGTGTGCTCACAACACACTGTAGGTCCTATGGGTGCTGACACTAACACACTATAGGTACTATGTGTGCTGCTGACAAGAAAATATAGGAGCTCTGTTTGCTGCCACTAACACACTAGAAGTCCTATTGGTGCTTCTGAGATGAAAATATAGGAGCTCTGTGTGATGCCACTAACACACTAGAAGTCCTATGGGTGCTGCTGAGAAGAAAATATAGGAGCTCTGTGTGATGCCACTAACACACTAGAAGTCCTATGGGTGCTTCTGAGATGAAAATATAGGAACTCTGTGTGATACCACTAACACACTAGAAGTCCTATGGGTGCTTCTGAGAAGAAAATATAGGAGCTCTGTTTGCTGCCACTAACACACTAGAAGTCCTATGGGTGCTGCTGAGAAGAAAATATAGGAGCTCTGTGTGATGCCACTAACACACTAGAAGTCCTATGGGTGCTTCTGAGATGAAAATATAGGAGCTCTGTGTGATGCCACTAACACACTAGAAGTCCTATGGGTGCTGCTGAGAAGAAAATATAGGAGCTATGTGTGATGCCACTAACACACTAGAAGTCCTATGGGTGCTTCTGAGATGAAAATATAGGAGCTCTGTGTGATGCCACTAACACACTAGAAGTCCTATGGGTGCTTCTGAGATGAAAATATAGGAGCTCTGTTTGCTGCCACTAACACACTTGAAGTCCTATGGGTGCTTCTGAGAAGAAAATATAGGAGCTCTGTTTGCTGCCACTAACACACTAGAAGTCCTATGGGTGCTGCTGAGAAGAAAATATAGGAGCTCTGTGTGATGCCACTAACACACTAGAAGTCCTATGGGTGCTGCTGAGAAGAAAATATAGGAGCTCTGTTTGCTGCCACTAACACACTAGAAGTCCTATGGGTGCTGCTGAGAAGAAAATATAGGAGCTCTGTGTGATGCCACTAACACACTAGAAGTCCTATGGGTGCTTCTGAGATGAAAATATAGGAGCTCTGTGTGATGCCACTAACACACTAGAAGTCCTATGGGTGCTGCTGAGAAGAAAATATAGGAGCTCTGTGTGATGCCACTAACACACTAGAAGTCCTATGGGTGCTTCTGAGATGAAAATATAGGAACTCTGTGTGATGCCACTAACACACTAGAAGTCCTATGGGTGCTGCTGAGAAGAAAATATAGGAGCTCTGTTTGCTGCCACTAACACACTAGAAGTCCTATGGGTGCTGCTGAGAAGAAAATATAGGAGCTCTGTGTGATGCCACTAACACACTAGAAGTCCTATGGGTGCTTCTGAGATGAAAATATAGGAGCTCTGTGTGATGCCACTAACACACTAGAAGTCCTATGGGTGCTGCTGAGAATAAAATATAGGAGCTATGTGTGATGCCACTAACACACTAGAAGTCCTATGGGTGCTTCTGAGATGAAAATATAGGAACTCTGTGTGATGCCACTAACACACTAGAAGTCCTATGGGTGCTGCTGAGAAGAAAATATAGGAGCTCTGTTTGCTGCCACTAACACACTAGAAGTCCTATGGGTGCTTCTGAGAAGAAAATATAGGAGCTCTGTGTGATGCCACTAACACACTAGAAGTCCTATGGGTGCTGCTGAGAAGAAAATATAGGAGCTCTGTGTGATGCCACTAACACACTAGAAGTCCTATGGGTGCTGCTGAGAAGAAAATATAGGAGCTCTGTGTGATGCCACTAACACACTAGAAGTCCTATGGGTGCTGCTGAGAAGAAAATATAGGAGCTCTGTTTGCTGCCACTAACACACTAGAAGTCCTATGGGTGCTTCTGAGAAGAAAATATAGGAGCTCTGTGTGATGCCACTAACACACTAGAAGTCCTATGGGTGCTGCTGAGAAGAAAATATAGGAGCTCTGTGTGATGCCACTAACACACTAGAAGTCCTATGGGTGCTGCTGAGAAGAAAATATAGGAGCTCTGTTTGCTGCCACTAACACACTAGAAGTCCTATGGGTGCTTCTGAGATGAAAATATAGGAGCTCTGTGTGATGCCACTAACACACTAGAAGTCCTATGGGTGCTGCTGAGAAGAAAATATAGGAGCTCTGTTTGCTGCCACTAACACACTAGAAGTCCTATGGGTGCTGCTGAGAAGAAAATATAGGAGCTCTGTGTGATGCCACTAACACACTAGAAGTCCTATGGGTGCTGCTGAGAAGAAAATATAGGAGCTCTGTTTGCTGCCACTAACACACTAGAAGTCCTATGGGTGCTTCTGAGAAGAAAATATAGGAGCTCTGTGTGATGCCACTAACACACTAGAAGTCCTATGGGTGCTGCTGAGAAGAAAATATAGGAGCTCTGTGTGATGCCACTAACACACTAGAAGTCCTATGGGTGCTGCTGAGAAGAAAATATAGGAGCTCTGTGTGATGCCACTAACACACTAGAAGTCCTATGGGTGCTGCTGAGAAGAAAATATAGGAGCTCTGTTTGCTGCCACTAACACACTAGAAGTCCTATGGGTGCTTCTGAGAAGAAAATATAGGAGCTCTGTGTGATGCCACTAACACACTAGAAGTCCTATGGGTGCTGCTGAGAAGAAAATATAGGAGCTCTGTGTGATGCCACTAACACACTAGAAGTCCTATGGGTGCTGCTGAGAAGAAAATATAGGAGCTCTGTTTGCTGCCACTAACACACTAGAAGTCCTATGGGTGCTTCTGAGATGAAAATATAGGAGCTCTGTGTGATGCCACTAACACACTAGAAGTCCTATGGGTGCTGCTGAGAAGAAAATATAGGAGCTCTGTTTGCTGCCACTAACACACTAGAAGTCCTATGGGTGCTGCTGAGAAGAAAATATAGGAGCTCTGTGTGATGCCACTAACACACTAGAAGTCCTATGGGTGCTGCTGAGAAGAAAATATAGGAGCTCTGTTTGCTGCCACTAACACACTAGAAGTCCTATGGGTGCTTCTGAGATGAAAATATAGGAGCTCTGTGTGATGCCACTAACACACTAGAAGTCCTATGGGTGCTGCTGAGAAGAAAATATAGGAGCTCTGTTTGCTGCCACTAACACACTAGAAGTCCTATGGGTGCTGCTGAGAAGAAAATATAGGAGCTCTGTGTGATGCCACTAACACACTAGAAGTCCTATGGGTGCTGCTGAGAAGAAAATATAGGAGCTCTGTTTGCTGCCACTAACACACTAGAAGTCCTATGGGTGCTGCTAAGAAGAAAATATAGGAGCTCTGTGTGATGCCACTAACACACTAGAAGTCCTATGGGTGCTTCTGAGATGAAAATATAGGAGCTCTGTGTGATGCCACTAACACACTAGAAGTCCTATGGGTGCTGCTGAGAAGAAAATATAGGAGCTCTGTGTGATGCCACTAACACACTAGAAGTCCTATGGGTGCTTCTGAGATGAAAATATAGGAACTCTGTGTGATGCCACTAACACACTAGAAGTCCTATGGGTGCTGCTGAGAAGAAAATATAGGAGCTCTGTTTGCTGCCACTAACACACTAGAAGTCCTATGGGTGCTTCTGAGAAGAAAATATAGGAGCTCTGTGTGATGCCACTAACACACTAGAAGTCCTATGGGTGCTTCTGAGATGAAAATATAGGAACTCTGTGTGATGCCACTAACACACTAGAAGTCCTATGGGTGCTGCTGAGAAGAAAATATAGGAGCTCTGTTTGCTGCCACTAACACACTAGAAGTCCTATGGGTGCTGTTGAGAAGAAAATATAGGAGCTCTGTGTGATGCCACTAACACACTAGAAGTCCTATGGGTGCTGCTGAGAAGAAAATATAGGAGCTCTGTTTGCTGCCACTAACACACTAGAAGTCCTATGGGTGCTTCTGAGATGAAAATATAGGAGCTCTGTGTGATGCCACTAACACACTAGAAGTCCTATGGGTGCTGCTGAGAAGAAAATATAGGAGCTCTGTTTGCTGCCACTAACACACTAGAAGTCCTATGGGTGCTGCTGAGAAGAAAATATAGGAGCTCTGTGTGATGCCACTAACACACTAGAAGTCCTATGGGTGCTGCTGAGAAGAAAATATAGGAGCTCTGTTTGCTGCCACTAACACACTAGAAGTCCTATGGGTGCTGCTGAGAAGAAAATATAGGAGCTCTGTGTGATGCCACTAACACACTAGAAGTCCTATGGGTGCTTCTGAGATGAAAATATAGGAGCTCTGTGTGATGCCACTAACACACTAGAAGTCCTATGGGTGCTGCTGAGAAGAAAATATAGGAGCTCTGTGTGATGCCACTAACACACTAGAAGTCCTATGGGTGCTTCTGAGATGAAAATATAGGAACTCTGTGTGATGCCACTAACACACTAGAAGTCCTATGGGTGCTGCTGAGAAGAAAATATAGGAGCTCTGTTTGCTGCCACTAACACACTAGAAGTCCTATGGGTGCTTCTGAGAAGAAAATATAGGAGCTCTGTGTGATGCCACTAACACACTAGAAGTCCTATGGGTGCTTCTGAGATGAAAATATAGGAACTCTGTGTGATGCCACTAACACATTAGAAGTCCTATGGGTGCTGCTAAGAAGAAAATATAGGAGCTCTGTTTGCTGCCACTAACACACTAGAAGTCCTATGGGTGCTTCTGAGAAGAAAATATAGGAGCTCTGTGTGATGCCACTAACACACTAGAAGTCCTATGGGTGCTTCTGAGATGAAAATATAGGAACTCTGTGTGATGCCACTAACACATTAGAAGTCCTATGGGTGCTGCTGAGAAGAAAATATAGGAGCTCTGTTTGCTGCCACTAACACACTAGAAGTCCTATGGGTGCTGCTGAGAAGAAAATATAGGAGCTCTGTGTGATGCCACTAACACACTAGAAGTCCTATGGGTGCTGCTGAGAAGAAAATATAGGAGCTCTGTTTGCTGCCACTAACACACTAGAAGTCCTATGGGTGCTGCTGAGAAGAAAATATAGGAGCTCTGTTTGCTGCCACTAACACACTAGAAGTCCTATGGGTGCTGCTGAGAAGAAAATATAGGAGCTCTGTGTGATGCCACTAACACACTAGAAGTCCTATGGGTGCTGCTGAGAAGAAAATATAGGAGCTCTGTTTGCTGCCACTAACACACTAGAAGTCCTATGGGTGCTGCTGAGAAGAAAATATAGGAGCTCTGTGTGATGCCACTAACACACTAGAAGTCCTATGGGTGCTTCTGAGATGAAAATATAGGAGCTCTGTGTGATGCCACTAACACACTAGAAGTCCTATGGGTGCTGCTGAGAAGAAAATATAGGAGCTCTGTGTGATGCCACTAACACACTAGAAGTCCTATGGGTGCTTCTGAGATGAAAATATAGGAGCTCTGTGTGATGCCACTAACACACTAGAAGTCCTATGGGTGCTGCTGAGAAGAAAATATAGGAGCTCTGTTTGCTGCCACTAACACACTAGAAGTCCTATGGGTGCTTCTGAGATGAAAATATAGGAGCTCTGTGTGATGCCACTAACACACTAGAAGTCCTATGGGTGCTGCTGAGAAGAAAATATAGGAGCTCTGTTTGCTGCCACTAACACACTAGAAGTCCTATGGGTGCTGCTGAGAAGAAAATATAGGAGCTCTGTGTGATGCCACTAACACACTAGAAGTCCTATGGGTGCTGCTGAGAAGAAAATATAGGAGCTCTGTTTGCTGCCACTAACACACTAGAAGTCCTATGGGTGCTGCTGAGAAGAAAATATAGGAGCTCTGTGTGATGCCACTAACACACTAGAAGTCCTATGGGTGCTTCTGAGATGAAAATATAGGAGCTCTGTGTGATGCCACTAACACACTAGAAGTCCTATGGGTGCTGCTGAGAAGAAAATATAGGAGATCTGTGTGATGCCACTAACACACTAGAAGTCCTATGGGTGCTTCTGAGATGAAAATATAGGAACTCTGTGTGATGCCACTAACACACTAGAAGTCCTATGGGTGCTGCTGAGAAGAAAATATAGGAGCTCTGTTTGCTGCCACTAACACACTAGAAGTCCTATGGGTGCTTCTGAGAAGAAAATATAGGAGCTCTGTGTGATGCCACTAACACACTAGAAGTCCTATGGGTGCTTCTGAGATGAAAATATAGGAACTCTGTGTGATGCCACTAACACATTAGAAGTCCTATGGGTGCTGCTAAGAAGAAAATATAGGAGCTCTGTTTGCTGCCACTAACACACTAGAAGTCCTATGGGTGCTTCTGAGAAGAAAATATAGGAGCTCTGTGTGATGCCACTAACACACTAGAAGTCCTATGGGTGCTTCTGAGATGAAAATATAGGAACTCTGTGTGATGCCACTAACACATTAGAAGTCCTATGGGTGCTGCTGAGAAGAAAATATAGGAGCTCTGTTTGCTGCCACTAACACACTAGAAGTCCTATGGGTGCTGCTGAGAAGAAAATATAGGAGCTCTGTGTGATGCCACTAACACACTAGAAGTCCTATAGGTGCTGCTGAGAAGAAAATATAGGAGCTCTGTTTGCTGCCACTAACACACTAGAAGTCCTATGGGTGCTGCTGAGAAGAAAATATAGGAGCTCTGTTTGCTGCCACTAACACACTAGAAGTCCTATGGGTGCTGCTGAGAAGAAAATATAGGAGCTCTGTGTGATGCCACTAACACACTAGAAGTCCTATGGGTGCTGCTGAGAAGAAAATATAGGAGCTCTGTTTGCTGCCACTAACACACTAGAAGTCCTATGGGTGCTGCTGAGAAGAAAATATAGGAGCTCTGTTTGCTGCCACTAACACACTAGAAGTCCTATGGGTGCTTCTGAGAAGAAAATATAGGAGCTCTGTGTGATGCCACTAACACACTAGAAGTCCTATGGGTGCTGCTGAGAAGAAAATATAGGAGCTCTGTGTGATGCCACTAACACACTAGAAGTCCTATGGGTGCTGCTGAGAAGAAAATATAGGAGCTCTGTTTGCTGCCACTAACACACTAGAAGTCCTATGGGTGCTTCTGAGATGAAAATATAGGAGCTCTGTGTGATGCCACTAACACACTAGAAGTCCTATGGGTGCTTCTGAGAAGAAAATATAGGAGCTCTGTGTGATGCCACTAACACACTAGAAGTCCTATGGGTGCTTCTGAGATGAAAATATAGGAACTCTGTGTGATGCCACTAACACATTAGAAGTCCTATGGGTGCTGCTGAGAAGAAAATATAGGAGCTCTGTTTGCTGCCACTAACACACTAGAAGTCCTATGGGTGCTGCTGAGAAGAAAATATAGGAGCTCTGTGTGATGCCACTAACACACTAGAAGTCCTATGGGTGCTGCTGAGAAGAAAATATAGGAGCTCTGTTTGCTGCCACTAACACACTAGAAGTCCTATGGGTGCTGCTGAGAAGAAAATATAGGAGCTCTGTTTGCTGCCACTAACACACTAGAAGTCCTATGGGTGCTGCTGAGAAGAAAATATAGGAGCTCTGTGTGATGCCACTAACACACTAGAAGTCCTATGGGTGCTGCTGAGAAGAAAATATAGGAGCTCTGTTTGCTGCCACTAACACACTAGAAGTCCTATGGGTGCTGCTGAGAAGAAAATATAGGAGCTCTGTTTGCTGCCACTAACACACTAGAAGTCCTATGGGTGCTGTTGGGGTGCAATGCTGTGCTAACAGCACTGCGGTTGGTACTACTGCAATACTGTACTAACAGTAAGCACGCACCAGACTAATCCCCAGCAGCAGCTAATAACACGCTAACTGTGCAATCAGCAGCAATGAACGATCAATGACTTAGGTAGCAATGGTTTAGCAAAGAAATAGCCAATGGTTTAGCAAAGAAGAGCAAATCTTTCAGTATCAAGCAAAGACAGAATCAGCAGACTGATCTCTCCTAAAGCCGGAACTCATGTGACCGGGGCCGATGGCGTGGCGGCCTTTTAAATGGTGGGGCATGTACTAAAGCCCCTGAGCTGTAATTGGCTACAGGCGTCCTGCCTGTAGCCAATTATTGCTCTCCGAGTTTCGGGCGCTGTGATTGGCCAAGCATGCGGGGTCACAGTGCATGCTTGGCCAATCATCAGCCAGCAATGCACTGCGCCGGCCGCGCCGGCCGCAATGCATTGCGGGGCCGCTCGCATCACACGAATGTGATGCGAACGGCCCAAATAGTTCTGGGCTCGACGAGCGAGCGAACGCCCGGTGCTCGATTCGAACATGGGTTCGAATCGAGCACCGGGCCCATCCCTAGTCAGGAGTGACATTGAAGTCTCCGCACCATAAAATCCCCCTGTGTTGGGTTGCTGTTACCTTCTTGTGAATTTTAGGGAGAAAGCGTATTTAATGGACGTTTGGTGCATAGACAATTACTCTGCAGTTGGAATGGGAGAGAATTATTGATGGCAACAAGAATCCTGTTTTCCTTTACAGGAGCGGAAGCTGTATAGATCTTGGTAAAGTTCTTGTTGCTACAGGAGGGTGAGTTGGATGCTTGAAAATGGGTTTCCTGCACACACAGGATGTCACATTGATTTTGATTGGCCAGTTGCCAGATTGATGCTCTTTTTGGCGGGTGATTAAGGCCCTTGGCATTAATGGAAATGAATTTGGTGGCCATAACTCTGTATAGCTTCTCAGAAGAGGCAGTGGAGTTTGAGATATAGCAACAAAGTTACTGGAGGAGGTATACAAAGTTCCTGTCAGGGAGATACTGAGAGCGTTGAGGCAATAGCGGTCTTCAACGAGGATTAGCAATATATAGGTATAGAGCTTATGATGTAGGCAACCAAATGTAGGTTAGTAACATAAATGGTGGTGAAACAAAACAAACAAGAGTAGGACCTATGTCCCTTAGCCATTCCTATGCAGCTGGTACAATTTGTACCAAGGAAGAGCAACAGTGGTGTTCAGAGTTCCAAAGGCTGAATAAGGCCACTCACTGAGTAGTACGACATCTGGGTTAAAAACCCCTCGGCTGCTTAGTGACAAGGCCGCACTATGTTATTGCGTTGTGGGAGTGGGTGAGTTTGATGTTACACTCTGCCGCTGTGTTCCATAGGAGTAGAGGTAGAGGTGTCAGGAAATATGCCCCATTCAACTAAGAGGCTCAGTCCCACTTGAAGGAAAGGCACACTATGTTTGGAGCCGTTGTATGTGATTATCATTTTGGCTGGGACAGCCCACTGATATTGAATGTGGTGATTGCGTGGGGCTTTTGTTATTGTGTTGAGCTGTCTGCAACATTGCAGTGTATGTTGGGATAAATCCGCAAAAAGTTGCAGGGAAGTGTATGGATCAGGCAGGGATCACAGGGATCTTGATTTTTGCATAGGTTGTTCTTTCACATGAAAGAAATTAATGCAGAGCACATCTCCTGGCACCGTGTTGGGTAGAAACGAGGGTTTGGGAAGCCTATGATTCCAATTGACGATCAATTCTATGTACTTCAAGTCTGGTAGTAAAGCTTTTATCAGACTCCTGACATAAGAGGGCGGGTCTATTGCTTGCACTGATTCAGGTATGCCACGAATCTTAGCATTATTGCGGCGCGATCTGTCCTCAATGTCAGCCAATTTGTCTTTGATCCATTTTTGCTCTTCTACATGCTAATCGTGGGCATCAATGAGATCATTGACAATTGTGGCTACTTCCCCCATGTTAGTTTTAATATGTAATACCCTGTCTTCCAGAACAGTCATGTTATTATCATATTTATGTAGAAAGGATAGAATATCTGACTGCAGGGAGCTCCTCAAAGTTACAAGCATCTATTTTAAGGTGGTGTCTATAACTGGCTAACCTAGGGTAGAAAATTCAGTAATTGGGTCAGGTTTTGTGTTTTGGGGGCCCTGTGAGGGGGATATATGTCTTACCTCATGTACAGCTGGTGCCAGAGAGTCCAGCCTCATCTGAGCCTTTGCTGGGCTGCCTGTGGTGGGTGTTCCTGAGAGTGAGGTTGATGAGTCAGGGATGAAAAGCATGTTATCCTCCGATCCCAGAGGTGGCTGTGTCCCCAGTGGTTGCTGCTGAGAAGGGGAAGCCACGGGCGGCTTGTCAGATGACCCGGCCTCAACACCATCTTGGCTGCGCCACCTGGCCAGTTGGAATATGAAGGCCATGAGTTTTTGTGGGCGGTATTCCTCTTTTCTTTAGTGCGACATGTCACCACGGAGGGAGAGGATGTACGGGCAAGCCGTTAGTGCTCAATCTGGGCCACGAGGTAGCAGAGAGACGGCAAAGTTGTTCCGAGTGAGGAGTCTGTGCCTTACATGGCCCTCTTGTCTGCGTGCCAGTCAGGCCCCCCGAGAGTCAGCATTTTAAATGCTGCAAGTTTGTCAGCCCATGACAGGTAGTGTTTACTTAATCTGGTTAAGTCCTGTTGTATGGATGTTAATAAGGGAAAGCAATTGGAACTGTACAAATGGGAGGTAGGAGTCGTTAAGGTCATTCCCAAATAGGAGAGAGAGTTTTTTGCCTAGGGGTATGTAAAATGAGATTAAGGAAGGGATTTTATCTTTGCAGGGACAGAAATCCCTAGAATGTTAGGTTTGGACTTACTTTGTAGCAGGATATGGAATTGAATGTATTTAGCACTTTGTGGACTGCAGGTAGTGGCGTCTAGGGCTTGGCGCCCCAGGACAAATCCATCTGGTCTGTTTTACCAGTGAAGGTAGAAAGTGAAGAAGCCTGTTTGCTATGAGTTTAGCATAAACATTTAAATAAAAAATTAGTAGAGATATAGGTCTGAAGTTCTGGGGGATACTGGGTCCTTTCTAGGTTTAGTCAAAGCACTGCTAGCATTTCATATGGAAAGGATACCTTGGACACTGACTCCAGATTGAACACTGACTCCAGATATGGATTGGAATAGCTGGTAATATTCTGAGAAAAATCCATCAGGCCCTGGTGACTTGTTATGAGAAAAAGTCTGGATAACATCTGTAATTTCTTTAGTGGTGAAGGGTTGGTTAAGAGTATTCAACTCTTCAGGTTATAATCTGGGAAGGGAGACTAAATCTAGAAAATCTATGTTTTTTGGCGTTGGTTTTGGGTATAGATGGGTCCTGTTGCAGGTTATATATGGAACCATAGTAAATACTAAAGGTGTCTGCTATTTCTTGCAGGTTGGGGATTTTTTTCTAGTAGTAGGGGGAAATAAAAGTATAATTTACTGTTTAGCTACTTTCTCTTGTAAATGTTGTGCTAATAGTTTACCAACTTTCTTAACATGATGATAGCAGTTAGATTGAATATACTTAACCCATCTATGATGTTGAGACACCAAGAGTAATCTAAGATCATTTCTATCTTGATTTAGTTTTGTAAGTAGGGGAGGCGTGGGGTTTTGTTTGTGTGCGTGTAGAGAGAAGGAGGTTATCAAGCTTGCTGCATCCTGTGTTTCCTGGCAATATAACCCAATTTTAACAAATGGCCTCTCATAACAGCCTTGTGTGAATTCCACAGTGTAAAGGGATCCGAGGTGGAGGGAGCAATGATGTAAAAAAAACTCTAGCAGAAACTCCTGAATCTTTGATGTATTTTCAGGTTGTGACATCATTAAAACATAATTTCTTCATCTATTAGCCCTCATCTCCACATGGGTCCCATCCACTGTGATGGATACAGGAGCGTGATCAGAGTATGTAATGTTGTCTATGTCAGATCTGCTTACATTTTGAGGTAAAAATGTATCAACCATAAACAGGTCGATGCGCGAGTATGTGTGATGCAGATGTGAAAAAAAGAAGTAGTCCTTTTCTGTTGAGTGTCGGTCGCGCCACACATTGTACAACTGGGAAAATTTTTGAAAATTAGATAAGGATGCTCAAATGGAGCGATTGAGGGAGGTGTCTAAAGTATCCATAAGCTTACAGGGGACAGCGTTAAAGTCTCCACATAGAATAATGTGTCCTTTACAAAAAGGCTGTACTTTATTCCAGATATTTCTAAGGGGAGAATTTGGTTTTACTTTGGGAAGGTATACATTTCTAATCCAGTACGGGGTAGCATTGATTGTGCAGATGAGTGCTAGATAGGCGCCATGTGGATCAAACAAAGATGCATGAAGCTGAAAGGTAATAGTATCTTTAATTGCTATTAGCGTTCCCCATTTTTTGGAGGGAGCGTTTGTGCAATATATATGTGTGTATCTCTTGTGCAAACATTTTGGTGGCTTGCTTGCATTAAAGTGAGTCCTCTGTAGGCATAGTATATCACAGTTGAGCTTGAGCGCCACTATCCACACCACATGATGTTTGGCAGGACTATTAAGGCTCTTTCAGAAAGGACAGTTTAAATTGCATCTTGTAGACCTTCTAGAGAACTTGCCCAGCAGCGTGTGATGTTCTGGACAAGTGTATAAAATGGAAAATGTAATCAAAAGTTACCTGTTGAGCTGTCAGACACCAAGAAGAAATGAGAAAGATGACTGTTCTCTCTGGATGCAGTGGTGATCATGGTAGAAGTAGGCAGGTGATCTTGTCAAACAATCGAGGGGGAAGAATGTGATACTTGACCTACATAGACTTCTGTGGAATGCAGTAATATGAAGAAAACAGAAAGCAAAAAGGTACAAAGAACAAAGAAAATAAAACTCTAACAGCAAATTCAAACGTATAAGAAACAATGGGGTTGATTTACTAAAGGCAAATCCACTGTACACTACAAGTGCATTGCAAGTGCACTTGGAAGTGGTGCCGCGGTAGATCTGAGGAGAAGATCTGAAATGAAAGAAAGTTTTGCTGATTTCTATCATGCAATTATGTACAAGCAAAAATTCTTTTTTTTTTTTCCTGTCATGTCCCCCTCAGATTTACAGTGACTGCACTTCCAAGTGCACTTGAAGGGCACTTGTAGTGTACAGTGGATTTGCCTAGTAAATAAACCCCTATGATCCCTTTGAGGAATCTGTGAGGAGTAACAACCCCAAAACAAGGGGGTGCAAAACATTGAAAGGTATTGATCAGAGATTGCACTGTGTGGGCCTGCCAGAGCTCAATTGTAGTGAAACATTAGAAGAAGTTTACTGGGTCTTGGTTGATCCTGATGGTCTGGAGGATCTGGAGCTGGTAGGAGAGATGTGTCTGAGGTGAAACTATAATTTGACACTTTTCCACAATGCCCTTAGTTAGTTATGTTATCCTTGGTAATAAGTGTGGTTATCTTTCATAATAAGGAGTTTTGCCAAATATCTCCATTGGTATGATATGCACTGGTTTATTGATGGTGGCGAGCTTCCTCCATTGTTGCATTGTATATGCAGAAAGATCAACAAAAATGGAGAGTCCCTGGAGACATTCTGGTTATGGAGCTAAATTTCTAGATGCTGCCACAAACTGTTCCTTGATGTGAAAAAAAAAATGGATACGGGCAATTGTGTCCCTGGGGAGATGTGTGGGAATATGTTTCAGTTTCGGTAGCCTATGGTTGCGATCAATTGTTAGTCCTTTCAATGGTGAGTCGTGTAAGGTTTCTAGTAAGGGATTAGTTAGGTAGGTTTTCAACTCAGGGGGTTTGACTGATTCAGGTATACTTCTTATTTTAATATTGTTTCTTCTGGATCTGTCTTCTAGTTGTGCTAGGATTGACTTGATCCAGGCTAGGTCATCCTCCCTCTCATTGTGTGTGTCTACTAATTCATTAAATGTTGACGCAAATTCTCCCATTTTTTATTCAATGTGTTTGACTCTGTTTCCCACCTCTCTAAGGTCAGAATTAAATTGTTGTGCTAGTGTCATAATATCTAAGTGGATTGTGCTCCTCAGGGACACCAACATGTCCTTTAACCACTTATGGACCGCCCGCCGCAGGAATAAGTCAGCTGTTTGAAGAGGAATACCGTTGTTATGGTAGCAGCTAGCTACCATAACCCCCGGTATCCTCTTCTTCAGCAGGCGGTCCGCTACAAGATAAAAGTGGTCTCTGCGGCAGATACGCCACAAAATCACTTTTTTCAGCGGTGCCCTCCACCGCTTACCGGAGCCGTCGGCAGCGGCAGAGGCGATCGGGTCTGTTCCCTTGCTCAGTATGGAGATGAGTGAGGGGAAGATGGCCCCCACCCGTCTCAATATCACTGCAGGGCGGAAGCAACGTTAAAAGGTCACTTCCGCCCATAGCTCTTAAAGGGACATTTTTTTCTTTTTTTTAGAATGACATAAAATTATTTATTTATTTTTTATTGCATTTTAGTCTAAATATGAGATCTGAGGTCTTTTTGACCCCAGATCTCATATTTAAGAGGACCCTTCATGCTTTTTTCTATTACAATGGATGTTTACATTCCTTGTAATAGGAATACAAGTGACCCCATTTTGTTTAAAAAAAAAGAACAGTGTCAATATAAAGAAAAAAAAGTAAAATAAATAAGAATAAAAAATAAAAAAATTAAACTGCCCCGTCCCGACGAGATTGCACTCAGAAGCAAAAGCATACGTGAGCAGCGCCCACAGATGAAAACGGTGTTAAAACCACACATGTGAGGTATTGCCGCGATCGTTAGAGCAAGAGAAATAATTCTAGCACTAAACCTCCTTTGTAACTCAAAACATGCAACCTGTAGATTTTTTTAAACATCGCCTATGGAGATTTTTAAGGGTCAAAGTTTGTCTCCATTTCACGAGCGGGCGCAACTTTGAAGCGTGACATGTTGGGTATCAATTTACTCGGCGTAACATTCTCTTTCATAATATAAAATTGGGCTAACTTTACTGTTGTCTTATTTTTTAATTCAAAAAAGTTTTTTTTGTTTTTTTTTTAAAAAAGTGCGCTTTTAAGACCGCTGCACAAATACAAAAAGTATTGCAAAAACCGCCATTTTATTCTCTAGGATGTTAGAAAAAATAAGTATATAATGTTTGGGGGTTCTAAGTATATTTCTAGCCAAAAAAAAAATGGTTTTAACTTGTAAACACCAAATCTCAGAAAGAGGCTTGGTCCTTAAGTGGTTAAGGTAGTGTCCAGGACAGGTTGATCGCAAGTATAAAAATCCAGTATAGAATCATACAGTTCCCTGGTGTCATTTAAGCCTGTGCCAGTCTCACTCACCTCTGGAGCATGCTGAATTGATGGCTGCACTCTCATTTTATTTTTCACAGAGATGGAGGTAGTAGATGAAGCCCAGGAAGAAGAGCCCTTTTGCTAGTTAGAGGGCTGTGATTAGCAGAGTGATGCTGCATGTTCCCCGCCAGGTTTGCTTGCGGGCATTCGGGGAGTGAGAAGAATCACTGGTGGCATCTTGGAGTGCCTGTAGGGCTGGATGAAGAGGACAGTCATCTTCCCCAGTAAAAACCGCCATCCTCCGATGTCCAGTGTTGGCGCTGAGAGCTGTAATCTCAAGCGGTCATCTTCTCCGCCTGTCGGCTGCACCCCCACCACCACCATTTTTTTTTCTTTAATTAAAGCTTAAAATTTAAAGGGATTGAAAAGAACCTTCTAAAATATGTTACCATGTTAAACTTTATAATATATTTTAGTGGTCGAGTTTAGCTCTAAGTTAAACAGCAAGGGGTGTGGGACCGATTACCCTATATTTGTTTATATGTATGGGTAATGTTAGAATGGAGATTAGGAATTTGGTTTTGAATGTATGTGCCCTTTAGAGTTCTAATACAATACAATCTATAAATAGTACAAATTAAATCTTTACGAAATGTTGTGTAAAACAAGCCATTTGTTTTGTTCTTCTTTTGGGTCTCAAAAAATTTATATATAACTGTATATAACTTTCAGTGACTTAACACGATTGTAATAAAAAATTTATAACATATTATATAGCTTAATTAAATATCTAAATAGTTATCACATAATTAAGGATATAGGAGAACAGGCATTTATTTGAGATTGATCTCTGCGGATTTGTGTTTTCTTGTTCCTCTGAATTATTGTATTTAATATGCTGAAAACCATATTCTAATTAATAAAATATAATTCACTTAAATATTTACACATAATTAGAAGAATGTAGAAGGCTGATATCTAGAAAATATTCATTTGGTTAAATACATTACTTTTTAATATTTTTTTTTATATAATTAGTTTCTGAACTCTTTAAAATATACATAATGCTGAATGCAAAATATCAGGAAGTGTGAATTGAAATTGTAGTTTTTTTTTTTTTATGTGCTTTATATTGTTTGAGGCATAACATATTTGGTATCGTAAGAACAGTATAACTGCTGTTTCTAATGTTCTGACCCTTCCATGTATTATCTCAGGGGGGCCTCACACCAGGTATGTAATCTTTAAAAAATGTTCCAGACCTATAACAGGAGTTTGGAGAAGTGGCTTTGGTATGGCACTGTGGTGAAAAAGGGATGTAGTCAAATGGTCAAAGGGGAATGGCAGTCATTTGAATATTTTTCACCTTTGGCATGACCTATGTTTGCATCTTTTCTCAAAGAAATTACATACCTTCTATGTCATCAACTAAAAGAATTGAGCTCTGTCATTTCAAAGCCATTGTTTCTCATTTTTAGGGACTTAATGACTGGAATGGTACCACTGGATTGGCATATGGCCAATGTGGTGCCCATATTTAAAAAGGGATCAAAGTCTTTACCAAGTAACTATAGACCTGTTAGTTTAACTTCTATAGTCGGGAAGATACTGGAGAGTTTAATAAAAGACCACATATACAAGTTCTTGCTGAAAAAAAATATTTTAAGCAAAAAACAGCATGGATTCATGAAAGACAGAAGTTGTCGAACAAACCTGATTTAATTTTATGAGGAGTTAAGTAATACCTTGGACAGAGGGGTGGCTGTGGACATGGTATACTTGGATTTTGCAAAAGAGTTTGACACAGTTTCCCACACACACATGGCTAATGTGTAAGGTAAAGTCTACAGGCTTGGAAAGATCAGGTTATAAATGGTTAGAAAATGAGCTAAAACAAATTTTCATACCTTACATAATACCACGCACCTACTGGATAAAAAATGAAACATATGGTTCACATACTCAGACTACCTTTTAGACCCAAACTAGAATCCCCTCTCACAACCAATTCTTTTATACACGAAAATAACTCCACATTCCAAATTACTACTCAATCATTTATTTTCTGTTTATAATAAATGTAAAAAATAAATAAAAAATAAATAAAAATATAATAATAATCTTTTCCCACAACGCTTTATTCTGTCATAAATCATTATAATTATTGATTGAACATACTGCAATTCTCTGATGTCATGTTTGTACCATTATTTTGAACACAATAAAAAAGTTTGTAAACAAAGAAAATGAGCTAAAAAAACAAATTCAGAGATTAGTGGTTAATGATTCTTACTCTGAATGGTCTAAGGTTATCAGTAGTGTACCCCAAGGTTCAGTGTTGAGACCCTTACTTTTTAATGTCTTTAGAAATGATATAGGGTCTGGTATTAAAAGTACAATTTCTGTCTTGCAGATGACACCAAACTATGCAGTGGATTAACGTCCTTATAGGATGTCTCCATTTTACAAGCCAACCTCAATGCACAGTCTAGTAGGCAACTAAGTGGCAAATGAGGTTTAATGTTGATAAATGTAAAGTTATGCACTTGGGGGCTAAGAATATGCATGCATCATACATACTAGGGGAGTACAACTGGGGGGAATCCATGGTAGAGAAGGATCTATGGGTTTTGGTAGATCATAAGCTCAATAATAGCATACAATGCAAAGCTGCAGTTTCCAAAGCAAGCTAATTTTTGTACTCAAAAGGGACACGTTCTACCATTAAGTCAAAACTACAAGAAATTATTATGAACTTTTAACTAAGTGGTACAGGATCCCAAAGATGTTAGCATTGATGTATCCTTCAACTACAGACTGATGTTGGAGAGGATGTGGGTCACAAGTTTCATTGCTTGTTTCATCATTGTTTGGTGGTTCAGAAAGATCAGTTCAGAAACTTTCCAAAGTCAGAATGAACCACAGGCTTGTCATTCTTTTTTAAGCAGAATGTAGGCAAACCACAGGCATTGCTCAAGAAGATGCCTGAATATCTTCTTGTAATACTTTTTTTGTTGTTTTCTCATTGCTGGATAAAATGATAAAATGTCATTGCTTGGTCAGCTCTGTCAACACCTCCCACTACCTGTGGCTTCATGATGTCTTCCCCACCTTTTGTGTGTACCATGACAGTGGAGGTGTTATGGATAGTGTTGAGCGGACCCGAACTGTAAAGTTCGGGTCCGTACCGAATTTTGGCGTTTTCCCGACCCCGGACCCGGACCCGGATTTTGCGCTGAAGTCCGGGTTCGGGTTCGGATTCGGGAATTTAATGGCGCAGTTAGAAATGCTTCAGGGGCCAGCCAATCACCATTTGATTAGCTGGTGTGCCCTTAGAAGCCATCATAGCCATGCCTACTAATGGCATGGCTGTGATTGGTCAGTGCAACATGTGACCCAGCATGTGACCAGCTTCTATATAAGCAAGAGGCACACAGCACAGATCGTCACTCTGCTTTTAGACAGTGTAGGGAAAGGATCCTGGCTGCTGTTGCTGTGAGGGAGAGAATTATATGATAGGAGTTAGTCCTGATTCTGCAATCTACTGATAGAAAAGATAGAGAAACAGTGTAGTGTAGTGTAGGGGCAGGATCCTGTTTGTGCTTTCAGGGAGAGAGATTTAGATAGGAGTCCAGATTGAGAGATATAATAGCTCAGCGATCTGCATAGGTTTATCTGTTTGTGTTGCAAGCTCAGTGCACCAGCACTGCATTACGTTGAGTGATACACCTATTCCATACTGTGGCTGTATTGTGCTCTTGCTAAAAGACCCATTTCGGGCAGAAAAAAAAAAAAGGCACTTTATTGTGCTTTTGCTAAAAAGACCCATTTTTGGGCCCTAAAAAAAAAAAAGGCACTTTATTGTGCTGTTGCAAAAAAAAAAAAAGGCACTTTGTTGTGCGCAAAAAAGACCTATTTTTGGGCAAAAAAAATATTTTGCAGTGTATATCTCTAGTTGTGTGAAATAACCAATTTCTATATATTTTTCTTGTACTATGCTATACTAAAAAAAAAAAAAACAACTTTTTTTTGAATAGCATTCTCTGCAGCTGTGCGATTCAGCGGTTATATACTGTTGGGGTTGTTGTGCTCTTGCAAAAAACGCCATTTAGGGCCACAGAAAATATTTTGCAGTGTGAAATACACATCTGGAGGTGTGTGAAAAAACAACATTATTTTTAAAAAGCATTCTCTGGCCTCTGCAGCTGTGCGATTCAGCGGTTATATACTGTTGGGGTTGTTGTGCTCTTGCAAAAAACGCCATTTAGGGCCACAGAAAATATTTTGCAGTGTGAAATACACATCTGGAGGTGTGTGAAAAAACAACATTATTTTTAAAAAGCATTCTCTGCACTTCTATAGCTGTGCGATTCAGTGGTTAAATACTGTGGTTGTGTTGTGCTCTTCCAAAAAACGCCATTTAGGGCCACAGAAAAAAAATTGCAGTGTGAAATACACATGTGGAGGTGTGTAAAATAAACAATTTCTATATATTGTACAGTGCTATACTAAAAAAAACAAATTTTTTTTTGAATAGCATTCTCTGCACTTCTATAGCTGTGCGATTCAGTGGTTAAATACTGTGGTTGTGTTGTGCTCTTCCAAAAAACGCCATTTAGGGCCACTGAAAATAAATTGCAGTGTGAAATACACATGTGGAGGTGTGTAAAATAAACAATTTCTATATATTGTACAGTGCTATACTAAAAAAAACAACATTTTTTTTGAATAGCATTCTCTGCACTTCTATAGCTGTGCGATTCAGTGGTTAAATACTGTGGTTGTGTTGTGCTCTTGCAAAAAACGCCATTTAGGGCCACAGAAAATATTTTGCAGTGTGAAATACACATCTGGAGGTGTGTGAAAAAACAACATTATTTTTAAAAAGCATTCTCTGGCCTCTGCAGCTGTGCGATTCAGCGGTTATATACTGTTGGGGTTGTTGTGCTCTTGCAAAAAACGCCATTTAGGGCCACAGAAAATATTTTGCAGTGTGAAATACACATCTGGAGGTGTGTGAAAAAACAACATTATTTTTGAATAGCATTCTCTGGCCTCTGCAGCTGTGCGATTCAGCGGTTATACTCTGTTGGGGTTGTTGTGCTCTTGCAAAAAACGCCATTTAGGGCCACAGAAAATATTTTGCAGTGTGAAATACACATCTGGAGGTGTGTGAAAAAACAACATTATTTTTGAATAGCATTCTCTGGCCTCTGCAGCTGTGCGATTCAGCGGTTATATACTGTTGGGGTTGTTGTGCTCTTCCAAAAAACGCCATTTAGGGCCACAGAAAATAAATTGCAGTGTGAAATACACATGTGGAGGTGTGTAAAATAAACAATTTCTATATATTGTACAGTGCTATACTAAAAAAAACAACATTTTTTTTGAATAGCATTCTCTGCACTTCTATAGCTGTGCGATTCAGTGGTTAAATACTGTGGTTGTGTTGTGCTCTTCCAAAAAACGCCATTTAGGGCCACAGAAAATATTTTGCAGTGTGAAATACACATCTGGAGGTGTGTGAAAAAACAACATTATTTTTAAAAAGCATTCTCTGGCCTCTGCAGCTGTGCGATTCAGCGGTTATATACTGTTGGGGTTGTTGTGCTCTTGCAAAAAACGCCATTTAGGGCCACAGAAAATATTTTGCAGTGTGAAATACACATCTGGAGGTGTGTGAAAAAACAACATTATTTTTGAATAGCATTCTCTGGCCTCTGCAGCTGTGCGATTCAGCGGTTATATACTGTTGGGGTTGTTGTGCTCTTGCAAAAAACGCCATTTAGGGCCACAGAAAATATTTTGCAGTGTGAAATACACATCTGGAGGTGTGTGAAAAAACAACATTATTTTTGAATAGCATTCTCTGGCCTCTGCAGCTGTGCGATTCAGCGGTTATATACTGTTGGGGTTGTTGTGCTCTTGCAAAAAATGCCATTTAGGGCCACAGAAAATATTTTGCAGTGTGAAATACACATCTGGAGGTGTGTGAAAAAACAACATTATTTTTGAATAGCATTCTCTGGCCTCTGCAGCTGTGCGATTCAGCGGTTATATACTGTTGGGGTTGTTGTGCTCTTCCAAAAAACGCCATTTAGGGCCACAGAAAATAAATTGCAGTGTGAAATACACATGTGGAGGTGTGTAAAATAAACAATTTCTATATATTGTACAGTGCTATACTAAAAAAAACAACATTTTTTTTGAATAGCATTCTCTGCACTTCTATAGCTGTGCGATTCAGTGGTTAAATACTGTGGTTGTGTTGTGCTCTTCCAAAAAACGCCATTTAGGGCCACAGAAAATATTTTGCAGTGTGAAATACACATCTGGAGGTGTGTGAAAAAACAACATTATTTTTAAAAAGCATTCTCTGGCCTCTGCAGCTGTGCGATTCAGCGGTTATATACTGTTGGGGTTGTTGTGCTCTTGCAAAAAACGCCATTTAGGGCCACAGAAAATATTTTGCAGTGTGAAATACACATCTGGAGGTGTGTGAAAAAACAACATTATTTTTGAATAGCATTCTCTGGCCTCTGCAGCTGTGCGATTCAGCGGTTATATACTGTTGGGGTTGTTGTGCTCTTCCAAAAAACGCCATTTAGGGCCACAGAAAAAAAATTGCAGTGTGAAATACACATGTGGAGGTGTGTAAAATAAACAATTTCTATATATTGTACAGTGCTATACTAAAAAAAACAACATTTTTTTTGAATAGCATTCTCTGCACTTCTATAGCTGTGCGATTCAGTGGTTAAATACTGTGGTTGTGTTGTGCTCTTCCAAAAAACGCCATTTAGGGCCACAGAAAAAAAATTGCAGTGTGAAATACACATGTGGAGGTGTGTAAAATAAACAATTTCTATATATTGTACAGTGCTATACTAAAAAAAACAAAATTTTTTTTGAATAGCATTCTCTGCACTTCTATAGCTGTGCGATTCAGTGGTTAAATACTGTGGTTGTGTTGTGCTCTTCCAAAAAACGCCATTTAGGGCCACAGAAAATATTTTGCAGTGTGAAATACACATCTGGAGGTGTGTGAAAAAACAACATTATTTTTAAAAAGCATTCTCTGGCCTCTGCAGCTGTGCGATTCAGCGGTTATATACTGTTGGGGTTGTTGTGCTCTTGCAAAAAACGCCATTTAGGGCCACAGAAAATATTTTGCAGTGTGAAATACACATCTGGAGGTGTGTGAAAAAACAACATTATTTTTGAATAGCATTCTCTGGCCTCTGCAGCTGTGCGATTCAGCGGTTATATACTGTTGGGGTTGTTGTGCTCTTCCAAAAAACGCCATTTAGGGCCACAGAAAAAAAATTGCAGTGTGAAATACACATGTGGAGGTGTGTAAAATAAACAATTTCTATATATTGTACAGTGCTATACTAAAAAAATCAACATTTTTTTTGAATAGCATTCTCTGCACTTCTATAGCTGTGCGATTCAGTGGTTAAATACTGTGGTTGTGTTGTGCTCTTCCAAAAAACGCCATTTAGGGCCACAGAAAAAAAATTGCAGTGTGAAATACACATGTGGAGGTGTGTAAAATAAACAATTTCTATATATTGTACAGTGCTATACTAAAAAAAACAAAATTTTTTTTGAATAGCATTCTCTGCACTTCTATAGCTGTGCGATTCAGTGGTTAAATACTGTGGTTGTGTTGTGCTCTTCCAAAAAACGCCATTTAGGGCCACTGAAAATAAATTGCAGTGTGAAATACACATGTGGAGGTGTGTAAAATAAACAATTTCTATATATTGTACAGTGCTATACTAAAAAAAACAACATTTTTTTTGAATAGCATTCTCTGCACTTCTATAGCTGTGCGATTCAGTGGTTAAATACTGTGGTTGTGTTGTGCTCTTCCAAAAAACGCCATTTAGGGCCACTGAAAATAAATTGCAGTGTGAAATACACATGTGGAGGTGTGTAAAATAAACAATTTCTATATATTGTACAGTGCTATACTAAAAAAAACAACATTTTTTTTGAATAGCATTCTCTGCACTTCTATAGCTGTGCGATTCAGTGGTTAAATACTGTGGTTGTGTTGTGCTCTTCCAAAAAACGCCATTTAGGGCCACAGAAAATATTTTGCAGTGTGAAATACACATGTGGAGGTGTGTAAAATAAACAATTTCTATATATTGTACAGTGCTATACTAAAAAAAACAAAATTTTTTTTGAATAGCATTCTCTGCACTTCTATAGCTGTGCGATTCAGTGGTTAAATACTGTGGTTGTGTTGTGCTCTTCCAAAAAACGCCATTTAGGGCCACTGAAAATAAATTGCAGTGTGAAATACACATGTGGAGGTGTGTAAAATAAACAATTTCTATATATTGTACAGTGCTATACTAAAAAAAACAACATTTTTTTTGAATAGCATTCTCTGCACTTCTATAGCTGTGCGATTCAGTGGTTAAATACTGTGGTTGTGTTGTGCTCTTCCAAAAAACGCCATTTAGGGCCACAGAAAATATTTTGCAGTGTGAAATACACATCTGGAGGTGTGTAAAATAAACAATTTCTATATATTCTTCTTGTACAGTGCTATACTAAAAAAAACAACCTTTTTTTTTAATAGCATTTTCTGTAGCTGTGCGATTCAGCGGTTACGTGCTGTGGGTGTGTTGTGGTCTGGCAAAAAACGCCATTTAGGGCCACAGAAAATATTTTGCAGTGTGAAATACACATCTGGAGGTGTGTAAAATAAACAATTTCTATACATTCTTCTTGTACAGTGCTATACTAAAAAAAACAACCTTTTTTTTTGAATAGCATTTTCTGTAGCTGTGCGATTCAGCGGTTACGTGCTGTGGGTGTGTTGTGGTCTGGCAAAAAACGCCATTTAGGGCCACAGAAAATATTTTGCAGTGTGAAATACACATGTGGAGGTGTGTAAAATAAACAATTTCTATATATTGTACAGTGCTATACTAAAAAAAACAACATTTTTTTTGAATAGCATTCTCTGCACTTCTATAGCTGTGCGATTCAGTGGTTAAATACTGTGGTTGTGTTGTGCTCTTCCAAAAAACGCCATTTAGGGCCACAGAAAATATTTTGCAGTGTGAAATACACATCTGGAGGTGTGTGAAATAAACAATTTCTATATATTTTCCTTGTACTGTGCTATACTAAAAAAAACAACCTTTTTTTTTTTGAATAGCATTTTCTGCAGTTCTGTAGCTGTGCGTTTCAGCCATTACGTACTGTGGGTGTGTTGTGGTCTTCCAAAAAACGCCATTTAGGGCAAGATCCTAAATTTGGAAAATATGAGGGGAAGGTCAAAGGGACGTGGTGGCCCCGGTCGTGGTGCTGCTGGTGGAGCTCCTGTTGCAGGGAGAGGACGTGGTGGATCTGTGCCAGCTACACGCACAAGTGAAACACCTTCCTCAGGTGCGAGTAGGCGACCGAGCCTGCGGCGGTATTTTGTCGCGCCTAATGAGGCTGTACCAATGTTTAGGCCAGGACAAGTACAGGCGATAGTAGATTGGGTTGCTGACAGTGCCTCGGGTTCCTTCACATTGTCTCCCACCCACTCTTCTGATGAAAGATCAGAGTTGGCACCTGAAGCCCATGTCCATCAGTCTTTCACCTCACCCCCTTGCAAATCAGCCAAGCAATCTGAGCCCCAAATCATGCAGCAGTCTCTTCTGCTTTTCGATGACTCTGTTAGCAGGGTTTCCCAGGGCCATCCACCTAGCCCTGCCCCAGAAGTGGAAGAGATTGAGTGCACCGATGCCCAACCACTTATGTTTCATGATGGGTACATGGGAGGACCATCGCAGCACGTCTCGGATGATGACGAAACACAGGTGCCAACTGCTGCTGCTTTCGCAATTGTGCAGACAGACATGGAGGGCAGGGGTGAAGACTGGGTGGAAGATGATGTGGAGGACGATGAGGTCCTCGACCCCATATGGAATCAACGTTATGCAGGTGACCAGTGTAGTTCGGAGGAAGAGGCGGTGGTCGCACAGAGCCACCAGCACAGCAGAAGAGGGAGCAGGGTGCAAAAACGGAGCATTCGTCCCCTAGACAGTACATCTGCTACTGCCCAACGCAGCAAGGGACCGAGCACACCAAAGCCAGGTCCAAGGACTTCCCTAGCGTGGCAGTTCTTCACACAGTGTGTTGATGACAAGACACGAGTGGTTTGCACACTGTGCAATCAGAGCCTGAAGCGAGGGATAAACGTTCTCAACCTGAGCACAAGCTGCATGACCAGGCATCTAAGTGCAAAGCACGAGCTGCAGTGGAGTAGACACCTCAAAAACCAAGAAAGGTCTCTGGCTCCTCCTGCTTCCTCTTCTGCTGCAGTCTCGGCCTCTTCATCCACCTATGTAGTGACAGTGGCACCTGTCACCCCTCAAACAGAGGATCTGCCAGCAACAGTACCACCTGGGTCACCAACCATCTCCACAATGTCCCATGGAAGCGTTCAGCTCTCTATCTCCCAAACATTGGAGCGGAAGAGGAAGTACCCCCCTAGCCACCCGCGATCCCTGGCCCTGAATGCCAGCATTTCAAAATTCCTGGCCTTTGAAATGCTGTCATTCCGTCTGGTGGAGACGCAGAGTTTTAAAAGCCTGATGGCATTGGCTGTCCCGCAGTACGTCGTGCCCAGCCGCCACTACTTTTCCAGGCGAGCCATCCCTTCCCTGCACAACCAGGTGGGGGACAAAATCAGGTGTGCACTGCGCAATGCCATCTGTGGCAAGGTCCACCTAACTACGGATGCGTGGACCAGTAAGCACGGTCAGGGACGTTATATCTCCCTAACAGCACACTGGGTAAATGCAGTGGCGGCTGGGCCTGAGGCAGATAGCGGTTTGGCGCATGTCCTTCCACCACCGAGGATTGCAGGGCGCTTCAGTTTGCCTCCTGTTGCTAACTCCTCCTTCTCCGCTTCCTCATCCTCTACCGCCTCCTCATCCATTCAGCGTAACACCTTCACCACCAACTTCAGCACAGCCAGGGGTAAACGACAGCAGGCAGTTTTAAAACTTTCCTGTTTGGGGGAAAATCCCCACACCGCGCAGGAGTTGTGGAGGGACATGGAACAACAGACCGATGAGTGGTTGCTGTCAGTGAGCCTCAAGCCCGGCCTGGTGGTGTGCGATAATGGGCGAAATCTCGTAGCAGCTCTGGGTCTAGCCGGTTTGACGCACATCCCTTGCCTGGCGCATGTGCTGAACTTGGTGGTCCAGAGGTTCCTTAAAAATTACCCCAATATGCCAGAGCTGCTGCAGAAAGTGCGGGCTGTGTGTGCGCACTTTCGGCGTTCTCACCCTGCTGCTGCTCGCCTGTCAGCGCTGCAGCGTAACTTCGGCCTTCCTGCTCACCGCCTCATATGTGACGTGCCCACAAGGTGGAACTCCACCTTGCACATGCTGGCCAGACTGTGCGAGCAGCAGCAGGCAATAGTGGAGTTTCAGCTGCAGCAATCACGCGTGAGTCGCTCTGCGGAACAGCACCACTTCACCACCAATAACTGGGCCTCCATGCGAGACCTGTGTGCCTTGTTGCGCTGTTTCGAGTACTCCACCAACATGGCCAGTGCCAATGACGCCGTTCTCAGCGTTACTATCCCAGTTCTATGCCTCCTTGAAAAAACGCTTCGTGCGATGATGGAAGAGGATGTGGCACAGGAGGATGAGGAGGAGGAGGAGGAAGCGGGATCATTTCAAAGGCTTTCAGGGCAGTCTTTCACAAGTGGCTACGAGGGTGGGTTCCTGCACCAACAAACGCCAGGTACACAATTGTCCGGCAGAAAGGGCACAGTTCTGGAGGATGACGAGGTGGAGGAGGAGATGGAGGAGGAGGAGGAGGAGCCATGTTCACAGCAGGGTGGCACTCAGACCAGCTCGTGGCCATTACTGGTGCGTGGCTGGGGGGATACAGAGGACACAGACGATACACCTCCCACAGAGGACAGCTTTTCTTTGCCTCTGGGCAGCCTGGCACACATGAGCGATTACATGCTGCAGTGTTTCCGCAACGACAGCCGAGTTGCCCACATTTTAACTGGTGCTGATTACTGGGTGGCCACCCTGCTGGATCCCCGTTACAAGGACAACGTACCGTCCTTAATTCCCTCACTGGAGCGGGATCGTAAGATGCGCGAGTACAAGCGCACGCTGGTAGACGCGCTGCTGGTGGCATTCCCACCTGACAGCGGGCGTACGGTGGAAGCACAAGGCGAAGGCAGAGGAGGAGGAAGAGGTCGCCAACGCAGCCGGGGCACCGGCAGCACCTCAGAAGGCAGGGTTAGCATGGCCGAAATGTGGAAAAGCTTTGTCAGCACGCCACAACAACCAGCACCACCAGCTGAGATGGAACGTCTTAGCAGGAGGCAGCATTTCACCAACATGGTTGAGCAGTATGTGTCCACAGGCCTACACCTACTGGATGACGGGTCTGCCCCCTTTAACTTCTGGGTCTCCAAATTGGGCACATGGGCTGAGCTTGCCGTTTATGCCTTGGAGGTGCTGGCCTGCCCTGCAGCCAGTGTATTATCTGAACGTGTATTTAGCACGGCAGGGGGCGTTATCACAGACAAGCGCAGCCGCCTGTCCAGAGCCAATGTGGACAAGCTCACGTTCATTAAAATGAACCAGGCATGGATCCCACAGGACTTGTCCGTACCTTGTGCAGAATAGACATGTATACCGGTGTTGTGACAAAAACTGTCCGGCCATTGGATTGTGCCCGGCCCGTACTGCGCAGGCGCAGCGCTTGCGCAGTACAGAGGACAAGGAGATTCACAAAATCTCCGAAGATGAACGGCGCCTGCGCTGTGAGTGCAGGTTCAAGCCCCACCATCCAAGAGGACATATGGTAGCACATAGTAACAGGGCCCCTCACGGGCTCGCTTCGATCGCGGCCTTGCTTGGCTCGGCTTGAACCACGGATGGTGTGGCCTTCACCTGAACTCAACACGCAGGCGCCGTTAGTCTTGGGAGATTTTTGAAATCCCCTTGTCCTACATACTCAGCAAGCGCAGTACAGGGCGGACACTATTCGACAGGGGACAGAATTCGACACATCACCGGCCTTACCCAGCCATTGTTGTATTTTTGAACCAGTGTTGGCTACCTCGTCCTCCTCCACCGCCGCTTCCACCTACACAGCCACATCCACCGCCACCTCAACCTCCTACTCCATATGGACCTCGTCCTGCTAGGCCAAGATTAAAATTTTTATTTTATTTTTTTGTAGCGCACAGATCCTTTCCCCCTTACCTGCCTTTATGTTGTTGGCTCTTCGCAGGAGGGAGAAAGGCACACCGCACTACCAGCCCGTATCCTCCTATATAAAGAGGTTGAGCGGTGTACTTGACGGGCCGTGTCCACAGCCGGAGTCAAAACTCCTCCAGAGGATGATTCTCACCTCTACTGTAGGTAGAGGCAAGTCCTAAAATTGCCAGTAAAGTCAATGTCCACACCAGCTGAAACTCCAACTCTTATTCTCTCATGGCAAAATAAACTGTACTCAGATAGAAAAGGTTAGAGCAAAGAAACAGGACAGTTTAAGGTGTGGAGGAGGTCCAGGCACAAACGTAGCACATTCACTTCACTGCTTAGGTTTCTCAAACAGTTTTTGGCGCACGGTCTCTGCCACAGACATTGAGGTTGGTCTCTGCCACAGACCGGGTGTACAAGGCCCCTGCCACGGGCCTGGAGAACTTTGGTCTCAGCCACAGACCAGGGTGTATAAGGCCCCTGCCACGGGCCGGTTGAATAAGGCCTCTGATACAGTCAAGGTGACCTTGAGCTTCTCCTTCTACGAACCTAGCCCATATCAAGGGGAAGACATCTCTCCAGGGAGTCAACAGACCATTCCTTCACCGTGACTCCCGCATCGGTCCATCAGAATGATCCTCCCTTCCCTGGAACAGGGTCCCCTACACGAGGCGGCTCCGGACTCCAGGCTTTACTCCCGCCCCTAGGCCTCCATACCCAGGGCAGCAAGAACTCCAGGATAGTACCTCACCCCGGGCTAAAGGTGCCCGAGATGGAACAGGAACACATGCACCCAGGCCGAAGGCACCTGGGCGCGGACCCCACTGGACATCAGCCCCCAGGCCAAAGGTCTGCCCCTTTTATATGCTCTCCCGGCATGCACAGCAGGTTCCCCGCCCCGCTGTACTACTGCCAAGAGGGGACACAAAAGGCGCCACCTGTAGGCCGCAGGGAACTGCACACCAATACTGTCCCCCGAGGACAAAATGGTCCATGAATCCTACAGAATTAGGGTATTTGAGCCTATTTACCACTCAAACACTTTCCTTAAATTTAGCACCCCGCTACATTTTTATTTCAAAGTATTTTATTTTCCCACTAGCTTATCCATTAAATGAAATAATTTATTCCATAAAGGGCATATTCTGGGGCATTCCCACCATACGTGTGGCATCGTGCCGTTGAGTTTCTGAGGTTCTTAATGACTTCCTGTACCTCTTCTGCTGAAAAGGGGGCCTCCAGCATATTTTTTTATTTTTTAATTTTTTTTATGTTCTTTTAAGTTATTTCCTATCCACATTTGTTTGCAGAGCACTTGCCATGTTCTTAACAACATTTTGCTGCCATTTGCAGCCCTCTAGCCCTTTCCATTACTTTTTTAGAGCCTTTTTAGTCGTCAGAAGTCCGGGTCCCCATTGACTTCAATGGGGTCCGGGTCCGGGTTCGGGCTAAAGTTCGGTCCCAAATCCAAACTTTTTTCCGAAGTTCGGCCGAACCCGCCGGACCCGAATATCCAGCTACCCGCTCAACTCTAGTTATGGATTGTACGCATTAAGCAGACATCTTTTTTGTCACGCCATCGCAGTGCCATCACTTTGCCTTTCTGCCAGGCAACCATTTCTCCTCTCTTGAGCTTCTTATTGCCAAAGATTGGCGGCATGTCACGCCGGTTAGCCCTAACGGTTCCATAAGCATCTGTTTTGTTCTGTAGATGGAATACATAAAGTTCAGGAGATGTGTAAAAGTTGTCTGTAGTTACATAATAGCCCTGATTTAGCAAGGGCTTAATCAGTGAAAGAACGGAAGATGTTGCCATTCCATAATTACTGTATTTTGGGTTGAATTTGGTTCCTTTCCCAGTGTATAAGACAGAATTATAAATGTAACCAGTGCTCGATTCACATAGCATGAAGGATTTTATGCCAAATCGTGCTCTCTTTGATGCCATGTATTGTATCCAGCTGAGCCTTCCCTTGTAGGCCATGCTGATATCTCTATCTGGCACATAGCTCTGTTGGAAATTCTTCTGAATCATTTGATATACCTCCTAAATCTTCTTGAGTTTTGGTGCTGAATGAGTAGTTTCATCAAATTCTTCATTGTTTTCAAAGTGCAAATACTTCATTATCATGGAAAATGTGTACTCTAACATGTCCGTGCCAAAGAATGAAGTGGCTAGTAATTTATTGGTTGTCCAATATCACTTCTGCAGGGGTTTCTCCACCACTCCCTGAAGAATTATTAGGCCCAAAAATTACCACTTTTGATGTAAAGGCAAGCTTTTTTGATGCTATGGTCGTTCTCCATTTTCCAGGCAGAAAGTACAGTAAAACAGCAGGCAAGGGCACTGGATAAAGCACTGGGGGGCAAACTGAGGTCAAATTATTTGATACAGTAATGTAATCCAATAAGATTACAATGTATTTTGTTAGTTGTGATTTACACATTTTGAATCTGACACCGGTTCCACCCCCCTGCGTTGCGACGCTCGCAGCGAAGGGAAGCCGGAACACACAGAGCATTGTGCGTAAGATCCGTCCGCCAGACACAGCGGGAGTACATTGCGGGATCCCAGGGACAAGGTAAGTCACCTCTTCCAGAATCCGGCGATGCAATCCCGAGTGTGACTCGGGGTTACCGCTAATGGTGCTGAAATTTATCCCCGAGCCACACTCGGGAATACCGCCAAGGAGGTTAAAGAGGTTCTGAAAATTGATTGTGCATATAGATTTCTGTGACCTTCTTTTCAGGATCCTTATAAACCAAAAGATGTGATATGTAAAGTTCACAAATTCAGTATGCCATCAAGGAAGCTCTTATGATGAAATGCACACTAAACCATATCTGGGCTTTGATGGTGCTCATCAGGGATGACGCGAACACCCCCCTGTTCGGTTCGCACCAGAACCTGCGAACAGACAAAATGTTTGTGTAAACTTTAGAACCCTATTAAATACAATGGACTCGAACGTTCGAAATCTAAAGTGTTAATTATAAAGGCTAATATGCAAGTTATTGTCCTAAAAACTGTTTGGGGACCCGGGTCCTGCCCCAGGGGACATGTATCAATGCAAAAAGAAGTTTTAAAAAGGGCCGTTTTTTCGGGAGCAGTGATTTTAATAATGCTTAAAATGAAAAAATAAAAGTGAAATATTCCTTTAAATTTCGTACCTGGGGGGTGTGTATGATATGCATGTAAAGTGGCGCATGTTTCCCGTGCTTAGAACTGTCCCTGCAAAAAATGTCATTTTTGAAAGAAAAAAATGCATTTAAAACTGACTCGCGGCTATTAATGAATTGTCGGCTCCCGGCAATACATTCAAAAGTCATTGATAAAAAAAAAAAAAAAAAAAGCGTGGGGGTTCCCCAGAATTCAATTACCAGGCCCTTCAGGTCTGGAATGGATATTAAGGGGAACCCTGCCGCAAATTTAAAAAAAATTGACATGGGGTTCCCCCAAATATCCATTCCAGGCCCTTCAGATCTGGCATGGATTTTAAGGGGAACTCCACCCCAAATTTAAAAAAAAATGGCGTGGAGTCCCCCTAAAAATCCATACCAGACCCCTTATCCGAGCACGCAACCTGGCCGGCCGCAGGGAAAAAGGGGGGGACGAGAGAGCGCCCCCCCTCCCTCCTGAACCGTACCAAGCCACATGCCCTCAACATGGGGAGGATGTCCCCATGTTGATGGGGACAAGGGCCTCATCCCCACAACCCTTGCCCGGTGGTTGTGGGGGTCTGCGGGCGGGGGGCTTATCGGAATCTGGAAGACCCCATTAACAAAGGGGACCCCCAGATCCCGGCCCCCCCTATGTGAATTGGTAAGGGGTACATTGTTCCCCTACCATTTCACGAAGAAAGCGTAAAAAAATGTTTAAAAAAAACACACAAACACCTTGAAAAAGACCTTTATTAAAAAAAAAAAAAACATTCCAGCGGTGAAATCCAGTGTCCCGCGGCGATCCCGATGTCCAGCGCTGTCCTTCATTGGTTGTGCCTGAGCGGACCTGATGGGGAACTCCCTCTCAGTATTTTAAATGTATAGACCCGCCCCTTCTAAAGTTCCCCATCAGGTCCGCTCAGCGGACCAGATGCGGAACATGAGAAGGGGCGGGTCTATACATGTATTACCAAAGTGAGAGAAGTTCCCCATCAGGTCCGCCCCCTCGGTATGTCAGACCCGCCTACGTCATTGGCTTGAGCGGGGAACTTCCTTCACTATGTAAATTTAAATTTCAAGGTGTTTGTGTGTTTTAAAAAAAAAAAAATTACGCTTTCTTCGTGAAATGGTAGGGTACAATGTACCCCTTACCAATTCACATAGGGGGGGCGGGATCTGGGGGTCCCCTTTGTTAAAGGGGTTTTCCAGATTCCGATAAGCCCCCCGCCCGCAGACCCCCACAACCACCGGGCAGGGGTTGTGGGGATGAGGCCCTTGTCCCCATCAACATGGGGACATCCTCCCCATGTTGAGGGCATGTGGCTTGGTACGGTTCAGGAGGGAGGGGGGGCCGCTCTCTCGTCCCCCCTTTTTCCCCTGCGGCCGGCCAGGTTGCGTGCTCGGATAAGGGGTCTGGTATGGATTTTTAGGGGGACTCCACTCCATTTTTTTTTAAATTTGGGGTGGAGTTCCCCTTAAAATCAATGCCAGATCTGAAGGGCCTGGAATGGATATTTGGGGGAACCCCACGTCAATTTTTTTTTTAATTTGCGGGGGGTTCCCCTTAATATCCATTCCAGACCTGAAGGGCCTGGTAATTGAATTCTGGGGAACCCCTCGCTTTTTTTTTTTTTTTATCAATGACTTTTGTATGTATTGCCGGGAGCCGACAATTCATTAATAGCCGCGAGTCAGTTTTAAATGCATTTTTTTCTTTCAAAAATGACATTTTTTGCAGGGACAGTTCTAAGCACGGGAAACATGCGCCACTTCACATGCATATCATACACACCCCCCAGGTACGAAATTTAAAGGAATATTTCACTTTTATTTTTTCATTTTAAGCATTATTAAAATCACTGCTCCCGAAAAAACGGCCGTTTTTAAAACTTCTTTTTGCATTGATACATGTCCCCTGGGGCAGGACCCGGGTCCCCAAACACTTTTTAGGACAATAACTTGCATATAAGCCTTTATAATTAGCACTTTAGATTTCTCCCATAGATTTTTTGAATTTGCCGCGAACACCCCAATTTGTTCGCTGTTCGGCGAACGGGCGAACAGGCAATGTTCGAGTCGAACATGAGTTCCGCTCGAACTCGAAGCTCATCCCTAGTGCTCATGTTTTTTCTGAATCTTTCCAGTTACACTTTGGCCCAATGCCAATACCTCCACTCTCTATTGGAAGAGCTGCAGAAATACCTTATCATTGGGGCTTCCCATTTAGCCTTTCTGCTCAGCAGGGAAACAAATCAGTGCTTTACAGGGAACTAGCGTTTAGTGTTGGGGCAAACCGTTAGGGCTGAACAAAAGTGTGGCCTGAACACACAGTCAATATGTTGTTAGGGAGTGGGATGGGGAAGCATGCCGCCACATCCTTAACAAGGGATAAGTCATCAGCTGTCATCGGGCTTACCTGCTGATGGCTAAAAGAAAAAGAAAGTGCAGGTAAAAAAAAAAAACAGCATGGGGTCCCCCTGCCCAGGCACTTCGGGTCTAGTACGGATTTTAAGGGGAACCCCGTGCCATTTGTTTTTTAAAACTGCGTGGAGTCCACCCAAAATCTAGGCCCTTATCCAAGCATGCAGCCTGGCAGGCCATGAAGGGGACGAGATGAGGGAGCGCCCCCCTCCTGAACCATACCAGACTACATGACCTTAACATGGTAGGGTGGTTGCTTTGGGGTAGGAGGGCTCTGCCCCAAAGCACCTTGTTCCCGTGTTGAAGGGGACAAGGGCCTCTTCCCCACAACCCTGGGCTGTGGGTGTCTGAGGGCAGGGAGCTTATCAGAAACTGGAAGCCCCCTTTAATAAGGGGGCCCCCAGATCCCCCCATGTGAATGAGTATGGGATACATGGTGGCAATCAGTGATTTTTAGCTGGACTGTGACATTGCGGCAAACAAATCTGACACTAAGTGACACTTTTTGGGGACCAGTGACACCAATAAAGTAAAAAAATGCACTGTCACTGTATAAATGGCACTGGCAGGGAAGGGATTAACACCAGGGGCGATAAAATAGTTAAGTGTGCTCCTAGGGAGTGATTTCTAACTGTGTGGAGGATAGATGCACTTGAGGAAAAGAGAGATCCATGTTTTAGCTTACCTGAAACACAAGATCTCTCTTTTACACTCTAACAGAACAGAAGTCTTCTTTGTTTACATAGGCAGACTGCTGTTCTTTCTTTCTTCCTAATGATCGGTGGGTCCTGTCGGCCACCATGGCACCGAGACCCGCTGATTGTTTCCCGCTGTGTCCAATAGGGGAGACACTGTAGGGAAGAATGAATGAATTTTAGTTTGGGTCCGGTACCACCTAGTGAAAATTTTCACAGCAGTCTCCCTGATATTCAGAGTTCTTGTGCATTTCTTTAGATTATCCACACATTCCTCCCTATCCAAGGCCTCAAGTTCTAAAGAGCATTTAGATTCCCAATTTGACATTTATTAAAGCTTATCGGTTGAACTCTAGTTGTTGAGAGAGGAATATATTGCAGAGATAAGGCCCTTCCCTCTGGGATTTTGCATACAGATTTGTTCATATAGAGTTGGGTTTGATAAAGTTTCAACCTTAAAATTAGATAAATATAAGTACTTTATCTGCAGGTAACCATAAATTTCACTATTTGGAAAGTTATATTTGGCCTGAAGGGATTGGAAGGAGGTGAACACAGAGTCTTCTACCAATTTATGTAGAGAAAATACCTCTGAAGCAATCCAACAAGTAAAACCATGGGGATTAGTAAATCCTGGGGGAAATGTTGGGTCACCCAAAAAGGCTGCGAGAGGCGGGGCCTGAGAGGAAAGTGTACACTTGTGCTTATAACCTTGCCATAGATGTAGATGCTGAGCAACTAGAGTGTTCAGGGTTTGGATGTTAGTGGAAGAAGCCCCATGTGCCCAAAGGAGACCTGGGAGATAATGTGGGAGAATCAAATCAGATTCAAATTTTACCCATAGTACCCTAGAATTATTATTATTATACAAAATGTATATAGCGCTAACAGTCTACACAGCACTTTACAATGTAGAGGGGGGACAGCACAATTACAGTACAGTTCAATACAGAAGGGACAGGAGGGCCCTGCTCATAGAGCTTACATTCTAAAGGGAGGGGGTGGTGGTACAAAAGGTAATAGATGCGGGGAATGATTTGATGGGGGTGGTTCGGGGACAGTGAGTTTTCAGGGATCTCCTAAAGGTGGACAGGTTAGGGGCTTATCAGATATACCCGGGCCGGGAGTTCCAGAGGATGGGGGAGGCTCTGGAGAAATCCTGAAGGCGAGTATGGGAGGAGGTTACAAGGGAGCTAGAGAGCAGGATGTCCTGGGAGGAGCGGAGTTGACGATTTGAGCAATATCTGCTGATGAGGTTGGTGATGCAGCTGGGGTGCCAATGTTGTGAATGGCTTTGTATGTTGTGGTTAGCATTTTGAATTTTATACAATGGGGTAGGGGAAGCCAGTGAAGGGATTGGCAGAGAGAAGCAGCAGTCACGGATCGGTTAGTGAGGTATATTAGTCTAGCAGCAGCATTCATAATAGACTGAAATGTCAAGGTGGGAAATAATCAAGGAGTGAATAAGTTGCCTTGTGGTGTCATTAGTCAGGAAGGGTCGAATTCTGGAGGTTAAGGTGGCAGGATTTAGCCAGTGATTGGATGTGGGGGCTGAAGGAGAGGTCAGAGTCAAGGATTACACCCAGCACCCTGGCATGTGTGGAGGGACCAATGGTTGTGCTGTTGATCTTAATGGTAAAGTCATGCAGGGGGACCGGGAAGGAGAAAATATAACAAGCTCAGTTTTAGAAAGATTGAGTTTGAGAAAGTGGTGTGACATCCATACCGATGTCATTCAGTACGTTTGAGATCCGTGAGGAGATCGAGGGGGGTGAGTTGAGGAGTGGAGAGATAGATCTGGGTGTCGTCGGTGTAGAGGTGGTATTTGAAGCCATGGGAGGTTATCAACTGGCCCAGGGAAGAGGTATAGAGCGAGAATAGGAGGGGCACGAGGACGGAGCCTTGGGGTACCCCAACAGAACGAGGGAGTGCAGTTTGCTGAGGAGGAGCAGGTGGTCAACTGTGTCGAAGGCAGCAGAGAGGTCATTAGAATACTTTTAGAATTAGGTCATAGAATTCCTTATATGCCACTGTGCCAGTTGCGAGAATCTGGATGCCAGGTAGTAGTGCCATAGATTAGGGGCCCCCAAACACCCTCCATATGCTGAGGTATATAAAACTACTTTGGAAAATCTGGGAGGGGAATCAGCCCAAACATTGGAAGGAGGAAGGAGGATACACGTTGGAAGGAGGATACAAACAATTTAATAATTTTAATGGGGAGGGCTATAAAGCGGTATAACAAGAGGTATAACAATTTAGGCTGTAACCCTGCCTAAAAACTATATATGGTATGATCTGCTCTAAAGAGAAAAGAGCTTGTGTTGGATGGGTTGTGGTGCTACTCAGTCTCCATTAGTATGCACACAACGAAAAACAAAAATGCCCATGGGACTTTTAAAGAGCACACCTCAATATATTTTTTTCTTTCTGTATCACATGTTTTTAAATGTGCGTTGAATAAATCATTTATACCTTTTACTTGGTATGTTTTGAGGTGTGCTCTTTAAACGTCCCATGGGCATTTTTGTTTTTTGTTGTGTGCATATGGTATGATCTGTTTGTTTGAGTTTACCTATCAAAGGGGAGAAGTTTTTTCAAAAATAAAGTGTGTAAATCTGGGGTAAGAAAAATCCCTAGATATGAGAGGGAAACTTGAGACCATTGGAAATGAAAAGTGTGTTTTTTAAACCTGAAATTTGGTGCTTGGGATATTAATGGGCAGACCTGTAAGGATTAGTAATAAATAATAACATGTCATCTGCATACATGCTAAGTTTGTATTGGGAACTCGCTTTAGTGTAGCTTGAAATATCTGGGTGTCTGAGGATGGCTGCTGCTAAGGGTTCCATTGCAAGGGAAAACAAAAGTTTACATAGGCAGACTGCTGTTCTTTCTTTCTTCCTAATGATCGGTGGGTCCTGTCGGCCGCCATGGCACCGAGACCCGCTGATTGTTTCCCGCTGTGTCCAATAGGGGAGACACTGTAGGGAAGAATGAATGAATTTTAGTTTGGGTCCGGTACCACCTAGTGAAAATTTTCACAGCAGTCTCCCTGATATTCAGAGTTCTTGTGCATTTCTTTAGATTATCCACACATTCCTCCCTATCCAAGGCCTCAAGTTCTAAAGAGCATTTAGATTCCCAATTTGACATTTATTAAAGCTTATCGGTTGAACTCTAGTTGTTGAGAGAGGAATATATTGCAGAGATAAGGCCCTTCCCTCTGGGATTTTGCATACAGATTTGTTCATATAGAGTTGGGTTTGATAAAGTTTCAACCTTAAAATTAGATAAATATAAGTACTTTATCTTCAGGTAACCATACATTTCACTATTTGGAATGTTATATTTGGCCTGAAGGGATTGGAAGGAGGTGAACACAGAGTCTTCTACCAATTTATGTAGAGAAAATACCTCTGAAGCAATCCAACAAGTAAAACCATGGGGATTAGTAAATCCTGGGGGAAATGTTGGGTAACCCAAAAAGGCTGCGAGAGGCGGGGCCTGAGAGGAAAGTGTACACTTGTGCTTATAACCTTGCCATAGATGTAGATGCTGAGCAACTAGAGTGTTCAGGGTTTGGATGTTAGTGGAAGAAGCCCCATGTGCCCAAAGGAGACCTGGGAGATAATGTGGGAGAATCAAATCAGATTCAAATTTTACCCATAGTACCCTAGAATTATTATTATTATACAAAATGTATATAGCGCTAACAGTCTACACAGCACTTTACAATGTAGAGGGGGGGACAGCACAATTACAGTACAGTTCAATACAGAAGGGACAGGAGGGCCCTGCTCATAGAGCTTACATTCTAAAGGGAGGGGGTGGTGGTACAAAAGGTAATAGATGCGGGGAATGATTTAATGGGGGTGGCTCGGGGACAGTGAGTTTTCAGGGATCTCCTAAAGGTGGACAGGTTAGGGGCTTATCGGATATACCCGGGCCGGGAGTTCCAGAGGATGGGGGAGGCTCTGGAGAAATCCTGAAGGCGAGTATGGGAGGAGGTTACAAGGGAGCTAGAGAGCAGGATGTCCTGGGAGGAGCGGAGTTGACGATTTGAGCAATATCTGCAGATGAGGTTGGTGATGCAGCTGGGGTGCCAATGTTGTGAATGGCTTTGTATGTTGTGGTTAGCATTTTGAATTTTATACAATGGGGTAGGGGAAGCCAGTGAAGGGATTGGCAGAGAGAAGCAGCAGTCACGGATCGGTTAGTGAGGTATATTAGTCTGGCAGCAGCATTCATAATAGACTGAAATGTCAAGGTGGGAAATAATCAAGGAGTGAATAAGTTGCCTTGTGGTGTCATTAGTCAGGAAGGGTCGAATTCTGGAGGTTAAGGTGGCAGGATTTAGCCAGTGATTGGATGTGGGGGCTGAAGGAGAGGTCAGAGTCAAGGATTACACCCAGCACCCTGGCATGTGTGGAGGGACCAATGGTTGTGCTGTTGATCTTAATGGTAAAGTCATGCAGGGGGACCGGGAAGGAGAAAATATAACAAGCTCAGTTTTAGAAAGATTGAGTTTGAGAAAGTGGTGTGACATCCATACCGATGTCATTCAGTAAGTTTGAGATCCGTGAGGAGATCGAGGGGGGTGAGTTGAGGAGTGGAGAGATAGATCTGGGTGTCGTCGGTGTAGAGGTGGTATTTGAAGCCATGGGAGGTTATCAACTGGCCCAGGGAAGAGGTATAGAGCGAGAATAGGAGGGGCACGAGGACGGAGCCTTGGGGTACCCCAACAGAAAGAGGGAGTGCAGTTTGCTGAGGAGGAGCAGGTGGTCAACTGTGTCGAAGGCAGCAGAGAGGTCATTAGAATACTTTTAGAATTAGGTCATAGAATTCCTTATATGCCACTGTGCCAGTTGCGAGAGTCTGGATGCGAGGGAGTAGTGCCATAGATTAGGGGCCCCCAAACACCCTCCATATGCTGAGGTATATAAAACTACTTTGGAAAATCTGGGAGGGGAATCAGCCCAAACGTTGGAAGGAGGAAGGAGGATACACGTTGGAAGGAGGATACAAACAATTTAATAATTTTAATGGGGAGGGCTATAAAGCGGTATAACAAGAGGTATAACAATTTAGGCTGTAACCCTGCCTAAAAACTATATATGGTATGATCTGCTCTAAAGAGAAAAGAGCTTGTGTTGGATGGGTTGTGGTGCTACTCAGTCTCCATTAGTATGCACACAACGAAAAACAAAAATGCCCATGGGACTTTTAAAGAGCACACCTCAATATATTTTTTTCTTTCTGTATCACATGTTTTTAAATGTGCGTTGAATAAATCATTTATACATTTTACTTGGTATGTTTTGAGGTGTGCTCTTTAAACGTCCCATGGGCATTTTTGTTTTTTGTTGTGTGCATATGGTATGATCTGTTTGTTTGAGTTTACCTATCAAAGGGGAGAAGTTTTTTCAAAAATAAAGTGTGTAAATCTGGGGTAAGAAAAATCCCTAGATATGAGAGGGAAACTTGAGACCATTGGAAATCAAAAGTGTGTTTTTTATATTACAAACGTTTTTTATTTATAGAAAAGGCAAGAAAATAATACATACACATAAAAAAACTCTGCGTATCACATAGTACCAGTTAGACTGCAAACATAAATGTCAACGCAGTGACAAGAAACGAAATAGAGAGAAATCAACAAGCAACAAAAAAAAAATCTATATATATATAAGAAAAATAAAAAAGGTGACGTTGAAGCATCTGAGAGAAGCCGAAGTCGGTTTGTAGAGGATCTACAGGGGACATAGTTGTCTACGTGAGGTGAGGTAAACCAGTGAGGGGGATTATCCTTCTCCCACAGACTAAAGCTGTTGGGGAGTTTGCGTCCATAGCTAAGATTGTGGCAATAAAATATGTCTTTGGGAGGTCCAGGGATCCCACCTACGGTCAAATAGGGGCATCCTATCATTTAGTGTGTAGAGAATCCTTTCCATTATCATAATAGAGTCCATCCTATGGAGGACGGAGGAGATAGGGACAGTAGGGGACTTCCAATGTAGGGCAATGGCCCATAGAGCGGCCAAGCAAATTGTGTGGATAAGGCCTTCCTCAGAGGGAAGCATACCCGGGATATATGCTCCCAGGAGGCACATAGAGGCCGTAAGATGTATTGGAGCACCTGATAGAGCCGTTGCTATAGCCGTCACCTTGGTCCAAATGTGGGACAGATTATCACAGTCCCAGAACACATGCAGAAAGGTCCCAGGCAGGGGACAGCCTCTGAAGCATAGGTCAGAGGTACCCGGAAAAATAGAATGAAGTCTAGATGGTGTATAGTACCACCTGGTAAGTATTTTATACGCTGTTTCTCTGACCGCTAGGGATTTAGACGCTTTGCGAAGGTTAGTCATCATAGTGTCCCAGTCATCTGAGTCAAAAAGTTTGTTGCAGTCAGCCTCCCATTTATGTTTATATGGGACCTCCCCAGGAAACAGTGTATTAATTGCTGATCTGTAGAGGATAGAGATAAGCCCCTTTCCCCTGGGGGAGTCACGGCACATGTGTTCATACGTGGTAGAGGGGGCTGCTGGGGAGAGGGCAAAGTGGGAAAGATAAAAGTGTCTAATTTGCAGATAACGAAAGTGTTCTCTAAGTGGGATTTGTTTATGTGTGCGTAATTGGTCAAATGAAGCAAAAGAGTTGCCCATCTGTAAGTCCGCCAATGTGACCATGGAGTTAGAAATCCACCAAGAGAATCCCTCAGAGTTTTTAAAGGCCAAAGTAAATAAGGGCTCTCCTACAAAGGAGGCGCCTCGGGGAGCGTGGGACACCAGGCCTAGTTTATGTTTGTATCTGTACCATAGGGTAAGGGAGTGAGCAACTAGGGTGTTAAGAGACATAATTTCATGGGCCACTTTAGAAGGGGACCAAAGTAGACTAGAGAGCCTGTACGGAGCGATGGCATGTGATTCAAATTCTACCCAGGGTACATTAGAGTCAGGGATGTTCCATTGTGCTATCTGGGAGAAGCGAGCCGCAAGGAAATAGAGCCAAAGATTTGGCAGGCCTAGCCCCCCAAGTGTTTGTGGGATGAACACAACGTGTCTGGAGAATCTCGGCCGTTTGTTCTGCCAGATAAATTTGTGGATATCTTGTTGTAGCCTATCTATAAAAGCTTTAGGGATCATGAATGGAAGGGCTCTAAATAAAAATAGGAGTTTAGGTAGGAGGGTCATTTTGATCGCCGTGACCCTCCCGAGGAACGATATGTGGTAGGTGCTCCACAGCTTAAGCAGGCTACGGAGACGGGACACACATGCCGGATAATTCGCAGCAAAAATGGAGGACCAATGTGGTGTGATATAGATGCCTAAATATGGTATTTTGTCAGTAGACCATTGCAGGGGGAAGGAGCCCTGGAGAGTCCCACACTGAGCCGGGGGAATATTGATTGGTAGTGCTGTGGATTTGGACATGTTAACTGTGAGCCCAGAGATGGATGCGAATCGGGACAACAGGGTGAATAGATTGGGCAGGGAAATTTGGGGTTGGGTTAGAAATAACATGACATCATCTGCATACATACAGAGATGAGATGTGGTGGAAGCCATGGGGTATCCGGATATATCGGGGTGTTGTTTAATTGCGGTGGCAAGGGGCTCCAGGGCCAGGGCGAATAATAGAGGCGAAAGTGGACATCCCTGCCGGGTGCCCCTGCCCAGTGTAAAAAACTCTGAGCTGCAAGCTGGAATTTTGATTCTAGTTTGAGGGTGATGGTAAAGGGCCTGGACCCCCAACAAAAACTCATCCCGAAAACCAAGCCTTTGGAGCACAGCAAATAAATAAGGCCATAAAACGCTGTCGAACGCCTTATTAATATCCAAGCTAAGAAGGAGGACGTGTTTCTTACATATATTAGCGTCTTGGAGAACATCAAGTGTCAAACGAATATTGTCTGTGATGAGTCTATTGGGTATGAAACCCGATTGGTCAGGAGAGGTTAGTGTTTCAATGATAGCGGCTAGTCTGTCAGCCAGGGCTCGACTAAAAATTTTAAGGTCATTATTAATGACCGAAATCGGCCTATAGTTTTGGGGGAGGGAGTGGTCCTTGAGAGGTTTGGGTATGAGAGACATGTTGGCTAGGGTCATTTCCGAGGGGAACTGTTCCCCCGCAAGTATTTTGTTGAACATGCTAGTGAGACGTGGGAGTAGTATAGGGGCATAATTTTTATAGTAGCTAGCAGTGAAACCATCTGGGCCTGGGGCTACAGAGCGTTTCAGGGATTTGACAACGCCCAGCAGTTCTTCTTCTGTGAAGGGGGCGTTAAGGGAGTCAACTTGTACATCGGACAAAGTGGGAAGGGGAAGTGAGGACAGCCAGTCCCAGGAGGGTGGAGAAGGACCCGATGGAGGGCTAGAAAGGAGCTTGGAGTAAAACTCCTCAAATACGTCAAGGACTTCTTTAGGGTGAGAGACTATTCTGCCTGAGGAGTTACGGATCTTGTACACATGAGGTGGACGTAGTGTATGATTTAATTTGCGCGCAAACATAGCAGATGCTGTGTTGCTGTGAAGGAGAAAGTTTGCTTTGGACCACCTCAATGCTTTTTCGGTCTTAGCTGATAACAGAGTATCCAGGTCTAGTCTCTTTTGCGCCACCAGTCGTGCGTTGGTACTCGACGGGTTGCCTATTTGGGCCTTATGCAGGCGGTCCAGTTCTGTGGTCAGCTTGTAAATTTGCTGCCATCTTTCTTTATTCTTACGTGATGCAATGCTAATAAGGTGACCTCGTAATACTGCCTTATGGGCCATCCATAGAGTGCTAGGGGAGATGTCCGGGGTGGCATTAATCGTGAAGTATTCCTGAATAGCGTTGGATACTTCCTGTCGTATGATTGGGTCAGTTAAAAGGGAGTCATTAAGTCTCCATGTATAGGGCGTATCAGATAGACCTAAGAGGGTTGTTGAAAAGGAGACCATATTATGGTCGGACCAGGGGCAGAGATGGATCATCGACTGCGTGGAGTTGGCCAGAATGATGGGTGTGCAGAAAATGTAGTCCAATCTGGCAAAGGAGTTGTGGGGGTGTGAGTAAAAGGTGAAGTCCTTTGCACCTGTGTTGTGTGCTCTCCAAGCATCGGATAACTGGAGAGTTTGCAGGTTTCTAGTCAGGGATTTAGGAAATGCTAGGTTCAGTCGGGAGGAGGTGCTTCTGTCTAACTGTGGGTGTGCCACTAGATTGAAATCTCCCCCAACAAACATATGAGTCGAGGAATACTTCTCAAGTGTCCTAAAGAAGGTCGAGAAAAAGGTGGCCTGTGCAACATTAGGGGCGTAAACGTTAGCGATCGTGAGTTCACGTCCCGCCACTAGTCCCTTAATAATAAGGAACCTACTCTCAGGATCCTTATAGACCTGCTGAATTTCCATGGGGAATGAATTGTGAAGGAAGATGGCTACCCCCCTACTTTTAGAGTCGTGTAGAGTGTAAAAGGCTTGCTTATATGAGCCATGAAAGAAAATTGGGTGTCTGTCAGTAGCAAAATGGGTTTCTTGTAATAACAGGATTTGCGCCCCTAGCTTTTTATAGGTCGTGAAGGCTTTTTTCCGCTTGTGAGGGGAGTTGAAGCCCTGGACGTTATGTGTAATGCATGTAATCACCATTTGTGCATGAGGAGTGTCATGGGCTCACCTGGGGGGTCTAGGGACCCTGAGATAACCGTGTCAATATCATCCGTCACTGGGGGGTCGTCAGTCTGGGAGAGCTGAGGGTAGTAAACCGCTTCAAGTACATAGTAATAGAAAATACTTCTAAAGTGCTCCAACATCCTATATAGAAAAAACAAAAAAAGTGATAGAGCATAAAAAGCATCTAAACATAGTGCCAGCAATGCAAACATATGCCGGGCAAACAATGGGTCAGGTTGCAAGTAGCAAAAACCTGAAACATTGAGGTAAACCTTGTAAGGGGCAAAAGCACCCTTAACTCCCCGAGTCATATCCAGAGCTCCAAAGGAGGTCGGGATATGAGAGGAGTGGGGCAGCACGGCATCGACATCAACCGAACTAGCCTGCAACAAAATAGAGAAGAAAAAAAAAGGGATGTGCATGCCAGCGTGTGTTGGCTTGATCTAATATCTCATCAAAAGAACTGGGAACTAACATCTTTGAGTAAAAAAGAGTGCTAAAGTCCCGGGAGCAACGTCCTGTGTCAAAATTTAAGGATCCTTTCCCCAGCCCCTTTTAAAAAAAAAAAAAAAAAAGGAGAAAAACAATAAAAAAATAAAAAAGGAAAACAGGGCACATGGGGTATTAGACTGGACGTGGGCCCAGAGAGATTAAGAGTTGAAGATGTACGGATCAATCCGGCTGGGCTGAGTGTCAGCATACTGAGATCAATTGAAGTGAAGTGAAATATGGATCCATCAGAAAAACAGCAATTCCAAAAAAGAGCCCAGTAGAGGGCGCCTAGATGCCAAAAGTGTAATAAGTGTTCAGAAGATATGCAGCAGGAAGAATTCACAAAAGTGACAGGATTCTTTAGCGTTGAAAGACATTATGGCTTGCATCTTGTCCGTGACGTCTGCGATCTCTTCTAGAAGAGGGAGTATTCCAAACGGGTTTTGGTCTAGGAGTAGAGGGTTGACGAGGAAGGGCATCAGCTTCCAAGAGACCCAATTTGACCAGTATCTCTTGGCCTTCCACTAAAGTTATAGCAGTGTAAGTTGTACCATTATGGGGAATGGTAAGCTTGAAGGGGAAACCCCATCTATAGCGAATGTGCGCCTTAGCCAGCACAGTGGTGACCTCCTTCATATCGCGGCGTCTATCCAGGGTAGCTGGAGAGATGTCTGGGTAGATTTGAACAGGGGAGCCATCTAAGGAGATGGAATGGGAGTTGCGGGCGGCCCTAAGGATCTCTTCTTTTATAAGAAAGTCTTTCAGACATAGGACAATGTCCCTAGGGGGTTTATCAGGGGGGGCTTGGGGCGTAAAGCCCTATGAATGCGGTCGCATTTGAACGCTTCTACCTCATGGTCAGGCAGGAGGGAGTTAAACAGCTTATGTATGGCAGGAATAAGATCCGTGGTGGTCTCAGGGATCCCCCTAATGCGTAGATTGTGCCTTCGATTTCGATTGTCGAGGTCTTCTACTTGGGTTTGTAGCTGAATGACCGTGGCATTGAGGGATTCAAACTCTCTGGAGAGATCATTATGGGCAATATTGAGCTCATCGTGCATAGTCTCTAAGCGATCTGTGCGGGTGCCCAGGGCTGAGATCTCTTGCGTCAGTGTATTAGTGCTCTTGTGCAGCTCCGTTTGGAATTTAGTGGCAATCTTGCTATAGATGGACTCTAAGCTCCTGTCCAGGTCCGCTTTGGTCAGGGGGGGGGGAGTACTCACTTTCATGTGCAGCTTCCAGAGCAGAAGTAACGGTGTCCTGCGAATCTTGTGAGGCCTGCAGTGAGGGAGAAGCAGGGCCGTCGGCGCCATCTTGGGACATGATGTAGCGTACCTGGTTCCTCAGCAGATATGTGGTCAGGGACCTCTGAGCGGTCTTGTTTCCCTTTTTCTGCTTTGCAGGCATGCACAACGCGGTCCGGGGGTGATAAAGAGTATTTGTGTCGAAAATCGTGCACTTCTGGCCCCGGGAAGCAGGCTAAATGGTTGGAGTAGTGCGGAGCTACTCAGTCATGCGGCCGGTCCCGTGGATGTCGCGCATGCGCCCCCCAAAAGTGTGTTTTTTAAACCTGAAATTTGGTGCTTGGGATATTAATGGGCAGACCTGTAAGGATTAGTAATAAATAATAACATGTCATCTGCTTACATGCTAAGTTTGTATTGGGAACTCGCTTTAGTGTAGCTTGAAATATCTGGGTGTCTGAGGATGGCTGCTGCTAAGGGTTCCATTGCAAGGGAAAACAAAAGTTGTAAGAGTACTCTTGCCTACTTTAAAAAAAAAATCTGAGTTGCAGCCTGAGATGCTCATTCTTCTTTGAGAATTTTTGTAAATGGCTTGAAGGCATGATAACATTTCCCATGAACCCAATAACATTGTATTATATGGCTTTGTGGATGTCTAAACTTAGAACAGAGGACAATGTTAGATTAGCATCCTGTATAATGTTGGTGGCCAATCTTATGTTATCTGTGATTTGCTGGTCTGGTATGAAACACGCTTAATATGGGGAAATAAGAGTGGAGATTACAGCCGCAAGTCTATTGGCTAGCAATCTACTGAAAATTGTTAGGTCGTTGTTAATGACTGAAATTGGACAAAAATTATCCGTCAGGGAGTGGTCCTTACCAGGTTTTAGGATCAGGGACATGATGGCCAAAAGCATCTAACCTGGGAAGTGTCCACCCTCCAAACTATATTTAAACAAGGAAGTCAGTTTAGGGGTCAGAAGGTCTATATAGGGTTTATAATAGGCTGAAGAAAAGCCACCTGGGCCCAGGGCTGACCCTGACTTCAGAGATTTAACAATATGCCTAATTTCCTCTTCAGAACAGGGTGCATTTAGTGCATTTGTTGGGAGTGGGTCAAAGTAGGGAGAGGGATATTGGCCAATCAATAAAAAGGTCCTGGGGAAATAGATGATGTCAGTTTGGCCAACAGATCTGCATAAAATTTTTGAAATATGTTCAATATCTCAGAGGGATGCGTAGCCATATGGACCGAGGGGGCACGCAATTTGTAAACATGGGATGGTTTAAGAGTTTGGTTGTGTTTCCTGGAAAACATAGCTGTATAGGAGTTACTGGAAAGGAGAATTTTTTTTACTATTTTTACCAGCAAATGTTTTTTTTTTTATTTAGCTGTCAGCAGGGAAGCCCATTGACAGCTGAAGACTTATCGTTTGTGTTAAGGATGCTGCAGCCGGCTTCCCTGCCGCGCTCCTTAACAACTAGCTTATATTCAAGAATGGACTCTCTATTTTTAGATGATTGTCACCTGGGGGCTCTGACTGGCTCACATATCAGGTTGTGAACATGGTCAGATTGTGCCCTGGTTTCAAGCTACAAAAAGAGTTTCTGCAGAAAAAAAAACATGGAACAGGTGCCTGAACGACAACATTCTTGATGACCTAATTGCCTTCCAGATGGAATAAGAGGTGCTTCAATCAAATTTACCTGACTTAGTCAGGAGAAGTCATGATGGGAACTGTTTGGGAAAACCAAAAGGCTGTTATATATGGAGTGCTTATTTCTCACAGCTCCCGTCTCAAGAGGCAGGGCTTATTTCTCACAGCTCCTGTCTCAACAGACTTTGCAGAATATCTTGGCTGAAATGATTGCAGAAATAAACATAAAATGTGTAGAATAAACATAAAAGGTGCCAAACCCCTGAGGATGAAAGCCATCTAGAAATCTTACGCAATGAGCTGTAAAACATTTAGATTAACAGGTACAACAGAAATTAAGATTTTGGTTTCATAAATAGTACGAACATGGCAATAAGGTGGATAGGCTGCTTGCAAGGACCCTATGGTGAAGATGTGAGATCTGTCATGTACATAAATTGACTTCCTCAATGGGAGAATAGGGTCTATCAGTCAGTACAAATAGCAGACCAAAAATTAAGCTTGACTAGGCTATATATATAAGTACCTCATCCATAATTATCATAGTCAAAAAATTTAATTAGAACCTTGCAGACTTTACTGGTACTAAAGTGCCACGGTAAAAGAAATTAAGTAAACAATGTATTTATTACAAAATAGTTTAAAAAAAAAGAATTCATAAAACCATGAAATAAGTGATTAATTGTATGATATAGGCCATACAGTAGAAGCTGCAACAATATCTCTTTGCTATATATTGCTAGATATATACAGTATATAGAAAAGAGATATTGTTGCAGCTTTTACTGTATTGCCTGTATAATCCAATGAATCACTTATTTCATGGTTTTATGTTTTTTTAAAACAATTTTGTAATAAATATTTTTTTTACCTTATTTCGTTTTACCTTCCCTCTTTGGTACTAGAAAAGTCTGCAAGGTTCTAATATTTTTTTTGACAAATAGAGGGAAGTTTTGTCAATTCTATCAGGAACTTTATAACATATATCATACCTTGGCCACTCAGTCAGGTTGTAGGTCTTTTATTCAACATACCATTGATGGTAAATACTCAACACTCAAACTGTGATAGAGGGGCTGAAATGCCCCATTTCAATTGAAGAAATTGAATCTGTCATTAACCGCTTGCCAACCGTGTATATACCGTATAACGTATATACGATGGCATGGTGGCTCTTCTGCACAGGATAATGTACCACTTCCAGGTCAGGACCCGCCGATTGTTTGGGACAGAAGCAGAATGGTGGTCTGCCTATTTAAACAAGGCAGACTGCCGTTCTGTCAATAGGGAAGGTAGTGATCCTGTGTTTCTGCAGGAGTACAGAGCTCTGCCTTCCCATAGTACAAACACCTCCCACACTGTAACCAAGCACATTTTAGGCACACATTTAAACCTTCAATTGTCCCTGATGTTAACCCTTTCCCAGCCAGTGTCATTAGTACAGTGACAGTGCATATTTTTAGCACTGATTACTGTATTAGTGTCACTGGTTCCCAAAAAAGTGTCAAAATTGTCACTTAGTGTTCGATTTTTCTGCCGCAATTTCGCAGTCCCACTATAAGTTGCTCATCGCCACCATTACTAGTAAATATATATTTTTTTAAATTCCATAAAAATATCCCATAGTATGTAGATGTTATACCTTTTGCACAAACCAATCAAGATACGCTTATTTTTTTTACCAAAAATATGTAGTAGAATACCATATTGGACTAAATTTATGAAGAAATTGTTTGTTTATGTTTTTTTATTGGATATGTTTTAGAGCAGAAACTTTTCAAAATTGCCTTTTTTTGTTTATAGAACAAAAAATAAAAACCGCAGGTGATCAAATACCACCATAATAATGCTCTATTTTTGGGAAAAAAGGACATACATTTTATTTGGGTAAAGCGTCCCAGGACCGCGCAATCATCAGTTAAAGTAACGCAGTGCCGTATTGCAAAAAATGGCCTGGTCATGAAGAGGGGTAAACCTTCCGGAGCTGAAGTGGTTAAATGTCTTCTCAATTGGAAGCCTGGGCCCCAATGGAAATACCAAATTATAATATAGTAAATAAATGCTCATTCTGCTTTCTCCTATGAGCAGATATTTCAACTCCCTCGCTTCTTCCTCTTCAATGTTACCAGAAGCTCTTCCGCCTCATGTAGCTGTAATTCGCATAGAGGACAAAGACAGTACACAATGTGCCAATTTTCATCCAATTTCTCTCTTAAAAAGTGAATGTAAAATGTTTTGCAAAGCTTAACTGTTAGACTCCAAAATTTGTTACCAGATATTATCCATCATGACTAAGCTGGGTTTTTTAATGGGCAGGGAGGACAGTGACAACTCTATTAGGGAACTATATTTGATTAATTGGATAAACTCTTTCCCTGTTTTAACCCCCTGTGTCTTCTAAAGTGTTTGACAGGGTGGGCTGGATATTCTTGAAGGAAACCCTCATCACATAAGGACCCAGCATGATGAGCTGGGTTCTTGAGACTTATAGCAAAACTACGACAAGAGTCAAAGCCAACATCATTCTTTTATGTCCCTTTGAGATACATAACGGAACAAGGCAAGGCTGCTCTTTATCTCCCTAACTTTTTGCACTGGTAATTGAGGCTCTGTTTCGGCAACTAAGGTACAATTCAAATATCCATGGGGTAATCGTGGGCTCAACTAAACATTAACTGTTTGGTATGCAGAAAATCTAAATTGTCTATGTCAGTGACCCCTTGCTCTCTTTCATCCCTAATTTAATGGCTGAAATGCAACTTTTCAGAGTTGTCAAACTTTAAAATAAAATTTGCAGAAGCGAGAGATTTTGCCATTGCAACTCTGGCACAAGCGAACTAATTCTCTTAAATCAGCATTTCCTTTTCAGGATAATTAAATATTTAAGTATCTATCTTACATCTAATCTCACATTGATATATGAACAAAACTATGCTACTTTGTTAACACTTTTTAAAAGGGAGCCAGAGAGTAGGAATAATCTTACTGGTACATGGATGGGCAGAATAAATATTATAAATATTGTCATTGAATGTCTTAACAATTAATGTAGTCAGCTAAATTGATCACTTAATCGAATGATGAACCACAGTGCATCTAATATAAAAATAAATTATAAAAATAATTTAACTGACTTAAGATATTATTTCCAAATTCTTTTGCCTATGCAGAAAATTCTTTGAATAACACAAGTATAGACTGCAGACTATGAAAATAAATTAACATGTATTTACAATAAGTTACTTTACAAACACCACTAACAGCTTGATTAATGGGTTGTCGCAGACACTAGATTTTTTTTGTAATAAACTGAAAAAGCCTTGGTATATCTGCTGGATTTAACTAAATATTTACTTTACCGTACTGTAGACATCATAACTTGTTTTTATTAAATTTGGCAGATATTAATCTGCGTTTAACTAACTTTACCCGTGAACCCACTGCAGTAGGATTTCCGCTTGAAGTCCACCTAAAGTTATGCCAGTACAACAAATTAAAATGACCAATTTTGGAGTGTTAGTATAACTAATTAGGCAGCAAATCAGCTAGCAAAAAATTATTGCACACAGAAAAAATCAGTAATTGATATGGAAACTATAGTTATCCTTCCACAAATAGGTGTAGACTTTAAAATGGTTAGTTGGCAGATTCTCATATGATGGCTGGTGAATCATGGGTGTGGTTAGTCTTCTCAAAACGGTGTCTAGCTCGGTTGAAGCTGTATGCCCTGGCTTCATTAAAGTGTGTGAAGTAGATGAGGCGGTGTGTTCAGATCTAAATGATGTTCCTCGGATGTCTCTCGGTAGATGATTGGCATGTGTCCTATCTTGATGGTGAAGTCTGATCCCTCAGTCTACCTGACTTGCTATCTTATTTAGTTGCAAACAATACAATCATAAAAAAAGCCTCAAGGGTGGCCCAGAAGGTGTAACCTTATTCCTTATTGGTGGATTAGTTTACTAACCAATTTGGCATTTATCCAAGCATTACCTCCCTTGACCACCAGGTGGCACTCCTAGGCTAGAAATGTTTCCAGAGAGGACGCATGTTATCCACTTTTGAGACTTTATGGCTCAAGCTGCCTCAAGTGGGAGGGTTGCTCTTGGTGATTCATAAGGTACTATGAGATTGTGCATCCCCTGTTTAAGTAGGAAATGGGAAACAGAGCTGGGAACCTCTTTTTTGGACTCCCAGAAGCTATCTGTACTCAAGAGGACACGTTCTACTATTAACTCAAAACTACAAGAAATTAATTTTAAACTGTTAACTAAGTGTTACAGGATCCCAAAGTTGTTAGCATTGATGTATTCTTCAACTACAGACTGATGTTGGAGAGGATGTGGGTCACACGTTTCATTGCTTCATATTTGGTGTGACTGTCCAATTCTTAAATCATTCTAGAATGAGATAAGAAAGCTGATCTCAGACATTACAACCATCCAATGGTGGTGAAGAATCTGGGTGTTTTTGTAGATCATAAGCTCAATAGCATGCAATGTCAAGCTGCAGTTTCCAAAATGAGCAAAGTCCTTTCTTGTATTAAGGGAGGTATAGACTCCAGAGAGAGAGATATCATTTTGCCTCTGTACAAATCATTAGTTAAGCCCTGTACACAGGATCGGATTTCCTATGGATTTTAAACCGATGAATTTTTCCGTCGGAAATCCGATGAAGCTGACTTCCATCAGTCTTGCCTACACACCATCAGTCAAAAAAAACATCGTCCCAAACGCTGTGACGTAAAACACTCAGACGAGCCAAGAAAAATTAAGTTCTATGCTTCTGAGCATGCATCGACTTGATTCTGAGCATGCGTGGGTTTTTTATCCGATGGAGTTCCCCACAGACGATAGTAATTTGCTATAGTTTTTTTTTCCATCGGATAAATTTAAAACATGTTCTATTTTTTAACACCGATGGAAAAAAGACCGATGGGGCCCATACAAGATCGGTTTGTCCGATGAAAAAAGTCCATCGGACTGTTTTCATCTGTAAAACCGATCGTGTGTACAGGGCTTAAGACCTCATCTGGAATATGCAGTTCAGTTTTGGGCACCAGTTAACAAAAAGGATAATGGGGAACTGGATAAATTGCAGACAAGGGCAACAAAATGGATAAGAGGCATGGAGAAGCTCAGCTATTAGGAAAGATTCAAGTAACTGAATTTATTCTCTCTTGAGAATAGAATACGGGGGCATATGATCAACATGTATAAATACATATGAGGTACATATATTGAACTTAGTGTTTAGTTATTAAATTTAAGGTCATCACAGAGGACAATGGGGCTCTCTTTACATCTGGAGGAAAAGAGATTTAATCTCCGAATATGGAAAGGTTTCTTCACAGTAAGAGCTGTGAAAATGTGGAATAGACTCCCTCAAGAGCTGGTTCTGGCCAGCTCAGTAGATTGCTTTAAAAAAGGACTTGATTAATTCCTGGATACTAACATATATAGGTAAGGTTGATCCAGGGAATATCCGATTGCCTCTCGGGGGATCAGGAAGTAATTTTTTCCTCTGCTGGAGAAAATCAGATCATGCTTTGCTGGAATTTTCTGCCTTCCTTTGGATCAACTGTGGGTATAGGATTGTGTATATAGGATTGTGTATTTAGGATTGCATGATTTTTTTCCCTTTTATTGGGTGAACTAGATGGACTTGTGTCTTTTTTCAACCTGACTAACTATGTAACTATATTCTAATATAAGATGATCCTGCTTTCTGCTTACTGCACCCCCTGCCCACATCTATTAAAGGCTATATAATGTGTGTAGCCCCACATTTATTAAATGCAGCAAAGAGTCGGATTCCCTTAAACTGGAAAGGTCCAACAGCCCCTTTTGTAGAAAAATGGAGGCGGAGCAATGGATGTACACCTGCAGAAACCAATATGACAATATACAGTCTGGGCAACTTGGATACAATATACTGTAGATTTGATAAAGGCCATGCTTAATCTTTTGCGAGGCACTTGATTTTCCAGTCTTTTCCAGTCTTTCCTGGGTAATTTTTTTAGGACATTGTACCCATGATTTTGCAGTCAATTTTATAGTGTTATACACCCCTACATAATTTTGTGTACTTTGTGTCTTTATCTGGGACATACAATGATTGTTTTGCTCATATACCTTTACAAGTGAACATTGTAAAGGCTTTTCAGAAAACCTGAAGATATATGATGTCCTGAGCATGTTGTACCAATGTTCTTATTTCATTGCTTATGGATATGTCTAGTTTATAACCTCATAAATAAAGATTATGCAAAACAAGTGTTAGTTGAAGTCAGGATTTCATTTGTTAGTCAAGTTCATCTAAACCTGCTATTGCATCTACAGTAACACCAACATCTCCTCAGATTGACAATGCTGCTGTCCAAAGGTTTCTTCATTGCTCCTCCATCTAGAGTGAGTACATGAAGTGTGCTACTGATTGCCAGGGGAAAGTAATTGAAAAAAGACAAAAAAAAGAAAACAAATACAGCTACTACATTTAAGAATGCGTAAGCTGCAATGTTTTGGGGTTTAATACTGCTTTAAAGGAACATTTAGTTAAAAAAAAAAAAGAACATTTGAAGGAAGAAGTTAATAAGAAATAATTAGGGACAAATTAAGAGTTAAATAGGAACAACTATTATAAGAATAGCGGGCGAAGCCATCTGTGCCGGTCATGAGTGACTAGGGCTTAGCATCTCGGAGGCTCGCATTGCCGCATTACCTCAAACCAGGTCCCTGCCATCCACACCCGCCACTTCTCCAGAGACACGGGAACACACCGGAGCGGCCGCCATGGTGTTAGGCGGCTCCAGACAGAAGCCCAAGCTTAAGACGATTAGGGAAGTACTCGCCCGGGCCTCTTTCAAGATGGCGCCGGAGTCTTCCCTGCAAACAGGCTCGCAGTGCTCGCCCAGGATGAAGCTGCTCTCACACAGAGATGAGGGTGAGTCAGACTGCGATCTCCTGGCCTCCCCTCTGCCCTCACAATCTTCCACACTCAAACCCGAGCTCATCTGCAAGTTTGAGCGCATGCTCCAGAAGGCACTGATGCAGACATCCGACCAAATCACGGATCGTCTAACAAAAGAAATCAGAGAGCTGGGTCACCAAACCTCAGAGCTAGAGCAGAGGGTAGACGATTTGGTCCTGGTTCTAATTTTTCATCTCTCTCTTGACTTCTCTACGTCACCCTATAATCATCCTTCTGCACTATCCCCTATCTGGTCTCTCCCCCCTCTTACCTACTTATTTCCTCTCCATCCCGGGGTGGGGGGTTGTTAGGTCAACCACACATGCATATACAGTCCTACTTTAATTTCCCGTCATGGCTCCACTAAACATACTCACCCTCAAAATTCAAGGGATGAACATACCCCAGAAACGAGTTCAAGCTTTCCGCTCTTTTGCGGTCGCTGAAGCACATGTGGTATGTCTGCAGGAGACTCATTTTTCTAAACATCACACCCCCAAGTTTTTCGGCCATGCTTACCCACAGATTTTCACCGCCTCAGTAGACACCAAACAAAGAGGGGTCCTGATAGCCTTTCATTGCACCTCCCCTTTTACTCTCCAGACAGAGATAAAGGACCCTGAAGGCAGATATATAATTTTAACAGGCCATCTCCTCGATGAAGAAGTCATGGTGGTATCATATTATTCCCCTAATCACAAGCCCACACCATTTTTCTCTCATTTACTGCAAATTATTGATAAGCATAAACGGGGTACCTTGCTGATTGGCGGTGATTCAAATCAGGTGATCTACCCCTTCTTTAACAAATTCCCCTTCTCTGCCCCATCCAGCCCTAGGAAACTTACATTTCAACAACTATTACAGCACCACTCCTTCCTCGATTCATGACGTGAAGCCAATCCTGTGAGGCGACAATTCACATACTATTCCCATCCACACAAAGTCTTTTCTCACATAGTGTAAGGTACCTGTGGTAGGTAGTATCCGAAGTGGAGCTTGTGTGCTGAAGATTCAGGCGAAAACTTAGTCAGGCAGGTCAGGACGGCAATGGATCAGGCAAAGCGGTATACGATCGAAATCCAGAGAGTGGTCAGGCAGGCAGAGGTCATACACGAGATGCCGTTGAAGTACTAAATCAGCAGGCTAGAGAGTAGTCAGGAATTCAGGCAGGAGTTCATACACGGAAATCAGAGTCACAAAGCTTATCACAACACCCAGGGAGCTAGTCCACACAAACGGGCACTGAGAGATAGGAAGTGCTGCTATTTATTGGCTGCTTTGATTGTAGATTGTCCACAGCTGGCAGCTGGTGGGGCTAGTGAGTCCAAGGTAATGCTTCAAATAGAGAGGACGTTTCCATAACTCCAGAACTCCTCCGTGGCACAACAGGTAAGACTGCAACTGTGGGACCAGGAAGATCCCGGTTCAAATACATATTGAATTGAAACTAAGAGGTTGGGACTTTTAGGTGAGGCCAGCTAGATGTACCTCCATCCCCGATAGGTTGATATAGAAGAACTACATTTTTTGGGACTTTGAATTGAAGCGTGCAGCCAGGAAAATAGCATTGCATGATACTATAATGCTGTCTGGTGGTGGAGCCATCTATAGTACCATATAGTAAATGCATAGACATGTAGTAACCATCATAGTAAAGTAAAAAACTTTTATTCCATGACATGATACATAGTATTAAATTAACAGAATAACATAATGACACACTGATAGCATATTGGCCTAGAGCCACAGTAATGACATAATGATGACACACCAGACTAGTTGCAATGTATTCCCACAGTAAGTAATATATAGGTATATTCCAGTGAACCGTAATCATGGTATCTTGAATAAAAATAACAGCAGGGAAGGCATCTATTAGCTCAACGTGTTTCGTAGCTGTAGCGCTACTCTTCAGGAACAGATGCAGAGATATTGTCTAAGGATGTTTAAAAGTAGATATGATGAGTGGTCATGTAAAAATGTAATAAAGACTATAGAAAAATAGAAATAGTAAAAATTGGTCACTCATACTTGCAAGTCAAATCAGAAACGGGACATGGACTGAGGGAACTGGAGGTAGGCTGGAATGTCAGTCCGCCCCGGAACCTGAGGCAGCTAACCCCAAAAGCATAAAGATGAAAAAACCAACCAGGGGAAGAACATTCCGAGGGTAGTTGCCCCATGGGTTGTGAAAGGGACATAAGGGTGTATACCATCTGAAAAAAAAAAATTGAGCCGCCTCAGGTTCCGGGGCGGACTGACATTCCAGCCTACCTCTAGTTCCCTCAGTCCATGTCCCGTTTTTGATTTGACTTGCAAGTATGAGTGACCAATTTTTACTATTTCTATTTTTCTATAGTCTTTATTACATTTTTACAAGACCACTCATCAAGTCCCAAAAACCCGGTTCAAATACACCCAGGTACATGACACATAGATCATATACTTTTAAACGTAGGAACTTCACCAGCCCTCATATCATCCGTCATCATACCATACACCTGGTCAGACCACAATGCGGTGCTCACAACTTTAGAATCCTTAGTACCCAAACAGGGTGATCGTTCCTGGTGCCTCAATGACACTCTTCTTATCTATCCCTCCCACAGAATGGATATTGCTTTGGCCATTAAAGATTATATCTCCAACAACTCAACTTAAGCAATATCACCTTTGACCCTCTGGGAAGCCCATAAACCCGTGATACGAGGTGTCCTTATTAGCAAGGCTGCACAAATCTTAAAAAAGAACTCTGCACACTACATCAACGTTTTGAATCTGCCATTTCTCAGGCCCATTCCGCATACCAAGATGAGCCTACACCCACACATAGACAGTCCCTGGACAAGGCTTGACTTGAACTGGACCTTTTTCTGACCGAATCCGCTGAAAAGACCCTTTGTTGGATAAGGCACAAGGTCTATATGAAAGGTAATAAGCCAGAAACCTTTTTTGCCCTGGCCCTTCGTAGATTTGATCACCCCCATAAACCTATTCGTCTTAAAACCTGCAAAGACTCTTACTCTAGAAACCCCTTAAAAATTCTAGCTCAATTCTGTAGGCACCTTTCGGACCTATACTCTGCCAAAAGCGCCTTTGATAAATCCCAGGCTACAGCACTTTTCTCCAATCTCAACCTCCCGACCCTATCAATCTCACAACAGGCCTCCCTCGAGCACCCTATCTCCGATCTAGAAGTAGGGATGAGCTTCGTGTTCGAGTCGAACATACGTTCGACTCGAACATCGGCTGTTCGATCGTTCGACGAAGATCGAACGATTTGGGCCGTTCGCGCCAAATTCGAGTGACGCGAACGGCCCACAATGCACTACGCCATCGCAGTGTCATCCAGGCGCTGTGATTGGCCAAGCATGCACTGTGACCCCGCATGCTTGGCCAATCACAGCGCCGGCAGCGAGGAGAGCAATGATTGGCCACAGGCAGGATGTCTGTGGCCAATTATTGCTGAGGGTGTTTAGTACACGCCCCACACTATAAAAGGCCGCCAGCACGGCGGCCTAGTGTAGTGTGTTCCGGAGCAGGGATAGAGCAGCATAGGCAGGGACAGTGACTGTTATTTCTTTCTTGCTTAACCTGGATTCCTTTAGTTTAGGGAAAGAGAAGGATAGGTAGGGAGAGTGTCAGTGTGTTTTGTGCTTGTGCTATAGTGTGCTTAAAAAAAACATTTATTCTAGGGACAGAAAACTGTAGGTAGGGACAGTGTCAGTTTCTTTCACTCTGCAAGTCCTTGTTTCCAGGGACCTGGAAGGACAGTGAGTGAATTGTCCTTGTGCTATATTGTGCTTAAAAAAACATTTATTCTAGGGACAGAAAACTGTAGGTAGGGAGAGTGTCAGTTTCTTTCACTCTGCAAGTCCTTGTTTCCAGGGACCTGTAAGGACAGTGAGTGAATTGTCCTTGTGCTATATTGTGCTTAAAAAAAACATTTATTCTAGGGACAGAAAACTGTAGGTAGGGAGAGTGTCAGTTTATTTCACTCTGCAAGTCCTTGTTTCCAGGGACCTGGAAGGACAGTGAGTGAATTCTCCTTGTGCTATATTGTGCTTAAAAAAAACATTTATTCTAGGGACAGAAAACTGTAGGTAGGGACAGTGTCAGTTTCTTTCACTCTGCAAGTCCTTGTTTCCAGGGACCTGTAAGGACAGTGAGTGAATTGTCCTTGTGCTATATTGTGATTAAAAAAAACATTTTTTCTAGGGACAGAAAACTGTAGGTAGGGAGAGTGTTTTTTTTCTTTCACTCTGCAAGTCCTTGTTTCCAGGGACCTGTAAGGACAGTGAGTGAATTGTCCTTGTGCTATATTGTGCTTAAAAAAAACATTTTTTCTAGGGACAGAAAACTGTAGGTAGGGAGAGTGTTTTTTTTTCTTTCACTCTGCAAGTCCTTGTTTCCAGGGACCTGTAAGGACAGTGAGTGAATTGTCCTTGTGCTATATTGTGCTTAAAAAAAACATTTATTCTAGGGACAGAAAACTGTAGGTAGGGAGAGTGTCAGTTTATTTCACTCTGCAAGTCCTTGTTTCCAGGGACCTGGAAGGACAGTGAGTGAATTGTCCTTGTGCTATATTGTGATTAAAAAAAACATTTATTCTAGGGACAGAAAACTGTAGGTAGGGAGAGTGTCAGTTTATTTCACTCTGCAAGTCCTTGTTTCCAGGGACCTGTAAGGACAGTGAGTGAATTGTCCTTGTGCTATATTGTGATTAAAAAAAACATTTTTTCTAGGGACAGAAAACTGTAGGTAGGGAGAGTGTTTTTTTTCTTTCACTCTGCAAGTCCTTGTTTCCAGGGACCTGTAAGGACAGTGAGTGAATTGTCCTTGTGCTATATTGTGCTTAAAAAAAACATTTATTCTAGGGACAGAAAACTGTAGGTAGGGAGAGTGTCAGTTTATTTCACTCTGCAAGTCCTTGTTTCCAGGGACCTGGAAGGACAGTGAGTGAATTGTCCTTGTGTTATATTGTGATTAAAAAAAACATTTTTTCTAGGGACAGAAAACTGTAGGTAGGGAGAGTGTTTTTTTTCTTTCACTCTGCAAGTCCTTGTTTCCAGGGACCTGTAAGGACAGTGAGTGAATTGTCCTTGTGCTATATTGTGCTTAAAAAAAACATTTTTTCTAGGGACAGAAAACTGTAGGTAGGGAGAGTGTTTTTTTTCTTTCACTCTGCAAGTCCTTGTTTCCAGGGACCTGTAAGGACAGTGAGTGAATTGTCCTTGTGCTATATTGTGCTTAAAAAAAACATTTATTCTAGGGACAGAAAACTGTAGGTAGGGAGAGTGTCAGTTTATTTCACTCTGCAAGTCCTTGTTTCCAGGGACCTGGAAGGACAGTGAGTGAATTGTCCTTGTGCTATATTGTGATTAAAAAAAACATTTTTTCTAGGGACAGAAAACTGTAGGTAGGGAGAGTGTTTTTTTTCTTTCACTCTGCAAGTCCTTGTTTCCAGGGACCTGTAAGGACAGTGAGTGAATTGTCCTTGTGCTATATTGTGCTTAAAAAAAACATTTATTCTAGGGACAGAAAACTGTAGGTAGGGAGAGTGTCAGTTTATTTCACTCTGCAAGTCCTTGTTTCCAGGGACCTGGAAGGACAGTGAGTGAATTGTCCTTGTGTTATATTGTGATTAAAAAAAACATTTTTTCTAGGGACAGAAAACTGTAGGTAGGGAGAGTGTTTTTTTTCTTTCACTCTGCAAGTCCTTGTTTCCAGGGACCTGTAAGGACAGTGAGTGAATTGTCCTTGTGCTATATTGTGCTTAAAAAAACCATTTTTTCTAGGGACAGAAAACTGTAGGTAGGGAGAGTGTCAGTTTATTTCACTCTGCAAGTCCTTGTTTCCAGGGACCTGGAAGGACAGTGAGTGAATTGTCCTTGTGTTATATTGTGATTAAAAAAAACATTTTTTCTAGGGACAGAAAACTGTAGGTAGGGAGAGTGTTTTTTTTCTTTCACTCTGCAAGTCCTTGTTTCCAGGGACCTGTAAGGACAGTGAGTGAATTGTCCTTGTGCTATATTGTGCTTAAAAAAACCATTTTTTCTAGGGACAGAAAACTGTAGGTAGGGAGAGTGTTTTTTTTCTTTCACTCTGCAAGTCCTTGTTTCCAGGGACCTGTAAGGACAGTGAGTGAATTGTCCTTGTGCTATATTGTGCTTAAAAAAAACATTTATTCTAGGGACAGAAAACTGTAGGTAGGGAGAGTGTCAGTTTATTTCACTCTGCAAGTCCTTGTTTCCAGGGACCTGGAAGGACAGTGAGTGAATTGTCCTTGTGCTATATTGTGATTAAAAAAAACATTTTTTCTAGGGACAGAAAACTGTAGGTAGGGAGAGTGTTTTTTTTCTTTCACTCTGCAAGTCCTTGTTTCCAGGGACCTGTAAGGACAGTGAGTGAATTGTCCTTGTGCTATATTGTGCTTAAAAAAAACATTTATTCTAGGGACAGAAAACTGTAGGTAGGGAGAGTGTCAGTTTATTTCACTCTGCAAGTCCTTGTTTCCAGGGACCTGGAAGGACAGTGAGTGAATTGTCCTTGTGTTATATTGTGATTAAAAAAAACATTTTTTCTAGGGACAGAAAACTGTAGGTAGGGAGAGTGTTTTTTTTCTTTCACTCTGCAAGTCCTTGTTTCCAGGGACCTGTAAGGACAGTGAGTGAATTGTCCTTGTGCTATATTGTGCTTAAAAAAAACATTTTTTCTAGGGACAGAAAACTGTAGGTAGGGAGAGTGTTTTTTTTCTTTCACTCTGCAAGTCCTTGTTTCCAGGGACCTGTAAGGACAGTGAGTGAATTGTCCTTGTGCTATATTGTGCTTAAAAAAAACATTTATTCTAGGGACAGAAAACTGTAGGTAGGGAGAGTGTCAGTTTATTTCACTCTGCAAGTCCTTGTTTCCAGGGACCTGGAAGGACAGTGAGTGAATTGTCCTTGTGCTATATTGTGATTAAAAAAAACATTTTTTCTAGGGACAGAAAACTGTAGGTAGGGAGAGTGTTTTTTTTCTTTCACTCTGCAAGTCCTTGTTTCCAGGGACCTGTAAGGACAGTGAGTGAATTGTCCTTGTGCTATATTGTGCTTAAAAAAAACATTTATTCTAGGGACAGAAAACTGTAGGTAGGGAGAGTGTCAGTTTATTTCACTCTGCAAGTCCTTGTTTCCAGGGACCTGGAAGGACAGTGAGTGAATTGTCCTTGTGTTATATTGTGATTAAAAAAAACATTTTTTCTAGGGACAGAAAACTGTAGGTAGGGAGAGTGTTTTTTTTCTTTCACTCTGCAAGTCCTTGTTTCCAGGGACCTGTAAGGACAGTGAGTGAATTGTCCTTGTGCTATATTGTGCTTAAAAAAAACATTTTTTCTAGGGACAGAAAACTGTAGGTAGGGAGAGTGTTTTTTTTCTTTCACTCTGCAAGTCCTTGTTTCCAGGGACCTGTAAGGACAGTGAGTGAATTGTCCTTGTGCTATATTGTGCTTAAAAAAAACATTTTTTCTAGGGACAGAAAACTGTAGGTAGGGAGAGTGTTTTTTTTCTTTCACTCTGCAAGTCCTTGTTTCCAGGGACCTGTAAGGACAGTGAGTGAATTGTCCTTGTGCTATATTGTGCTTAAAAAAAACATTTATTCTAGGGACAGAAAACTGTAGGTAGGGAGAGTGTCAGTTTATTTCACTCTGCAAGTCCTTGTTTCCAGGGACCTGGAAGGACAGTGAGTGAATTGTCCTTGTGTTATATTGTGATTAAAAAAAACATTTTTTCTAGGGACAGAAAACTGTAGGTAGGGAGAGTGTTTTTTTTCTTTCACTCTGCAAGTCCTTGTTTCCAGGGACCTGTAAGGACAGTGAGTGAATTGTCCTTGTGCTATATTGTGCTTAAAAAAAACATTTTTTCTAGGGACAGAAAACTGTAGGTAGGGAGAGTGTCAGTTTCTTTCACTGTGAAAGTCCTTGTTTCAAGGGACAGAGAAGGACACCTGAAGGTAGCCCTTATTGCTTTTTTCCCATCTCCCTGCAGGCCATCTATTAGAATGTCTGGAAGGCAAACAAGGAGAGGCAGACAGTCAGGAGGCAATAAAAGAGGGCAAGCAGGCTCTGTGTCTGGGGGCAACAGTGCTGGTCGTGGACGCGGTGCATTGTCATCAGCACATGGCCATGGGACACGCTTGTCCTTCTTTTCGGCAGCTGGACATGTTGAGCCACATCATGCCGAAGACTTGGTAGAGTGGATGACCAAGCCCTCCTCCTCCTCCTCATCCTCTCTCACCCAGGCTCAGGGTACTGGAAAAGCAGCTGCCAAAGCGTCGTCTTCCCTGGTATCAATGTCAGACAAATCATCAGTCACTCCTTCCCTAGACCCACCATGTCCTCCTCCTGAGGAGTCCCCCGAACTGTTTCAGCACAGTGTTGGGTACATGCTCCAGGAGGATGCCCAGCGTTTCGAAGGGTCTGATGATGAAACCCAGCTAGAGGAAGGCAGTAGCGTGAGAGCAGACAGAGGGGATGCTCAAGAAGGACACCAATCTGGCAGTCATGTTCCAGCAGCTGCAGCATACTGCCAGATTGGCTCCAGTGATGAGGAGGGAGGGGATGATGAGGTCACTGACTCCACGTGGGTGCCTAATAGGAGAGAGGAGGAGGAGGAGGATGAGGAGGAGGCACATCTCCAACGAGGCAGGATGCCCTTTGGTGGCCAGCGTAAGGGCAGTACACCGACGGAATCACACCGCAGAGCTCCGCCTGTGCAGGGCGCTGCCTCTGCCCGTCATTCAAAAAGTTCTTTGGTGTGGGCCTTTTTTGAGGCTAGTGCATCAGATCGCACAGCTGCTGTTTGCAACATATGTCTCAAGCGTATATCGCGTGGCCAAAACATCAGCCGCTTGGGTACCACATGCCTGACCAGACATATGTTGACCTGCCATGCAGCTCGTTGGCAAGCCTACCTCAAAGACCCACACCAAAGAACAAAGCGGACCTCTCCTTGCACCGCATCAGCTGGGATCTCCAACCCCACTATAACTTCAGTCCTCTCTGAAACATGCACTGAGAGGAATGAAGGTGTAGAATTAGGTGTGTCACAGCCAAGTACTTGCGCCCACTCTGCTAGCAGTACACCGACGTCCGATTCTAGCAGGCAAATTTCCCTGCCCCAGCTGCTGGACCGTCGAAAGAAGTTCACTCCCAGCCATCCACATGCCCAGCGGTTGAATGCTAGCTTGGCTAAATTGCTAGCGCTTCAACTGCTGCCTTTTCAGTTGGTAGACTCGGCCCCCTTCCGTGAGTTTGTGCAATGTGCAGTTCCTCAGTGGCAGGTTCCCAAACGCCACTTTTTCTCACTGAAGGCTATTCCGGCTCTCTACCGGCATGTGGAAGGCAATGTCTTGGCCTCGCTGGACAGGGCGGTCAGCGGTAAGGTGCATATTACCGCTGACTCATGGTCCAGCAGGCATGGACAGGGACGTTACCTTTCTTTCACGGCCCATTGGGTCACTCTTTTGGCAGCTGGGAAGGATTCAGGACAAGGTGCAGTAGTGTTGGAGGTTGTCCCACCGCCACGCCTCCAAAATGCTACTACTGGTTGTGACACACCTCTCTCCTCCACCCCCTCCTCTTCTTCTTCCTCCATGGCCTCTTCCTGTGGTTTGTCCTATGAACCAGCGGTGCTCCGTAGCCGTTCACGGGGCTACGCAAGTATGCAGGCAAAAAGATGCCATGCCGTGCTTGCGCTGGTGTGTTTGGGGGACAGAAGCCACACTGGGGCAGAGGTCCTGTCTGCTCTGCAGGGCCAGGCCGAGAGGTGGTTGACGCCACGCCAGCTTAAGCCAGGAATGGTGGTTTGCGACAATGGCACCAACCTCCTCTCCGCCCTCCGACAGGGACAACTGACCCATGTGCCCTGTGTGGCTCACGTCCTTAACCTGGTGGTGCAGCGCTTCTTGGGCAGGTACCCGGGCTTACAGGATGTCCTGAGGCAGGCCAGGAAAGTCTGTGTGCATTTCCGCAGATCTTATAATGCCAGTGCTCGCCTGGCTGAGCTGCAAAAGGAGTTGAACCTGCCCAAGAACCGCCTTATATGTGACATGCCCACCAGGTGGAACTCAACGTTGGCCATGCTGCAGCGGCTGCACACGCAGCAGAGGGCCATCAATGAGTACCTGTGCGACTACGGCACCAGGACAGGGTCAGGGGAGCTTGGTTTTTTTTCTCCACGCCAGTGGGGCATGACCAGGGATGCATGCACTGTCCTGGCACCATTTGAGGAGGCCACGAGGATGGTGAGCAGTGACAGTGCATGCATCAGTGACACTGTACCTCTTGTCCACCTGTTGGAGCACACGCTGCGTGGAATAATGGACAGGGCACTTGAGGCAGAACAGAGGCAGGAAGAGGAGGACTTCCTTGCCTCTCAAGGCCCCCTTTACCCAGACAGTGTTCCTTCTGTCCCACCCATCGCACAGGAAGAGGAGGAGGAGGAGGAGGAGGAGGAGGAGGATTGTGTCAGCATGGAGGTGGAGGCTGGCACTCAGCATCATCAGCAGCAGTCTTTTAGGGATGATTTACAGTCCCAAGAAACCAGTGGACTTGTACGTGGCTGGGAGGAGGTGGCTGCGGATCATGTCGTCCTTAGTGACCCAGAGGACTCCGGAGCGAATGCCTCAGCAAACCTACGCTGCATGGCCTCCCTGATCCTGCAAAGTCTGCGGAAGGATCCTCGTATTCTTCGGATCAAGGAGAGGGACCATTACTGGCTGGCCACTCTCCTTGATCCACGGTACAAGGGTAAGGTTGCGGACCTTATGTTACCGTCGCAGAGGGAGCAGAGGATGAGACAACTCCGGGAGGCCTTGCAGAAAGGTCTGTGCAACGCGTTCCCAGAGACTGGGAGGTTGCAAACTCCTGGTCCTGGACAACGAGTTGCTGAGGCTTCGGCCAGTCAAAGAAGGAGCGGTGGGGAAGGTGGCCGTCTGACCGATGCGTTCAGACAATTCTTTAGTCCGCAGCCCCAAAGTATGATCGGTTCCAGCAACCATCGCCAGCGTCTGATAAACATGGTGCAGGAATATCTAGGGGCAAGGTCAGACTTGGACACCTTCCCCACCGAAAATCCTCTGGCTTACTGGGTCTTGAGGATGGATCACTGGCCAGAGCTTGCACAGTATGCAATTGAGCTACTGGCCTGTCCTGCATCCAGCGTTCTTTCGGAACGCACATTCAGTGCTGCTGGAGGATTTGTCACGGATCACAGGGTGCGCCTGTCCACCGACTCGGTTGATCGACTGACTTTCATCAAGATGAACCAGTCTTGGATCACCACCAGCTACCACACACCTGATGCTGATATAACAGACTAATTGATTTTAACATGTCACATCCCTTCAAGACTGATGCTGATGCTGAGTGCCTGTGCTGTTATGTTGACTGGCTATCCTCCTCCTCCGAGTCCTCAATGATACGATTGATGATGATAGCTTGTAAGATCATTTTTGTTTATGGGTGCCGCCACCAGTGCCTAACGCCCAATTTTTCAGCCCCTGTTTAACAGGGGCGTGTAATTACAATTTTTGAAGCAATACTTTGCAACAGGGCTCATTGCTGTGCTCCAAGTACAGTATCTGTGAGGAGTTGCAGTGTTGTGCCACCAGTGCCTAAGGCCCAATTTTTCAGCCCCTGTTTAACAGGGGCGTGTCATTACAATTTTTGAAGCAATACTTTGCAACAGGGCTCATTGGTGTGCTCCAAGTACAGTATCTGTGAGGAGTTGCAGTGTTGTGCCACCAGTGCCTAAGGCCCAATTTTTCAGCCCCTGTTTAACAGGGGCGTGTCATTACAATTTTTGAAGCAATACTTTGCAACAGGGCTCATTGCTGTGCTCCAAGTACAGTATCTGTGAGGAGTTGCAGTGTTGTGCCACCAGTGCCTAAGGCCCAATTTTTCAGCCCCTGTTTAACAGGGGCGTGTCATTACAATTTTTGAAGCAATACTTTGCAACAGGGCTCATTGGTGTGCTCCAAGTACAGTATCTGTGAGGAGTTGCAGTGTTGTGCCACCAGTGCCTAAGGCCCAATTTTTCAGCCCCTGTTTAACAGGGGCGTGTCATTACAATTTTTGAAGCAATACTTTGCAACAGGGCTCATTGCTGTGCTCCAAGTACAGTATCTGTGAGGGGTTGCAGTGTTGTGCCACCAGTGCCTAAGGCCCAATTTTTCAGCCCCTGTTCAACAGGGGCATGTAATTACAATTCTTGATCTAATAATTCACAGCAGGGCCCATTGCTGCACCCACCAAGAGTAACTGTCAGGGCTTACAGTGTTGTGGCACCAGCACCACCATCAAAGGCCCAATTTTTACTACCACTGTTCAACAATTATATGTAATTAAAATTCCTGATATAATAGTTGACAGCAGGGCGTTCCAGCACCAACCAAGAGTAACTGTGAGTGCTTACAGTGTTGTGCCAACACCAACAACTAAGGGGCCTATTTCTGCAGAGTATATACGGCAGGTCCCTACTTTCAAACATCCAACTTACAAACGACTCCTACTTGCAAACGCAAGAAGACAACAGGAAGTGAGAGGAAATCTACCACTAGGAAGGAAAATTCTCTCCTGTAAGAATAAATATGGGAGAAAGGTGTCTCCTCTGTACTGATGCTTTATCAGCAATCCTTGTTTCAAGAAAAACACCACATTTCAAAAACAGTTGTCATTGGGACGGAAAGTGAGGTGAAATGTTCTGAACAGGGGCACAGACAGCAAAACAAATGTTACAGGGGTGATAACCCTTACCTATGTTTTCCAAAAAGTTTAAAAATAGATTTTTGGTCTGGAGCTACACTTCAACAATGTACCTGTTCAAAATTACAAACAGACTCTACATAAGAACAAACCTACAGTCCCTGTCTTGTATGCACCGCCTGTATAGGGCTGTTCAGAGTATATAGGGCCTTTTTTATTTTATGTGCGGGGTTCCCCTTAATATCCATACAAGACCCAAAGGGGCTGGTAATGGGCTGGGGTAGGGGGGGGGGTCATGGGGTAGCTATGCCATTTTTCTTAAAGAATTTCATCCATATTACCGGGACCAGACATTACATTAAAGCCGCAAGCAGTTTTAAATGGCTTTTTTTTCCTTTAGAAGTGTCATTTTGTGCAGGGACAGTTCTAAACACGGGAAACACGTGGCACTTCACAGGCATACTTTAGACACCCCCCAGGTACGATATTTAAAGGAATATTTGACTTTTTTTTTTCACTTTATGCATCATTAAAATGACTGCTCCCGAAAAACGACCGTTTTTAAAACTTCTTTTTGCATTGATACATGTCCCCTGGTGCAGAACCCGGGTTCCCAAACCCTTTTTAGGACAATAACATGCATAATAGTTGTTATAATTAGCACTTTAGAATTCGAACGTTCGCATCCATTGTATTTAATAGGGTTCTAATGTTCGTTCGAACTTTCGGTCCGTTCGCGGGTTCTGGTGCGAACCGAACCCGGGGGTGTTCGGCTCATCACTATCTAGAAGTCACTACTGCGATCAAGGCCCTTAAATCCAACAAATGCCCGGGCCCAGATGGCTTCTCAGCTGCCTATTACAAACTTTTTATGGATATTCTTACCCCCCTACTAGTCAGGGCCTTTAACTCAATCCTGAAAGGCCACACCTTCCGAACCAACTCCCTCTCTGCCATTGCCTCCATTCTACCTAAACCACATTCCGATGACTCATCCTGGGCTAACTATCGCCCCATCTCCTTTCTCAACTTTGATGTTAAAATTATGGCAAAGATCATATCCTCTCATTTAAACCTGATCGTTGGATCACTCATACATAAAGACCAGGTGGGTTTTTTACCCTCAAGGCAAGCTGGAAACAATGTCAGACGGGCGGTTCTGATCGCTCACGCGGCCCGTACTCACAACATACTCACCTGTTATGTGTCATTAGACATTAAAAAAGCTTTTGATACCCTGTCATGGCCCTAGCTGAACTTTATACTGTACTTCGCCGCTGGGACTTTGGTCCCCATTTTCTAACTTGGATATCTTCCTTATACACCTTCCCAATGGACTATCTAAGGTATGCAGGATGAAGTCAGACCCCTTCCCTGTACAACGAGGCATGAGACAGGGCTGCCCCCTTTGCCTTGGCTATTGAACCTTTAGCCCAACTAATCCGCTCCAACCCAGACATAAAAGGCGTTGAGCTAGGAGGCCATCATCATAAGCTCTGCCTGTTCGCAGATGATATCCTCCTCTTCCTCTCCTCTCTGCTAATTTCATCCCCCAATCTTTTCAAGATCTTAGAAAGTCAAAAGCACTCAACATTTCTCTAAACCCATCAACCCTTTTCCCAACTCCAACAGGTCCTACCATTCTCCTGATCATCCCATTATATTCCCTACCTTGTCATCAAATTGATCGCAGACCCTGCGGCATTATACTCATTCAACTACCCTGCAATGCTGACACACCTAACTAACCTTATGTCCTCTTGGTCCGCATCACTGACGTTAAAATGACCATATTGCCGAAGATACTCTATCTATTCTGAGTCTTGCCTGTCTCTGTCCCTTCACACTACTTATGGATCCTACAACATCGTACACTCTGCTACATTTGGGGCAACACTAGACCCTACATTTCCAGAAACATCCTCTTTCTTCCTAAAACCAAAGGGGGCCTAGGAATCTCCAACTTTACCATATACTTCCAAGCCGCACATTTAGCCCAGCTGGCCAAATACCATGTGACACAGGAAGCACCACTGTGGGTCGCAATAGAGACTGTAGATTGCGACCCATTGTCAGTAACCAACCTACTATGGGATTGCAGATCTATACAGAACCCTATCACCCAACATAGCTTAACTATCTGGGATAGGCTCAAAAACAAATTTGGCTTCCAATCCCCCCATAACTTACTCTTGTCATACCTCCGCAACCCGGCTTTCTAACACACGTGGATTTCCCCAACGTCATTCAATAGATGGTCTTATTTGAGCATACAAGTTTACCACACCTGACACATTTAAACCATTTCCAACCCTATGCGAAACTTATGGTCTCCCGAACACGGAACTTTTCCAAACTTTTCCTTTATCTCCAAACTAAAACTATTCCTTACTCCCTGCCTCCTCAGAGACACATCCTTGCCAGTAATGTCAACATTTAAGCACACATGCAAAAAAGATCCACATGCCTGCGGTTTCATTTCCAACTTCTAAGCCACCAAAGCAGCCTCTCATTGTAGCATTGGAGACAAACTATAAAGTCCTCATGCGCTGGTACCTTGTCCCTGCCCAGATTTCCAAATACTTGAAAACATACTCTCCCTATTGCTTCCGTGGCTGCACAGAGGCAGGCACCCATCACCACATTAGGTGGACGTGTCCCCTAGTCAAAACATTTTGGACTAAAATTTCCCATATCCTCTCCATGCTGCTTAACAACTCACTAGACATGAACCCAGCTACGCTCCTGCTCAACAAAAAAAACCCTTGGCGGTGACTCGCCTACAATTTAAACTTCTCCTGTAGGTTACCACTGAGACAAAGCAAACGATCGACAAGGTTTGGAAAACTCCTCACCTTAACCCTATTGAGACCAAAAACAGAATCAACAGAGCCATAATCCATGCCAAAATAGAAGCAGTTTTTTTGGACAGAATCCCAAAATACGAACACTTGTGGCAGCCGTGGATAGATCAATTCCTCCACTCAGATTTTGGCAAATCTCAATTGTCCCGTTGAGCTCCCTGAAAATATAACCTCAGAGCAACTCTGATATGGATCTTTTATCCCATCTTAAACCCCCCCCCCCCGGGACCCTCCTCTCCCCTCCGACCTTCCCCCTATATTCCTATATTTCATGTTTAACCTCTCATCACTACCACCGCCCCCTGATATTTCGAACATATTTTTCTCTTACTTACTGGTTCCCCCGATTCGAGATAACTCATTCAGAGAAAGGCGATCTGTTCTTATCCCAACTACATCTGTTCCTCCAGGAGTCAGAACGTTAAGATATGCATAATATCCCCTCTCACCGCCAACCTCCTCTACCCCATGGTTCACCAACTCCCTCTCTTTACTCCATATATTGTTAGATGCCCCTTGCATACTGAGTCTCACGTTATTACACACGGATATCACCTCTCTGAGGGTTCTCTCTTCCTTAAACTCAGTGGGCATCTGCAGCATTCCTTAACCTCAGGTAACATGATACTATGCAATTAACCACTTGACCACTGGGCACTTAAACCCCCTTAATAACCAGACCAATTTTCAGCTTTCGGTGCTCTCACATTTTGAATGACAATTACTCAGTCATACAACGCTGTACCCATATGAAATTTTTGTCCTTTTTTTCACACAAATAGAGCTTTCTTTTGGTGGTATTTAATCACTGTTGGGTTTTTTATTTTTTGCGCTATAAGAGAAAAAAAACTGAAAATTCTGTAAAAAAAAATTTTTTTTTCGTTTCTATTATAAAATTTTGCAAATTACTATTTTTTCTTCATAAATTTTGGCCAAAATTTATACTGCTACATATCTTTGGTAAAAATAAGTACAAATTGGTGGATATTATTTGGTCTTTGTGAAAGTTATAGAGTCCACAAGCTATGGTGCCAATATCTGAAAATTGATCACACCTGAAGTACTGACGGCCGATCTCATTTCTTGGGACCCTAACATGCCAGAAAAGTACAAATACCCCCCAAATGACCCCTTTTTGGAAAGAAGACATTCCAAGGTATTCAGAAAGAAGCATTGTGAGTTTTTTGAAGTTGTAATTTTTCCCCACAATTCTTTGCAAAATCAAGATTTTTTTTTTCTCTTTTTTTTTCCACAAAATTGTCATATTAGCAGGTTATTTCTCACACACAGCATATGCATTCCACAAATTACACCCCAAAACACATTCTGCTATTCCTCCCGAGTATGGCGATACCACATGTGTGAGACTTTTACACAGCGTGGCCACATACAGAGGCCCAACATGCAGGGAGCACCTTCAGGCGTTCTGGAGCACCCAGGCCAATTCTGACATTTCTCTCCTACATGTAAAAATCATCATTTGTTTGCTAGAAAATTACATAGAACCCCAAAACATTATATATGTTTTTTTTAGCAAAGACCTTAGAGAATATAATGGTGGTTGTTGCAACTTTTTATCTCGCACGATATTTGCGCAGCAATTTTTTTAACGCGTTTTTTACGGAAAAAAAAGTTTTGTGCTTAAAAAAAAACAAAACAGTAAAGTTAGCCCAATGTTTTTGCATAATGTGAAAGATGACGTTACGCCGAGTAAATTGATACCTAACATGTCACCCTTAAAAATTGCACACACTCGTGGAATGGCGCCAAACTTCGCTACTTAAAAAATCCCCATAGGTGACGCTTTAAATATTTTTACTGGTGACATGTTTTGAGTTACAGAGGAGGTCTAGGGCCAAAATGATTGCTCTCGCTCTAACGTTCGCAGAGATACCTCACATGTGTGGTTTGAAAACCGTTTTCATATGTGGGCGGGACTTACGTAGGCGTTCGCTTCTGTATGCGAGCTCACGGGAACAGGGGCACTTTAAAAAAAAATTTTTTTATTGTTCATTTTACTTTATTTATTTTAGTTTGACATGTTTTTCCGCCCCAAAATTTTTTTGATCATTTTTATACCTATTACAAGGAACGTAAACATCCCTTGTAATAGTAATATGGCATGACAGGTCCTCTTTACAGTGAGATATGGGGTCAATAAGACCCCACATCTCACCTCTAGGCTGGGAAGCCTGAAAAAAAACAAAACAATCCTGGCTTTGATCGTAGCGGTGAGTCGGTAGAAGCACCGGAGGGCGGCGGGGGGGACATCGCCTCTCGCCTCCCGTAAGAATGATCAAGCGGCGGAACAGCCGCTATGATTGTTCTTATGGTGTAGGGAATCTCCGGCTGAAAAAGCTAATATCTGAATGATGCCTGTAGCTGCTCCCATCATTCAGATATCCCCGCACAAAGTCAAGGACGTCATATGACGGCCGGCGGGAGGGAAGTGGTTATTGCAGAGTATTGCCAGGCATTGCAGAGTATTGCCGGGCATTGTGGAGTATTGCCGGGCATTGCGGAGTATTGCAGGGCATTGCGGAGTATTGCGGACTATGGCAGGGTATTGCGGAGTATGGCAGGGTATTGCACGGGGTATTGCACAGGGGGTATTGCACAGGGTATTGCAGAGTATTGCAGAGTATTGTGCAGGGTATTGCAGAGTATTGCGCAGGGTATTGCAGAGTATTTTGCAGAGTATTGTGCAGGGTATTGCAGAGTATTGCGCAGGGTATTGCAGAGTATTGCGCAGGGTATTGCAGAGTATTTTGCAGGGTATTGCGCAGGGTATTGCAGAGTATTTTGCAGGGTATTGCGCAGGGTATTGCAGAGTATTGCGCAGGGTATTGCAGAGTATTGCGCAGGGTATTGCAGAGTATTTTGCAGGGTATTGCAGAGTATTGCGCAGGGTATTGCAGAGTATTGCGCAGGGTATTGCAGAGTATTGCGCAGGGTATTGCGCAGGGTATTGCAGAGTATTTTGCAGGGTATTGCAGAGTATTGCGCAGGGTATTGCAGAGTATTTTGCAGGGTATTGCAGAGTATTGCGCAGGGTATTGCAGAGTATTGCGCAGGGTATTGCAGAGTATTGCACCGGGTATTGCAGTATTTTGCAGAGTATTGCGCAGGGTATTTTGCAAAGTATTGCGCAGGGTATTTTGCAGAGTATTGGCAGGGTATTGCACCAGGGATGGCTGAGCAGGGATGGATGGATGGCTGGATCTGTGACTGCAATTGTCACAGATCCAGCCCACAGCGCTGCTGCCTTGATCTGCTCCCTCCCCCTCTCCTCTCACACTGTACCGATCGGTACAGAGAGGGGAGAGAGGAACCGGCATCATCACATGACGCCGGTCTGTTTACAAGTGATCGCTCCGTCATTTGACGGAGCGATCACGTGGTAAACGGCCGCTATCAGCGGCGATTTACCGCGATTCATGATGCGCCGGGTCCTCTGGACCCGGCGGTCACGGAGTTTCCCGTGCGCGCACCCCAGGGGGCGCGCGGGAGTGCGATTCTGGGAGGACGTTATATAACGTCCTCCCAGAGTTAAGCAACCACCTTGTCGACGTTATTTGTCGGCAGGTGGTTGCCAAGTGGTTAATATGCACTTAATATCCACTTAAATGTTTTATCATTATTTTTCCCTACACATCTTTGTGGGCTGCGACCCAACCAACTAACTGTTGCATCTTTGTTTATATGGCTCTCACTCCCTTGTCTGGGGGCTAAATTGTACATATTCATACCCCATGTAGGTTTTCTATACACCCTGTCAATAAAATATTTGAACAAGAAGAAAAAAAAAAAAGTATAGCGGCAGGATTGCTGGAACCTGAAGATCAGAAGTCTATGGAAATTTATATAATTAAATGAGAGGTTCACACTTAGGCCGGTTTCACACTAGGGGGGTGGGGGCGGTGGCGCTATAGCGCCGCTATTTTTAGCGGCGCTATAACGTCGGGATTGTTGAGCTATTCGGCCGCTAGCGGTGCGGTTTTAACCCCCGCTAGCGGCCAATAAAGGGTTAATACCACCCGCAAACCACGGCTACAGCCGCGGTTTGCGGGCGGTATTACCGCGGTATCCCATGCATTTCAATGGGAAGAAGAAGAACCTCAACCGTGCAATATACTGAAATAAGTATATGTAAATTATTAAATTGAACACAATGTAGTGATAAATATACCCTGTGACATGTGCATAATATACAATTTACATGAAAATACCATATAGCATAAAACGATGCCTCATCCACCTGTCTCTACTGACAGTCAGCAGGTGGTGAACCAATAGCTATATCGTGCATATACAAACAAAACAAACAAAACTTAATTCCAATGGGTGTCAAGTTCATATGGGGTAACTTTGATGAGTGTCTGCCAATATAATGGTCATACACTAAAGGAAAGTTCCAGCAAAGAATCTCCCGAAGAACTTGGGATGACCTTATCCGTATGTTGGATGTAGTAGACCACTAGGTATATACTTTCACCCGGGAGTGCCTTCACCATGGATCCATAAAGGAGAAAGGGATACTCTTACCAGCTATGATGGATCCAATGCGCCGTACGGCGGATGGATCTTTCAGGCTTTGACTCTACCAGAGACGGGGGAGCGACAACCGGAGTCTGTAGAACGCCTCCTCTTAGAGCTGGCAGCACTTCTATTTTATCAAGAACGATCCAATCCCAAATCGAAAAGCACCTCAATAGGTCATAGCCATGAAAAACAGGGAAAAGATTCTCCACATGGTGTAAATCCAAAAATGATTTATTAAAACATCCGTTTTAAAGTTCAAGCAATGTGAACACTCGGTAAAAATTCTTAAAAGGCAAATATATAAAAAGCAAAATATAAGTATTGACAATACACCAGCTCCAGCTGACTTGACCACGCTGTCTTCGTTTTTGTACTGCTGTGTTCTGGAGTGTCGTGGCTTTTCTTATATTTTGCTTTTTATATATTTGCCTTTTAAGAATTTTTACCGTACGGCGCATTGGATCCATCATAGCTGGTAAGAGTATCCCTTTCTCCTTTATGGATCCATGGTGAAGGCACTCCCGGGTGAAAGTATATACCTAGTGGTCTACTACATCCAACATACTTCCCGGTATACGGATAAGGTCATCCCAAGTTCTTTGGGAGATTCTTTGCTGGAACTTTCCTTTAGTGTATGACCATTATATTGGCAGACACTCATCAAAGTTACCCCATATGAACTTGACACCCATTGGAATTAAGTTTTGTTTGTTTGGTTTGTATATGCACGATATAGCTATTGGTTCACCACCTGCTGACTGTCAGTAGAGACAGGTGGATGAGGCATCGTTTTATGCTATATGGTATTTTCATGTAAATTGTATATTATGCACATGTCACAGGGTATATTTATCACTACATTGTGTTCAATTTAATAATTTACATATACTTATTTCAGTATATTGCACGGTTGAGGTTCTTCCTCATCATTCATTGGCGCCACACTTTTTAAATATTTATTTAACCTTTTCCTGTCTGATTTTGAGTGGTTGGCTGCACATAACTAGTTTCCTATTATAGGATTGGCGCAGTACTACACATTTTTATATTTCAATGGGAAGGAGCGGTGGAGGAGCGGTAAACACACCGCTCCTCTCACCGCTCCAAAGATGCGGCTAGCAGGACTTTTTTTACCGTCCTGCTAGCGCACCGCTCCAGTGTGAAAGCCCTCAGGGCTTTCACATTGGAGAGAAAGGAGCCGCTGTTTAGGCTCGGTTTGCAGGTGCTATTTTTAGCTAAATAGCGCCTGCAAACCGCCCCAGTGTGAAAGGGGCCTTACACATGGGTTACAACCTAAGACTGTGGACCTATAACTGACTCAGTACTGGCATCCCAGAAGACTCAAGACACAGTCCCCTTTACTGTTTCACCCCCTATTGGTCAGGACACAGGGTCTTTTAAACCATCTGGGAAATTCTTCAAATGCAGCTTCTCTTTCAGTCAAGACATCTCACCAAGTTCACCAAAGTTTTTCTGAGGGAATAATATTCTTATTATTTGGGAGACAGAACAAATCAATAGTATTTGTAGACTATGTTTACAGTAAGCTACCTCCTAACCCCAACTAAACTTCATGTATCTCAAGATTACATTCTTCACATCTTTTTTTTAATTCACTCACACACCCAGATTCTTTATTGGTGATCAGGTTATTACAGACTACACATATGTACACATGTTACCATGTGACTGCACAAACTCCTTTAGATCCACCAACAGTTATGTAGTATAAAAAAGCCTGCCTAGCTGCATATAAATAAATTAAATAATTTGGTTAACCACTTGACGACCACTGCACGACGATATACGTCGACAGAATGGCACAGCTGGGCATATGGGCGTACAGGTACATCCCCTTTAAGATGCGAGCCATGGGTGTCCCGTGATCGGGTCATAGAGCTGAAGAACGGGGACAGGTAAGTGTAAACAAACATCTCCCCGTTCTTTCTAGTGACACTGTCAGTGATCGTCTGTTCCCTGTCATCAGGAACAGCAATCAGTGATGTGTAAGAAGCACTCCCTAGGTCACACTTAACCCCTTCAGCGCCCCCTACACGTTAACCCCTTCACTGCCAGTGTCATTTTTACAGTAATCAGTGCATTTTTATAGCACTGATCGCTGTAAAAATGACAATGGTCCCAAAATGGTGTCAAAAGTGTTCGATGTGTCTGCCATAATGTCACAGTCACGATAAAAATCGCTGATCGCCGCTATTACTAGTAAAAAAAAAATATTAATAAAAATGCCATAAAACTATCCCCTATTTTGTAGACGCTATAACTTTTGCGCAAACCAATCAATAAACGCTTATGCCGCGTACACACGATCATTATTCACGGCGGTTAAAAAACCGTTCTAACATGTTCTAACTTTTCTCGTCGTTTTCATGCAGTTTTTCTCGTCGAAAAAAACGACAGAAAGCCCACTGACTATCGTTTTTCTTGTCGAATGGGAAAAATTTTGTTTTTTTCGACGAGAAAAACGGCCGTGTGTAATTGTGATTTTTCTTACCAAAAATATGTAGAAGAACACGCATCGGCCTAAACTGAGGAAAAAAATGTTTTTATATATTTTTTGGGGATATTTATTATAGCAAAAAGTTAAAAATATTGAATTTTCTTCAAAATTGTCGCTCTATTTTTGTTTATTGCGCAAAAAATAAAGACCACAGGTGATCAAATACCACCAAAAGAAAGCTCTATTTGTGGGAAAAAAAGGACGTCAATTTTGTTTGGGAGCCGCGTTGCACGACCGTGCAATTGTCAGTTAAAGCGACGCAGTGCCGAATCGCAAAAAGTAGCCTGTTCTTTGACCAGCGAAATGGTTCAGGGCTGAAGGGGTTAGGTTCTTATATTACATGGTTTAGGTATATCTAAAGTGGATTCTACAAAGAATGTACATTCTGATTCACATTTGTACAGTGAACTTAAAAGGTCAAATCCAAATACATCATCCAATCAGATTAGACTGTGATGGCTGTCTCTGTATATTAACTCCTTGGCACCTTCCCCCTATTCCTCGACTCACACTACAATCATCAAATTTTACTCCGTTTTATTGGCATAGTACTGGCAGGAAATATACTAGCACTCCTCTAGGCACCACTCATACTTGGGAAGACTGTTTCCCTAGGTGAGATTTTCCATTTTTATTTCTTCAAAAAAGGTGGCAGATGAGTGAATAGGGAGCTGTCTGAACTCATTTGCTCACACAGCATAACCTACCAAAAATCAGAGGGCATATGCACAGCCTCTCCACTCTAATTGCTTACCTGTGATTGGTGGGGAGAAATGCCCCCAGACAATTCCAAAGAACAAGACCCCAGGATTTTTGTGGAATCTCTTCATATAAACATCAACTAAAAAAATAAATTGTAACAACATAAGTGAAGCCTGCAACCACTGGCTGATTTGTTATGCAGAGCACTTAAACCCTAAAGTTTGCAAAGCAGTTCTCAAAATATTATATAAGTGGTAGTAGTATACAGAAGCACTATTAACATTTATACAAAATCTTGTAATTTAGCTGATAACACTTAATATGCAATTTTTAAAGGCTTGTGACATGGTATAGTAATAGTAAAAACTCCTTGGGAGGCATTACATGCTGTGGTTTACTCTATGGTTTACTCTCTTCAATATATGTCGCAGTTGTTGGCATACGTATTATGAATCCAAGTTATTTACTATATGAAACATCTATTTGATTCATTCTTTGGATACCCATCCTCATAATATTGTGGAGTCATACCAATTATACTATAGGTATTATACATAATATAAGGATACATTGTCATCACTAGCCATTTTGTAACGTTATTTATCTTGGCCAAGATTTTAAAATTTTTGTTTCTGCTTTTATAGTTAAAGGAATAATTAAAGTATTGATTTTAACTGGTTCTCGTCTGGACTATGGTAGAATGACGCTAGAATTGGCCTCTCATCAATTCCTGTGGAGGTCATATGATGTCCTCCCAGATTGCACCCTGCGCGCGGCCACGGTGCAATGCAGCGGTGCCACGGGACATGGCTGATGACTAATCAGTGTACCGGCTCTTTGCCAGTACCATGCGACTGCAGTGACGAATCACAGTAGGTAACATGACAGTTGTACACAATGGATGACTTTCTTTTCTTTTTTTGTCAAATGTTTTTATTGAAATTTCAATAAGGGAACAGAAGTTGGAGAGGGGAAAAAATAAAATAAAAATAAGAATAAAAAGGAAAATACTAAAATACAGAATGCTTCGTTATGGGGTTAGAAAAATGAGATCTGTCTGTGGGCTTGAGCCATAGCATGTTAGTCACTGAAATAGGGTCAGTATCTATTGATTCAACTGCAACCCATAGAGGTGTTTCTACAGCAGTGTGGTATTTAGAAAGGGATGCAATTTGTAAAGTGTTATAATAAGAAGAGAAATTAGGTAATCCCAGTCCACCACTCATCTTATGGAGATAAAGTGTAGATTTAGAGATCCGCGGTTTAGTCGAGCCCCAGATAAAGGACATAACTCTATTTTGGATAAGTCTTAGGAAGTATGATGGTAATGGAGTGGGGAGCACCCTAAATAAATATAAAAATTTAGGTAGTATAGACATTTTTATAGCGTTAAGCCTACCAATCCATGACAGTGGTAGAGTAGTCCATGATTTCATTAAACCTGAAGTTTGTTTCAGTAGAGGTAAATAATTAGTGGTAAAAATATCTTTAAGAGAGATTGTTAGTTGAACTCCTAAATAAGGTAATTGTTTTGGAACCCAATTGAATGGTAAAGAGGTTTGAGCGAGTTGGAGCTCTGATTGTGGTAGGGAAATGTTTAATGCATTTGATTTCGTATGGTTAACATAAAGTCCTGATATTTGGGCAAATTTATCCAATAATTTCAGTAAATTTGGTGCTGATATGTGAGGGTGTGACAGGAAGATAAGGATATCGTCTGCAAAGAGACATAATTTATGGTGATGACCTCCCAATTCTATACCCTTTACATCGGGATTAGTTCTAATTAATTGTGCAAGGAGTTCAATTAATAATGCAAAAAGTAATGGAGAAAGGGGACATCCCTGCCTTGTACCTCTTTGAATATCGAACATTGGCGATTTGTAGCCAGCATATTTAATATAGGCTTTTGGGTTATTGTATAAGGAAGAGACCCAGGTCAGGAAATGATTACCAAAAAACCCATTTTTGAAGAATGTCTTGCATATATGGCCATGAGACAGAATCAAATGCCTTTTTTAGATCTAAGGACACTAGACAGGCCGGGATTCGCCTGGTTTTGGCTGCATGGATGAGTAAGAGTGCTCGTCTAATGTTATCACCAGCTTGGTGTTTCGGTATAAAACCTGTCTGGTCTCTGTATATTAAGCGGCCAATAATATTATTCAATCTAGTGGCCATAATTTTAGCTATTAATTTTATATCTAAGTTTAGAAGGGAAATGGGTCGATAATTGGCCCAAGAAGTAGAATCGGAGTGTGGTTTAGGTATCATAGCTATAATAGAAGTCAAAGTTTCTGCTTTGAATGATTGTCCAGTCAGGATCGAGTTAAAGGCTCTGGTCAAGACTGGCGCTAAGATGTGTGAAAATTTCCTATAATAAGCTGCTGAAAATCCATCAGGACCCGGTCTCTTATGAGGTTTTAGAGTTTTTATAGCATTTAGGACTTCTGTGTCTGTTATAGAACTTTCAAGGAGCTCACGTTGTTCTTGGTCAAGAGTTGGAAGGTTGATATTAGAAAATAGAGCATCAGCTTTTGTAGTATCAAAGTTCTGGGCTGGGGAGTATAACTTAGCTAAATTAGAATGGAAAATCTCTATAATCTTAACTGGGTTACTGGTATATGCTTCCCGGGAGACTTTCAGTCTAATAGGTACCTGAGTATGTTGTGTGGATCTAAGACCTCTAGCCATGGGGGTATCGGGTTTGTTAGCTTTAAGTTAATGTATATGTTGTCGTTTGCATATAAGTTTATCAGCTGAATCTGTCAAGAAGAGATCGAGATCAAGACGGGCTTTTTCGAGTTTGGAATTATTAATGGCATTCGGGGTTGTTTGAAAAGCCAAGTGGCATGTGTTGAAAATAGACTCGAGCTTGGCAAATAACAGTTTAAACTCTCTTTTAAGCTTAGATGCTTGTTGTATCAAACCTCCCCTAATGACAGTTTTATGAGCTTCCCATAGAGTGAGGTCAGGAATGTCATCTGTATCATTAGTTTTCAAGTAGTCGGTAATCATCTTCTCGATTTCAATGCTATGGGATGGATGAGTCAAAATGGAATCATTAATACACCAAGTTTTATCATGTGATCTGGGAATAGTGGAGGCTATGGTTGTAAATACTGCGCAATGGTCAGTCCATGGAAAGGGGATGATTTTGGAAGAGATGATTTTAGGTAACATACTAGATAGGATTAGGATGTGATCAATGCGTGAAAAGAATTTGTGTGGATAGGAGTAGTGGGTATAGCGCCTACTGGTAGGATTTATTTCTCGCCATGTGTCAACTAAATTGTGTGTTGTAAGTAAATGTTGGAATGTACGTCTAGACAAATTATCGGTTGGACCTGACGGAGACTTATCATGAAAAGGGAAAACAGTTGCATTAGAATCACCACATAGAATAACAGTGCCAAACTTATGAGCTTCTCCCATCTGGAAGAGATGAGAAAGAAAAGCAATTGGACGTTTATTTGGGGTGTAATAAGATACAATTGTGATGGGATTATCAAAAATGTAACCAGTAAGGAGAATATATCTACCCTCAGGATCTGTAATTTGTCATATAAGGTTAAACGGAGTGGAACAGTGAAAACCAATTAGAGTTCCACGCTGTTTAACCGTCGTTGATGCAGAATAAAATTGTGGATAGGAGGTTGAAAGAAATTTAGGGTGGGATTTATCTGTAAAATTAGTTTCCTGAAGACAAATAATATGGGCTTTTTTAGCCATAAAAGATCGAAGAGCCTTAGTTCGTTTGTGAGGAATATTAAATCCTTGTACATTTAAAGATAATACATTTATAGGAGCCATAAGACCAATGAGACAAGCAGTAATTCATTACAATCATAGCACTTACCAGGAGCCAGAGTCACCGACCGGGGGGAAAGGAAAGAGGAAGAATAGATAAGGAAAAAAGAGAAAAAATAAGTACCAAATAAAATGAAATTTCAAACCCAGTATAACAACTTTGTATCATAAAATTAAGGAAGAACCATAGGGTATAGGAACGTCTCAGAAGAGTAATCAAAACCCTCTGAGAAGGTCCAGGCCCACCAGGAGAGTCCCACATAACTATGTCAGGAGTCTCCTGGTGGTGTAGGGGGCAGCAAGAAATTCCTACGGGAAGAGCAACACCGGAGAATAGGGATGAGCTTCGAGTTCGAGTCGAACTCATGTTCGACTCGAACATTGCCTGTTCGCCCGTTCGCCGAACAACAAACAATTTGGGGTGTTCGCGGCAAATTCGAAAAGTCTATGGGAGAAATCTAAAGTGCTAATTATAAAGGCTTATATGCAAGTTATTGTCCTAAAAAGTGTTTGGGGACCTAGGTCCTGCCCCAGGGGACATGTATCAATGCAAAAAAAAGTTTTAAAACCGGCCGTTTTTTTAGGAGCAGTGATTTTAATAATGCTTAAAATGAGAAAATAGAAGTGAAATATTCCTTTAAATTTTGTACCTGGGGGGTGTGTATGATATGCATGTAAAGTGGCGCATGTTTCCCGTGCTTAGAACTGTCCCTGCACAAAGTGTCATTTTTGAAGGAAAAAAAGTCATTTAAAACTCACTCGCGGCTATTAATGAATTGTCGGCTTTTATCAATACATAGAAAAGTCATTGATAAAAAAAAAAAAAAAAAAGCGTGGGGGTTCCCCCTAATTCAATTACCAGGCCCTTTAGGTCTGGAATGGATATTAAGGGGAACCCCGACGCAAATGAAAAAAAAAATGGCGTGGGGTTCCCCCTAAATATCCATACCAGGCCCTTGAGATCTGGCATGGATTTTAAGGGGAACTCCACCCCAAATTTAAAAAAAAATGACGTGGAGTCCCCCCAGAAATCCATACCAGACCCTTATCCGAGCACGCAACCTGGCCGGCCGCAGGGGAAGAGGGGGGGATGAGAGAGCGGCCCCCCTCCCTCCTGAACCGTACCAGGCCACATGCCCTCAACATGGGGAGGATGTCCCCATGTTGATGGGGACAAGGGCCTCATCCCCACAACCCCTGCCCGGTGGTTGTGGGGGTCTGTGGGCGGGGGGCTTATCGGAATCTGGAAGACCCCGTTAACAAAGGGGACCCCCAGATCCCGGCCCCCCCTATGTGAATTGGTAAGGGGTACATTGTACCCCTACCATTTCACGAAGAAAGTGCCAAAAAATGAAAATAAAAACACACACACCTTGGAAAAGTCCTTTATTAAAAAATAAAAAAATAATAATAAAAAAAAACATTCCAGCGATGAAATCCAGTGTCCCGCGGTGATCCCGATGTACAGCGCTGTCCGTCATTGGTTGTGCCTGTGTGGACCTGATGGGGAACTTCCTCCGCTGTGTTTTAAATGTATAGACCCGCCCCTTCTAAAGTTCCCCATCAGGTCCGCTCAGCGGACCAGATGCGGAACATGAGAAGGGGCGGGTCTATACGTGTATTACACAGCGAATGAAGTTCCCCATCAGGTCCGCCCCCTCGGTATGTCCGACCCCGCCTACGTCATTGGCCTGAGCGGGGAACTTCCTTCACTGTGTAATTTAAATTTACACAGTGAAGGAAGTTTCCCGCTCAGGCCAATGACGTAGGCGGGGTCCGACATACCGAGGGGGCGGACCTGATTGGGAACTTCTCTCACTTTGTAATACATGTATAGACCCGCCCCTTCTCATGTTCAGCATCTGGTCCGCTGAGCGGACCTGATGGGGAACCAGAGAAGGGGCGGGTCTATTCATGTATTACACAGCAAACGAAGTTCCCCATCAGGTCCGCCCCCTCGGTATGTCAGACCCCGCCTACGTCATTGGCCTGAGTGGGAAACTTCCTTCACTGTGTAAATTTAAGCCGACAATTCATTAATAGCCGCGAGTGAGTTTTAAATTACTTTTTTTCCTTCAAAAATGACACTTTGTGCAGGGACAGTTCTAAGCACGGGAAAGATGCGCGACTTTACATACATATCATACACACCCCCCAGGTACGAAATTTAACCACTTAAGCCCCGGACCATTTGGTAGCTAAAGGACCAGAGGTGAATTCAGAATTTTGCACTGCGCTGCTTTAACTGTAAATTGTGCGGACATGCAATGTTGTACCCAAACGAAATTTGCGTCCTTTTCTTCCCACAAATAGAGATTTCTTTTAATGGTATTTGATTGCCTCTGCGATTTTTATTTTTTTGCGATATAAACGGAAAAAGACCGAAAATTTTGAAAAAAATGATATTTTCTACTTTTTGTTATAAGAAAAATCGAATAAACTCAATTTTAGTCATACATTTAGGCCAAAATGTATTCAGCCACATGTCTTTAGTAAAAAAAAACGTCAATAAGTGTATATTTATCGGTTTGCGCAAAAGTTATAGCGTTTACAAACTAGGGTACATTTTCTGGAATTTACACAGCTTTAAATTTATGACTGCCTATCTAATTTCTTGAGGTGCTAAAATGGCAGGGCAGTACAAAACCCCCCCAAATGACCCCATTTTAGAAAGTAGACACCCCAAGGAAATTGCTGAGAGACATGTTGATCCCAAGTGATTGAATAATGACAAAAAAAAAAATACAAAAAGTTGTCACTAAATGATATATTGCTCACACATGCCATGGTTATATGTGGAATTGCACCCCAAAATACATTCTGCTGCTTCTCCTGAGTACGGGAATACCACATGTGTGGGACTTTTTAGGAGCCTAGCCACGTACGGGACCCCGGAAACCAAGCACCGCCTTCAGGATTTCTAAGGGCGCAAATTTTTGATTTCACTCCTCACTACCTATCACAGTTTTGAAGGCCATAAAATGCCAAAATAGCACAAAACCCCCCAAATGACCCCATTTTAGAAAGTAGACACCCCAAGGAAATTGCTGAGAGGCCTGTTGAGCCCATTGAATATTTTTTTTTTGTCCCAAGTGATTGAATAATGACAAAAAAAAAAAATACAAAAAGTTGTCACTAAATGATATATTGCTCACACATGCCATGGTTATATGTGGAATTGCACCCCAAAATACATTTTGCTGCTTCTCCTGAGTACGGGGATACCACATGTGTGGGACTTTTTAGGAGCCTAGCCGCGTACGGGACCCCGAAAACCAATCACCGCCTTCAGGATTTCTAGGCACAAATTTTTGATTTCACTCCTCACTACCTATCACAGTTTCGAAGGCCATAAAATGCCAAAATAGCACAAAACCCCCCCAAATGACCCCATTTTGGAAAGTAGACACCCCAAGCTGTTTGCTGAGAGGCATGGTGAGTATTTTACAGCTCTCATTTGTTTTTGAAAATGAAGAAAGAATTTTTTTTTTCTTTTTTTTTTTTCAATTTTCAAAACTTTGTGACAAAAAGCGAGATCTGCAAAATACTCACAATACCTCTCAGCAAATAGCTTGGGGTGTCTACTTTCCAAAATGGGGTCATTTGGGGGGTTTTGTGCCATCTGGGCATTCCATGGCCTCCGAAACTGTGATAGGCAGTGAGAAGTGAAATCAAAAATTTACACCCTTAGAAAGCCTGAAGGCGGTGATTGGTTTTTGGGGTCCCGTACGCGGCTAGGCTCCCAAAAAGTCTCACACATGTGGTATCCCCGTACTCAGGAGAAGCAACAGAATGTATTTTGGGGTGTAATTCCACATATGCCCATGGCATGTTTGAGCAATATATCATTTAGTGACAACTTTGTGCAAAAAAAAAAAAAAATTGTCTTTTTTCCGCAACTTGTGTCAACATATAAAATATTCCATGGACTCAACATGCCTCTCAGTATATAGCTTGGGGTGTCTACTTTCCAAAATGGGGTCATTTGGGGGGGTTTTGAACTGTTCTGGCATTTTATACACAACATTAGGAAGCTTACATCCACTCTTCTAACCACTTGAAGACAAAGCCCTTTCTGACACTTTTTGTTTACATGAAAACATATTTTTTTTTGCAGGAAAATTATGTTGAACCCCCAAACATTATATATATTTTTAAAGCAAAGGCCCTACAGAATAAAATGGTGGGTGTTGCATTTTTTTTTCTACACAGTATTTGCGCAGCGATTTTTGAAACGCATTTTTTGGGGAAAAAATTCACTTTTTTTATTTTAATGCACTAAAACACACTATATTGCCCAAATGTTTGATGAAATAAAAAAGATGATCTTAGGCCGAGTACATAGATACCAAACACGACATGCTTTAAAATTTCACACAAACGCGCATTGGCGACAAACTACATACATTTTTAAAAGCCTTTAAAAGCCTTTACAGGTTACCCCGTTAGATTTACAGAGGAGGTCTACTGCTAAAATTACTGCCCTCGATCTGACCTTTGCGGTGATACCTCACATGCATGGTGCAATTGCTGTTTACATATGACGCCAGACCGACGCTTGCGTTCGCCATTGGGCAAGAGCAGGGCAGGACAGGGGTGCTTTTTTTTTTTTTTTTTTATTATTAATTTTGCTTTTTTATTTTATTTTTAAATTGTTCCTTCCATGTTTTTTTTTTTTATCATTTTTATTGTTATCTCAGGGAATGTAAATATCCCCTATGATAGTAATAGGTAGTGACAGGTACTCTTTTTTTGAAAAAACTGGGGTCTAGACCCTAGATCTTTCCTCTGCCCTCAAAGCATCTGACCACACCAAGATCGGTGTGATAAAATGCTTTCCCAATTTCCCAATGGCGCTTTTTATATCCGGGGGGGGACATTCCCTCCCACTGCTTGTAAAAGCAGTCTAGAGGCTAATTAGCCACTAGGGTTGCTTTTACATTAAAGCCGGCCGCTGGCTGAAAAGAATGATACCAAGATGATACCTAAACCCGCAGGCATCAATCTGGTATAACCATTCAAAGTCCAGCAACATACCAGTACGTTGCTGGTCCTTGTTGGACATGTATTGTAATCTTTTTTTTTCATGCAGCCAGGTGGCTGAACGAAAAAAGAGATTGATCGGTGGGTATGCCCACCATTAGAATACCGCCCTTCATCCACCCACTTCTAATGATGGGCATACATGCACCATTTATATATGCCGAAGCATGGGGGCATCCTCCCGCAAAAAAGTTATGCCGCACACACATGGTCGGACTTTTTCACGGGCAAGCCTCCGTCGGAATTTCGACCGTATGTACGCGGCATTAGGAGCAAAATCGCTCCTCCGCCCCTGCTGCCCCAATGCTTCGGCATATTTGCTTCTTTTTTTTTTTAACTGTGGTGGTGAAATCACCTCCTACAGCACTGGAGTCGCAGGGATCAGGCCTGTCTCTGCGAACGCTGCAGTTATGTGTGTTGTGTTTTGTAAGTGACAGTGATCGATCGATACTGCACTTGGGTGGCCTGGGCTGGACGGAGGGGCAAAACGCAGGTGCCAGCAGGTATCTGGGCTGATCCCGCTAACACTGCGTTTTTGGGAACCCTAAACTGCTGGGGACGCTAGTATAGATCTGATCAGATCAGATATTGATCTGTTCAGATACTATACCACTAAGGGAGGTGTATGCTTCACGCGTGGGTGTTAGCGTTACTGGCACTAACCTGACGCTGCCTGGGGTGTGACACAGACCCTCTCTGACGCTAAAACCTAATTGATATCACCCGCCGGGCGATCAGGGGGTTAAACCTTTATTGGGTTATATACGGCGGGTGCCCTGACACTATAAAAAGCAAACTAACTAACCAGCGTCACCCGTAACACTTATATGATGATTACTGGTGAAAGGATTAACTAGGGGCAATTAGGGGGTTAAAACCTTTATTAGATAATATATGGGGGTACCTGACGCTATAAAAACCTGCGGCGAACCTAAAAAAAATTACTGGCTACCGATCTGCATCACCGACGCTAAGACATCGATCAGAAAAATGATCGCTTAGCAACAGTGGTGATAGGGGGTGAAAGGGTTACCTGGGGGGCGATCAAGGGGGTTAAACCTTTATTAGATAATTTATGGGGGGTACCCGACGCTATAAAAACCTGCGGCGAACCTAAAAAAATTACTGGGTACCTATCTGCATCACCGACGCTAAGACATCGATCAGAAAAATGATCGCTTAGCAACAGTGGTGATAGGGGGTGAAAGGGTTACCTGGGGGGCGATCAAGGGGGTTAAACCTTTATTAGATAATTTATGGGGGTACCCGACGCTATAAAAACCTGCGGCGAACCTAAAAAAAAAATACTGGCTACCGATCAGCATCACCGACGCTAAGACATCGATCAGAAAAACGATCGCTTAGTGACAGTGGTGATAGGGGGTGAAAGGGTTACCTGGGGGGCGATCAAGGGGGTTAAACCTTTATTAGATAATATATTGGGGTACCTGACGCTATAAAAACCTGCGGCGAACCTAAAAAAAATTACTGGGTACCGATCTGCATCACCGACGCCAAGACAGCGATCAGAAAAATGATCGCTTAGTGACAGTGGTGATAGGGGGTGAAAGGGTTACCTGGGGGGCGATCAAGGGGGTTAAACCTTTATTAGATAATTTATGGGGGTACCCGACGCTATAAAAACCTGCGGCGAACCTAAAAAAATTACTGGGTACCGATCTGCATCACCGACGCCAAGACATCGATCAGAAAAACGATCGCTTAGTGACAGTGGTGATAGGGGGTGAAAGGGTTACCTGGGGGGCGATCAAGGGGGTTAAACCTTTATTAGATAATTTATGGGGGTACCCGACGCTATAAAAACCTGCGGCGAACCTAAAAAAAATTACTGGGTACCGATCTGCATCACCGACGCCAAGACAGCGATCAGAAAAATGATCGCCAAGCGACGGCGGTGCTAGGGGGTGAAAGGGTTATCTGGGGGGTGATCAAGGGGTTAAACCTTTATTAGGGGGGGTTAGGGGGCTACACTGGACCTAAAACTAAATGTAGTGACACTTTTACAGTCACAAATGTCACTGATTGCAGTGATCAGTAAATAAATGGTCACTGCAATCAGTGACACTGTGACTGGGGGCTGGGGGGTGATCTGGGGGGGCTGGGGGTGATCTGGGGGGGCCTGGGGGGCGATTTATGTGCCTATGTGTGCTGGTGTTAGTGTAGTGTTAGTGCACTGACCTGTGTGTCTTCTCTTGTACGACGCTCGGTATATGTGAGCGCCGCACAGGAGATGATATCACTTCCTCCTGCTTTCTCTATCTGTGTAAACAGTACACAGACAGAGGGGGCATTTCTATTCACCGGGAGCGATCGCGGGGGGGTGGTCGGAATCGAACGGCCGCCCCCCATCTCGGAACGCTCCCAGACGAATTCCGACCGCTCACTGTACAGAAGGGGGGTCCGATCGGACCCCCCAACTGTACAAAGGCAATCACGTATGCTCTACGTGATTGTGCCTGTCGGTGCCATTGTGCCGACGTATATATACAGTGAGCGGTCGTTAAGTGGTTAAAGGAATATTTCACTTTTATTTTTTCATTTTAAGCATTATTAAAATCACCGCTCCCGTAAAAACGTCTATTTTTTAAACCTTTTTTTGCATTGATACATGTCCCCTGGGGCAGGACCCGGGTTCCCAAACACTTTTTAGGACAATAAATTGCATATTAGCCTTTATAATTAGCACTTTAGATTTCGAACGTTCGAGTCCATTGTATTTAATAGGGTTCTAAAGTTCACACGAACATTCTGTCTGTTCGCAGGTTCTGGTGCGAACCGAACAGGGGGGTGTTCGGCTCATCCCTGCCGGAGAACAACAGGAACCTTCAAAAATATTAACTTAAGAGTATAGTACCGAAAAATATGTTAAGAAAAAGAACAAAAATAAATTTGCTCTATATCACATACTGTGAATAAGCTTAAAAGACTATAAACCATGTCAGTCCAAAAAATGTTTTAACAAACAGGTATCGAGACTGTTTAGTGATGCTGGAGATCTGTAAGAAGAGAAAAACGGAGAAAAAAAATATCTCAGTCCATAGTGTCCTCATTGACAGGTGATATAGTGTCAAAGCGACCGCGCTTATGAAGATTGTGATGAGTGGTGGGGGATGATCCAGGGCCTGATTTAAATCGTTGCTGGGCAGATCGAGAGGCTGAACGTCTGCGAGTTTGGTCCACATTTATGTATTTTTCTGCAAGACCCATGTCAATCAATGCCAATTGCAAATCCTCAGAGGAGTGACATACATATTTACTTTCCAGATGGGTGAATCGGAGGCAAAAGGGAAATCCCCAGCGGTAGGAGATTTGCTTATGCTGGAGCACTTGCAATTGTGGTTTAAGTGCACGTCTCTTGGCAACTGTAAGTGGAGACAGGTCAGTGAACAATTGAAAGGTGTTACCCTGGAAGCTGAGAGTTTCTTTGTCTCTAGCAGCTGCTAGAAGCTGTTCTTTGGTGCGGTAGAAGTGCGGTTTAGCAATAATGTCCCTAGGGGGACCATTTGGTTTACGTGGAGCTAAAGCTCTGTGCACTCTGTCCATTTCAAGTCTATCAATAGGGGTACCAGGTATCAGTTCCTGGAAAAGCGCTGTTATGGTTGCCTGTAAGTCAAGAACAGTTTCAGGGATACCTCTGATCCTTACATTTGACCTGCGGTCCCTATTTTCCTGATCTTCTAAACATGTTTGTAGAATTAAATTCTCTTCTTTAATAGATGAGAGTTCAGAGCTGTGGTGCTGTGTACAGTTATCAATTACATCAACTCTCTGTTCAAGTTCAGCAGTTCTCTGACCAAGTTCTCTAATCTCCCTTGTCAGTTTATTTGTAATATGGTCAGAGGTCTCTTTAAGTGCTTTCTGTAGCATTAATTCAAATTGTTTAAACATATCAAGCTGGGCCCCAGAATGTATAGGTGAGTTTTCACCATCAGTCACATCAACTTTATGAGGTTATGTTTGACTGAGAGACTGTGTCTTCACTGAGGTGTTTGAAGAGCGCTGTGAGGGGGAGGGAGAAGCTGCCATGTCAGCTGTCAGTGCATAGACCGTTCTCCTAGGTCTGCTCAGTTTAAATTGTGATTTTTTACCTTTAAACACCATACCAGGAGGACTGGTGTGCTGTACTGAGCTTCCACAGCAAATTTGAAAGAATTCCGGCGCCGCTGGGACCCGTAGTTCTCTGGTATTTCCCCCGTGGAGCGGAGCTCTAAGGAGACACATGCTCCCGGATGACTTTCTTTTATGCCATCCAATGTGTACAACTGTGTTGCTAGCTGTGATTGGTCAATTTGCTCACATGGTACAGACAGGGCCAATCACAGCCCATCTGTACCATGTGATTAGCTTTGACAAATCACAGCTAATCACAACAAGAAATACTGAATGAATCAGTTTTTTTTTTTAATGAATCAGTCATCACTCCAAATGACTTTGTGCCTGAAGGTTTGAGGCTTGTCTCTGTGCTGTTTGACATATTGTAAATGGGATACTTTGTGGCATTTGCGTAGTAATTGATTTCTTCTGGTGACTCGACCATGCAGCCCATCTTTCTTCAAGTGCCTCCTCATTGTGCATCTTGAAGCAGCCACACCACATGTTTTCAGAGAGTCCTGTATTTCAGTTATTTGTGGGTTTTTCTTTGCATCCCAAACAATTTTCCTGGCAGTTGTGGTTGAAATTATAGTTGGTCTACCTGACCGTGCTTTGGTTTCAACAGAACCTCTCATTTTCTACTTCTTGATTAGAGTTTGAACACTGCTAATTGTCATTCTCAATTGCTTGGATATCTTCTTATATCCCTTTCCTGTTTTATACAGTTTAACTACCCTTTCCCGCAGATCCTTTGACAATTATTTTGCTTTCCCCATGACTCAGAATACAGAAATGTCAGTGCAGCACTGGATGAAAGATGCAAGGGTCTGTCAAGAGTGCAGAAAAGCGGGGGCGCATGCGTGGCGCAAAGCTGGAAGGTTGCACGTGATCTGAGCTCTAAACGCAGCGGGGACTTCCGTGCCCCCCTGGGGCTATTAAATAACTTTCTTACCTTCTCAGACATCCACACCCCTGGGGGAACGAGTGGTGCATGCCATCATCCAGGTCCCGTCACGGGAAACCAGCACAAAGATCCCTTACGAATTACCTTCTCAGGGTCCGTGAGATGTCCTGAACACTTCAAGATGGCGCCTAGTGCACAGGCCTCAGCACACAGCCCCGCGGCTTCTCCTACCCACTCTTCAGCCAACAAAAGCAGACCTAGAAGCTAGCCTAGCTGCCATGTACTCCAAGCTTGCAGAAAAGTTCCAGACTGAACTGTTTAAATCCACAAATACTCTGCAACAGGAGATGCCAGCCTTGGGGGGGGGGCGGTAGAACAGACCTCCTGGAGACTAAACATGACAAATTACAAATGGCATACACGGATCTCCGCAGGGATCATGAAACTCTCACAGATTCTGTTTCTCAGCTCCAGGCTCACCTGGAAGATTTAGATAACAGAAATAGATGTAACAATAAGAGAGTTCCCTGAGTCAGTCACTGATTTAATCCCCAGCAGCTCAAAAACCGTCCCAGTCTTTATTACCGGATTCCCCAGTGGCTGCTTTTTCCTGTGACAGGATACACAGGGCCCTTCGTCCCAAGCCACCAGATGATAAGCCTCTAGGGGCATTGTACTGTGCCTTAAGAACTATCTGATTAAAGAGGAGATTCTCAGGGCCTCCCTCAACACCCCCAACATTCTGTTGGATAGGACCAAGATTCAGATATACACTGATTTTTCTCCCACCATGCTTGATAAGCACCGCAAGATGAAAGAGATCACCACAGTGCTCCAATCTGTGAGAATCTGCTACAGATAGGGTTTTCCCTTCAAGCTCCAGGTCCCCCACAATAGAACAACATATAACGTCACCACTGTCCTGGAGGGGAAGGAGCTTCTTGTCAGAGCTGATGAAGAAGGCGAGGCCGTGCCTTCGAAACACGTTCTGATTAGCCAGACAGCGTGTGGGCGGCTCCCCAGTTTGCAGCCCTGGACCACTCCCACCCAGAGACACACAGCCGACGTCTCCATGAGGCTTATCGAGGCTCCAGCTGTGGCTAACACACAGCGCTCGTGGATCCCTCAATAGAGACTTTCCGGCGACCGTCCTGTGCTCCTGTGACACTGCATGTGGAAGTTCCCACCCGCTCTAGCACTCTGAAAGTGCTCCAACATTTTTCACGCAAGTTTTAGTGTTGTTTTATACTTACATACTGAATAAATTCCTAAGCTGTTTAAAGGATTGGCTTGGCGCTTATCTCTCCTCCTTTTGCTTTCTTTATGTTCACAGTGATCGGGTTCCCCAGCCTGCGCCTGAAGCAGCCTCGCTCCCTTTACAGCCTTTATTTAGAGACTTTTTTAGAGACAAATTTTTAGGGGTTCATCCCCCAGAACTTTCAATCCACTTACCATTCACATGGTTGCACCTTCATGTATCAGAATGCAGATGCATGCCTTTTCATTTAAATTTTAAACTTTAATCTTTTTCATAAGAGGGTTTAGCGCTGAACATTATACCAATATTGTATATGTGTTTCCTCCTTGTCAAGCTGGGCCTACTGGCAAAGAAGGATCTACCCAGGATGCCCTCCACCCCTCGCCTGTTGGCCATTTGGGCAACCCCTTCACTCCACCCTAGTTACAAATTACAATGTATCCTTGCTATCTGAAAGGCTAATGGGACATGATCCCAGTCTATGGAGAAAAAAGTCAGGGAAGCACAAATCTCTGACAATCAGATTAGCCCATAGCAAACTTCTGAGAATGTTTTTTTTTTAAATGTTAACCGACAATTAAATCTTCTATAATACGCATGTAAAATATATTTTTTTAGCAAGGTGTCACTTTTTTAAATGTCTGAGCCTATACTATAGCTGTAGATATTTGTATTTTTTTGTTATAATTATTTCAACTATGACATATAAGCATTACAGACCTCCAATTTTAGCTTTTTGAAAGAAATCTAGTGGCATTTTTTCTGTATTTCCTTTTTCTTTCATTTGGTACAAATGGTATAGAAGGAATGTTTAAATATTTTATAGACCTTTCCCTAGTAGCTGTAAAGGTTTTAGTTAGTTGGTTTTCCATGCATATCATTTTTAGAACCTCTAAGGCATCTGTTATCAGTTATTATGAGGTGTAATAATCTTCACAAATGTAACAGACTGAAGTGCAGCTTAGTAACGAAGGATATACTTGTATACCTGTCATATCTGGAAATGAAGTATAATTAGCCTTGGTGTTATGAGGATGGGTAATATAAATATTGATTGAAGTGAGTCCAGTAGCTAGTGAAAAGCAAACACATGTTAATGTTCCTTTAACTATTCAGTTATTCTGTTTACATCAGTTTGGCATGAATATATACATTTACAGCTAAATTTTAAAAAGTGCACCATTTGTTTATGATCGTAGCCCACCCTTTAAACATTTAGAATGTGTGTAACTCTCTCTTTGTGATGATTATATAGTGATGTTACCTGGGACAGGTGTCAATAAGTTTTTTTCCCCCTTGATTCCATGTTGCCTTACCATATACCTAACACTTTTCTGGACATTGAATAAAGATATATCACATTATCAGTCTCTAGTCAATGGAAAAAGTGTATATTGTACAAACAATGTCAATTATTTATTTCACACCTAAGTTTCTGACTCAAGCCAAAAAAAAAAAATGTAGAAAATAATTTTAAAGAATCATTCCAATGAAAAAATAATATTACATAAATATCTAAATATATATATACAGTATTTAAGACTACTAAGATGTATATTTAAGTATAATTTAACCACTTGACCTCAGGAAAGTCTTATCCCCTTCATGACCAGGCCATTTTTTTGTTATTTTTGTCAGCACTGCACTATTTTAACTGGCATTTGCGCAGTCATGCAACACTGTACGCAAATTACATCTATATAATTCTTTCTTTCTTTTTCAAATATTTTATTGTAGATAATAATACATATTTTATACATTTTTTGTATAATAGTGATATATCATATATTACGTTTTTAATTCTGGAATAAAATAAGATGAACATAAGACATCTAAGGGCTTTTCAAAAATTTCACAAAAATTTAGCAAAAGTAACATCAGATTTTTCAATAAGCATGGATTAAAAGTTTGGGGCAAATAAAAGGTAACATAAGTGGTGTTCATATTGTTATTAAATGATATATTTCTAACAGGGGCCAAGATCCTGCTTTGTGGCTTGGCGTGTCCTGTCGATGGAAAAAAAATAAAAATAAAAAAAATGGAACCAGACATAAAAATAATCTTATTACTCCTAAAATCAGCTTATAGAGAGAATAACTATTTGTATAGTAGTAATGTGTATAACAATGAAGGGAGTAAAGAGGGGGGAGAGGGAGGAGGGAATCTCCAGAGGGGATCAGGAGGTTCATGAGATTCTGATATAGCAAAATTAATAATAAACACAGTAGTAGGATATTTTAGGATAGTACAAAGGAGTTGTCAAAACCTGGCGGCAGGTGATGATTTATCCAAGGAAGCAAGAGGGCTTTGAATTTTGGGATTTTATTTAAATAGATGGCTTCAGTATTGGCATGAATCATCGCCTGCGTTACCCGGTGTTTAGTTGAAATTATACATAAAGTAGATGTTTTCCAAGCTTGAGCTATGGTTTGTTTGGCAGCCATAGTGACATATAGTAGAAGTTGGAATTGACGTTGTGAGATATTTTGTGGTTTGTTATTTAGGAGTGCTACAGTTGGGTCAGGTACAACAATGGTATTGAACATGGTGGATAGTAGGTTAAATATTTTCTTCCAGAAAGTCTTAACTGTAGGGCAGGTCCACCATATTTGTAGATGCCTACCTATATCTATACAGTCTCTGAAGCATTGGGCAGGGTATTGAGAGAGAAATTTGGATATTCTTGCTGGCACAAGGTACAATCTGGTGAGTACCTTGTAGTTAGTTTCTAATGCAGCAATATTTGGGGTAGCTGATGTTGTGGCTTGCCAAATTTGAGTCCAATTTATATCATCTGATTGGAGATTCAGGTCTGTCTGCCATTTGGTAGTGTAGGTTGGGGGAGTTGAAGTTGTATGAGACAGTAATTGACTGTATATTTCCGAGATTAGACCACGTTTGTGTGGGTCAGAGATGCAGGTTTGTTCAAATGTTGTATTATTAGGCATTGTAGAATTTGGGGAATCATTCTGCTGTAGGAATTGTTTGATTTGTAGATACCTGAAGGTTTCTGTTTGTGGAATTTCTTTTGTATCACAGAGTTTGGGAAAGGGAGGGATGGTGTTGGATTCAAAGAAATGGTATGCTCTAGTTAGATCTGCTTTTGACCATGCTGAGAAGGAAGAAGGAGAGGCCCAAGCTGGGTAAAAGGAGGGGTTGTTTAGGAAGGTGAGGATTATGTGGAGATTGAAGTCCAAATCGTGTTTTAAGCCTATCCCAAATGGATAAATTATGTCTAGTAATAGGATTAGAAATCGTACGGCGTAAAGTTGGAGTGAGCCACAGAAGATTTGCTAAAGAAAGTGGATCGCAATCAACTGATTCAATCGCGACCCAGAGGGGAATCTCTTTGGTAGCGTGATATTTAGGGAGTTGAGCCAATTGGGCAGCATAATAATATTTAGTGAAATCTGGAACTCTTATAGAGTAGCTTGTGGTAAACGGGGTTTATGTTTGCCCCATATGAACTGTAGAGTTTTGTGTTGCAGAATATGAAGGAAGTATGCTGGTACTTGAATTGGGAGTACTCAAAAGAGATATAGGATTTTGGGTAAAATTGACATCTTGATGACTGCAATTCTACCCATCCATGCCAACGATAGAGAGGACCAATTTTTCATTAGTGCATTTAATTGTTTCATCAATGGTAGGTAATTTGCCTTATATAGTTCTGCTGGGTTTGCTGTTAGAGAGATACCTAGGTATGTGATATGTGAAGTTGACCAGCTAAAGGGGAGGGAGTCCTGTAAATGTGTTTGTAATTCCAATGGGAGAGAGATGTTTAGTGCTTTAGATTTTTGATAGTTTATTTTAAGACCAGATATATCTCCAAATTTAGTAAGGGTGGATATAAGATTCGGTGCTGATGTTAAAGATGAAGTGAGAAAAACGAAGACATCATCTGCGAACAAACATAGCTTGTGTTGATGGCCCCAGTGTTCAAGACCTTTAATATTATTATTAGAGCGAATTAATCGGGCCAGGGGTTCTATTGCTAGAGCAAAGAGTAGGGGGGGGTAATGGGCATCCCTGCCTGGTTCCTCTTTCAATAATAAATGGGTCAGATCTGTAACCTGAGTAAGTTATATACGCTTTTGGTTTGTCATATAGAGAAGTTATCCACTGTAGAAAGTTGTTTCCAAAACCCCATCTACCGAGGAAAGAGTGAAGATAATGCCAAGATAAAGAATCAAATGCTTTCCGTATATCAATAGAGAGAAAGCAGGCAGGGATGCGACGTGTTCGCGCCATATGAGCAAGGAGAAGTGCTCAACGAATGTTATCACCAGTTTGTCAGGATGGGATAAAGCCTGTCTGATCTTTATGTATAAGGTTGCCTATGATTGGATTTAGTCAATTGGAGAGAATTTTAGCTAGTAGCTTGATATCTAATTTAAGAATATAGATTGGTCTATAGTTAGACCATGAAGTGTCGTCTGATTTTGGTTTGGGGATCATAGAAATGGAAGCTAAAAGGGATTCTGGATGGAAGGAATGTCTAGTTAGAAGTGAATTGAAGGCTTCCATTAATAAAGGAGAAAGTAGTGTTTGGAAGTGTTTATAGTATGTGGCTGGAAAAACATTGGGTCCTGGGCGTTTGTGTGGCTTTATAGTTTTGATTGCTGTTTAAATTTCAAGAGATGTAATAGTTTTTTCAAGGGTTTCTAATTGGGTTGCAGAAAGGGAGGGAAGTTTAATATCAGCTAATAGCGAATCGAGGCGTGATTGTTCAAAAGTTTGAGTCTCTTGGTATAAGTGGGATAATTTTCTACCAAATTCATTCACTATTTTTTGAGGGTTACTGGAGAAGGTGTTTTTAGATATTTTTAATCTAATTGGCTTCCGTGAGTGGTCTGATTTACGGAGAGAAAGGGCTTAAAAGTTGTAGGTTTGTTGGCTTTCATATAGAGAGTGTGTTTGGTTTTGCAGAGAATCTGTTCTGCTGAATCTGTTAGAAAAAGGTTGAGTTCTAGTTTGGCTTTATCATAGACTAGTTTGTTAGCGGGGGAAGGGTTGCTTTGAAAGTTTTCTGAAGCCTTATAAAATGCTTCATCTAGTTGTTTTTGTATTAGTTTATTTTGTTTGCATAGGTAAGATGCTTTACTTATACAGATTCCTCTGATGACTGGTTTCAGGGTTTCCCAATAAGTTAGGGAGTTTTTCTCTGATGGTTTATTATCTGCCATGTAATCATGTCGGTATTTACGGATTGCTAGCAAGCTGTCATTTATGTATCATGTACGCAGATTAGGTTTTGGAATAAGAGAAGAAAAGGAAGTCATTACTGCATTGTGGTCAGACCATGCACAAGAGATGATTTGTGAATTGAGTATTAGTGGAGAAGAATTGATATTTACTAATAAATGGTCTATTCGGGAAAATTGTTTATGGGGATGGGAGTAGTGAGTATATTGTTTTTTCCTAGGATGTTGTTCACGCCATGTATCAATAAGGGAATGTTGTTTTAAAAGTTGTTGGTATTTAGGGCGGTGAATAGTTGCGGGTGTTGGGGATTTGTCTAAAATTGGGTATATTACCTGGTTAGAGTCTCCGCATATTATAAGAGTACCCTTTTTGTGAGAGTTCATTACACTGAATAAGTGAGAGAGAAAAGATAATGGATTTTTGTAGGGGGCATAATATGATACAACCGTGATTTCGTTGTCAAGTAATAAACCATTTAGTATTATGTAGCGACCTTCAGGGTCATTAATCTCTGAGTGTAGGGTAAAAGGTGTAGTGTGGTGGAAAGCAATCAAAACTCCTCTCTGTTTGGTGGAGGCTGAGGCTTTGTATACTTGAGGATATTGGCGGCTGCAAAATTTAGGGGAAGTTTGAGTAGAAAAGTGTGTCTCTTGTAGACAAACCACATGAGCTTGGATAGATGAGAAAAAGTGGAAAGTTTTTGTTCATTTAGGAGGGGAATTAAGACCTTGTACATTGAGTGTAAGTATATTGAGCGACGTCATATCAATATCTATTAATAATCAAAAAATTATAAACTTTGTTATTAGATATATATGTGATCGTAGTCTGGAGGAGGAAAAGGAAAATAAATCAAATAAGGGAGGCCAAAGTAAAGAGAAGGAAGAGGGGAAAAGAGAGGGGGGGAGTAAAGTTGGAAAAGTGTTAGAAAAAAAAGAGAAGAAGAGAAAAAAAAAAAAAAGCTTTCATAACGGTGTTAAATAAATGGCTCCTAACTGGAGCTAGTATCCAGTGGGTGGCAAGAAATTACCAGGCAGTGGGTACAATTTATCCAAAGAGTGTCTGGTAGACTCACCAGGCACTTAAGGATTAAGTTGGAGGTGCAGTGAGCAGTCTCTGAGACAATATCAGCCAATATAAACTTTAAAACACATAAACTTATCAAGTCACTATTTAAATAAAATAATGAGTAAAACAATTCTGGTATATATTCTACCGGGTTGTCCGTGTATGAGACATAAGATCAATGTCCTGCATATGAGCTAGAGAAGGAAGAAGCATAGAGAGAGTTATTCCAAAAAAGGGAGAGTTATATATTAGTAGACAGCGAAATTGAGTATAGTGAATAATCTAGCCCATAGGCAGGAAAACTTAAATTATTTTGGAATGAACATAAAAATAAAACTTGCTGTGAAACTATTCATTCTTGTTTGAACAACATTACTAGCTGTTATCTGTTCTATCAAAAAAAGGTGAACGACAACAGAGGAAGAGTGTATGGTCTGTCTCTGTGTGTGGTAACTCTTAGGTATCTCTTAGGGTCTTAAAAGAGTGGTTCTATTATTTCAAAAATCGTCATGACGACTCCTTTTGTGGGTACTGGGGTGGGCTTGAGGAGATGAATCTTCATGTTGGTCTGCTGGGGAGCCTGAAGAAGCTCGGAGGTTTGGCTCCTTCTGCAGAATTTTCCGGCATTGAAAGATGAAGATCTTGTAGTGTGGTGAGAAGGTCATCCATTGATTTGCAGGTATGTGTAGTTTATTTGTTGGAGAATCGAAGGGCAAAAGGGAAACACCAACGATATGTGATGCGATGGAATTTGGGAATCTGCAGCAGTGGTTTCATAATTTTACTTTTGATTAGGGTCTGCTGCGAAAGGTCTTGGAAAATCTGGTAACGATGACCCTGGAAAGTCAGTGCTTCTTTATTGCGAGCTGCTTCTAGGATTTGCTCTTTGGAGCGAAAGTAGTGGAATTTGATTACAATGTCTCTGGGTGGTCCTTCATCTTTGCGAGGGGCTAATGATCTGTGGATCCTATCCATCTCCAAGCGCTCTATTGGAATTGATGGAGTGAGTTCTTGAAGAAGGGCTGTTACAGTGGAGTTTAAATCAATTATGGATTCTGGGATGCCGCGGATACGGATGTTGGATCTTCTTGCTCTATTCTCAATTTCCTCAAGATGGTTGTTGAGAGAGGTATTCTCCTCTTTAAGTGCTTCTAATTCATCAGCATTATTAGAAGAAATGCCATCCAGCTCATCCATCCTTTGTTCTAGAACAGATGTTCTGCAGCCCACCTCACAAATTTCCCGCGTCAATTTGTCTGTAATGCTGTCTGAGGTGGTTTGAAGTGCTTTTTGTAAGACCCTTTCAAATTGTGTCAAAAGGTCAGCTCCTGGTGAAATGTTTTGTAGAATATTAGGGGTCATTCCAGTCAGGCTCATTAAGAAGATACTGAGGTGAGTTCTTATTCTTTTTTTGTAGCTGAGGTAAAGCTGAGCGGGAGGATGGCGCTGCTGTCATCTTAGCTGCGGTTCTAGTCAGAACGTCCTGACCCTTTGTTGCTTTTAGTTTAGATTTCCTCCTGCTATACATAGTATCTTTTTGATCACTGAAGTTTCCGGTAGCTGTTAGTTACCTTGTTAACAGTTTTTGAGGTGGTGACTTGTTTTATCTCGGCTTTTTAGTCACGGAAGATGCGGAGCTTCAGGCAGCCATAACCTACCAGTCAGCCTCACGCATGCGCCTCCTTATATAATTTTTTCACACAAATAGAGCTTTCTTTTGGTGGTATTTAAATAGTGTGAAGTAGCGCTAATTACTTTAAAACACAATAATATGTGAATATATGCAATATAAATAAAATAGTATAATAAAGTGCATCACAAACAATTAATGAAATATACTAAGATGCATCATGATGATATAAAAAAAAGTCCATAAACTTGATACTAATAAAGCTAAAACAAGTCCATATAAAGTTGCTGCAATAGAATACATCCAGAGAAATCCAATTATCCAAGGAGCAACTTAATCCTTGTCCCAGCAGGGTGGTAACATGTATGACCAAGATGACCAAATGGATAAAGGAACAGGAATGATAATCCAAATCTATGACCTCCAAACCTCAAAACCCAGCACAGGTTTCCTGGAAGGTATATCTCCGGATTCAGGGTTTAAAAACAAGAAAGAAGGATCCCCATAGTGTAGTAGATTTAAAAGGTACAAACATCCACTTATTGAAATAAAAAATTCACAATAAAAAGGCAAAAAATGCCACACAGATAAAAACAGCATCAAACTAACCTTAGGTGACGCCCTCTCCTGGTTTATGGCCGTGACCAGAAGTCTCTGTTAGTTTGACGCTGTTTTTATCAGTATGGAATTTTTTGCCTTTTTATTGTGAATTTTTTATTTCAATAAATGGACGTTTGTACCTTTTAGATCTAATACACTATGCGGATCCTTCTTTCTTGTTTTTAAACCCTGAATCTGGAGATATACCTTCCAGGAAACCTGTGCTGTGTTTGGAGGTAGTATTGCAGTGGTGCCCTGCTTGGAAGTTACTGAGGAGAAAGGAGCCCTTGCTGTTGGCCTGACTGATATCGTTCCATGCTCCATTAGACCCAGTGGGGACTTCCTATGAGGTAAGGGGCCACTACTACAGGTGGAGGATACGAGGAATCTGCCGTTTTCATCTGTATATCTCATAGATTTGGATTATCATTCCTGTTTCTTTATCCATTAGTTCACCTTGGTCATACATGTTACCACCCTGCTGGGACAAGGATTAAGTTTCTCCTTGGATAATTGGATTTCTCTGGATGTACTCTATTGCAGCAACTTTATATGGACTTGTTTTAGCTTTATTAGCTTTATTAGTATCAAGTTTATGGACTTTTTTTTTATATATCATCATGATGCATCTTAGTATATTTCATGAATTGTTTGTGATGCATTTTAGTATATTATTTTATTTGGATTGCTAATATTTACATATTATTGTGTTTTAAAGCAATTAGCGCTACTTCACACTATTTAAATACTTTCTTTGGGTGTTGGACGCACTACAGAAGTTAGCTGCTGTTTACGCCCCTTATATACATATATATATATATATATATATATATATATATACTTATTTTTAGATCTTATTACACCTTTTTTTCTCAAGCCCCTTTTGTTAGCGCATTAGTAACTTTACTTGCACTTTTGGTGGTATTACCACTGAATTTTTTATTTTTTTTGCTATATATATATAAAAAAGTAAAAATGTTAAAAAAATTGTAATAATGTTTTCACAATTTGTTTTGCATACTGTCACCAGTGCAGTACAGCAGCAATAATTTTAGTGCCAGGCCTCCTCTGTAACTCTAAACTGGTAACCTATAAAGGCTTTCAAAATTACGCTAATAGAGATTTTTAGGTACCGTAGTTTGGCACCATTACACTGGCCTACACAATTTTTTTTTTTATCAATACATTTTTTTTTTCTTCAGTCGTTTTTAGTACTTTTTTGCAAGTAAATACAAGTACAATATGAACATTGTACGTCGTGCAATGACGTCGCTAGAATGGTAACATATAAGAAAGAATACAGATTGATATCTAACATGGTGATGATACTTAACCTAAAATGCTTATATAATATCTACGGTTTCCTCTCCTGCCGGGTCACCCCAATCGGGATCTGTTTGTGACCCAGGAGGGGAGAAGACCTCTAATAAAAGGTTTGGTGAGGGAATAAGCCCCTCAAGGTGTAACACAAAGAATAACGTACTCAAATAGACACTATGAATGAGTGGTTCATACATATTGTTCGGTCAAGAAAATGATAAACAGAGATCGATAAAACAGAGATTGAAGCGTTACATGGTTATCGTAGTTTTAGAACAGTTCACCAAGGGACACCAAGCTAATTGAGTCTTTGCAGCTTGGCCATTATTGACAGCCATTATTGTTTCATAGCTGTAGTGCAGGTCTACTAGGTCAATAGTATGGGCAATGGATGGGACCTTTTCTGTTCTCCAAAGTCTCATTAAATTGAGTCTGGAGGCCAATAGTATGTGGGTGGTAACATGTCTGAGGGATGGGGGTATATCTTCAATAGTTAGATTAAGCACTGCAAGATCGGGTGAAGGGAGTACTGTGTATTTGGTAACGGTAGATAATAGCTTGAATGTGCTTTCCCAATATGTTTGGATAGATGGGCATGCCCAGAATATGTGGATCATGTCACCTTTAGAAGATTTACATCTCCAACATCTGTTAGAAGTTTGGGTATTAAAGGATGCTAACTTAGCAGGTGTCAGATACCACCATATCGTAATTTTTTGTGTAATGTTGTGGACTTGTATACGGTTTGTAGTGCATATTTCCATTGTTCATTGGAGTAGCAGCATGATAAATCCGTTTCCCATTGTAAGTGTGTGGGCGATTTAGTAAAATGTCTTTTTTGATGAAGGAGGTTGTATAAGTGGGAGATGCCTCTAGTTTTGGTGAGAGGGTCAGTTAAGAAAATACAGGTCTTTGGAAGGATGGCGTATAGGGACAGGGGTATTGTTTTCAGGCAGTGGTGAATTCTTAAGCAGGTAGAGAGTTCAGTGGAGGGAAGATCGAACTCCTTTTGCAACTGGGAGAAGGGTCTTGGTTGATTTCCTTGAATTAGTTGTTGTATGGAATGGATCCCTTTAAGGGTCCAATGTGATAGCGGTAGGTCTGGTGAGAGATAGTGTAGGGACTCTAGGGGTATTTGGTTAAGTGGAGTAGTGGGAGTGTAAGTGGACAGGGTGGTCATTTTTTTCCTTGCTAGAGCAGCGGCTTTCATGGTTGGTGAGAGAGAGGACGGGATCGTTGTACCCAGAGGGGTGCTCATTAGCCAGTGTTTGAGGGTAGGGCGTGTAAGGGAGAAGTGTTCTATTATCCCCCAGGGAGTAACAGGATGTGGACGGAACCATTCTGGTAATTGGGCAAGGACGGCTGCAGGGTAGTAATCCTCAAAGTCAATGGAACCCACACCTCCTGCCTCTTTATGTTTAATAAGTTTGGAGTGTGCACACCTAGATCGTTTACCTTTCCAAAGATGTTCGTTAAGAAAAGTTTGTAGGGATCTGAAAAAGGAAACGGGAATGGGTATGGGAAGCGTTCTAAAGTAATATAATATTTGCGGGAGACAAATCATTTTAAAGGCTGCTAGCCTACCTGACCAGGATAGTTTGTGTTTCGTGATGTGTTGGGAGTCTGTGCGGATTTTATTTAGGAGGGGCAGGAAGTTGGTGGAGAAGAGATTTTTGTTTGTGTGCGTTAATTTTATCCCTAAATAGGAGATTTTTTTGTCTGCCCAAGTGAACTGGTGTTGAATTTGTAATAGGTTTTTTGTAGTGGCATCGAGTTGAATGTCGAGTATAAATGATTTGGTCGTATTTGCTTTATAATAGGATACATTGCTAAACCAGGTGAGCATTTTTTGTACTTCTGCCAGGGAGGAAGCCGGATTCGTGAGGATTAAGATCACATCGTCCGCGAACAGACTGATTTTATGCAAGGTATTTCCAATTCGTATACCTGAAATGGAGGGGTTGGCTCTGATGTGTGCTGCTAGGGATTCCATGAGAAGGTTAAAAATAAGAGGGGATAAAGGGCGTCCTTGTCGTGTAGAAATTAGTAATGGGGAATGGACAGGAAGTCATATCTGCCGTGTACACTTGGGCCGAGGGGGTAGAGTACAGTGCCATGATGGCGTTAAGAATATAGCCATTGAAGCCAAATTTTTGGAGCACTGATTTGAGATAGGACCAGTGTACCCTGTCGAACGCCTTCTCTGCATCCAAAGAGAGGGGCAGAGAAGGCGTCCCACTAAGCTCTGCATGGTGGATTAGGTTGATCAACCTTCTAGTGGCATCAGATGCCTGTCGTCCTTTAGTAAAACCAGTCTGGTCTCTGTGAATGAGGGTAGGCATGATATCTAGCAGCCTAGTTGCTATTGTCTTAGCGTAGATTTTCAAATCTACATTGAGTAGGGATATTGGGCGGAAGTTTTGGGGTGTGGTCGGCTCCTTCCCTGGCTTCGGTATCGTTATTACTAGAGCATTTAAGGAATCAGACGGGAATTGGGAAGAGGAGGCAGCGTTGTTGAACATCACAGTCATGTGTGGGAGTAAGTGTTCAGAGAATTGCTGGTAATATTCTCCCGATAGGCCATCTGGTCCAGGTGCTTTCCCTGTAGGAAGTGAGTTTATTGTCAGTTGGATCTCACGTTCAGAGAATGGGGCATTCAGGTATGAGATTTGTTTAGCGGTTAAAGTGGGTAGTTGAATGTCTTGGAGAAAGCGGTTAATGGCAGCTTGCGTAGGTTGTGGAGTCTGAGGGTCCTGTTTTAAGTTATATAGGTCTTTATAGTAGTCGCTGAATGCGTTGGCTATGTCCTGGGGGTTTGTCAGATATTCGTTGGTGTGTGGGTGATAGAGTTGTTGGATTTTGGACTTGGTACGTTTACCTTTAAGGCGTTGTGCTAATCTTTTCCAAGCCTTATTGGACATGGAATAAGTGGTGGCTTTAAACCTCCTTTGAAGGTGTTCGTAAGAATGAAGGAGTAGTATTCGGAGTTCTTGGCGAAGGGATACTAGTTGGTCAGGCTGTGGGGTCTGGGGGTTGGTTTTGTGTTGTGTTTCTAGTAATGCTATCTGAGCTGTGATCTCGTCAATGCGCTGCATCCTCCTCCTTTTGTAAGCAGAACCAATTTTCATTCGTATACCCCTCATATATGCCTTGTGTGCACTCCACACCACATTAGGGTCAGACACTGAGCCTTTGTTAATTACAAAGAATTCTCGGATTTGGTCCGCAATCTCTGGTGCATGTACTTCATGTTGCAGAATGTAGTTATTTGCCCTCCATAGAAATGTGTTGTGGGGGTGTTTGGACTCTTCAATGGTGAGCGAGATTGGGGCGTGGTCTGACCATGTGGTGGTGTGGATTGCCGAGGCAGAAATTTTTTGCAAAAGCCATTTGTCCGTTAAGAACAAATCAATTAGTGAATAGGAGTTATGTCTAGGGGAAAAAAATGTAAAGTCTTTCTCAGTTCCGTGGTGACATCTCCAAACGTCAAACAAATCGTGAGACGAGATTAAACTTTTCAGAGGGGAGACCCGCCTTTGTGCTGCAGATGTGGTGTCCATATGAGTGTCGGGAGCGAGATTGAAGTCTCCTCCTATGACTAAATGACCCTTTTTTATGGGTTTGGCAATTCGTAATACTTTGTGGAGAAACTTCTTCTGGCGGGTGTTCGGGGCGTAAACGTTGATAAGGGTGAACATAGTTTTATTGATGGTGCAGACCAATATGATGTAACGGCCTTCAGGATCTATGGTTACGGTAGAAGGGTGGAAGTCTATGTTGTCTTTAATCGCTATCATGACTCCTCTGGATTTGGCGGTGTGGAAGGCATGGAAGATGTTAGGGAATTGAAGGTTGTTGCAGAGATGTGAATCAGGTTGTAGGAGATGCGTCTCCTGGATAAAGACAATGTCACTGTGAAGAGCCTTGACGGTTTTCCAAAGTAAATGTCGTTTAGCCGGGTGATTAAGCCCATTGACGTTGAGTGATAATATGTTGATTGGCATCCTGGGGGTGCCGTGCAGGTGGTGCGAGAGGTACAACACTTCCAGTTAGGTGTTTTGTTGCAGGAACTGACGATCACTGAAGACGAGACAGAGAGAGAGCCCAGCAAAGGTCCAGGACCTATCTGCAAAATGGAAGCTAGAGCTGCGGATAGAACAATATGTTAAAAAGGAAAATAAACCTGGGCAGTGTCAATGAAAAAAAAATTATAAAAAAAAATAAATAAAAAAAGATTCTGAGCTGTTAGCTGAATTGTAAACCGGTGGGAAATTAAACACTTGAAAGGTATTATAAAAGGTGGAGGTGGAGCTGAGCTCAGCAGCAACCTCTGTCAGGGGGTAAAAACAGTCTAAAACGAAGGGAGCTGATTTAACAAAAGTAGCACTCGGTCAGAACCCGTGGGAGCAAATTTGTAGTAGGGTGGTCCATTGTGGCGGTGAGGATCATGACTTCCTATCTGTAGCTTGATCCAGATTCCGGCGGGGTGTGTTGTGACCACTACGTGGCGGGAGTTTAGTGGGGGGATCAGGCAGGATTCCCCAGGTATGGAGGAGGTGCAGACCCTTATTGAGGTCGGTGACCACGTGGGATTTTCCGTTATTGGTGATAAGAAGCGTTGCTGGGTATCTCCATTTGTATTGGATTTTATGGTTTTGAAGGCCTTTGGTGACCGGACCCAGTTGTCTACGCATTTGGAGGGTATGTTTGAAGAGGTCTGGGAAAAATTGAAAACCCGTGTACGGGGCGGGTAGGGGTGTTTTAGCCTTAACTCCAAACATGAGTTTTTCTTTAATGTGGAAAAAGTGTACACGCATCAGTACATCTCTGGGCACTGTGGCAGCAAGGTGGGAAGGTTTAGCAATCCTGTGGATCCTATCAGTTATTATATCACGGGGTGACGCTTCCGGGATAATGATATGTATGAGTTCCCTTGCGTACTTAGGTAGGTCTGCAGGTATTATGGATTCAGAAATTCCTCTGAGTTTGACATTGTTCCTGCGAGACCTGTCTTCTAAATCGGGCAGCTTGGCGCGCATCCATGTTTGTTCCTCTCTGATATCATCATACACATCAATGACTCAGTTTACTGTGGAGGCACAATCATTCATACCCCTTTCAATGTGTGTCACTCTGTCATCCAGGGAATGGATATCTGATGTGATTTTAGTAAAGAGTGATGAGAGATCAGTCATTAGGGAGGTCTGCAGAGACAGGCGCATATCCTTGAGGGTTGAATCGAGCACTGGTTGGCCTGATGTGGGGAAGGAGGCCATTGATGAATGTAAGGCCTGGTTAGAAAGGAGGGGATTGAAAGCCGGGGCCTCAATTAGTGATGGAGCCGGCCGCTGGGGGCGGCGTGTTGAGACGCATTTTGGCTTTGGCGGGGCTGCTGGTGAGGGGGTCTCGGTCAGGGGAGTGATCGGAGGGTACAGGGGCGTCCTGGCTGTATGATCTCTCCGGAATTTCATCTGGGAGATCAGTGTAGGAGTCCCGCGGCGCGGCCGGGCCGGCGCCATCTTTGATTCCACTGACCTTCCCCGCCGGCTTGAAAGAGAATTCCGTCAGTTTCTGAGGCTTATATTCGGTCAGCCTCTTCCTGGACACGTCTCCTGTGGTCCTGAGTGCTACTGGAGCAAGGATGGCGGTGGATGGAGTAGCAGAGTGGGCCGTTGTCTCTGTGCTTTGCTCCTTGGGCTGACGAGCTCTGTTATTATGCTGCCATCTTCAGCTCCGGTCGACCACGCCCCTATCAATGCATTTTTATTGACTATAAGAAGAAGACGATACAGTAACATTTATCATATAAGGTATAACAAGGAAGTAATACATACATGTACGTCACTGTACAGAAACCTGGAGAAACGTAAAACACTTGGAACAGAGGAAAATGTAAACATGCAATTGAGGTACACCAGTTAATTCAGTGGGTGGGTTAAAAAGGTCATAATAGACAAGGAGGATTTTCATTAAATATTAGAGACAGTATTTTCTGAAAATATTGCCCAGTCATGCTCAAAGGATGCTGTAGATAAAGACCTGATAGCTAGTATGCGTTCAAAGGTATAATGTTGTTGGACCCTAATCAGAATATCTGAGATATTGATGGAGTCTTGTGACTTCCATTTTTTGAGAATGATAAGAAGCATGTTCTAAAGGGGCATGAGTATAAGCCAATACCAATATGGAGGATAGCTAGACCTGGGTTGGGCGGCATATGCAATTTTAAAGTGTGACATGTTAGGTATCTATTTACTCAGCATAACATCATCTTTTATATTTTAACAGTTTGGTATAATATTGTGTTTGGGTGCACAAAAAGTAAATAATGTGTATTTTTTCCAAACATAAATAATTTCTTGCTTATTATGGAATACTGCTCTGGATATTGACTGCCTTATTTTTCATTTGGTACTTTTTAGTTTTTTACCAATTTTGAGCTTGGTTTATCAGATCACTGTGCTGTAATTTGTCTGGGCTTGACAAGCTCATTCATTCACATATTTATTTCTGTGTGTTGTTAAATGAGTTACATCAATTAAAATGTCCTGGGTATTTTGCTTATTATTTTTAGAGACTAATGTCTCATCCTTGTCATTGTATTGCCAGTACAAATACAGTAGAATTATGAATATTGGTTGTTTTCAGACATGGCCTTCATTTCACTGAAAATGATACATAATTAAAAAGCCAAGGTTTGAATGTGTAGTAAGAACAGGTCAAAGTGCTGTGACATAGCAACGGAGACCTAAGCAGTAATGAGAATGGCTATTGTTTTATCACTAATGGTACGTATATATTTTCATTGGGTTATGGTCTACTGACATATCATTATCTTGATACAAAAAATGTTTTATAAATAGATTAAATTATCCAAAATATAAGGTATCCTTGCTACTTTTAAAAAAATGTCCCCGACTGACATACGCACATTTTCCATTTTCATTTTAAAACTGCTCTTCCTTAATTCAACCATTTAATGGATTAGCCTGATCAAATTATTGCTTTAAGGAGGTTAATTAATCTAACACAAACTGTGAAATATTTATCAAGGTCAGTATCATCATTAACAGTACTAATTTAGAGACTGTTGAACACTATCAGGTGAATGCTTAATTACCGAATCACTGCTAGGACAGGTAGAATATGTTAATAGGACTACAACTAGTAGAAATCTAATGAGTTCACAAAACCACTGGTTCCAACAGTAATTAGCGCAGTAAGTCATCTGTTACTGCCACTATAATATAAATGGGTGAATTATTGCAACTGGTTTTCACATACATGTGGTAGCAATGTGTTCTATAATATTCAAGATTTTTTTTTTTCTAGGCTACAATGGCAGTGATATCAAATGTCTTTTTTCTTGTATATACATTCAAACAGGGAGAATAATTTTCTGATTCATTGTAGTCAAACAACAGATTCTGGTTATCAAAAAAATGTATGAGTGAACATGTCATGGAATAAATGAACTGCTGGAAATCTATACATTTCTGAGCAATTTTGCTTGCACAATGTGTAGCTGGAATTGGTTTCTCTTTACAATGAACATATTTTTTTTTTCCGATGACAGATTCACTTTCAAATCCACTGCCGATTGCATTTCTAGCTGTGATATACAAAGTGTAATGTAGAGCGGAGAATCTACGGTTTATTGCAGAAATTTGCAATGACAAATAATTCTTTCAGCTTCTCTCTGTCACATAATACATTTTTCATGTACCTAGTTCTTAAAATATTTTAGGATGGGCCAGTCATTTAAAAATATATCAGTGTTGTAAAAATGTAGAATAAATACCCACATAGCATACATACAGTATGTACATACATTCAATATAACAATGGAATATCTTCTGCATCTGTCATTTTATATATTCTTTGGATACTCCTTTAATAATGTCTTATATTGTGAATATGTTAGTAACTGTTAGTTATGCATATTAGGTTCTGCTACATGTCCCTTTAAATTTGATATCCATAATTATTCTAATGCCCTGTATACACGATCGTAATTTCCAATGAAAAAAGTCTGATGGACTTGTTTCATCGGAAATTCTAATCGTGTGTGGGCCCCATATGACTTTTTTCCATCGGTGTAAAAAAATAGAACATGTCTTAAATTTTTCCGATGGGAAAAAACCAATAGGAAATTCCGATCGTCTGTGTGTAACTCCATCGGAGAAAAATCCATGTATGCTCAGACTAAATTAGGAGACGGGAGCGCTCGTTCTGGTAAAACTAGCGTTCGTAATGGAGATAGCACATTCGTCATGCTGCAAATTATTGCATTGTTAAATGTAGCGCATTCTTTTCTTCTTTCTAATGCTAGAACTAATTTTATTTTTCGCTGTGGATATTCACACGAGTTCTGACAAACTTATTTCTTTGTTTCTTGTGATCTCATGAATCTTCGTATTTTATTTTAAAGCCAGGTCTCCAAAATATCTTAATATTTTTTTATTTTTTTTTTGGTGATTTGAATCAAGATCTCCTTATTTTTTTGGTGGGGTTTTAATATTTTCTTGTGATCTCCATTTTTATTTTCTGGTCAAGTTACCCCAATAACATTATTAATTTGCATTTTTTTCCCTCAGGGAGGTTGGTGTTGGTGTTCCTTGTTAATTACACATTGTATTTATGAAATGTAATGCCTACTCACAAGAAAAACACATAGGCAAGTATTTAAATTAAATCAAATATCCATTTATTATGATTAACAAAATAAAGAGGAAGGGCAACAATGGAGACATTTGTAGAATTTATGCAGCCTTTGGACCCCAAGGCAGACATCAAAGTGTGTTATAATGAAACTTAAATATCTTGAGGAGTCCCTCTAATTAGGAGCACAATCTGGTCCCCAAATCTCAGAAATCAGGAGCAGCAGCAGATGTCATACATGTCCCCAGGCTGTGGTACTCCAACAAACTGCGTCTTCTGGCAGAGCAGCTAGAAGCCAGGGAATCACTTTCTGATCTTCCCTGTAGCCTTCCTTCCATGGCTCCCTGCAGCGTTCCTTCCATGGCTCTCTCAACGCTCCCTTGCAGGCTGTGGCTCTGGTGTTGGTAATGTGGCAGGAGGAGGAGGAGAAGGATGGGCGAGATCACACAGATGGGTGGTCTCAGTCAGCTGGCCCCTCCACGCCTTCTGAAGGACCCTAGAAAAAAGCTCCTCAGAGAGTTTACGTTGTCCCTCCTCCACTTTCTGGAGCTTATCGGCCAGATAGCAGCTATAGGCCTCTACAGGGTTGAGGAGAGCTCTCATTATCTCGGCTGCGTCCTTTATTATCCTCAGGGATTCCTCCTCCACCTGAGTCATCCTCAATGGCCTTTTTGGTCTGATGTGGAGGGCAGGCACCTGTGACTGGGTGCTGCCACTTGGCCTGGGCACCTGCTGGCTGCCACTTGGCCCAGCCTCCTCCTGGCTGCCACTCACCCATGCCTCCTCCTGGCTGCCACACTCCAGAGCCTCGTCCGCCTGGCTGACCTCATTCTGTGTATAAAAGGGACATAGTTTTAGTTTTTGGTTCATCAATCACACACAATTTTCAGCTCATGACTGTTGCAATTTGAATGTTAATAAATAGAAAAGACTCTCATTCTGACCCCAGCATTTTTCATTCTTGTCCCAATCAGTTCTGGCCACTACTGTCTATTGATATGTAAATTTTTTTGTGTTTTAATTCTTAATTTGTGAATAATAAAATCTAGTTCCCAACAATAATTCTAGGACAACAAATATGTTGTAAAATACTATACCTGGCTATAGATGTGCAGATCCAGCTCTTCCAGGTCAGCTAGCTTCTCTGCACCCTCTGCAGGGGTGGAGGGAAGGCTGGAGGGAAGGCTCCAAAGTGATTCCCTGGCTTCAATCTGGTCGTCCAGACAACGCAGGTGTTTGCAGTACCATAGCTTGGGGACATGTACTTGGTCTGCTGCTGCTCCTGATGTCCATGATTTGCGGGCTTCTTTGTACTGCTTTTTGTACATATTCCTTGTGTTATTGATTTTATTATTCAACATGGTATAGTCTGCCTCTGGGATCCAGGTCTTCATAAATTCAGCTAATTTCTCAATTGTTGCCCTCCTTCCATCACGGTTATGGTACAAACAGTTTTTTACCTCCCACAAGTTTCTCAGCTCTCTATATTTGTCAATAAAAGCTCTCATGATCACAGGATCTTTAAATTGCTGCATATTTTCTGCAAGATAAAACACAAGACAAAAACACTAGGTCAGCTTAAACTGTCCTAATCTTATCCCAATATAGGCCTTTATAATCATGAATCAGTATAGTCCACTGATGGCCCAAGTTTAATTTTTACCTTTGTTTCTGACGTTCGGCACTTCCGATCCTCCTTGCTCCGCGCACACAGCGTAGTTACGACACATGCGTGATATCATTATATACCCTGCGCATGCGCGAAACTCCGCCCGCGTCGCCCGCCCCTGACGTTCTTTCTAGGATATTCCCCGCCCCTTCTCATTCGACGCACAGTAGGAGACAACATGGAGGTGACACAGCAGGTGCGTGTTATATTAAGTACCGACGAGGAAAGCCCGGAGCCGGAAACGTCCCGATCCAGGAGAAGAACATACAAGACCAGTAATATGTCCTTTGCTGAGATGGCAGAGATGGTGGAGATCTTGCGGAGTAGAGATTATGATGGGAAGCATGGGCCGTACAACACCCCTAATCTCAGGAAGGCCAAAATAATGGGCATAGTGGTGAGGAGTCTGTACAAAAAATTTGGGGTCCGGAGATCCAAAGAGCAGCTGAGAAAAAGGTGGTCTGACCTGAAGTTGAGGGAGCCGGAGCAGTACAGGAAGATCAAAAAAATGCTAGCAAAAAGTAAGTATTTCTCCTGTGTTATTACTAATTTGATTATTATACTTGCATGTTACTCCATGTGCTTTGATTGACTGGTTGGACATTTGAAAATGGCAACTTTCAGGTTAGTGGCCAAAGTATAATCGTTCGTAGTAAACATCCATCGTCAAAAATATGCTGTTTTGCGCAGATACAGGTAAACCACATTTGGTCATGTCTATTTGTATTAAAACAACGTTTATAAACATTGTTGTCTAGATGATGTGTTTGTAACTAGAATGTGAAATGCAAAATTGATTCAGTGTAAAGGAGAGGACACTCAGCAGCTGTTTCCACAGCTGTACTAAGAAGCACCTGTGTGGGACACCAGAACAACCTTTTTAGGGGGTCCCACACAGGTGTTACAGTGGATACTTGGAGTGTCTCCATGTGTGTAACTTGGACAAAAAAGTTAGGTATTCCAGCTTTGTAAAAATCCCCGAATCATGTCATCATCTTGGAACTCTGACAAAACAAACAATTGTACCCCACTTCCAAGCAATGTTTCATATTCCGATTTCTGCCCTCAAATATCTGTGTGCTAAAGTATACATTTTGATTCATTCTCATAGGGGAGCGAAGACTCAGAGCACACCACTCTGAGGAGCCCAGGAAGCCCACACCTCAGAAAGAAGGGGACCAGAGAGAACCCCAATCTCAGCATGTGGAGGAAGGAGATATGGAGGAAGGAGATGTGGAGGAAGGAGATGTGGAGGAAGAAGAGGTGGAGGAAGAAGAGGTGGAGGAAGAAGAGGTGGAGAAAGGAGATGTGGAGGAAGTGTGCGAGATAGTACGTGAAATAAATAAACGTGTTTTGAGGGTGCAACCCCTTCCTCGCAACTCAAGTAGGTGAGAGGAAGGGTTTGCACCCCCAAAACACGTCCATTGATCCCCTATGATGGCAGATGGCACATGTTGACATTAGGCATGGGATCAGGAAGGAAATCCCTATTTTGACGCACAATTTGTGTGCATCTTCCAAATTTGCCTTGTTCAGGGGTGACATCACGCCATCTCATGAAGGCAACAGCAAAACATTTTTGAAACACTATATAATGTCTGATATTGCCTTCAGTTTTTCAAAGGTTGAACTTTGTAAGTTCCATAGTTTTTATATGTTTTATTGTTTGAAACATGCCTGTTTATGCCAAACAAAAAACAAAAAAAAGTATATTTTTGTTAAAAAACTTTTTAGAATTTTCTAAAGCCCCGTACACACGATCGGTTTGACTGATGAAAACCGTCCGATGGATGGTTTTCATCAGACCAACCGATCGTGTATGGTACCCATCGGTCTTTTTTCCATCGGTTGTAAAAAATAGAACTTGTTTTAAAATTTTCCGATGGATAAAAAACCGATGGGAATTTCCGATCGTCTATGGGCAAGTCCATCGGTTAAAAAACCCACGCATGCTCAGAATCAAGTCGACGCATGCTCAGAAGCATTAAACTTCATTTTTCTCGGTTCATCGGAGTGTTTTACGTCACCGCGTTTGGAACGGTCGGTTTTTTGACTGATGGTGTGTGGCCAAGACTGATGAAAAACAGTTTCATCGGATTTCCGATGGACAAATCCATCGGACGAAAATCCATAGGTTATCCGATCGTGTGTACGGGGCTTAAGAAATTTTATAACGCACAAGTTGTGCACAGAGTAAAAATAGTTTTCTATTCAACAATGTGTTGCTTTCTATGCTTAATACCAGTTTGAAAATTAAGTTCTTGTTTACTGTGACAATGGTGGTTATTTACTATAGACAAATCCACTTGGCACTACGAGTGCACTAGGAGCAGGGCTGCTGTTAGAAATCACGGGGCCCCATACAGCCTACCTGGCAGGGCCCCCCCAATATATCAAGACCATATTTTAACAAAAAATACACTAAAACCATTATTAGCGGACACAAACATAACAGAGAACCTATGTAAATTAGCCCTTTTTTATTTGTTTTTTTACATTTAAAAAATAATAATTATATTCACAGTGACAGGGGCAGAACAGGGAGGGGAATCAGTGATCAGTGTCAGAGAAGCAATTACAGGAATGATGCCCGGCGTCTGTGTCTCTCCCTGCAGCAGCTGAAAGCTGGGAGAAGGGGGAAAAACTGTCTTTCAGCTGCTGCAGAGGGCCGCACAGGGCATCCTTCTGTAACTGCCACTCCGCCAAACCGCACTAATTCCCCCTGCTGTTTGGGCCCCCTGTGTGTCTGGGCCCCCTACAGGAGGACTGGTGGCCCCCCCTATCAGTGGCCCTGACTATGAGAACCTGGGAGACAGATAAAAGAAACACAAGCAATAATGACAAATCAAGTTATTCACAGAAATGTTTTTTGGTTTATTTTTAACTCAAAAAATCATAGATTGTCTGGCATAGCAATGGCCCCCCTACCCGTAAAGTACTCAACGTATTTTTCACACACTTCACGGGCACTTTGGGGGGCCAAGCCAATATGGCCAGTATCCAGGCCTGTCATGGAATTGTCCAAAAGTCCGGTCTCAGGCCCAACTGTGGTGAGATAATTTGGTGCATTTCTCCTTAAAAAGTTATGCAGGATGCAGCAGCTGAATACTATGTGATTGAGTTTGTATTCCACCATATGTATACTTGTTAGGAACAGGTGGAACCGGCTGGCCATTATCCCGAAGGCATTCTCAACAACCCTTCGGGCTCTGGCCAGCCGGTAATTAAAAACCCTCCTCTCCGGGGTGAGGGTCCTCAGGGAAAATGGCCTCATCAGGTGTGGTCCCAGTCCGAAAGCCTCATCAGCAATAAAAACAAACGGAAGTCCATCCACGTTGTCTTCATCAGGTGGCAGTGCCAGGCCACCAGTCTGGAGACGTAGGGCAAATTCCGTCTGTGCGAACACACCACCATCCAACATCCGGCCATTCTTCCCCATGTCCACATACATGAATTCATAGTGTGTCGACACCACCGCCATCAACACAATACTATTAAAACCTTTATAATTATAATAGTAGGACCCCAAATGGGGTGGTGGCACTATGCGGATGTGCTTCCCGTCTATTGCCCCTCCGCAGTTGGGGAAGTCCCACCACTCGGCAAACTGGGATGCCACATTCTGCCATTCCTGTGGCGATGAAGGAAACTGTGGAGTCAAACCCAAAAAATAAATTAGTACTTTTGCACATAACATTGCAAGCAGATTACACAAAAACATTCTTGGCCAACATCAGTATCAGTATAACATTAATTTTTAGGAGTATTTAAACACAAAAATAGAATGCACAATTATCTTATTCCTCACCCGCTCTGATGGCCCAATGTAAACATTTTAGGGGGGGAGGGGTTCTAGCTGATTTTGGGCCCTCAAAAAAAAGCCTCTGCCACTCTGCCTAAATATAATGAGAAGCAAAACATTTGTACACATTTTAGGGGGGGGGGAGGGTAAAGCACTACAATGTAAATTACAAAATACATTCTTAACAGACTAGGCTAGGTGTGTTTGGGCCCAGGATAGCATGCTGGAGAGGTTAGTTATGAGAAATATGCATGTAGGCCAAAAATGGAGTATTAAAAGCTTACAGCATGCATGAGGACAGCATATTACAATCATGGTAATTAGGGAAGGGTGAAAGAAATACAATACATTAGCAAGCATTAAGATACATAGAATATGATGTTAAAGGAGGAAACTAACCTTAATATAGTCCTTTTGCATAACTTGAATTATAGTAGAACAGGTTTCTGGAATAATGATCCCCAGAGCCTGGGGGGAGATGCCTGTCGTGAACTTGAGGTCCTGCAGACTTCTACCAGTCGCCAGGTATTGCAACGTGGCGACTAGCCTCTGCTCGGCAATGATGGCTTGCCGCATCACAGTGTCCTGTTCGTGATATAGGGGGACAGCAAATCCAACAGATGGTGAAAAACGGGGTCCGTCATCCGGAGATTATTCCTGTAGTCATCAGGATTATTTTCCTGGATTTCCCGCAGCAGAGGCATATGAGAGTATTGGTCCCGCTAGAGCAACCAATTCTTGGTTCATGAACTCCTCCTCACCCTGTTCATGGACTGAGCTTGGGTTAAATTATTAACCGCAACACCAAGCGCATACGCAGCATGAGCTCTACGATGACAACGTACTTCCAACATGGCTAGAAACCGGCCGGCTGGTAAGAAAAAACGTAAACAGAACGCACTGAGGAACAGCAAGGCCTATGAAGAACGACCTGAAACGCGGACAAGAACGCACTGAAAAACAGATACGACCTGACTACATGCACTGAAAGACAGATACGAACCCACAAGCACAAACTGAAATGCAGAAAACGATCTGAAAAGCACGGAGACTGAAAAGCGCGAATCGGCTAAAGCCCTGTACACACAATCGGATTTCCTATGGATTCTAATCCAATGGATTTTTCCATCGGAAATCCAAAGAAGCTGACTTCCATCAGTCTTGCCTATACACCATCAGTCCAAAATCCGACCGTCCCAAACGCCGTGACGTAAAACACTCCGACAAGCCGAGAAAAATAAGTTCAATGCTTCTGAGCATGCGTCGACTTGATTCTGAGCATGTGTGTTTTTTTTTTGGAGTTCCACACAGACGATCAGAATTTGCTATCGTTTTTTTTCCCATTGGATAAATTTAAAAAGATGAAGATAAAGATGGAAAAAAGACCGATGGGGCCCATACACGATCGGTTTGTCCGATGAGAAAAGTCCATCGGACTGTAATCTGTCCAAACAAGAGTCTGGTAGACATACCGGGTATGATAAAGTTTGAAACACAAAATCATTAATTATAATATAATAAATAACTATAAATAATTATAACAAATAATAATATAATAATAATAAAAATTATTCAATAATGTAATCAAATCAAAAACACTGAATTTTGCTCAGTTGCAGAATTGTCGCTGTCATTACTTTTAGTGTTTGATGACGAATTTCCCCACAAATCAATATCGCTCAATTCTGCAAGTGATCCTAATTTATTAGCGCTGTTTTCTAGCTTGTCTAAAAGCACTTTTGACGTAAACTGACATTTTTTGGTTGCTATGGACAATCTCCAGTTTTCAGGCAGAAAGAACAGTATTTATAATATAAAACTGCATGCAGGACACTGGACAAACCACTAGGGACAAAGGGGATGTGTAATTATTTGATACATTACTGTAATCTGTAAGATTACAGTATACTGTATCTATACTGTGTTTTTTACTTTTTGAATTTGGCGCCGAACTCCATCCCCGTGCGTCGCAACGCTCGCAGGGAACTGAGCTCGGCACTGTGAATCGAGCGAGACACGGCAGCTCGCAGATCACAGCGCGGAGACATCGCAGGATCCAGTGGACAAGATAAGTAACCTGTACATGGATCCTGCGATGCGATCCCGAGTGTGGCTCGGGGCTACCGCTTTTGGTACTGAAATTTCACCCCAAGCCACACTCGGGAATACCGCCAGGGAGGTTAAAGCAAGCAAACATGTCCAATTAGAGAGGGGAGCGGAGGGACAGAAGCATGTCTTATAACACGAAGTGGAATTTACTAAAGCGCTAATGAATATTAAACTTGGGTGTAACAAACAAAAGATAACTGAATAGTGACAGCTGCAATCATTCAAAAAGGTTTCTGTGTCCTCCAATGTGAAATATAAAACAATGTAGTGATGCACTTACACCAACCTTCTGTGTTAGGACAGTGAACTTACACCTCATGCATAAATAACACCAATGCAAAAAGTACTCCGTGGCAATATGCAAAAAATAAATGTAAAATTAAAATGCTCAATGCTAATTACACAGTGTTCATATATAAAGTGCTAGTGCATACAAACAAAAATTGAGCAGCATACATGTGTTGCAATGAGGACTAAACAACAGTACAATGGTCAACTGTGTGTGTGGTTAAACTCACATATCCAGGAATACAGACAGCGCTTAGTTTCAGCTCAGTAAGATGATATCCTCATCAAGCTGCTGGTAGAAGCCTATTGATGTTACCAGCAGCTTGATGAGGATATCGTCTTACTGAGCTGAAACTAAGCGCTGTCTGTATTCCTGGATATGTGAGTTTAACCACATACACAGTTGATCATTGTACTGTGGTGGGGCGGTATTGCGCTATGATTTGTTTCTGTTTATTCCCTGCATATGTCCACATTGATATTGCTGGATTCTGCTGATTACTAAGGAAAGTAAGGGGGAATTTCTTTTGAACAAATTCACTGCAATGAGAAAGGTTTCTTTTGGTTGATGCATGCAGGTGGACTGTGTACCTAATAACCTGTGAATTGTTCAAAAGCCCACCTGGAGACAAGTATCAAAGTGGAGAAAGTCTTTTAAGGAAAGTTTTGATTGGGACTGCCGTTTAGTCCACATTGTAACACATGTATGCTGCTCAATTTTTGTTTGTATGCACTAGCACTTTATATATGAACACTGTGTAATTAGCATTGAGCATTTTAATTTTATATTTATTTTTTGCATATTGCCACGGAGCACTTTTTGCATTGGTGTTATTTATGCATGAGGTGTAAGTTCACTGTCCTAACACAGAAGGTTGGTGTAAGCGCATCATTATATTGTTTTATATGTCTTATAACACAAAATCCGATATTGGTTGACCCACTGTGGGAAATGAGGCTATCAGGTCTGGGGTCTGGGAATCTGGTTGTGAAGAAGAAGTACATACTGTATCTCCATGCAAGGGCCATCAAGGTTATCAGGCTGGGATTCCCGCCGTGGGCTTGATTTGACTGGGCTCCAGGTGCCGAGAGATGTGGGAGTCAATCCGCTGCCTTGTTCTGTTTGCCCCGCCACATCTGTTGCTGCCTGTGGGAATATAAATGTAGCTGCCACTTGAGGACCATCCTTGGGCGCGTGAGAGCAGCTCCCACCACCATTTTATTGTGGACTCTTTTAGACCATAGCAAAGAAACTGTAGAGTTTCTACAGCTGCGGCTCCTCTCTCTACATCGGTGCAACATCTTCATAGGTTCAGGAGGAGGATAGAACCCTGGTGGCGCATGGATATAGCACTAGGATGCATGGATGGGCCAATTTCCCCCAGAGGACATGTGGACCTAGGGATTCATGAGGCCACCTTGGACTGTGGTTGCTACGCCCCACCACCTTGTTTTTTTTTTACAATGGCATTACTGTTAGCCCTAAAAATGGGCAGAACTTACTAGCAAGGGTTGCCTCCCATAAACTTTTCTTTGGTTTGCCTCTAAGTTTGGATTTATTGAATTCCAAACATGATTTACCAAGTGCTTGGTCATCCAACCCCAGGAAGATGCACTAATTCTTAATTTTGTGGTTACAAGAAAGCTGCATATGTGTGCAGTGTATACTGTGACTAGGCTCAGACTCTATATGATCATACCCTTTTTAGTCATGCCTAGCATTCAGTGGAATTAAGTCATGCCCACATTTTCCTGTGTGCACCACACATCTTTTCCAAGTTCTATGATTGGAGGCATATATTTGAAAATATGGTGTAATTGCTACTGAACAAAAATTTGTGGGAGGTTTGAGACCTGGTTAAATGTCTCACTTTGATGAGGGCTTAGTAAGACTAAATTGCCATAAGTGTTGAGGATAAGTAAGAAAGAAAGCTGATGGTTAATGGAAGGATACCTGATAAAAAATGTAATTGGATTAACAATAACTAAGCTTTGGAGTAAGATTGTCAGAGTTTGAAGCAGCCTGATGGAGGTTTGGAGGAATGATGAAAAGGTTTTTGCTTATGTGCATTCCAAAATAGATACTGAACAACCAATGCACGAGCCCCCTTCCACGCCAGACAGGACTGTGCTGTGTGGAAGAGCTGTATATATGTGACTTTACTTTTATTTATTGACTTATGCCTTGTTTCCATTTTGGTAGAGGAACAAAGCTCCATCCCCAATAATTCAATATTTGATGACTGAATGAAGCAGAAATAGAGATAGCCTTACACTGCAATTCCTCTGGTACACCTTCCTCACCAGAAAGCCTTCAGGAAAACAGTGATCTACATACCACGTTTCCCCAAAAATAAGCCAGGGTCTCATATTAATTTTGGCAACCAAAAACACAGTAGGGCTTATTTTCAGGGTAGGGCTTGCCATTTATTGTGCTGTCTTCTCCCGCCCTCTCCCTCCCTGTCTGGTAGGAATCCCCTGTGTGAAGTGAAGTAAAAGTGGTTGTGGGCTGCTAGGGATGAGCTTTATGTTCGAGTCGAACATGAGTTTGACTCGTACATTAGCTGTTCGCCCGTTCGGCGAACAGCGAACAATTTGGGGTGTTCACGGCAAATTCAAAAAGCCGCGGAACACCCTTTAAAAGTCTATGGGAGAAATTTGAAAGTGCTAATTTTAAAGGTTAATATGCAAGTTATTGTCATAAAAAGTATTTGAGGACCTGGGTACTGCCCCAGGGGACATGTATCAATGCAAAAAAAAGTTTTCAAAACGGCCGTTTTTTAAGGAGCAGTGATTTTAATAATGCTTAACCACTTAAGGACCGCCGCCTGTACATATACGTTGGCAGAATGGCATGGCTGGGCACAAGCATGTACAGGTACGTCCTCTTTAAGAAGCCCAGCCGTGGGTCACGCTCGTGACCCGGCCCTGAGCTCCATGACCGCACCCGCGGGACCCATGGACCCGATCGCCGCTGGTGTCCCGCGATCGGGTCACAGAGCTGAAGAACAGGGAGAGGTAAGTGTAAACAAACCTCTCCCCATGCTTCCTAGTGAGACTGTCACTGATCGTCTGTTCCCTGTCAAAGGGAACGACGATCAGTGACATCACACGCCAAGCCACGCCCCCACACAGTAAAAATCACACATTAGGTCATACTTAACCCCTTCAGCACCCCCTACAGGTTAACCCCTTCACTGCCAGTGTCATTTTCACAGTAATCAGCGCATTTTATAGCACTGATCGCTGTAAAAATGACAATGGTCCCAAAATAGTGTCAAAAGTGTCCGAAGTGCCCGCCATTATGTCGCAGTCACGATAAAAATTTCTGATCGCCACCATAACTAGTAAAAAAAAAGAAAATTAATAAAAATGCCATAAAACTATCCCCTATTTTGTAGACGCTATAACTTTTGCGCAAACCAATCAATAAACGCTTATTGCCATTTTTTTACCAAAAATATGTAGAAGAATACGTATCGGCCTAAACTGAGGAAAAAAAAAAATTTTATATATTTTTTGGGGATATTTATTATAGCAAAAAAGTAAAAAATACAGATTTTTTTTCAAAATTGTCTCTCTATTTTTGTTTATAGCGCAAAAAATAAAAACCACAGAGGTGATCAAATACCACCAAAAGAAATATCTATTTGTGGGAAAAAAAGGACGCCAATTTTGTTTGGGAGCCACATCGCACGACCGCGCAATTGTCAGTTAAAACAACGCAGTGCCGAATCGCAAAAAGTGACCTGGTCTTTTAGCTAAAAAATGGTCCGGGGCTTAAGTGGTTAAAATGAAACAATAAAAGTGAAATATTCCTTTACATTTCGTACCTGGGTGGGTGTATATAGTATGCCTGTAAAGTAGTGCATGTTTCCCGTGCTTAGAACTGTCCCTGCACAAAATGTAATTTCTAAAGAAAAAAAACTCATTTAAAACTACTCGCGGCTATAATGAATTGCCGGGTCCCTGCAATACAGATCAAAGCCATTGAAAAAAAACGTCAATGGGTCCCCCCCCAGTCCATTACCAGGCCCTTTGGATCTGGTATACATATTAAAGGGAACCCTGAACCAAAAAAAAAGAAGCGTGGGGGTCTCCCCCAAATTCCACATCATGCCCTTCAGGTCTGGTATGGATATTAAGGGGAACCTCACACCAAAATAAAAAAAATGGCGTGGGGTCCCCCCCAAAAATCCATACCAGACCCTTCAGGTCTGGTATGGATTTTAAGGGGAAATCCGCACCAAAATAAAATAAAATGACGTGGGGTCCCCTCAAAAATCCATACCAGACCCTTATCCGAGCATTCAACCTGGCAGGCCGCAGGAAAAGAGGGGGGACAAGAGAATGCTCCCCCTCCTGAACCGTACCAGGCCATATGCCCTCAACATGGGAAGGATGTCCCCATGTTGATGGGGACAAGGGCCTCATCCCCACAACCCTTGCCCGGTGGTTGTGAGGGTCTGCAGGCGGGGGGATTATCGTAATCTGGAAGCCTCCTTTAACAAAGGGGACCCCCAGATTCCGCCCCCCATGTTAATTGGTAACTGGATACATTGTACCCCTACCATTTCACAAAGAATGTGTAAAAAATTGTAAAAAACCACACAGACACAGTTGGGATAAGTCCTTTATTAAAAATAAAAACTCAAAAAAACACTCCAGCGATGTAATCCAGTCTGTCCAGCGTTGTCCCGCGGTGATCCGATGTCCAGCGCTGCAGTCTCCACTCCACTTTAGCTAAAGCTAAAGGGGAATACCAGAGGAAAGAAGAGAGGAATTAAAAAAATTAATGAAGGAAATATTTAACCCCTTAGTGGACAGAGGAGCAGAACAAGAACTCAAAATAGATTGAGTACATAGGATCAGGAAACCTCCACATTTGAATGCAGAAATATCGTGCGATACTATAGTACGTTTCCAGATGTATGAAGAGAAGGCCGAGATATGGAAGAGACTAATGCCGCGTACACACGACCATTTTTCTCGTCTGGAAAAATTAAATTTTTTCTCTTTGACGAGAAAAACGCCCATGTGTGGGCTTTCCAGCATTTTTCCCGACGAGAAAAACGTCAAGAATCGCGACGAGAAAAATTAGAACATGCTCTAATTTTTCGCGTCGTGATTCACTGCATTTTTTTCCGCTGCAGTTTTCCCATAGGGAAACACTGCCAAGGAGCCTACACACGGTCGGTTTTCTCAACCAAGAGAAAAAATGTCATGAAAACCGGCCATGTGTACGGGACCAAGCCGGTCCTCGTTTTTCATGTGGAATTTCTCGGCAGTGTTTTCACTGTCGAGAAAATCAATCATGTGTACACGGCATAAGAGACCGGCCACCTTTAAAATACAAAGGAATTGATCTCCAAATATTTACAGATTTATCAGCAGCGACATTGGAGAGAAGACTCCTCAAGCCATTATTGGCTCAATTGAGAACAGCTAACATCAAATATAGTTGGGGGTTCCCGGCATCCTTGGTCGCCCAGAAAGACGGCAGATTTGTGAGACTAAAATATTCTGAGGATTTGGAAGATTTTTGTAAAGAAATTGGAATACCAAAGTTGGATATACCCGAATGGACAAAGAAATAAAGACGAGGAGAAGGACAAGGAAACACGTTGAAGATACAGAAAAAGACATAAAATTATAAATATATTTAAAGGGTAGAAATATTGTGATAAGGGTGAGACCCGGGGGGGGGGGGACTGGGGGGGAGGGGAAGGGGGAAAAGGGGAAAAAATCAAATAAAAAAGGGCCGAAATTGAATAGCCAAGTAACCCGGACAGCCTCGGGGAGTGAGCTGTCGTTCCCTCCCCCCATCGTCCCCCCCAGTGAGGAAGGGGGCAGCGGGGGGGACAGGCAACGGAGGCCACGGTTGGAGAAACACCCCAGAAAAAGATAGCTAGTGGAGGGAAAATGGAGGAGGACTCCAACCACGAGCCAGGAACCAGAGAGAGGTGGGAGGGGGGGAGTGGTGAGGGGGGGGGGGGGGGTGAGGGAAAGATGTGGGGGTGGGTGGGGTTAGGTGTGTTAGAGTGTGAACAACCCATCTCAGGGATAACAGGGTCGAATACTAGTGAACCATGACTACTGTTAATTTTTGACCTACAATGTACGAGGGCTGAATACACCTACAAAAAGGCACAAAATTCTCAAAGAGAATGTACGAGGGCTGAATAAACCTACAAAAAGGCACAAATTCTCAAAGATATTGAGCATTATCGGCAGGAGTAGTCTTTTTACAAGAGACTCACCTGTCACACGAGACAAACGTGAGGTTGTATTCCCATCGGCTCCCAACCTGGTACAATGGAGACTCAATGACAAATAAGGCAAGGGGAGTAGCAATTGGAAGAGGTGGAGGAACTCTTTGCCCTGGAGGATAGACTAACTGATCCAGAGGGAAGATATCTCTTTCTGAGGGGGAAGCTGATGGGAATGGAATGTACACTAGCTAATATATATTGCCCTAATAGAGATCCAACGGCATACCTGGGGAGAATTGTCAGAGTTCAAAAAGAGGACAGTGTTCATTGCCGGAGATTTGAACTTCTGTATGGACCCAAAACAAGATAGTACGTCACGTGTGCAGGGGACAAGGAACACTCAGCTGAAGGCAATAAAACAGAAATTACACAGCCACCAATTGGTAGATGTATGGAGAATACAACATCCCAAGGTACAAGATTTTACGTTCTACTCCCCTGTACACGGGATATACACCAGGATAGATTATTGGATGATTGAACATAGGATGTTAGACTCTGTGATTGCTACTAATATTGAAATAACTACCTTATCTTACCATGCACCAATGACTATGGAAATTAAAATACCTGAAACCCAGCAACACGCATATTCTTGGAGGTTGAACGAAGAGCTCTTAGATAAAGAAGGGGAGGAGTTAATAAAAAAGAACTAGAACTATTTTTTTGTATAAACGGAACCAGTGAGATTGCGGATGACACCCTGTGGAAGGCTCACAAAGCCTACATAAGGGGGATCCTGATCTCACTGGGTGCCTGAAAAAAGCGAGAAAGTATAAAAAAGAGGGAAAAAGTTATACAAGAAATATATCTCTTAGAACAGAGGCATAAAAAAGGAGGAGGACAAGAACAGGAACTGTTACAAGAGCTAGTAATTAAAAGGGATTTACTGAAGGAACTATTAGAATATGAAATAAGGAAAACCTATAATAAGATTGCCAAGGAAAGATATCAATGGGGAAACAAGAACAGCAGGTGCCTAGCAAGGATGTTAAGGAAAAAAAAATCAGTGAATTTCATAGACAAAACATACTAAATAAAAAGGGGGAAATGGTCCACAATACAAAAGACATTGCAAGGGTCTTTTGTGAGTTCTATGAACAACTATACTCAGTAAAGCAGAGGGGCCCAGGGGAGGAGGGGCAAAAAGAAAGGTTAAAGGATATTTAACAAAAGCTAGGATCCCCGGATAACAGAGGAAAAAGTGCTATCCCTTGAAATGCCCATAACAGTAGAAGAAATTAGCCGAGCACTAAAAGAATTCGCACCGGGAAAAAGTCCAGGCCCAGATGGGTATATGACTCTCTATTTAAAAGGTTCAAAGAAATTCTGACCCTGAAATTATGTAAATATATGAATTGAATGGTCTGGGCATAAGGTATGAGATGAGTAAGGAAGCTCTATTGGCATCAATCACTATTATTGCAAAAGAAGGCAAAGATGACACCAAATGTTCCAATTATAGACCGATATCACTCCTGAATGCGGATACAAAACTATTCGCAAAAATCTTAGCAACAAGGATGAAAGAGTTAATGACGGAACTGGTCCATCCGGACCAGGTAGGGTTCACTCCAAGCAGAGAGGGGTGGGACAATGGAGTGAGAACACTCCTACTCCTTCAAAAAAATCAGAGAGGGAAGGGTCCCCGGTCTACTCCTGTTGATAGATTCTGAAAAGGCGTTCAACAGGGTAAACTGGGGATTCATGATGAACACACTAGAGAGTATGGCCCTAGAATGATGCAGTGGATACAAACATTATATAAAGGGCCTACGGCCATGGTAAAAGTCGATGGAATACTATCATCCCCTTTTGAGATGAAAAATGGGACGAGACAGGGATGCCCCCTGTCTCCACTCCTATTCGTGCTAGCACTGGAACCACTCCTGGCAACGGTACACGGGGACGTGGAAATAGGGGGCTTCAGCGCCCCCTACAGGTTAACCCCTTCACTGCCAGTGTCATTTTCACAGTAATCAGCGCATTTTATAGCACTGATCGCTGTTAAAATGACAATGGTCCCAAAATAGTGTCAAAAGTGTCCGAAGTGTCCGCCATTATGTCGCAGTCACGATAAAAATTTCTGATCGCCGCCATAACTAGTAAAAAAAATGAAAATTAATAAAAATGCCATAAAACTATCCCCTATTTTGTAGACGCTATAACTTTTGCGCAAACCAATCAATAAACACTTATTGCCATTTTTTTTACCAAAAATATGTAGAAGAATACGTATCGGCCTAAACTGAGGAAAAAAAATATTTTTTATATATTTTTTGGGGATATTTATTATAGCAAAAAGTAAAAAATATTGATTTTTTTTCAAAATTGTCGCTCTATTTTTGTTTATAGCGCAAAAAATAAAAATCACAGAGGTGATCAAATACCACCAAAAGAAATATCTATTTGTGGGAAAAAAAGGACGCCAATTTTGTTTGGGAGCCACATCGCACGACCGCGCAATTGTCAGTTAAAACAACGCAGTGCCGAATCGCAAAAAGTGGCCTGGTCTTTTAGCTACAACATGGTCCGGGGCTTAAGTGGTTAAAATGAAACAATAAAAGTGAAATATTCCTTTACATTTCGTACCTGGGGGGATGTATATAGTATGCCTGTAAAGTAGTGCATGTTTCCCGTGCTTAGAACTGTCCCTGCACAAAATGTAATTTCTAAAGGAAAAAAACTCATTTAAAACTACTCGCGGCTATAATGAATTGCCGGGTCCCTGCAATACAGATCAAAGCCATTGAAAAAAACGTCAGGGGTCCCCCCCCCAGTCCATTACCAGGCCCTTTGGATCTGGTATGCATATTAAAGGAAACCCTGAACCAAAAAAAAAAAGCGTGGGGGTCCCCCCCAAATTCCATATCATGCCCTTCAGGTCTGGTATGGATATTAAGGGGAACCTCGCACCAAAATTTTAAAAAAATGGTGTGGGGTCCCCCCCAAAAATTCATACCAGACCCTTCAGGTCTGGTATGGATTTTAAGGGGAAATCCACACCAAAATAAAAAAAATGACTTGGGGTCCCCCAAAAATCCATACCAGACCCTTATCCGAGCATTCAACCTGGCAGGCCGCAGAAAAAGAGGGGGGACAAGAGAACGCTCCCCCTCCTGAACCGTACCAGGCCATATGCCCTCAACATGGGAAGGATGTCCCCATGTTGATGGGGACAAGGGCCTCATCCCCACAACCCTTGCCTGGTGGCTGTGAGGGTCTGCAGGCGGGGGGCTTATCGTAATCTGGAAGCCTCCTTTAACAAAGGGGACCCCCAGCTTCCCCCCCATGTAAATTGGTAACTGGATACATTGTACCCCTACCATTTCACAAAGAATGTGTAAATTTTTTTTAAAAACCACACAGACACAGTTGGGATAAGTCCTTTATTAAAAATAAAAACTCAAAAAAACACTCCAGCTATGTAATCCAGTCTGTCCAGCGTTGTCCCGCGGTGATCCGATGTCCAGTGCTGCAGTCTCCACTCCACTTTAGCTAAAGCTAAAGGGGAATACCAGAGGAAAGAAGAGAGGAATTAAAAAAATTAATGAAGGAAATATTTAACCCCTTAGTGGACAGAGGAGCAAAACAAGAACTCAAAATAGATCGAGTACATAGGATCAGAAAACCTCCACATTTGAATGCAGAAATATTGTGCGATACTATAGTACGTTTCCAGATGTTTGAAGAGAAGGCCGAGATATGGAAGAGACTAATGCCGCGTACACACGACCATTTTTCTTGTCTGGAAAAATTAAATTTTTTCTCTTTGACGAGAAAAACGCCCATGTGTGGGCTTTCCAGCCTTTTTCCCGATGAGAAAAACGGCAAGAATCGCGATGAGAAAAATTAGAACATGCTCTAATTTTTCTCGTCGTGATTCACTGCATTTTTTTCCGCGGCAGTTTTCCCATAGGGAAACACTGCCAAGGAGCCTACACACGGTCGGTTTTCTCAACCAAGAGAAAAAATGTCATGAAAACCGGCCATGTGTAGGGGACCAAGCCGATCCTCGTTTTTCATGTCAAATTTCTCGGCAGTGTTTTCACTGTCGAGAAAATCGATCATGTGTACACGGCATAAGAGACCGGCCACCTTTAAAATACAAAGGAATTGATCTCCAAATCTTTACAGATTTATCAGCAGTGACATTGGAGAGAAGACTCCTCAAGCCATTATTGGCTCAATTGAGAACAGCTAACATCAAATATAGTTGGGGGTTCCCGGCATCCTTGGTCGCCCAGAAAGACGGCAGATTTGTGAGACTAAAATATGGAGGATAGACTAACTGATCCAGAGGGAAGATATCTCTTTCTGAGGGGGAAGCTGATGGGAATGGAATGTACACTAGCTAATATATAATGCCCTAATAGAGATCCAACGGCATACCTGGGGAGAATTGTCAGAGTTCAAAAAGAGGACAGTGTTCATTGCCGGAGATTTGAACTTCTGTATGGACCCAAAACAAGATAGTACGTCACGTGTGCAGGGGACAAGGAACACTCAGCTGAAGGCAATAAAATTGAAATTACACAGCCACCAATTGGTAGATGTATGGAGAATACAACATCCCAAGGTACAAGATTTTACGTTCTACTCCCCTGTACACGGGATATACACCAGGATAGATTATTGGATGATTGAACATAGGATGTTAGACTCTGTGATTGCTACTAATATTGAAATAACTACCTTATCTTACCATGCACCAATGACTATGGAAATTAAAATACCTGAAACCCAGCAACACGCATATTCTTGGAGGTTGAACAAAGAGCTCTTAGATAAACAAGGGGAGGAGTTAATAAAAAAAGAACTAGAACTATTTTTTTGTATAAACGGAACCAGTGAGATTGCGGATGACACCCTGTGTAAGGCTCACAAAGCCTACATAAGGGGGATCCTGATCTCACTGGGTGCCTGAAAAAAGCGAGAAAGTATAAAAAAGAGGGAAAAAGTTATACAAGAAATATATCTCTTAGAACAGAGGCATAAAAAAGGAGGAGGACAAGAACAGGAACTGTTACAAGAGCTAGTAATTAAAAGGGATTTACTGAAGGAACTATTAGAATATGAAATAAGGAAAACCTATAATAAGATTGCCAAGGAAAGATATCAATGGGGAAACAAGAACAGCAGGTGCCTAGCAAGGATGTTAAGGAAAAAAAAATCAGTGAATTTCATAGACAAAAAATACTAAATAAAAAGGGGGAAATGGTCCACAATACAAAAGACATTGCAAGGGTATTTTGTGAGTTCTATGAACAACTATACTCAGTAAAGCAGAGGGGCCCAGGGGAGGAGGGGCAAAAAGAAAGGTTAAAGGATATTTAACAAAATCTAGGATCCCCGGATAACAGAGGAAAAAGTGCTATCCCTTGAAATGCCCATAACAGTAGAAGAAATTAGCCGAGCACTAAAAGAATTCGCACCAGGAAAAAGTCCAGGCCCAGATGGGTATATGACTCTCTATTTAAAAGGTTCAAAGAAATTCTGACCCTGAAATTATGTAAATATATGAATTGAATGGTCTGGGCATAAGGTATGAGATGAGTAAGGAAGCTCTATTGGCATCAATCACTATTATTGCAAAAGAAGGCAAAGATGACACCAAATGTTCCAATTATAGACCGATATCACTCCTGAATGCGGATACAAAACTATTCGCAAAAATCTTAGCAACAAGGATGAAACAGTTAATGACGGAACTGGTCCATCCGGACCAGGTAGGGTTCACTCCAAGCAGAGAGGGGTGGGACAATGGAGTGAGAACACTCCTACTCCTTCAAAAAAATCAGAGAGGGAAGGGTCCCCGGTCTACTCCTGTCGATAGATTCTGAAAAGTCATTCAACAGGGTAGACTGGGGATTCATGATGAACACACTAGAGAGTATGGCCCTAGAATGATGCAGTGGATACAAACCTTATATAAAGGGCCTACGGCCATGGTAAAAGTCGATGGAATACTATCATCCCCTTTTGAGATGAAAAATGGGACGAGACAGGGATGCCCCCTGTCTCCACTCCTATTCGTGCTAGCACTGGAACCACTCCTGGCAACGGTACACGGGGACGTGGAAATAGGGGGCTTCAGCGCCCCCTACAGGTTAACCCCTTCACTGCCAGTGTCATTTTCACAGTAATCAGCGCATTTTATAGCACTGATCGCTGTAAAAATTACAATGGTCCCAAAATTGTGTCAAAAGTGTCCAAAGTGTCCGCCATTATGTCGCAGTCACGATAAAAATTTCTGATCGCCGCCATAACTAGTAAAAAATAAGAAAATTAATAAAAATGCCATAAAACTATCCCCTATTTTGTAGACGCTATAACTTTTGCGCAAACCAATCAATAAACGCTTATTGCCATTTTTTTACCAAAAATATGTAGAAGAATACGTATCGGCCTAAACTGAGGAAAAAAAAAATGTTTTATATATTTTTTGGGGATATTTATTATAGCAAAAAGTAAAAAATATTGATTTTTTTTCAAAATTGTCGCTCTATTTTTGTTTATAGCGCAAAAAATAAAAACCACAGAGGTGATCAAATACCACCAAAAGAAATATCTATTTGTGGGAAAAAAAGGACGCCAATTTTGTTTGGGAGCCACATCGCATGACCGCGCAATTGTCAGTTAAAACAACGCAGTGCCGAATCGCAAAAAGTGGCCTGGTCTTTTAGCTACAAAATGGTCCGGGGCTTAAGTGGTTAAAATGAAACAATAAAAGTGAAATATTCCTTTACATTTCGTACCTGGGGGGGTGTATATAGTATGCCTGTAAAGTAGTGCATGTTTCCCGTTCTTAGAACTGTCCCTGCACAAAATGAAATTTCTAAAGGAAAAAAACTCATTTAAAACTACTCGCGGCTATAATGAATTGCCGGGTCCCTGCAATACAGATCAAAGCCATTGAAAAAAACGTCAGGGGTCCCCCCCTGTCCATTACCAGGCCCTTTGGATCTGGTATGCATATTAAGGGAAACCCTGAACCAAAAAAAAAAAGCGTTTGGGTCCCCCCCAAATTCCATATCATGCCCTTCAGGTCTGGTATGGATTTTAAGGGGAAATCCGCACCAAAATAAAAAAAATGACGTGGGGTCCCCCAAAAATCCATACCAGACCCTTATCCGAGCATTCATCCTGGCAGGCCACAGGAAAAGAGGGGGGACAAGAGAACGCTCCCCCTCCTGAACCGTACCAGGCCATATGCCCTCAACATGGGAAGGATGTCCCCATGTTGATGGGGAAAAGGGCCTCATCCCCACAACCCTTGCCTGGTGGTTGTGAGGGTCTGCAGGTGGGGGGCTTATCGTAATCTGGAAGCCTCCTTTAACAAAGGGGACCCCAAGATTCCGCCCCCCCATGTAAATTGGTAACTGGATACATTGTACCCCTACCATTTCACAAAGAATGTGTAAAAAAAAATAAAAAACCACACAGACACAGTTGGGATAAGTCCTTTTATTAAAAATAAAAACTCAAAAAAACACTCCAGCGATGTAATCCAGTCTGTCCAGCGTTGTCCCGCGGTGATCCGATGTCCAGCGCTGCAGTCTCCACTCCACTTTAGCTAAAGCTAAAGGGGAATACCAGAGGAAAGAAGAGAGGAATTAAAAAAAATTAATGAAGGAAATATTGAACCCCTTAGTGGACAGAGGAGCAAAACAAGCACTCAAAATAGATCGAGTGCATAGGATCAGGAAACCTCCACATTTGAATGCAGAAATATCGTGCGATACTATAGTACGTTTCCAGATGTATGAAGAGAAGGCCGAGATATGGAAGAGACTAATGCCGCGTACACACGACCATTTTTCTCGTCTGGAAAAATTTAATTTTTTCTCTTTGACGAGAAAAACGCCCATGTGTGGGCTTTCCAGCATTTTTCCCGACGAGAAAAACGGCAAGAATCGCGACGAGAAAAATTAGAACATGCTCTAATTTTTCTCGTCGTGATTCACTGCATTTTTTTCCGCGGCAGTTTTCCCATAGGGAAACACTGCCAGGGAGCCTACACACGGTCGGTTTTCTCAACCAAGAGAAAAAATGTCATGAAAACCGGCCATGTGTACGGGATCAAGCTGGTCCTCGTTTTTCATGTCGAATTTCTCGGCAGTGTTTTCACTGTCGAGAAAATCGATCGTGTGTACACGGCATAAGAGACCGGCCACCTTGAAAATACAAAGGAATTGATCTCCAAATCTTTACAGATTTATCAGCAGCGACATTGGAGAGAAGACTCCTCAAGCCATTATTGGCTCAATTGAGAACAGCTAACATCAAATATAGTTGGGGGTTCCCGGCATCCTTGGTCGGCCAGAAAGACGGCAGATTTGTGAGACTAAAATATTCTGAGGATTTGGAAGATTTTTGTAAAGAAATTGGAATACCAAAGTTGGATATACCCGAATGGACAAAGAAATAAAGACGAGGAGAAGGACAAGGAAACACGTTGAAGATACAGAAAAAGACATAAAATTATAAATATATTTAAAGGGTAGAAATATTGTGATAAGGGTGAGACCCGGGGGGGACTGGGGGGGAGGGGAAGGGGGAAAAGGGGAAAAAATAAAATAAAAAAGGGCCGAAAATTGAATAGCCAAGTAACCCGGACAGCCTCGGGGAGTGAGCTGTCGTTCCCTCCCCCCATCGTCCCCCCAGTGAGGAAGGGGGCGGCGGGGGGACAGGCAACGGAGGCCACGGATGGAGAAACACCCCAGAAAAAGATAGCTAGTGGAGGGAAAATGGAGGAGGACTCCAACCACGAGCCAGGAACCAGAGAGAGGTGGGAGGGGGGGAGTGGTGAGGGGGGGTGAGGGAAAGACGTGGGGGTGGGTGGGGTTAGGTGTGTTAGAGTGTGAACAACCCATCTCAGGGATAACAGGGTCGAATACTAGTGAACCATGACTACTGTTAATTTTTTGACCTACAATGTACGAGGGCTGAATACACCTACAAAAAGGCACAAAATTCTCAAAGAGAATGTACGAGGGCTGAATACACCTACAAAAAGGCACAAATTCTCAAAGAGATTGAGCATTATCGGCAGGAGTAGTCTTTTTACAAGAGACTCACCTGTCACATCTGACAAACGTGAGGTTGTATTCCCATCGGCTCCCAACCTGGTACAATGGAGACTCAATGACAAATAAGGCAAGGGGAGTAGCAATTGGAAGAGGTGGAGGAACTCTTTGCCCTGGAGGATAGACTAACTGATCCAGAGGGAAGATATCTCTTTCTGAGGGGGAAGCTGATGGGAATGGAATGTGCACTAGCTAATATATATTGCCCTAATAGAGATCCAACGGCATACCTGGGGAGAATTGTCAGAGTTCAAAAAGAGGACAGTGTTCATTGCCGGAGATTTGAACTTCTGTATGGACCCAAAACAAGATAGTACGTCACGTGTGCAGGGGACAAGGAACACTCAGCTGAAGGCAATAAAACAGAAATTACACAGCCACCAATTGGTAGATGTATGGAGAATACAACATCCCAAGGTACAAGATTTTACGTTCTACTCCCCTGTACACTTGATATACACCAGGATAGATTATTGGATGATTGAACATAGGATGTTAGACTCTGTGATTGCTACTAATATTGAAATAACTACCTTATCTTACCATGCACCAATGACTATGGAAATTAAAATACCTGAAACCCAGCAACACACATATTCTTGGAGGTTGAACGAAGAGCTCTTAGATAAACAAGGGGAGGAGTTAATAGAAAAGAACTAGAACTATTTTTTTGTATAAACGGAACCAGTGAGATTGCGGATGACACCCTGTGGAAGGCTCACAAAGCCTACATAAGGGGGATCCTGATCTCACTGGGTGCCTGAAAAAAGCGAGAAAGTATAAAAAAGAGGGAAAAATTTATACAAGAAATATATCTCTTAGAACAGAGGCATAAAAAAGGAGGAGGACAAAAACAGGAACTGCTACAAGAGCTAGTAATTAAAAGGGATTTACTGAAGGAACTATTAGAATATGAAATAAGGAAAACCTATAATAAGATTGCCAAGGAAAGATATCAATGGGGAAACAAGAACAGCAGGTGCCTAGCAAGGATGTTAAGGAAAAAAAAATCAGTGAATTTCATAGACAAAAAATACTAAATAAAAAGGGGGAAATGGTCCACAATACAAAAGACATTGCAAGGGTCTTTTGTGAGTTCTATGAACAACTATACTCAGTAAAGCAGAGGGGCCCAGGGGAGGAGGGGCAAAAAGAAAGGTTAAAGGATATTTAACAAAATCTAGGATCCCCGGATAACAGAGGAAAAAGCGCTATCCCTTGAAATGCAAATAATAGTAGAAGAAATTAGCCGAGCACTAAAAGAATTCGCACCGGGAAAAAGTCCAGGCCCAGATGGGTATATGACTCTCTATTTAAAAGGTTCAAAGAAATTCTGACCCTGAAATTATGTAGATATATGAATTGAATGGTCTGGGCATAAGGTATGAGATGAGTAAGGAAGCTCTATTGGCATCAATCACTATTATTGCAAAAGAAGGCAAAGATGACACCAAATGTTCCAATTATAGACCGATATCACTCCTGAATGCGGATACAAAACTATTCGCAAAAATCTTAGCAACAAGGATGAAAGAGTTAATGACGGAACTGGTCCATCCGGACCAGGTAGGGTTCGCTCCAAGCAGAGAGGGGTGGGACAATGGAGTGAGAACACTCCTACTCCTTCAAAAAAATCAGAGAGGGAAGGGTCCCCGGTCTACTCCTGTCGATAGATTCTGAAAAGGCGTTCAACAGGGTAGACTGGGGATTCATGATGAACACACTAGAGAGTATGGCCCTAGAATGATGCAGTGGATACAAACATTATATAAAGGGCCTACGGCCATGGTAAAAGTCAGTGGAATACTATCATCCCCTTTTGAGATGAAAAATGGGACGAGACAGGGATGCCCCCTGTCTCCACTCCTATTCGTGCTAGCACTGGAACCACTCCTGGCAACGGTACACAGGGATGTGGAAATAGGGGGCTTCAGAGTGGGAGAAGAGGAGCATAAGCTAGACCTATTATTCTACATATCCAATCCCTGTATCACGATGCCTAATCTTTTGAGGGTATTACAAGAATATGGAGAACTTTCCAATTTTAAGATCAATCCGAATAAATCTGAGATTTTAGATATTAATATGAAAGCAAAAGAGGAAAAATACTTACAACAAGAATTCCCATTCCCATGGAGAGAGACTGAAATAAAATATTTGGGGATTAAATTAACGGCTTCACCAACGAAATTATATCAAGTAAATTATATCCCACTATTGGAGGAAACTAAAACAGAAATAAAGAGAATAGAAGTATGCCCTCTTTCATGGACAGGTAGGATCAGCGCCTTAAAAATGATAATACTCCCAAAGATTATGTACAAGTTTCAGATGCTTCCCATAAAGATACCCCCAGCATACTTTAGAGTACTTAAAACACTAACTACAAAATTAATATGGCACAATAGGAAACCTAGAATAGCACTGACCACACTGAAGAAAGCAAAAAATCAATACCATGAGGCAGTTTTGTTAACACGGGTGGTGGAATTGGCGAAAACAACCAACAAGGAAAGATGGGTCAACATAGAACACACGATGGCTAACACGCAATTAGGAAGAGACATATGGACACCTCCACAATATAGGACACTGGGGGATAACATACACACACTGACATAGATAGTATTGAAAACTTGGGATAAGGTGTATAAGGAAAACAAATGGAAATATAATTCAGCACTGATAGCACTAAAAGAAAACAATTATTTTGCACCGGGAAAAAATTCAATGGGAGGGAACTGGATCAAAAAAGAAAATGCACAACTATGGGATATAATGCAAGGGGGATAAATATGCACTATACAAGAGCTAAAAATAAAAAAAGGATTCAGTGGATATAAATGAGTGGAGGTACTTCCAGCTAAACCACTTTATAGCAGCACTTCCCCATCCGCTAAGAGAAGGAGACGATCTAACATCAATGGAGCATCTATGTAATACGGAAAAAACTTGTGGGAATATATCCCAAATATATACAATTTTGATGGAAGTGGAAAGGTTGGAGGTACCGACATTCATAAAAAACTGGGAGAAGGAATTGGGGAAACGAGGAAGGAACCAATAAGTGGGTAAAATCTTGAAACTTGTACATGGATCATCAGTAAATAATAAGATGATGGAAATGAACTATAAATGTATAACTAGGTGGTATAGAACCCCTAACATCCTAGGGAAGTACCAAATAGGACAAGCAACAGAGTGCTGGTGGAGATGCAGACAGGTGGGAACTATGGCTCACATATGGTGGGGATGGAAAAAAGGTACAATGGTAGTGGCGCTACCTATTTAGTTGAGGTTAAGCCAGTGAGGTGTAAGCTCTTAGGCTGTGATGAGAATATGTGGTTTGTTTCAGTTGTGAAAAATAATAAAGATAAAATGTGAACTGAGCAAAAGCAATAGCAAATCAAAGTGAACCCTTCACATGTGAAATTCATATAATCCTCAGATAAACGAGGATAGGGCCAATCCTAGGTGTTCCTTCAGCCCTAATGTGTAGGACCCTTCAAGAGTGGACTCAATGGTAATGAAAGATTGTGTATATATATATTGAAACTCTCCAGCTAGTGCTGATAAGTGAATTAGTGATAATAGGTATCCTAATATGGAGTGTCAATCCAATAAGTTGGCTGTCCTTGTACTCATAAGGAAAAACACCATCCTAAAACAAAAACATAACTAACAGAAAAAGGCTAGAGTGGATAAATAGATGATCATAAAAGCAATAGGCAGTCCCAGAACGTATGTTACAAATCAGTGGTCAGGTAATGAGCGACCCTTGAATCGCACAGTTTGTTCTTAGGGTCAGTGGTGACTTCCCTAATATATTCAGACCGCTGCTTCTTCACAAATGTAAAAACTTCAGTTCAAAGAAGGAAAAAAGTTTTTTTAACAAGTGTGACTTGGTGCGATTCCTGATCATGCGATCGTGCAGCGATATTTGGTGACAGTGGTGCTCCCCCCGAGTGTGCTTGCACTCACCAGAATGTTGCACCCCTGCAGGGGTATTGGGCGTCTCAGGGGGTGGGGGTGATCTCCTGATGGTATCCGGGCTGTGCGGCTCACTGTTCTCCCGCTCTATTCCTGCTGTAAGGATAGATGGCTCTCTCCCTCCTCTGGTTTCCACACCAACTCCTCCGGAGGTTTTTAAAGAAAAAATAGGAAGTAGGCTCCCATAGTGTAAGTCGGTGATTGATTTATTAAATAAAAATCCTTAAAACATAGAAAAAATATTGCCAGAAAAAAAACACTTTGGGCAAGGAGGACCCTCATGCAGTGATGATACTATGCTGCACGTGATCCAGCTGCCCACAATAAAAGCAATGTATGGGGATATCTCGTACTTCTGGGTAACAAGTGGTGTAAAGGAACCGTCTGTGCGTTCCACCACTCTGCTCCCGAACCCGGAAGTGACGTAGACGTATCGGCGACCAATCACTTGACGCGTTTCGACATCAGTCGTTATCAAAGGGGATGTCACCGCGCTGCGTGTCCCGTCTATTTGTAGGAGGAGAGGAGACAGAACCCAGGATTGGGACAGAGGAAACGCCCACCAACAGAGAAACACAGACCGTATAGATGTAGAAGAGGGAAGAGAGGGGCGAAGAAGAAAAAGGCAGAGAGAACACTAGGCAAAGGGATCTATAACCTCAATAGTGCCACCTTTACAGAGGATGAATGGAGAACCCTCGACCTAGGATTAAAATACGCACCAGATAAACAGTTAGACAAATTTGAGGCACACATCGATCTTCAGAAGTTTCTGCGGAAACTTAACTTACAGAAACATTTTGCGCTTAATGAAGACATCAGAATACCAGATCTTACCCCCTATCAACAAACTACATTGAAGAACAATTCGATATTCAATCCCCCAACCCCAGGAAACCAATGTATAGGGGTTTTTGGTGGAAGAAGATATTAACAATCTGTCAAACAAAACAAAACAAGAAGGGACATAAGAATTTATGGAAGACCATCAAGCAAATAAGTAAAAATAAAGAAGTGGTGATCAGGCCCGCCGATAAAGAGGGGGGCCTGGTCATAATGAACAAGAAAGACTATGAGGAAGAGATGAAAAACCTCATGAAACTAAGGGGCAACCGTAGAGCAAGTTTTGATAACAAACTCAGGTCATACGTACATCTACTAGGTCCCGAAGATACATAACAGATTGAACAAACCACCGGGGAGACCGATTATTAGTGTAATCAATTCTGTGTTTTCCAGACTGGGTGAGTACCTAGACAAATTTCTAAAACCACTAGTCACTAAAGGTACCTCGCATCTTAGAGATAGCACCCAGCTCATTATGGAACTAGAACAATTAACGGATGTAAAGGAATGCCTGCTGGCCACTATTGATGTAAACTCTCTATATACGAGCATCGTACAAACTGATGGACTAACAGGAGTGGAAAAAGCCTTACATATGCATACAAGCATGAAACAAGAACAGATAGCATTCATCCTAGAAGGTCTGCAACTAGCAATGGAGAACAACCATTTCTGGTATAAAAAACAATATTATATGCAAACGAAAGGGGTTGCAATGGGGGCTCGCTACGCACCTAGCGTAGCGAACCTATTTATGGACATGTGGGAGGAGGAGTATGTCTCCCGGAGAAGTGTACCCCAGATAAGGCTGTACAGACGTTACATAGACGATCTGGTAATCCTGTGGAATGGTACAGTTGAATCTTTTGAAGCATTCCTACTGGAGCTCAACAACAACAGGTATGGAATTACTTTTACGGCAAATGGCATAAGGAGCGTATCGAGTATCTGGATCTTGAAATCTTTAAGATATGTGATAAACTCCATACTCAAACTTTCTTCAAAAAAACCGACAGGAATGGGTACATACCCACTTCCAGTTGCCACCACCCGAAGTGGAAGTCTAACATTCCGGAGGGACAATTGTTAAGAATGAGACGCAATTGTGACAGGATAGAAGACTATGACAAATAAGCTGACATCCTGATCGCAAGGTTTAAGGAAAAAGGGTATCAGGAACAAACCTTGTTAAATCTTAAGGAGCAAGTAAAGAATACCGAACGAAGAACACTACTCACCAAGAAAAGCAGGGCCCAAAACAGCAACCACAAGGACATAGCCTTCATAACAGGATATAGCAACCAATGCAATTAGAGCACATCGTGAAAAAGTATTGGCCTATCCTGAAAGAAGACCGAACCCTGGCGAAACTACTACCACAAAAACCAAGGTTCATATACAGAAGGGCCCCTACTCTAAGAAGTCACTTGGTACACAATGTTATAGATCCTCCCACCCTAGTCCAAATTTGCCCTGACCTTAAAGGCTTTTTCAGATGTCAAAGATGTCTGCCATTCAGAAAGAGTAAAAAGCAACCTAGAAAAAAGTCTCGTTTAAATCAAATGTATACAATCAGGAGTTCCAGATCAAAGAGTTAACTACGTGTAACAGCACACACGTTACATATGTGGTAGAATGCCCCTGTCACTTACAATACGTGGGACGTACCACCAGACCCCTGCGAGTAAGGAGAAGGGAGCACATTAATAACACCCATAAAGGTTTCCCCAAGCACAGCCTGTGAAGACATTTCGACGAGATACACCATAGAGAAACATCAGGCCTGATCTTTTATGGTGTGGACATTATTAAGGACCACTGGAGGGGCAGCAATAAAACCATCCTGGTGTCACAAAATGAAACGAGATGGATCCACAGGTTGGGGTCTCTATCCCCTAAAGGGTTAAACCTGGACATAGACCTCAATTGCTTCCTGTCCAATTTCTAACTTTTCATTCTTATGCCCACCCTCCATCACCACCCATTGAGCCTGGTTATCCTCTACGCATCATGTGTGCATTTTTCCTAACCTCTTCTGCATGTTGGGTGGAATGCACACATTGCTGGGTGGGATGCACATAATTTAGGATGGAGATAGTCTCCCTTAGTGAAGAAAGGGCCTATGGAACACTCTCTACTAGCCGTCCCCTACCCAATACATCATTGAAAATAATAATAATATATATATAAATTTTGTTGACGGGTTTTTATGATATATATATATATTCTTCTCAACCCCATTTTGTATTTCTGATATAATTTTCGATGATGTACTTTTGTCTGCTATCATCTCTCAGAGTTGGCCTAGTTTTCACTCAATTACACATATAGATTGCAGGCTCCCCTATGTAGATGTGAGATTTGATTTACCTAGTCCATAAGTGGACAGATACACATACATCTTGTGACCCCTCATTTGACTATAGGCCACCTGTTGGCCAATTTAAAACTAGCGCCATTAACCGCATCTGTCCCTATACCCGCTCCTGGACCCAGGACGGATAATCACACTCACTCAGCGGACAATCAGAAATAAGAAGGGCATACAACCTAGGCCAACCTAGGCCATCATACACATATACCTTCCACCGTTCGGGAACATTTATACATAATTCTCTTGTCAGGTATGCATACGAGCACCACATACCCTCACTTTGTTGCAGCTAGACACATATATCCCATTAGTATTATCTATATGTCCCAATCCTATAATGGATTGACACTGTCTCTTTCTTTTAACCTCTTTTAATCTCAGTTTTAAGTTTTAAAGGTTAGCATTTATATGTATTGTTCCGTGTCTATAGCGGGAGAGCATCTGGGCTAGATCACCACAGGCATCCCCCACAAGGAGGGTATAGTAGGAGGAGTGGAGGGGCGGGCTTGTAGGGTAGTCTAGCCGCCCACATCTGCAATTAGCCGTGGGAGTATCCCAGATGCTGTCTACAAATAGACGGGACACGCAGTGCGGTGACATCACCTTTGATAACGACTGACGTCGAAACGCGTCAAGTGATTGGTCGCCGCTACGTCTACGTCACTTATGGGTTTGGGAGCAGAGTGGTGGAACGCGCGGACGGTTCCTTTACACCACTTGTTACCCAGAAGTACGAGATATCCTCATACATTGCTTTTATTGTGGGAAGCTGGATCGCGTGCAGCATAGTATCATCACTGCATGAGGGTCCTCCTTGCCCAAAGTGTTTTTGGCAATGTTTTAAGGAATTTTTATTTAATAAATCAATCACCGATTTACACTATGGGAGCCTACTTCCTATTTTTTCTTTAAAAACCTTTGGAGGAGTTGGTGTGGAAACCATAGGAGGGAGAGAGCCATCTATCCTTACAGCAGGAATACAGCGGGAGAACAGTGAGCCGCACAGCCCGGATACCATCATGAGATCACCCGGATACCCCCTGAGATGCCCAATACCCCTGCAGGGGTGCAACATTCTGGTGAGTGCAAGCACACTCGGGGGGGGAGCACCACTGTCACCAAATATCGCTGCAGGATCGCATGATCAGGAATCGCACCAAGTCACGCTTGTTAAAAAAACTTTTTTCCTTCTTTGAACTGAAGTTTTTACATTTGTGAAGAAGCAGCGGTCTGAATATATTAGGCCAGTCACCAATAGGCAGTTCTGGGACTGCCTATTGCTTTTATGATCATCTATTTATCCACTCTAGCCTTTTCCTGTTAGTTATGTTTTCGTTTTAGGATGGTGTTTTTCCTTATGAGTACAAGGACAGCCAACTTATTGGATTGACACTCCATATTAGGATACCTATTATCACTAATTCACTTATCAGCACTAGCTGGAGAGTTTCAATATATATACACAATCTTTCACTACCATTGAGTCCACTCTTAAAGGGTCCTACACATTAGGGCTGAAGGAACACCTAGGATTGGCCCTATCCTCGTTTATCTGAGGATTATATGAATTTCACATGTGAAGGGTTCACTTTGATTTGCTATTGCTTTTGCTCAGTTCACATTTTATCTTTATTATTTTTCACAACTGAAACAAACCACATATTCTCATCACAGCCTAATGCGGCGTACACACGATCGTTTTTCATGCCGTTAAAAATGCCATTTTTTAAAATGGCCATTAAAACCGATCGTGTGTATGCTCCAGAGCATTTTTAACGGCGTGAAAAACGGGCATTAAAAATTTCGAACATGCTCTATTTTTTCACGTCGTTTTTCTTGTCGTTTTTTTTAACGACGTGAAAAACGATAGTGTGTATGCTTTTACGAGGGGAAAAAAACGCGCATGCTCATAATCAAGTATGAGACGGGAGCGCTCGTTCTGGTAAAACTAGCATTCGTAATGGAGATAGCACATTCGTCACGCTGTAACGGACTGAAAAGCACAAGGCTGAAATGCGCGAATCGCCTCTCAACAAAGTTTACTAACATGAAGGGTGGCACCATTCGAATGGAACTTCCCCTTTATAGTGCCGTCGTACGTGTTGTACGTCACTGCGCTTTGCTCGAGCGTTTTTTTTAATGATCGTTTGGATGCAAGACAGGCTTGAGAGGAAACATGAAAAAAAAACGACGAGAAAAACGTCGGTTAAAAAAATGGCATGAAAAACGATTGTGTGTATGCCGCATAAGAGCTTACATTTCACTGGCTTAACCTCAACTAAATAGGTAGCGCCACTACCCCTGTACCTTTTTTCCATTTCTAGTTTCCTTTTAGGATATCTTTTAGGGGGGCAGCAACCTTTCCATTTAGCGTGGATATCTTTTGCACTTATATGGTGGGGATGCCCCAAGATAGCGATCTACTGGAAGGAAGTACTAAGTTATATCAAAGAGATTACCAAGATAGACATACCTGAGGAACCTTGGACATGTTTTTTTCACGGAGTAAATATTCCAATAAAGGAATATAAAAACTCCATGATAATACACATGATGAACGCTGCAAAAAGCTTGATACCGAATAATTGGAAAGAAGTAGAAAGCCCAAAGATAGGTGAAGGGTTTGATAAGATAGAAGATATACGGAATATGGAATACCTAAGACACTGCTATGAAGACACAAGAGAGGGGTTCTCTAAGAGATGGGAAGAGTGGAATGAGTTCAAATTAACAAAGAAATATAGTGAAATTAAGAGTGTGTAGCGAGGAGTAGGAAGGGGTTTGGGGGGAAAGTAAATATAGGGAGGGGGGTATAGGCTAGTGGGGAGCTGGGGGAAGGCAAGGTAGCAAGGTCACGGGTAAATATGTTAAAGTATATTCCCACTTGGGTGGGAAATGTGTTTGTCTTTACAATGTATGTGCAAGATAAAACTCAATAAAATCTAAAGTAAAAAAAAATAAAAAATCACTGGTCCTGAAAAAACTTCAGTTTTTAAAACTTTTTTTGCATTGATACATGTCCCCTGGGGCAGGACCCGGGTCCCCAAACACTTTTTATGACAATAACTTGCATATTAACCTTTAAAATTAGCACTTTAGGTTTTTCATGTTCGTGTCCCATAGACTTTAACGGTGTTCGCGTGTTTGAACACATTTTTTGCCTGTTCGCATGTTCTGGTGCGAACCGAACCGGGGGGGGGGGTGTTCGGTTCATCCCTATGGGCTGCTAGAGTCCTCTCTATTACAGTAGTATATGGTGGGAAAGGTGTGTGTTTCCGTAATCTGTTGTGTCCGGTACCTTATTATAGCGCTGCTTTGGGCTTCTATAGCTCTCCTGAGCTCTCTTCCACGATCCGAGCATTGCAGAGGGAGGGGGGCCAAGATCCCCCACTGACAGGCTGGAGAAGAAGAGATCTGAGTGCCACTCTGGACTTCCATAGCCCGCCTTAGCTCTCTTCCACGATCAGAGCATTGCAGAGAAAGGGGGGCTGAGATCCCCCACTGACAGGCAGGAGAAGAAGAGATCTGAGTGCAGCTCTGGGCTTCCATAGCCCGCCTGAGCTCTCTTCTTTGATCCGAGTGTTGCAGAGGGGGGGGTCGAGACAGGCAGGAGAAGAGGAGGAGACAACCACTTCAAACTTTTTCGGGGTAGAGGTTATATTGCAGCCCTCCTGGAAAACCAGGGTAGGTCTTTTTTTCAGGGTAGGTCTTACTTTTGGGGAAACACGGTAGTACTGACATCCTAAAAATGTAAGTGAAAAACATGAAAGACTAACAATCAGAGGTAGCAGTGCCTTTGGTGATCTCACATTGCAGATATATAGATGTAAGTTTTCAGGCATAGGAATACCTAGGCTCAGGTACACACCAAGGAGTCTACTGCCATTGTTCAGTTGGGATTAAAAGCAAGAGGGAAATTTTGCAGGGTACTGCTTAGGAGGTACAATTACCAGTTTTGGATGTGCCCTCCAATATACCAAACAAAAATGGCAAGTGTTTTGTTCATTAGCTTACAGCTATTTTTGTTTCTGTGTAAAAACTACAACACTATTGTCAACATGTAAAAACTGGGAGGACAACTCTAATTTAAAATAATTCCTCTGCACTTAAGGTGTCACTGTAGTTCCCTGCTTGGTGGGACATTCAATGGAGCATGGGGGTAGAAATAGACAATCTACTAAATAAGGGGAAAGCACTAAAGGATGGGGATTGAGTACTGGCCTTTGCAAGAAACCTGGCCTGCAAAATACAAGCAAGGTTAGAGAATGCATCTTATACACATTCTTCTTAGAGTGACAAGGTTATTATGAACTAGATTGCTCCAATTATAAGCACAGTTGTGTACCTTTAAAAACATACTACACCAAATAATGAAATGTATATTCTGATACAGCTTCATAAAGGTTACAGAACATTCCAAAAGACACTTATATATTCACAAACGAATATATTTGTTGTCTCTCAAGCAAACACTAGAAAAGTTATAACTACTACTGTACGTGATTAGATTTTTTTTAAAGAGTATGTGATTAGATTTGTCAACAGTTTGTACCTCATGGAGAGTTCAGGCTAGAACATCATGTTTGTTCTTTAGGACTTGTTTGGTCTTTTTCAAAATGTAACAGTTTTATTAGATACTATGATTTGTGTCCTGCTGACCGATGACAACATTATACAACTAAATAAAAGATTATTTCTTGCTTGTTTTATATAACAATGTCTTTCAGCCTTGGCATTTAACCACCTATTAAAAATTTCCAAGTTTGAACAACAAAAGCTATCTGAAAATAAAATAATATATTGAAGCACAGTTAAAAAGAAAAACAGAGAGAACTGGGAAAACATTTCAGTTAAAGCTATAACTGGAGGGGAGTAGCAGTCTGTGCCATGTTGATAGAGAGGCTTTTAATTAAAGATGGACTATTAAGCTACACCGGGGTACTAGACAGGGGTGTCCTTTGTCACCCCTGCTCTTTGCCCTGGCATTGTAACCCTGGCTGCTCGAATTTGAGCTTCACCTGAGATAGTGGGATTTAAAAGAGGACAAAGTACAGATGTTGTCTCTTTGTATGCGGACGACACCCTGTTGTATCTGGGTGATACACAGGGATCGTTGCAGGCAGTAATGACATGTATTGATAACTTTTGGAAAACTGTCAGAATTTTCCATAAATTGGAATAAGTCAGTGCTTCTTCCCCTGAACCCACTTCCTTGCCCACTAGCAGAGTGTGCAAGGGCAGTGGAGGTGGTTCCCAAGTTCAGATATCTGGGAATACAGATTTCCCCTGACTCAATGGATTATATTCGATTTAAGTTATTACCAATACTACGTAAATTCTGTGAGAAGTGTGGTGTAAACTTCATTTATCGGTGGTGGGGAGGATTAATTTAATAAAAATGGAGTGGGCCCCCTGTTGTTATACGTCTTTAACAACTCCCCAATTTGGATTCCACAACAGTCACTCTACTAAAAATTTGGTTGAAACATACTAAGGCAATTTTAAATATGACTGGCTTTCTGTTATGTACCCCACTTTGGTGTAATTTCCAATACAGGGAGATATTGAAGTTGGAAGGATTTCATGAATGGGAGAAAGTGGGGATTAAATATATTTCTCAATAATATCAGGGGTCTACATTTAAAGCCTTTATAGAGATACAACAGGATTATAATATTCCCTATGAAACAATTTCATAAATATATGCAACTAAGACACGCCTTGAATGCCCAAGCTAGGGCCTTGAGACTCATATTGACTGACCACTCTATCATAGAAGAGGTATTCATGGTTCCAGACAAAAAGGGTATGATTTCTCGGGTTTATTCCATGCTCCTAAGTGTGTTACAGGGGACATCGGATCTGCCTTGCAGGAGGGGATGAGAGAGAGATGTGGGCACTATAGATGGAGATGTATGGGAATCTTTCCACTGTTCTTTTGGTGTCAGTGTCGGCCACGCAGAAACTCTCTCATCTATGTCTGATTCACTGAGCTTATAGGACACCTCAGCAGCTGCATAAATGGGGTTGTAGAGATAGTCCTTTGTGTCAGAAGTGTCAACGAGAACATGGGGACCTAATACACATGTTGTGGAGATGCCCCAAGCTTTTTCCTTATTGGGCAGAGATTATATCTACGATATCTCAGGTTTACAATTACCAGATAAAGAGTGACCCTGTTGTCTGTCTGTTGGGCGCTCTGGAGGAGGATAAATGAACACTGCATGAATATGTGGCAATACTATGTTTACTTTACGTTGCACACAATTTAATTGCTAGATTTTGGATCTCTCCCAGGGTGCCCACCAGGGGACAGTGGATAGCACAGGTCAATTCAATGATTATTAGAGAGAAATAAACCTACGTTCCTAGAAAAGCTCTTAAAAAGTTCTTCCCCATTAGGCAGCCGTGGCTAGATGTTCCAGGTCTTGCACCACATCAACTAGTGTTGAATAGGGATGTGCTTCGTGTTCGAGTCGAACCCATGTTTGACTCGAACATCGGCTGTTTGGCTGTTCGCCGAATTGCGAACATTATGGGCCGTTCACGCCAAATTCGAGTGGCGCGTCACAGCCCATAATTCACTGCGGCATCGCAGTGCATTGCTGACTGATGATTGGCCAAGCATGCACTATGACTCACATGCTCTGGCCAATCACAGCGCGGTAAGAACGGAGAGCCGTAATTGGCCAAAGCCAGGGTGGCTTTGGCCAATCATGGCTCAGAGGAGTAGGTACACGCCCCACACTATATAAGGCCGCCGGCTTGGTGGCCTTGTGTAGTATGTTGGCGTTGGTTAAAGTAAAGAGACAGAGAGAGAGAGACAGTATAATTTATAGTGAGTTAGATAGAGCAGGCAGGCGAGTCACTTAGCGGCAGTTACAGTGTGTAGAGGATTATATGCATCCTAGGTGTTGTATATATATTTATACACTGTATTCAGTTTAGCTAGATCCGTTCCTGTTATTCTCTATACTGTGACAGGCAGGCAGGCAGGTGATTGTGCTAGCTGCAGTCAGTGTTTCACTTAGTGTACTGTGTGCTTTGCATAGCGTTCACCTAAAGCTTACCTGAATACAGTTAGTGGTGTTCTCATAATAAAACCACAGGCAGGGAGCTGCATTCATTTCATGTAGTGTTCTTCTGTCCTTTACACATTGTTCACTTAAAGGAACCTGAATACAATTTGTGGTGTTCTCATAATAAAACCACAGGCAGAGAGCTGCAAGAATTTTCAGTTAGTGTACTGTGTGCTCTGCACAGTGTTCACCTAAAACTAACTGAAGACAATTGCTGCTTTTCTCATACTAATAACACAGCAGGCAGTTGATTCTAATAGCTGCATTATCAGTATATATATATATATATATATATATATATATATACATCCCACCTTTGTGCAGCTACATCTCACTGCTGGCCATTAGTATGTCTGGAAGGCAAACAAGGAGAGGCAGACAGTCACGAGCCAATAAAAGAGGGCAAGCAGGCTCTGTGTCTAGAGGCAACAGTGCTGGTTGTGAACACGGTGCATCCTCTTCAGCACGTGGCCGTGGGACACCCTTGTCCTTCTTTTCGGCAGCTGGCCATGTTGAGCCACAACATGCCCAAGACTTAGTATAGTGGATGACCAAGCCATTCTCATCCTCCTCATCCTCTCTCACCCAGGCTCAGGGTAATTTGTCTGGTAAAGCAGCTGCAGGGACAGTTCTAAGCACGGGAAACATGCACCACTTCACATGCATATCATACACACCCCCCAGGTATGAAATTTAAAGGAATATTTCACTTTTATTTTTTCATTTTAAGCATTATTAAAATCACTGCTCCCGAAAAAACGGCCGTTTTTAAAACTTCTTTTTGCATTGATACATGTCCCCTGGGGCAGGACCCCGGCCCCCAAACACTTTTTAGGACAATAACTTGCATATAAGCCTTTATAATTAGCACTTTAGATTTCTCCCATAGATTTTTCGAATTTGCAGCGAACACCCCAATTTGTTCGCTGTTCGGCGAACGGGCGAACAGGCAATGTTCGAGTCGAACATGAGTTCGACTCGAACTCGAAGCTCATCCCTATTCAGAGTACATAGGGCCTTTTTTTTATTTGGGCGTGGCGTTCCCCTTAATATCCATAAAAGACCCAAAGGGTCTGTTAGTGGGCTGGGGGGGGGTACCCATGCCATTTTTCTCAATGATATGTGTGACAGAACCCACTGTCACTGTGTGCTTTGGAAGGGACTGAGGGCGGGCCTCCTACCCACAGATTATGGCCCATAAGAGACTAAGAGACGTCCGGACAAGCTGGCATTGAGATAATGTAATGTAATGCTACATCTCTCCTTCCCCACCCCCCCCCTCTTGTTGCTGTGCTTAATTGTGTTGGTTCATGGCACATAGACAATGGTCTGGACTGCAGACATCTCTCCGCAGGGGATGTGTATTGAAGGGCTGCCTTCTTACCATAATCCCTTTATGTTTAACTGTAGTCTCAGTTTCAATGTTCAGTTCCCATTGGTTCTTCCTTGTCCCCTACCCCCCCTCTATGACAAGGCTAAGGGGAGTGTCCCTAACTGTGTGTAAAAGTGTATGTTTTGTATTTAATAAACGGTTGATGCTCTGCATGTTTAACCCTCAACACCTGTGTGGATTGTCTCGTGATTGAGGGGTTAAGGGCTGGTTATGGCGAATCTGCAGGCTGCGGGTGCGTTTGGAGGACAGGAGACACAGGTCTGGCGGATGTGCCCACCTGGGGTATTCGAGATCCGTCACAGTGGTGGCAGCAGTGGGATGTCTCCTGCAGTCCGGGACATCCAAACCACCACCAGGATTCAAGATCCGGGCAGCCGCCAAGGAGCAATACGGGGACCAGCCAGCATGAGAGCGGAGTCCGGGAGGAGGCTGCAAGGCATGCAGAAGCAACATCGGGGACCAGTGACAGAGCGCACCATGCTCGGCTGGGAGGATGTGATCCGCTGGCAACTCTGGCATGAGACACTAAGCCACGAGCGGCACCATCAGGGGAAGATCCTTCCCTCCTCCACAGAGATGTACTGGACGCAGTACCGTGCGCGAGAGGTGTTCCTGAGGGAACGACCGCGAGATGAGTGTAAGATGGAGCTCGGAAGATTGGTCCAGGAGGAGATGAGGCTGGACGCCAGCTACAGAGCCCTCCGGTGGTTCGCGGCTCAACTGTGGCCAAGTACAGCAGATGGCAGCCCGACAGAAGGCGTTGGCTACGGCAGCGTGGGGCTGCTCCATCAAAAAATGTATGGAGACCCAGACTTTGGGAGCGACGAAGAGTGGCGGCTGGAAGACATCCTGGACTTCCGAGATGAGGTGCTGGACCTTCCCGAAGAGGCGTGTGGCCTGGAGGAATTGGAGTTCCTGGTTGAGCAGGAATGGGAGCTCGAGATTGCCTACAAGCGGCTGTTTGACGGTGATCAGCAGCCTGGCATGGCTCCCGTTGCCTGGGACTGTCCTGGAGAAATAGTGGACAGTCGCAAAGATGCAGAGCAAATGGGGCCAGGAGTGCCCCTATGTTTTCCCGTCCTAACCGCAATGGAAGAAGCGGCAATGATACAGAGGGCACTGCGAGTGCTAGAATGCCAGAATGCACCAGAGGTTTCCCAGGCAGCGAGACAAGATAAAAGCATAAAAGCCTCAGAAGGGGAAGTTGAGACGGGCGCTGGAAGGCTGGTAAATGGTGATCAGCAGCAAGTCCAGAGTATCAAATCCGGTGCCCCAGCAGAAGCGCTGGCTACAGGGCAGAGTGCCGCTGGCCTCTGCCCAGCATCAAAAAAAGAGTTGGACACGGAGAGTCTGAGAGATGCTCTTCGTGAGCCGTTTCCCCAACAGCAGATATCCCCAACGGGAGTGGAGGAAGCAATTCTCCCTCCCCAGCAATTGGACAGTACCCCAATGTTCATCCCCCCAGCAGAAGCGCTGGCTGCAGGGCAGAGTGCCGCTGGCCTCTGCCCACCCTCAGAGTTGGATCCAGTGAGTCCGAGGGATGACCTCAGTGAGCTGTTTCCCCAGCACTTGGACACTACCCCAGTGTTCATCCCCACAGCAGAAGCGCTGGCTACGGGGCAGAGTGCCGCTGGCCTCTGCCCACCCTCAGAGTTGGATCCAGGGAGTCCGAGGGATGACCTCAGTGAGCTGGTTGCCCAGCACTTGGACACTACCCCAGTGTTTATCCCCCCAGCTGAAGCGCTGGCTGCATGGCAGAGTTCCACGGGCCCCTGCCCAGCCCTCAGTATGTCTTTGGAGGGTTTGGGAGACAGCCCCTGTCAGAAGTCGCCCCAGCAGCTGGTCACAGAACCAGGAGGGGGAAAAACCCTTCCCCCTCTCCAGCGGCTGCACTCTACCATTGTATATGTCCCCCTAGCAGAATCGCTGGCTACGGAGCAGAGCGCTGTTGGCCTCTGCCTAGCATCAGAAAAAGAGATGGAGAGTCTGGGAGATAGTCCCTGCAAGATACCTCCTCAGCGGCTGGTAACTACTCCAGGAGAAAAGCAAGAACCTTTCCCTCCCCAACTGCATAGCACTGCCAGCCTATGTTCCCTACAAGCTGAAGCGCTGGCATCGGGGCAGAGGATTATTCAGCTACCCCCAATACCTGCAACCCAGCCCCGGATCACGGGAGTGCGGACAGCTGTTCCCACTCTGCAGCGGCTGTTTTTATTCACCGGAGACCGTATGTGCGATTTTGCTCCCCAGCGCCAGAGACGTACTTTTCCTTTTCCTGGTTGCCTGGGGTGGAAGTTTGTGACTAACGCAGGTCCAGACCAGTTGGGGGTCAGGAACCTGGTTAGTCTGTTTTTAAAAGGGGAGAAATGTGACAGAACCCACTGTCACTGTGTGCTTTGGAAGGGACTGAGGGCCTCCTACCCACAGATTATGGCCCATAAGAGACTAAGAGACGTCCGGACAAGCTGGCATTGAGATAATGTAATGTAATGCTACATCTCTCCTTCCCCACCCCCCCCCTCTTGTTGCTGTGCTTAATTGTGTTGGTTCATGGCACATAGACAATGGTCTGGACTGCAGACATCTCTCCGCAGGGGATGTGTATTGAAGGGCTGCCTGCTTACCATAATCCCTTTATGTTTAACTGTAGTCTCTGTTTCAATGTTCAGTTCCCATTGGTTTTTCCTTGTCCCCTACCCCCCCTCTATGACAAGGCTAAGGGGAGTGTCCCTAACTGTGTGTAAAAGTGTATGTTTTGTATTTAATAAACGGTTGATGCTCTGCATGTTTAACCCTCAACACCTGTGTGGATTGTCTCGTGATTGAGGGGTTAAGGGCTGGTTATGGCGAATCTGCAGGCTGCGGGTGCGTTTGGAGGGCAGGAGACACAGGTCTGGCAGATGTGCCCACCTGGGGTATTCGAGATCAGTCACAATATGATTTTCATCCATATTGCCGGGACCAGACATTACATTAAAGCCGCAAGCAGTTTTAAATTACTTTTTTTCCTTTAGAAATGTCATTTTGTGCAGGGACAGTTCTAAACACGGGAAACACGTGCCACTTCACAGGCATACTTTAGACACCCCCCATGTACGATATTTAAAGGAATATTTTACTTTATTTTTTTCACTTTAACCACTAGTCCCCCGCCCACTGTCAATTGACGGCGGGCGGAGGACACTCTCGTTCTGGGAGGACGTCATATGACGTCCTCCCTTTAAAATGAGCTAGGAGGCGCGCGCGCCGCATTCCCAAGGCCCCAATGTGCGTGCCCGGTGGCCGCGATTGCCGCCGGGCACCCGCGATTGCCCGGTAAACGAGCAGGAAAGTGGATCTCTGTGTGTAAACACAGAGATCCACGTCCTGTGAGGGAGAGAGGACCGATGGTGTGTCCCTTGTACATAGGGACAACCATCGGTCACCTCCCCCAGTCAGTCCCCTCCCCCCACAGTAATAACACATTAAGGGAACATATTTAACCCCTTCCTGCCCCCTAGTGGTTAACCCCTTCCCTGCCAATCACATTTACACAGTAATCAATGCATTTTTATAGCAGGGATCGTTGTATAAATGTGAATGGTCCCAAAAATGTGTCAAAAGTGTCCGATGTGTCCGCCGCAATATCGCAGTCACAATAAAAATCGTAGATCGCCGCCATTACTAATAAAAAAAAAATATAAAAAAAAATGCTATAAATCTATCCCCTATTTTGTAGACGCTATAACTTTTGCGCAAACCAATCAATACGCGCTTATTGCGATTTTTTTTTAACCAAAAATATGTAGAAGAATACGTATTGACCTAAACTGAGGAAAATGTTATTAAAAAAATAAAATGGGTATTTATTATAGCAAAAAGTAAAAAATTGAGTTTTTTTTCCAAACTGGACGCTGTTCTTTTGTTTATAGCGCAAAAAATAAAAACCGCAGAGGTGATCAAATACCACCAAAAGAAAGCTCTATTTGTGGGAAAAAAAGGACGTAAATTTTGTTTGGGAGCTACGTCGCACGACCGCGCAATTGCCATTCAAAGTGTGACAGCGCTGAAAGCTGAAAAATGGCTTGGGCAGGAAGGGGGTTTTTGTGCACAGTAGAGAAGTGGTTAAGCATCATTAAAATCACTGCTCCTAAAAAAACTGCCATTTTTAAAACTTTTTTTTGCATTGATACATGTCCCCTGGGGCAGGACCCGGGTCCCCAAACCCTTTTTAGGACAATAACTTGCATATTAGCCTTGATAATTAGCACTTTTGATTTTGAACGTTCGACTCCATTGTATTTAATAGGGTTCTAAAGTTCACGCAAACTTTCGGTCCTTTCGCAGGTTCTGGTGCGAACCGAACCGGGGGGGGTGTTCGGCTCATCCCTAGTGTTGAACAGGTTATTGGAGGGTTGAGGAATATATGGCAAGGACTTATCTAGATAGCAAGAGGTTCATTTGTGAAGATGCTTCCCTATCTTTCAAATGTTATTTTGTCAGCTTTAGATGTGTGTTCCTTTATTTGTCTGTGAAGATTCTATTTTTTCACTTCATAACTTTATACAGCTGCAAGGAATATCTTGAGGATGAGCATGTATATTTCCTTTATGTAGCATCCATAAGACATAGTTTAACTCATGTTTAAGGGCCAGTTCACATCATAGAAACGCAATCCAGATGCGTTCCAGGTAATTTTTTGCATGCACGTTTTTGACGCGTTTTTGATGCAGTCCAGTGCGTTTTTGCTACGTTTTTGATGCAGTCCAGTGTTTTTTTTCACCCCTCTTTTTTATTAACCTTAGATAAGGACAAGTGTGTTCCAGTGCATTTAGGTGTGTTCCGGAGCGTTCCAGTGCGTTTTTGATGCGTTTTACGGCGTTCCAGTACAGTCCAGTGCAGGTAAAATGCAGCATGTTCTACTTTTTTTTCAGGAACTGGAACGCACATGAACTGCAAACACTGGTGTGAACTATGCCGTTGAAAACCATATAACCTACTTTCCATGCATTTTTGATGCAGAAAAAAAAAACGCACTGGATTGCATGTGGTCTGAACTGGCCCTTAAAGTTACATGATACAATGTAACGGAAAAACATATATCTGATGCAGTCTGTAAAAATACTATGTTTTTCTTAACCACTACAGACACGCGCTATAGCTGAAAGACGGCTACAGCGCGGACCTGAATTGCCGGGAGGGCGTCCCTGGATGTCCTCCCATGCTCGAGCGGCCTGCACGCCCCCTGCAGGGCATGCACGGCTCGCTCTGTGATCAGCGAGTCAATGAGACTCGGCTGATCACAGATCGGAGTAAGGGGTCGATCCCAACCCCTTACCACGTGATCAGCTGTCAGCCAATGACAGCTGATCATGTGATGTAAACAGAGCCGGTAATCCGCTATTTTTGCTCCTCATGCTGATAGCGTGAGGAGAAATAAAAAGCCGGGTGGCTGTCATCGGGACATCGGTCCCAATGAAGGAGACCGGGACCATGCTCCTCTGTGCCACCTGCCATTGCACAATAGTTCTGCCTACCAGTAAACACCAGCGCTACCTCTCAGTGCCCACAGTTCCACCCATCAGTGCCCACAGTGCCACCCATCAAAGCCCACAGTGCCACCCATCAGTGTCACCTACCTGTGCCGCCCATCAGTGTCACCTACCTGTGCCGCCCATCAGTGTCACCTACCAGTGCCCATCAGTGTCACCTACCAGTGCCGCCCATCAGTGTCACCTACCAGTGCCGCCCATCAGTGTCACCTACCAGTGCCCCCCATCAGTGTCACCTACCAGTGCCCCCCATCAGTGCCACCCATCAGTGCCATCCATCAGTGCCGCCTTATCTGTGCCTATCAGTGCCGCCTTATCTGTGCCCACCAGTGCCGCCTCATCAGCGCATATCAATGAAGGATGAAAATTACCTGTTTGCAAAATTTTATAACAAATTATGAAACATGTTTTTTTTTTCAAAATTTTCCATGTTTTTTTGTTTGTTTAGCAAAAATAAAAACCCCAGCAGTGATTAAATACCACCAAAAGAAAGCTCTATTTGTGTGAAAAAAATGATAAAAATGTAATTTGGGTACTATTTTCTGATTTAAAAAAAAAAAAAAGATGAACTATGGCCAAATTTAAAATCACAAATTTGATGTAGACTGCCAATACCAATAAGATTGGGTTTTTAAGTGTTTTAAAAGTATACCTTGTAAAAGATAGTAAACACCTGTTGATTTTAATAGTAAAAACATTGGATAGGCACTGCCTTCGTGCTAATCCTTTTTCACTCTAGTGTTGTCACCCATAACTGCTGTGTATGTGCTTAGGTTTTGGCACAATTGATGGACTATCTACAGCTCTTTAGTTTGACAGTACATTGTTCCACCAACTAGAGCTTAGGGAAATTATGTACAAGCTAACCACAGTCCCTATCACCCTCTTCAGCACTGTCTGAGAGATCATTCACAAATGTCTGTTTATCATTGTGAGAGAAAAAAAAAATGTAAATTGACTTTATTTTGACTCTAACATGATTTCCAAATACTGATTCCATACAGGCAGGGGAAGATTTTAATATGTTAATGATTAAGGTGGACTCCTCAATTTTTTATATGTAGTTAAAGCCTAACTACAGGTTTAAATGAACTTTAAACAGTTTGCTTTGACAAAGCTGACACAGTTGATGTCACGGTCCCTACCGTGCCAAGCAGACGGCCAGGCGTGCTTGCGCCCCAAGTGGTATTGAACCCAGGACTGTATATTGCTGCTTCTGTTCATATACCTCTGAGCCACTCCTTAGTTCAGTATTCTACCTGCTTTCCTGCTGAGCCTAGTTCTGCATGGTGCTGAAAGCCTTTCTCTGGATCTCCTTGCAATCTGCATCTGTCTCTCCTGGTTCAGCTGAGGCAGGTTACCTAATCAACTAGGGTATAAAACACTGCCTCACTCTGAGGGATGTGTCAGTTCATTGTTCTGTCTTTATCATTGCCAAAGGGTCCTGAGGTCCTGTTACAGCTACAAGACTGACTCCGGCTTCTGACCCTGGCTTTGTTGATCGCTTATTCTGACTTCTGGAATCCCTGACTATGGCTTGCCTCGACTATTCTTTGGAAAAATCCTATCAAGCCCCCGTGCACAGACTCACAGCCCAGGTAGCTTCTTACCTTGTTACCGTGGGCTGTGTGTATTATTCCTGTCCCTGGATACCTGTAGGCCACGTGAACCGAGAGCAGACTTGGGAACACTGGTTTTCTTAGAAACCGGAATGTGAGAGGCCAGAGCAAACATAAATGCTTCCCAGCTGTCCAAGACTGAACACCTTTCCTGTAACTGCTGATGAGCCCATGATTTGATTTGCCCTGTGAGCGGGTTGATGGAAGCGTGAACCTTAATATAGTCCGTTGCATAGATCCTAGGTTTAAGAACAAACAACAATTCACAATCCATCTTAAAACACGAGAAGGATGCACGGTTACCGTCAAACCTCTCTGGCATCACAACAAATGGCTCAGGACATGCTGGTTCCGGGGCTGGGCGTACTGTCCCTTTAAGCAATTGAACTTCTTGCTGTTGTTCAAAAACGGTCTGGCCCAGGCTGGAGACTTGCAGAGCCAGGGAGATGAGCATTTTGTACATCTCTGCGGACTCCATGTTGGTCAGTTCATTATGTAAGGGCTTATCTTTGTTGGAGTCCATAATGCAGAGTTGTATGCTCACCCTTGCAAATACACACAGCCCACGGTAACAAGGTAAGAAGCTACCTGGGCTGTGAGTCTGTGCACGGGGGCTTGATAGGATTTTTCCAAAGAATAGTCGAGGCAAGCCGTAGCCAGGGATTCCAGAAGTCAGAATAAATGATCAACAAAGCCAGGGTCAGAAGCCGGAGTCTGTTTTGTAGCTGTAACTAGAACACAGGAACTCAGGAACAGAACAATGAACTGACACTTCCCTCAGAGTGAGGCAGTGTTTTATACCCTAGTTGATTAGGTAACCTGCCTCAGCTGAACCAAGAGAGACAGGTGCAGATTGCAAGGAGATCCAGAGAAAGAGAAAGGCTTTCAGCACCATGCAGAACTAGGCTCAGCAGGAAAGCAGGCAGAATACTGCACTAAGGAGTGGCTCAGAGGTAAATGAACAGAAGCAGCAACATACAGTCCTGGGTTCACAACCACCTAGAGCCACTTGGGGTGCGACCACGCCTGGCCGTCTGCCTGACACGGTAGGGACCGTGACAGTTGAACTATTTCCTTCATGAACACACATGCACGTGCACTATATAAAATGTATGTAGCATCAGCTACATAAGTACACAGCGCTGTGTTTCAGCAGTGGAACAAGAACTTCCTGTCCTAGTCCTAGAACAAAGTTGAGTCTGGTTGAGTGCTGCTCAGCCATTCACGGGGAGCTTTGTATTCTATGAATGAAGAGAAGGCTTCCTCTGATTGGCTGAGCAGGAGATTGTGATGTCATCCACCCACCTTTCCCATTAGCCAATTAGGGGAAGCCTTGTACTTTTTCAGAAAATACACAGCTTTCTGTAAATGGCTGAGCAGTGCTGAGTCTGAATAAATTTTGTCTTTTGGGAGCTGAACCGGAAGTGCACATCCCAACACAGGGCTGTATACTGTCTGTAGCTAATGTCGCAGACAGTTTATACAGTGCATGCAGCCGCTGCAGGCGTTTGTGAACTAAATAGTTTATTTGGACCAGCTTGATCCAAACAAACTACCAGTATTTAAAGTTCACTAAAATCTAGAGTTAGGCTTAAAGGGTATTAATTGGGTCACTTACATCTCTAGCATTAATTTGCCACTTATTCATCTGTTCCTGCAGTGCTGACCTAAAGGGGATCCATCCCTATGGGATATTTAAAAGATCTCAAAAGACACAAATTAAATAAATATAGAAAAAATGAATGGATATAGCATACGAATTTAAAATGTGCCTTCAATATTACAGTTCCGTATATAAAATTCAGCTGTGCTCTTCCATTGAAATTTTTGTAAATCAAACTGTTCAGGCAATGAGGAGAATTAACTGACAAAAGGTCATTGAAAAATACTGTAGGTTGCAGTAGCACTCCTGAAGGTTAGTAATACATATATATCACTGAACCAATTTTTTTTTTTTAAATAACTAAAATAAAACTAGAGCATATAAAAGATGGTTGAACACACACCAATAGCAGTGTTCCTTATACAGAACATATGCATTCAAACTAGATTTAGAAGTTTAATCCAATCCCCCATAACTATGAGTCAAAACAAAGGTTGTTTACTGCTATTTTTTTTTTTTTTTTTTTTACTTTTTATGTTTCCCATGTGTTCAGATAACACAGGATGCATTGAATGTACTGTTTCTTTTCTGTCACACAACTCATTTTCTAAGCGACAGTAAAATCCTTATTCTCAGTATAATCATTTCCCTTTTTTAGAGACGGTAAATTATATCCCCATCTGCTTTTCTGATTTCTTTTCCTTTCCAGTTAGTTCTCTAGAACAAACAGGTCTGAAGTTAAATTGCTTGGAAATTCTACTCTGTGGTATCCTTTGATAAGTTGTGGTCATATCAGTAAACTCAATGAAACTTTAAAATACTGTTTCTCAAAAAAGGAAGAAATAGATATTCCAACTGATACTTTCAATATATAAATAGAAGATTAAATAAACAGATAATAAAGTAAAATAAAAACAAATCTGTCTGATAGATACCAATATAACCACCTGCAAGTTATTTATTAGCTATGTTTGTTTAAGATCCAATATCTGTGTAAAATGTTTGATCATTTAATTTCAGTATTCATATTAGTGAAGCTATCCAGGCAAAAAGGGGAATTTGCTGAGTTACTAATCCATTCCAGATAATGCTGAATCTGTTCTGAAATCTGAAAGAGCACTCAATTTACCTTAAAATGAAGCTCAATGATGTTACCAGCATTCCCACCCCTTTGTTATGTGTGACTGTAGGCCAAGGATTTCCATGTCCTAAGCCAAATGGGGAGGCACCTTACTGTCATGTGACAGTTTCCTGTGGATGTGGGCTGAGCTGAGTTCAGCTCAGCTCAAAGGTTAGCTTCTACTGTACCTAACAGATTTAGCAGCACTTAAAGATCATAATAATAATTAAAGCCTATGTCAACACTTTTGTTAAAAAATTATACAATGGGAATAGTTGCATGCCATTTAGATGGACATACTGTATGTCATCCTTTTTTTACATTCTACCAGCTTGATTGAAGTTTGGATATTGATTACTAGGGATGAGCTCCACGTTCAACTCAAACATCGGATGTTCGCCCGTTCGCCGAACAGCAAACATTATGGGGCATTTGTGGAAAATTTTTGCGATGCAGAACGCCCCATATTGCACTGTGAGATTGCAGTGCATTACTGTATGATGATTGGCCAAATCATGCACCTGACCTGCATGTTTTGGCCAATCACAGTGCGCTCTGCTGAGAGAGCCATATTTGGCCAAAGACAAGGTTCCTTTGGCCAATCATGGCTCAGGGGGACTAAGTACACTATATAAGGCTGTTTACATGGCAGCCACTGTGTAGTGTTGTTGGCGTGGACAGAGAGATAGCTTGAGCTAGATTAAGCAGGCAGGTTATTCAGTTAGTGGCAGTGTATTTGATATATATATATATATATATATATATATATATATATATATATATATATATATACAGTCTGTCAGGTGTCCAGAAACGCATTGACCTTTTATACACACACACTAATTACAAGCAAACAAATCACAGGTGAGGATGGTTACCTTTAATAGCCATTCAAACCCCTTTGTGTCAACATGTGTGCATGTTATCAGGCCAAAATCACCAGGGTATGTAAACTTTTGATCAGGGTCATTTGGGTAGTTTCTGTTTTCATTATGATTTAAAATGAGTAAACATAGTTGATAATAAATGGCTTCAGCAGCCGTAGTACAGTTTCTAATACAGTGCAGGTGGTGTGCACAAAATCTAATACAGTGTGTACAGTTTCTACTACACTTCTGGTGGTGTACACAGTATCTAATACAGTGTGTACAGCTTCTACTAGACTTCTAGTGGTGTACACAGTACACAATACAGTGCAGCCGTAGTACAGTTTCTACTACTTTTTTGGTGGTGTACACAGTATCTAATACAGTGTGTACAGTTTCTACTACACTTCTGGTGTTGTACACAATACAGTGCAGCCGTAGTACAGTTCCTAAAACAGTGCAGACAGTGTACACAGTATCTAATACAGTGTGTACAGTTTCTACTACACTTCTGGTGGTGTAAACAATACAGTGCAGCTGTGGTACAGTTTCTAATACAGTGCAGGTGGTGTACACAGTATCTAACACAGTGTGTACAGTTTCTACTACACTTCAGGTGGTGTACACAGTATCTAATACAGTGTAGTGTGCAAAAAAATCATAATGTCCGGAAGGCCACCAAGGAGAGGCAGACACTCTCTTGGTGGTCGTGGACATGGTGCATCCTCTGCAGGTGGCCGTGGGGCACGCTTGTCCTTTGTTTCTGCTGCTGGCCATGTTATTGAGCCACAACATGCAGAACTCATCCTGCCTTTGCAGAGGGAGCAGAGGATGAAACATCTTCAGGAGGCCTTGAAGAAAGGTTTGTGCAACGCATTTCCAGACCCTGGGAGATTAAAATTTCCTGGTGCTGGACAATGTGTTGCTGAGGCTTCGTTCAGTCAGAGGAAGTGCCAAGGTCTGATCGGTTCAAGCAACCATCGCCAATTTCTGCATTACATGGTGCAGGAATATCTAGGGGCAAGAGCAGACTTGGAGACCTTTCCAACAGAGCATCCACTGGGTTACTGGGTCTTGAGGATGGACCACTGAACTTGCACAATATATAATTGAGCTACTGGCATGTCCTGCATCCAGCATGCTTTCTGAATGCACATTCAGTGCTGCTGGAGGGTTTGTAATGGATCAAAGAGTGCACCTGTCCACAGACTCCGTTGATAGATCCAATCATTCTTGGATCAGCAGCTATCAAGCACCTGATGCTGATGTAACTGATTAAATTTGCTATGGATGTGGTATCCCTTGAAGACTGCCTATGCTGACTATCCTATTCCTCCTCAATCTTGATGATGCTAGCTTCCAACAATATTTTTGGTTTAGGGCACCACCACCACCACCCAAGGCCCAATTTATCTGCCCTTGTTTAACACATTTTTTATCTAATATTTCACAGCAGGGCCCATTCCCGCGCCCAGCAAGAGTATCTGTGAGGGGGTGCAGTGTTGTCGCACCACCACCAACACCACCCAAGGCCCAATTTTTCTTTCTATGGCAATAACTTACATAAATTTGCACTTTTGATTTTTCACGTTCGTGTCCCATAGACTTTAACGGTGCTCGCGTGTTTGAACAAATTTTATGCCTGTTCGCATGTTCTGCCCGGGGGGTGTTCGGCTCATCCATATTGATTACCAGTAGTAATCATTTTAGTGGTTAAACGTGAATGTAAGCTTGCCAAAATATTGCACCCCTATATCTTCAGCAATGGTGTTAATTACTTAATGTATTCTTTATTATCCATCTATTCAAATTCTGCAGCTTTAAAAAAAAAAAAACATTTAAAAAAACCAAGGTTGGCATTAAGGTTGATTTCCTAAAGGAGTAGAGCATTTTCACTTTGCAAGGGAATTTCAACTTTGCTAAGTGAAAGTGGTAAAAATGGACACAATCACAAGGAAAGAAAAAGAAAAAAAAAATCTTGCACATGATTGAATGATGAAAGTCAGAAAAGCTTCACCTCATTTGGGGAAAATTCACTTTGTTAAGTGAGCTGCCTATTTTTCTTTGGTAAATCAAACCCATTGTGTATTTGTAGATGATGGCAAGATCCCACCTGCATTCAATGGACTTTATTTTGGCTTTAAAATACTACTTGCCTGGCTGGGCTCAGTTGATCAGTGCTTTAAGTCACTACAGGTAAAGCCTCATACACACTATTGGACTTCAAACAAACTTTTCCGTGGATTTTTGTCCGAAGGGAGTTGGCCGGGAACACCCATAGCATACACACGGCAGGACTTTTCTGCAAACTTTCCCAAAACTTTCCCAACATCACGTGGTTTTTCTGCTCTTTTCTGCTCTTTACCGCCACCCTTTGGTCAACTTCTGCTATTGCTGGTTGATTTTAACATTGGTTCTGGGCATGCGTGTTTGTACTTCGGACAAAAGTCTGATGGATTTCTGTACACACGATAGGACTTTGCACCGTAGGACTTTTGTTGCCGAAAAGTTTGTCCGTTTGCAGAGCGAACTTTTGTCCGATGAAAACCGAAAAATTTTGTCCGATGGAGCGTACACACGGTAGGATTTTTTGGAAAACTTGCTCATTTTGAAGTTTGTTGTCAAAAAGTCCTACCGTGTGTATGGGGCATAAGTCATTTCCTGATTTGCATTACCAATCTTGCTCACTGACCCTGGAAGTATAAGAGCTAGGGGAATAGCAAAGCAGTAAACGTCAACTAGCATTGGCAAGAGATTACTAATTACGGCTACCTGTGATACCAAAAGGACAGTATTTGTGTGTAAATATTACATAGATTGTGAAGCTTGACATTGTACATAAGAGTTATCAGAGCCTAGGCAGAAAGATGGTGTGGGACTTGCATCTGGAGTATTTCAACAGGTGAGAGACCAGAATAAGAAATGGGTTAATTACCATACATTTAATACTAGGTTTTCATTGTTGGCTCGAACTTAAAGTCACTCCTCATTATTTTTATGTTTGGTTAAAGTCTTTTTCAAGCCAAAAAAGTTTTTTCTAGTTTTGAGTAAACTGCTATCTGAGACTCCATTTGAGAGATTTACTTCACTTTCTGTTAAGCCCCATACACACGGTCGGACTTTTTGACAACAAACTTCTAAATTCCCAGGTTTTCAAAATAATCAGACCGTGTGTACGCTCCATCGGACAAACTTTTCCAGTTTTCATCGGACAAAAGTTCGCTCTGCAAACGGACAAACTTTTCGGCAACAAAAGTCCTACGGTGCAAAGTCCTGCCGTGTGTACAGAAATCCATGGAACTTTAGTCCGAAGTACAAATACGCATGCTCAGAACCAATGTTAAAATCAACCAACAATAGCAGAAGTTGACCAAAGGGTGGCAGTGAAGAGCAGAAAAGAGCAGAAAAACCATGTGATTTTGGGAAAGTTTGCTGAAAAAGTCCTGTCGTGTGTATGCTATACAAGTTCACGGCCAACGCCCTTCAAACAAAAATCCACAGAAAAGTTTGTTTGAAGTTCAACCGTGTGTATGAGGCTTTAGGCTAACAGCAGTTTTTACAAGACAGGAAAATAACAATAGGGGCACAGACAACAATAAAAAATGCCAGGAGTTTTATTGTGAAAGAATACACAAAATAGCATTACAATGAGTTACAATTAATAAATTCCCAATCAAAGAGCTTGCTGCTACAATTTGTGATTCTCCTACAAAATTTAAAATAAAATATAATAAACTCAAGTTTTGTGCAGCTCTCAAAAATTACTGGTGAACTATATTTACCATCTACTCACTTTATCAATGCAGTACATAAGCCATCTTTATGTGAACATAAATAAATAATATATTAACCACTTGCCTAGCTGGTCAATTCTAACACGTCTCACATACATGTAAACATTTACATTTTTTGCTCGAAAATTACTTAAAGTCTCCAAACATTATATATATTTTTTAGCAGAGGCCATACAGAATAAAATTATGGGTGTTGCAATTTTTTGTATGCCACATGGTGTTTGCGCAGTGGTTTTTCAAATTTTACCAGCACCCCTGCAGGATACTATTGTGCATGCTGTTAGGTAGAAAGGCGCGCGGTCGCCAGACACAGCACCTAACAAACTATTTACTCCGGACTAAAGACAAGCAAAAGATGTCCCAAAATGGCGCCTGTCACTCTCCACAGGCATCTCCTGCTGTCACATGTGCTTTACCTGAAAAAACTATTACACAACAAGAAAGTGAGTACCCTTCTCAACTTACTAAGGCAGACCTAGATGCCAGTTTATCTGCTATCTATGATAAATTAGCCAACAAGATCCAGAGTGAACTACACAAAACAACCAGCACACTAAAGCAGGAGATAGCCTCCCTGGGAGGACGCACAGACATATTAGAAACTAAACATGATGAACTATCCCTCACACACAATAACTTAAGGAAGGATTTTGAACTTCTAGCAGACAACTATTCCTATCTTCAAGCTCAAGTTGAAGATTTGGACATCAGAAATCGCAGGAACAATTTAAGACAATTTAAGATTCCAGAGTCTGTCACAGAATTAATGCATGCTGCTTCCAAGCTGTTTCAATCTCTCCTTCCGGATTCTCCTCCATCTTCCTTCATGTGTGACAGGATACATAGAGCCCTTCGCCCCAAACCCCCTCCTAATAAACAACCAAGAGACATCATATTATGTATGAAAGACTTCATTACAAAGGAAAATATCCTGAGAGCATCAAGAAACTCACACAATATAGAGTTAAATGGCACGAAGATTCAGATATTCCCTGATATCTCCCAAGCCACACTAGAGAGAAGACGCAAGATGAAAAAAATCACATCTATTCTGCAATCTCGTTTAAACTAACAGTGCCTCATAATGGAACCACATATACAGTCCTAAATGTCGCCGAAGGCAAAGATCTGTTGGTCAAATTGGGGTTACTCGACCCAGAACTAAATCCAAGACCCCCTTCCACACCACACTCATCACCCATCTGGGCCACCCCATCTTAAATACAGGACCAAAGAAGAGTAAGACAATCCCTGAGAAATGCATTCCCATAGAAGAAACTGCAAGCAAAAATTAAGACACAATCTCCTTTTTTTTCTCCTTCCAATCTCAGCAATGAAAAAGAGAGAATTTGAAGAAAATAAACTTTTTCCATTACTCTTCTCAAGTCACCAACAATGACTATAAGTTCATGAAACGAAAACCACAGAATTAACTCATTGGAACTTGAACCCCTTATTTTTCTTTTCTTTTTTTACCACCCCCCATTTTTTTAATTTATTTTTTATTTCTTCCATCATTCTACGTCTTTCTCTTGCTAATTCTATCAATCTTTCAATATATAGGCTCTCCTATATACTTTAAAGTTACGGTTTAACCACTTAAGCCCCGGACAATTTGGTAGCTAAAGGACCAGAGGTGAATTCAGAATTTTGCACTGTGCTGCTTTAACTGTAAATTGTGCGGACATTCAATGTTGTACCCAAACAAAATTTGCGTCCTTTTCTTCCCACAAATAGAGCTTTCTTTTAATGGTATTTGATTGCCTCTGCGATTTTTATTTTTTGTGATATAAACGGAAAAAGACCGAAAATTTTGAAAAAAAATGATATTTTCTAATTTTTGTTATAGGAAAAATCTAATAAACTCAATTGTAGTCATACATTTAGGCCAAAATGTATTCAGCCACATGTCTTTAGTAAAAAAATGTCAATAAGCGTATATTTATTGGTTTGCGCAACAGTTATAGCGTCTACAAACTAGGGTACATTTTCTGGAATTTACACAGCTTTTAATTTATGACTGCCTATCTCATTTCTTGAGGTGCTAAAATGGCAGGGCAGTACAAAACTCCCCCAAATGACCCCATTTTGGAAAGTAGACACCCCAAGGAAATTGCTGAGAGGCATGTTGAGCCCATTGAATATTTTTATTTTTTTGTCCCAAGTGATTGAATAATGACACTAAATGATATATTGCTCACACATGCCATGGTTATATGTGGAATTGCACTCCAAAATACATTCTGCTGCTTCTCCTGAGTACGGGGATACCACATGTGTGGGACTTTTTAGGAGCCTAGCCACGTACGGGACCCCGGAAACCAAGCACCGCCTTCAGGATTTCTAAGGGCGCAAATTTTTGATTTCACTCCTCACTACCTATCACAGTTTCGAAGGCCATAAAATGCCAAAATAGCACAAAACCCCCCCAAATGACCCCATTTTGGAAAGTAGACACCCCAAGCTATTTACTGAGAGGCATGATTAGTCCATGGAATATTTTATATTTTGCCACAAGTTGTGGGAATATGACAAACTTTATTTTTTTTGCACAAAGTTGTCACTAAATGATATATTGCTCACACATGCCATGGGCATATGTGAAATTACACCCCAAAATACATTCTGCTGCTTCTTCTGAGTACGGGGATACCACATGTGTGGGACTTTTTGGGAGCCTAGTCGCATACGGGACCCCAAAACCCAAGCACCGCCTTCAAGGTTTCTAAGGGCATAAATTTTTGATTTCACTCCTCACTACCTATCACTACCTATCACAGTTTTGAAGGCCATAAAATGCCAAGATGGCACAAACCCCCCCAAATGACCCCATTTTGGAAAGTAGACACCCCAAGCTATTTGCTGAGAGGCATGTTGAGCCCATTGAATATTTATTTTTTTGTCCCAAATGATTGAATAATGATAAAAAGAAAAAATGTACAAAAAGTTGTCACTAAATGATATATTGCTCACACATGCCATGGTTATATGTGGAATTGCACCCCAAAATACATTCTTCTGCTTCTCCTGAGTACGGGGATACCACATGTGTGGGACTTTTTGGGAGCCTAGCCGGGTACGGGGCCCCAAAAACCAAGCACCGCCTTCAGGATTTCTAAGGGCGTAAATTTTTGATTTCACTCCTCACTACCTATCACAGTTTCGAAGGCCATAAAATGCTAAAATAGCACAAAACCCCCCCAAATGACCCCATTTTGGAAAGTAGACACCCCCAGCTATTTACTGAGAGGCATGTTCAGTCCATGGAATATTTTATATTTTGCCACAAGTTGCGGGAATATGACAAACTTTGGTTTTTTTGCACAAAGTTGTCACTAAATGATAAATTGCTCACACATGCCATGGGCATATGTGAAATTACACCCCAAAATACATTCTGCTGCTTCTCCTGAGTACGGGGATACCACATGTGTGGGACTTTTTGGGAGCCTAGCCGCGTACGGGACCCCAAAAATCAAGCACCGCCTTCAAGGTTTCTAAGGGCATACATTTTTGATTTCACTCCTCACTACCTATCACAGTTTTGAAGGCCATAAAATGCCAAGATAGCACAAAACCCCCCAAAATGACCCCATTTTGGAAAGTAGACACCCCAAGGAAATTGCTGAGAGGCATGTTGAGCCCATTGAATTTTTTTTTTTTGTCCCAAGTGATTGAATAATGACAAAAAGAAAAAAAAATGTACAAAAAGTTGTCACTAAATGATATATTGCTCAAACATGCCATGGTTATATGCGGAATTGCACCCCAAAATACATTTGGCTGCTTCTCCTGAGTACGGGGATACCACATGTGTGGGACTTTTTGAGAGCCTAGCCGCGTACGGGCCCCCGAAAACCAAGCACCACCTTCAGGATTTCTAAGGACACAAATTTTTGATTTCACTCCTCACTACCTATCACAGTTTTGAAGGCCATAAAATGCCAAGATAGCCCAAAACCCCCACAAATGACCCCATTTTGGAAAGTAGACACCCCAAGCTATTTGCCGAGAGGCATGGTGAGTATTTTACAGCTCTCATTTGTTTTTGAAAATGAAGAAAGACATTTTTTTTTTTTCTTTTTTCAATTTTTAAAACTTTGTGACAAAAAGCGAGATCTGAAAAATACTCAGCATACCTCTCAGCAAATAGCTTGGGGTGTCTACTTTCCAAAATGGGGTCATTTGGGGGGGGGGGGTTTGTGCCATCTGGGCATTCCATGGCCTCCGAAACTGTGATAGGCAGTGAGGAGTGAAATCAAAAAAAGGGATTTTTATAACAGCTTACCTGTAAAATCCTTTTCTTGGAGTACATCACGGGACACAGAGCGACTTAGTCATTACTAATGGGTTATATAGATTACCTTCAGGTGCTGGCACTGGCCACTTCCAAACCGGAAGTACCCTCCCCTATATAAGCCCCTCCCATCCGGGAGCACCTCAGTTTTGTAGCAAAGCAATAAGTGTCCCAAAAAGAGGGGTGGGAGCTCTGTGTCCCGTGATGTACTCCAAGAAAAGGATTTTACAGGTAAGCTGTTATAAAAATCCCTTTTTCTTTTTCGTACATCACGGGACACAGAGTGACTTAGTCATTACTAATGGGACGTCCCAAAGCAATGCCAAATGAGGGGAGGGATACATAAGCTGGGCGCCATCAGGCATGAGGATCTTTTGCGGCCTGCAACACACTGCGCCCAAAGGCGACATCCTCCTGACTTTTAACGTCTACCTGGTAGAACCTAGTAAACGTGTGTACCGAAGACCATGTTGCGGCCTTACATACTTGAGCCAGGGAGGCCTGGTGATGCACTGCCCATGAAGTTCCAACTGCTCTTGTGGAGTGCGCCCTAACTTTGAACGGAGGCGGTCTCTTTCTCAAGCCATAGGCTTGTATTATGACCTGTCGAATCCACTTGGCTAAAGTAGATTTTGATGCTGCCTGACCCTTTCTGGGGCCTTCCGGCAGTATAAACAAAGTATCCGTTCTGCGAATCTGAGCAGTGGCTTTAAGATAAGCTTTAACTGCTCTTACTACATCCAAATAATGCAATAACTTTTCCTCTACCGAGCTAGGTTTGGGGAAAAAAGAAGGAAGAACCACATCTTGGTTCAAATGAAACCTCGATACCACCTTAGGAAGAAAGGCTGGATGAGGACGTAATACTATTCTGTCCTTATGGACAACCAGATATGGCTCCTTACAGGACAAGGCGGCTAATTCCGATACTCTTTTAGCCGAACAAATGGCTACTAAGAAAATCAATTTCCTGGTGAGAAGAACCAAGGAAATGTGTTCCAATGGTTCAAACGGTTGTTTTTGTAGAACCGACAGAACCAGGTTTAAGTCCCATGGACATATGGGAATACTAACCGGAGGGCTAATACGCATCACTCCTTGTATGAAAGCTTTGACTAGTGAATGCGAAGCCAAGGGCCTTTGAAAAAATATTGACAAGGCCGAAATCTGACCCTTGATAGTACTCAAGGCCAGCTTCCTATCTACAGCCCACTGTAGGAAGTCCAAAATCCTACCTATCACATACTTACGTGGATGCCATTTCTTGGCCTCACACCACGTAATGTACGCCTTCCAGATTCTATAATAGATCTGCCTGGATACCGGCTTCCTGGCATTGATCATGGTAGATACCACAGAATTAGAGAGCCCTCTCTTTTTCAGAATGTGGGCTTCAATAGCCAGGCCGTCAAACCTAGGGCTGGTAAGGAAGGGTGGTATATCGGTCCTTGCGACAGCAGGTCCGGACGATGTGGGAGGGTCCAAGGACTCCTCACTGACATTTTTACAATCTCCGCGTACCATGCCCTTCGGGGCCACGCTGGAGCCACCAGAATCACTGGTTTCTTTTCTACCCTGATTCTGCGGAGTAATCGCGGTAACAATTGTGGCGGTGGGAATGCATATATCAGCTTGAACTGATCCCAAGGGAACACTAGGGCATCCGAGCCGCAAGCTAGGGGATCCCTTGTGCGAGACACAAATCTGTCCACCTTTGCGTTGAATCTGGATGCTAGCAGATCTACATCCGGTGTTCCCCACCGCTGGCATATTGCCTGGAAAACCTCGGGGTGAAGAAACCATTCCCCCGGGCATAATTGTTGGCGACTTAGAAAGTCCGCTCTCCAATTTTCCACTCCTGGGATGAAAACCGCGGATATGGCTGGGACATATCTTTCTGCCCACTCCAGGATGCAATTTGCTTCCCTCTGGGCTGCACGACTCCTGGTGCCACCCTGGTGATTGATATATGCCACTGCTGTGGCATTGTCTGATTGAATTCTGACAGGGGACCCTTGGAGTTTGGATGTCCATGCTACTAGGGCATACCGGGCTGCTCGTATCTCTAAGAGATTGATGGGCAGGGCCTTTTCTGCTTCTGACCACTTGCCCTGGAGAGACCATTGCTCCAGTACTGCCCCCCAGCCTATGAGGCTGGCATCTGTAGTGACCACCTTCCAAGAAACCGGACTGAAGGGTTTCCCTCTTTCCAGATTCTGGGGCACCAACCACCAATGGAGGCTCTTGCGAACGGAAGGGGACAGGGACATTGGTAAGTCTAAAGCCTGAACTTTTTTGTTCCAGGCTGACAGTATGGCCCTTTGCAAATTCCTTGAATGGAATTGACCGTAGGGTACCGCTTCGAATGAAGCCACCATTTTTCCCAGCAGCCTCATGCACAGGCGTATGGATGGTTTTCTTTTTGTACCCACTAAGTGGGTCAAATCTTTTAAAGACGACACCTTCTCTGGAGGTAAGAAAATCTTTCTCTGATTTGAATCCAGCCTTAGCCCTAAGTATTCCAGACTTTTGACTGGTCTTAGAGCTGACTTGTCCCGGTTGATAATCCAACCGTGATATTCCAGATACTTGATTGTCTTGTGAATAGCTACTTCCAGCTTTTCCACTGAGTGGTCTATTAGTAGCAGGTCGTCTAGATATGCCATTATCGTTACACCTTGTGTTCTTAGATTGGCCAATAATGGGGCCAGAATTTTTGTGAACACTCGTGGTGCTGTGGCCAGACCGAAAGGCAAGGCTCTGAACTGAAAATGGCGCCCTTCTACTGCAAAGCGTAGAAATTTCTGGTGGGCCGGAAAGATGGGAATATGCAGATAAGCATCCCTTATGTCGATCGAGGCTAACCATTCCTGCCCTTGTAGGGCGGTGGCCACCGATCGGATCGACTCCATCCGAAAAGTCCTGATATTTAGGAACTTGTTTAGCCCTTTTAGATTTAATATGGGCCTCACGTCCCCATTTGGTTTGGGGACTGTGAAAAGGTTTGAGTAAAACCCGAATCCGCTTTCTTCCAGGGGAACCTTCATGATTACACCTTGGAGCAATAGTTGTTCTAGTGCCAGAAGGAGGGATCCTCTCTTCTGGGGATCTCTTGGCACGTTTGACCTCATAAATTGGGCAGGAGGAGTGCCTTTTAACTCCAGCTTGTATCCCAGACTTACTGCGGAGAGCACCCATCTGTCTCTGATGGTGTCCCGCCAGGTCTCTGTGAACAACTGAAGCCTTCCCCCCACCCGATTGAGTGGGGGCAACGCTTCATGACTTGGGGGGAGGTTTTGTACCTCTCTTGATCCAGGGCTTCTTGTTACCCTGTGATTGTCCCTGATTTCTGCCCCCTGAATTTGACCGCGGAGGCCGTCGGAACTGCTTCACAGCCAATGTGCCCGGGACTGGAGAAGTAGGCCTCTTAAAAGAAGGACTTCTACTCTTGTTCTTAACCGGTAAGAGTGAACTTTTACCGGCAGAAATTTTCTGGATATATTTGTCCAGATCTTCTCCAAATAAGCGTTCTCCATGAAATGGGAAGCTAACCAGCAGTTTCTTACAGGGAGCTTCAGCAGACCAGTTTTTGAGCCACAGAAGCCTACGCATATGTACTATAGACAGCGTAAAGCGGGAGGCCTGTTGGATTGTATCCTTTATGGCGTCCACCGCAAAACACAAGGCTCTAGGCAAGTCAGCTAGGGCAAGAGCCTGCTGATCTGGTAAGTCCCTTAAGACTTGTTTCAACTGATCTTTCACTGCTTGGCAGACTCCAATCGCTGCTACCGCAGGTTGTGTCACCATGCTTGCTGTAGAGAAAGCAGATTTTAGTAAAGACTCCAATTTTTTATCTATTGGGTCTTTGAACATTGGAACATTATCTACTGGACATGTCAGTGATTTGTTCACAGAAGAGATGGCTGTGTCCACTGTAGGGACCCTCCATTTTTTTATGAACTTATCCTCCATGGGATAGATCACCGGAAATCTCTTGGGGGGAGCAAATATTTTATCAGGATGCTCCCAATCCTGGTAAATAAGCCCTTCTAATAAAGGGTGGATTGGGAAGGAACAGACAGCCTGGGGAGCTTTTAGCGACCCCAGCGAGGAAACCGTAGTGGATGGTGGTTCCGCCAGAGGCATTTTAAATGCTGATCGGACCATGTTAGTCAGAGACTGAACCCATAATCTTTCAGCCTGAGATGCTGAGAAAGGTTCTTCCACTGTTGATTCCTCCATAACTGAATCAACCTCATCCTGATCCCCTTCAGGTAGGTCGATCCCTGTGTGGGGCTGTTCCTCCACTAACAGGCACTCTGAAGGAGGAGACGGAGATCGGACGCGCTTTCCCTGTGACAGGGAAGCAGCGATCAATGCTGTTAATCTCTCTTCCAATCCTCCCAGAGTTGAGGATAAAACCTCCTCTGTTATATATACAGGAGCAGGTGGACTGGGGACAGCTGCAGCACTAGGCACTCCTGCGGGGTTTCTACGGCTACTGACCTCTGAATTCTCAGGGGAGATTGGTGCAGTACAAGCATGCCCAATATCCTCAGACCCCGATGGAGACCCCTTTGGCTTCCTGGAAGACTTATTTCCGGAGCGTCTGGACGACATATCCTTTAAGCACAAAGCTGAGGTATTCCCGTCGTCATACACCAGTTTTGCTGGTAATAGTCTAACACAGTTGCTGCTATATACCAGCTGGTGTCCACTAAAGTGCCTTTCTATGGGGATGCCTGCATCAACCGCCTCTGTGTGCCACTGTTTGTTGCTAGCTCTGTTTGCATCCAGCTGACACTTGTACTGTGTCTTTATACAAGCTGGGACGCCTGCACATGCGCAGAAGCGCCGTGGCGCGCATCGAGCGTCATCCACCCGCCCCGCCCCTTTTTTTTTCATAGGAGGCGCGTGCACGCGCCCGCACGCGCGCCCGTGCGCCATTGGCGCCCTTTTCTAAACCAAACAGGGACTAGGAGCCAGGGCCCTTTTTGCCGGAGGGCCTGTGCGGTGGATGAGCGCAGCAACAGGGCAGAGGAAGTGGATTCCCACAGAGAAACTTACCAACTGCCTGGATCTTTTGACTTGAGAAAAAACCAAAGATCCACATGACAAGAAAAATGGACCACAGCGGCCTCTAGTGGTTTAACACAGGTACCGCGGTCCTCTTTTTTTTTTTCTTGACTACTATTAAAATTTTACATTTTCAGTAGTTACAGGCATACACAGATATTAGCGGGAATACCGTTAGGTAACAGACAGAAAGAAAAATTAGGCTTGGGGGTCCCCCAATAGAACCAAGTTCCTGGGGGCCCCCACTTACCTGATCCCCGCCGCAGGACTCTGTTTGGCCCACAGAAGCCCAAACTTCACCTATCACGGCAGGCATTGTAATTAAACCTTCAGGGACCGGGTTCCCAAGGATTCCACTCCCCTGGACCTGTATAGCACCCTGCACAGACAACATCTTGGTCGTGGGTATGACCAGAGCTCTGGATCCCAGGGTCCAGCCCTCCTAAGAGAGGCATTACAGGCAAAACCTTGCTCTTCTGCTGCAAGGCCCGGGTACCGACCGTTTAGCTATGAAGCTTTTTTGGTGGGATCCGGAACAGCTTACTAAGGCCCAAAAGAACCTGTAGGCAAGCCCAGTGAAAACACATGTTACTCTTTGGCAAACACCTTAGACACTGGCAAAAAACTGAGGTGCTCCCGGATGGGAGGGGCTTATATAGGGGAGGGTACTTCCGGTTTGGAAGTGGCCAGTGCCAGCACCTGAAGGTAATCTATATAACCCATTAGTAATGACTAAGTCGCTCTGTGTCCCGTGATGTACGAAAAAGAAATTTACACCCATAGAAATCCTGAAGGCGGTGCTTGGTTTTCGGGGTCCTGTACGCGGCTAGGCTCCCAAAATGTCTCACACATGTGGTATCTCCGTACTCAGGAGAAGCAACAGAATGTATTTTGGGGTGCAATTCCACATATAACCATGGCATGTTTGAGCAATATATACTTCTTGTACATTTTTTTTTTATTTTTGTCATTATTCAATCACTTGGGACAAAAAAAAATATTCAATGGGCTCAACATGCCTCTCAGCAAATAGCTTGAGGTGTCTACTTTCCAAAATGGGGTCATTTGGGGGGGTTTTGAACTGTCCTGGCATTTTATGCACAACATTAGGAAGCTTATGTCACACATCATCCACTCTTCTAACCACTTGAAGACAAAGCCCTTTCTGACACTTTTTGTTTACATTATATATTTTTTTAAAGCAAAGGCCCTACAGATTAAAATAGTGGGTGTTGCATTATTTTTTTCCACACAGTATTTGCGCAGCGATTTTTCAAACGCATTTTTTGGGGGAAAAACACACTTTTTTTATTTTTAATGCACTAAAAAACACTATATTGCCCAAATGTTTGATGAAATAAAAAAGATGATCTTAGGCCGAGTACATGGATACCAAACACGACATGCTTTAAAATTGCGCACAAACGCGCAGCGGCGAGAAACTACATTCATTTTTAAAAGCATTTAAAAGCCTTTACAGGTTACCACGTTAGATTTACAGAGGAGGTCTACTGCTAAAATTACTGCCCTCGATCTGACCTTCGCGGTGATACCTCACATGCATGATGCAATTGCTGTTTACATATGACGCTAGACCAACGCTTGCGTTCGCCTTTGCGCAAGAGCAGGGGGGACAGCGGTGCTTTTTTTTTTTTTTTTTTATTATTTATTTTGCTTTTTTATTTTATTTTTAAACTGTTCCTTCTATATTTTTTTTTTTTTATCATTTTTATTGTTATCTCAGGGAATGTAAATATCCCCTATGATAGCAATAAGTAGTGACAGGTACTCTTTTTTTGAAAAAAAATGGTGGGTTAGACCCTAGATCTTTCCTCTGCCCTCAAAGCATCTGACCACACCAAGATCGGTGTGATAAAATGCTTTCCCAATTTCCCAATGGCGCTGTTTATATCCGGGGGGGCATTCCCTCCCACTGCTTGTAAAAGCAGTCTAGAGGCTAATTATCTGCTAGAATTGCTTTTACATGAAAGCCGGCCACTGGCTGAAAATAATGATACCAAGATGATACCTAAACTTGCAGGCATCATTCTGGTATAAACATTCAAAGTCCAGCAACATACCAGTACGTTGCTGGTCCTTGTTGGACATGTATTGTAATCTTTTTTTTCATGCAGCCTGTTGGCTGAACGAAAAAAAGAGATTGATCGGTGGGTATGCCCACCATTAGAATACCTCCCTTCATCCACCCACTTCTAATGATGGGCATATATGCCGAAGCATGGGGGCATCCTCCCGTAAAAAAGTTATGCCGCGTACACACGGTCGGACTTTTCCACGGGCAAGCCTTCGTCGGAATTTCGACCGTATGTACGCGGCATAAAAGGTTATGCCGCGTACACACGGTCGAACTTTTCCACGGGCAAGCCTCCGTCGGAATTTCGACCGTATATACGTGGCATTAGGAGCAAAATCACTCCTCCGCCCCTGCTGCCCCCATGCTTCGGCATATATGCTCTTTTTTTAACTGTGGTGGTGAAATCACCTCCTACAGCGTTGGAGTCACGGCTTTATGTATCGTGGGAGCAAACACTGTTGCTGTCAAGATAAATAAATCCGCGATGCAACTGAATGGCGTACCTGCTAAGCAAATGATGGTTAACATTAAAACAAAGTAACATTACAGTACAACAGTAAGACCTTACCATACCATACCTGCAAAGCAAATACCAAAACAAAACCTAGTAAAAAATAAAACATTTTTTTAACGCAACCTGTGCCTAAAATATATATATGCCGAAGCATGGGGGCATCCTCCCGCAAAAAAGTTATGCCGCGTACACACGGTCGGACTTTTCCACGGGCAAGCCTTTGTTGAAATTTCGACCGTATGTACGCGGCATAAAAGGTTATGCCGCGTACACACGGTCAAACTTTTCCACGGGCAAGCCTCCGTCGGAATTTCGACCGTATATACGCGGCATTAGGAGCAAAATCGCTCCTCCGCCCCTGCTGCCCCCATGCTTCGGCATATATGCTCTTTTTTTAACTGTGGTGGTGAAATCACCTCCTACAGCACTGGAGTCACGGCTTTATGTATCGTGGGAGCAAACACTGTTGCTGTCAAGATAAATAATTCCGCGCTGCAGTTGAATGGCGCACCTGAAAACAAAAAATTACATACCTGAAAAGCAAGCATGATAAAACATTGCAGAATGGAATACAGTAAGAAAGAGCAGAACAATAGAGAGAAAATAGAGAGAGCGAGAGAGAACAATAACACGACAACTATTTTTGGTTTTTTTATTTTATATTTTTTTTGTGTTTTTGTTTTTTACGTTTTTTTTTTCTTTTTTACATTTTTTTTTTAAACTTTAACAACTGTAATGGTTCGGGTCTCTCAAAATGTAATGGCATCTTGGGAGACCCTGTGTAAGTGTGTCCTAGTCTGTGAAATGCTGTACCCTACGCTAAAACTTCACTTTTGAGTGGTAGCGTTCAAAACATTCACCAAGGCAAAGACCAGGTTTGTCAGGACAGAGTGGACAATAATAACGGGTGTCACGCCTAAATCCGCGCTTGCTACAGACACGACATCTTTTTTGGGGGGCTCGTTGGGTAGGGGTACTCGGGAGGAGATGCGTATAATGCCTCTCATGCAGCCGGCTTACTGCATTTGGTAGGGGATGGTGAGGTGCAGAACCGCCTGGATACAGGAGTTCTGTGACTATCTCATTCTGGAATTTTAGAAGAGATAAAGTCCCGCCTGAAGCTCTGTATAGCACATGAGCGTTCAGCAAAGCCAATTGGAATAAGGATAGAGACACTTTTTGTACCAGCGTCTCGCCTTACGGTCAATTAGATACGGCGCCATCAACTGGTCGTTGAGGTCCACCCCTCCCATATTTTTGTTATATTCGTGGACACAGAGGGGTTTCTCCACAACACCAGTCGCCGTACGAATTTGGACTGTCGTGTCTGCGTGAAGGGAGGTAAGAAGGAAAACATTCTTATTGTCCCTCCACTTCATAGCGAGCAAGTTATTACACTTTACGCAGGCTCTCTCCCCCAGCCTAAGACGGGCATCTACAAGCCGCTGGGGAAAGCCCCGGCGATTAGGTCGCACGGTGCCACATGCTCCAATCTGATGATCAAACAAGTGACTAAACAGTGGCACGCTCGTGTAATAATTGTCCACATACAAGTGGTACCCCTTTCCGAATAAGGGTGACACCAAGTTCCACACTATCTTGCCAGCGCTCCCTATGTAATCCGGGCAGTTGACCGGCTCAACCTGACTATCTTTTCCCTCATAAACCATAAAGCTCCATACATAGCCTGTTGCCCTGTCACAGCACTTATAGAGCTTGACCCCGTATCTGGCACGCTTGCTGGGAAGGTACTGCTTGAAAGCCAAGCGGCCAGAAAATTTAATCAGGGACTCATCAACGCAGACAGCTTGATTGGGAATAAACAAGGCTGCAAAACGTTCGTTGAAGTGGTTTATGAGGGGCCGAATTTTATAGAGCTGGTCGTATTCAGGGTCCCCACGTGGACGACAAAGTTCATTGTCGTTGAAGTGCATGAACCGCAAAATCTGCTCGTATCGTTTCCTGGGCATGGAGGCAGAGAACACGGGCATGTGGTCAATTGGGTGCGTGGACCAATAAGCACGCAATGAGTGGAATTTATGTGTGCCCATGTTGAGGGAAAGGCCCAGAAAGGTCTTAAATTCGGAAACTGTAATTGGTTTCCAATCTTTGGCATAGGTAGGCAACTGGGGATTAGCGGCGATGAATTGACCAGCATATAAATTACTCTGGTCCACAATAGATCTATAGAGATCTTCCGTGAAAAACAGCGAATAATAATCGATTGGCATAAAATCAGCTGTTTCCACCTGAATACCGGGTTGGGCAGTGAATGGGGGAAGTACGGGTTCTGCAGAAGTGGTGGGGACCCAATCAGGATAGGCAAATTCTGCAGGAAGAGCACTATGGGTACGACGGGCCTGCCTTTGTCTTCTTGGTGGCAGCGGGACACTACTTGTGCTTGCCACCTCGCCAGCTTGAACTGCACTTATGGGACTCGCCACGTCACCACGTGATACTGCAGTGCTGGATGTACGCCCAGGCTGTACTAGGCCGCTGGTGCTTGCCAATTCACCAGAAGGAATAGCGGCGCTAGTACTCCTCTGCTCCATGATACGAGATCCCTGCGGTTCTTGCTCCTCAACAACCTCAGAAGATCGGGATCGGGTACGCCTGCCCTTAGCAGGGACCTCAACTTCGTCATCAGAGCTATCTGATGTGGGGCCGCTGACGTCACTGTCTTCTACAGGAAGATATTCTGAGCCTGAATCTGACAGATACGTGACCTCCTCTTCACTATCTGTCATGCTCAGAATCTCGTAGGCCTCTTTACTAGTGTACCTTCGACTTGCCATTTTGGGCTCTAAATTTAGGGGTACACTAGTAAGATTCACAGGAAAAAAAGCACCCGACTGTCGTCAGCAAATATATCAAACGCTACAAAAAAAACTGTTAGCGGTCGCAGGGATCAGGACTGTCTCTGCGAACGCTGCAGTTATGTGTTTTGTGTTTGGTAAGTGACAGTGATCGATCGATACTACACTTGGGTGGGCTGGGCTGGGCTGGGCGGAGGGGCTAAACGCAGGTGCTAGCAGGTATCTGGGCTGATCACGCTAACACTGCGTTTTTGGGAACCCTAAACCGCTGGGGACGCTAGTATAGATCTGATCAGATACTATACCACTAAGGGAGGTGTATGCTTTGCGCGTGGGTGTTAGCGTTACTGGCACTAACCTAACGCTGCCTGGGGCGACGCAGACCCTCTCTGGCGCTAAAACCTAATTGATCTCACCCGCCGGGCGATCAGGGGGTTAAACCTTTATTGGGTTATATACGGCGGGTGCCCTGATGCTATAAAAAGCAAACTAACCAACCAGTGTCACCCGTAACCTTTATATGGTGATCACTGGTGAAAGGGTTAACTAGGGGCAATCAGGGGGTTAAAACCTTTATTAGGTTAAATATGGGGGTACCCGACGCTATATAATAACCTGACGGGTTACCTAAATAACTAAATAACTAACTGGGTAACCAGTGTCACCAGTGACGCTTATACGGTGATCACTGGTGAAAGGGTTAACTCTAGGGGCAATCAGGGGGTTAAAATAATATATGGGGGTACCTGACGCTCTAAAAACCTGCGGCGAAACTAAAAATAAATAACTGGCTATCTAGGGCACCACCGGCACTAAATACAGCGATCGAAAATACGATCGCTTAGTGACGCTGGCGTTAGGGGGTGAAAGGGTTACCTGGGGGGCGATCAAGGGGTTAAACCTTTATTAGGGGGGGTTAGGGGGCTACCCTGGACCTAAAGGGGCCTAAACCTAACTGCCCTGCAACTTTTTACTATCACAGATGACACTAAATGCAGTGATCAGTAAAATAAATGATCACTGCAATCAGTGACACTGTGATTGGGGGCTGGGGGGTGACCTGGGGGGTGATCTGGGGGTGACTGGGGGGTGAAATGTGTGCCTATGTGTACCTATGTGTCAGTGGACTGTTGGTGCACTAACCTGCTTCCTCTCTCCTCGGCACCGGAATCGAAAAGACCGCCGCGAGGGAGATGACATCACTTCCTCCTGCCTCCATCACATGGCGGAGGAAGCATTTTCATTGGCCGGGAGCGATCGCGAGGGGGTGGCCGAAATCGAATGGTCACCCCCTCATCTCTGATCGCTCCCCAACGATTAACGGCCGCTCACTGTATAGGAGGGGGGTCCGATCGGACCCCCCAACTGTACAAAGGCGATCACGTACACTCTACGTGATTGTGCCTGTCGGTGCCATTCTGCTGACGTATATATACAGTGAGCGGTCGTTAAGTGGTTAAGGGACATTTAACATAAAAGCATGCACACTTTTTCAATCAGATAAAATAAGAAAAGGAGATATGCTGAAACTCTCCGCCTCCATTTGATCGTCCCCCAGCTCACATTTGGAATTCCCAACATGGTTTGTATGGCACTTATTTTAGTGCTTTTGACCCTCCTCTTTTGGGTCCACCACGATTGGACTCCCCGTGTGAGTTTTCGAAATTTTAGTCCAAATTTATTTGTTTTTAGGCCAAACTGCTTTTTTCAGTTTGCCCTCCAGTTAATGAGTTATAAAATTCTAAATATGTATAGAAAATGTTTTTACAAGTTATCTTATATAAGAAGGTCAACCATAGTAAACCTACAGTTAAGATTGATATATTTAATGATGCTGTATACAAGTGACAAATTATACTATATCATAGAGAAGAACAGATTGATCTCTTTCACAGGTCATATAAAAATCCTAACGATGACATTGATGATGACAATAATATTTTTACATCTTTTTGCATGTGTGCTTTTCCCTGGGCCTCATGAGCTTTTTCTATCACCCTATAACTATCACTGTTACCCATCACCTAGCCAATAGGAAAAGGAAAAAAGCTTTCCGTCACTACAAGAGATTGGGGGCTGACATTATTCTGTTGCAGGAAACTCACTTTGCAATAGACAAACACCCTAAATTTTTTGACAAGTGTTACAGTCAATTCTATTGCACAACATAAAATACTAAATCCAGTGGCGCATCAATCTTTGTAAGGAAACCCAAAGTGTCTTTAAAGACCCAGACAGTCGATATTTGATTTTAAAAGGTTCAATAAAAGGATGCTCGGTCACCATTGCTTTAGTATATGCTCCCAATGATGCACAAACAATCTTTTTTTCAAAATATTTGACACCTTAGATAAATTTCACTCCACACATTTAATAGTAGGGGGTGATTTCAATCTAGCTGCACATTCAGCACTAGATAGAAGTGTAGCGATACCCCCAGTTAAGAGAGCTGCTGGCTCTGTTTCGGGCCCTGTACACAGCACCGCCAACCCCCGGCAATCTACTCGACCCTCCTCTGGCACAGTTAGTCTAGGGCAGTGATATGCAATTAGCGGACCTCCAGCTGTTACCAAACTACAAGTCCCATCATGCCCCTGCCTCTGGGTGTCATGCTTGTGGCTATCAGAGTCTTGCTATGCCTCATGAGACTTGTAGTTCTGCAACAGCTGGAGGTCCGCTAATTGCATATCCCTGGTCTAGGGGATATTCTAGTAATATAACTCTCTATACCTGGTTATGCACAATCTAACAGTAATATAAGCAGTTAATGTATGCAATAATGAACACTGATACCGGAGTGATAAACTGTAACCGATTTACTTAGGCATAAGGGTGAATGATAAACATGTCACATAACATACATGCAGAGCCCTGCAGTAATAAACATACTAATCAGCGATAGTGCAGAGTGATCACACGCCACGTGCAGCTATCTTCTCTATGCTCAATGTGGAGCACCAAAAAAATTCTAATCCCTGGTCAGGCCTGACTTAGATAAACTCTCTGTGAGAACAATTCTTTGCATGCAAGATGAACGGTGGTGCACATTCAGGAACAGTATTTGTAATCCAATAACGGTTAATAAAGAAAGAACACTTCACTGGAGACTATACAACTCAGTTCCGCCACTAGTCTCCGGCGGGACAGTAAATATAGCACGATGGGCCAAGGCAGTCACTAGGCCTAGTCAAAGTACAAGTTAATGACATGAGCAGGTGCTCGCTCACCCCTCCAGACACGATCCCAGTCCGGGACTTCCACCACTGTGTCTCCGCACACAGGGTCTGCAACGGCCGGGTCTCCGATCCAACTGATGTCAGCAAACTCGAAAGAAATCAGGTGCCACCCAGGCTCAGCAGTGGGGTGGAAGGCTCTTTGGAAGGTGCGCAAGGCCCAGGCCTCAGGCCTTGCACTGCAGCAGATCCGCACAGGGAGTCCTATTGATTGCAGCGCGGTGTCCAAAGAGAGCGAGCTTAGCCTTGCCCTTTCCTTTTATAGCCACACCCATGAGTCTCTGCGGTGGCCAAATGCACCCTGGGTGCCAAACGGGGTTCTGGGTAAAGTAGTCCATGGGGCCTGAAAGGAGACCCCGCTACAGAAGCAGAGTAGTTCCATCCTCTAAAGCATTCCCCAAATCATTAAATCAATCATTTTACAATCACCAACTAGTAGATACATGGAGAGCTTACAATGTAGGTATCAAAGCTTACACATTCTACTCTCACCCACACGATAGCTTCGCACAGCTGGATTATATTTTTTGTACCCCAATCCTATTAGTCAATTCCTCAAAAGCGGAGATCCACCCATGTCCCTGGTCAGATCATCATATAGTCTCCTTCAATACCTCACATATAGGTCTGCTAACCACAACACACAAATGGCGAATAAATGATTCCCTGCTAACTGACCCAACAATTACTCAACAAATCTTATCTCACCTTGAACAATACTTTGCACTTAACATGCCCCAGACATGCCACCTACAACTATATGAATGGCACATAAGGCAGTTATGAGAGGCCATTTGTTAAATATCGCCTCAACCAAAAACAAATCCAAACTTGCTGATATAAGATCTCTTACAAAAGAACTAGATCTCTTGTATCACAGAAACAACCAAAACCCCTCCAGCGATCTTTTTAAACAGATTTAAAAAAATGCACAGCCTTAGACTCATTACTTACACCAGACACATAAAAAGCTCTGAGATGGTCTGAAGCTAGATTTTTGCTTAATAGCAATTCATACTCTACCATGTTTGCCAGAAAATGTTATCAAACTACAAAACCTCCCCAAACCTATAAAAAAAAGGAATTCATCAGGCAATTTAGTATCCCATCCCAAAGGAGTTATGAACATATTTTTAGACTTCTATAAAAAGCTTCTCTCTACTCCCCAATCATAACCTAAACAATCCTCCCTTTATTAGATTAATGATATTACACTACCCACTCTCTCTAACCAACAAGTAGAAACTCTCAATGCTCCATGCTCAGACATAGAAATTAATAGAATTATAAGCTTGTTAAAAACCTCTACAGGCCCAGGCTGTTATGGTTACTCCACATCCTATTATAAATTATTATAAAAAAAATTGCCCCCACATTAACCCCACACCTTACAAAATTATTTAATCATATCCTACGAGGAAACCAATTCCCATCAGAAATGCTCCTAGCAAACATGTCCCTTCTTCCCAAACCAAATAAAGATCATTCCATTCCACAAAATTATCTCCCAATTTCAGTCATTGATAATGATCTCAAAATATTTGGCTGACAGATTAGCTGCAGTTATTTCCCCATTAATAGATCCAGACCAAACAAGATTCATTCCAAACAGACAAATAACGGATAACATAAGACTGACAACAAACATCATTCAAGACTCTAACCTACACTCAAAATCTACACTCCTACTCAGTCTGGATATCCACAAAGCCTTCAACAGCGTTAGCTGGTCATACTTACACACACTACTCCCTAGATACGGCATAAACAGCGAATTCCTAAATAGTTTCAAAGCCCTTTACCATAACCCCCAAACACGCATCAAACTCCCCGGCAACAATTCTGACTTTTTTCCTTTGAGCAGGGGTACCAGGCAAGGATGCCCACTTTTCCCACTCCTCTTTGCCCTGGCAATAGAGCCCCTTCCCTGTGCAATTATAAACAACACAGATATCAAAGGATACACTAAAGGATCCAAAGAATTCAAACTAAGCCTTTATGCGGACGACGTCCTTCTTTTTTTAACAGACCCCCTTATCTCCTTACCAAATCTGACCAAAACACTAGAAATTTTTCATGACCTGACTGGTTTAAGTGTAAACTTGTCTAAATGCTCAGCCCTACCCATCAATATTCCACCAGCCTTAATATCAATGCTTAACCACTTAAGCCCCGGACCATTTGGTAGCTAGAGGACCAGAGGTGAATTCAGAATTTTGCACTGCGCTGCTTTAACTGTAAATTGTGCGGACATGCAATGTTGTACCCAAACGAAATTTGCGTCCTTTTCTTCCCACAAATAGAGCTTTCTTTTAATGGTATTTGATTGCCTCTGCGATTTTTATTTTTTGCGATATAAACGGAAAAAGACCGAAAATTTTGAAAAAAAATGATATTTTCTACTTTTTGTTATAAGAAAAATCGAATAAACTCAATTGTAGTCATACATTTAGGCCAAAATGTATTCAGCGACATGTTTTTAGTAAAAAAAATGTCAATAAGCGTATATTTATTGGTTTGCGCAAAAGTTATAGAGTTTACAAACTAGGGTACATTTTCTGAAATTTACACAGCTTTAAATTTATGACTGCCTATCTCATTTCTTGAGGTGCTAAAATGACAGGGCAGTACAAAACCCCCCCCAAATGACCCCATTTTGGAAAGTAGACACCCCAAGGAAATTGCTGAGAGGCATGTTGAGCCCATTGAATTTTTTATTTTTTTGTCCCAAGTGATTGAATAATGACTAAAAAAAAAAAAATACAAAAAGTTGTCACTAAATGATATATTGCTCACACATGCCATGGTTATATGTGGAATTTCACCCCAAAATACATTTTGCTGCTTCTCCTGAGTACGGAGATACCACATGTGTTGGACTTTTTGGGAGCCTAGCCGCGTACGGGACCCCGGAAACCAAGCACCGCCTTCAGGATTTCTAAGGGCGCAAATTTTTGATTTCACTCCTCACTACCTATCACAGTTTCGAAGGCCATAAAATGCCAAAATAGCAGAAAACCCCCCCAAATGACCCCATTTTAGAAAGTAGACACCCCAAGGAAATTGCTGAGAGGCCTGTTGAGCCCATTGAATATAATTTTTTTTGTCCCAAGTGATTGAATAATGACAAAAAAAAAAAATTACAAAAAGTTGTCACTAAATGATATATTGCTCACACATGCCATGGTTATATGTGGAATTACACCCCAAAATACATTTTTCTGCTTCTCCTGAGTACGGGGATACCACATGTGTGGGACTTTTTAGGAGCCTAGCCGCGTACGGGACCCCGAAAACCAAGCACCGCCTTCAGGATTTCTAGGCACAAATTTTTGATTTCACTCCTCACTACCTATCACAGTTTCGAAGGCCATAAAATGCCAAAATCGCACAAAACCCCCCCAAATGACCCCATTTTGGAATATAGACACCCCAAGCTATTTGCTGAGAGGAATGGCGAGTATTTTACAGCTCTCATTTGTTTTTGAAAATGAAGAAAGAAAATATATATATATATATATTTTTTTTTTTCAATTTTCAAAACTTTGTGACAAAAAGCGAGATCTGCAAAATACTCACAATACCTCTCAGCAAATAGCTTGGGGTGTCTACTTTCCAAAATGGGGTCATTTGGGGGGGTTTTGTGCTATCTGGGCATTCCATGGCCTCCGAAACTGTGATAGGCAGTGAGAAGTGAAATCAAAAATTTACACCCTTAGAAAGCCTGAAGGCGGTGCTTGGTTTTTGGGGTCCCGTACATGGCTAGGCTCCCAAAAAGTCTCACACATGTGGTATCCCCGTACTCAGGAGAAGCAACAGAATGTATTTTGGGGTGTAATTCCACATATGCCCATGGCATGTTTGAGCAATATATCATTTAGTGACAACTTTGTGCAAAAAAAAAAATTGTCGTTTTTCCGAAACTTGTGTCAACATACAACATATAAAATATTCCATGGACTCGACATGCCTCTCAGTATATAGCTTGGGGTGTCTACTTTCCAAAATAGGGTCATTTGGGGGGGTTTTGAACTGTTCTGGCATTTTATACACAACATTAGGAAGCTTACATCCACTCTTCTAACCACTTGAAGACAAAGCCCTTTTTGACACTTTTTGTTTACATGAAAACATTTTTTTTTTGCAAGAAAATTACGTTGAACCCCCAAACATTATATATATATATATTTTTAAAGCAAAGGCCCTACAGATTAAAATGGTGGGTGTTGCATTTTTTTTTCTACACAGTATTTGCGCAGCGATTTTTCAAACGCATTTTTTGGGTTAAAAAATACACTTTTTTTAATTTTAATGCACTAAAACACACTATATTGCCCAAATGTTTGATGAAATAAAAAAGATGATCTTAGGCCGAGTACATAGATACCAAACATGCTTTAAAATTTCGCACAAACGCGCATTGGCGTCAAACTACATACATTTTTAAAAGCCTTTAAAAGCCTTTACAGGTTACCCCAGTAGATTTACAGAGGAGGTCTACTGCTAAAATGATTGCCCTCGATCTGACCTTCGCGGTGATACCTCACATGCATGGTGCAATTGCTGTTTACATATGACGCCAGACCGACGCTTGCGTTCGCCATTGGGCAAGAGCAGGGCAGGACAGGGGTGCTTTTTTCTTTTTTTTTTTTTTTTATTATTAATTTTGCTTTTATATTTTATTTTTAAATTGTTCCTTCCAAGTATTTTTTTTTAATCATTTTTATTGTTATCTCAGGGAATGTAAATATCCCCTATGATAGCAATAGGTAGTGACAGGTACTCTTTTTTTGAAAAAACTGGGGTCTTCTAGACCCTAGATTTTTCCTCTGCCCTCAAAGCATCTGACCACACCGAGATCGGTGTGATAAAATGCTTTCCCAATTTCCCAATGGCGCTTTTTATATCCGGGGGGGGCATTCCCTCCCACTGCTTGTAAAAGCAGTCCAGAGGCTAATTAGCCACTAGGATTGCTTTTACATGAAAGCCGGCCGCAGGCTGAAAAGAATGATACCAAGATGATACCTAAACCCGCAGGCATCATTCTGGTATAAACATTCAAAGTCCAGCAACATACCAGTACGTTGCTGGTCCTTGTTGGACATGTATTGTAATCTTTTTATTTCATGCAGCCAGTTGGCTGAACGAAAAAAGAGATTGATCGGTGGGTATGCCCACCATTAGAATACCACCCTTCATCCACCCACTTCCAATGATGGGCATACACGCACCATTTATATATGCCGAAGCATGGGGGCATCCTCCCGCAAAAAAGTTATGCCGCACACACATGGTCGGACTTTTCCACGGGCAAGCCTCCGTCGGAATTTCGACCGAATGTACGCGGCATTAGGAGCAAAATTGCTCCTCCGCTCCTGCTGCCCCAATGCTTCGGCATATTTGCTTTTTTTTTTTTAACTGTGGTGGTGAAATCACCTCCTACAGCACTGGAGTCGCAGGGATCAGGCCTGTCTCTGCGAACGCTGCAGTTATGTGTGTTTTTGTTTTGTAAGTGACAGTGATCGATCGATACTGCACTTGGGTGGCCTGGGCTGGACGGAGGGGCAAAACGCAGGTGCCAGCAGGTATCTGGGCTGATCCCGCTAACACTGCGTTTTTGGGAACCCTAAACTGCTGGGGACGCTAGTATAGATCTGATCAGATCAGATATTAATCTGTTCAGATACTATACCACTAAGGGGGGTGTATGCTTCACGCGTGGGTGTTAGTGTTACTGGCACTAACCTGACGCTGCCTGGGGTGTGATTCAGACCCTCTCTGACGCTAAAACCTAATTGATATCACCCGCCGGGCGATCAGGGGGTTAAACCTTTATTGGGTTATATACACGGCGGGTGCCCTGACACTATAAAAAGCAAACTAACTAACCAGCGTCACCCGTAACACTTATATGGTGATCACTGGTGAAAGGGTTAACTAGGGGCAATCAGGGGGTTAAAACCTTTATTAGATAATATATGGGGGTACCTGACGCTATAAAAACCTGCGGCGAACCTAAAAAAAATTACCAGCTACCGATCTGCATTACCGACACTAAGACAGCGTTTAGAAAAACGATTGCTTAGCGACAGTGGTGATGGGGGTGAAAGGGTTACCTGGGGGGGCAATCAAGGGGGTTAAACCTTTATTAGATAATATATTGAGGTACCTGACGCTATAAAAACATGCAGCGAACCTAAAAAAAAATACTGGCTACGATCTGCATCACCGACCCTAAGACAGCGTTTAGAAAAACAATTGCTTAGCGACAGTGGTGATAGGGGGTGAAAGGGTTACCTGGGGGGCGATCAAGGGGGTTAAACCTTTATTAGATAATATATTGGGGTACCTGACGCTATAAAAACCTGCGGCGAACCTAAAAAAAATTACCGGCTACCGATCTGCATCACAGACACTAAGACAGCGTTTAGAAAAACGATCGCTTAGTGACAGTGGTGATAGGGGTGAAAGGGTTACCTGGGGGGCGATCAAGGGGGTTAAACCTTTATTAGATAATATATTGGGGTACCTGACGCTATAAAAACATGCAGCGAACCTAAAAAAAATTACTGGCTACGATCTGCATCACCGACACTAAGACAGCGTTTAGAAAAACAATTGCTTAGCGACAGTGGTGATAGGGGGTGAAAGGGTTACCTGGGGGGCGATCAAGGGGGTTAAACCTTTATTAGATAATATATTGGGGTACCTGATGCTATAAAAACCTGCGGCGAACCTAAAAAAAATTACCGGCTACCGATCTGCATCACAGACACTAAGACAGCGTTTAGAAAAACGATCGCTTAGTGATAGTGGTGATAGGGGGTGAAAGGGTTACCTGGGGGGCGATCAAGGGGGTTAAACCTTTATTAGATAATATATTGGGGTACCTGACGCTATAAAAACCTGCGGCGAACCTAAAAAAAATTACTGGCTGCCGATCGTCATCACTGACGCTAAGACAGCGATCAGAAAAATGATCGCTAAGCGACAGTGGTGATAGGGGGTGAAAGGGTTATCTGGGGGGTGATCAGGGGGTTAAACCTTTATTAGGGGGGGTTAGGGGGCTACACTGGACCTAAGACTAAACTTTGGTGACACTTTTACAGTCACAAATGTCACTGATTGCAGTGATCACTAAATAAATGGTCACTGCAATCAGTGACACTGTGACTGGGGGCTGGGGGGGTGATCTGGGGGGTGATCTGGGGTGTCTGGGGGGGGCGATTTATGTCCCTATGTGTCCTGGTGTCAGTGTAGTGTTGTGTGCACTGACCTGATATCTTCTCTTGTACGGCGCTCGGTATATGTGAGCGCCGCACCAGAGATGACATCACTTCCTCCTGCTCCCTCTGTCTGACACAGACAGAGGGGGCATTTCTATTCGCCGGGAGTGATCGCGAGGGGGTGGCCAGAAACGAATGGCTGCCCCCTCATCCCGGAACGCTCCCGGACACTTAGCCACCGCTCACTGTATAGAAGGGGGGTCCGATTGGACCCCCAACTGTACAAAGGCAATCACGTACACTCTACGTGATTGTGCCTGTCGGTGCCATTCTGCCGACGTATATATACAGTGAGCGGTCGTTAAGTGGTTAAAGACAAATTTCCATTCAATTGGCGCAGTGATTCATTTAGATACCTAGGAACCATATTACTCCCTCATACAAAAAAACCCTATTCCATGCAAACTATTCACAAATATTTAACAACATCAAAAATATAATTAATTATCATTCTCGGGAAGAATAGAGCCCTTCCTCTTATATTGCCTAAAAATACGTTAGATTCTCTACAAAGAGAAATTAATAAATTCATTTTTATAATAGAAAAAACTTAAACTTAAACAATCTGATTGAGAAAAGCAAATAGTAGCGCTGAAAAACAACAACATTATATAATGATGTAATAAACTCAATAACACCCCGTGACAAGTGATAAGTCTATAATATAAATGATTAAATTGATGAAAAAATCCTTATTTCTGTAAAACTTCCACCACACCACCGTGCTGTGCCAACTTCCCCTTTGAAAAACACACTCACCAAATAGATTTGCCTTTCACTCTCGTGTCAGGCTAAATCGCTCGTGTATGATCCCACAAAAGGAAAAAGCAATCTCAGCTGAATCACCGCTGCTCCATGTCTTGTATTGCTATACTGCAGTGCCACTCCTCAGAGTGAGTCAGCACACAGATGGATGCGTGATTGCTTAGATGTAGTGCTCACATCATGCAGCTTACCACATCAAGGTTTTACAAACTGCTGTGGTTCGCGTTCATGGGGACATGACGTGCGTGCATGCGCAGGATGATCAATCACGTGATCAGGCATGGGGAGTCTATATAGGAAGTGAGAGATATCCCAGTGGCCAATCCCATGACTAAGCATAGACTGCGAAACATGTCGGTAACTTGGCTACAACTTTACTAGCTTTACCTATTAGGGACGCCACTGCTGTTTAGACCATCTACCGCTATTGTGAGCCGGGAATCTGGAGTGTGGTGAGATATACCAGCGCAATACACACCTCAGGTCCGCCGTGGCCGCTCAGCAACGCAGAGCCAATCTTACACTGGTGATTGCTGTCAATTCATTTGAAGTTATTTTTTCACTTTTTACATGTGAGTTGAATGATTGAAGTGTTGCTGTGATTTTATTATTAAACTGGAGTTACAATTTTACACTATTGGAGCATTTTTTTTTATTCTTATATGTGCAATATTGAGGGCTATCACAGAGATTGCTTTTTCCTTTTGTGGGATCATACACAAGAGATTTAGCCTGACACGAGAGTGAAAGGCAAATCTATTTGGTGAGTGCGTTTTTCAAAGGGGAAGTTGGCACAGCATGTGGTGTGGTGGAAGATTTACAGAAATAAGGATCTTTTCATCGATTTCATCATTTATGTTATGGACTTATTATCACCAGGGATGAGCCGAACACCCCCCTGTTCGGTTCGCACCAGAACCTGCGAACAGACAGAATGTTTGCGTGAATTTTAGAACCCTATTAAATACAATGGACTCGAACGTTCAAAATCTAAAGTGCTAATTATAAAGGCTTATATGCAAGTTATTGTCCTAAAAAGTGTTTGGGGACCCGGGTCCTGCCCCAGGGGACATGTATCAATGCAAAAAAAAGTTTTAAAAATTGACGTTTTTACGGGATCAGTGATTTTAATAATGCTTAAAATGAAAAAATAAAAGTGAAATTTTCCTTTAAATTTCGTACCTAGGGTGTGTGTATAATATGCATGTAAAGTAGCGCATGTTTCCCGTGCTTAGAACTGTCCCTGCACAAAATGTCATTTTTGAAGGAAAAAAAGTCATTTAAAACTCACTCGTGGCTATTAATGAATTGTCAGCTCCCGGCAATACATAGAAAAGTCATTGATAAAAAAGAAAAAAAAGCGTGGGGGTCCCCCCAAATTCAATTACCAGGCCCTTCAGGTCTGGTATAGATATTAAGGGGAACCCCGCCGCAAATTAAAAAAAAAAAATGCGTGCGGTTCCCCCCAAATATCCATACCAGGCCCTTCAGATCTGGCAACCTGGCAGGCCGCAGGAAAAGAGGGGGGGACGAGAGAGCACCCCCCCCCTTCTGAACCGTACCAGGCCACATGCCCTCAACATGGGGAGGATGTCACCATGTTGATGGGGACAAGGGCCTCATCCCCACAACCCTTGCCCTGTGGTTGTGGGGGTCTGCGGGCAGGGGGCTTATTGGAAAAACCTGCCTGTACTGAGGACGTTTCTCTTTTGATCCTATTTTTGCACATATGGATGTGATATATTTATATTGCACCAGCACTTTTTTTGTATTCATAGATGTGATTGATTTTAATTAGGTTGATTTTAGAGCAACTATACTATTTTACTATATTTGTCACAGTGATTGGAACACAATTATTTTAGTTGCAGCTTTTATCATTTGATTATATAATTTTATTTTTATTCACTTATGTATTCGCTTATGTATTTGGGTTTCTATTTTTGATAATTTATATCAGCGCTTTAGTTACCTTATATTATATTTTCTATTTCTAAACACCGTTCTAAAAAAAGTCAGATGGGGCCCACACACGATCGGAATTTCCCATGAAACAAGTCCATCGGCTTTGTGATTGCATGGTAGAGCACGGGAAAGGCAGTGGCGGGGGGGGGGGGTTGTGGACTGTTCAGCCACTCAAATCTGTAGGGAATCACCATCTGCAAATGGGAAGTAGTTAAAAATTTTAAAACCTGTGATACATGTCAAAAAGCAGGTCTTAAAGTCTAATGCGCATCATTTGTGAGTTCATGAATTCCAAGGATTTATAATTGTGACAATCCCTTGAAACTCACAATGTATTCAGTGATAAATATTATCACTATTATTGTCATTCCTCTTGAACAAAGAAACTGTGATGAAAACAGCCTTCTGTAAGCACACCGCCACAAATTGTGCTCTCCTATATATATGACCTCCCAATTTTTGGCCTTTAACCACTTAAGCCCCGGACCATTTTGTAGCTAAAGGACCAGTCCACTTTTTGCGATTCGTAGCTTTAACTGACAATTGCGCGTTCGTGTAACGTGGCTCCCAAACAAAATTGGCATCCTTTTTTTACCACAAATAGAGCTTTCTTTTGGTGGTATTTTATCACCTTTATATTTTGCGCTATAAACAAAAATAGAGCGACAATTTTGAAAAAAATTCAATATTGTTTACTTTTTGCTATAATAAATATCCCCAAAAAATATATAAAAAAACATATTTTTTCCTCAGTTTAGGCCGATACATATTCTTCTACATATTTTTGGTAAAAAAAACGCAATAAGCTTTTCTTGATTGGTTTGCGAAAAAGTTATAGCGTCTACAAAATAGGGGATAGTTTTGTGGCATTTTTATTAATATTTTTTTTTACTAGTAATGGTGGCGATCAGCGATTTTTATCGTGACTGCGACATTATGGCGGACACATCGGACACTTTCGCACTATTTTGGGACCATTGTCATTTTTACAGCGATCAGTGCTATAAAAATGCACTGATTACTGTGAAAATGACACTGGCAGTGAATGGGTTAACCTGTAGGGGGCGCTGAAGGGGTTAAGTGTGACCTAATGTGTGATTCTTACTGTGTGGGGGCGTGGCTTGGCGTGTGACGTCACTGATCGTCTCACTAGGAAGCACGGGGAGAGGTTTGTTTACACTTACCTCTCCCCGTTCTTCAGCTCTGTGACCAGGTCCCGCGGGCGCTGTCACGGAGCTCAGGACCGAGTCGCGAGCGTGCCGCCGGCGGCGCGCGAGCGACGGCTGGGCATCTTAAAGAGGACGTACCTGTACGTGCTTGTGCCCAGCCGTGCAATTGTGCCAACGTATATGTACAGGTGGCATCCTTAAATGGTTAAGTTATAGGAGGTTTTAAAATCCTGGGTGGAGAATTTCAGGCAGATGTACCATACACATACAATTTTTATCTTTTGTATGAATCCAAGTGGATATCCCTCATGGCTTAGGGGACTCTTACTACTTTCTATAGCAGATCTCTCTATCACTTCGCCTCATTGAAACAAAGAAGATAAACCATTGAGTGCTCTCCATTAAGTTCTTTTATTCAAAATGAAACCCAAATGGAGCCCAAATAGGAGTAAAACCTACAAGGGTTCTAATGCTTCTCTACTCTACCCAAAACTAAGAAACAAGTTTTGGTTGGGCTTAATTTTTAAGCAATATATCTAATTTTCTTTTATATATATTTAGATTATTCATAGGTTTTTTTGTTTAGATACTTTTAATAATTAGATGAAAAAGAAAAAAACAAGGTACAATCGTACAGAGGTACAAAGTAAACATAATCTGGTAGCAAAAATAGTACAAAGGTACAAAAAGTGTGACAAAGTTTCCATTTTAGAAACAGAAGTTACCTATCCAGTTCAATGTACAAAGTTGAACAATAATTGTATCTAAAATGGCAACATAGCATGTAGAAATAGTCAAAAAATGTAATTAGCATATCCTCTGACCTGTCTGCAGGTGCATAGAGAGTAATACCAACTACCATAGGGCACATAGGAGATTAATTGTAAGAGATGACTGTATTGAAACCAGGGGTCCCATTTATTGTTAAAGGCTGCCACAGTATTGTATAATGTATGAAAGATCTTCTCCATATGCATAATGGAGTCTGCTCTTATTTTAACTTGTGAGAGTGGGATAATTGAGGTCTTCCAATGTAATGCAACAACCCAGTGAATGGCAACACAAATTGTCATCTACCAGCCATATTTCAGGAAAACTTATCCAACTTCTGCCAAACTGGATGAACTCTCTTCCAAATCTAGAAATATGAGAAATATGAGAGAGAGGCATCCTCTAAAACAGGTAGGCTAGGTGCTACAGTTGTAAAGATATAATTTAGTTGCACTGGAGTTAAATATCATCTAGTAGATTATTCATAGGTCTTTTAGCAATCTTTGCTGTGGAAAATTTCAATACAAAGATTTCTGAAATATAATGCAACCTGCTACCATGAATATAGCATCACAGTCAGGCTAAATGCCGTATCTAACTGGCTACTTGTTACACAGTGTGTGTTCTACTTGTACTACATTGATGAATGAGATTATTTATACAAATGGGAAAAGCTACTATTAATATGTAACATGTTTTCTATGGGAACACTTCTAGATAAATAATTAATATGTTTGTTTTGAAGTACAAATGCATTTTTTATTAATGACGCTGTGCTACTTTGCAAACAATGTCAATGGTCCTCTTTAACCTTATTTTATCTTTCAGAAAAATAAATTACTTCATCTTGGTTGAAAAAAAAGTTTGTATACAAAGGCATACCATTTAACATATCACAGCATGTGAGAAATGACCTGCTTCTTTCCATGGATCCCTTTAGAAATTAGTATCAAATATTACAGTATACAATATCCTGCCATTACATTAGCCTGCATAGAACATAAATAATATAAACAATTATCTTTGAATGCTGGTAAGGTCATAATAGAGGATGCTATACAAGCATAATAATAATATATTTTTATTTGTGGTTGCATCACCGTGCAAAATAAAGGTTGTCTGCAATAAAAAAGCAATGTTTTCAGTTGCCAGTTGCTTCATCATATGTTCTATTTTTTACAATGGTAGCAGGCTTACCCAATTAGGCAGAGGAAGCAATACAAAGAGCAGTGATGATTTCCAAAGCACAGTACTCCATTGCAATCAATAAGAAATCATCTTTAACCAATCTGACTATGGTGAACTGAAATCTATCTGGTTGCTATGAGTCACTCTGCTGCTTGCAGTGTGGTATTGAATAAGCTTTTGCTAATTCAATTAGCCAGTTGAAGAAGCTGTGAAAGGCAGCAATAAACCAATAAAATATCTTATCTGATTAGTGTATTTGGAACAAGGAAAGAGAATTTTAGACTGATTGCTATGAGTTACCACATTTTGCGCAGTGTTGTTTGCCATATTAAAAATGTACCAAGATGTAATTGTCTCCAAAAAATATTAATCCTAGTAATAGTAATGCCACGTACATACGCTCGGAATTTCCGACAAAAAATGTTTGATGGGAGCTTGTTGTCGGAAATTCCGACCGTGTGTAGGCTCCACCGGGCATTTGCTGTCGGAATTTCCAACAACAAAAATTTGAGAGCTGGATCTCAAATTTTCAGACAAAAAGATCAGTTCTCATAAATTCTGAGCATGTGTAGACAATTCTGACGCACAAAATTCCAAGCATGCTCTGAATCAAGTACGAGGCGGAAGCGCTCGGTCTGGTAAAACTAGCGTTCGTACTGGAGATAGCACATTCGTCACGCTGCAAATTTTTTAATCTTTTAATGCAGCGCATTCTCTTCTTCTTTATAATGCTAGAATAATGAAGTTGTTTTGCTGCTGATATTCACACAGAGTTCTGACAAACAGATACAAACCCACAAGCAGAAACTGAAGAGCAGTAACGGACTGAAAAGCACGAGGCTGAAAAGCGCAAATCGTCTCTCATCAAACTTCTACTAACACGAGATTAGCAGAAGGAGCCCAAAGGGTGGCACACTTGGTATTGAACTTCCCTTTTATAGTGCTGTCGTACGTGTTGTTCGTGACCGCGTTCTTGGAGATCGGAATTTCCGACAACATTTGTGCGACCGTGTGTATGCAAGACAAGTTTGAGCCAACATCCGTTGGAAAACTTGTTGTCAGAATGTAAAATGCCTATAGACAATATTCAATAAAATGATATGCATATTTTCTAATAAAATGGATATAAATATACCTTTCATATTCATTAAACAATAGAAGGAGATAATAAAGAGCAGGATTCCCTGATTACGGTGACATCAAAACCCTAACAAAGATTCCCCATAAATGTAAACCTGCAAAAGAATACTTTAATGAGCCACAAAAACAAATTTGTTGTCATCATGCAAACCTAATAAAAATCACAGTTTGTGCATGGCCCATTCATCCCCAATGACTAAAGATGAGTAAAATTGAATTTTCACTTTCCCACCATTTTGGTGAAAATTGGGGGATCTCAGCAAATGAACCACATCTGCACTAGAGAAATTTTTGACGTGTAAAATGTTGGCTTTAAAATGACTTAAAACCCCCTGAACATTATATATTTTCTGAAAGCAGAGAACACATATTATAATACCCAATTTTTTTTTTAAATAGAAAAGATGAGGTTCTTTTTTGTAAATAGATACCAAGCATGTTGAACATGTCAAGTCATAAAATTGTGTGTCCTTGTGATATTGCAAAAGGCAACGGTACCAAAAAATCTTAACTGGCAATGCTAGAAAAGCCTTTATAGTTTATCATTTTAGAGTTAACTGTAAGCTCTGGTACTAGAATTATTGCTCTACTCTGATGTTCCTGGTAATACCTTACATGTGTGGTGTGTTCATAGTTTGCATACACATGCGCACCCTGTGCGTGCATTTGCAATTGTGGGTGTGTGCAGGATAGCAGGGTTTTTAAAAAAATACATTTTAGTATATTTTAAGTTTTAACATTTTTATTTAATTATATTTTTATTGCCTATCACAAGGGGTAACAAACCCCCATGTAATAGCATTGAACATATATTCTTTATTAGGACTTTGGAGGTCTTTGGAGAGATCTGCTCAGTTACATTCATCCGTGACTGTATCAGTCAGAGAATGATGGCTCAGAAACCGGAAGTTATTAAATCATTGTATTTTTGAGCTTCATTCCAGGCAGAGGAGATCAAAGAATGGATGTTCTCCAGTCTCCTTTACACCATTTTGAAGCTCTTTGATGTGGGTGCAATGCACAATAAATATGTTCTGAAGGAAGTGTTTACCCTGATTGGTGCCCTTGTTCTATTCACTGACCCCTACGTATTTATAGGACACAGCCAGTGAGTGAAAGTACAGCACCGACTGGGGAACACCCCAACAAACACACCCAGGAGTGTAAAATAGCAGTGACAATCACAGTTTATGAACACAAGGAATATTATGTGCCACCCGTCAGAATAGTAACTAACTTTTTGTGTAGGGGCAGTTGGCTAGATTTTGTACGTTAAAGATGTGATTGGTTTTCTAAGTACAGCAAACCTAAGATAAATGCAAAATATGATTTTTTTTAAATTATTCAGATATTTATTCTAAGCTTTCTGAAACAAATTCCCCTTCTATGAGATGACATGCAGAATGACAGTGGGGATCCAGTTAACTCTGCCCATTTCTGTTTTTGGAGCAGACATTTTCCATTACACATGCTCAACTATGTATGGTCATCACCTCTGTTTATTATTCACTGGATTCCTGGCATAAAACCAATAATTCACCAGTTCATTTGCCAGAGTACGTACAAATATAACTCATTTCAAGCTAGTCCTTTTAGTCAGACAGTGTGTTGCATACAAGTTCGTCCAAATTTAAATGAAACTCGGATCCAGTTCCTGGTAAATGATGTTGACCTGAGCTGGTTGTTGCGTGCTTTTCTTTTCTGTACACTGAAGTGTTTCGTTCTCACCAGTAAAAGGCATTAGCTTTAGATGACCTAAATTCTCCCTGGACACAATGCTAGCCAACAAGAAAATTAACTTCAAGGTAAACAGATGGATCTGTTGATATATACAAAAAAATGTATATACAATTTTGTCTTTTGGTCTTTTATCATTGCATAACCATCTGTTTTCTACTATGCTGTCTGGGGGACTCCTTTCACTTAGATTTCTATAAGATGTTCTGTGTCAGGTGAAAGGTATTCACTTCAGCATCACACATAACTCTCCCTGGATCTGCTGCAGTCAACAGCAAAACTGACCTTATTCTCTTTAGCTCTATTACAAGCTAAAATTTATAGATGGACACGCCTGGTATTTATAATGCCATGTGCCAAACTGATCCTATTTTAATATCTCTTGGAATGTACTTTTCCCTTGATTATGCAGTACTTGAATTTACTTACTGCTGGAAGATGATTAAAGGAATGTTATGACTATTACACAATGTGTTAATTAAATTTTGCATGGTATGAATATCACATGATGTGTCGCTGACAGGAAAATTAAACCTTTGTTTGGTCTAATGTATGGTTTTATTTTATATTTATATTTAAAAAAAAAATTAATTATGATATTGTTCATATATTGGTAAATGGGCCCAGTCACACTAATGGGTTAGGGTAATGCTTGCTAAAATACTTATTTTACTGCATATTACTGCAGCACATGAAACAGCGGGGCACATTACAATGCCATTTATTTAGCATTTTAGTGCAGTGCAACACACAAAAGTGAACAATCATGTGCTGTGATTAGAAAAAATCTGCATGTTAAAACCTAAATCCAGCTTTTTTATCACTGCAAATAGTTTGTTAGGGCCAAGCTGGTCAAAATGAAAAGTTTCCTTCACTAATACTTGCAGCCACTGTCAGCGCTGTATAAACAATATCTAGCATCAGCTACATACAGCATACAGCGCTGTGTACTGGCAGCGGTATGGGTAGGGCCAGATTAAGCCCAGGGGAATTCAGGTTTTTGGGGCTCATCATACACACAGTTGGTTTACATTCTCAATGACAGTTATACATTTTTAACCACTTGAGCTCTGTAAGTTTTTCTGTTTCAAATATTTTATTGAATTTTATAATTATCAACAAAATTCCATTAACAGAGCATATACAATAATATAATAGAAATAGATATTCCATTAACAGAACATGTACAATAGTATAGTAGGAAAAGGCATAATCATTCAGGAAAGTAACTCTTATAAATGTAAATGAAAATAGATAACCTAGCGCATTGTAGGATAAGATTATGTGACATAAAGTGTCATAATCGTAGTTTCATGGCAGCTATTTGACGACAAGTAATTGAGAAGTTAAGTTGATTGAAATGATATAATATAATTACGGTATGTCATCTATGAAGAGAATAGAATTGAATGAACCTATAATGAAATATAAAGTGAATGTGTTGTAGAATAGCTGGGGGAATAAATTAGGCTAAACCAGGACCAAGTTTCTTCTCTTGGCTTGGCTTTATCTGGTGTGAAGGTCAAAAATCCTAACCATTCAAAGCATCTTCTATTACAGTTGGTATATCAGATAATTAACAATAATAAACCTAGTAGAGGGGATAGGGCACAGAGGGGAGAGAGAAAGGAATGTCCAGGGGGACCAATGGTTAGAGAATCAGGTGAAGGTAATCATAGTAGCGGGGAGGGAAAATGGCTATTTGGGCCCAATTTGGACATTTTTACTTAGAGGTGTACTTACATTTATTGACAGCGGTTTAGACATTATTGGCTATGTGTTGAGTTATTTTGAGGGGGCAGCAAATTTACACTGTTGTACAAGCTGTACATTCACTACTTTACATTGTAGCAAAGTGTAATTTCTTCTGTGTTGTCCAATGAATAAAAGATATAATAAAATATATAAAAAAAAGTTAGTGGTGTACTCACTTTTGTGAGATACTGTACATCAGTTTTTCATCAGTTTGTCATCAGTTTTTCATCTGTTTTTCATCCGTTTTTATATCAGCCAGCTAGAGTCCCTAACCACTTGAGTCCTGAAGCCATTTTTTGATGCACAAATGGACCGTTTGCCCGTTCTACATCTGTTTTTCATCCTTCATCCAAATTAGGGCTTTGATTCGTTCCAAAAAACAGATGTTGATGGAAGTGGATGTAAATGGATGATCATCTGTTTACATCCGTTTTTCCATAGAGATGCATCAGTATCAGTTTTTCATTTGTCAATGGATGGATGAAAAACAGACAAACAGTTTGCATGTTTGAAAGAGTAATAATTGCAGAACTTTATCAGTTTAACTGTAAAATTTATATTTTCAAAAATCAACGCCACATCAACATAAAAATAACTTAATTAAATTGCTTAGCCACTAAGGCTTCAGCAATAACACCAGAAGCTGAAAAAATACTAGTCTTGCCTAGTACAGGCAGTTGATTTTCCTGCTTGAGCCTCGTGCAAAGTCACAAATCAAGATTCTTAAAGGAGCCCTTATATCTAAAATACAGTACATAAAAAGAGAAGAGCTGGGAAAAATGGCCACCACAATTCCATGTAGGAGGGCTCTTATGCAGATCCCCTCCACCAGTCTGAAAGACTGCCAACCAGATCAAGATTGAATGCCTGTGTGAAAGGGCCCATGGGAGGAAGCTTTCCATAGATATGAGATGACAATCACTTGATCAATATTTAGGTAGTGTGCCCTGAGAGAACCAGGAAATGTCATCTAAAAAGGAAAATGACTTCCAAACACCAAAAAGAAATTTTAATTTGAAATTATGTAATAGACTACAGTTTGAAAACCAATGCAAGATGTGAAGCTTAATAGAGGAAATTATGTGGCTACAGCAATAAATGGCAAGCATTGTACTGGATGATTATTTAAACAATTGTGGTACTTCTTAACCCAACAGCAGTTGGCACAATACACAAATCTTAACAAATAATATCAGAAAAATATCAATGTACTTTCTGATTATAGTCCTAATCTGCAGTGGCACAATAAATGAGGCATAATGTATTGGACTACAATGCATTGTGAGATTTGAGAAAATGAAACATACGGACTAGACAGCATATTGAACACAGCTTTCTTTTTTTCTATAGCTGTCATTCAGGCACTTGTAGCTTTCAGTGACAGTAATTGAACACCAGTTTCTCTTTTGCTCTGAAGATACTAAGATAAACTGAACCTGTAAATACAATTATAAGCCTAAAAATCAAAACAAGTACTTCTAAAGATTTGGCTTTCTCAACTACACTCCTCCAGTGCCTCTAGAGAGGAACAAAACTCCAGTGGTCTACGAGGCAATTTACAACTCCGAGCCTATCGCTTGAAATACAGAAATTTAACCATTTATATTCTAACATGTCCACAGACTAATATGGGAATAAAATATTTTAACAAATGTGAGGGGTGTACTCACTTTTGTGAGATACTGTAGGTAGAAATCGGCATCTTTTGTATATAACGCAGACACTGGGGCACATAATGTTATTTTACAGAGGAGATTGTGTAGTTATATTGTAGTGGCTTAAAGGAGTTGTAAAGTCTCAAGGTTTTTCACCTTAATGCATTGTATGCATTAAGGTGAAAAACCTTCTGTGTTGCAGCTGCTTCCCAGAGCCCCCCCCTTTTCTTACCTGAGCCCGATGATTCCAGCGACAAGCATGAGCCCAGCAGCTCTAGTCGCTGTCTCAGGTCTTCATTGGATAGATTGATAGCAGCAGGAGCCATTGGCTCCCACTGCTGTCAATAAAATCCAGTGACATGGAAACCGGGGGCAGGGTCGAGTCCTGCTGTCTATGCCAATAAACGCAGCAGCAGGAATCGGGAACAAGCCCACATGGGTGCCCCCATGGAAATCAGCTCTCCGTGGGGGCACTCACTGAAGAGGAGGAGCCAGGAGTGCCACCAAGGGACCCCAGAAAAGGAGGATCGGGGCCGCTCTGTGCAAAACCCTTGCACAAAGCAGGCTAGTATGACATGTTTGTTATTTAAAAAATAAATAAAAAACCTTTACAACCACTTTAAATAAAAAAAAAATAATGTTTCCCTTTAAAGAACCGGAATAATATTCAACATCACATTTTTTTCCCCTACATTGTTGTCCAAAGTTGAACAATGTTGGTATTATAGAAATGAGGTATCAAAATTTGTGGATGAGTGTATTATGTTTTGAAGATAAAACAATTTCCTGAGTCCATGATAGTTGGAAATCAGTAATACCAGATAAGCCATTAGCAAACATGTTGTAAAAACTGTTGACAACTGGTGACTCAGTGCAAAATAGTTTTCCTGTTATTTGCACCTATAAAGATTACTGCTTTTAAAGAAGAATTTACAATTTGATACAATTTGATAAGAATAAGCAATATTTGCGACTAACCTATTGTACTTTATTATATAATGTGAGAGCATAGATCTCTGTTTCAATTAACTGTACATTTTAAAGACTTCCTCCATAGACATACCTGGTTATGCCAATACGTTTCATCTAACTAAGGCTGGAAGATCATATCCTATATAGAATTAAAAGGTATTCAGGAGATTGCAATTTACTCTTTTACTTCTAAATGGATTCCACTTTCAGTATATGAATAGAGGTGAGCAGACAGAGCAGGCTGCTCCACTCAGGTACTACCCCTAGCAAACACCTTGCTCTTTTGCTAGTACTATGAAATTAGTCCAGCACACGGCTAATTTTTGTGGCTTCCATGTCACCAACTAGGGAAGTTTTTTTCATTCTTCAACCCTTTTTGATTTTCTGTTGCATTTTTGTCTCTTTTTCCTATGGAATGCCTTTTTTCTGTAAATATGTTGTTTGCACCTTTTGTTGTTTACTTGTCTTTTTTTATTAAACAATATTTCAAAATCATTATTATTGTTTTTAATGCAGTAATGCAGAACTTAAAGAATCCCTGTCTCTTGAAGAGTTCTACTACATTGTAAATCTCTGGATACACCTGTCTGTGTTGACAGTGTGTATAGAGATGTTTATTCTAGGTCATAAATTGCTATTGCTAATCTTGTCAATGGGTGGCAGAGTAAAGGGTTAATTGCTTAGTTTACCAAACCCAGTGACAATCACTTTCAGTCTTTTGGCATTTACAGTAGATTGTGGTCCCACAAGCTGGAAAATCTTTGTGCAGGGTGAGGCTGAGAGTGTCATTGATGCATATTGGTGACAGTGGGGTGTGAGTTCGACAAGCTATTTGTCACAAGTTGGTGAATAGGATAGTGGTCTGACACCACGCCCATCACAAATCTTATAAACATACCTCACTTCTTAGTTTTTATTACATGAGAGCTACAATACAGTGAACACAGCTCGCTCCACATTACCCATGTCTCCACTTAGATTCTCACACTAGTAGCTGCACAGAATGAATGAACAGGAAGGGCTCTGCACAGTCTTGCTGTCCATTCACAAACTGACGCACAGTAACCAGAGTTTACTATACTTCAGTTATGAATGACTACAGTGAGTAATCAGTATCATATTCATTCAGAAATTCAGAAAAGGCAGGGTCTGGTAAACTACATATTTACCAGCCTCTTCTCCCAACTCTCCATCCTGAAAAATACCCAGCAGCAGCAGGCAGGAGGGAGAGGGGTGAAAGCCAGCAGAGCTGCGGGGCTGGTGCAGGGGGGCACACAGAGGGCCTGTGCAGCGGAAGGAAGGGAAGTCTGAACAGGAGGGGTTACAAGGGCAGCATTTATCAGAACCAAACCCCTATAGTTTTCACCTGCAGCTTCTGAGCGTTTGCAGGTGGGAGATTAGGAGAAGCTGGCTTTCAGCTGCTGCAGGGGGAACTACAGGGAGGGAACCAGTTTCTGTAAATTCTGTCCCCCCACCCCTCTGGTCCAGGTTCCCCTTCCTTCTGCTTATCAGATACCCAGACCCACATGCTGAACTGATGGGGCCCAGTCCCCATACAGGGGGACTGGTTGTACTGGTGGTACCCCCTTATTAGCAGTCCATGCACATACCTTATCACTTCAGTGACCACTTTCCAATGTACATGGATTTACCCACTCAATGAGCAGTCCCCAATGTATATGCATTAATTTCCAAGTGCCAGCCTCCATTGATAAGAGTAATGTGGGTATAGCCATAAAATCTCAGTGTGTGCATTAAAAGGGACTTTCCACGTTCCACAAAAATGAGAAAAAAACTGTACTTCAAAGATATGTAGGGCAGTAGTGTAACTATAGATACAACAGCCCACATAGCTGCTGTGAGTGAGGGAAGGGGGCTATCATTTGTATAGCTGTGTTAGCAGTATAGATTTATTACCTTCAGAACTTTTGCCTAGCCACACTGAAATTAACACTGTATTCCTAATGCAGTCCTCCAGAGTTTAAAAAAATGTATAACGGTTATAGAGTAATTGTCAGCAGAGACACTAACATATAAGTAATTAAATAAAATATCCTTATAGTTGTTATTATCAATGCTTTTACAACTCTTGTTGCTTTAGTTTTATTTTACTGACTACTAGACCACCTGTTATATCACTTGCTTACAGTGGTGGTGCAAGGGTTTAGAATTTACACTAATTCCTGCAGATCTGATATGCTGAAGAAAACTGGGCAACTACTACTGAGGATGGGTTAGTTGCTGCCTATTGTTGAATTAGGCATATTTTATATTAAGTCCAATAACAGCCCCGATCAACACTGCCAGGTGCCACAGAGAGAGGTTGCCGGAGAGCATCACGCTTTTCTATGGGGCACCGTGGTCTGAAGTTACTTCCCTGGTAGGGGACATCCTTGCTTGGAACCCAAATTGATCATTTTTCTTTCTTTTGATGATGGTCCCTTGACATAAGAATTACTACTCACTTGTTGTGATAGTAGTAGTAGTGATGATTTTCTGGTGCAATAATTTTTTTCCACACTTGTTCTCCATTACAGCGTTTAGTAAAGCTGTACAAAGTTTGCTATTATGTACCATCCGTTTTAAAGAATTCAGTAACTATATGTGTTTCACTGGGTTATACTTCTCCATTCAGGTACATGATACCTAGTATGCCTTATAAAAAGGAAAATGAGAATACTTCAGCAAATAGCATCATTATTCATTAACTATATACAATGCTATCTTTATAGTTCTTGCTGGCAGGCTAATGTATAGACTCGCCAACTTCATGATCATATAGTGAGCCCTGAGGACAGTATCTCATATCTGGATATATGGTAAATCAATAGAAGTGGCATCATGTTAACACTGGCAAAAGACCTAATTATGTTTATATCTTCAAGAACTTTTGTATTGCTAAAGGCTTGTCTTTAAAAAGTCACGTTGATAAGTTTCTATTAGCTGCTTTCATAAACATTCATTAGTGATGCTTCAGTTATTGTATTTTACAACTAAAACACAATACTTGGCAATGTTAAAGCTAACCTTTAATTAGCTCTCCATGAATAGCAAAATTGCAGTAGAGTCAATCTTATGGAATAACAACAGATAATCTGAAGTTATTAGTTTTCTTGTGTATAGCCATTCATAGACAAAGTAATGTCATTTAGATGACCCTCCTGAATTCCAGGCTATGACATTGGTATGACAGTATGCTAAATCATTTGATCTGTCTAAAGCTTCAGTATTAAAATCTAATAAAATAGTACAGTCTGAGCATATGCTTGTAAAGTAGCATTGACTTTAAACATTAATTGGAAAAATTGATCATGTCATTTTATGTTCTTTCCTATGAATATTAGGTTTGCGGATATATTTGTTTTAAGCAGCACATATGGTGGAGTTACTGTATAAAAAAAATGCTACTCTATCTAGCTTTTAAAGATATTCAGTGTTATGTTTTAAGGGCAGTGAGTTTATGATAAAATAGACATAGACCACAGGTTCTGTTCACTGTCTACTGACATGATTAATTAATTTTCTAGTCTACTGTACATTCCCTGCAATGACCACAGTTATCTAGTGAACTTAGAAAAGCACACGTTGTATTATAAGTGCTATTACCATAATTGTATCATTATCATTACTACAAATGTGTTCCCATTTGATGACAGGAGGGAGCAGGGGGTGGAAAGAAATCACTGACACAGGTGACATACTATTTTCCAATATACAGTAGGCTATTCTTTGTGTTATTTAAAGCTGAACTAAAGGTAAACAGCTAAATGCACATTTAAAATGTATATGGGGAAGCTTTTTTGACCTCTCAATGGATCTGTATTTCTATCCAGCATTTTCTGAGATTTATATAGCCCTAATAAGACAGTAGAGCCAACCCAACTTTCCTCTACTGTAGTTTAAATGGTTGTAAACCTTTATATATGCCAAGAGAAGAGAAGAGCCTCAGGTGATACACAGAGGTGAAACAAACCCTCCTAAATCATTTCTACCTGTTTATCAGCAGTCTGCTCTTCTCTACAGCCATTCAAAGTGCATCATTTGTTCATCTTATCTGAGCTTTCAGAAAGCAGGTGGCGGGAGCTAAAAATACACTGTGCAGAGTTCAGTGAGGAGAGTTGGAAGATGATTGGAGGGACACACCTCCTTTCACACAGCACACAGAAACATAGCTGAGGCTAATAATTACCAACTGTGTGCTGGGGATCCCTCTCCTGACACCTTTTTATCTATTTTTGTCAGGAAAACTTGCCAGAAGTGGCACATGCAAATAGAAGAGGAAGGAGGCTGCAGACCGAAATAACACATATTACTCTGGATTAAAACAAGTACACAGTATAGATGTATATGCTTTGTTCAGATTTCTTGTCAGAGGTTTACAAACAATTTAAAGTGATTGTAAAGGTAGAAGTTTTTTTATCTGAATTCATTCTATGCATTACAATAAAAAAACTTTCTGTGCGCAGCAGCCCCCTCAGACCCCCCTCCTAATACTTACCTGAGCCCATCTCTATCCAGCGATATTGCAGGAGAAACTTGGCTGCCCAGAACACTCCTCTTCATTGGCTGAGACAGCAGCAGAGCGCCATTGGCTCCCGCTGCTGTCAATCAAGTCAGTGAGACAATGAGGAGAGAGGGGACAGGGCCTAGCATGGGCTCCGTGTCTGAGTGGACACACAGAGCAGCGACTTGGCTCAGGTGCCTCATAGCAAGCTGCTTGCTGTGGGGGCACTCATCAGTAGACATGTGCACACTGAATATTTCATTTTGGAATTTCAGTTTCGTCCGAAAAATACATTTATTTAGTTACTCCTGAAATTCGTTTTTATTTATTTTGTTTGGTTAAAAAATGCATTTGTATGAAAATCCAAATTAATTAAGGTCGAATCTGTCAATTGAAGGCTTATGGTGTCTGTCGGATGCTCCAAGAGGATTTGGCAAAGCAGCTAAACTGTACGACAACGCGATCGTACATTTCCAGTTTAATACTCCACCCACAAGCTGTAGTAGAATTCTAATGTTGTTTGACTAGTAATAATTATAATTATTATTACTAGTCAAACAACATTAGAATTCTTCTATAGCCTATAGCATTTGATCGTATGTTTTTAGCTGCTTCGTCAAATCTTCATGTTGAACAGTATTACTGCAGGCTCAATAGACACAGATCACTATTGTCACCATCATGTCGAATCTTCTATATATCTATATCGAACTGTTGTCGCAACGATATGAAAATATAATGGATACGAAAATAAAGCTTTATTTTATTTTGTATCTTTCGGATTTTGGATTCTGCGCGTTCGTTATCGTTTTGTAAAAATGAACACGAAAATCCCCGAAATTCGGGCGGAAATGCATTTGGACAATAATAAATGCACATATCTACTCATCAGGGGGAGGGGCCAGAAAGGCCGAAAAGGGACCTGAGAAGAGGAGGCTCTGTGCAAAACCACTGCACAGTGCAGGTAAGTGTAACATGTTTGTTATTTTTAGGCAAAAAAAAATAGACTTTACAATCACTTTAACCACTTAACGACCGCCCACCGCAGATTTACGTCGGCAGAATGGCACGGACAGGCAGAATCACGTAGATCTACGTGATCGCCTTTGTGCAGTTGGGGGGTCCATCCGGACCCCCCTTCACTGCAGTGAGCGGCCGTTAAGTGTTCGGGAGCGATCAGGCATGAGGGGGGGGGCGCTCGATTCCGCCCCCCCCCTCGCGATCGCTCCCGGCCAATGAAAATGCTTCCTCCGCCATGTGATGTAAACAAGGCTGGAGGAAGTGATGTCATCTCCCTCGCCGCGGTCTTTCCGTTCCCGGCGCCGAGCAGAGAGGAAGCAGGTTAGTGCACTAACAGTCCACTGACACGTAGGTACACATAGGCACACAAATCACCCCCCAGTCACCCCCAGATCACCCCCCAGGTCACCCCAAAGCCCCCAATCACAGTGTCACTGATTGCAGTGATCATTTATTTTACTGATCACTGCATTTAGTGTCATCTGTGATTGTAAAAAGTTGCAGGGCAGTTAGGATTAGGCCCCTTTAGGTCCAGGGTAGCCCCCTAACCCCCCCTAATAAAGGTTTAACCCCTTGATCACCCCCCAGGTAACCCTTTCACCCCCTAACTTCAGCGTCACTAAGCGATTGTTTTTCCGATCGCTGTATTCGTGTCGCTGGTGTTTTAGGCAGTTATTTTTTTTTAGGTTCGCCGCAGGTTTTTATTAGTGTCAGGTACCCCCATGTATTATTTTAACCCCCTGATTGCCCCTAGAGTTAACCCTTTCACCAGTGATCGCCGTATAAGCGTCACTGGTGTCACTGGTTAGCCAGTAAGTTATTTAGTTATTTAGGTTACCCGTCAGGTTTTTATATAGTGTCAGGTACCCCCATATTTAACCTAATAAAGATTTTAACCCCCTGATTGCCCCTAGTTAACCCTTTCACCAGTGATCACCATATAAAGGTTACGGGTGACGCTGGTTGATTAGTTTGCTTTTTATAGCATCAGGGCACCCGCCGTATATAACCCAATAAAGGTTTAACCCCCCTGATCGCCCGGCGGGTGAGATCAATTAGGTTTTAGCGCCAGAGAGGGTCTGCGTCGCCCCAGGCAGTGTTAGGTTAGTGACAGTAACGCTAACACCCACGCGCAAAGCATACACCCCCCTTAGTGGTATAGTATCTGATCAGATCTGATCAGATCTATACTAGCATCCCCAGCGGTTTAGGGTTCCCAAAAACGCAGTGTTAGCGGGATCAGCCCAGATACCTGCTAGCGCCTGCGTTTAGCCCCTCCGCCCAGCCCAGCCCAGCCCACCCAAGTGCAGTATCGATCGATCACTGTCACTTACCAAACACAACACACATAACTGCAGCGTTCGCAGTGCTTGGTTTTTGGGGCCCTGTACGCGGCTAGGCTCCCAAAAAGTCCCACACATGTGGTATCCCCGTACTCAGGAAAAGCAGCAGAATGTATTTTGGGGTGCAATTCCACATATAACCATGGCATGTGTGAGCAATATATCATTTAGTGACAACTTTTTGTACATTTTTTTTTTCTTTTTGTCATTATTCAATCATTTGGGACAAAAAAAAAAATATTCAATGGGGTCAACATGCCTCTCAGCAAATAGCTTGGGGTGTCTACTTTCCAAAATGGGGTCATTTGGGGGGGTTTTGTGCCATCTTGGCATTTTATGGCCTTCAAAACTGTGATAGGTAGTGAGGAGTGAAATCAAAAATTTATGCCCTTAGAAACCTTGAAGGCGGTGCTTGGTTTTTGGGGTCCCGTACGCGGCTAGGCTCCCAATAAGTCCCACACATGTGGTATCCCCTTACTCAGGAGAGGCAGCAGAATGTATTTTGGGGTGTAATTTCACATATGCCCATGGCATGTGTGAGCAATATATCATTTAGTGACAACTTTGTGCAAAAAAAAAAAAGTTTGTCATATTCCCGCAACTTGTGGCAAAATATAAAATATTCCATGGACTGAACATGCCTCTCAGTAAATAGCTTGGGGTGTCTACTTTCCAAAATGGGGTCATTTGGGGGGGTTTTGTGCTATTTTGGCATTTTATGGCCTTCGAAACTGTGATAGGTAGTGAGGAGTGAAATCAAAAATTTGCGCCCTTAGAAATCCTGAAGGCGGTGCTTGGTTTCCGGGGTCCCGTACGTGGCTAGGCTCCTAAAAAGTCCCACACATGTGGTATCCCAGTACTCAGGAGAAGCAGCAGAATGTATTTTGGGGTGCAATTCCACATATAACCATGGCATGTGTGAGCAATATATCATTTAGTGACAACTTTTTGTAATTTTTTTTTTTTTGTCATTATTCAATCACTTGGGACAAAAAAAAAAAATATTCAATGGGCTCAACATGCCTCTCAGCAATTTCCCTGGGGTGTCTACTTTCCAAAATGGGGTCATTTGGGGGGGTTTTGTACTGCCCTGCCATTTTAGCACCTCAAGAAATGAGATAGGCAGTCATAAATTTAAAGCTGTGTAAATTTCAGAAAATGTACCCTAGTTTGTAAACGCTATAACTTTTGCGCAAACCAATAAATATACGCTTATTGTCATTTTTTTTACTAAAGACATGTGGCTGAATACATTTTGGCCTAAATGTATGACTAAAATTGAGTTTATTCGATTTTTCTTATAACAAAAAGTAGAAAATATCTTTTTTTTTCAAAATTTTCGTTCTTTTTCCATTTATATCGCAAAAAATAAAAATCGCAGAGGCAATCAAATACCATTAAAAGAAAGCTCTATTTGTGGGAAGAAAAGGACGCAAATTTCATTTGGGTACAACATTGCATGTCCGCACAATTTACAGTTAAAGCAGCGCAGTGCCGAATCCCAAAAACAGGCTTGGTCCTAATGGCCCGAAATGGTCCGGGGCTTAAGTGGTTAAGCTTATAGCTTGGTTACCATTCTGCCACCAACCTGTGCCTGGCAAATGGAGGTGTAACAATACACCAGTAAAATCATTCTTCTCCTCACTCTCCTCTTTATCATACTCTCTTAACCTGCCGTACAGGGTTCTTACGCTAGCTGCATTAAAAATTACATTTACATTTGTATGTAAATCAATTTTTTTAGGTTTCAATAGGACAATAAAGTGTTAAGACCCCTGTAAAAAAAGAAAATCTGTGTTCCATTTGAGGGATTTTCCTTCACTTCCACTACCAAAGACACAACAGGTAATGAGATGAAATCTCTTCAAAACAAGGTAAATTCCCTCTAATGCCGTGTACACATGATCGGTTTTACCGATGAAAACAGTCGGATGGACTTTTCTCATCGGACAAACCGATCGTGTATGGCCCCCATCGGTCTTTTTTCCATCAGTGAGAAAAAATAGAACATGTTTTAAATTTATCCGATGGGGAAAAAAAACGATAGCAAATTCCAATCGTCTGTGTGGAACTCCATCGGACAAAAAACCCACGCATGCTCAGAATCAAGTCAACGAATGCTCAGAAGCATTGAACTTCATTTTTCTCAGCTTGTCGGAGTATTTTACGTCACAGCGTTTGGGGCGGTCAGATTTTTGACTGATGGTGTGTAGGCAAGACTGATGGAAGTCAGCTTCATCGGATTTCCGATGGAAAAATCCATCGGATTAGAATCCATAGGAAATCCGATCATGTGTACAGGGCTTTAGGCTCCTTTTACACATGCAGATCAGTTCAGTCACATTTTTTTTGAAGAAAATTGGATGAAGTTTAAATCAGTTTTTCATCCATTTTTGCATGTTTTTTTTTACATCTGCCAGCTAGAGTCCTTAAAAGCGGAACTTTTCGGAACCCTCCCCCCCTCCGGTGTCACATTTGGCACCTTACAGGGGGGAGGGGGGAGCAGATACCTGTGTAATACAGGTATTTGCTCCCACTTCTGGACATAGATACCCGCGGGTGACTCGGGTATCTACACCACTTCCTTCGTCCCCCCGCTGTCTTCTGGGAGACACACAGGTCCCAGAAGACAGCAGGGACTAGTGAAATCACACAGCGCAAGTCGCGCAAGCGCAGTAGGGAACCAGGGAGTGAAGCCGCAAGGTTTCACTTCTTGATTCCCTTAATGAAGATGGCGGCGGCAGCATCCGAGAGCCAATCAACAGATCAGCTTCGGGTACCGACATCACGGGCGCCCTGGACAGGTAAGTGTCCATATTTTAAAAGTCAGCAGCTGCAGTATTTGTAGCTGCTGACTTCATAAAAAAAAATTGGCGGACCTCCACTTTAACCACTTGAGTCCTGGAGCCTTTTTTGTCATGCAAAAATGCACCATTTGTCCATTTACATCAGTTTTTTGTCCAATCCATTCTTTTAACGGAAGAAAAATAGAGTTCATCCATTTACATCCGTTTTTCCATAGAGATGCATTGATGTCCATTTTTCATCCGTCAACGGGTGAATGAAAAACAGACAAACGATCCACATGTGTGAAAGGGGCCTAAGGCTGGGTTCACTCTGGTACGACAAATGCTCCGAAATTGGGAGCTCATGTCACATGACGTGTGAAAATCAATGTTTCCCTTTGAGAGCCATCTTAACTGGCCCATGGAATATCATTGAAGTCAGATCAAAGTAGGATCCTTGTCCTAACCATCTGACTTGTGAAATCTGACATGGTGATTACATCAGCAGTAAAAGGAATTTATGTCACACTGGGATTGTTGTGATTGGTCAAAGCACAAGTCGTACTAGCACAAAGTCGGATCAAAGTAGTATCCTGTTTATTCAAGTCGGATAGATGTAGGACCAATGTAGGACTGATGTCGCAGAGCAAAGTAGGATGACAGTCGTATGACTGTCGTGTAGTTTTAGTGTGAACCCAGCCTTAGCCCAGGTTCACATTGGGCTGCAGGAATGAAGCTGTGTGAGTTCAGCTGAACTCACACAATTTCACTCCCGCTTGTCAGTCCTGATTTCGGCCGCGATTTCAGAGACATCTGTGCAGGTTTCTGCAAAAAGTAGTACAGAAACTACTTTTTAAAATCAGTACAGCGCCGCAAATGCGGCGTCGCACTGATTAGGAAGGTTCCATTGCCGGGAATTGCCAGCAAATGCCGCCGATTTGATATGCGATTTTACATGTCAAATCGCATGTCAAAATGCACCAGTGTGAACCAGGGCTCATGCTTGGTTCACACTGATATTACACAATAGTCATACGACTGTCATCCTACTTTGCTCTGCGACATCAATCCTTCATCGGTCCTACATCCATCCGACTTGAATGAACAGGATACTACTTTGATCCAACTTTGTGATAATCTGAATTGTCCTTTGACCAATCAAAACAATCCCAGTGTGACATAAATTCCCTTTACTGCTGCTGTAATCACCATGTTGGATGTCATAAGTCGGATGGTTAGGACAAGGATCCTACTTTGATCCGACTTCAGTGATATTCAATGGGCTGAAGTAGGATCAAAGTCGGACCAAAGTAGTGCAGGAAGCATTTTGAGGTTGGGTTCACACTGGTACGACAAACGCTCCGACATTGGGAGCTTACATCACATGATGTGTGAAAATGAATGTTTCTCTATGGAAGCAAGTCGGTCCGATTTTGAAAAGGCTCCCTGTACTACTTTGGTCCGACTTTGATCCTACTTCAGCCCACTGAATATCACTGAAGTCGGAACAAAGTCGGATCGCCATCTTGCCTGATTCGACTTTGGCATGCGACTTGTGCTCTGATGATCTTGAGGGAGAAATCCACACCAAATAAAAAAAAACGGCATGAGTTCCCCTCTAAGAGCATACCAGGTCCTTCGGTCTGGTATGGATTTTAAGGGGAACCACCTACGCTGAAAAAGTGGCGTGGGGGTCCCCCCAAAGTCCATACCAGAACCTTATCCAAGCACGCAGCCCGGCCGGTCAAGAAACAGGGTGGGGATGAGCGAGCGTCCCCCCCCTGAACCGTACCGGGCCGCATGCCGTCAACATGTGGGGTGGGTGCTTTGGGGCAGGGGGCCCTGTGCCCTCCCACCCCAAAGCACCTTGTCCCCATGTTGATGAGGACAAGGGCCTCTTCCCGACAACCCTGGCTGTTGGTTGTCGGGGTCTGCGGGCAGGGGGCTTATCAGAATCTGGGAACCCCCATTATTAAGGGGGCCCCAGATCCTGGCCCCCCACCCTATGTGAATGAGTATGGGGTACATTGTACCCCTACCCATTCACCTGGAAAAAAAGTGTCAAAAATAAAACACACTACACAGGTTTTTAAAGTATTTTATTAGGCAGCTCCGGGGTTCTCTTCCGACTTCTTCTTCTGCCCTCTCCAGCTTTTCTCTGCTCTCTCTCTCTCTCTCTGGTTCTTCTCTCTCTGTCTTCTGCCAGGTCTCCTCCGCTATCCTTTGCTCTTTTGCTTGCTCTTGCCCGGTCTTCTTCCACTTGCTTGTCTTCCGATGTTGACACAATGCTCTCTCCCGCTCTAATGCCCTGTGTGCCACTACTTATATTGGCATGGGGCGGGGTCACCGTGTGACGTCATACGAAAGTCCCGCGCCTTATGACATCACCACACAGGGCATGATGGGTGGTGATGTCATAAGGGGCGGGCTTCTGGTGACCCCGCCCCATGCCAATATAAGTAGTGGTGTGCTCATGGGAACCCATGCCATTTTTTTTTATTTGGCGTGGAGTTCTTCCTAAAGATTCATACCAGACACGGTGCCTGGTATAGTCAGGGATCGAAGTCGGATCCCTGTTCATTGAAGTCAGACGCATGTCGGACTTCAAGTCGCAGGGCAAAGTCTGATCCAAAGTAGTACGACTATTGTGTCGTACCAGTGTGAACCGGGCCTCCAAATCCGACCGACTTGTGTCGGACCAGTTAAGACGGCTCTCATAGGGAAACATTGATTTTCACACGTCATGCAACATGAGCTCCCAATGTCGGAGTGATTGTCGTACCAGTGTGAACCCGGCCATAGAAAAACAAAAATAAATAAAAAACAGATAGGTATACTAACTTTCCTTACAACATCTGACATTAAACAAAACAAAAAAAAACTAAACACATAACCACAATTATACTATTTTGTACATATATGCCTGGAAGTCAACTTTAAACCAGGAGATTAGGGACAGTACTTTTTTTTTGTTATCACAGAATTTCAATTGTTTAAGTATTATGGAGTCCACTAAAAAACAAAAAATATTCAATAATTCAGGATACTTGTCTACCAATTTATGATTTCTACATAGTGCTTGTGACATTGGCACTCCCAGCCTTCCCCTGCATGGAGATTTTCCATTTTACGGGACTATAATCTTAGTGCAATAGACTAAGAATGGTTGCCACTGGGATCTGTTAATTCCCATGTTTCACACACAACAATATGCAGCAAATGCAGTAAATATTTATGTTAAAACACATGTGTTTTAACATAAATATTTACTGCATTTGCTGCAATAATTCTGACCTTTAGTAAATGTCTGTGACACTTGTTGCCACACATACAAGAAAGTAGTAGAGTTTAAAATATAAAAGCGCTCTTCAGAGAGACGTTTCTTTACCTTACTGTAGAATTTAAAAATGAGCCGATTATTTTTTTATATATTTTAAATAAAGGAAATAAAATGTTTTACAGAAAATATATTATAAAAACAGACAATAACAACTGTAAAATAAATGGGATAAACAGAAAAAAGTACCATCCAACAACCAATGCAGTATCAAATCAAATAACAATAACATTTGAAAAAGACAAAACATTATATACATTTTATAATAAATATTTTATGACATTTATTGTGACCAGTTTGTCTGCTGTATAATAAGCCTAGGTATGTCTGGTATCAAATAATCATGACTTAATACATTCAGACACTTGTTATGACTGTAACTTTACCATATTAGGATTTACAGAATATTATAATATTGAGGCCAGACTTAAAGGGGTATATTTACTAAAACAGCTTTTCAGGTTTTATGGCCAAAGCTTAATTGAACAAGCTGAAGTTAGAAGTTGATTGGTTAGGTTACTATTCACAGCTGCACCAGATTCTGTGTGCTCCAGTTTTAGTAAATCTTTGATGGAAGCAAAAGACATTTTTAAAGCACTCAAATAATTAGATGAAAATTGAAAGTGGCTATAGATGAGGTAACTGAGAGAAAAGCACATTGGAATGGCTGGGGCAGACATTACATTACAAAAAGCTTCTTTTTATTATGAAAAATTAATGCTGATTTCTGGAAAACAGGAGTGCTGACAGATGTCAAACATGATGCTAGGCATTTATCAAGGTGCATGTGTTATATGGCTGTTTAATGTTCAGATAGAAATTCTAGGGTACACTTCCAGTTTTTACTGGGTATTTAGGATGGCTAATTAGCAATTTACCGATTCTATTAACAGGTTTTTCAGATCATCATGAGCTTAGTTGGATTTATGCTTATTTTCCTCAGCTTAATCTGTTGGAGCTAGTTGTACTCCAGAGTGGAGGTGCTATATGAAATGTGTCAGTTCTCTGCCTGGCCCTATAAGATTTAAATCTGATAGTTTGTAGTAGACTTGCAAATGTTGGAGAGATTTACTTATTTAATGTGTGGTTCATCAAACCTCATTCTCATAGTGCTGCTTGGGTTTTCCCTTGAATGAAGGTTGGTTAAAATCTGCACTTCTCTCCTTAGCGCCAACTGTACGCACATATCCGGCCTTGGCTTTAAGCGGTTATACCGGGGTTATGCTTGCAGCTGCAGGCATCACCCCGGTACTGTTTTTTAGAGCAGGCAGTCAGCTCTTCAGGGATGCTTGGCTGTTATCCAGAAGGTGCGGGAGGTGACGACCCCCATCCCGCCACCTTCTGCCACTCTTCCCAGGCCTCCCGTCCCACCGGGAGACCCGATACATGATCTGGCACTTCTGCCAGCTAGAGTGAGAGTAGAAGGAAGCCAGCAATGGCTTTGTTCCAGTCTGCTTTGTGTAAACACGGAACAACGTCACAACTTCACTTCCGGTTTACTCGGCTGCCAATGGTGCAGTTTAAAAAAAAAATTACAGTATTCAGAATCATTATTTTTCATGATCTGAATACTTTGAAGTGCAAAGGAGGGATTTGGGGTCTTTTAGATCTCCGATTTCTCCATAAAGAGTCCCTGTCACCACCTACTGTATTACTGACACAATGGATGTTTACATTCCTTGTGACAGCAATAAAAGTGATCAAATTTTAAAAAATAAAAACAAATAAAATAAATAAGAAACATTTTTTAAAGCGCCCCCGTCCCAGCAAACTTGCGCAGCAAAGAAAATGCATACATAAGTCACGCCCGCATATGTAAACGGTGTTCAAATCACACATGTGAAGTATCACCGCGATCGTCAGGGCCAGAGCAATAATTCTAGCACTATAACTTTCACACACATGCCAATAAGTATAGACTTATTGAGATTTTCTAAAGTCAAAAACATGTAACAGAATACATTTTGGCCAAAATTTATAAATTTTATTTTTTATATATTTTTGGGATATATTTTATAGCAGAAAGTTCAAAATATAAAAAAAGTTGGTCTTTTTCCATTTATATTTAAAAATAATAATAATTCTGTGGTGATCAAATACCACCAAAATATTTGTGTGGAAAAAATATATAAATATATATTAATTTAGTTTTGATACAGCGTTGCATGACTACACCACAACCACATGCATTGCATGCAGTTCTAGGGCAGTTGCAGGATGGGCACATTCACTTGAGAGAGTCACATTCAGTGGGTGGTACCGCCTGCCAAAGGTGACAGGGGGCAATATTCTTGCTAGAACATAAAGCACAGCATCCCAGCCATTTATCCTTTAGGCTCTGTTCACATTAGTGCAACTCCAATGCAATTTTTAGACTGTGGAGTGTGACTGTCATGTGACTTTACAATCTCTGACACTCAAGTAGCAAGAAAGTCACATCAAAGTAGTGCAGGGACATTTTTTAAGTCACTGTGACTTTAAGGTGATTTAAAAAAACAAAAACAAAAGAAAAAAACATGTTATACAGTACTTACCTCCTCTGTGCAGTTGGTTTTGCACAGAGCAGCCAGGATCCTCCTCTTCTCTGGTCCCTCCCTCCTATCAAGTGCCCCTACAGTCAGAAAATTCCTATGAGGGCACTGGAGCCAAGTCACAGCTCAGTGTGTCCATTCAGACACAGAGCCCTGACCCGGCTTGCCCCCTCTCTCCCCTGATTGGCTGACTGACTTTGAATGACAGCCGTGGGAACCAATGGCGCTGTTGCTGTGTCCCAGCCAATCAGGAGGAGTGTCCCAGACGTCTTAGACATTCGTGGATATCACTGGAGAGAGATGGGCTCAGGTAAGTATTAGGGGGTACAGGGGTGTCTGCTACACACAGAGGCTTTTTATTTTAATGCATAGGATGCATAAAGATAAAAAAACTACCTTTACAACTCTTTTAAGTCGCATAGATTGGAACGGGTGCCATTGAAAGCAATGAGCTGTGACTTTATGCGTCCAAAGTCGCATAACAAGTCACTGGTCCAAGCTGTGAGTATTCAGTGTCTGTGTGTCAGCCTAGAAAGAGACATGCTGGGCTGTTGAACTGGTATTCTGAGACTGTCAGTGCCATAGGAGCCTGTTTGCAAACTGATGGTTTTCCTCAAAAAAGGATGTTACCTGGAACAGGGGCTTTCTTTATGTCACAGACTAAGTAAGGCTCAGTTGATCAGAAGCTTTGGTTTTTAATTTATCCTATTGATTTTTCTGCTAGATGTCTGTGTAATATTTTAATTACATTGTGCTGGAATAAACAGCTTGTTCTGTTTAAAAGAGGTCTATGGTCAAATCATGCACTTTCATTTTATAGAATCAGCATTGTATTAGTAAAACAAACAATAATTATTTTAAAAATCCAATATAGCTTACTTGAAAAAAATAGCTGCTTTCGATGCTGTAAGTTGTGCCTGTCTTCTGGCCATGTCTTTCCTTTCCATAACTTCCTCTATTCCTTGCATAATTTGCAGCTTATCCTTTAGTTTATGTTTAATCATCAAGACTAAGAACTACACATTCCAGCCTGCAAGTGTTGATTCCTGCACTGACTTTGCTTCCTGAAACTCCTCCTCTTTGCACCTCTGTAGCTCAGAAGGCAAGCTCTGTGAATTTTGTGACACAGCAGTGCCTACTCACAGGGCTTAGTGATCATGTGTCACATTTCAAGGAAGAATATGTAGGGAGCTAATCACAAAGTAAGCTTACAAACCTCAAGATTGTTCAGATTAATAGGAGTTTTGACCACAGATATACTTCAAGAAATGTATTTTTTTTTACCTCTACTTTGAGGCTCAACCCCTGAAAAACAACCCAACACCATAACCCCCCTCCACCAAGTGATTTGGACCAGTGCACAAAGCAAGGTCCATAAAGACCTGGATGAGCGAGTTTGGGGTGGAAGAACTTAACTGGCCTGCACAGTGTCCTGACCTCAACCCGATAGAACACCTTTGGGATGAATTAGAGCAGTGACAGCAAGCCAGGCCTTCTTGTCCACATTAGTGCTTGACCTTACAAATGCACTTCTGAAAGAATGGTCAAACATTCCCATAGACATACTCCTAAACCTTGTGGACAGCCTTCCACAACTTGAGTTGATAGGTGCAAAGGGTGGTCCAACTCAATATTGAACCGTACAGACGAAGACTGGGATGCCATTAAATGCATTCATGTGCGCGTAAAGGCAAGCGCCCCAATACTTTTGGTAATAAAATGTATATATATATATAAATATATATATATATATATATATATATATATATAAAGCAGTGGTTGTTCCTCACATAGATAATTTCCTGGGTGCTCACTACTTTTAAATAAGCATACAAAGTCCACTTGGATAGGGCACTAGAGGTCTTTCACAGGAGAATCAGGAATCACATAGCTTTTATTCTGTTTCTGTAATAACTCTTCTTTTTCCCGAAATGTTGGTAATTAAAGTTATATGATTCTAGATTCTCCTGTGGGAGACCTGTGAGTGACCTATCCAAGTGGGCTTTATGTATATATTTACAGTATATATACTTTTAGGGAATCTTTTCAAAATTAATTAACCTAAACTGTCATACGTAAACAATTCCTGTAATAATAATTGTATATTAATTACACTTGTAGATTGTATCATGTGAATCATGGTCAAACATGTCTATTGAGTATAAATTTTGTTTAGTATAAAAACCAATTTATTTGCAGAACGAAAGAGATAATTCAGCCTGGTTGCAATAATGGAATGTCAGAAGGTATTTCTGATAAAAGGATTATAAAAAGGCAAGGTCACTTTGAAGCATAGTAAGCTATGTGCTGATGACACATATTTCGAAGTAGGATATATATTGTTCAATAATACGCTGCTGGAAAGATCATGCTATCTGTTTTATTAGCTCACGAGAACTGAAAGCTTTGACATTGGACTAACTATGGTGGAGTCCTATCAGTATTATATCTTAGAAAGAATTCTTATAACTTGACTTTTAATAGCCTTGACATGTTTACAACAAGCCAATAGTAATGAATGTCCTAGTTCACTGATCATTACAATTTATATTGATCTAACCTATATTTTTATTTTATGTTTATTTGGTTTGGGCTGATATAGCTTTTTTTCCTTGCAGCATATTTGAGTTTAATCACTTATTTTTATTTAATAAAGCCCAAGTTCAGTTTTTTTTTTGGGGGGGGGGGTTTGAACAGAATAAAGTAGGGATAGAACCCCTAATAGTTTTTTCACTACACTTTGTGACCCCCGTGGAGATATTTCCTGGTCAGAACACACAAGTAATGAAAGATATGCTTGACACAGGACAGGAAGACACAGTCTAGAGATGGACAGGTTTTGAGGTAAAATCCTAACAGGGACAAATACAGCAATCAAAAGTTGACAGAAATATTGACTTTTTACAAAGCCATCTAAAAAAACACATTTTGGCCAAAGTTGGGCTTTAATTTATTATCACCCTTTGTATGGCTTTCTGATAAAAATGTTTTTACATTACCCTAAAGAAGCTTACAATCAAATGTCACTGCCAGTTATATAATAACAGGGACAATTTGGTAGGAGGCCAATTAACTGGTTCCTAACCTTGGTCTAATCCTTAAAGGATAAGTTTACCTTTTCGGGCAGAACTTCACTTTTCATAAGAAGTAGAAGCCTTTTGTAATTAAATTTCTGCCTCAGCCATCCCAAAGTGCTTATCTCTTATTTATCTCATCTTTTTTTTTATTTATTTATTTTTTATTGGAAATTATTCAACATGTAATTACATACACCCACATTGGTGTGGAAAAAAGTTTTCATACAAAAATAACTTTACATATTTCCTTACTTTCCTTTTTCCCTATTACCCTCCCTATCTTCTCCCCCCCTCCCTTCCCTCCCCTCCCAATCTGTCCCCTTCCTGTCCTATTCCTCTTCTTTTCCTGTCATTCCCTGAACATATTTATCTGACAGTTTAAATATTCTCCATTTTTCCCATGTTGTTCTGTAATTTTCCCCTTTTCCCTGCTCTCCCTGGCTCAGATATTCCATTTCCGAGATATACTCTACCTGCTGTATCCATTCTTTAATAGTCTGTTTTTTTGTAGATATCTAATTTCTTGGAATTAACCCCTTTGCCGCGTTAAGTAATGGTGGGACTAATGTTTTCTGGTATTGCTTTTTTGTTTTATTTGTACCGTGAAATAGGTATATCCAGGCGTTTTGTATTATTTTTTCCCCCGTGACTACTTCTATGTGATCCAGGATCTCTGTCCAGTACTCCTCTATTATTGGGCATTCCCACCACATATGCATCGTTGTTCCCACTTACTTACAACCCCTCACGCAAAGTGGGGAGTTGTTAGGGTGTATTTTATTCATTCTTTCTGGCGTCAAGTGCCAGCATACCATGCTCTTATAGTTTGCTTCTATTGTGGTTACATCCGATGCATAGCTATATACTGCCTCAATAATTTGCTTCTCGTCTATTTCTCTACCCAGATCTTGTCCCCATTTTTCTATAAAGGGTAGTGGTCCTTCTGTTTCTAGTTCTGTTAGTATTTTATACACCTGTGAGATGCCATGTCTCAAAGGCTTTTTTCTACATATCTTTTCCAGTGGAGTTCATTTCTAATTGGTTGTGGGATAGTGCTTACTAGGTGCGTTAATTGGATGTATTCCCAATCGCTCAGCTGACTCCATCCCTGACTCGTGATTAAATCTTGTTTTGTTTTTATTTTACCTAATGTAATTATGTCTTTTAGTTGTGCCTTTCCCATTAGTTTTCCTAATCGTGTCCCGTTACCTGGTGTAAAAAACCTTGTGCCTGCTAACGAAATGAATGGAGAATTATATTTCCATTTTTCGTATCGGTGCAATGTGTCCCAAGTTTTAAATACCTTCCTTGTTATATTATGTGTATCTGTACCTAATGCTCTGAATTTTGGTGGTATCCATATATTATTTTGTAAATGTGTCGTACTTAGCGTGTTTTCTATTTGTGCCCACTTCTTTTTTGTTTGTGGATTTGCCCATTCTACTAGTCTGGCTAAGATTATTGCTTTATGGTATTTTTTTTATATCCGGTAAAGCCATGCCCCCATTTTTTTTCCGCGGGTTTATAATGTATATTTTATTCTGGCCTTTTTGCCCTGCCATATGTATTTCAAAATCATAGATTTAATCGCCTTAAAGAATGGTTGGGGTATATCTATTGGAAGCATCTGCAACCTGTATGTTACTTTCGGGAGGATCATCATTTTTAAAATGTTGATCCTTCCTGTACATCCGACGGGTCTCCTTGAAATATCTTTTAATTCTGCTTTGATTTCATTTAATAATGGAATAAAATTAGCAGGGTACAATTCTTCTAGTGTTGTAGTTATTTTAATACCTAAGTATGTTAAAGTTTTTGTCTCCCAAGTGAACGGAAATTCTTTCTGTAATAGTTTTTCTTCCTTTTTATCTATTCCTAAGTTCAGGATTACTGTCTTTACTGGGTTGATCTTAAAATTTGCGAGTTCCCCGTATTTTTTTATTTCCTTTACTACATTGGGGAGAGACAATCTTGGTTTCGTCAAATATAAAAGTATGCAATTAAATTTCTGCCTCAGCCATCCCAAAGTGCTTATCTCTTATTTATCTCATCTATAGCAGCTTTATGTTCATCTGCTTATTTAAGGTTTTTTAAATTTTTGTTTCTTCCATCACTTCCTGTAGATCATGTGACAGGAAGCTTTGAATCAGGGCATTGCATTGGCTTTCTGCATCACAGAAGAGGGTGCGGTGGGGCATGTTCACCATTCTGAACCACACCTACCTCAATACTATACTACATTCCACCCATTTTCTGTACAATCTGATTGTACCATCTCCTTTATATCTACCATCAGCTATGTAGTGCAAGGGCCTTCCTAATTTGATACAAATTGAATAGATTGTTCAGGTGGGTCCTCCTATTATTTAGTTTTGGTAAATCTAAAGGGCAATAAGTACAATACGATTAGATACTGTAGTGTAATCTTTGGGTAGCTTCATACCTGTACATAGGAGGGGAGTGGATGGAGACACTCAGCTGTCAGGCCCTGTTCACATCTCCCTGTAGCGAGAACTCACATTCCTGCATGCATTTTTTTTGGGGCGATTTGGAGCATTTTTTCTCGTCACTCATAGGACAGCCAGTTCACTAAAATGGGCTACCCTACACCCAATAATCTCCCCAAATAAACTCCAGAACCTTTTTTTAAAGTGGAGCGTGATGCATTTTTTATTGTGCTTTTTTTATGTGCTTGCAGCAAATTTTCTTTGCAGTTTGCCATGCATTCGGAAATGCTCAGATGTGAATGGAGCCTCATTGTATGTAGTGCAATATTTTTTGACTCTTGTCCCATAGACTTTGACGGTGTTCACGTGTTCGAACAAATGTTTTGCCTGTTCGCAAGTTCTGGTGCGAACCGAACCGGGGGGTGTTCAGCTCATCCTTAATTACTAAGAGTTAGAGGCCTACAATATAAAATGCCAAATTTCTATGCAAAACAATTGTACCACTTTGAGAGACAAAAATCTGACATAATCATACCACCAGGGTGGTTAAGGGGTCACCGTACTAGGACTGAACCCTGCCAGTTTTATTGGCAGAGCTCTCCTAGAAGAGGCATCATGCCAGCTCCAGCCCACTAAAGAAGCTCAGATTCCTCTTGTGTTGAAATATCTTCTGCAAGATCCTACCAAATGCACAGGGAACAAATCAGTTGACAATAAGCTGCTATGCAATAATGTGGCTCTGATCAGTTAAATAATCACATGAGATTATGTGAATATATTATAACATGACACAGAGCTGCTATTTCACAATGTAGCACTCAGCTGCTATACAATAAAACTTTTATATGACAATATGACACTTTGGGCTGATATGTAATATTGTGGAACAGAGCCAGTATGCAATAATGCGATATTGAGCTTGCATATAATAATCCACTCAGATGGTATAAAATAATATTGTATTCTGGGCTGATATAAACGAATGTGACATTCTGAGCTGGAATACAATAATACAGCACTGATGTGGCACTGTGACCTTGTACATATCAATGTGGCCCTCTCAGCTGGTGTAAAAAAAATTGTGTACTTAATGGGGTCGATTTAGTAAAAGTAAATAGGTTGTTCATTTTGCAAATGCAGTTGAACTCCATAAGGAATTTATCCCCCTTGCTTAGTGAAGCTCTGCTTACTTCCATTATCCAACTGTGTGCAAGTAAAAGTGCGTTTTTGTATTTATTTATATATTTATTTATTTTCCTGCAAGTGATTGGGTTTTCAAAGTTTCACCACATTCTCTAATTCAAATTCCCCTGCAGCTGTTTATTTGCCTTTAGTAAATCAACCCCATTGTGAATCGTACCCTGTTCACAAACATTTCAAAAACACCCTTTTTTTGCAGCAACACACTAAGGCTGGCCATACATTATACAACTTTCTTGTCAATATTGTTTTGCATTGTAATAAGAGTTAAGCTGTGGGCGATAGCCATTTGGCTGACTCATCACACATGCTTACCCGTGACTGTTTTTGGATTGTAACTCTCTATATATTGTTCCGTGTATTCTGTGTTAAAATACCAATAAATATATTTTAAACCCTAAATTCCAACCATTGTAAAAATAACAGGCCCTGTCTGTTTTTACGCAGAACTTATTTTCAATTGTACAGACACCAAACAAAAGAAAGAAAAGTTTGTTTTACATTTCCTGAACAATAAGATCATTTTTCCTTTCTCAACATCCCTGAACCCCAGTACCCCTAAGGTTCCCTTGTTGGAATAACCACAAATGATTAGAGCTAGACTGAAAGAGAAAATATAGTAAGAAAAAGTATATTTGAATCTGCAAATGCTGGGTGTTGCCCCCTATAACCCTGCTGCCATGAGCACTGGCCCATGTGTGTCACTATGGTAAATACAGCCCTGGGTGTTTTCAGAGATTATTGTTAATAACCTTAGCCTTCCAAATATTTTACCTAGCTGCAGACCTATAATCTGAAATGTATTGCAATAATTTTTACAGTGTGTGTCTACCTCGACAGATGGTGTTTAGCATATGCAGATGTAACCTCTCTCATAAAATACCTTGCACTACATCTGTACAATTACAGCTACAAAATGTAGGCATAAAAAATACCTTGCAATTCGTACACCTGTTTGTTGACTTAAACAAAGTGAGTACATGTTCCAACAAAACTGCTGAGCAAATTAAATCTTGTCTTTTTATATACGCAGTCCCTAGAAGGGGATTTTCTTCTTAAATCTTAAAATGAATTCACACAATATCCTTAATGTCATTTCCAATCTTTGAGTTTAGTGTTTTTGTAAACGCTGTTGAAAGACAAAAAAGCTTCAAATCATTATGAAACTAAACATTAGCGGAGAAACCAATAAATATGTTGTTATAGATGCATTAAAACTCGGTAGGGCATAGCTTTAATTGTCATGAAAAACTTCTCATTAAGTGTTTGGCCTTGTGCCTCTCCGCATGCAGCAAGCACATTATAATGACCATCTAAAGCACTCCCTGTCGTCATCCTGGAGTTCGCATTCTATAACCCTGCTGTGAGCTCACTGTATAATATTAAGATTTTTGCAAACTTTGGAGTTTTTTAAATTGATATTGCTATGCAGTTTGAGTACAGCAATTATTTTGTTTTGTATACTTTTAAGAATGTTGAAAGAAACAGCTGACCTAATAAGCACTCAAAATCGCATTATGCGTTATAATTTTGTTTAAACTGTATAACCATGATGTTGATTATCATTTATCATGGCTAAATGAACTATAATAAGTTTGCATTTTTTAAACTGAATATTTTTAATCAACTAAAGACAGCAATGAAGGCATAGTCTGATTGCAATGATGTGCCTCTCTGGTTTATTTTTAAAGTATATGTAAAACCATTCACTAAACTATATTTAATGTATCAAAATGTTTAAATCTGTAGCTTTCATTGAATTATACCTGGTGATCCTGTCATGATGTTCCTTTTTCAGGCACTTCCTGTTATAGGGTGACAAGCTCTGTCCCTCTCTATTGGTTCTACCCCATTATCGGAGTGTCACAGGGATTCAGATGGAGATTACCATGGCTGTTTTACCACTCATTAGAATTGCATGGGTCACTCTGGTCATCAATAGACAGCAAAGCAGCTGCAAGAGATTAGCAGTATTGAGATGCAATAAGAGGCAAAAAAACACATGCTTTATTTAAATAGTGCTTTAAAAAAATAAATGGTATTTGGTTGGGTATTTACATCTACCAGTGGCAGCCCATCCATTAGGGGCACTGGGCACCACCCCCTCTCTCCTTTCCACCGGTGGACCGGGGGGGTCCCCCCCCCAAAAAAAAACATGAGCCGCCACTGACATCTACTATAGCATAAGGTATTCATATGTGATCGTTGACTTCCTCATATTCCTGCTGGAATAAATGTTTATTTAGCCATTGGATGAGAACTGTTAAATGGTGCATGTGGTGCCAGCCTATTTTTACTTTATCTTTAAAGAGCAGCAGAAATCTGACTGATGTGTCAGAGGTTGGCTCTCATTTGCAGCAATTGTTTTCTGTGCACACATAGTTTATGGATTGTTTAGCTCATGTAGCACTTTGACACTGTATATGAATACCTTAACAGGTCCATCAGAGCTGGATTTCAATTATGTACTTCCAGTGTTTTTAAAATGCTATTGCGCCCTTCTAATGACCACAGTTCTTTGCAGCCATAGAGCTTCGGTCACAGTCAGTAAATAGCATAGGGTGTGCACTACACATCCTTGTTTTTTTCCCTATTATTTTTTATTGCTTTAATAATAGAGACATGTGATGAGATAAGCAAAGGAGTGCCAGTCTCCTGCTTGAAATCTTCATTGCAGGAACAAATCTTACTCTAATGTTATTTTTGGATGGAAAACTTTTTTTTAATTAACACACACCTCATTAATTAAATTGGTGTAATCTCTTTCTGACTATAAATGCCTTCCCAAAAGAGTTGAAGCTGTAATAGCTGCAAAGGGTGGACCAACTTAATATTGAACCCTACGGACTAAGACTGGGATGCCATTAACCACTTAAGCCCCGGACCAATACGCAGCATAAAGGCCCCTTTTTGAGATTCGGTACTGCGTTGCTTTAACTGACAATTGCGCGGTCATGCAACGTGGCTCCCAAACAAAATTGATGTCCTTTTTTTCCCACAAATAGAGATTTATTTTGGTGGTATTTGATCACCTCTGTGGTTTTTATTTTTTGCGCTATAAACAAAAATAGAGCGACAATGTTGAAAAAAATGCAATATTTTTAACTTTTTGCTATAATAAATATCCCCAAAAAATATATAATTTTTTTTTCCTCAGTTTAGGCCGATACATATTCTTCTACATATTTTTGGTAAAAAAAATAGCAATCAGTGTTTATTGATTGGTTTGCGCAAAAATTATAGCATTTACAAAATAGGGGATAGTTTTATGGCATTTTTATTATTTTTTTTTTTTTTACTAGTAATGGCGGAGATCAGCGATTTTTTTCATGACTGCGACATTATGGCGGACACATCGGACACTTTTGACACATTTTTGGAACCATTGTGATTTTTACAGTGATCAGTGCAATAAAAATGACACTGGCAGTGAAGGGGTTAACCACTAGGGGTGCTGAGATCGGTGACAGTGTCAGTAGGCGAGCGGGGAGATGTTGTGTTTACACTAACATCTCCCCGCTCCATCCCTCCATGAGACGATCGCGGGGATCCCTGCGGTGATCGAGTCTGCGGGACCCGTGGGATGACTGCAGGGTCGCAAGTGCGTCACCCGCGGCGTGCACGCGACCACACGGCAGGCAGTTAAAGGGGACGTACAGGTATGTGATTGTGCCTGTACGTGCCATTCTACCGACGTATATATGCCGTGAGCGGTCCTTAAGTGGTTAAAGGCAGGCGTCCAAATACTTTTGACAATATAGTATATTATAACCTACACAGCATATAGATATTTTATACTTATAACACTCGGCGGTCTATTTCTAAAACATTTGCTGCATAAATGTCAGAAACATTCATGCACGCTGAACTAAATTTTACTGTAGGTTTTTAAATAGATTAACTCCTGCATCATCTGTTCCATCCAGTGGCCAAAATTTTGAATTTTCTAAAATTCCTCAACTAGAAAATATACCACATTTTGACCATTAGATGAAGCTAGTAATAGAGGAATTCATTTATTTAAAAACAAATACATTTAGTTCAGTTTGCCTGAATGTTTCTGACATTCATGCAATGAATGTTTCTGACATTCATGCAATGAATGTTTTATAAATAGACCCCTAATCTAACATGTTATTGTTATTATTATTATTTTACAATCTCATGACCCAGCTAACAGTAAAAGTTTACCAATATCCACCTATGTAAGATACAGAGCTTGAGAAATAACCCTATAATATATTTATTGTATAGCTTGCTAACTTATTACCCCTTCATGATGGATGGTAAAACAAATTCTAATGCCTAAACACAGTTTTGCAACTTTGACATGTTTGTGTTAGTAAAACCGTACATATCATTGCAACTACTTAGCGTATCAAGGCTATTTATAACTTTACATTTTTTTCCGGGATAAACTGGGCTTTCTTTTGGTGGTAAATAGTTTTGGATATCTCCTGATTTTTTTAATATCAAAGAAAAACAAGCAAAAAAAAAAAATGTAGCGGTAAATGTCTTGCTATTATCATAACCTACTGCTAAAGAATAATCCAAAATAAATTATCCTGCTCCTGATTACCACAGAATTACTATTGTTGTTTTCACCAATAGCAGGGCCCAGAAACAATGGTGTGCATTTTTTTTTATCCTAACTAAAACACACTGATACTCATTTTTAATTATTTTTTTTTTTTTTACAATTCTACCTAAAATACACTGACCCTGACCTTTGATCCTAACCTTGACCCCAACCCTAACCCTGATCTAGCTATTTTCTTTATTTTGTTATTATTTTTTTAACACACACTTCTTTGTTTACACTTTTCTCCTCTAGCAAGCACATAGGGATACAATGTATCTTTTTCTTCATTCAAGAGAAAAACAAACAAACACAGGGACGTTCTTTGCAGTGACTGATCACTTCTAGCCAATCAGAGGCTATTATAGCGATCAGGTGATCAATTACTGGGCCATCTCATTCCCTGATTAGTATAGGACCCAGGGCTCCTAGTGCACTCCCTAGCACAAACACGAGTATGCGCATATACAGTATGTGACCCCACAAGATTAAGGTCCACTTCTGTGAGGTGTGTACACTCAACAGGAAGGAGTTATTCACAGATTTTTAAAAAGAATGAAGCCACCATATGGTTCACTCAGTAAATGATCAGTATAACTTATCTTATACCTTTTTCGAAGCTCCTTTTACATTAAAAAATGACTTCAATGAACAATGTACAGAGTACAATAAATCAGAGTAACCAAAAGAATTCGGCATTTACTAATATGACTTTGATATCTAATGACTTTTATAAATGACGATATCATCATTGCACTATTGTGTTTTTTTTTTTTACTTTCCTACTATTACCTATGAGACAGTGCAATGTTCGTATTTTCTTTTTGCATGTTTGTCTGTCAACAGAGATGAATACAGAGGCCCATGAACATTTCCATCCCACAAGATACTCCAGTCTCCTGAGGTTTCACAGTGTCTATGTTGTGATCATTTCTGAAGCCTTCGCAGTGAGACTGTCGCACAATGTGAAATTGTTTAAATTATTTATAACTTTCAACAATCTTGTCTCATATATGACCACTGTAAACCTATAGGAGTAATATCTTTTGCACAGTAAGACTTTTCTTCAGAAAATACATTATGATAAAATTTATATCTATTTTTCTTCAGGTGCAATAGCTATTTTAAAATATTTTAAAATATATAGTGAGGTTTTTTTTATAAAACTGGCAAATACCCATGGTATCAACGAGAACTTAATTGATTTCCTTCTAATTAGTAAAAGCAAAGGGATCTGGAATATTAATGCTAACATTCAATGCAACTGTCCAAAAGGGACTCAGTACAAGAAAAAAAAAGCTGAATATTACCCTAATGATTGTGCTCCTTGTTATCACTGAGAGGATTAAAACTGTAAAAAACAAACGTAAAGCTTTCTATTCAGCATGATGGTATTCTCATTAGTAATGTCCATCTTCCGTGAAAGGTCCTCGTAAACTCCATAATGAACACTATGTTAAAAATGTTTCAAGTTTAAAGAGTCACACATGAATTGGTGCAAACATATATACTATGGGGATAGAGGAGAAAGTGGTCATGATTAAAATGAAGTAAATGTGATTAGTGACATTCTCTGGCTTGCAGCATTTTTATTTTCCGTAGGAGTAAATCTGTGTAATAACCTATTGTGTTAAAGCACTTTGTTAGCTGTGATTCTGTCTGGCAAAGACACATTAAATAGAACATTTTAAGCGTGTTTTATCCATTGTTTATTTACAAGTACTTGATAAATCTTATTTGGAGCAGCAAATTTGCTTCCTATACATATCTACATTTTTAGTAGAAAGGGTTTGACCGATTTGATAAGCCTTTTTTTGAATCATGACCCTATTAGAAAGCAATTTGGGCATGACTACAAGAGTCTCCACCTCTATTGATTATGAACATGTCAAGGGGCATTCCTTCTTTGTCCATGCTGTCTCCTATGATAGTGCTCCTATTGATTAAGTGGTGAAGTTTTCTTGCTACGAATAAACAGTTACCTATTTTACAGTTAAAATTAGTCAATGTTTTCTTGCTGCAGATTCATTTCAATCAGCGTGAGAGGGGAGCCATGAGCAATGTTCCTGACCTTGACAAGCTGGTGTTATCATGATCAAGTCCTGTGCATTGATTTCAACCAGTGGCCAGCAGCTTTGTATAATCAAAAAGAGGGAGGGTATTTTTAGAACTATCGTAAAAGGTAAGTGCACTTACATTTTATATTTTAAATATGATAACATAAATGTGGATGTGTAAGCATCAGTGCATTACAGTAGCCATGCATAGGTCACGTATTAGCATTTAAAGACTTGACAGGTTCATATGTTAGTTTTACTAGTATAATTTGAAGAGGTTGGAACATTTCTATGTCAGATGAACAAGTTAGTCATTCTGCAGCCACTTTTAATAGCACTTTTATGGAAAACCTTTCCTGGGAGCAATAAAGAATCTTCCATTACTAACTTCCTACTGAAAATACTAACTGACTGGCTGTCATTGGCTTCACAATGTTCACATATTCTAACATAACTAGAACAAGTGTGCATATCAGAAATGTCACAGTGAAAGAATTATAATTTGCATATTGCATAGTTCCAAGTCAGGGAATCTGAATGTACTGAACTGACTAGATCTTTAAAGCTTCCTCTGCACGGTGGGAAGATCCTAAACATTTTTTACACCTTTGCAGCTGAATAGCACATAGAGCTAGAAGACTTACAACATATACATTTGGAGATTAAGACCTGGTTCACACCTATACAGGTAGCAGTTTGCATATTCCAGGTACATTTTGCGTTTTTCAATTCACATTTTTGATCAATTAAAGTCTATGGATCCAAAATCCAGAAAAAAGTCCCTGGTCCTTTCCATAATTTGCACAGATGTGAACTACATCTATAGGAAACCATGTTAAATGGACTGAAGTGTGTTTCTGCAAAACTGAAAACACACAAAAAAATGCATAGGTGTGAACCAGGCCTTAAATAAATGCAAAACAACTGTATATTTATTTATTCAAGGTACTTATATAGCGCTGTCAGTTTACGCAGCACGTTACATATACCGTGTTTAGCATAAATGAGTACATCCCAACAGATTTGTCAGAAAACCTTTACTTTCCTTTCAGAATCAACATTTTCTATGGGACACTAGACTACAAAATACTCCCACAAATGAGGGCCATTGATTGCAAACAAGATTTGTTAATTTGCACACACAAAAAAGTTTTTTTCTCAAACAAATTAATTCAAGACCATATTGCAAAAATCAATACACCCCAATGGAAGTCTTAGGAGAAATCTAAATTTTAGTAAAATAAAATCAAATTAATAAGAATTCAACTACAGGTGAGTCAAATTATTCATTAAACAGGTGTCCAGCAGACGTTTGATTATAAAATAGAATTACTTAACAAAGAAGGCTTCTTCCCATTGCATGCTGTCAGCAATGGCACCACCAAGAAGAGAAATGTCCCAAGGCCTGAGAAAGAAAATAATTTATTTATGCAAAAAAGGTGAAGGCTACAAGAAGATCAGCAAAGCTTTACTTATCAGTCAGAATGCTGTAGTAAAAGTGATACAACAATTTAACAAAGATAGAACTGCAACCATCTCACAGAGACGTCCAGGCCATCCACGATAGGTTAACACCTAGAAAGGAGGGTCTTCTGATGAGAAGGGTTGAAGAAAATCACCATGCAAGTTCACTGCAGTTAGCCAAAGAAGTAGAAAGCCAAACTAGAGTGATTGTTTCCTGTGACACAATACGGTGTACACTGCAGAGGAATGGCATGCATGGGTGTTGTCCATGAAGGAAGCCTCTCGTAAAGCCCATGCACAAAAAAGCCTGCCTAGAATTTGCCAGGGCCCATGCTGAAAAAGAAGAAAACTACTGGGACTCTGTACAGGCATACCCCACTTTTAAGTACACAATGGGGTTTATTTACTAAAGCTGGAAAGCGCAAAATCAGGCTCACTTATGCATATAAACCAACAAGATTCTAGGCCTGGCTTGTTCAATTAAGCCTGGTAATAAAACCTGGAAGATCGTTGGTTTATATGCAGAAGTGAGCCTGATTTTGCACTTTACAGCTTTAGTAAATAAACCCCATTATGTACTTAAAAGTGGGGTATGCCTGTACTCTGGAATGATGAGACCAAGATAAATGTTTTTGGAACTGATGGCTTTAAAAGTGTACTGCATCGCAAAGGTGAGGAGTACAAAGAAAAGTGCATGTTTCCTACAGTGAAACATGGTGGTGGCAGTGTCCTTCTGTGGGGCTGCATGAGTGTTGCTGGTGTCAGGGCATTGATGGTATCATGAATTTACAGATGTACTGTTCTATACTGAAAGAGAAGATGCTATTATTACTCCATGCCCTTGGTCGTCGTGCACTTTTCCAACAAGACAATGATCCAAAACACACATCTAAGGCCACTGTTGCATTTATGAAGAAGAACAGGGTGAAAGTGATTCAGTGGCCAAGTATGTCTCCTAATCCGAACCCAATCAAACAGCTATGGGGAATTCAGAAAAGACAAGTTGAGCATCACTCTCCATCCAGCATCCAGACTCTAAACAAGGTCATTCTTGAAGAATAGAAAAAGATAGATGTTGCAATATGTCGTCAACTTGATCATTCCATGCCTAGAAGACTTAGTGCTGTCCTTAGAAATCATGGAGGTGAACTAATTTGAGTAAAACTGAAGATTTTGTAATCTCATGCCCTGTACACACGATCAGTTTTTCCGACAGGAAAACTGTGTTTTTTTTTCAGCAGGAAAACGGCTCAAACTTTTGTTGCATACACACGGTCACACAAATCTTGTCTGAAATTCCTAACATCAAGAATACGGTGACGTACAACACGTATGACGATCCGAGAAAATTTTAATTCAATAGGCAGTTTTGCTCTTTTGCTTGATTCTGAGCATGCATGTTTTTTTTTTTTGCGTCGTAATTGCATACAGAAGAGCGCGATTCCCGATAGGAATTTTTCCTGTCACGAAAATAGAGAACCTGCTCTCAATCTTTTCTTGGCAGGAATTCTGACAGAAAAAGTGTGATGGATCATACACACGGTCGGAATTCCTGACAAAAAGCTCACATCACACTTTTCTTGTCTGGAAAACTGATTGAGGCATAAGTTACATTATTAACCTTACTTTCATGTAACGGAGCTAAACAAATGTTGTTTGAAACTCAGTCATGTCAACATTTTGAAAATTGTTCTTGTGTCCATTAAGATATTGATTAAAATCTTACTTTTCAAAAGGGGTATACTCATTTATGCTGAGCACTGTATATTGTACATTCACAACAGTCCCTACCCTCAATGAGTACACAATCTAAGATCTCTATCTCACATTCATACATACATATACAAGGGCCAATTTAGACAGGTGCCAATTAACCTTCCATTATGTTTTTGGAGTGTGGGAGGAAACCAGAGTACCTGAGGAAATTCACACAGGCTCAGGGAGAACATGCAAACTTGATAAAGGTAGTGCTGTGGTTGAGATTCAAACCAATGACCCTAGTGCTATTTGAATTATTTGGTTAAGTCCCAAACTTTATCCATTGTTTATTGAACTAAATGCATGACACCATAATTTCGAGTGACTGCGGATATGATATGCCCTACATAGTGTCTATCTTAGCCTAGTGGTCAACTTAGCTTTTGCTTTTTCTGTGAAGAATTCTGGCAGAACCACAAACCTGACTTTAGTCTAAGGTCTTGGCCTGCCCTTTTTTTTTTTCTTGAAACCCATTGATTTGAAAACTTGTAGGTGACACTTGTCACACCCTATCCCCCAGTTTTTGCATCATTGTTTTATCCGTTATCGCATTACAAAGTGGAGTACTATCAATAGTGAACATATTAAAAAGGGGAATTATATATTTTTTTCAATTGGTTTAGACATACAGGGATAAAGGGAGGTCCGCATAGACAATTATTTTTATTTGCTACAGTATATTTCTGTGTTAAAATTATGCAATAATGTAGAGCTGTAAAAAATTGTCAGCTTCTACAGTAGAAGCGCTATTTTGTTTTTTTGTATAATGAATCACATTTAAAAATTGAATGTGTAATGGTTGTTGGTAGCTCACGTTATTGACCTGTTGCTTATTTAATTTATGAAAGTTAAATTCCTGAAAGTTTATTGATCTTTGAATGTCATACTAAAACATTTCAGCACAATCCATACGATAGTTCAGAATGCATTTGAAGCAAATAACACATCTAATGATATTGTAAACTTAATTATCTCTTCTGATTTGGTGGAAATAATGATTCATTGTATATATTATGGCAATTCTGCTAGTTGCAAAGTGCATTATGGTAAAGCTTCTCATATGCCTAGTGGATATTAGGGGCTCTGAAGCTCTAAGGATGTTGATGAGTATTAGGAATAAGTAATTTCTCTGTGTATAAAACTTCTTAGCAGCATAAAGGTCTTTCTAGCTGGATATCTATGTAGGTTTAGAAAGCCAGGTACAACTGTAAAACTCCTGCATGGGGTGATTTGGCCGTATATTTTGACATGATTTGAGTCCTCCTACTTGGCAGTGGAGAAAAAAGGGAAGTACACATGGCTGGATGGGAGGGCACCCAGCTGTTATTAATCTATGATAAAAATGGCATTGTTTGGCTTGTAGGACTGACTCAATAGTGAGGACAACAAATATTTTATTTTCATTCATGAAGTATTCAGAATTTTAGGCCTCAGGAGCATGTATTCTTCATGTGGTACATATGTAAATCACAGGGACATGTTTGATATGCACGGAATGAACAGTTTAATAAATCAATTACCAGACATTTGTGTACACTCTAAAGCCTCGTACACACCACTCCTTTTTTTTTTCATTCAGCCCAGCAATTTTTTTTAACCCAGTTGAATGAAACAAAACTGACAGCTCAGGACAGAGATGATGTACTAACAATTCAATGTTAGTACAACAATCACCCCTGCTGTACTATTGTGTTCTGATGGGGGGTGGTACCCCCCCGCCAGAACACTCCGGTCAGCACTCTCAGCCAGTGGCGCTGATAGGGAGCTGGTCGGCAGACCTTTTTCGGTCATGAGCCTTCAACAGAATTGGGCTGAATGACAGATGGTTTCTATTGAACCGGCCAATGCTGGCCACCATTCAGCACATGTACAGTATATTAGGCTTAAAAGTGTATTCTTGGAGCTCCATGCATACAGACTAGTGTTCATATAACAAGCAAGCTGTCAAATGTTTTTTTGGACCTCTTTCTCTTGAAACACTGTGCTCATTTAAACAGACATATAGGATTTTATCAACACAGCACGAGTCACACCTGATCTTGGAATCTTTTTAAGGGTATTCCAAGCCTACTGTATATGCTTAGTGTTTAAATCTAGCAGTTATTTTAACCTCATTCACTAAAAACATTACAAAAATCAATCAACTGGATCAACCAATATTTGTAGATAATTGTGATCTATGTGGATGTTTGTGTCTACGTGGAATTTTCCGTAATTGTGATTTTTCAGTTGAATGCACATAAATACCTATAGTAGATCCTTTATTTTTATATAACTTTGCTGTCCAAAGTGATAATTAGACAATAACAACAACTTGGTTTTGTAATATGTTTATTGGCAAAGAGTTTAAATTGTGATTTTTGTTTTCATTCTCAAGTGTATAATACATTTGATTATTTTCCACCTGCCCCAGAATCCCTTTAAAAAGATCAAAAGGCTAGCGGGTCAGGATGGATTGGGCATATTTAGGCTTTATGGAAACAGCAACAGGTTTATGGTGCCTATTTTGCACTTTGTTATGTTCCATACAGCTCACTTTTAAAGTATACGCTGAGATAATAACACAGCAAAATTTGTCAGGAGCACTCATGTACATTGAATGGCAAACTGCGCTATTCAAAACCTAAATTAGCGGCAACAAAGGGTGTTATACAACACCAAAGAATATTAGTAAAAAGAAAAAGCTGCGCTATACGTGAACCTACATGGCATGGATTACCATACACCAAGACTGTGACAGTGAAAATTATCAAAATTAAAATAACAAATATCTATTGAAGTAAATAAAACAGTGTAACCTGTTTAAATAAGGCTGTGAATGTGATAAATAAAAAGGTGACACTGAACAGCTCCAAGATCTTGTGATCACAAGGAAATGGAAAAAACTAAATAAATGGGTGGAACATGACATACAAACTCAATCTGTGAAAAAACAAAAAATTCAATCCGTGAAAAACCAGAAAATAAATAAATTAAGTTATAAATATAAAAAAAAGAATGAATTTTTTTTATATATAAATGATTGTTAGGCAATAAAAATCGTCCGTGTTCACAAAAAACAGTCAATCATGATGCCTTGAGTAGAAAAAAGAAAGTTCCATAAACAATAGAAATCCACGGTGCAACACTTGATCCTCAACGTTCACTTTTTTCTGAACGTTGAGGATCAAGTGTTGCACCGTGGATTTTTATTATTTATGGAACTTTCTTTTTTCTACTCAAGGCAATATGATTGACTGTTTTTTGTGAACACGGACGATTTTTATTGCCTAACAATCATTTATATATACATTTTTTTCATCCTTTTTTTTATATTCATAACTTAATTTATTTATTTTCTGTTTTTTCACGGATTGAATTTTTTGTTTTTTCACGGATTGAGTTTGTATGTCATGTTCCACCCATTTATTTAGTTTTTTCCATTTCCTTGTGATCACAAGATCTTGGAGCTGTTCATTGTCACCTTTTTATTTATCACATTCACGGCCTTATTTAAACAGGTTACACTGTTTTATTTACTTCAATAGATATTTGTTATTTTAATTTTGATAATTTTCACTGTCACAGCCTTGGTGTATGGTAATCCATGCCATGTAAGTTCACGTATAGCGCAGCTTTTTCTTTTTACTCATGTACATTGAAAGAGCTGTATTAAAAGTAGTGCTAATGTAAAAAATATGATATACATAAAGTATTGGTTATAACAGCCATTTAGGTTCCATAAATCGTTTGCTCTGTGTATAGGTGATTTGTCTGTCATTGATGCATCTGGTCAGTAACAGACACATTGCTTACTGCAAACTCTCTGTACAGTACCCATAACTATACCTTTACACATAGGCATACTCTCTTCCTAGATGGCACCTGAAGAAACTTCTGGATCTTGTACAGGAAATTAGGCTGATTTAGAAAAAGGAAAGAAAAATATTCACACAACAAATCGTGTAAATTTTCACTACAATTATACAATTATGTGAAAAATTTATGTTTGTTATTTTATCTGCACAAGACTGGATAATTGAAGTGAATGTTCACAAAATTTATTGCATGAAGATTTTCGATTCTGTAAGTAAAATAGCCCAATATTCTCACCTATTGGCAGCTTACTGCAGTAAAAGAGACTTTGCTATCATAGGAAAAGCTGTAGAATTATTTAAAACTTGTCATTCTAAGCTGTTGTAATATATTGTTTGTAGAGTCAAGGAAAAGGACACAATTGCAACCCTCTAGATGTTTCCTTCATATGTTAAAACGATTCACTAGTTTCTTCATGAAAAAAATCTTTAATCATTCGACAAGCTTCATCATATAATCCTGCTACCAGGACCCCCCCCCCAATACCTATTTCACTCAATGGGCTTAGTGGAAGAAATACCATGTTCTGAAGCTTGCCAGCTAATTAAAGTATTGCTTCTGAAAACATCATTGGTGTGTAGCTTTGGATTTTTCCAGTCATTTCAAATATATTATTTTAATTTACTAAGTAGTTATTACTCCTTATTGACAATTGATTCATATCACCTTCTATATCTATGAAAGAAAAAAATGAGAATGGTGCGCTTATTCAATAATGTGCCATAAAGTAATATACTCAAAGAATGAATATGATGAGTATCACAATAAATGTGAATAAAAGTCCAACTAAAACCTAATGGTAGGAGTCAGTTCATATAAAGGTAAAAATCTCATAGGGATAATTTGATAGAAGAAAAAACAGACAAAACATCAATCCAAACATTGACTGTTACATTTATGAATTGGCCGCTCACCTCCAACAATGACCCAAGGGTCAAACAAGGCTCATCAGATAGTCAGATAAGGAATCCTGCTGATGGATCTGTAAAGGCATCCAGGTCCCAGGCAAAGATGAAGAACTACGTCCAAAACTTGGCATCAATCAAGTAAGGGTAAGAACCACAGTAAAAAGCAATGGGAGTAGTGACACACTCGCCTCCTCACCGCACTTCCATAAAACATCACCAGAACTGACATCACAAGGCTCCACCCAATGCGTTGCATTACTGGTCACATGACTTGAAGTCATCAGCAGGACTCCTTATCTGACTATCTGATGAGCCTTGTTTGACCCTTGGGTCATTGTTGAAGTCGAGCGGCCAATTCATAAATTTAACAGTCGATGTTTGGATTGATGTTTTGTCTGTTTTTTCTTTTATCAAGTTATCCCTATGAGATTTTTACCTTTATATGAACTGACTCCTACCATTAGGCTTTAGTTGGACTTTTATTCACATTTATTTATTTGTATGTTTGGATACTCATCATATTCATTCTTTGAGTATATTACTTTATGGCACATTATTGAATAAGCGCACCATTCTCATTAGAACATAGTAGCGTGCAAGTTTTTTCCCTTATAACACCTTCTATAACTAGGTTCAGCCAGCCTTCAAAATAAAATATATATATATATTTTTTTTAGTGAGTAAACTATTCATCAAGTTATTAAACAATGACATGCAAAACATTTCTGTTGTTTGAAGGCCATATCATTAGTCCTTTGTGTGTCTTTATATGAGCTAAGCCTGCTGAATTCCTTCATTAAGGGCACCAAGCCATATTTAGAAGTGTTTCCTCTGCCATGCAAACTGTATCTTACATAGTAATACCTAAAGTCATTCAGCAAAAATATGTACTCGTTAAAAGAGAAATATGACTAGAAGAGGTCATTAGCAAACAATAGTAAAATGTAAAAATAAATTGAAAAATACTTTTTTAATAGAAAGCATAAAACACGCCATTCTGAAAGAACTGACAATTACACACATTCAAATTTTAGAAATATAGGACAACATGCTTGGGCTTGTGCAGAATGAAAGAGATGTGCCTATTAGTTACCTGACAGCAAACAGAGAATATTGAACTACTCTGCCTATTTCAAAATGTTGTTATTTATCATATGTTAGGGGAGTGAGATAGTGCTAGAGAAAAAGAGGACCTATTAAATTTCATAAAATTGTTACACACAGTTAAGTAAAAAATATGGTATGGATGATACAACCAAGTAGATGATATTTATGTACTTTGATTAAATTTGTACTGGTGATAAATAGGGGGTGTCATAGTCATCAAGAAACATGCAGACTTAATCTTCCCTGTGCTCATGTAAATCTAAACTTGCTAGCACTTTTAATTTTTTTTTTTTTTTTACCACCGAAAACTAAATAAAATAGATAATAAATAATAAAATGGAACTTACCATCATGATGAGCAGAACCCCAAGATTGGCTAACTTGAGTGAATATTTTCAGAATGTCAAACATTTAATGAATATTGTTGGGCAAATGGTTTGACCTGAGCATGAGTTTGGGACGAACATTGGCTGTTCAGTCAGTTTGTGCAACCCCAAATTTACAGGGTGGTCGATGGGGCCGTGCTGCACAGTGCATTTTGACCCCTGATTGGGCAAAGCTTTGCCCAATCAGGGCGCAGTATAAGCTGGTTGTTAAGGAGTGAGGCAGGGAAGCCGGTCACAGCATCCTTTACAACGGATGAGTCAATAGCTTTAAAATAGGTTTCCCCCTGACAGATGTAAAAAAATGGCGGTTAAAAAAAAAGAACAAAACGTTTGTGGGGGACTGGGTCTGGGATAGATATTAAGGGGTACTCCATGCAAAAATTCGAAAAAAAACAGCGTGGGCTCCCCCCAAAATCCATACCAGACCCACCCTTATCCAACATGCAGCCTCGCAGGTCAGGTAAGGGGGGGAAAGTGAAAGCTCCCCTCCTGAACCATACCAGGCCACATGCCCTCAACATGGGGGAGTGGGTGCTTTGAGGTGGGGGGCTATGCCCCACCTCTACCCATTCACCAAAAAAGTTTCAAAAAGTAATAAAAACACAGACAATTTTTGACAATTTCTTCATTAAAAAATAAAAAACTGTGTCCACCTATGTAAATTTATCGTCAATTACGCCGATGCCGAACGCCGCACACAAAAAAAATGCTTCTGCCACCTATGAAGGCTGGCCACCTACTGCAGACTAAGCCGTTTGACAGTTCTTATATAGGTAAGGGGCAGGGCGACCTGGCTACATCACCTAGTGGCACCGCCCCTTCTGACGTCACTGACACAGCATGCACAGGTCTGTGATGTCCCAAAAGGGCTGGTGCCACCAGGTGAAGTAGCCTTGAAGGCAAGCCTTCTTAGGCGGCGGGAGCGTTTTTTATTTTTTGGGTCAGGCGGGCAGCGTGATTGACGATAGATTTATATCGGGGCACTCTGTTTTTTTTATTTTTAAATAAAGGAGTTGTCAAAAACTGCCTCTGTGCTTTTATTACTTTTTTGACACATTTTTTTGGAAATGGGTAGGACTACTGTACCCCATTAGAGATGGGACCAACGACCCCCTGTTTGGTTTGGGACAGAACTTTCGAACATCGCAAGCATTCGGAAACCGAAAAACGAACCCCATTGAAATCTATGAGACCTGAATTGGAAAAATCTGTGCCCATTTTGAAGGCTTATATGCAAGTAATTGGGCATACTATGGTTATGGGGGTCCAGGTACTGCTCTAGGGGACATTTATCAATGAAAAAAGTTTGTAAAAAAACATAATTTTTAAATGAGCAGTGATTTACTGATGCCTAAAGTGAAACCATCAACATAACAATGAAAATGAAAAATTCCTTTAAATATAGTGCCTGAGGGGTCTTCCTGTAAAGTGGCACATCTGTACCATGTATAAAACATGCTGCAACAATAATGAAATTTAAAAAAGCCAAAAAAATGACATTTTCCCTTAAAGCTTTATTTTATAAACAACGAAAAATGATGAGGCCACAATGTAGTGCACTCGGAACAAGATTAGAGATTTTTTGGATAAATTCTGGTGTCTCTTTCGAAGACTTTGGATAGAAGTAACAGGTGTTAGAAAAATTGGGCTTTGGGTGTTGGTGGTGCCTTTACACCGAAAGCCTTTAGAGGTACTCTTGATGAAAGCAAGAAATGGCCTTGCTGTCAAAAATTGCAATTTGATGCCCCACTCAAACAGGTGCGGAAAAATTGGTCTTTGGGTGTTGGTGGAGACTTCTCACCGTAACACTATAGAGGTACTCTTGATGAAACTGAGGATTGGCCTTGCTATCAAAATTTGCAATGATATGCACCTGTCAAACAGGTGTGTAACAATTGGTCTTTGGGTGTTGGTGGTGCCTTCACACCGTAACCCTACAGAAATACTCTTGATGAAAGCAAGAATTGACCTTGCTGTCAAAAATTGCAATGATATGCACCTGTCAAACAGGTGCTGGAAAATTGGTCCTTCGGTGTTAATTGTGCCCATGAAACCTACACCAAAACATTTCTTCCAGGTGATATCAACAACCACAAAGCTAGGCAGCCTAGATAGTCTTTCAGAGATTTGAGATCCAGAAAGCATGTAATCAGCGACATCGGCATCAGGACTGATCAGGACTGATTCCTTTTGATAAATGTCAGCCAGTCCATGGAGTCTGTGGACAGACGTGCTCTCTTATCTGTCACAAAAAACCTCTGGCAGCACTGAATGCCTGTTCAGAAAGCATGCTGGATGCAGGGCAGCTCAGCAGCTCTATTGCATACTGGGCATGTTCTGGCTGGTGGTCTATTCCCATGACCCAGTAAATCAGTGGATCGTCAACTGGAAATCTCTCCATATCTATTTTTGCCCCTAGATGACCCCCATCATATGATGAAGACGCTGTCGATGGGATGTGGAAGCAGACAGTCCTGGGTGCCGAGGACTAAAATTATTTTGAAATGCATCACTGATGCTGCCCCCTCCTCCACTGCTCTTCTCTTAACCAACAGAAGCCTCAAAACTACGTTTTCCACCAGACTGTAACCTACCAAAGTTGGGAAAGACGTTACATAAACTCCTCTTTAAGGTTTCCTCAAGAGATTTCATTTTGCAACAAAGGTCAAGGAGGGCTGCCAACCAATAGTGATCCTTCTCCTTGATGCCATGTATTCTTGGGTCCTTTCGCAGGCTTTGAAGAATGAGGGAGCCCATGCACCGCAAGTTTGTAGAGGCATGAGAAGCAGACTCCTCAGGGTCACTGAGGATTACCATATCTGTAACTGCCACATACTTCTCCTAAGGATTCTGGGGGTGGAAAACCATCTGTTAAGGGTTGACGTATGTCTTGCTCTGCTTTGATCCATTCAAAGCTGCCAGAATCCTCCTCCTCTTTCCCCCCATCCTTCTCCTTCCTCTCCTCTTGTGTGTTCTGTGGCGTAGGAAGAATGGTGTCTGCATAAAGCGGACTTGAGAGGAAAGGAAGTCCTCCTCTTCCTCCGGCTACTCTGCCTCGAGTTCCCTGTCCATAATTCCACACAGAGACTGCTCCAGCAGGAACACAACAGGGATTGTGTCATAGATACATGCATTGTCACGGATCATCATCCTTGTAGTATCCTCAAATGGTAACAATACAGTGCATGCATCCTTTATCAGCAGCCATTGGCGTGGGAAAAAAAAGCAGAGCTGGCCTGAGCCTGTCAGGCTGCTATACTCACACAGGTACTCGTTGATGGCCCTCTGCTTCATGTGCAGCCGCTTCAGCATTGCCAAAGTTGAGTTTCACCTGGTGGGAATGTCACAAATCAGGCGGTTTGCAACAGGTGGAATTTCCACTGAATTTCAGTAAATCGAGCACTGGCTGTATATGACCGACTGAAATGGATACAGACTTTTCTGGCCTGCTTTAACAGATCTTTGAACCCTGGGTACCTATTTAAAAAATGCTGCATCACCATATTGAGGACATGTGCCAGGCATTTTTCAACTTTCCCTGTCTAAGGGCACACAAGAGATTTGTGCATTTATCGCACATCACCATTTCTAGCTCCAACTTGCATGGAGTAAACCCCCTCTGGGCCTGTCCCTGCAGAGCTGCAAAAAATCTCTGCTCCAGTGTGGCTCCTGTCCCCTTGACAGACCAGCTAAAGCACTGCATGGCACCTTTTAGCCTGACTCATTAAATAGCCCCTTGAACACTTTGGGGGTACTTGTGGTTCATGGGACAATTCAGCAGAGCAGGGCATGGAGGAGTTGGAGGAGCTGACAAATTTGCATCATCACCACTAGCTGTATGGAGATGTGGTGGCACAACAAGCTGCAGCACTGAGCCCTGGCCTGCATCCTATCTACTCGATTGAAACATGTCAGGCTGACTATGAGACACAAGCATGCTGAATGCCGCGACTGTTTTGTTTTATGATGATCGTTCTTATTGACTGTACATGTAAGTTGCTGCAATAAATCCTTTCACAAGTGAGACGGGCTTTGCTATATGCTGCTTTATTTCCATTTGGTGATGATATCCCCGTGATTGGGTGAGACTCCCACTGACTGCTGGAAGTTTACTGCTTTGTTGCTGCCTGGGACAAGTGAATGGATGCAAGACTTGCAGTATATTTTAACCATCTACTTACTGGTGATTGATATATATATATATATATATACTGTGTTAAACGTGCAGTAATGCACTCAAATATACTGTGTTAAATGTGTACTGATATATACTACGTTAAACGTGCAGTATTATGCACAGCTGCTCCAGATTTTGCACTCTCCAGTTTTAGTAAATCAACCCCATAGTTGCTAGGATGTAGGCAGTTAGCTTGCACAGTGGGAAGTTGTCATTTAAAGGTGGTAGCTACAACTAAAAGACTTCTGGATGCAGTAAGAGCCAACAGCTTATGTGGTTGAACAGGCCAAATGTGCTCATTTAGCTCACTTATTCAGCTAATTGTGAACAGGTAAAATTTGCTAGGAATGTTTCATGGAAGCAAGCTCAAACATCATCCTAATGATTAATTGCAAAAGTATTTCACCGACCACAAGATGAAGGTAGACATCGACCTGTGTGGCCAGGAGAGAGAGAGAGAGAGAACTTGCAGCACAGGATGTAAATAAACAATGGAGGCTACAGTACTTAGATCTCAGTAAGTATACATCTGTGGGGAGAGGAAGGGTAGAATCAGTTAGCTCAGGTCAAAGGGGCCAAAAAGGGTAAGTTCAATTTGTTTAAAAGTGCACTGCACATATCTTTTAACGCACTAATAGCTAGGGAAAAATCATGTGGTCTCTTGGTGCCCTATTCACATGTTAACCACTTAAGGACCAAGCCTGTTTTTCAGACTTGGTGTTTACAAGTTTAAAACATTTTTTTTTGCTAGAAATTACTTAGAACCCCCAAAAATTATATATTGTTTTTTCTCTAACATCCTAGAGAATAAAATAGCGGTCATTGAAATACTTTTTGTTACATCGTATTTGCGCAGCGGTCTTAAAAGTGCACTTTTTTTTGGAAAAAAAATCACTTTTTTGAATTAAAAAATAAGACAACAGTAAAGTTAGCCCAATTTTTTTTTTATATTGTGAAAGATAATGTTACGCCGAGTAAACTGATACCCAACATGTCACACTTCAAAATTGCACCTGCTCGTGGAATGGCGTCAAACTTTTACCCTTAAAAATCTCCATAAGCGACGTTTAAAAAATTCTACAGGTTGCATCTTTTGAGTTACATAGGAGGTCTAAGGCTAGAATTATTGCTCTCACTCTAACAATTGCGGATATACCTCACTTGTGTCGTTTGAACATTGTTTTCATATGCAGGCGCTACTCACGTATGCGTCCGCTTCTGCTCGCGAGCTCGTCGGGACGGGGCGCTTTAAAAAAAAATAGTTTTCTTATTTATTTTACTTGATTTTATTTATTTTTACACTGTTTAAAAAAAAAATGGGTCACTTTTATTCCTATTACAAGGAATGTAAACATCCCTTGTAATAGAAAAAAGCATGACAGGTCCTCTTAAATATGAGATCTGGGGTCAAAAAGACCTCAGATCTCATATTTACACTAAAATGAAATAAAAAAAAAAAAAAAATGTCATTTGAAAAAATGACAAAAAAAATGTCCATTTAAGATGTATGGGCGGAGCTGACGTTTTGACGTCAGCTCCGCCCTGCTATGGTATGGAGACGGGTGGGGGCCATCTTCCCCTCACTCGTATCCATACCACAGAGGGAGAAGGACCCGATCGCCTCCGCCGCTACCAATGGCTCCGGTAAGCGGCGGAGGGCGCGGGAGAGCGGCGGGCCCTCTCCCGCCGCCGATAACGGTGATCTTGCGGCGAATCCACCGCAGAGACCACCATTATCGTAAACAGAACCGCCCACTGAAGAGATGGATATCTCAGTTGTGGCAGCAGCTGCTGCCGTTACCGAGATATCCATCCTTAAAAGGATGACGTATATATACAGTGGACGGTCGTTAAGTGGTTAATTATTGGTTAATACAGCCCTGTGTTTGACACAGGCGCTAGATGCTTATCTTCATAACTAATCTTCCTCCTTGTTTCACTGTTGGTAATACTTCTAGCTCAAGACATAACCAGAGATTAGCCAAGACTGAATTTAGATCTTACAAAACACACATGGGAATAAAAAACAAAAACAATATCTGTAATATTTACTTTCAGGGTCTGTTTAAATTTTTTGCTTCATTTTTTTCCATGCACGTCTCCTTTATGCCGGAATTCTTCAAAAATCAATTGGCAAGGTGCACATAAATATGTAACAACTATTTTTTTATTTTTTTGTTAAGATTCAGTGTTCATTTTATAAAGTCAGAACACTGAATACTTCTGGGCCCATCTTAAAAGCCCTCAAGGTTAGTTTTGGCTTATTTGAATTTTTTAAATATCATAAAAAGCATATTCATTAAAATAATTTGTAATCTGTCTTACAGAAATAGTTATCAGTATTCTACCATTAACATAAAACAGTATTTACTTCTATGATCATTGGAGCAAAGATGTAAACAATCTTTGCAACATTAGGATTTGTGACAGTGCAAAAAATATAATCTCAAAAAAATGGAATAATTTAAAGATTACTCAAGATCTACTACCTGCAATGAATTCCAGTAACGAGCAAGCTGTTTAAAAATCAATTTAATTAAAAATGTTATATCTAAACTTGCATACCTCCTTCTGGATTGTGAAATACAGAGAGGAGTGATGTTTAAAGTATCCCTCAGCAATCAAATACAATTTATTAACCAGACCCTTAAAAAGTGAAATGTGGTTGGTTGGTATTTACAGATGATCACTTTTTGCAATATTTCTTTGTAAAATGATATACTGTATTTTTTTTTTTATAATTGTATTTTTATTGAAAATTTTTGCAAAATGACAATAATCACAAAGTAATTACAAAGCAATTCAAGCAAATCAGAATGTACATTACAGGCAGAACACTTCAGCCGAAGTGTCGAAAAATACAGAACACAAGAGTGAACCATATAGCAAAGGAAGTTGGAGAACAGGCTCATATGCATAACAAAGAAACTAGAGGAAATAGAGGTCACAGTTTAGAGATTAAAAAAAGGTGGGGGAAAGAAAAAAAAAAAAAACACACGAAAGTCAAGATAATACCAGAGCATGGACCATAATCTAAGAGAGGCATTACCGGGTTTATTAGACTAGAAGGGGGAGAGGGGGGAAGGGATTAGGCAAATCATGACTTATTAGCCAAAGGATGCATTCCATATTCCGAGGCATCCCATAGATCCCAGATCTTATCAAATTGCGGCAATGCGTCATTTACAGAAGCCGTCAGATATTCCATCCTACGTATCCCAGCAACTAGTTGGAGGAATCTGGACCAAGGGGGGGGTGGAGTTAGATAACCAGCAAAGGGGGATCAGTCTCTTGGCAGCTAACAGAATATAGGAAATCAGTCTGTTCCCGTGTTTAGTTATGCCCTTAAAGGGGAGACCCAACAAATAGTGTAGAGGATCAAGCGGCAAGGAGACATCCACCACCCTCTGGATCAGCCTCATGACATCCAACCAGAGGGGCTGAATCAAAGGGCATTGCCAAAAAATATGATACATTGACCCTATTTCCTTATTACATCGCCAACAATTCCTCGAGATAGAGGGGTCGTATTTATGTATAAGTTCAGGGGTCCTATACCAGAACATGAGGATCTTCACTGAGGTCTCCCTATGAATAACACATCTAGAAGATTTTGAGACGGAGGACCATATCCTGTCCCACATTTGAGAACTTATGGGTCTTTGCAGCAGTTGGGCCCACTTTTTCATATACAGATGGGTGTCCTCAGTGAGGATAAATGACTCATGGAGGATACGATGAATAGAGGAAACCAAATGGAGTTGATGGGGACCTTGGGCACACAGATATTCAAAGGGGGTAGGAGAGGTCAAAGACAAAGATGGAGATCTAGAGTGAAGGAAATGCCTGATCTGTAAATAGAAATGAAAAAGTCGAGAAGGAATATGGAACTTTTCTTTGAAAAAATCAAATGGGTGTAGCCTACGAGTTACCGGATGCACTAAATTGCGGAGCTGGAACAAAGAAGCATCGACCCAGGGGAATATCCGACCTAGTGATAGACTATCAGGAATGGACGGATTGAATAAAACATTAAGAAGGGGGGGGCAAGATGACATGAGGGGGTATGATTTGAGGCATTTACTCCATATTGATAGAGTGAAGTTCATAGGGGCTGTACATTGACGTCTATAAACAGGATCTATATGAGGGGAAAGAGACCAAATCAAGGAACAGGGATGAACCGGAAAAAGCACTCCCTTCTCTATATCAGACCAATGGCTAGGGGCATGAAGGGTAGACCAGGAAGCTATCGTCCTAAGGTGAGTGGCATAGTAATATTTAAGAATATCTGGGGCCCCCAGGCCTCCCCTGGATTTCAACGCGAAAACCACGGAACTGGGAATGCGGTGCGCCCTGTCGTTCCAGATGAAATTTGAAAAGGATCTGTGGAGGGATTTAAGTTGAGACATAGGTATAGCGACTGGTAATGTCTCAAAATAATATAATAGCCGGGGCAAAATGGACATTTTCAATACGTTAATCCTCCCTAAAAGGGAGATAGGATATTTGGCCCAACTTTGTAATGATTTTTTGATGTCCGAAAATAAGGGAGGAAAATTTACTGAATATAGAGTGGAGTACGTAGGGGTGAGATGAACCCCTAAATATTTGAGGGAGATGGAACACCACTTGTAGCGGTAAGAAGTCATAAGTTGGGACAGTAATGTGGGAGGGATATGGATAGGAAGGGCCTCAGTTTTTGTAGTGTTTATTTTATAACCAGAAATAACACCAAAGGAATTAAGGAGGTTGTGTAGAGATGGGAGGGAAAGCAAAGGGTGAGTAATAGTAAGCAGAATGTCATCAGCAAATAGCGAAAGTTTGTATTCCCTCTGTCGCAGCACAACCCCACGAATGTCCTGATGGGAACGGATGGCCTCAGCCAGGGGCTCCAAGCATAGTATAAAAAGCAATGGGGAAAGAGGGCATACCTGGCGAGTACCATTGGACATGGGGAAGCGGGGCGACAGAAAAGAAGACATCTGGACTTGTGCTGTAACTTGGGAGTATAATGCGTGTAATGCATTTAGAAAAGGCCCCCTGAAACCATAAAACCGGAGTGTTGAGAACATATAGGGCCAGCTCAGCCTGTCAAACGCTTTTTGCGCATCCAGGCTGAGAACCAATGCTTGGTGTGAGGATCTGTTCAAAAGATCAATCAAGTCAACCGTGCGGCGAGTATTGTCGCCAGCATGTCTCGCCGAGACAAAGCCCACCTGGTCTCTATTAATCAATTTGGGGATATATTTGGATAATCTGGACGCAAGGATTTTGGTGAAAATCTTGTAATCTGAATTTAAAAGTGCTATAGGCCTATAGTTGTCAGGGGAAGAGGGGTCCTTACCCGGCTTAGGTATTACAGAGATATAGGAGTGGGAAAACTGAGAGTGCGGAGGATGTCCCTTAAGGAGGGTACCATAGAGGGACAGTAAATGAGGAGACAAGATATCTTCAAAAGCTTTATAATATGAATAGGGGAGACCATCAGGGCCTGGGGATTTATGAAGTGGGAGTTCCTTAAGTACATTATGAAGTTCCTCGGTAGTTATGGGAGTATTCAGTTCCGCCAGATTCGATGTGGAAATTTTCGGGAGTTTTAGGCCTGTAAAGAAGTCATTGAATTTATCTTGCGTGAAATTGAAGTGATTTTCGGGTGTAAGACAACTGTATAGCTTCCGATAGAAGCTACCAAATATCTTAGACATCTCAAGAGGGCAGTGGGTCCTAGTTCCATCCGCACGGAGGAGAAAATCTGGAAAGGAATGAAATGGGCGTGGCCTGAGCTTATTGACCAACATCCTGTGAGGTTTGTTGGAGAATTCATAAAACTTTCGTTGAGCCCATAGGAGAGATCTAGCGGCCTTACCTTGATGTAATGATTTAATTAGTTCTCTGATAGACATAACAGTGCGGAGTTTCGACACCGTGGGTTTGCACAGAAGTTTGCGCTCGGCCAACCCAAGGGCAGCCGTCAAGGATTTCAGGAGGCTGTTCCTATCCCTTTTCAGGCGAGTACCCTCCGCGATGCACACACCACGGAAAACCGCTTTGTGTGCCTCCCACAGCGTGGAAAAATCCGCAACTGACCCTAAATTAAGTAGGAAAAACTCCTTCAGTGCAGATGCTAACGTCGTGCGGGAAGGTTCAGATTGAAGAAGTTGGTCATTTAACCGCCAGTGACAAGATCTAGAAGGGGTTTGAGACATTTGGACATCCAAAGTGATAGGGGCATGGTCCGACCACGTAATGGGGGATATGTCTGAGTCTGTAATGTGGGGGATGAGTGGGGCTGAAACAAAAAAATGATCCAAACGAGAGAACATTTTATGGGCCATGGAATAGAAAGTATACTGTTTAGCAGAGGGGTGTTTAATCCTCCATGAGTCAAATAATTGATGGGATCTAATACATCTACGAAAGGATCTAGCTGTGGAGACTACCTTTCTAGACCGCGTATCAAGAGGAATAGTTAGCCTGTCTCTAGCAGGGGACATGACGAGATTGAAGTCCCCCCCACTGTCATGAAGGGTTGAGGGCGACACTGAGGCATATCTAAAACCTTAGTCAGAAAATCAACCTGACCGGTATTAGGAGCATAGATGTTAGCTAAGGTAAAAGAGGAGGACATATAATCACAATCCAAGAGAAGGAACCTACCATGAGGGTCAGAATATGAATCTTTGACCCTGATGGGACATGTTTTCTTAATCAGAATAGCAACTCCTGCCTTGCCAGTGGAGTCAGAGGCAAGAAAGGAGTTGGGATAGAACCTAGAAGCAAATTTTAAAGAGCCGTTAGCCTTAAAATGGGTTTCCTGGAGCATGACTATATCAGCTCCTGAGGATCTGAACTCCTTCAAAGCAATCCAGCGCTTTCGAACAGAGTTCAGGCCCTTCACATTAAAGGACATAATTCTCAGAGACATAAGCACAGTTGTAACAAAGTAGCCTGTGTTTGCAAATAAAAATTACAAGGACATATTCTTGCACTACTTGGAAAAATTAGTGGTGTACATACAGAAACAAAACAAAGTCTCATGTTAGTATTATACCTTGAAAAGTACCAGTATACCTTAGGTAAACTAAAAAATACAGACAAAAGAAAAAAAAAAGAAAAAAGGAAAAAAACAGGAAAAAAGGAACCTCGACCAGCAGAACTGACGTATGAGCATATAATGAAAAGGGCAAAACCAGATGAGGAAGTATATATTCCACAGAAAAAAAAAAGAAAAACATTAATTGAGAACCTGAGGTGTTATGACAACTCAGGGGACCCTGAACAACGTCAAGGGACCAGTATGGGCACAAGGGGGGCTCCAACATGGAAGTCTTGGAACAGGGCTGTGTCCGCCGCATCTTCTTAGGCAAAAGAAAATCCTTCAAAAGAGCATCAATTTTGAAAAAGGCGTAACCTTGAACCAAAAAGGAGAAGAAAAAACGACAAAACTTTGAAACTTTGTTGCCCCATGGGACAGATACCAAGAACTCCCCCCCACACAGGTGGGGGGGGGTAGTTAACCAAACCTAAAGTCCAGATTGCAGCGGAAAGACTTCCAAGGACTCAACGAGGAGAAACAAGAGCGATAAATGGGGATCCGGTCACCCCCTTCAAGGAAATCATGGAGGTTGTCTGGAGGATCTTGGGCGCTGAGGGGTGGAGAGATGTTTCCTCGATTGGCTCCTCACAGGGGTCCAGAGGCGACTGGGAGTGGGTGGAAAAGGACGAGCTTGAGCAGGAGCAAGATGAGGGTCCTCTTCAGGCAGAGGTGGGAGACCAAGGCTTTTTATAAACGCTTCACCCTCTTGTAGGTCACGCAAACTATGCTGAACACCATCTTTAGACACAATGAGGCGAAAGGGGAAGCCCCAGTAGTAGAGGACTTTGTGTAACTGTAGGTGAGTTGTAATCGGACGCAGATTTCTCCTTTTCGCCAAAGTAATGGGAGAGAGATCACTGAAGATCTGTAGCTTCATCTCCTTATATGAAAGCTGAGATTTATTACGTGTGGCCAGGACCAGGGCTTCCTTGCTGTCATAATAATGAAACCTCACGATTACATCTCTGGGTCTGGCCCCCGACGGGGGTTTTGGGCCCAGGGAGCGATGAGCCCTGTCCAAACGCCAATCCACATCCACTACTGAGGGAGCTAGAACATTAAAAAGCCCCAAGAGATATGAGCGTAGGGAGGAGTCCCCCACCGACTCAGGGATACCACGGAAGCGCAGATTTTGGCGCCTCTCCCTGTTCTCTAAATCCTCCTGTTGAAGCTGCAATTGGGAGACAGAGTCTTTAAGATTGTAGTTTTCTTCCTCAATTGCCTGCACATAGTTCACCATCTCATCAAACTTGTGTTCCAATGCATCAGCACGTTCCCCAATTTGAGTAATTTCCCCCCTCAGTTCAGCTGAGATCTTGCTCACCTCTGCCGCAATGTTCCGGGTGATTTGTAGGAGCAGGTGCTGCAGCTTGGAATCCAATTTTTTATCTAAAATGTCAGGAGTGAGAATCTCCTGAGGTGCGTGTGTGGCGGGGCTCACAATCGGTGCGTTCGTAAGCCCAGGGAGTCCCGGTTCCTCCGCATCAATGAACGGATCCATCGCGGCAAAGGGGTCTGCTTGCGAAATCGAGGCCGCGGATTGCGGCCTAGTAATGAAGCGTTCCATCTCCGTTCCTGTTCGCGGCCCAAACAGCGGGTTATAGTTGCGCTGCTGCTGGCCAATCTTTCCCATGGGGCGCCCAGGGAGTAGAGCGGAGTATCAGGCTTACCCCTGGATCAATTGGAGGCTAATGAAGCTATACGGAGGTCACGAAGGGCGGCGGAGACCCGGAGCTCACTCAGAGCACGTCTGCCATGTCGGAAAGCCGCTGATATACTGTATTTTTTTGTACTTAATCTACAAAAACATTTCTACTTTTCTCCAAAAACTGTCTGTAACATATTGTATAAAGTTTAATGTTCTAGGTCATAGTCAATACTTAGAAGTCTTGTGAGCAGCTAATAATTGTTAGAATAATTAAATAACTCAGCCAGCAACTGGTAGCACACTCCCAATATAAATGTGACAAATAGTAAATAAGTAAAAAGTTGCGCTAATTAATTCAATCCATATGTGAACAATCAAAACATAAAATTAGTGACCTAACCGTGAATGAAGTTCATCCATAAACCATTCATTCAATGTATATAATAGACTTTAGAGATATGAATAACCTGTATATTGTGAAACCAAAAATCATAATAACGTATGTGCAATTGCTACTGTGATAATCTTCTTTAAATCTTGTCATTCATAAAAATAAAACTTGCTCCCCAGTGCTCCCCCCTCGGGTATGTGCTCATCTCAATTGATGTGACCTCACAACTAAGTTTGGTCAAAGAAGGCTGTTTAGTCTCCCAGGACTAATACAATTTATTTTCTATTTCCAATTTGTCTGTATATGTCTCCAAATGGCAGTGTTTAACCAATGCATGCAAAAGATAAAGAGCCCCACATAGTGTTTAACACTGTTTAAAACATTTAGACTTTATTAAAATAAATGTGTTGCACTCACATGCATAAGGTGTTCCAGTGCACCAACTATGTGCAGTGTGTAAAAAATCCAAAGCTCTGTGACAACAGCTCCGTGCTTTGCCAATAGGTAACTCAACATCTTGCTCCACAATGTGTCCCTCCCCTACGTGGTACATCACAGGGAATCGCCCTGAGAAAGTCACGTGAGATTTTGTAGAATATGATTATCATAGTAGCATTTGCACATCAGTTTTTATGATTTTAGGACTCTGATTCACAATACTGTATACAGATTATTCATAATATCTATAGAGTCTATTATATACGTTGAAATAATGGTTTATGGATGAACTTCATTCACGGTTATGTCACAAATGTTATGTTTTGATTTTTCACATATGGATTGCATTAATTAGCGCAACTGTTTATTTATTCACTAGGTCATAGTCAGCTTTGACTGAGAAAATTACTAAAATGCTTGGTAACTTTTAGGTGTACACCCCTTTCCAACATTAATAGGACACAGTGGCAGCAATGGCTGAATACCCCAGGTTACTAACTCATATAGGGGTTGATTTACTCTCCAGTTTTAGTAAATCAACTCCACATTGTATGATTTTGACAGTGAAATTGCTCTCCTTATTTTTTTGTAGTTCTTTAGCCTTAGACATACTTAGGTTACAGACTAAGAGTGCTAAGATTATTTGAAAATCAGCTAAAACAAAAAGGCCTGCATTACTTAAAAGAGAAGATGTGTGAGTGGACAATTTACTGTCTTATTTACCTCCTTTACCAGTGACAGTCAAAACACCAAACCAATTGTCCATAGAAGTATTAAGAGAGTTATCTTTCAGTGAGATTGTCCATATATTAATACTAGGTATAGAAAAGTACTGTTTTAGAAATATTACAAGCAGAAAAAGCCCACTGTCAACGCAGCAAGAGTTATACTAACATAAATCTATTTTACATAATAAAAATAAAGTGTTGACGATTCCAGGGCATAAGGGTTTTGGAGGGCAGCACCCAGTTATGATATATGGAAACAAGGAGTTGATGCCATATCCATAACCACTATGGCGCAGTATTAATCTCTTGCAGCCAATTCATGCAAGCATGTTTTATTTTTTTTTATGGTTTTTCATTCCTTTTGGCCTGAGAGTCAAACTCAGAGTAGAATTTTCAAGACATCTTGGGATGTTCTTGGGAATAAGTATTAGCAAATGCACACTGCAGAGGTTTTTGCAATCAATGGCTTTTCTTGGATCCATAAATATTAAAGAACCAGGGCACATGTATGCAACACCACATATTCTTTCATATTTAATTCTTTAATTGGAACAACATACAAGAAACCTGCAAAAGTTTAAACCACCAAGTCCAATCCACCAGAAAAAAATGAAGCTTTGAATGGAGCCATTATACCCAACATCCAGCCAGGCACATGTGTAGAGTTTAAAAATGTCTAGGAATGGGCTCTCTGCACATGGTATCCAGTTGTATTTAGAAATGTGAGGTCTGAGTCTTGATAGTTCTGTGTTTAAGATGTGCCTTTCCTTTAAACGCAAAGGTGTCACCGTAAATGGTGAAAAGCTGATTCTGGATATTAGAGTTTTTGTTTTATAGAAAATGATGTGCTATTCTTTCTTAAAGTGGTTTGAAAAATAAACCAGCAGCTCAATATGGTGCTCAATAGAAAAGAATCTGCCCCTGTCACATGTTATGCAGCTTAGTCAATTCTAGAATCAATATTACTGGGCATAATAGCTAGTCTGATAGCATCATAGCAGCATTAATGAATGAGCAATGTTATTGGATATGCTCTCGCTCTTCTGCAGATCTTCACCTTGTCAATTTCTGCTGTACCACAAAGTTAACTTACAATACACTGCATTATATTTAGGATTCTATACCTGAAACATTTCAAACCACATTATTTAACCTCTAAAGCTATCTATAATATAGAGCAATTGCAACATCACAAATGAAACAAAGGTCAACTTGGCTAATAGCATTTATACAAGTTTCCCATGAAAATAATCATGTTTAGGGTGAGTGAATGCAGAAAAGGGATTTATTATATTCATGTATAGCATATAGGGTGAAGTAACTACTTTGTGTTTGATCTGCAAATACTATTTTGCAGACCTTTTTTTAGTTTTACTTGAATTTGTTTCAGGGCTTTACTCTGTCTTAAATTCTACAGTTTGGCAGTATGGGATCAGTGAGTGTTAGCTTGGAAAGAAAGCATTTTTTTTAATGGAAATTTCCCTTTTTTTAACCTTTCATTTCTAACACAACTAGGCACTCTTCTCCCAAACAGATCCTAATAAACATCACGGCCCTGATGTTGCGTGTACTGATTGTAGGTCTAAAGCATAGTCCTGTTTTAAAAAATACAACATCAAAATTAAATTACTTGAGAAACCAAGGTCTGCAATACTAAATTTCAACAAGAGGTTTGTGCTATAGGAGAAGTCTGGGATTACAGATGTTAGTGCCTGTACACCCTGTAGCTGTGCAAGGGGGTACCTATCCATAATGTTACTACCCAAAATTTGAAAGTCAGGTCATTTTCTATAGTACAGATTTTTTTTTTTACTATATACTTATATATTTGTGCATTTATTTATGTAATTAAATGAGCATGTTGTATTTTTTAACACAGTTGGAAAGTATAATTGCTTTTATTTGAAGCAATGAAGCATAATTTTAGTGTTTTCCACCAGCACAACATTGCAAGATGAAAGAAGATAAACAAGGCTCAACAGCTTCCATAAAAACTCTACAGATTTTCACTGAGTGGTGTAAAATGTGTGAACTGAACTTGCTTTTGTTTGGATAGATTTTATCTAGAGTCACAGACGGTTTATGGTTTTAAGGTACAAGACATCATTCCTAATAACTTAGACCTGTGTTTGTAAGTAGCACTTTTACTACCGGAATCACTGACCTAAAGCCACAGTGATACTTATCATTTTGTCACCTATCAGGTCTGGGAGTATTTATGTTCTGTTATGATTTTAAACGGGACAGTCTTGCATATGCTGTAAATAAATGTTGTGTGAGTAATGTTATTTATAAAGGTTAAAACAGGAGTGTGATCTTATGTAGGAAATATTTCATTTTAAAATTATAGCTGTATAAATGTGATAAACCAAATATTAGTTCTAGAATTTACTGGCACATTTTCTTTTTCTTTGAATGACTAGCTGTTCATTTTCTGGCCAAAACTGTTCAATATATATATATATTTTGCATTTATTCATTCATTTGCTTGAAGAAGCAAGCTATTTCTGGTGTCTGAGCCGCTTCTTCCCTAAGCCTTGAGAATTTTATATCTCTATAAGCCATGTCATACATTGCACATTCTCACCATGTAAAATCATTATACACAAGAAATTCCTGGCATTTGTCCTCCACAATCAAAGTACTTTCTTTTGCAGGCCTTCAGCTTCTATGTTCAGCTGTCCTTTCTAGGTTGTTGGAGGAAATGTAGACGTACAAGAATTTTGGAAGGCCAAATGCAGAATCTGTGAATACAGAGTCAACTAACTGCCTGCTAAAAGAGGGAATGAAGTTATCAAAAGTGCACTGTAGGAACAGGGGGTTGAATTTTCTAAAACTGGGGAGTGTAAAATCTGGAGCATCTCTGCATAGAAAAAAATCAGCTTCCAGGTTTTTTGTCAAAGGTTAATTTACCAATTTGAATTGGCTGCCATGCACAATTGCACCAAATTTTGCACTCTCCAGTTTTAGTAAATCAACCCCAATGTGTTGTTGCAAACAGCAACACATTAGCTTCCATTTTTTTTGTCTTTAATAAAGGCCTGAAAATTTATAAAGGGCCTTGATTGGCCATTAGGGGAATTATTTATTTTTGTTTTATTGGTAGCCCGCTTATTAAACAACAACCCAAATCTTATTTATTCATAACTGAAGCCTTTGTGACACATCAGTATTTTTTTGGAGTTAAGACAAACCTAGTTCGCCCATATCTAGCCATTGTGCTGTTATTTTTTCTTGAACTGGAGAAGATAGGATTTTGTAGTCTCTTTTATGTATCTGTTTGTCTGCAAACATACATGAAGGTCTTTCAGTAATGAAAAGTAAAGAGAAGAAAGTAGTTCCTGGGGAATTTTCCTGTGTTGACTGAAATTGTCTTTAATGGTCTTCATACCATGAAAATGTGCTGCCTTTGTTGAATATATAAGAAGTTAATTGGGAAAAGAATACTACATACAGCCAATATAACCTTACCTATTGTTTCCTAATAATCTAAAATTAGAAGACCACTTTTTATATCCTGTTAGTAGCTCTGCAGAATGTTTGCACTCATTCAGCTTTATGCCTTTAGCGAGCATGCTCCATCACCCTATCTGCTCTCTTTGTTAGTGTTTCACTTTCCCCTTCCAGGTGTCCTTGGCAGAAGGTTAGCTCCTGCTTTCAGATAGCAGTACTGGAGGGTTCTTTCAAACATTTAGCTTTATACTTTGAGCCATCATGCAACACATACCAATCTCTCCACCACAATGTGGTACACCTTACACCACCCCCACTCTAAAGTTAACAATGTTACATTCTCCTACTGTGTGTTTGCTTTTCCTCTCCTAATTCCATTTTTTCCCTTGGAGTACATAGCACGCACAGTCATACCACACACCAGAACATACACAGTCAGAGTAACAGGGCATAAACAGAACACAGGGCATAAACAGTCTTAGAACCCACATAGTGCAAAGGGTGCACACAGAGCACACCAAATTTTGTAAAGGTACAACCTTCAAATAAATAAATAATCAACAATGGTTTTGCCCCAATCCTCTTTGGATACCCCACTGGCGCTCCTGGCTCCTCTCCCCTGGGCGAGTGCCCCCATAAAAAGCCACTTTCTATGGGGTCTAAGACACACAGAGTGCAGCTCGGCCCCGCCCCTTGCTCTCTCTTAGCTGGTTGTGATTGACAGCAACAGGAGCCAAGGAAGGAGAGAGCTGAGAGGGCCTCAGCTCTCATGCATATCGATTGATCAAGATTGGGCTCAGGTAGACAGGGGGGCTGCAGAGAATGCATTAATTAAAAAAAAAAAAACTTCTGCCTTTACAACCGCTTCAAACTGTGATAAGCATTGTTAAAACAAAAGACAGGGCTGCAAAGTCTGAGAACCCACAACATTTACAGGTCACACACTATCTGACAAATGGTACAACACACACAGCATGCACGGTTTAAGGCCAGAGGACATAGGGCATTCATAGTCTGAGAACACACAGCACACAGCACTTCCAGTCTGAAAAAAACAGAGCACACCCAGAAAGACCACACAAACAAATTACAGCATGGCAAAAAAGCACTTTCTTTCCCAAGTTTAGCATTGGTCTTCTTCTTTCATGTAGTGCACATTTGAGATATTTCTCTTTAATATTTCAGTACGGTGATGATTAAGGTCTAGTGGATTACAATGGCTATGTATCCATTGCATACAATGTATCAGGTAATCAGAAGCAAATGAATACTTCTACAAACTAGCTTGTTACTCTGTTGACACTTGCAGTAGTCAGTCACCCCCAGATGCACTGGAGCTGATTTACTCAAAGCAAATAGTTGCACTCTGCAAGGTTATTATCTACAGAGTTTAGTAAATGAGGTGAAACTCTGCTGACATCCATAATCCAATCAAGTGCAAGCTAAAATCCTGTCTGTTTTTTCTATTTTCTTTGCATGTAATTGGATATTGTTTTTAAAGTGAAGCTTCACCACATTTACTAAGCTCTAGGAAAAATTCACTTGCATGATGCAGCTTCAAAAGTCAACAGTGTGGTTATCTTTAATAAATCAGCCTCATTGAATGCAATGAATACATATTTACCCGGGGATTCATTTACTAAAGGAAAATAGACGGTTCACTTTGCAAGGGAAGTTGCACTTAGGAGTGAATTTTCTCCAGAGCTCAGTAAATGACAGGAAACTCTACTGGCTTACATCATTTAATCATGTGCAAGAAAACGTTATTACTCTTTCGTCCATGGACCGACACAGCTTCTCTATTGACAAAGTGGGTATTATCCGTTAATTAGGAGTGACTAGGCAGAAAAACTTGTAAAAAGTGTTGCATTACACCTTCTACAGTACCGCCCAGGGGGCGGACCCTCTGGGTATAACCTCTCAGTCTGCATCTCGCAGATCAGTTTTTTTCTGTCTAGCAAGGAGTAGGACATGGCTCCCTTTGGGCCCATTGGTCCGGGGGAAAATATATATATATATATATTTTTGCTACATTTGTTGTTTCCTGCGATCTTCGATCAACTGCCGACTGGGTGACAGGCTGGATCCTCGATCCTTGTAGTCTCCCCAGTTTCGGCCATCGAGCGTGTGCCGACCCTAGCTACGCGCTGGGTTTTCCACGACATGCCCGTCGCTCCACGGGTGGCCGGTGAGCCTACGCTCCAGGGCCTGCATCGGACCGCTCAGCTTCGGCTGACCTTACGGCCGAGTCGCAGCAGCCTGGCCAGTGAGCTTACGCTCCAAGGCTTGCATCGGACCGCTCAGCTTCGGCTGACCTTACGGCCGAGTCACAGCAGCCTGTCCGGTGAGCGTCACGCTCCAGGGCATACATATGATCTTCCCTTTTGGGTCCAATCACAGCATGCCTGGCCAACAGTCACCTTCCGTGTGCGGATGATGATCTGTTTGGAATGTCTTCCAGCATAATACATGCAGGATAGGTAAGTAAAACTCCCCTGCCTCGGCTGGGTGATTTAGCTGGACATTCCTGGAGAGATCAAGTAAGTGGTTGTGGCCCCTTTCTTCCCTCTCTCCCTGCCTTTCCCTCCTCCCTGGGGTTCTAGCTAAAGGTTGCTGGGTGCTGGGGGTCACCTAAATGGTTCCACTGGAGTGGGGCTGTCTGTAACTAACATTTAAAAGAAATGTCATTTCTACTTACCTGTGTGTGTTTCCTCCTCCATGCTGTCGGCGGCCATTTTGAGGTGGTCCATGCCAAGTTTGGCCTCTTGTGACTGCCCGGCGGCCATCTTCCTGTGGTTCGGCCACACCCACTGGCCCCTATCAGGTGATCGGCGGCCATGTTTGTCCACCCTGTATGTATATATTGCCATTCGGCGGCCATCTTTTTGTGGGCTACGGCTGCTTGACCTCTATCTTCGGCTCCGCGGCCATTTTCTTGGAGCCCACATTATCTTCCATACAGACATTTTTGGCAGCCATTTTGCGAGAGCCTCCGGCCTCTAGGGTGCATTACACTGGCGCGAAAATTCACACAGGAAGTGCTGATAAAAGAACCAGACTGACACAGCAGCAGGGGGACAGCATCACAGATGCAGCACATGGCAGCATAGCAGTACCTATCCAGGGTGGTGAGTCCTCTGGGTGACCCAGCGTCTCTGCAGCACAGGAGGGTGGCCTATTGATATCTTGCCTGGAGCCCTGTGGGTGTCAGCGTGTGGTCAGCATGGCATCTGAGCCAGATGTCTTCTCCCCTGAAACACCAGATTTAGCAGCTGGTGTCCCTGAGGTGTCTATGGACGCTATGTCGGCAATCCTAGAGGCGTTTGCTGCCAGGGTGGAAGCAGCACACGGGAATACAGCCCCCGTCCCCTGCAAGCTTCTGGGGATAATTCTGATGCAGAACCAGGTCCAGCTACGGCTCCGGGCCCAGATTCTGATGCATCAGAGACTGCAGACCGTGACCGGACAGTGAGGATGACTCCAAGTCCAGGTCAGTACGCGAGACGGCTTGGTATCTGACCTTATTACTGCAGTGCGGGATACGCTAAAGTTGGAAAATACTGCAGAAGCAGCAGAGACTTCGGTCCACTTGGGTTTCATAGACCTGCCCGCACTGCTAAGGTGTTCCCTTGTGTGTCTTTTGATAAACTCTTATACAAGGAATGGGAGAACCCACTGAGGGTCTTTACAGCCCCAAAGAGGTTTGCGGTACGGTACCCCTTTGAGGAGAGTTTTCTGAAGAGATGGACCTCTCCCCCAATAGTGGACCCTCCGGTGTCCAGACTTAATAGAGCCACCACAATTCCTGTAGAAGGGGCTCCTGTTTTCAAGGACCCTGTGGATAAGAAGGCTGAAGCACTCGCTTGCTACCTATACTCAGTGGTAGGCTCGGCAGTACGCCCGGCATTGGCGGGGGCCCTAGTGTCTCAGACACTTACTGAATAGGCAAGATTGCTACTCCAGGGGTTAAGGAGCGAGATGCTCCTCCTGATGAGATAACATTGGCCGACCAGTTGGTCCAGGGCCCTAGGTTTGTCTGCGAGTCAGACATGGATACTATTCCCCTGCTGTCTAAAGCTTTGGTTTATGCAGTAGCAATACGCCGCCTGATCTGGCTAAAGGGCTGGTCTGCGGACCAGACCTCCAAGAAAGCCCTGTTGGATCTGCCTTTTAAGGGCGACAGACTTTTTGGGGCCTCTATGGATGACATCATCAAGGATGCCACAGGAGGTAAAAGCACTTTGCTTCCTCAAACTAGCAAGGGTAGGGGCCATGCCAAGGGCAAGCGTTTTTTTTTTCGTCCCCCTAGGGCGACAGGGAAAAGACCCCAGACCGATAAGGCGCCTGCCCAAGGACAAAAGCGTCCTTGGTCTCGCAGACCCAACAAGCCTGCGGACTAATCTGTGTCCGCATGAAGGTCCGCCCCCACCCAGCTCTCGAGTGGGGGGACGTCTTCGCAAATTTGCGACTCAGTGGACAGCTCTAGTCTCCGACAGGTGGGTTTGTGAAGTAATCTTCTCAGGCTACAAGATAGAATTTCTCTCTTGTCCACAGGACAGATTCATCACCTCCAATCTCCAGCTACTACCGACCCGTCGGGAGGCCCTGTATTGGGCGGTCCAGGGTCTACTGGAACGCAAGGTAGTTATTCCAGTTCCAGAACAGGAACGGGGTCAGGGTTTTTACTCAAATCTGTTCATTGTGCCGAAGAAGGATGGGGTTCATCCAATCTTGGATCTCAGAGCCCTCAATTGCTTTGTGAAGGTACAAAGATTTCGGATGGAGTCGGTTCGATCTGTAGTCACGGCTCTCCATCTGGGGGACTTTCTGGCCTCCTTGGACATCAAGGACGCATACCTGCATGTCCCCATATGCTCCAGACACCATAAGTCTCTGTGATTTGCAGTCGGGAAGAACCACTACCAGTTTGTGACCCTCCCGTTTGGCCTTGCCTCAGCACCCAGGACGTTCACCAAGGTGCTCGCTCCGATTCTGGCACTTCTAAGACAGCGGGATATCGCTATAATGGGCTACTTGGACGACCTTCTACTGAAGGCGCCTTCAAGCTCAGAATTTAGAGGTAAGCATGTCCATTACCTGTTAGACTCTTCGAGACTGTGGTTAGATACTAAACACGCAAAGGTCAGTATGGTGCCCACTTAACGCCTAGTGTACCTGGGGTTGATTCTGGATTCCTCAGAGGCAAAGGTATTCCTCCCTGTGGAGAAGTTGCAGACCCTTCGGGGCTGCAGTACGGCAGCTGACTTCCAGGAATTGGTCGTCACTCCGTTTTGGCATGCGAGTGTTGGGCCTCATGGTAGCCTCCTTCGAGGCGGTCCCATATGCTCAATACCACACTCGAGTGTTACAAAAGGAAGTTCTGTCCAGATGGAACAGATGCCCTTCATCTCTGCATTATCAAATCCGAGTGAGCCACCTAGTCATGAGATCCCTGGGATGGTGGCTGACAGCACCGGCTCTAATGGCCGGGAAGTAATTTCTTCCGGTTTACTGGATAGTGATCACAACGGACGCCAGCCTTACAGGTTGGTGGGGAGTCTGGGGTGTTCAGTCGGCGCAAGGTCGCTGGACCCCAGAGGAAGCCCTCCTGCCGATCAATGTCCTGGAAATCCGGGCGATCAGGCTGTGCCTCTTCAAATGGTCTCAGAGGCTGCAAGGGCGTCCAGTCAGGATCCAGTCAGACAACGCCACAGCGGTGGCATATGTCAATCATCAAGGAGGAACAAGAAGCTCAGCTGCAGCATCGGAGGTCGCTTGCATCCTGAAGTGGGCAAAGAGGAGCGTACCGGCACTGTCGGCCGGGTACATTCCGGGTGTGGAAAACTGGCAGGCGGACTACCTGAGCCGCCAGATGCTGGACCAGGGAGAATGGTCCTTACACCCGGAGGTGTTCCAACTCCTCTGCCAAAGATGGGGCACACCAGACATAGATCTTCTGGCTTCCCGACTCAATCAGAAGGTATTGAGGTTTGTGGCCCGGTCAAGAGACCCATGGGCAGACGCAACGGACGCGTTGGTGGCATCGCGGGGTCAGTATCGGCTAATCTATGCCTTCCCTCCCTTAAGGCTTCTTCCTCTTCTGCTCCGCAGAGTGGAGGCAGAGGGAATTCCAATGATCCTAATCGCTCCTGATTGGCCTCAGCGTCCTTGGTACGCTGATCTAGTACGTCTGGTAGCAGATGTCCCCTGGCGCCTACCACTACGGAAGGACCTGCTATCGCAAGGTCCCATACTCCATCCTGCTTTACAGTCACTGATTTTAACGGCATGGCTGTTGAGAACCAGGTACTGAGAGACCGGGGCCTATCAGATTCAGTAATCTCTACTATGAGAAGTGCTCGGAAACCGTCCTAGGAAGGTTTATCACCGCACTTGGAAGGCCTACACCTCCAGGTGTGAGGAAATGAAATGGCATCCGCGTACTTATTTGGTTTTCAGAATCCTGCTGTTTTTACAGCATGGGGTGGACCAAAGGCTTGCCTTAAGTACGATTAAGGGACAGATATCTGCCCTGGCTGTCTTTTTTCAGCAACCCCTGGTGCCTTACTCTCTCGTGAGTACATTTGTGCAGGGGGTTCGACATGTGGCCCTTCCGGTCCGTCCCCCGTTACCTCCGTGGGACTTGAACCTGGTCCTCTCGGTGCTTCAGAAGGCACCGTTTGAGAATATTAGAGCTATTCCCCTGTTGACACTTTCTCAGAAAGTGGTCTTTTTGGTGGCTGTTACGTCAGTTAGACGAGTCTCTGAGCTGGCAGCCTTGTCCTGCAAGGCTCCCTATTTGGTTTTCCACAAGGATAAGGTGGTGCTGCGGCCGCAGCCTTCCTTTCTTCCGAAGGTCGTTCCGGCTTTTCATCTCAATGAAGACATTGTACTTCCATCCTTGTGTCCTCAGCCGTCGAATCCTAAGGAGTCGGCGTTGCATTCCTTGGAGGTTGTCCGAGCTTTGAGAGTATACCTATCTGCTACTTCCCTGTTCCGGAAGTCAGACTCACTGTTTGTTTTGGTGGTTGGTCCCAAAAAGGGCCAAGCAGTCTCATCGGCCACCATCTCTAGGTGGATCCGACAGAGAGTAATCCAGGCTTACGCCTTAAAGGGTCAGGCGCCCCCCTTTCCTGTCACGGCGCATTCGACCAGGGCAATAGGTGCCTCTTGGGCTTTCCGACATCAAGCGTCTGTTTCCCAACTATGTAAAGCGGCGACTTGGTCGTCCACTCACACTTCCACAAAATTCTACAAAGTTGATGTAGGTGCATCTTCGGATGCCTCTTTCGGCCGCAAGGTTTTGCAAGCGGCTGTTTAGAGTTGCAACTCCTCCGTTGGAGGAGTGCTGTTTTGTGTTTTGGGGTGAAGTTTGTTTTTATGCTGTTACCACCCCTCGTTTTTTCTCTGACACTGCTCTGGGACGTCCCACTTTGTCAATAGAGAAGCTGTGTCGGTCCATGGACGAAAGAGTAAATTGGATTTTTTACTCACCGTAAAATCCTTTTCTCTGAGTCCATGGACCGACACAGGACCCACCCCTCCTTTTAAGTTTGTACTGCTTTTTGACAAACTGATCTGCGAGATGCAGACTGAGAGGTTATACCCAGAGGGTCCGCCCCCTGGGCGGTACTGTAGAAGGTGTGATGCAACACTTTTTACAAGTTTTTCTGCCTAGTCACTCCTAATTAACGGATAATACCCACTTTGTCAATAGAGAAGCTGTGTCGGTCCATGGACTCAGAGAAAAGGATTTTACGGTGAGTAAAAAATCCTATTTTCTTTATTTTTTTATTTTCCTTGCACTTGCACTGGTTTTTCTTTGAAAGTGAAATGTCACCACTTTTCCCTTGGACTGAGCAACTTCCCTTCCAGAGTGAACATCCTATTTGCCTTTAGTAAATCCACCCCCTTATCTCCAGATGTTAGCAGACAACAATCCCTACTTTACTGATTGCTTTTATTACTTTCTATATTAGCTACTTCTCAGTCTGTGACAGTTCTTTAGACATTGACGTTTGATAAAAAAAAAACATTCTGTATGCATGTTGTGCTGATACTTGTTCCACTGTACATTTCAAGATGCGTTCTAAAATAATTAGGGCTGTTACTGATTAAAATTTTCGTGTTCGATTAATCGTTTTTTTTTTTAATCGATTAATCGGCTAATTTTGATTAATTATAACGCACATAGATCCAACTACTTTTAGCTGATCTCCTTGCAGGCCGATTCCCAGTGCAGCTACCAACCACTGGAAAAATCGATAGCAGGATAAACACACAAAGGCTGCACTCGATGGGAATAGCATTAAAACTTTTATAGTCTTCAAGTAGGTAACAAAATAAATATTGCACTGGAGATAAAATCGATGTAGCTATATAAACTGAAAAAATGGTGCGAGTAATACCAAATGGAAGCAAAAGCAGTCATAAAAACATGTAGCTAAGTATGATACTGGTATAAAAATGTGTACAACGATACCACTGCTGAATCCAGATGAAGAGGGGTTAACATCAGTCCGTCGGCATGTAGATGTCCCGTGAACGGAACTATCACAACTCCCAGTGGGTGGCTGTAGAATCCCAGGTTGATAGAGGGAAGTGATAGAGGGAAGTGTAACAGCCCTTGCGTGTGGCAGATAGTAAGGTCCCGCCGGCATGCCGATACGAAGGCACAGCAAAGGAGCCCTTCAGATGGACACAGCCCAAAGAATTTTGATCGATCAAAAGAATTTTGATTGATCAAAACAATTAATCGATTAATCGAGGAATTAATAGTTAATTTCCACAGCTCTAAAAATAATGTACATTAAATGCTTTTAAAGATCTTCATTTTGAAGCTCTGCATTTTTAACTTGAGGGATTACAGTTTGACAAGTACTGCTTCATGCTACATATTTTATTTCACAAAAAATGCACAGAGGTCTCCTTTGTACAATTTGTTTTACTACAAAAGAGAAAATAGCCTAAAACATTCAATCAGAAGAGGCGATAGCCTAAAACAATAGCCTAAGAACATTTGACCAGAAGGGAAAATAGCCTATAACAATAGCCTAAATAAATTCCACCAAAAACAGCCTAAAAGAAATAACCCAAATACATTTGACCAGAAGAGAAACCATCCTAAACTAAAAGTCTACATACATTTGACCAGAAATAGCTTAAAACAATACTCCAAATACATTTGACCAAAAAAGCCTAAAGCAAAATCCCAAGTACCGTTGACTAAAATAACTGAAAACAATAGCCTAAATACTGATGACCAGAAGAGAAAATACCCTAGAAACCTTTGGTTTTGACATTTTCTCACAACAGCTGGTTAATTTCGATTTTTTCCAGAATTAGGTTTGGTTCCTATCCCTTTCTGCATTGCTGTGGAGGACAGGATTTGACTCCTTTGGAGTCCAAATCGAGGCTTGGCTAACATTTAGTTCCACTCATGTGTAGGGTTTTCCTTGAATGGAATATTTAAGTAGAATGGTGTTGAGCGTGGCCTCCGCTCCCCCGATGATGTCAGATGCAATGAAACGTGTAGGGAGGAGCTTACGCTAGTGACGTTACCATGTACGTTCGAATCAGGAAGTTGTTGGATCGGATCCCGAGACTGGTATTATCAAGCGCTTTTAAACTTTGTGAGTAGCTAGTTATATACTTTTAATAAAATTACATATACAGTTTCACAATATGTGGGTTTCCCCAAATCTCTTTTTTACCATGGTCGAACATCTTATGTCATTGGATGAGAGGTCTTGGGTCTTGATGACTACATGTGGTGATGTGGAGGCGATACAAGTTCCCCTACAGATGACACATTGATTTATAAAGCTCTTTTGACTCTCTTCACAAAAAAGGTCCATATGTTCCGGTAAGAGTCCTCTGTATCTAAGGTGGTGGTACACTTTGGTGTTGAGAACATCTGAACAGAAGGATTTCCTCTCATCACATCTATCACTAATTTGGACTTATTTGGGACTTTTTATTTATTATGTTATTTTCGATTCATTAAGACGTATTTACTTGGGTTTTGGATTTTCACTTGTCACTTTTAGCGTGGCAATATAGATTTAAATCTGTGTGTAGTTTCGCTAAATGAATAACTATACATTTTTTTAAAATAAATAGGCCCCTAAATAAAATAAACCCTTTCAATGTTGTTAGTTATTTTAAAACAGAATAATGTGAGCAATTGGGCTTCCCACAAATCTTGTACAGCACACCTATAAAATCTGCAAATCTGTGCTTCCTTAGTGGGCATGCCAGGGTTATGTTTGTCACACATTTGCTTAACATCTTTGTTGAATGTCTGCCTAGAGCTATTCCATGTTAGTATATTTGCACTTTCTTATGTTTACGCCTTTCTAGGTGGCTTTCTTGAACTCAAGTCTAAACAGTTCCTTTTGTTCCCTCTACTTCTTTATACCATTGTGTCTTTTCCATTTTGAGGTCTTATTTTGTGAAAAATAGAAAACGCTGATTTTTTAATGAACAATTAGAGAAATGCAACCGCCATTGAAAATCCTCATGTATATGTACCGTATATACAGTTGAATGATGAAATCTGTTTAAATGAGGACCTCCACATTACTGATTTTTCCATCCATTTCTTATAAATAGCAGGAAGATCCTTGAATAAGGGGCCTATTTATAAAACATTAGTTGAGTTGAGTTGAGTTGAGAGGTATCTTAACCACTTAAGCCCTGGACCATTTTGTTGCTAAAGGACCAGGCCACTTTTTGCGACTGGGCACTGCGTCGCTTTAACTGACAATTGCGCGTGCAACATGGCTCCCAAACAAAATTGACGTCCTTTTTTCCCACAAATAAAGCTTTCTTTTGGTGGCATTTGATCACCTCTGCGGTTTTTATTTTTTGCGCTATAAACAAAAATAGAGCGACAATTATGAAAAAAATGCAATATTTTTTACTTTTTGCTATAATAAATATCCCCCAAAAATATATAAAAAAACATTTTTTTTCCACAGTTTAGTCTGATACGTATTCTACATATTTTTGGTAAAAAAAAATCGCAATAAGCGTTTATTGATTGGTTTGCGCAAAAGTTATAGCGTCTACAAAATAGGGGGTAGTTTTATGGCATTTTTTTTTACTAGTAATGGCGGCGATCAGCAATTTTTATTGTGACTGCAACATTATGCCGGACAAATCGGACACTTTTGACACATTTTTGGGACCATTGTCATTTTTACAGCTATCAGTGCTATAAAAATGCACTGATTACTGAGAAAAATGACACTGGCAGTGAAGGGGTTAACCAGTAGGTGGCGCTGTAGGGGTTAAGTGTTTCCTAGTGAGTGTTTCTTACTGTAGGGGGGATGGGCTGTGTGTCACATGACACTGATCACCGCTCCGATCACACGGAGCGGAGATCAGTGTCATTGTCACTAGGCAGAGCGGGGAGATGCTTGTTTACATAAGCATCTCCCTGCTCTATCTCTCCGCGAGACGATCGCGGGTGTCCCTGCGGCGATCGAGTCCGCGGGACCCACGGTCGGGCTCACGGAGAAAGTGGCATCTTAAAGAGGACGTACCTGTACGTGCTTGTGCCTGTCCGTGCCATTCTGCTGACGTATATATACAGGAGGTAATATAGCGCGGTCTTACCCCGAAGGGTCCCGACGCGCATAGCAGAGTTCCTGGGAAAAGAGGACCCAGGAACCAAAAGCAGCACAGAGCGGCAGAAAGGGTGGAAGAGAGAGGCTATGCTGGAAAGGCTTGCGTGAAAAGCCAAGTCTTCAGTAATCCACGGAAGACCGGGATAGTAGGGGCCTCCTGGAGCTCGAGAGGGAGGCTATTCCATAATACGGCACCCTGCTGGGAGAAGGCCCGACCATCACGCCGGATCTTCTTTGGCACATTAGTTGCACGAATGTGAGAAGCATTAGTGCAAGTTGAACGAAATGTCACTTATGCTTTCTAAAAGATTAATGCCTTTATTATCAGCTCCATCTAGTGGTCCAAATGCATATAGTTTTCTCATTGAAGTATTTCTAAAAACTACAGAAAAACACATTTTGTCATTAGAAGGAGCTGATGATAAATCCATTAATCTCTTAGAATAATGGAGCATTTCATTCAGCATTCAGGAATGCTTTTGATATTCATGCAGCAAATCTTTTACAAATAGACCCTACTTGTTGTTGGAATGGTGGACTGTTAGGTACAACCTCACTAAAAGCCCTGCACCACATGAAACAGTTATGGTTAATCCATGCTGCAGTAGGTCCTATCTACCCTATTCTATAGATACTTTCTCATCAGCTACTTCAGCTTAAAATGTAATTGTGCATTTTTCACTGCTCCTAAACTCCTTATCGTTGGGTTTTACCTCATACAGACTCCGATCGAAGTCTGCAAACCTGTAAGTATCTTCCTTTTAGACTAAGTATGGGCATGTGTCAGTGCAACAACACAACTGTACAAACAAACAGCAACTGCCCCAACCTATAACTGGTCTTAACATCAAGTAGCACATGCATGTCAAAGAACAACAAGGAAAAATTCCAGCTCAACTTACCAGCCAACCTGCAACAAACCAAATTATCCTGTCTAATAATCCCCTTTAAAAACAGGGGTTTAGTTTGCACATATTTGCAAATAAATGTGTAAGCTGCAGAGGCCGCAACAAGGCACCCCAGTATTATCTGCAGGTCCTAACTCTATACATTTTGAGAGCCTCCATAGTATTAACACACATAAAACAATGGATATTAAGCACATGTCCTTTTTGGACCAACTCTCTTGGATTTGGACCATGAAGAAGAGGAACCATTCCATTATTGCGTGGATATCCTTTTGGATCTCTGATACAATGGTAAAAATTGAACATTTCATTCCACAGGTAGGAGAAATGCACCACTTAGAAGAACTGCCACAGAAGAACCTCATTTGCACATAATGGCAGAATTCCCACTCATGCCTCCCGTGGGATTCCCATTCTCTGATCATTGAGAGGAGGAACCTGCCTCAGGGACACCTTTAAGTAATTTTTCCAACCATAGCACACAGACTTGACTGCAGGGAGCAATCACAGGCAACACCTAAAGCATATGATTGTAGACTACTTGGGGTCTACGGCTGATGCAGACACTCTTTAAAGTGAGGACCCCATTGACAATTACAAGTAGGTAAAACCATGTGAGCTGCCAAACTCCTACCCTAAAGTTAAAATCAAAAATTCAAATAAAAATAAAAATAAATATAAATAAAAATAAATAAAAATAAGAAACAGCTGCCAACACTTCCCACACTTCCAAAAATGTGACAATACAAACTGATACAGCAAATGTGTGGCGCTAAAAATAAAATAAAATTTAAATTTTAAATTAAATAACTATGAAACTAATAACTAGACAAATATATCCTATGATACAAAAGTAATTGTCCAAACAGTAAATATAAATAAAGTGCACATGCTCCGTGTAATTCACACAAATCCTTAATAATATAAAACGTCCATTATGAAAACATAAACAAAAAACGTGATGATGAAATATCTTCATGCAGTGTCTAAAAATATATATAAGTAAAGTGCATGTGCTCCTTAATAGTATAATATTTCTAAAGTCCAAAATCATAAACATAAAACGTAGTGATGGTATCTTCATGCGGTGTGCACACACCCCCCACCAGGTGTACCCTCACCTTAAGGGCTTTTTGTAAAAGCCTATGATAAATAATATTATCAGCTTGAGAAGATCCTCCTATGATTCCTCTTTCCTGTGGTGGCTAGTTTTGGCTTAAATGCTGATACAAGGATCACTCCTTCCTCCTGATCAAAAGCCACTGTTTCCTCCTGGCTATTAGCTGGAGACTGAATCTGCAGCCCCGATTCCCGGCGTTCGCCCCTTCCTAAGCCTGTGCTACAAGGGCCTCTTTTATTATTTCCTTGTCAGCCGATCAAGCTCCTCTTACTGGTTTCACCGCATGAAGATACCATCACCTGGAAAATGGTTAAATAAACTTCAGACCAAAAGGGTTGAAGATTTGGGCATTCCCACCATACGTGTAGAAGATTCTCCTGTTGACATCTCCAACATCAGTTGGGACGAGTAGAATCACATTTATGGAGCAGTGCTGGAGTCCTTTACCCCCTAGACAGCAATTTGTAATTAGTTTCTTGAGTTGAAACATTTACTGAACCTTTGTGGGTAGTTTTGAGGAGATTTCAAGCATTACATCTCCTTCCCAAGCACGACAAACTTTTCCCGTATTCGGTGGCGTATGTTCACTAAGCAGGCTGTAGATTGTAGAGATGACGTGTTGTTGAAGCTCAGCTTTTGAGCATATGCTTTCGAATGGTGTTAGTGGCCGGGATATGTTTGTGATATGTCGTGGGATTAGAAAGAAGTGGCGTAGTTGGATATATATCCATGGGGTGATATGAACGTCTGGCCATTGGTTGGTCAGGTGGTTGCTGCCTAGCATTGTACCTGCACTAAGAAAGCGGTGTGCCCGTAGTGCATCGTTCAGGTCCGCTCCTGCTAGAAAGCCGGGTGACATCTCAGGTTGAAAATCTGAATTAATGTGTAACGGTGTTAAGGGGCCTGTCGTTGATGAAACTTTGGTTTTGGTGCATGCTTTGTGGAAACTGGCAATGGTCGGTTTAATAAGCAGGTCGTCTTGCAAAGAATTGGAGAGCTGAATGAATGAAAGAATGAGTAACTTGTATAGCGCTACAAATGCGAACTGAAACGCCTCAACGCGCTTTTTGCAGCCAGTGTCTGCCTGGCTAGTGCGGTCATTTACCCCGTAGGATCTCGACGCGCTTGGGACACACATTCATACACATATATACTGGGCCAATTTGGACAATATCCAATTAACCTACCAGCATGTCTTTGGAGCTGACGAATTGCCAGCCATGGAGTGGCTTTCAAAGGAATATCTGAGAAAGAGGCTTATAGCTTCACCCAATCTTTCACTTTATCGTATGCATACCAATCGATTATTCTGGCTAAGTGGCATGCCCAGTGGTATTTGCCTAGGTCTGGTAGACCTATCCCCACTTTGTGTTTTAGTAGGGTTAGTTGGGCATAGCTAATGCCTGGGCACTTTCTACCCCACAGAAAGGTAGTACATATTTTCTGGTAGTTGCGTAGGAATGCTGTCGGTAGTACTATCGGTACTGCCTGCAATACATAAAGCAGACATAAAGCAGACGTTGGAGTACCTTCATTTTTAGTATTGCCGCTCTCCCAAACCAGGAGAATATGGATTTATTCCACTTTTGAAGATCCTCTGTTACGGTCTGGAGTATAGGTAAATAATTTCTAGCGTAGAGTTCCGATAGACGCACCTGGAGCTGAATACCTAAGTATGTAATTGCCAGGTGAAAGGGAAATTATTTTTTCCACTGTTCGATAAGCGGCCCTGGTAAGGTTACATTTGTTAAAATAGATTTTTACGTTAGAGACTAATTGAAATAGGCGAAAATCTTGTATGAGGTTGGGTAGGGTGATACGCGGTTCGGAGAGAAATAGCAGGACATCATCTGCAAAGGCTGCCACTTTGTATTGATGGTTCTCTATTGTTATCCCTTTAATGTTATTCTCTCTGAGGCATCTAAGAAAGGGTTCAAATGTAAGTACGATAACATTGGGGAGAGAGGGCATCCCTGTCTTGTCCCATTGTGGATGGAGAAGGCGTTTGACAGGAGGCCAATGACCCAAACTTTGGCTGAAGGTGCTGCATAGAGAGCCATAATGAAATACAACATTCGAGTCTGTATGCCTAACTTCTGTAGTACCGATGTCAGATTGACAGTCTGGCCTGGGACTAACGCCTTCTCCTAATCAAGGAAAAGAAAGAAGCCTTGTCTTTTGGAAGTGGTAAGACACTGATGTACACCTGTATATTATTTGCTTTGATGGTGTCGTCCCTCCCCTCTCAACCTGGTATGAAACCCACCTGATCTTTAGTAATCAGGGTGTTGATAATGGACGCAAGGCAATTGGCTAACATTTTGGCAAATATTTTTAGATCCACGTTGAGTAAGGAAATTGGACGGTAGTTAGTTACTAGATTGGGGTCTTTTCCTGCTTTTGGAATCACTGAAATATGTGCCTCAGAGATGTTATTCATGTTATCATCTGGTTTTGATAAAGAATTGAATGTATTGAGAAAGGGGTGGGCGAGGTCATCTAGAAACGTCTTATAGTAGATTGATGTATACCCATTTGGGCCTGGGCTTTTCCCTGACTTCAGTTGTTTGACTGCCACTTTGAGTTCATCGTAGGTAATGGGCCATCTATTTGCCTGGCTTCCTCACTGGGAATTCTAGCTTGTAGGGCTCTGGCTAGGAGCTTTCCACTTATGTTTCCTTGCTCGTAGAACAGTTTTTGAGAAAGCACAAATTTATGCTTAGTTTTTCGGTTTAATTCCTCTGCTAGTCTGATACGTGCCTGAAGTAACTCCGTATACACCTGTTGGGTTAGCGTACGTGTATGAGTCTCTTTGAGGTTCCTGACTGTCTGTAGCAAAGATGCAAGATGGGCCTGTGCAGCCCTTTTTCCATGCAGTGGACAGTGAGAGGAAAGTCCCTCGCAGAACACATTTGTGTGTTTCCCATTGAGTGAGCGGAGTCACATCAGGAGTGTTGTTCTCTTTAAAGAAGTTTTGTAAGGATTCACGTATGTGGGAAGTATTCGTAGTGTTTGTGAGTATAGATGGGTCGAGTTTCCACGTCTTTGTAAAGGGAATTTGGCCAGGGAATTGAAGGGTCAGTGTTATTGGATGGTGGTCCGATAATACCATTGGCTCGATCGTTGCATTGAGGAGAACAGGAAAAAGTAATTTATCCTGGAGTAACTGCTGTGAGGTGCTGAAAAAAAAGTAAAATCTTTTGTGTTAGGGTTTAACTTTCTCCATGCATCATGTAGCAGGAGGTAATGTAAATGTAGCTTGATTTGTTTGAGTGCTCGGAATGGTATTGAGGAAGTACACATCAAAGTGTCTTCTAGAGGAGTGAGCACGATCAGCATGCCCGACTTGAAGGCAGATAGTGTTTTTGCGATATCCCAAAAGAACTCAACCTGGGCCATTATTGGGCTGTATATATTGGTGAGAGTGATGGGTCTATCCCATAGTACACTTTAACCTCCCTAGTGGTATGATTCTGTCAGATTTTAGGTGCTGAAAGCGGTACAATTATTCTGCATGGAAATTTGGCGTTTTATATTGTAGGCATGTAATTCTTAGGAATGACTCACTTAAATCTGTCCAAACCAGAGTCTAGTAGACATCCCGGGTATGATAAAGTTCAAAAAACAAAATCATAAATTATAATATAATAAATAACTATAAAATAATTATAACAAATAATAATATAATAATAATAAAAGTGTTTTTCAGTGTTTGATGGCGAATTTCCCCACAAATCACGATCGCTCAATTCTGCAAGTGATTCTAATTTATTATCACTGTTTTCTAGCTGGTCTAAAACCACTTTTGATGTAAAGGGACACTTTTTGGTTGCTATGGACAACTCCAGTTTCCAGGCAGAAAGAACAGTTTTTATTATATAAAAGTGCATGCAGGACACTGGGCAGACCACTAGGGACAAAGGGTGTGTGTTTTTATTTGATACAGTACTGTATCTGTAATCTGGCATGGGGTTACCGCTTTTGGTACTGAAATCTTACCTTGAGCCAGACTCTGGAATACCGCTAGGCGGGTTAATAAACAGATATTGGCCGTCGTCAACTTTTAGAGAGTCAGCAATTTGCAGTGGCAGGCGTTTGGAAATTAAAATAGATACTCCTTTAGTCTTAGCTTGTTTGTTTGTTGCATGTAGGACAATTGGATAGCTCATGTTGGCCAAATTTGGGGTGCAATCTGACTGAAAGTGCATCTCTTGTATGAATAGTATATCAGCCCCTAGGCTTTGTGCATGTTCTAGTAGCCGTGAGCGTTTCTCTGGGAGATTTAGTCCCTTTCGCATTAATGGAGACAATTTTAAGTTTGGTGTCAGCCTTTTGCACTGTATTAGAAGGCATTATGTAGGAACAAACTCTTTTGGTGTTGGAGCTTAGAGAGAAGGGAATAAATAAAAAAAAGTTTTAAGAAATATATGGTTATGAGTTTTAGGAAATATAGTGGGTTCTGTGTATTTCCGGTAGTAAGAAAGATTAGCTATCTACTTGACGGGGTGCTGTGGCACTGTTGAGATCAAAAGCAACTGAGGAAGGATTACAATGGTACAGGGTCTACTTAAGAGGAATAAGATCCATGGAATATGTTGAGATTGGGACTCTTGTTTACACTAACAAAGTCATACCTGTCTAAACCCGTGCATAGGCGAGTTTGCGATCATCTTCGTTTAGGAGGGAAAAGGGGGGAAATTTGCTATCATGATGTCCCTTTGTGCTTTAGGATGTCCATTTCCATAGATACGGCTGTTTGCAGAGAGACAATGCCTGTTCCATCGCCTTATGGTGGATAGGTTTAGATAATTGCATTACTTGATCATGGCTGTCTATAAGAGTCCGATGTCTGATCATGTAAGCATTATACAGCCAGGGGTTCAGTTAGTTGGTATAGTGATCAAATACAAATTCAAATACAACTCTCATGTGGATTTTTGTGCAGGTGCAATCTGTTTGTGTGGCAAATGTGTTTGCTGACCTACTACTAATTACCTGTTGAGATACATGGCATGTAGTTTATATGCAGTGGAGTGTGTTTCCCTGAGCCAACTGCTAACTAGGCTATTTCGCCTAACAATTGTGAGGGGTGGGAGCCCTGTAGGAAGTGTTAAGGGAGGTAGGTTGGGAGTAGCTATCTCAGTGTAAGGAAATATTTTGAACAGACAGCAGGATTGCTGATTGGCGGAACAACTTTCCTAGGGAAGGTAAAACCTTGACCTTAAGTTTGGTCAACCATAACATTATTTGAAGGAACACAAGGTGCTCAACTAATCATTGTACAAAAGAAAATGTGTATAACAGTTAGTAAATGTCTCGCTAGACTATAAAACATTAATAGTCTTTCAACCTTTAAACAATCACTCCTCCACAGATCTAGTCAGTATACTGGCTTGGGAGCCAATCTTGTTTATTGTTTATTAATAATAATAATAATAATAGGCAATAACAATAATGTTGTTGGTATCGAGGAAATACATCAAAATTACCCCCTTGTTCTCACTTTTGAGCTTACGACCAATGGAAGTAGGATAAAGACACCACTATCTGGGGTCTAATAATTTTGTGCAGTATCTATGTGTCTAGGGTTGATATGACTGATCAGCATCCATACTGAGGTGATCTGTGTATGATTAATATTACAATAATAGTAAATTGCACATATAAACAGGGTTATGAGAGACTATGATGACACCGATCATATTTTGAAGCCCCACGGTTATGGCTGAGCTAAAAGAGGATGCCAGGGTGGTAAGTGGCTCTTCCATCACAGAGAATGTGTCAAACCACTATGTCTATTCAGAGTATATCAGAGCATTTCAGATCGAGGAATTGGCTATTGTAAACAAAGAGTTAGTGGGCATCCTTTAGGATCAAAGGAGAAGAGGTGGGCATCCACCCAGCTAAGAAAAGTCAATTGGGTAGTGGGAATGCTTAATCCCTTGCATAAAGGATGTTAGGAATTTCCTCACATCTCACTGCATTGATCACTGAGTTTTGCACCAATGTTACTCACCAGTCTTTTGGTATAGAAGCATGAAGAGATACAGTGGTATATCTCACCTGCTGCTGTAAAAGTTCAAAGCAGAACCGTCATGTTTGCATATTAACAGTTTCTACCATAGCTCAGCAGGAGGTGTGTGCGGTAGCTTTACAGTCAGCCAGATAGACTTGTGAAGAACTAAGGGCTAAAAGTTTTTAACCAAAATAATGCAATAGTCTGGTTGTCAGAACTGTATAACATACATGAATGGAAAACATTAACTGCCCCACTTCACACAAAGCTAAGTGTTAGGTAGGGACAACTGAGTTAAGCAATAGAACAGACTTGAGAGACAGATTTCAGTCATGTCGGGCTCTGCGATGCGCAGGGGAGGATGGTTGGCTCCCTCCATTGGATGAGCGTCGATTAGCAGGCAGAGCTAGGTCCTCGCAGAATGATTGCAGGTCTTCTGGGCCTTGTTGGGTGACTGTGCGCCCCAAGTGAGTTACCGACAGGCAGAACGGGAACTTCCATCTGTAAGCCATATTCCTGGTGAGGAGATGTTTAAGCAGGAGTTGGAGGTCCTTCCTATGGTGTAAACTGATATGGGAGAGATCCTTTCGGAGGATCTCTTCTTTCTGCCGAAATTTAGCTATGCAGCAGACTACATCTCTGGGGGGGGGGGTCTGTGTCTCTGCCCCTGGGTGCGAAAAGCTCGGTGCACTCTCTCAATTTCGAGCTTCTGGAGGTTTGTCAAGGAGATCATTAAATATGGCCAATACTGCCTGGTTCAATTGACCGGGTTCAATTGTTTCGGGAAGACCTCTTACCTGGAGATTGTGGCCTCTTTCCCTGTTGTCCAGGTATGCCAGCTGTCTGTGCAGCTCGCGGAGATGTACATTGTGGGCGTCAGAGGTCTGCATAACATCCTGCAGTGCAGCATCATGGTGGGCAGTCACTTCCTCTACCTCCTCCAAGCGACTTGCTACTCCCTGGATATCAAGTCTCAGGTCTGATATGGCTGCTGACAGAGTTTCTTTTATATCTGTGGCCACGGCTTGCAGATCATCTAGGCAGTCTCCAGCTGGGATGCGAGCGAGCGCCTAGTGCTTCTACTAGCTGAGCGTGTGGCGTGCTGTGTGGCGGCCATTGCTTATTTCTGCTGGGTCCGGAACAGATCCGCTTAGCTGCGCCTCCGTGTTCCTAGGTGAATGGGGACATGATCTGGAGGTGCTTCGGTCGAGTTTCTCCAAGATTACAGCTGATGTCTCTTTCAACAGGGTAATTAGAGGACCTCGTGTGCCAGAGCAGAGGGTTTAGAGGCAGCCATCACTGTCAGCATCCAGGCCATGCCCCCGATATATCTATTACACATGCAAAATATGTGATGCCAGAATACAGTGTCACTAACACTGTTCTTGAGAATTGTACAGTTCTGTAACACCACACACAGCTTACAGACACCTCCGAATAATGTAACTGAAATAATTGGTGTATTTTCTTCATGTTACCCTCAAAGTTGCATGCAAAAGATTACACTTTCTCCTTTTTCTTTTCTTGCATTTTTACATTTCCTCCATGCCAGTGCCCATTTCCCCATTGTTTAGCAATCTTTTGCCTATTAGGCTTGAAAATAATCAGAATTGATTTTCACCCCCCCCCCCCATTAATAAGGTTCTGAATTAAATTTGCAGCTTTTTAACTTTGTGGTGGTTTTGATGAATGCCCCATGAACTGAACCCATACACATTCACTTGCTCCTAATTAATGCCCTAATATTTTTTGTACAGGTATACAGGTAGGACAAATATTTCTTCTTTATATACTAAATAAAGAAAAAAGGTGCAATATTTACAAAGGCAAGATCATATCAGCTGTCATACAGTAGCATACATTGTGACTTTTATAAACCATTCAAAAGCAGTTTTCAAATGGGTCCCTTGGTGACATTTTTTTCAGATTTGATACACTAAGACTGCCATTTGTATTGCTTTGATAGACGATCTTGTTAGAGATTGTTGAAGATTTATTAGACCAAGGCTATTGATTTGTACTAGATGCGCAAGCAGACCAATAGCGTACTGATTGGAGGAATAAAATAGTTCTGGAGCTCAATGACCCAGAAAGCTAATTTTTGAGCAAAGCAGACAAAAATCTAAAAGACTGCTACAGTATCTTACAAATAATGGAAAAGCAGCTGCACATAATTGCAGCCTTCATATTGATTGGCAATATCTAGAAGCTGCAGATTTCTATGAATATTTGGCTGATATAAATAAGAAAAGATAAACTAGTAACAATATAATTATTAGTATCAATATTTCTCATTTCATTGAAAGGCAGGGGGTTTAATAAAGATGATAGTTAAAGGTGATGTATCACTTAATATTTTAATAAGGAGAACTAGAAATCAGTACATTATAAATGACTTGTTTAAAGAAAACCTGTATCTATCTGAAAGCTACTAATCTGGTTACAAGAACAAAAGGGGAGATGTCAAATGTTGCAGGGGCTTTGAAACAGAGCATTTTAACTAGTCCTGGTGAAGTTGAGTGTCATATCCCTCACCTGCATTACAATGGGCTGTCTCACTAATCACTAGTGAAATAAGAGAGAGCAGCGCAACATAAAGACTATTAGAGCTTTGCAGGTATCTAGGGTGCAAAGCCAATTGTCACCATTCTACATCAGACCAGCTAGTAGACAAACAAGGTCTTTATCTCCGCTGCAAGAATGTTGTACATTGCTCACCTAAGTCTGCCTTTTTTTAAAAAATAATGCTTTTACCAAGCTAAATGGCCAGTAGCAGCATCCCAAGATTATGTACATTAAAACAAATATTCAAAACATGACTCCTATTTTATCAACTACTGTATGTAATCATGATAATGGACACAGAATGAACAATCTGTGCTCATTTATTAAAAAAGTTATTAAAATTCTTCTATAGCCTATTGGCCGAGCATTTGATCGGAAATGTATGATTGTGACGTCGTACAGTTTAGCTGCTTGTCGAATCTTCTTAGGACTTTCGACAGACACCATAAGCCTTCAATGACAGATTTGACGTTTGTATGTTTTTTTCTGCTTCGTCGAATCTTCATCGTTCATGTCTAATGGTCTACCCCAACACTGTCTCTATAATGTCAAATCTTTTCTCTCTATGTCAAATCTTTCCTCTCTATGTAGAATAATCTTGGACTAATAAAGTTAAGGTTAGGCTCATTCGACCACCGGTTCGATAGACACAGATTGCTATTGTCAGCGTCACGTTGAATCTTCTATCCATATCAAAATGTTGTAGCAACGAAAACAAAAATAAAGCATTTTTTTGTGTCGGATCTTTCGGATTTTGGATTCTGCGCGTTCATTTTCGTTTGTCAAAACGATAACGAAAATACCTGAAATTCGGACGAAAATGCATTCGGACAAAAACGAATGCACATGTCTAGCATTTAATGCAAACTATAAGAAGACATAAGTACATTGCCAGAGAGCTGAGGTTATAACCCCTCATCTGCCAATCAAACATGAAAATTCTGCTCGCAATAATACATTTGCAGTCTGTTTTTAGCTCCAAATGTGTCATTTGTTACCATTCTTTGTTCTTTTAGTGAAAGTTTTTTTCTATTATTGCATGATTCTTTGCTGTTATAAAACATTATAAAAAAATTTTACATTGCATATTTTGTACACCTTGTACCATTAAATTGATTTATTACAAAAAATATGTGACAGTGTAGAAAGGCTTTTATTGTAATATGCACAATTTAGTGGAAAGTCCCACTGGGTAAAAAAAATATAATAAAATAATTTTTTTTGGAGTGAGTTAATGTGTTTAACCACTTAACAACCACCCACGGCATATATACGTCGGCAGAATGGCTCGTACAGGCACAATCACGTACATGTACGTTGCCCTTTAACTGCCTGCCATTTGGTCGCGCGCGTGCCGCCGCCGGCGTGCTCGCGACCCTGCCGCCATCCCCGTGATTCAGACAGCGGGTCCCACGGACTCGATCGCTGCGGGGATCCCCGTGATCGTCTCACGGAGGAATGGAGCGGGGAGATGTTAGTGTAAACACATCTCCCCGCTCACCTACTGACACTGTCACCGATCTCCGCTCTGTGAAATCAGAGCGGAGATCAGTGACATGTCACTCGTAGCCACGCCCCCTAACAGTGAGAATCACTCCCTTAGGCACACTTAACCCCTTCAGCGCCCCTAGTGGTTAACCCCTTCACTGCCAGTGTCATTTTTAAAGTAACCAGTGCATTTTTATAGCACTGATCGGTATAAAAATTACAATGGTCCCAAAAATGTGTCAAAAGTGTCCGAAGTGTCCGCCATAATGTCGCAGTCATGAAAAAAATCACTGATCGCCGCCATTACTAGTAAAATAAACAAATAATTAAAATGCCATAAAACTATCCCCTATTTTGTAAACGCTATAACTTTTGTGCAAACCAATTACGTTTTTTTTTTTACCAAAAATATGTAGAATACGTATCCGCCTAAACTGAGGAAAATAAATGTTTTTTTAAATATATTTTGGGGATATTTATTATAGCAAAAAGTAAAAAATATTGCATTTTTTTCAAAATTGTCGCTCTATTTTTGTTTATAGCGCAAAAAATAAAAACCGCAGAGGTGATCAAATACCACCAAAAGAAATGTCAATTTTGTTTGAGAGCCACGTCGCACGACCGCGCAATTGTCAGTTAAAGCGATGCAGTGCCGAATCGCAAAAAGGGGCCTGGTCTTTATGCTGCATATTGGTCCGGGGCTTAAGTGGTTAAAGGTTAATTGGCAACACACTCATAAGTAAATTAAATGCATACTTTTGGGATTTTTGACTTGCTTCTGAATTGGTTTTGATAAACGTATGAGTTGGTTAAAGCATAAATGTAGGATTTTTAACCCTGCTTCCTGAATCCCCCTCTATGTTGCTGATGGGCATTGCTTACTGCTGCTCAGGTAATGTGTGTGAGCACTGTGTAGAGCAGTAATACTCTAATCCTAGGTGGCATGCTGACACCACCCCAAGGGACAGGTCCAAGACAATGTGGGTACAGAGTAAGTGGATTGATATTGGCTGTTATTAAACTCAGCAGACTGGAGACAACTTGTGATGGAAAGAAGCACCGTGGGGAACCATGGGGCTGCAGTAAAAGTTGATTTTTATTTAATATTTTATTATAATCTAATTTATTTTGGTCTGTAGTTCTGGTTAAAAATGCAGACAAACTACACGAACTAATATGAGGCACACTTCCTATGGAATTAGGTGATTTCCAATGTAATGGATAAAAACGACAACAGAATTTGGAACAGTGCGGGTGGATCCTAACCTTCCCATTGCAGCGATCGTAAAAGATTTTAAATGATTGCACTTTTTCAACAGGTAATCTTTCCGATGGGATCAAAAATATAGCCCATGTAAATCATTCAGACAATGCAAAACTCAACTACTGAACACCAGATGTTTTTCCTGGCATTCCATAACTCGCTATGTGTCAGCAAATTTACAACATTTAGCACTCTTCTCCTACACATCATTATAGTACTTTGTGCCTAGAGAATTAATTAGCTTACACTTCCCTCACAATTTCACTATTGCTTATCCTAAAGGTTTTACATCCAGATGTAATATGCAAAGGACTATACAACCTGATGAGTGGAACTATCTATATTTACTATATATATATATATATATATATATATATATATATATATATATATATATTTATATATATACACACACACACACAATACCTACAGGACATTATTATGGGTATCAGCTTTGAACTTTGGCCTTGATGGAAAGCACCAGTTTCTGTTACTGCACAATGGCACAGCTGCAGTCTCTTTTATGAGAAACTCACCTTCTTTTGGGTGAGTATGCTCTAACTTAATGGCATTCCTCTGGAGCACAGTCTGGGGTGCCAGATCCTGCCTGCAATCCTCCAGGAGCTGACTTCTACTTCTTATATACAGTAGCTACTGTACTTAGTCACCTTTATTAACAATGGTTCAGATTCCTCATTCGCAAACACTTATTTACATGCTGCCAAAACTTTACAGGCCTCCAACCTACAGGCTGGGATGCACCTTAACATATATGGCCTATAATTGACTTTTAATTCTATATGAATTCCAGTCCCTAGAAGGGATATACTGTATATGCTGCCTTTGCATATATTCACACGCTTCTTCAATATATTTTTATATACTTTTATATTGGATTCTTAGTCTCTGGTGAATGTATTCCTGAAAATAGCATCACCCTTCTACCTCTCTATGTTAAATCCCAGGTTCCTCACTATTAATCAGGGTTCAAGAGTTTTGGTATTAATATATTAATGTAACCCATGTTACAAGACCATAACTATTTAGATACTGCTGGACAGGGGATCTCTCGAGGCAGTGGATCTCCTGCTACCTCTCCTTGATCAAAATGTTGCTATTTGACACCATGACCTACTAGTAGTACCAGGCTTAGATCCAGTGTCAGTTGGTGGAATGATAGTTCTAGCACTCAGCTTCTAGACATGTCCTGGACCTTCAGGAGCCTGGGATTTGAGCAGTTGCACAGAATCCGGGATTTCTGACGGGAAGTTTGATTTAGGGATTTGTTCTTTTCTGTATTATTAGTAAATTATATTGCTGAACTCTCCTTTTGAGAATGCTATTTCTCTGGCTGCCATACTGATGCAGTGACTTCAATTCTGTTTGAATGGCTGATCTTGAACAGGTATAAATACATAGAATGCGGACACTTTTCTGATATTTCTTTGAAGAAAAAATGGCATTGGCTGCCTCCATATTTCCTGATGACAGAGTTACAGTACTTTAAACAACATATATATCCTATTGCAGACATTTAGAATCCATCATTCTTATTTTAGCTGGAAGGATCCAAATGAGACCTATTACTCTTTCATCTTAAGCCCTGTACACACGATCGGTTTTACCGATGAAAACAGTCCGATGGACTTTTTTCATCGGAAAAAACGATCGTGTATGGGCCCCATCGGTCTTTTTTCCATCGGTGTGAAAAAATAGAACATGTTTTAAATTTATCCAATAGAAAAACAAACAATAGCAAATTCCGATCGAATATGGGCCAGTCCATCGGATAAAAAACCCACGCATGCTCAGATTGAATTATGAGACGGGAGCGCTCGTTCTGGTAAAACTAGCGTTCCTAATGGAGAGAGCACATTCGTCATTCTGTAAATTATTGCCTCATTTAATGCAGCGCATTGTTTTCTTCTTTATAATGGTCTTAAAAATGTTGTTTTTGCTTCAGATATCTATCCCGAGTTCTGACAAACTTATTTCTTTATTGTTTCAAGTGATCTCATGAATAATATTATCTTTTTTTAAGCCAGATCTCCCTAATTATATATTTTTTTTAGAATCAAGATATACCTTTTTTTTTTGTTTCTTGTGGCCTCATTTTTTTTGGTGTCAAGTTCTCACAACAACATATATTTTATATTTTTTTATCCTCAAGGAGGTTGGTGTCCCTTGTTAATTACACATTGTATTCATGAAATGTTATTTCTACTCACAATATAAACACATAGGCAAGTTTTTTTCTTAAATCAAATATCCATTTATTCTGGAATAAAATAAATAAACAGGAAGGGCAACAATTGGAAAATTTGTGGAATTTATGCTGACTTTGGACCCCAAAGGCAGACATGACTTTGATGAACAATAAAATAAACAACATAAGGAAATCAGGAGCAGCAGCCGAAGACATACATCATCCCAAGCTGTGGTACTCTTACAAACTGCAACTTCTGGCAGAGAATCTTGAAGCCAGGGAATCACCTTCTGGTCTTCCTTGTAGCCTTCCCTCCATGCTTCCCTGCAGCGTTTCTTCCACGGCCCCGTCCACGCCCCCTTGCAGGCTGTGGCTCTGTCTGTGGTAATGTGGCAGGAGGAGGAGGAGAAGGAGGAGAAGGATGGGCCAGATGGCAGAAATGTGTGCCCTCTGTCAGCTGCCCCTTCCCCATCGTGTGAATGGCAGTATAGATCAGGTGCTCTCCTCAAGTTTCATGAGTTTCTTTGCCAGGTAGGCGCTAAAGCCCTCAACAGGGTTGAGGGGGGCCCTCATTATGGCAGCAGCGTCCCTGATCATCTTAAGTGACTCCTCCTCCACCTGTGTCATCCGCCGATTTTTTGGGGGTCTGACGTGGAGGGGAGCCACTTGGGACTGGGTGCTGCCACTTGGCCTTGGGACCTGCTGAGTGACACTTGGGCCGGCCTCCTCCTGTCTGCCACTCACCCCTGTTTGAAAATACTATACCTGGCTGAAGATGCGCAGATCCGGCTCTTCAAGCTCAGGTGGCTCCTCTTCCCCCTCTGCAGGGGTGGAGGGAAGGGTGGAAGGAACGCTGGAGGGAAGGGTGGAAGGAAGGGATGAGGGAAGGGTCGAAAGTGATTCCCTGGCCTCAATCTGGTCGTCAAGAAATTGAACATGCTTGTAGTACCACAGCTTAGGCTGAACTACTTTGTCTGCTGCTGCTCCTGATCTCATTAAAGCACGGACATCTCTTTAGCGTTTTTTGTACGCATTCCTCATGTTGTTTATCTTATTGTTCATCATGGTATAGTCTGCCTCTGGGACCCAGGTCTTCATATATTCTGCTAATTGTCCAATTGTTGCCCTTCGTAGCACAGTGTTGTGGTATGAACTATGTTTTATCTCCCATAAGTTGCGCATTTCCTTGTATTTTTCAATGAATAATAGCATAATGTCTGGCTCACGTAATTTATGCATAGTTCTTTTCTGCAAGATAAAACACAATACAAAAACAGTAGGTCAGCTTCAATTGTCCTAATCTTATCCCAATATAGGCCTTTAAAATCATGAACCAGTATAGGCCATTGATGCCCCAAGTTTCTTTCTTACCTTAGTAGGATTCGTTCGGCACTTCCGGTCGTCCTTACTCCGCGCAACCACAACCTCGTTTACCATTTATATACCCTGCGAATGCGTGAAACTCCGCCCGCGTCGCCCCTCCCATGACGGTCTTTTTCTGAATTTCCCCGCCCCTTCTCGTTCGGCGCACAGTTGAGACGACGACATGGCGGTGACACAGTGGTTTATTATTAAGTACCGACGAGGAAAGCCCGGAGGCGGGAACGTCCCGATCCAGGAATAAAAGATACAAGGCAACTAATATGTCATTTGCTGAGATGGCGGAGATGGTGGACATCCTGCGGAGGAAAGATTATGATGGGAAGCATGGGTCATACGACACCCCTAATCTCAGGAAGTCTAAAATCATGGACAAAGTGGCGAGGAGTCTGTACCATAAATTTGGGGTCAGGAGATCCAAGGAGCAGCTCCGTAAAAGGTGGTCTGACCTGAAGCTGAGGGAGCCGGAGCAGTATAGGAAACTTAGAAAAATCATTGAAAAAAGTAAGCTTTTATTTTTACTGTGTTTTTTCAAATTATAATATGTATTGCATGTTGTGCTCCATGTGCTTGGATTGACTAGTTTCACATTGTAAAATGGCAACTTTTTCTGTTGCTTTTCTTCATTTTTAATACTTTAACATGTCTAAGGTCAGGTGTATCTCCTGGAATGTCCGGTGGTTAAACTCCAAATTTAGGAGGGCCTCTCTATTTGATTTCCTCAAGGTGCACAATCCTCATTTATTGTGTTTACAGGAAATGCACCTTATGGGATCAAAGGTGCTGGCTTTGAAAAAATGCTGTGTTATGCATGGTTATCATTCTACCTACTCTAACTATGCGAGGGGTGTGTCCATTCTGGTATGGAAGGGCCTTCCCTTTTCCTGTGGCAGGGTGGTACTGGACCCCAAGGGTCGTTTTATCTTTCTCCAATGCATGGTGCATGCCACGCCACTATTGTTGGTGGTTGTATATGCTCCCCCCCGTCACGGCTGAAATTTTCACAGATTTAAGTGTACAATTTTCCACTTTTCCAACGCTAGCTACTCTAATAGTGGGGGACTTCAACCCGGTGCTCGACCCTGACCGGGACCGCTTGAAGCCTCTTCAATATGACTCTAAATTGTTTGGTCAATGGTGTGCCTCTTTTGGTTATGTTAATCTCTGGAGACACTGCCATCCTGTGGTCCGGGAATACACTTGCCAATCTCGTACATACCGTACTCTTTCCAGGCTGGACTATGCTCTGGGGACTCCTGACTTGATCCACAGTATTCAGGCAGTAGCTCACTTGCCTCAGACGTTATCTAACCATTCAGCCCTGTCCGTTTATGTGCTATTAGGCCATAGACCCTCCTTTTGGTTGTGGAGATTCAGTCCCCTCTGGGTCGCCACCTCTGAACTTCAAGAGCCCGTGCGGCAGGATATGTCCCACTATTGGGGGGACAATGCCGGATCTGCCTCCTTTGGCCCCACGTGGGATGCTTTCAAGGCATCGGTACGAGGGTCCTACATTTCCAACATTGCCCAGCATCGTAAGTCCTCTCAGGCTGCTCTTTTGGCCTTGGAGTCCTCCCTGGTGATGGCCAGGGCCCGATATCCTGCGCTTCCCACCCCGGACTCCCATGGGGTCCTGGTGGGGGCGCATAGGGATATGGACCTCCACTGGGTGGAATTGACGCGCAAGCAGCAGCTATATTTGTCGACCAGGTTACATGAACACAGCGGTAATAATGGGAAGATGCTGGCCTATCTGGCTCGCACGGACTACTTAGATAGGACTATACCACAAATTCAATTACCAGACGGTTCTGTCACATCAGACCCCCCCGCTTATAAACCAAACGTTTAAGTCCTTTTATGAGAACCTTTACACCGCCCCCCCCCCGACCGAGCTTGAGACGCTGGTATTCTTTGAATCTCTTCAATTCCCTGTCCTAGAAGAATCGCATAACCTGATCCTAGACAAGCCCTTAACAGTGGAGGAGGTCACTGAGGTCATTTGCTTGCTCCCTCCCAATAAAGTCCTGTGATTGGATGGTTTGCCTGCAGAATGGTACAGAAACTATGTTGAAGAACTGCCTCAAAAGCTACACTCTTTGTTTGGGCGTGCACTGCAGGAGGGTGAGCTCCCCTCCTCCATGTGTGAAGCCCTGATTGTAGTGCTCCCTAAACCTATACCGTCCAATCTCACTGCTGAATAGTGATGTTAAGGTATTGGCTAAGATTTTAGCTCTACGACTACAAAAAGTCATTCTTCATCTTATTCACAGAGACCAGACTGGGTTTATGCCTGGGAAGAGTACGTATGACAACATTCGCCGGCTATATCTGCACATTCATAGGGCAGCCACCGGGAAAAAAAGTGGCCTGGTGTTATTCTTGGATGTGCTCAAGGCCTTCGATACTGTCACTTGGTCCTTCCTTTGGGAAACTATGCATCGTATGGGCTTCAGCTCTCAATGTATTCAGTGGGTCTGTTTACCCTATACCAACCCTCGGGCTAGGATAAGCACAAATAAGGATGTCTCTGATGTTTTTACTTTGCAGAAGGGAACCAGGCAGGGCTGCCGGCTCTCGCCTCTTCTGTTCGCTCTGGCCATAGTGCCTCTGGCTCTGGTGGTGCGGCATACAGCGACAGTGGGTGGCATCTGTTATGGGGCCCTCTCTGAAAAGATTTCCCTTTATGCAGATGATGCCCTAATTTACCTGGACGGATCCGAGCAATCTTTTGTCTCCCTAATGGGTGTTGTGGAGGAGTTTGCGAAGGTCTCCGGGTTACGGGTAGGCTGGGACAAATCAGTTGCATTCCCTATAGGCCCTACACTTGACTATACTTACCTCTCTACATCTAAATTGTCCATCCGACACACGTTTAAATATTTGGGGATACACATTAATGCAGACTTGTCTTCCTATGAAGCTCTCAATGTTTCCCCAATTGTAACACATATGGAGACCAGGCTACGTACTTTGGCCTAAAAAAGTTTGGTATATTAAGTGAAATTAATGATAAGCTGTTCCCCTAGAAAGATGAAGTGGATATCTTCTATCTGAATAATTTAATGAGTGGGGTAGGGGGCGCTAGTGATTATACAATATTAATGACAAAAAAATTGTATATAAAAACAAGAGTGTTATAGAATCAATAGTGACATTGGAAAATAATATTAATGATCTCTGTAAATACTGGAAAATGGTTGGATTCAGATATGTTCCCTGAACAGTCTGACTTTCCAAATCCCAATAAATAAAGTCCCAACTTGATTGAATAAAACAAATGTAATGTCTCAATCCAATGCAGAAAAATCACCAAATACAAACAAAGTCTTGCTGTGAGAGATGAAATCTTCAAAAGAGTGCAATCTGAGTCCTTCACCAAAAGACAATCAAACTTGTGACACCCAAAGTGCACAGGTAAAGTGATGAGCTTACCAGAATGTGTGGACCTTTTTAATTAAAAAGAAATTCACACTCGCTTTAGCAGGATAGTGCCTGCACACATACGATAGACAGGATGGAATGTAATACCTCTCTCCTCCGATATCAAGGATAGGACAAGGAATATAAACAAAAGACTTCCATAGTGCAACCCATTTATTTAAAAAAATTGAATAAAACACAGGGGCTGCAAGCTTGTGAAAGAAACTCAGGCTGTACCACCTCCGTGGCGGTGTGCATTTCGGCAGCCAATCCTATCTATTGTATGTGTGCAGGCACTATCCTGCTAAAGTGAGTGTGACTTTCTTTTTAATTAAAGAGGTCCAGAATGAAAATACACATTTTCCAGTATTTACAGAGATCATTAATATTATTTTCCAATGTCACTATTGATTCTATATCACTCTTGTTTTTATATACAATTTTTTTGTCATTAATATTGTATAATCACTAGCGCCCCCTACCCCACTCTTTAAATTTACGTACTTGGGCCTTTTTACCACTTAATCTGATTGGTCGCGTGAATATTTTTAAGATGATATACTTACCCAAATTTTTATATGTTTTTCGGGCATCCTCTATATTTTTGTTTAAAAAACTTTTTAACAAAATCAATTTGCTCCTCTCCACTTTTCTTTGGCAGGGGTCGAACCCACGGATTGCTAGGGCCTCTCTTCAGGCTGCTAAACTTGATGGAGGACTAGCCTGTCCTAATCTGAGACTGTATTTTATAGCGACTCAGCTAGAGTATGTTTATGACCCCCTCATCCTGCTCCACCACTCTGTTGACTGCACCTGTAGGCCCTGGGGACTCACTTGTTGATGGCCTACACAGGTCGGTACCTAGGAGCTGCTCCCATAGCTCCCCGATAGAAATCAGTTGGTTAGCTTGGCATGAGGGTAATGGGGTGCTCACGAATTCGGACAGGATGTCTCCAAAAGCTCCCCTGTGGAAAAAACCCAACTTCTCTGAGCTCCTGGGTCACCTGGATTCTCTGTGGTGGACCCGACTGGAGGTCACACATGTCTCCCACATCTTTTTAAATTATATGTTTATTTCCTTTGAGAATCTAAAAGCACGGTGTGGGGTGGCGGACAAATTCCTGTATAAGTACCTACTATTACGCAATGCGGTTCGGGCACAATTTAGTGGTCTGACCCAGGAGCTCACGGAATCACCTCTGGAGGTACTAATGTCTTACCCAGATATTGAAAAGCTGGTTACGACTATATATTCCTGCCTGCAGTCGCTTGGGGTCAAACCCTTCCAGATTGCTCAGCGGAAATGGGATTTGGAAATTCCAGGGGTATCCGAGGAGGCGTGGGAGGAGGCCTCGGAGGCCTGCTTCCTCGATCTTATCGGCTCTAACGATCAGTATGTACAATTTTAATTTATACACCAGTTACACTATACTCCTGCCAGGCTGGCCCGCATGGGTTTAAATTCTGCTGCTTCTTGTTCTAGGTGTGGCTCCACTGAGGCTGGTTACATACACATGTTTTGGTCTTGTCCAGCTTTATCATCGTTTTGGAAGGACTTGTTTGCTTTCTTTAAGGACACCTTGAATCTACCCATTCCTCACACACCGGAGGTCGGGTTGTTGGGAGTGCTCAATGACTTTATACCTACAATCCATGCTCGAACTCTGATACGCACAATATTATTTTATGCCAGGAAACTGGTGTTGTTGAACTGGAAAAGTGCCTCTGCTCCGGATATCCAAATGTTGTACCGTATGGTGAATAAGGTTATACCCATCTTTAAATGTGTCTATAAGGGCAGGACCTGTTCCAAAAAGTTTACCAAAATCTGGCAGCCCTGGCTTGATATTGCAGATTCCTTCTGGAAGGACACCCCGCTGTCCCAGCCATAGTGAACTATGGTCATGAGTTACCGGGGTCTGTCTGTGGGAGGATGGGCGGTTGGTTATGATGTATCTTGGACTTGGGTGGGAGGGTGGGAAGGTGGTGGGGCGAGTATGGCTGTGTGACTGCATGTGAGTATGTATGTGGATATGTGTGAGTGTGACTGCAACTGTTGGCTAATTATGCTGATTAAGACACAAGGACAAAATGTGTGGTGCCATTGGTGATCCACTTGGACTACCCTGTCTGACTTTTTGTTATGGAGTTCTTCCATTGAGGATACGGGGTAAATAATGTTCTCAGGTTTATGCATAACTCTGCTGTGATATTATTATTCTGCTATAATTTATACACGAGATGTAACCGTTTCTGTGCCTTCTTGAACACTGTATTTACAGAAAAAAAATAAACAACGTTTTAAAAAAAAAATGAGGGAGAGAGTCACCGGAGGATGATGATGAGGAGGCCATTGATGCATCACAGCTAAAAAGACACAGTGAAGGGTCTTTGGAAAGAGATATTTGCTGAATTTTGTGTATATATTTCAGTACCTGGTCCCAAAAGGTTGAGGTAGCTTGGCAGGTCCACAGTCTGTAAAAATAATATGGCTGGGAGGTGGTACACCAGGGGCACGTTAGGAGAGAGGAATCCTCTTTGCTGTGGCAAAACGGGATGTACGCCTGATGGGCGATTTTAAATTGGGTTCCTCGCCATGCTTCGCAGAACACCAGAGAGTGGATTTTTTGGCATCTTGCAAGGATCTTTGCTGATGCGTCCTGGTTGTCAAGGATGGATTACCAGGGGTTAAAGGGGATGATGCGGTATTTGGAAACCTGGTATGTGATGAGGTTAGAGTAAATCTCTGGGATAGAATATTGGTCACGTTGAAGCATTGCATCGATGAATGAGCGATGGCAAGGGTTTTGGTGTTAGATGAAGCAAGATTTGAGGTAGCTGGTTAGCTGGAAGTAACAACAAACCTGGGTTGATGGTAAGGAATACTGGTTAGCCAGTTCTGAGAAGGGTCTAAAGGTTCCTTGGGCAGGATCGAAGACATCATTTATAAACTGCTTGATTCTCTGTAGACTGGGCAAATTTATATGCATATGTTTAGGAGAATCAAATCCTTTCTGATTTTACACTTTGCCTTCTGGTTAGGTCAAACTGGGTAAAACTGGTCAGAGCTCCAGCAGGGATTATCATTAGTTACTGTTGCAATAATTGTTTTGTAATCCATTTTGGCCTCTCTAACTAATAGGATTTGAAGTGTTTACTAAAATTAAAATGTGTTTTTTTTGGAAATATTTTTTTTTTATATTAGTACTTGTTACAGGTATGTACAATACACTTTGTTAAAAAATGTAATTGCACTTTAAACCTGAATAAGGCACCAAACACTGGTCCTCGTGTAGTGATCAACAGACAGTTGCCTGAAGACAAACAGCTCATTAAATTAACAGGATATTACATTCTAATACAAATCAATTTATCATCATGAAAGCACAATATAATCACTATGTCAGGCTGATAACATTTTGATTAATGTCCCAATAAACAACTTAAGAAAACAGATAAATAAAATTCATAAAGAGGTACCCTTTCACCTCAAACACGTGCCAGATTTTGACCTACATTTCAGAACAAAATAATAAACAGTGAACTATATAGAGCTTTGTGTATGTTTTAATAGCATATTATCATGTTTGTGCCTTGAGGTCAGCACATATCTACTTTCTTAACTATCTGAAACTTCATATATGCAATTATTTCAGTGCATGAATAGTCAGCCTCTAAAGGATACATAATACAATGTGTACAGTATATTGTGCTAAGCATTATCTGCTAATTAACAATAGCACTAATCTTGCCTGTAAGAGTTATTATCAGTTTATTCAGTCCAGCGATTTCTGTTAAGAGATAATTAAAAAATGGACTTATGTGAAGGGAGATTTTAAATGAAGCAAATGTGGATGTTCAACCCCAACTCGGAACATTTTTTTTAACAATACATCTTTATTATAATTAATTCAGAGAGTCAAAATCATACAGAAATATATATAGTGCAGCTTTTACAGACAAGTAAAAGTAGATATGAAACACTATTGTACATAATATGTAGTCTTACAGCATTTACAGACATGGCAACAGAGCAGTTTGTGTCAGAGCTAGAGTGTATAGCATATCACCATTTCACTGAAGTTAAACCCATCAACTTGGCAGTGATAATATTAATTAAATCTGGCCATGAAATTATAAATTGGGTAAAGTATAGAAAAAATACATATAAAGAGATAAAGAAGGCAGTATGAGAACAGTATTCATAGCGTGATGAACAGCCACTGGGCCTTCATATGTTAATTGGTGAGAATAACCAATAGTAAACAAGGTATAGGTTGTATTCAAAAAGAGAACCCAAAGAGTCTACATATTCTTAAACTGGGCTTGCCTATACTGTGGCTATGCTGTAAAGTTATCTTGAGAAGATGGCATAGTTCCAAATGAGAATGGGCTGAACACCCCCTTTGTATGGTTCGCAGCAGAACTCCCAAACAGGTGAAATGTTCTAACCCGAACGTTGAACCCCATTGAATTCTATAGGAGCCGAACAGGAAAAATCAAAAGTGCCCATTTTGAATGCTTATACTGTATGCAAGTAATTGGGCATAAAAGGGGTATGAGGGTCTGGGTACTGCCCTGGGGACATGTATCAATAATTTTTTTTAAAACAATCGTTTTTTCAGGATCAGTGATTTTAATGATGCTTAAAGTGCAACAATAAAATAAAAATAAAAACTTTAAATATGGTGCCTGGGGGTCCCCTTAATGTGCCTGTAAAGTGGTACATATGAAGCATGCATAAAACATTCTACAGCAAAAATTACATTTCTAAAGAAAAAAAAATTAACCAAATCCCATGTAAAATGAATCGCAGTTACAATTGCTGGCACCCGGCTATTGAAAAAATAAAGAAAATAACAGTGTGACAGCTCAGATGCCATAAAAAGGGATCACACCTGGTAGGAATCATTCCCTATGTTAATTACAGTATTTGCAGATCTATGCTAGTTTCCATTTAATTTTCCAATTAATACTGGCACAAGTGGTATAGCCCTGAAACAGGTCAATAATGGTGGTGTCGCGATCAGGGGTCAGGCTTGAAGACCAATTGCTATAGCAGTTTCAGGACTACCACCGACCAGCAGGATAGGAACACAGGCAGTCACCCTGGCAGATGATGCAGGCTCACCTGAGGTGTGGAGTACTAACCGCTGTTCACCAGAGCTCCTGATGGTGGAGATTGTATTTGCTCCGTGTTAGTACCAGTTTGCGGTCCTCAGGATCAGGAGGTGTGCGGAAAAGCAGTTTAGGATCAAACAGAAGCGTGGTCAGTAAACAAGCCAAAAGGTCGGTAACGAGTAGTTGCTGGTTGGGATCAGGCAGAAGCGTAGACGAAAAACAAGCCACGAGTCTATAACAAGCAGTAGAAAATATGGACGGCAGCAGGGAAGACAAGAGCGAGATACAGGCTGCAGATTGCACAATATTCTGGCAAGGAGGAAGTGCAGAGACATGGCTTATATCAGGAAGTTCAAGGGAGGAGCAAAGATTTTAAGGTTCAGCAGAAATCAAGGCACAAGGCAGGGTTGTCCAAAGGATCCAACAAGGCACTGTCTAGCATCTCAGATAGCTCAGTGAGAAGATTCATTGCCAGACACAGCTGAGGTCCCAGGTTCAAGTCCAGGTGGGTATAATGGTGCACAGAATTTAGTTAACCCCCCAGATTGAGAGGAATTAACAAAGAGAGATGCTAGTACATGCATGCATCACTCTACTAAACATAAAAAAGCCCCTAATTAGCAAAAGGGGTTCCAGCCCCTTTGTTAATTAGGAGCAATCAGTTCTCTGTCTTGCCGTTTCTGACAGACACAACACTAAGGCAAGGGGAGCTGGGGCTGCATGGTCAGATTTTTTAGCCTGACCGCACCGCCTGCTCAGCTCTGAGCATGATGGTGGAGGAGGGCTGATAATCCTGTAGGCTCTGCTTGTGTAGTGTAATCACTGCACAAGGAGAGAGAAGGAAGTTAGTGGTCTCCAGACAGCTTAATTCCTGTATGGTGGGAACCTGTGTCAATTTTCTATATGAAAAGCTAATGCAGATTCCCTCTGTTAAATATGTGCAGACCTTTGCAATCTGAAATAGTTCAATAATATTGTGTATAATGATGCAGGCTCTGCTCATGTAATGTAATCACTGCACAAGTAGAGAGAGGGATGTGAGTGTTCAGCTGATTGTTCACAACCCATATGACAAGTCAGACCTGGTGACAATCTGCCCCATTACCTCTGTTAATTAGGGGCAGCCCAACACTAGTTTCTACTTCACTTTGAAATAGAAACGGATGCAGCTGAACATCTGAAACAGATCTATCTGCTTAGTTAATGTGGTATATGCCACTTCTGGCAGATTCCTTTGCATGTCACTTGAACACATGAATGGACCTTCTTGGTATTACATCAACAACACCTATACAGTATGTGACTAAACCACACCAAGGAACCTTTGGTTGACAGTCAAGTTTTACTTATATTTTTGCATGCCGATGTATAGATAAAGGTGACAGACTAGATTGTACAGTAGGAGCTCTGAAGCTGCAAAACTACAGCCTTTTTTAATTAGCATTTCTATTTTTGGGTCTGCATATTGTGTAGGAAGATTTCTCTTAATGATACCATTACTTGATTATATTATTTTGCATATGTTGTAATGCAGTATTTAAAAGACTATAACAAAGTCAAACTTCCCACAAAGGACATCTAAAAATTAAGCTGTTGTTAAAAAAGTAAAAAAAAAAGTTAAACTAACCCCAAATTCTGATGATTCCAGGAGGCATGGGTGATGTATCTGTGTCTTTCTACTGCTTCCTGGAATACCTGGGTGCTCTAAATCCTGTTAGCATATGCCCCTGCAATGACCCAGGTCTTGAGGTAAGTCCTATTTCTCTTTTTTTTTTTTTTTAGCAATAGCTTAATCTTTTTATCACCTCAGGCTTTTCAAAGGGTGGATCTTTAATTTTTTTTAAAGGGTCTGCTTTAAATGTTGACAACAATGGAAATCGATTGGCCAATGTGCATCAGCTCAGCAGCTTATAGATCTGTAAAAATCTAAAAGTAAAATAAAAAGCAAAAAAAAAAAAAAATAGGACTGGGAATTTCTTCCTCTGGTGCCTATAATTATATATATATATATATATATATATATATATATATATATACACGTTTTGTTTTTTTTTTTATTTACACTACCTAATGACACTTTTAACTATGGAAAGAAGTTCCAAATTTTTACAGGTCTAACAGTAAAGAACCCCTATCGCACTTTAAGAATGAACTGCTTCTTATCCAACTTCACTTTGTAGTCACATGTCTTCTTTAGATAGATTAAATAGTTTCCTCTCAATGTACAGTTATCATTTAAAGTTTTTTTATATTACGATCATATCCCTTCTTAAGCACCTCTTCTCCAGATTTGTATTCTTGTCTGCGCCTTTTCTAGTAAGAAACACTTTCTCTATGTGTCCTGGCTACAACCTTTTTATGGACTGAGTTTTCACCAAAACAATAAAATGGGGGAAATCATCTAATGTGGACACTGGTTCAAGTGTCAACTGTCTAAATTCCGGTGTACCCCATGTCTGTTCAATAGAAGCTGGTCTAAGGAGCTGCTTCTGTCAAACAGTCATGCTGGAAAAGTAGCATTTGATCAGCATTAGCAGCCAATGGCTGCAAGCACTGATCAGTGTATTCTAGTGGGGTTGGGGGGGAGCTCCATGTCAGAATTCAATAGAACAGCAGGCTAGATCCCTGCATAAGCAGCAGCATGTGTTAATTCTGGAATTTGACAAATTTTCTTCCGTTCAACCTGCTGGTTCAATGAAAAAAAAAAAAATACACATGTATACCCAGCTTAACCGTGAATATCTCCTCAGAGAGAATTCATCTCGCTTTTTGTTGCGTTTACCGGGCAGAAAGTGAGGACAAATCTCTCCAGTAGGACAGAAATGACAAAATGACAGACAATTTAACCGTTCCTACTCTTTTCAAAATAAACAAAAAAGTTATCCTCAAACCACGATTCTAGTGTGTCTTCTTGTTTTGGTTACCAAAATCCACATGTTTTAGGAGATTTTTCAACTCATGCAGAGAGCTTCTTTAGAGAAAGATAACGTCATAGTTCCAAAGCAATAAAAACAGAATAACAGACAATCACCATTATTGTATTAGCTGTACTGAAGGATAATGAAAGAAATGTCAGATCGTTGCTCGGTTTTATAAGACTAGGCTGCATAAATCTGTTGTTTCTTGCGGCCACGTTTGCACGGGCACAGCAGCCCAATTTATTTGAATGGGCTGCTATGCCTACTAAAAAAGCAAGCAAAAGGTCCCTGCACCTTTTTCAAAATCTCAGCCACAGGAAAACTGCATATGCTGTGTTTTCCAGTGTGCGAGGGTGCAAATAAAGATTAATGGCACCCTTGCAAATCTGCTAAGAGTGGGTGCGGGACAGCATGATATTTATGCATATTCCCGCACCCACATAAATGTGAACTCTGTCTTAGGTAGAGGAATTAATTGTTAAGTAACTATGCTGGTTATGCATTCTAAGAAATCTGCCACAAAATTAGACAATTTTTACATTATGTATATAATAAAAAAAAAAATACTGTCAACATAATTGCGTATTATTAGGTACATTGTGAAATGAGTCCAGTAGACAATATATCATAGATTATAAAGTGTGGTAATTTTGTGACTACGTTTACAGATTCCTTTGAAATTGCAATTATTTCTAAAATTCATCCAGTTTTAATTTATTTTAGTCAAGTTGGTGGCTCAAATAGAGAGTTAATTATCATAATTTGCAGGAATTTTTTTTGCATGATTCCCCCATCAACACAGACAGTGCTGACAACGAAGTTTCAGTGCTGACAATTGTCTGCTCTGGGAAGTGGGGGAGCCATCCCCGCCGGGAGAAGACAGTGATTATTGCTAGCGGCTATAGCAGCCACTAGCGATAGGAGCACAAGTGAATCTGGCAGGCTGGTTGTACCTAAGTTGATCGATCGATCAACTTGGTACATGCAGCCTGCCCACAAATGGTTCGAATCTTTACCTGTTTCCAGTGAATTGGCCGAGATTTAGACTGTCTATGGACGGCCTTAGACACATGATCCTAATGTGCAATCAAATAAATGTAAAAAAAAATAAGTTTAGACATATTTATTCAGGCACAAATTGACCAACTGTAAACATTCAGCCATCATTTATTAATAAGCCCTGCTTTCTAAAAGGTGAAATTTCAGTAAATGGTCACAATCACAATCCATGGGTTTATTTCATGAAAAGCTATTAGTGTATCTGCAGGAATGAATAAAGCGATATAGGACACAATAAAGATGTAGTGGCTGGCAGCTGAAACCAGAGTACACAAAAGGTGGTTGAAAATTCTAAAAATTCTTCACCTGGTTATACTCATCAAGAGATTTAAGATTTGATGGCAGTCATGGGGACAAGTAAGTATTTTACCGCCTCTGTTACAGTGTTTTTTGGCATACCAGAGTAATCAAAAACTTAGCATAACTCAGTTTGCAACTGGATGGATAAGTGATTTGTGTGTGGGTGGGTTAACAAGCAGCAGCTTTGATAGGACCAAAACACTGTACTAAATTGTAGAGCAAAGGCCAGGTTAAGAAAGGACTGGTTAGAGGTTACGATTGGCAGCAGTGGACAGAAGAAGAGATACTGTAAGTGAGGTAAATGAACAAGCCAACCATAAACTTCGAGTACTTTGAGGCTGGCAATTTTTATAAAAATACATTATTAATGCATCGTGTTTTAATGCTACATAACAGAACATGCTGGGATTTCTATTAGAAAAGCAAAGCACTATCTCTGAACTTGTTGACTACTCCTGCAGACTGTTGATGTAGATGACATTATCTCTCCTAGGCAAAACGTATGCTGCCCATGTTCCTTTTGTGAGTCACTCGGCTGACCCATTCAGTTTTATATGTATGTAATTTAAAATCCTATTATTTAGTTCAGCAGTAGGAAAAGTATTAGAAATGCTGGAGCACCAGACTCACACTTGCCTTCTGCTGGCTGTAAGAGGTAATTATTAAATCTGTACACAATGGGAGTTATTTACTAAAGCTGGAGAGTGCAAAATCTCACTTTTGCATAGAAACCAATCAGCTTCCAAGTTTTTTTGCCAAAGCTTAATTGAAAAAGCTGAGGTTAGAAGCTGATTGGTTTCTATGTAGAAGTGAGTCTGATTTTGCACTTTCCAGCATTAGTAAATAAACTTCAATATTTCATAATTAAACACATAATTAAAATATATTCTCCATCTTGAAAATAATAAACAAATAAATAAATAAATAACATAAAAAAACCTGTTTAAAAATATTTTACACATAGCATTCAAATTTACAGACACAGTTAGGCTCTATTAGCATATGCTGTTGTATCTCTAGTTGTTTCCATAGGATCCTATCACATGCTGGGGCTTTTGATTATGCCAAAAAAGCTTTAAAATTACATTCTCTGTGTCCTCAGCTGTTGATTCCATGCCCAAGGGTAATCAGTCAAGGGACATCTGGATTTTCACACAATAAACTAGTAAAATCGATTTAAGTTTTAGGAAAAAGAATGTGAGATAGTAATGGAAATCTGAGTTTACTGCCCTTGTTGAAATAAACGTATTATACAACACCTGATGAATTACACAACACAGGGAAACTGCAGACCTGCTTCAAAACAAAACGTTGTGTAACATTGGTCTAAAACAGATTAAAAAATATGAACTGGAGTAAAAAGAATACAACAGTTACCAAAAATGAAGCACATGTGTATCTTTGAACTATGACCCATTTGCAAAAGAAAATAATACAAACTCCATTCACTGTTCTCATTTTCTAACTCAATGAATTACAACATCTAGCTGCTAGATGCTATGGGTATCATTTTGGTTTCATCTGCTATATTTATAGTTTACTTTTGTAGGTTCAAATCCTTGCCAGACTTTACTTATGACATACATTTCTTAGACATTCTACTGAACAATTATGTGTGATCTGATGATAACCCTTGAAAATTCATCTTTGATCATTTATAGGCACTGATTTATGAGCATTGCTGCCTGCCAGATCCTAGAGGAAATTACTTTATGAGCTGCTCTAAAAAGGTGTTAAATAGTTCCATAGTACCCTTTAGCTGCTCATTGAAATACAATTACAGAAACCTAATCCAGCCATTTTTTTCATGGTGGGATCTCATGTGTATATAATATGGAGATAGATAAACAGTGATGCTGACCATTCTTGGAAAAACATCAATTGAATGGGTTAGAAAACCTCCTTTGATTTCCCCCTCCCAAAGTAGACAATGCTTAGCTTGGCCCTTTCCATAAACCTAAATAGAAGCGGTCATGATAACTGAGAGCAGTCAAATAGTTAATACACATTGGTCTCCTTCAGCAAAAGCTACCTGGAAATGCTAGAAAAAAGTATTTGCCATTTACTTTGTGACTGAGAGTTAGGCAATAAGTTTAAAATATGTCATTCTTGTTCTGGATGTGTGAGTATTAATTGTTGAAAATGTTGTATTGAAATATAGTGACTACACTCCTAATTCAGTTTTAGCCACATGTAAAACGGCTGAAGAAACAATGTCAACCATGGGCTAAAAGTAAACATCCTTATATATTAGGTTATCACATGCAAGTAAGGCAATCAACTCCAGGTAAACAACGTGCGCCTTTATAGATTCATAATAAGTCATTATTACAGTATTTTTATCTTTAATACTGTAAGAGATGGAGACACAATTGATCCAGTGCACCACCTGTGCATAATATTAGAAAACCTTAAGACATGACTATAATTTAGATGTGAGAACCCTTAATGAAAAATAATAAATCAGATTAAATATTGGCTAAACTATATAAAATAAATATTGGTGAAACAATATTTTGATTCCATAAAGTTAGAAATCTTTTATTTATTCTTACAAAATCAGAATACAATATCATATAATATAATTTATAAATGAAACCTGAAGAGATAGCCCAAAATATTTTTGAACCCTTCTTTGCTGCACTTTTGAGGTGCTCACTTTTTTTTATCTATGCTGAAAATGTTAGAACTATGATAATCAATATCCATAAATGAATATGTGAAAACTAAAAAAAGGTGCATAGCAAGAATGTATCTCATAAGGACCTTCATGTAAAAACTGTTTAGATGAGAATATGATAACTTTGGTATACGTATGATAATAGTGAATAATGAAACATGCATTCCATTCAAATCACTATACCATATCTACTAAACACAAATTTCTTGTTTTTTTACATACACTAACTAATCTAATGGAAATGGAAAAATATGATGAAAGCTGTGTATTTCAATGTACTGTCAATCTTGTTGTTGTTCAACAACAGAGTCGAGGTTATTGAGGTGGTTGAACTTGATTCTTCATAACTTGATTCACAGATGCAAGGAGAAGTCACATTTTCCAGCAAGGGCACATCTATTGAATCTGATAACCTTTCTATAACCTGGATTCTCCTCTCTTCCAGTGCAAAACGAGTTAGAAAATTTTCTCTTTTATTATAGCTTAAAGTTTCCTTGCACTAACCAACCTCTAACATTACTGTTATCATATAGGTCATCAGGTGGCAGTAATCTGTAGTCATGAAATCTGATGTGAAATGTAACTGTTTTTGTGTTATCTTAGGGGGTTTGTAATGAATTGCTGAGAGTTTATTTACAATGCAAGGCTAGATCTGTTTTCAAATAAACTTGTAATTTATTCCATGAAATTTTTTCAGCGATGATTTGTGTTCAAAACCCTATTCCTAGCCTATGCTGAAAACTTTACAACGTGGAAACAAACACCCAATGTTCATGCTTACTTGGTAGGATATTGCCTATTCTCTCAGTACCACATGACTCAACACTACACATTGCACCCAGTCCATGTCAATTATTCATTCATTAACACAAATTCAACAGTGTCCTCTCTCACAGATTCAGTTTTACCACTTCCATCAACAGACCCCCACTTGTACTAGCAATAAACTTAATTTTTAGTATTAACCACTTGTCCACTGCCCGCCATCATATGACGGCGGGAAGAAGACTCTCTTGTTCTGGGTGGACGTCATATGACGTCGTGCCTTCCCAAGCCACTAGGGGGCGCGCACGCCAGCCGCGTCACTGGGGACCCGATGCGTGTGCCCGGCGGCCGCGATGGCCGCCGGGCACCTGCGATTGCCCAGTAACTGAGCAGGACCGTGGATCTGTGTGTGCAGGGAGAGGAGACCGATGGTGTGTCCCTTGTACATAGGGACAACCATCGGTCACCTCCCCCAGTCAGTCCCCTCCCCCCACAGTAAGAATCACTCCCAGGGAACACATTTAACCCCTTGATCGCCCCCTAGTGTTAACCCCTTCCCTGACAGTCATAATTATACAGCAATCAATGCATTTTTATAGCAGTGATCGCTGTATAAATGTGAATGGTCCCAAAAATGTGTCAAAAGTGTCCAATGTGTCCACCATAATATCGCAGTCACAATGAAAATCGCTGATCGAACAAACAATCATACTTCTCTTTTAAGTCATCCTAAAGGTCCACATAGACACTGATTCAAGGCATTGGTAGCCATGCAAGCACAACCAGGCTCTATAAAAGTCAATGCAAAAATTGGCTGAGCCTATCAATTGCAGGCATTGTTTATCATTGTAAATGAGAAGCACCAGGTGCTATGGCTGTTGAATGCAATAGCCAGCAGTAGAGATTTCACACTGTTGAGCTGTTAATGGCAACCTTTACTGAAGTCTGGACTCTTTATATTTCCCATCTTATCTGTTGAAAATCCAGATACTGGACCCTTCTGCTTTACTTTGAGAAGAGGTGAAAATGCTTTGCTTTGCTTTGTATTCAGTGCTTTAAAGCTCATCCCTATGTTTTTTGTAAACAAATGCTACCTAGACTAGACTCTGCTACCCCACTGCTCTCCTAAATTATATTGTCACCCTATACAGAAGTACAAGTTTGTCTACAGCAGTTGCCATAAACTGGAATTATCTTTGTCATACTATCAGACCAGCTTTAATATTTTTAAAAAGTCCCTCAAACCCATCACTGCAAATTTGGTTATCCATATTGCAAAATTCCTATTTATTTAGCCAGAAATCTTGTAGGATGATAAGTTACTGTGCTCTCTGCCTGTAGAAATTGGGAGCAGGAAAAGAGGTCTGTCTTCTTTGTAATCAGAAATGATGTAGGCTATATTTGCTATTTTTGGCACATCAACATTTTAAAAGGAATACACACAGGGAATGTACATGTATTCCAGAGAAGTACCAAATATATATATATATATATATATATATATATATATATATATGTGTATTTTTTTTTTTGCCTTGGCATACACTTCATTTCGATCATTCGTTGCCAGTGCCATCCACCTTACCTGTTGTGTTCAATGTTCCCCATCTCTTAACTTCAAGATGTATGTTCTTCTCCTATAATGTGTCTTGTTCTTTTTTGTGTCTAAAATTTGTCACCTAACCCTTTTAATCTTATACAGTAATGTAGTAATTTTTTGTTCTATATCACACCTCTTCAAATGCTATCCTGAATTTAATGCCTATGGTCTGTAGATTATTTGATTAGTATGTCTGCAACATGGTATTTTTGTTAATAATATTTAGACCCTCAGGAAAATACTTGATTATCTTGTAAAATTGTGTGAACAATATTACAACAGGAATAGTTTCCAGTAATCAAGACACCAATTGTTTGGGCAACTGAAACCAATACAGAGACTTCTGTGAGATTAACTTCCAAACTCTGCAGAAACCTGGATGCCTAAATTTAGAAAATTTAATTTTACTCTGCCACGGGGTGTCACAACAGTCTGACTGAGCTTAAAACTAGAGCCAAAATAAATGAATTCACTGTGTTTTTAGATGAATATGTTTTTCAAAGTTTTGAAAAAGTGCTCAATAAATGAATTAACATCCCTTTATAGTAGTTGAGCTTTTCAGTCCATGAATGTAATAGATATACAGATATATACTATACAGTATGTACGTATGTATATGTATAATAAATGTATACACACTTTATTTTTTTACCTGAGAAGGCATACTTCGTACAAATCTACCTCTTATTTCTCACATGATAATCAAATTGATGATAATGTCACTTTAAGAAAAACTATGATAGTTAAGTGTGACCCAGTCTCTGTTACTGCTGATCTGCCACTTCAATGCACCCCAGCTGCTGCAAGTATTACACACATCCAAGTGTGTAAATGCCTTTCTCCAGTCGGCTCACTACAGACCCTACGAGCCGATGGGAGGAACCATTGTATGTTGCGGGGGAGCAGGCATTTGTTTCTGCATAGCTGAATACTGAATAGCAGTAAAGCCTTGGAATTTTAAGATGTGGGCAGCTGGAAACCTAAATATAGTGCCCCTTCTTTTACGTGAAGTTTGTTTCAGGCGGCTTGGTGGTGATAGGGTTACTTCACTTTTTTTTTTTCACTCATATACATTTCTCTTTTGTTCATCGGGAGATACAGATTTGCTTTAGATCATCACTTACTGGGTATTGTGTCACCTGCAGGAATAGGATATATGTTCAACTAAAAAATAAAAGACAGTTTAGAGGCAGCCCCTGCTAGTGACCAAGCCTCACCTCCCCTATTACCCTAGGCCAAACCTGGGCAAATTGTGGCCCCAGAGCCACATACAGCCCTTTGGTTGTCCCTGTCTGGCCTGATGCCTACGCTGTAACCTCATTGAGGAAGCTGACAGGCTCAGAGAGGCATGCTGATGGATGCCCATGTAGAGAGCTTCAAAAACTGCAAGGAGGGGCTGAGGAGATGATTGGCACATTGAGGAGGCTGGTGCTGGTGGGAGGCCATTGCCTAGGAGGCTTTTCAATGCCTCCCACCCCTATGCTACCTTACCAAGTACTCCCTGTGTTACCTAAAAAGAGTATGACAGTAGGGACATATGGGTGAGCACAAATCTCAAGCAATAATGTCTAATCATTCAAAAAATAGTCCATGTAGAAAAATCCTTAAGTTACCAAAAGTAAATTCAAAAGATTCAACTCTAATCCACTGAGGTCCAGGGGATCCTCAGTGGCAGGCTGATCCAGGAGCAGAAATAGGAAGGTAAACAAGAAAAGGGAAACACGCCTAAGTCTACATAAGTGTAGTATAATGTGGAATACTTTATTTAAACTCCAAAGTGGTCACTCACATGTTAAAAGAACAAACATGCTCATCTCATGGTGAACATCTGCTGCATAAAGTGCCAAGCTGTTTGCAACAACCGTGGACGAGGAGGAGATAGCCTCCTCTATATCTATATGATATAGATGAGCATAGAGCCAAACAACACATGTGAATAAATCACAGGACTAGCAGAAACACTGCAGCACGGAGGCTCATGGTTAAGTAGGATCTGGGTTAACTCCTCCGAATCTTCTGTCTCCACCACAACTTCAGATTGAGAAGGGTTGGCTACATCCTCTTCTTCCGCGGTTGTTGAGAACAGCTTGGCGCTTCATGCAGCAGATGTATACCATGAGATGAGCCTGTTTATTCTTTTAACATGTGAGTGACCACTTCGGAGTTTGAATAAAATATTCCACATTATATTACACTTATGCCCTGTACACACGATCGGATTTCCAATGGAATAAAATCCGATGGAATTTTCCGTCGGAATTCCGATGAAGCTGACTTCCATCAGTCTTGCCTACACACCATCAGACAAAATTCCGACCGTCCAAAACGCTGTGACGTACAACACATACGACGGCACTATAAATGGGAAGTTCAAATCCAATGGTGCCACCCTTTGGGCTGCTTTTCCTGATTTTGTGTTACCGCGTGTTAGTAAAAGTTTGGTGTTAGCCGATTCGTGCTTTTCAGTCTCCGTGCTTTTCAGTCCGTAACAGCATGACGAATGTGCTATCTCGGATCTCCACTACGAACGCTAGTTTTACCAGAACGAGCGCTCCCATCTTGTAATTTAGTCTGAGCATGCGTGGATCTTTCTCCGATCAGAATTTCCTATCGTTTTTTTTTTCCATCGGAAACATTTAAAACATGTTCTATTTTTTTACACTGATGGAAAAAAGTCCGATGGGGCCCACGCACAATCGTTTTTTTTTCCGATGAAAAAAGTCCATCTGACTTTTTTCATTGGAAAAACTGATCGTGTGTACAGGGCATTAGAGGCTCTTTTCTCTTTTCTTGTTTAACGTCCTGTGTTGCAAACCCCAGGAGCCATACACCTGTTCTTTACTCCAGGTCAGAATCTGCAGAAATCCCTGCTGTATCGATCTCAGGCTCTCTCCTAACAGTCACAATACTTTTCAGAGGGCATTTGACAAGCAGTTAGGAGGTGTTATATTTCCTCCTCACCTTATGATTTATTGTATAATACAGCACTTCCATACTGCAATCCTATTCATTGTACGCAGTTGTGGTGCAGCCCCATTGAGCTCAATGGGTGCATTTGATAGGCCGTGCTGCTTGTCAAATGCTGAAACTAAAAATGCCACGACATATAAACAGCCCTGTCTGGCTGTTATTTTACAGTTCAGGTGGATGACCTGGAGGGGCAGTAAAACTGTGACTCAGCCAAAAGTTAATATTGAATAGAATTAAGTTCAGCCCTCCACAACTGTCCCAGTTTCTCATGTGTCCCCTTGGGAAAATCAATTGCCCATCCCTACCCTAGACTCTCAGAGACTGAAGAGTTGTTATCATTGTGGGCAGAATGTAGGGAGGCTTATTGGTCTGCCATGGAGGGCCGTATGTCAGGGATTCTGTCCTCTGCTCCACCTGCAGTATGGTGATGCATGGCACTGAGGGAGATTTGCGTTGTAATGCCTGTAATCCAACAGCATCTATCCATCCTCCAGTGCCACTATCCCAGTTTTCCAGGGCCATCTTCATCTCTGGTCTCCTCAATGTTTATTTTGAAAGTCATAGGCAGAAGGCATTTTTCCTTAGCCATGGCTGAGTACTAAAAAAAAAGAAAACACGTCCTCCTCTGTGCTTTCAGAGGAATTTGAACAGGCACAGCATACAGGGTCAGCCTCTATGGGGAGCGACGATGTGTACACATCAACTTTACTCCTCGAAGGGGAGTTGCATCGGCATTAATCAAAGCGCTGAGGTCAGATTCTCCCTGCAGCAGCATCTGATGCACAAGTAACTTTTAGGAAGCACAGTGTTTTTTCTGTTTCTTGACAATGTTGTCGTGAATGTTTTTAGTATTGTGGTATGGTGAAGGTTTGTTTTGACTTTTTTTCAGAATATTAAACTTTGTGTAACAATGAAATTGCTAGTATACTTATGCTGCAGTGATTCTCTGTTTGGAGCCCCCTTTCTCTCTTTTTCTTGCATTCTCCCTGCAGCAGCATCTTATACACAAGTACCTTTTATGAAACACATGCTTCATGAAAGACAGAAGTTGTCAGACAAACCTGATTTCTTTTTATGAAGAGGTAAGTAAAACCTTGGACAGAGGGGTGGCGGTGGACGTGGTATACTTGGATTTTGCAAAAGCGTTTGATACAGTTCCCCACACATGGCTCATGTGTAAGGTAAAGTCTACAGGATTGGAAATATCAGTTTGTAAATGGATAGAAAACTGTCTAAAAGACAGAATTCAGAGAGTAGTGGTTAATGATTCTTACTCTGAATGGTCTAAGGTTATCAGTGGTGCACCCCAAGGTTCAGTGTTGGGACGCTTACTTTTTAATATCTTTATAAATGATATTGGGTCTGAGATCAAAAGTAAAATTTCTGTCTTTGCAGATGACACCAAGCTATGCAGTGGAATAACGTCCTTACAGGATGTCGCCAATTTACAAGCCAACCTCAATGCCCTGTCTAATTGGGCGACTATGTGGCAGATGAGGTTTAATGTTGATAAATGTAAAGTTATGCACTTGTTGGCTAAGAATATGAATGCATCATACATACTAGGGGGAGTACAACTGGGGGGAACCGTAGTGGAGAAGGATCTTGGGGTTTTGGTAGATCATAAGCTCAATAATGGCATGCGATGCCAAGCTGCGGTTTCCAAAGCGAGCAAAGTCCTTTCTTGTATTAAGAGAGGTGTGGACTCCAGAGAGAGAGAGATATCATTTTGCCCCTGTACAAATCATTAGTAAGAACTCATCTGGAATATGCAGTTCAGTTTTGGGCCCCAGTTCTCAAAAAGGATATTGGGGAACTGGAGAAAGTGCAGAGAAGGGCAACCAAACTGATAAGAGGCATGGAGGAGCTGAGCTATGAGGAAAGATTAGAGGAACTGAATTTATTCACTCTTGAGAAGAGGAGATTAAGGGGGGATATGATCAACATGTACAAATATATGAGGGGTCCATATAGTGAACTTGGTGTTGAGTTATTCACTTTACGGTCAACACAAAGGACAAGGGGGCACTCTTTACGTCTAGAGGAAAAGAGATTTCATCTCCAAATATGGAAAGGTTTCTTTACAGTAAGTGCTGTGAAAATGTGGAATAGACTCCCTGCAGAGGTGGTTCTGGTCAGCTAAGTAGATTGCTTTAAGAAAGGCCTGGATTCTTTCTTAAATGTACATAATATAACTGGGTACTAACAATTATAGGTAAAGTTGATCCGGGAAATATCCGATTGACTCTCGGGGGATCAGGAAGGAATTTTTTCCCCTGCTGTAGCAAATTGGATCGTGACCTGCTGGGTTTTTTTGCCTTCCTCTGGATCAACTGTGGGTATAGAATTAGGTGTATGGGATTGTATGATATTATTATTATTTTTTTTTATTGTTGAACTGGATGGAATTTTCAAATCTTTTTTCAACCTAACTATGTAACTATGTAACATGCTGAAGCATTCCACTAAGGTTTTTCCCTACCACTCATTTTTTGATAATTGTATCTTTAAAGGGTGGAAACTGTTCATTCAGGTGTTTGTTATGCCACCTGTATTTTACAATGCCTAACTCCTTTGAGCAAGAACTTTCCAAAAAGTATGCATCTCCACCTGGGGTGGATACTGCACTTTCTCTGTTAAACACAACCACATTTATTTCTGTGGCGGATGTTTCCTTCAACTATCCTACATACAAGCACATGTTTCTCAAATCTTAACATACCGTGCAGAATTCTTACATAATGGTCTAGCAAAAGCATAAGTGTCACATAATTATGTGAATTTGTGAGAGCAGCTAGTACAGGCATTACAGTATGTTTCAAAGCATAGATGGATCTTTAGTCTCTAGGCTGATCCTGTCATTGTCAAATGTAGTCATCTGCAGGTCGAAGTGGCTGAAGTGTTAGTGAGCTGACCAAACATCAAGGTTTTTATTGCATCTGCAATTCAAAGGTTAATTTACTTTTTTGATGCAATGCTTGAGGAGATCATCAATAGCATCACCAGAGGAAAGATTACCTTCTTGCCCTAGCTCAGGAAGGCCAAGGATTATTGTCACAAATGTATATTTATAAAATCTTTTGAGGCCAAGGGGGCTAAGTCCTTTAAGCTCTCTACCTCAACAGAGGGCCGGCATCGCTGGCAGTTCAAGCCCACCAAGTTAATGGAAAAGTCTTCCTCCACATGATGCTTTAACCTGTTCAGCGCAAAGCAGGGGAATAACTTTCAGACCCCTTTCACACAGGGGTGGTGCGGCGTTAGCTTTATCGCTATTATAGCGGTGCTTTTCGACCGCTAGAGGGGCACTTTTACCCCCCGCTAGTGGCCTAAGAAAGGGTATATACCGCTCCCCCACCACCCCAAAGATGCTGCTTGCATTACTTTTTTTCCCGTCCTGCAAGTGCACCACCCCATTGAGAGTCACTTTTCAGGCACTTTACAGGCACTAAAATGCCTGAAAAACGCCTCAGTGTGAAAGGGGTCTTCTTGTTTGAGGACTACTGGCTAATTCACATGTTTTAGGTTTACAAATTTGTATCATCGGGCTAAAAAGTTGGGTTTCACACATCCCTTCCACAGAAGTTTTTTACCTTCAGCCTGCACTTTTTCTTCTCAACAGTTATCTGATCTATGTCTGGTCATCAAGGGACTCCTTTTCCTGGAGGTATTGATTCCTTTTCTTTCTGCCATCCATAAATATCAATGATGCATACCTCCATGTTCCTCAAGACGTTGGCACCGGTGTTTGCTGCCTTGAGGTTGAAAATCTGCAGAATATCTAATAGAGTGTATGGGGTCTAAAGCCCCATACACACTATTAGATTTTCCGCAGATTTTTGTCTTTAGATTTACCAAAACCATGTAGTGCAAGTACCTGCCTGATTGTATACAAATTGAAACTCTGAAGCCCTGTACACACGATCAGATATCCTATGGATTTTCGTCTGATGGATTTTTCCATCAGAAATCTGATGAAACTGTTTTCCATCAGTCTTGCCCACACACCATCAGTCAAAAAACCGACCGTTCCAAACGTGGTGACGTAAAACACTCCGATGAGCTGAGAAAAATGAAATTCAATGCTACTGAGCATGTGTCGACTTGATTCTGAGCATGCTTGGGTTTTTTATCTGATGGATTTCCCCACAGACGATCGGAAATTGCCATCAGTTTTTTATCCATCAGATAATTTTAAAACATGTTCTATTTTTTAAAACTGATGGAAAAAAGACTGATGGGTCCCATACACGATCGGTTTGTCTGATGAAAACAATCCATCAGACGGTTTTCATCAGTCAAACTGATCGTGTGTACAGGGCTTTAATGTTTTACCTTATACTATAAAGGTAAATCTGAAGACAAAAATGTGCAGAAAATGTAATAGTGTGTATGGGGCTTTAGACACAAGGAATTTGGAGACACTTTAAATTTCAGGAAGTCTTTAACAATTCTATTAAGCTAGTTTTATTTACCAATCAGGCCAAGGTTTCCCTTCTACCGAAAAAAACGTCATAAACTACAACTTTAACGATCCCCCTGAGGAAGACACGTGATTAGCCCTGTGTCGTCACATGTAGGGAAGGGACCAGGACGGTGGAGGAGCTTGGATACATGCTTGTTTGTAAAAGCTGCTGACACATACAAGTTTGGAAGTCGTTTGGAGAGGAATCCTGTGCTTAATGCTTTTATAGTTTGGTATGCTGGAAGCACCTAAAATGTGTGAGTACCCTGATGTTATGTTTTCTAAATACATTTTTAAACTAGCGATAATGCACTATCCAGCCTCTTTCTTCTTCTAAAATTGGGGACAACTTCTCTGGATTTTCCTGTGGGATCCTGCTGAGCCAGTTTCACTTAGAGCCCAGGAATGGTTCAACTGCTTATGTGGACCAAACTTAAGTGTGCGGTCACACTGTTGGAAGTGAGCGCATTCACACAGGGGGGGGCACATGTGTGAAGTCACCCTCTTCTGATCAGGAATATCATCACTAGAGTCACTGTCAATGCTTAGCAGCTGTGAATTTGTACTTTGTTTCACAGAATTGTTATACCACACCTGACGCTAGGTTGTAACCTCAGGTTACTTTACACCTGACGCTGATTGCAGTCTCAGGTGGCTCTAGAGTAGCTCTAGAGTAGCTCACAAGATTTATATATTTTTATACAACTTTAAGATTGCCTACTGTGTTGTCACAGGTAGTTGTCCATTTGCTATTGTATTTGAATTTTGAGCCTTATATTAGCAGCCTTCAAAAGCCATTCCGTAAGCTGGATGCACAATATACAATTTTCTTGTACAACTTTCTTTTAGATTTACCAATACCATATAATATGAAGTCAAACCTAAACACTTTCAAATTGTATGCAATCAGGCAGGCCCTTACACTACATAGTTGAAGGTAAATCATCTAAAGATAATTGAACAACAAAAATTGTATAATGTGTGTAGCACACAGACCCTTCCGCTCCATCCATTTTTGCAGAAAGGCACACCTGCTACTTGCCCGTTGTCCAACTCCAGATATGGAGAGGCGAGCGGTGTTAGATTTTTGGGCCTTGCGGCGAGTTACCTCTGCAGAGGGGATCCCTGGTCTCCGTTGTCTAGGCGAAAGTCCCTTTTTGTAATAAAGCCAATGTCCACACAGGTGTAAAATCTAAGCAGCAAGGTTTTATTATTTTCCTGAGGTAAAGAAAGAGAGAGAGTAGAAACGACAAGTAGTGGAAGGTTCAGGCACGCAACGCTTAGAGAACACTTTCGTCGCCACTCAATCCTGAGTGGGTATTGCTCACCCGGATAGTCCCTATGAGAGCGGTCCTAGCAGCCGGAATGGAGCACGGATGTCAGAGATGATAGATCCCCCTTTAGGTAGGCCTCCAGGCCTCTCCCCGAGATAGCAGTACCGTTGCTATCGCCGCCGGGACTGATCTTTCCCTGGAACTCCTTCCCTAAAGATGGGCCCCCTTCAACCGGGCAGCCTGGGATCCCTCTCCGAAGCGTAGGCCCTCGATAGGAGAGCTGGGCCTACTATACAGCAGCAGAGCCTCGGGCTAAAGGTGCCCGAGACCAATCACATGTGTCTCGTGCCATGAGGGCCATGAGACACGCTCACTGGACCAGAGGTCCCCCGAAGTCCTTGGGGTCCCCCTGGAATCGCCTCACGCCTAATGCGTCTGCACCTTTTGTACCCTCTCCCAGCATGCACAGTGGGTAGACCACGCCCACTTCACGGCTGCCGAGAGAGGACACCAGGAAACTATACTGTCAGGCAGCATCGCACCCAGAGCAGAAGCAATTTAATATATAAACAGGTCTGAGACAAACTATTAGCTCAGACCACCCCTAAATTTGCACATATAGTGTCCCATAAATTGGGATGGGCGCTACATGTGTATCCAGCTTTATTCACAACATCACAGCAACATTTTGCAGCATGAGACCCTGACACAATGAAATAAGTCTCTTCTGTCTCTTATTAGTTGTTATCTCAGCTATCTGGGGTGTTGTTCCTATTGTGCTGGAAAAGCTAAGCTAGATGGTTAGGGTGGAGTACCCAGGGACCGGTCTACTCAGGTTTCTTGTAGCCTTGAGAAGTCCTTGCTTTCCATAATGGTGTGGGTCAGATTAGCTCTACTTCCCTGGATGCACCACCTGGAAGGACACCTTATGTGGGTGCAGTCAGATGCTTCGGTGGTAGCATATGTAAATTATCAGTGTAGTGAGGACCAAAAGTATGATTCTAGTACTGGAAGTGTAGCGCTTGAAATGTCTCACATTCTAATTTGGGCACGGAGTTATGTGGGTATTTTGTGTGGTGTGGGTCCCTAGAGGCACACCCTTAAGCCTTCTCCATTGTCCCTCTGCTGGTTTTACTCTGGTGTGGGGTGAAGAAGGAGTTTGCTGTAAGCACAATTAAGTGTCAACTGCTACTATCTTACACTGGATTCAGTATGCTTACAATATTTCCAAGATTATGCTATCAATTACTGATAACCCAAGCATGGTAAGTGCATCCTGGGCTTTCTGCCAACAGACACTAACTTCTCAGGTTTGTAAGATGGTCATTTGGTCATCAGTTCATACATTCACCAAGTTTTACAGGGTAGATATGGCTGCATCAGCTATTGCCAGTTTTGAGAATAAAGATTTTCAGGTGTCAGTTTGACTGGCCTGTATCATTTTCCTTAAAGATGGTTATCTGGTTTTTCATTTTATTTTTGCTTGTCATGTTATGGTACTGGTTTGGGACATGTAAGTAGGAGAGGATGGACAACCACACACTGTTTCCGATATAAAACGTCAAACCTTTAATACTGATTTGGGATGTCCCAGTAGGTGATAATCTAAAGCAAAGCTGTGTCCCCCAATGAGTGGATGGGAAAATAGGATTTTTTGTACTCACCAATTTTTTTTATGTGTTCGTTGGAGGACCCATCACCTAACCCGCTGGCTTGCTGCTTGTGTGTGTAAATACTTCAGTTTCTGCAATGCTATGTCACTTAACTGAGATTTTTCACAGTGTGAGGCATTTGGCCACCAGAAGAAGCCATCCCTGGACTGTGTTTTGTTTTTTATTTGTACCTAGCATCCTGCTCCTACAGGTGGCATTGTACTCAATAGGGGATGATCTAAAGCAAAGCTGTACCCTCCAATGAGTGCAGAGAAATGGGATTTTATAAGTTCAAAAAATATACTTTATTTTATACATTTATTAAAAAAAATACATTTGCTTTAAACTAGTTGAGCCATGTTTCTCAGCAATAGTGAAGAGAACGTTGGCTTATATGGAGAGATTTATTACAATTCGTGATTTATTTATTTTTTCTAAACTTACTTAGCCATGAAACAACCATAGGTCAATCATTTTTCAGTGAATCAAGAAAATGCTGTAGTTTTAAGAATATATTTTTGAAATAATGTCTTGCCATTTTATTGGCTTTACTTAATATTATATAATATCAACTTTTTCTTACAAAACATTTTCCTATTTGGGTTCCAAATATCCCATAATAACCAAGAAAGATAGATAAATGTTTCATAATATGACTTTTGTGACCTTAACTATACAGCCTTATTGCTATACTGAACACAATGAACATTTAAAACGGATTTGCTGCTCTGATTTCTGTTGTCATGGCAACTAGAGATTGAAGACAATTTGTCAGCTGAGTTCATATAAGATTTCAGCTGTATGCGCTCACTTATAGAGTAAGGGGAAAGGGAATAATCCTATCAAAGGCCATCACCTCCTCTGCTTTCAACAAGTGTACTCCTGGGCAACAAGACTCCAGAACAAACAAACAGTTCATTCTGATAAGACAAAGTACAATTATCTGCAAGCAGAATAAAAAGTTCCAGTGTAATATCACATGATGTTTTTCTATCTCTTTCTTTTTGCCTCTATAATTCTTTATGTTCTATGTATGTATTTGCCATATTCGCGCTTTAAAGCTTATACTTACTACTGATGGTTTCGTTTATGCTTCAGTACAAATGTCACCAGAACTTTGTAACAACTGTATTGTCTAGGTCTAGGAATATTATCAAGTTGGTGGATCTTGGAGGAGAAATTTGGCAAATCAAGAGGCCTTGCTGTTCAATCATGTTGAACTCATCCTTATTTGATTTAAGCATGCAAGACTGCAAGCTAGCCTGTAAAATGTATAGTACGTTTAACCCCTACAGGACCAGAATGTTTTCTTTCTATTTGTTTACTTTTACCTGGATATTTTTTTGTCTTCATAAACTGCCACAAAATATCACGTGTCTTATTTTGGGACAGGTGGGGTATTCATTTAATACAAGGTTTAAATGTATATTAGTTTAAAGGTTTGATCAGAAATAAAGAGGGAAAATGGAAAGAAAAAAGATGGAGAGATTTTCATAAAATTATTGATTTTGTTGAGCCAGCATTTTTGCTAAAATACACACACTATCGTTATGTGTGTACTATTTACAGGTTTTATTTAATTTTTTGTTTATCTGTCTTTTTTTCCTCTTTCTGTGAAAAAAAGTAAGCCTGAGTCCTTCTTTTCAGAGTGCTGAGAACCCTGGGAGTTGTAGTTTGAGAGGGCAGCCACATAATGGGATAAATAGAATGCTGAATGCTTACACAACAGATCCCAATAGGCACTGTGCAGTAGGAGAAGCGGAAAGACGATTTTTATTAAACTGCCCAGGAAAGTTCTTCCTCTTGGCACTAAGGAAGTTAGAGAGAGAGCACCTCTGTTTGCTTGCCAGTGGGAGACCATACCAATCTTATCTTTTACTTATGTACAGAGGATAACAACACTGAACAGCTCAAAATCCTGCAAAGTCCATATAGGTTAGAACCCAGAGGTGATTCAACTGCGCATATAGACCAAACTTAAGTGTGCGATCACACGCCATGAGGTGAGCAGATTCACACAGGGAGAGCACAAATTTGATGTCACTACTTTTTGGATAAGTTTGGAGCACCAGCACAAGGATTCAATTATATTGAAAACACAAAGGACTTTGCTTTTTTTTTTACTAATAAATATGTATTAACTATATTCAGCACGTCAGCACTTTATTAACACCATGGAATGTTTACTTTATTGATTAACAAGTTGCATTGGATTTATGAGTTATTGCACAGTAAGGAAAGTCTTGCTTAAAGTGAACAGCGCTGCATTCTTTTGTTTGATTAAAAAAAAAAAGTTTGGGGGGGGCGTGGCCTGCGTGCAAGCTGAATGGCAGCATAGAACCAGAGCTCCTGTGATAACCAGGGAATAGCAGCACGAATCATCCCATCGGGACCCCAAAACATCATCCCCACAAGGCGATCTACCTCCGGATTACCTGGATTACTCCTGCAGCATGTCCAGGAAAAGAAAGGAGCCCCACAAACCGCAGCGTCTGACGGACTTTTATCCTCATAAGCCACATGAAGGTAGGCAAGATGGCCCCCGGCCATCATCCACACCTGCAGACAAAACGGCCAACAACTTGCCTGTAAAAGGCAAGAAACACACAAATAACAGCTCCCCTGCAAGCTCACAGCAGCACTCTCCCTCCCCTATCTCTGGCAGCCCAGCTAAAGCAAAACTCAGGCTGGATGGAGAGGGATACAGTCCCCAGGCCAGCCATGCCACAGACTCTGGAGATGAGACACATGATCTCCCTGATTCAATAGAATCGTTCCCAACCATGCACCAGCCTGTGATAGACACTGTACTGAAAGATATGCTGCTATCACTAAGGAGCTCACTACAATCTGATATGGCACAGTGCATGCACAGGTTCCACACTGACATACAAGCAGTGGAATCGAGGGTTGATCATATAGAGCAAAAAATGGGAGACTTTGCTGAAACCATCAATGATCTAGTAGACTCACATGAGGAGAGAGAAGGGGACACGGAATGGGTGAAAGCTAAGCTGGCAGATTTTGAAGACAGGAATAGGAGGAACAATATGAAGATCAGGGGAATCCCCGAGTCAATCCAGCCAGCTGACCTGCGTGATTATGCTACATCACTGTTTAAACTGCTCACCCCTAATCTATCTGGTCTCGAGCTAACGATTGACAGAATTCACCGCTTACCTAAGCCGTCTTTTTTGTCAGAGCAGGTCCCTAGAGACGTAATACTGTTCATGCATTTCTTTCATGCAAAGGAATTGCTGATGGTGACGATGCGTAAAGGTGAACAAATACCTGCACAGTATCAAAATTTACAGTTTTATGCTGACCTGTCGCAATATACACTTCAGAAACGAAAGACCCTGAATACCGTCACCAAGATACTTAGGAATAATAAAATTGTATACAGATGGGGTTATCCCACAAAGTTATCTATTGTGAAAGATGGCCGAACATACACTATAGACTCTCTGGGAAAAGGCCTTTCACTTCTGGAGGAATGGGGTATACTGCCAGAGCATTCTGATGATTCCCCTGCTGTGAAGCCAAGGAGGTCTGCAGAACCAGATTTGAAAACTGTTACAAACAAAAACGCAAAATCGCACACTTGACCCGGATGGGTAACACTCCACTACTAACCCCTGGAGGAACGTACAGGAGCGCCATTAGGCCTGAACTTTACCCCCGCCCACTTTGGGCAGCTTAACGCTGCATACGGGTATCCTGGTTCTAGTGCCCACTGAGGACTAGGACCTCTCTATTGTTTTCTATCAGTTGCTTGGTTATATTTTTCTATGTTTTTCTTTTTTCTCTCAGTTTTCTTGTTTTTACTGTTGAAAGATTTACAAGACGGAGTTCAAGTAATTACTGCTGGACCCTCCATGCAGAAATGCCACTCAACTTGGCCCGAAGTCCAAAATAGACAAACTCTCTGCGCATCACCAAATAGTAAGTACTTTTTGACTTTATGCACCATCATTTTCAGTTTCCCACCGCTATCCCAAATCCAACCACATGAGGGAGACATTGCACCAACAATGAATGTAAAGCAGCAATGTAACATAATCTTCACACTCCTGCAAGTATGGGGATAAAGATCATTTCTATAAACTCTAAAGGATTGAATCATCCTGCTAAAAGGCGTTTCTTATGGTCAGAAGCCCTCTCTAACAAAGCTGACATACTTTGCGCTCAAGAGACACATTTCTCTGCTTCAACACCACCCAAATGTTCGCACAGGAACTTTCCACATCTTTTTACCGCAAATGCCCGCAAAAAAACTAAAGGAGTCCTCATAGCAATACGTGACTCTGTAACTTTCACCCTACTTGAGGAAATTAAAGATGAAAATGGCCGGTATCTTATCCTGGTTTGTGAACTTAACTCAATCACGTATACCATAGTAAATGTCTATTCACCAAACCAACGCCAGATTTATTTTTTTAATAAGCTGATGAAAAGGGTTAGGAAACACCACAAGGGAAGATTACTATTATGCAGGGATTTCAACGCCACCCCAGATCCTGTGATGGACTCTACCTCCGGTGCCAAACGCTATAGCCCGTCCTTACTACCCTCAATTCACAAGCACGATCTGTTTGACGCCTGGAGATGCTTACATGCGGGAGAAAAAGACTTCACATTCTTTTCATCACCTCACAGGACTTATTTCCGCATTGACCTTTTTCTTGTCGACCAACAAACACTAGCCAATGCATCCGCCACGAACATTAATGCCATTACGTGGTCTGACCACGCTTCTACTACCCTGTCTCTGATGGACGGGACACCCAACACCGCACCTCCATTATGGAGATTGAACTCCTTTCTCTTACAGCAAGCGGACTATAAGTCAGTCATTGAAAACCAGCTAACTGAATTTTTTAAGAATAACGAATCCTCTGTGCAAGATAAATTTGTACTGTGGAATGCCCACAAAGCTTTTATTCGTGGCATTTTCATACAACAGGGAGCGAGGGTCAAGAGGCAGCGGCACAGGCAAATAAAAGAAATCACTGACAAAATCTTCCTATTAGAGACTAGTAATAAGCAAAAATCTTCTCCCAAAATTTTGAGTCAAATTACCCAGCTGAGATGTGAGTTGCGGCTCCTTCTTTTAGAGAACTTTGAAAAAACATCAAAAAAACTTAAGATGACATACTACGCTACAGGTAACAAAGCGGGTAAGAATCTAGCTCAAAGGGTAAAGGGCATGAGACAAAAAACTCAGATTCCGTATATTATACACCCCCGTTACCAAAAATAAATTGTATCATCCCCAAGAAATGGCGGACGCCTTTAGCCATTACTATGGCTCTCTTTACAATTTGAAAGATGATCCGAACACTACCCAACCAAATGTTGAAGCAATAAACGTGTTTCTTGGAAAATTAGACATTCCTAACATCTCACAGGAGCAACTATTGACCCTCAATCAGCCGTTCAGCATGGCAGAGATACATAGGGCGATAGACTCACTCCCAATTAACAAGTCTCCAGGGCCGGATGGATTTTCTGGTGACTATTATAAATCCTTCAAACATTTACTGACACCATATATGGAACAAATCTTTGCCGCTGCCGCCGCCTCGGCCTCATTCCCGCCTGAAATGTTGGGTGCTGTTATTGTGGCCTTGCCGAAGCCAGGGAAGGAGCCTGATTCCCCTCCAAACTTTAGGCCCATATCACTTCTCAACATCGACTTAAAGGTTTATGCTAAAATTGTTGCATACAGATTAATAGACATACTTCCCCTTATCATTAACCCTGATCAGACGGGCTTCACTAAGGGTCGCCAAACGTCCGATGCCACGCGTAGACTAATTAACATTATTCATCTAGCTAAACTGCACAAAAGGCCTTCTCTGCTGGCTCTGCAGAGAAGGCCTTTGATCGTATTCACTGGATGTACCTCACCCAAGTATTACAAAGTTTTGGCTTCTCGGGTAATATACTGCAAGCAATATTAGCCTTATACTCTAACCCCTCGGCTCAGGTCTATACCTCAGGGGTGCTCTCCAAGCCGTTCACCATGTCTAACGGCACCAGACAGGGGTGCCCACTATCCCCTTTAATATTTAATCTTTTAATGGAACCCCTGGCCATCTATATTTGAACTCACCCCAACATTAAAGGTTTCTCCATGCCCAACTCTACACACACGATTAGCCTATTCGCTGACGACATTATAATGATTCTCACAGATGTGGAGACTTCCCTGGCTTCTGTGCACTCAGCTTTAGCTATGTTTAACCAGTTGTCTTACTATAAGGTCAATGAAAGTAAATCGTATATAATGGGATTGGGTATTGATCTATCTGTCCAAACGCGACTTAGCGCACGGTTCCCATACATATGGAAGCAAGATGGGATAAAATACCTAGGGATTACCCTCACGGCATCTACAGAAGACCTAGTTACAGCTAACTTTACTCCCTTCCTCAATATTCTGACCAACAAGTTACAGGAACTGGGCAAGGTTGAGCTGTCCTGGACGGGACGGCTAGCGTCATTTAAAATGTTAGTCTTACCACAACTGTTATACCTCTTCCGATCACTACCAATCCCGATCCCTAATTCCTTTTTCACCAAGGCTCAGTCTATACTGAACAAATTCCTGTGGCGGGGTAGAAGAGCTAGGTGCGCTTTCAAAAAATTAATTAAAACTAGAAGTGCAGGAGGTATAGGCCATGTCCTATTACAAGATTATCACTCGGCTACTATCCTTTCTCAAACCAGAGCTTGGTTTAACCAGCGCCAAGGCCCTAAATGGTTGGACCTAGAAGCAGCCCAAACCTTGGGGCACAAATTGGCTGATATACTCCTAACATGCCACATTATACCCCAGGCATACCCACACATATCTCTAACTATGAAGGCCACACTTCAAAAGTGGAAAATGTTCACATCTCTAGACATCCCAGATCAACTTTTAAAGCCCTTACCTCTTAATATCTCTTGCTTCTCACTGATAATCCCAGACTTGTCTGTCACACATTGGGAGGCCAAAGGCATCAAAACTGTACAAGATATACTGGTAGGCCCAGCCCCAAAAACATTTAGAGCATTGCAAATAGAATATAATCTTGAGGACAGGGACCAATATAGATACATGCAAATAGTTCACTTTATTCGAGCATTGTCCAATTTTGAAGTGTTGCTGCCATGGCGAGCATTGTTATACCTAACGAACAGTTGCACCACTATTAAAGGCATCTCACTGTTCTACTGTCTCTTACAGTCTAAAGCCTTATTTGAAAAATCCACTAATATAGTTGCATGGGAACGGGAACTAGGTGCAGAGTACTCAGAACTCCAATGGCAAAAAGCCCTAGTATATAATTTCACCGCGACTAAAAGCTCCAATCTCTGGGAAGTAACCCATAAAATTTTACTCAGGTGGTACCTTACACCATACAGAATGTCCAAATTTAATGCTTCTACCTCCTCTCTTTGTTGGAGGAAATGCGGAGAGACGGGTACTCTGCACCATATTCTGTGGAATTACCATGCCCTGAACCCACTTTGGTCCGAAGTGTTCAATCTTATTTCTAGGTTGGCAGGGTCACACATTGCGCTTAACGCAGCACTAGCAGTATTATCATTAGGAATAGAACAAATAGCGCCACAAATAAGAACTGTAGTCACGCACATCCTTCTCAGCACTAGGCTGGTGATTCTGCGACACTGGCTAGCAGCAATCCCACCATCATTTAGAGAAATTGTAGAGACGACTAACACCCACGCCACGTACGAGTTAATGTTCGCAGCGTCTCAGGGCAAATACTTATCCACAAGAGACAAATGGTCTGCCTGGGAAATATGGTTTAAACAAAATTGGAAACCAGAGTAAAGCCGATCCTTATTTCTGATATATAGTTAAGAGACAATATTTTTTTTCAACAATGTTCTTATTATGAGTTATAAACCAATTTCTGAGTGTTAATTCTACCTCTTATCCTTCTATTTTATGCCTTGAATATAGTCGCGGTATAAGTACATCACATAGATGTCCAAATGTTGATGGCAAAGTTTATTGCGTTGTCTATTGTATGAACCTGACTTTATAATAAAAATTTATTGAAGTTAAAAAAAAAAGTTTTTATTTTCAAAATGTATGTTCTCTTTCATTTATAGCGCAAAAAACACAGTGATGATCAAATAGCACCAAAAGAAAGCTCTATTTGTGGGAAAAAATTATATAAATGTTGTTTGCATACAGCATTGCATGACCGAGCAATTGCCAGTTAAAGTAGCGCAGTGCCGAATAGCAAAAAATGGCCTGGTCATGAAGGGGTAAAATCTTCCAGAGCAGAAGTGGTTAATGAATGTGCTCCTTAAAGACTTCTTCTCTACATCTTCCCTGGTGTTAAAGTAAGAACAAGACCCAGAGATTACTATATTTAGTACATTAGCATCTAAGTGTTTCTATAGCAAAAAGCTCATATGATAAGCAAGAAAGGATATTTTACTAATATACTAGAGAGTGGTTATGTTTAAAGTTTACCTGTGCCCAGACTATGGACATTAAAGTATTGACAATTTTTTTAACAAGCAGTAAAAGAGCTTTAAAACAAGCCATTGCTGACCTCTTTATCCTCTTGTAATATAAAGTTTTTCATCCTCAAATTTCACAACAAAGACTCGTAAGTCGGGTTTCAGTCAGTTTCTAGCACCTGCATTTTGTTTATTTTAGAAGGCTGGCAGGCTCTGCCCCCTTCCCAAATGCTGGAAGCACAAATTGTTGTTATACATAAAGAGGGTAAAGAACATCAGTCCTGTGCAAGCTACAGGCCTAAATCATTACTGAACGTAGACCTCAAAATCTTCACTAAGATCCTATCAAATATCGCCTCCTGTTAATCCTATTGTTAATTCACACAGACCAAGGGGGCTTCATCTCAGGCAGGAAGGCCCAAGATGGCACCCTAAACTCTTTAAATGTTATTATATGAGCACAAAAGTGGAGGAATTATTCAGTCCTTCTCTAGACTGATGCGGAGAAGACATTTGAAATGATCACGTAAAATTACTTATTTGAAGTTCTAAAAAAAAATTGATCCTCAAGGATGTGATCATGTCTTGGATTGGAACCATCTACTCTACCCCAAGCCCAAATGTTACAGAAAATGAGACCTTCTTCAATATAAAGAACTAAACTAGACAAGGGTGCCCATTGATTTACATCCTAATGCTTGAGCCACTTCTGAGAATAATCAGAGCAAACACAAACATGGAAGGCTTCCACGTAGACAGAAACTCATACAGAGTAACTGCATACGCAGATGATATGCCATTTTTCATATCAGACCCTCAACTGTCTATTCCAAATTTACTCAAAGAGTTTGACACTCTTCAAACTTGAAGATACATTTTGATAAGTCAGTAGCTTTGCAAATCTTCCCCTTTACACCAATCTCCCAGGACACCAAACAACAATATCCTTTCAAATGGGCTATGTCTCATGTTGACCATCTGGGTATTAAAACAGCAACTGTGCTCTCACAACTATATACTTACAATTTTTTTCCCATGCTCTCACGAATTTGGCAAGATATAAAAAAAAATGGCAAAACATAAGATTGGTTCGGGCGCATTGCAATAATAAAAATTAACATTTTACCCCATTTACTATACATATTCCAAACTGTTTCTTTTTTTTTTTAAAGGGTAAATTTATTGAAATTTTGACACAATACACAGAACCTTATACAGTGCAATTCACATACATTGTGTAGAAAGGTTATACATATGCGGTACAATATTAATGAGTCTATAATCAACATATCTGTATCTTGTGCATGTCTCACATCTTTCCTTTATCTATGTTATACATTACACTTTATTGAATATCCAAGCAACATTTGCTGCACTTCCATCTTTTATGTATTTTGTCAGTTAATATATTTTATACATATACATATATATATATATATATATATACATATACATACATACATATACATACATACATATACACATACATACATACACACACACACATTTTTTTTTTATAATTAAACTCCCCCCCCCTGTTCTTTTTAAACAGTACTAATACTAGCAACCCAAACTGTTTCTATTCAGATCCCGTTATCATTTTTCAAATCCTTAGACCAAGAGCTTAATCATTTTATTTGGCTAAGAAAAGGGGCATGCATCAGAAAGCCACCCTATGCCTTCCCAGATGCAAAAGAGGTCTAAGTCTAACAAATCCTAAATTCTATTACTATATGCATGTTATCTAGTGAGAATAATGGATAAGTTCTTCAATGATAACATCAAGACATGGGTTAAAATAGAACAATATTGGACTAAGTATCCACTCATGACTATACCCTGGTTGATACACACAAAACTAGACAAAAATCTAGATGAAAATCAGGCGCGACTATGCATATTTTTCATATGTGTTGTAAATTACCTACCCTTTTAACATGCAAAGGTCCCCTGATATTTTGGATAGGGAACCCAAATTTTCCACCTGGTGTTACTCCTGAATTCACTCAGTTTTGGAATATTAGGACCACTTTGTTGTCCATAATATTTTTCAACCAAGAGATGCTGACTCAAATAGACAAGCTTCCTTGGTGGATTAACCTCCAAATTCATCACTTCCTGACTAATCCACACTTCAAACGTAATTATACCTGCTCTTTACCATTTAAAAAAAATTATTTGTGCAAAGAAAGACCCTCGTACTTACTTAATTTCCTGATTTATTCCACACTAACAGACTATTTTTGCCCTTTGGCTCCCAGCTTTGAACAAAAATCACAGATCACAGTTCTCACTAAGAGATGAACAGTAGATTAACTCCTGTCAGGTCGCTGATGCAGGGGCGGATCCAGAGTCTTTTCTCGGGAGGGGCACTGCCAAAAAATGATTTTTTTGTGGGAAATTTATCGGGGAAATGGTTGGTGTCGGCGCTTCAATCATCGCGGCACCATGGTTGTTATGGTGTCAGGATGATTGAAGCGCATTATTTCTATTATTACATTGTAATATGAAATTAAATAGTTCAATGCAGAATCAGTGGGAGCCCCGAGTGTGTCACTTGCCACCGTCGCCTGCAATTAGTGGGAGCCCTGAGCGTGTCACTTGCCACACGTTGTGGATTGTCACTTGGCACGTCACCTGCCACATCTTGTGGATTGTCACTTGCCACACCTTGTGGATTGTCACTTCCCACATCACCTGCCACACCTTGTGGATTCTCACTTGCCACGTCACCTGCCACACCTTGCTGATTGTCACTTGCCTGCCACCAGATGCAGATTGTCATTTGCCACATCACCTGACACAATTTGCGGATTGTCACTTGCCACGTCGCCTGCCACACCTTGCGGATTGTCACTAACTTGCCTGCTAAGGTGTAGTTTTGGTTGTCTCTTGCTGTGTCCCAGACTCCCAGAGTCAGGCAGCAGAGAGATAATGTAATCTCTCTGCTGCCTGCACAGTGAGGGCGGAAGTCACTGCAGGAATGCAGGGCAGGCACGGGCGGTGAGAGATGATCTCATCTCTCAGCTCCCCTGCTCCCGGCTAGCTGATTGGCCAGCTGCCACACTGAGCCTGCTCTCTCACTCTCACCTGCACTGCCAACACACTGAGCAGCACGGTCTGCCCACGAACCGCGCCGCCCCCGACAACAAACCACGCCGCAAGCGGAGCCGCCCGCTTTCTTACCCGTCTGTGGAGCCGCACGCTATTGCACCTGCCCGCAGAGCGGCCTGACGTGACTCACTGACGTCACTCGTTGCTAGACGCCAAGCGGCCCAGGCGTTAACAGCGAGTGCAGGGAAGAGGCTCCACCCACCTCCTCCTCCGCTCCTGGTATTGTGTCAGTGCGCCACGTAACTACATTAGACAAGTCTCTCTCTCAGCACCGCTGATCGGCTGATGTAAGAAACTGAGAGAGAGACTCAGAGAGGCAGCGGCAGCCGCAGAACAAGTACTGTATATCCTCGAGTATAAGCCGACCCAAATATAAGCCGAGGCACCTAATTTTACCCCAAAAACTGGGAAAACTTATTGACTCAAGTATAAGCCTAGGGTGTCCTAGGCTTATACTTGCCTCACTTTGCCTCACTGTGCCCATGCCTCACTGTGCCCATGACTAGACTGATGTTTAACATGGAAGTCTATGGAAGGAGTGCCCAGCTTTGAAAAATCGGTTCTCCCAGACACCAAACTTTTCAAACTTATAGAGGAGACATGGGGCTACATGTGTGCCAAGTTTGGGGTCCAGATGACCTACGACCGGCCGGTACCGGGTCCGCAAAATCACTGGAGAAATGACCGTTTAACATTGGAGTCTATGGAAGGGGTGCCCGGGTTTAAAAAATCAGTGCTCCAAGGCCGTAGGTCCCCCAGACACCAAACTTTTCACACTTGTAGAGAAGACATGGGGATACATGTGTGCCAGGTTTGGAGTCTAGGGAACCTACGGCCGGCCGGTACAGGGTCCCAATATTTCGGGAGATCAGGCGCAAAAAAAAAAAACAGAGCAAGCAAGTGAGTGTGACAGATGGTCTCGGGGGGGGGGGGGCAATTGCCCCTGGATCCGCCACTGCGCTGATGGCAGTTTATCTAGTTTTTGAATTCCAGAGATGAATTAAAAAAGTCTCACATTTTGGCATAGAACTCCTACGAGATGGAATAATCTAAACCCACTCATTCCATTGACTTTCTAGCAATGCTCCGGGGACAATGGCTCTCTGAGCCACATTTTTTTTTATTGCAGACCACTACAAACCTTCTGCAAAAAAAAAAAAATACTAATTAGGTAAGTCACAGGCCAGAACCTCCCTTACTGCCCAGAAACGTTATGTTGAAAGAGATGGTTTCAATCTCCCAAACATTTGACCAGACACTTTGAAAAATGGAGCACAAGTTCTGATCACAAGACTTTGGAGATTTCCCATGGTTCACTCTCTGAAGGAGTGGGTAGAACATGTATTATTTATGATTTGGAATCCATTTTGCACTATAAACTAGACAGACTAACTCAGTTTAATAGCACGTGGCAAGCATAGACTTTCATTCCTCTATAACAAATAAAGCCATAAAAGGACTGAATTAAACTTGAGCAATTTCTAAAGGAAACACAATAACTATGTGGCTCCTATTTTCCAAACATCTTTGTCCCCTTTTTCTTCTCTCATTCCCAATCAGTTACCTACCTTTTCCCCTTTTTTTCCAGTTCTTATCTTCCCCTTTCATTCTTACTGTATTGCCCCCCCTCTGATTGGTATACCACATAATTATCTCTTCTAACTGACACACAAGACAACTAACGTGGAGGGTGTATCTGCATTCTCTGGACAATATTGCAGGGTAGAGGAAGTTATGTGTTTTAGATGTTTTTTTTTTATTCCCTCTTTCCTATTATCCATTCCCTACCCTCCCTTTCCCCCTTTCTCCCTTTCCCCTTTTCTCCCCTTCTTGTACACTTAAATTTAATCGGACAGTCTTTGAAAATTTTTATCTCTGTACCACTACAGGGTTTGCTGTATCAAATACATTGGAGCTCTCATCTCTGCATGTTATACTTTTCTCTGCTTCTCTGCTTCTTGTCAAATGTTTGTTATTTTCAAGCCATTCAAAAATTTACAGCCATAGAAATCCTGAAGGCGGTGCTTGGTTTTCGGGGTCCTGTACGCGGCTAGGCTCCCAAAATGTCTCACACATGTGGTATCCCCGTACTCAGGAGAAGCAGCAGAATGTATTTTGGGGTGCAATTCCACAAATAACCATGGCATGTTTGAGCAATATATAATTTAGTGACAACTTTTTGTACATTTTTTTTTCTTTTTGTCATTATTCAATCACTTGGGACAAAAAAAAAAAATTCAATGGGCTCAACATGCCTCTCAGCAAATAGCTTGAGGTGTCTACTTTCCAAAATGGGGTCATTTGGGGGGGTTTTGAACTGTCCTGGCATTTTATGCACAACATTAGGAAGCTTATGTCACACATCATCCACTCTTCTAACCACTTGAAGACAAAGCCCTTTCTGACACTTTTTGTTTACATGAAAAAAAATAAAAAATTTGCAAGAAAATTATGTTGAACCCCCAAACATTATATATTTTTATAAAGCAAAGGCCCTACAGATTAAAATAGTGGGTGTTGCATTATTTTTTTTCCACACAGTATTTGCGCAGCGATTTTTCAAACGCATTTTTTGGGGGAAAAACACACTTTTTTTTATTTTTAATGCACTAAAAAACACTATATTGCCCAAATGTTTGATGAAATAAAAAAGATGATCTTAGGCCGAGTACATGGATACCAAACACGACATGCTTTAAAATTGCGCACAAACGCGCAGCGGCGACAAACTACATTCATTTTTAAAAGCATTTAAAAGCCTTTACAGGTTACCACGTTAGATTTACAGAGGAGGTCTACTGCTAAAATTACTGCCCTCGATCTGACCTTTGCGGTGATACCTCACATGCATGATGCAATTGCTGTTTACATATGATGCTAGACCGAAGCTTGCGTTCGCCTTTGCGCAAGAGCAGGGGGGGACAGCGGTGCTTTTTTTTATTATTATTTATTTTGCTTTTTTTTTTTTTTTAAACTGTTCCTTCCATATTTATTTTTTTTTATCATTTTTATTGTTATCTCAGGAAATGTAAATATCCCCTATGATAGCAATAAGTAGTGACAGGTACTCTTTTTTTGAAAAAAATTGGGGGGTTAGACCCTAGATCTTTCCTCTGCCCTCAAAGCATCTGACCACACCAAGATCGGTGTGATAAAATGCTTTCCCGATTTCCCAATGGCGCTGTTTATATCCGGGGGGGCATTCCCTCCCACTGCTTGTAAAAGCAGTCTAGAGGCTAATTATCTGCTAGAATTGCTTTTACATGAAAGCCGGCCACTGGCTGAAAAGAATGATACCAAGATGATACCTAAACCTGCAGGCATCATTCTGGTATAAACATTCAAAGTCCAGCAACATACCAGTACGTTGCTGGTCCTTGTTGGACATGTATTGTAATCTTTTTTTTCATGCAGCCTGTTGGCTGAACGAAAAAAAGAGATTGATCGGTGGGCATGCCCACCATTAGAATACCTCCCTTCATCCACCCACTTCTAATGATGGGCATATATGCCGAAGCATGGGGGCATCCTCCCGCAAAAAAGTTATGCCGCGTACACACGGTCGGACTTTTCCACGGGCAAGCCTTCGTCGGAATTTCGACCGTATATATGCGGCATTAGGAGCAAAATCGCTCCTCCGCCCCTGCTGCTCCCATGCTTCGGCATATATGCTCTTTTTTTTAACTGTGGTGGTGAAATCACCTCCTACAGCGTTGGAGTCACGGCTTTATGTATCATGGGAGCAAACGCTGTTGCTGTCAAGATAAATAGATCCGCTCTGCAACTGAATGGCGTACCTGCTAAGCAAATGATGGTTAACATTAAAACAAAGTAACATTACAGTACAACAGTAAGACCTTACCATACCATACCTGCAAAGCAAATACCAAAACAAAACCTAGTAAAAAATAAAACATTTTTTTAACGCAACCTGTGCCTAAAATATATATATGCCGAAGCATGGGGGCATCCTCCCGCAAAAAAGTTATGCCGCGTACACACGGTCGGACTTTTCCACGGGCAAGCCTTCGTCGGAATTTCGACCATATGTACGCGGCATAAAAGGTTATGCCGCGTACACACGGTCTGACTTTTCCACGGGCAAGCCTCCGTCGGAATTTCGACCGTATGTACGCGGCATTAGGAGCAAAATCGCTCCTCCGCCCCTGCTGCCCCCATGCTTCGGCATATATGCTCTTTTTTTTAACTGTGGTGGTGAAATAACCTCCTACAGCACTGGAGTCACGGCTTTATGTATCGTGGGAGCAAACGCTGTTGCTGTCAAGATAAATAATTCCGCGCTGCAGTTGAATGGCGCACCTGAAAACAAAAAATTACATACCTGAAAAGCAAGCATGATAAAACATTGCAGAATGGAATACAGTAAAAAAGAGCAGAACAATAGAGAGAAAATAGAGAGAGAGAGAGAGAGAGAGAGAGAGAACAATAAAACGACAACTATTTTTGTTTTTTTTATTTTATATTTTTTTTGTGTTTTGTTTTTTACGTTTTTTTTTTCTTTTTTACACTTTTTTTTTGTAACTTTAACAACTGTAATGGTTCGGGTCTCTCAAAATGTAATGGCATCTTGGGAGACCCTGTGTAAGTGTGTCCTAGTCTGTGAAATGCTGTACCCTACGCTAAAACTTCACTTTTGAGTGGTAGCGTTCAAACAATTCACCAAGGCAAAGACCAGGCTTGTCAGGACAGAGTGGACAATAATGACGGGTGTCACGCCTAAATCCGCGCTTGCTACAGACACAACATCTTTTTTGGGGGGCTCGTTGGGTAGGGGTACTCGGGAGGACATACGTATAATGCCTCTCATGCAGCCGGCTTACTGCATTTGGTAGGGGATGGTGAGGTGCAGAACCGCCTGGATACAGGAGTTCTGTGACAATCTCATTCTGGAATTTTAGAAGAGATAAAGTCCCGCCTGAAGCTCTGTATAGCACATGAGCATTCAGCAAAGCCAATTGAAATAAGGATAGAGACACTTTTTTGTACCAGCGTCTCGCCTTACGGTCAATTAGATACGGCGCCAACAACTGGTCGTTGAGCTCCAACCCTCCCATATTTTTGTTATATTCGTGGACACAGAGGGGTTTCTCCACAACACCAGTCGCCGTAGGAATTTGGACTGTTGTGTCTGCATGAAGGGAGGTAAGAAGGAAAACATTCTTATTGTCCCTCCACTTCATAGCGAGCAAATTATTACACTTTACGCAGGCTCTCTCCCCCAGCCTAAGACGGGCATCTACAAGCCGCTGGGGAAAGCCCCGGTGATTAGGTCGCACGGTGCCACATGCTCCAATCTGATGATCAAACAAGTGACTAAACAGTGGCACGCTCGTGTAATAATTGTCCACATACAAGTGGTACCCCTTTCCGAATAAGGGTGACACCAATTTCTACACTATCTTGCCAGCGCTCCCTATGTAATCCGGGCAGTTGACCGGCTCAACCTGACTATCTTTTCCCTCATAAACCATAAAGCTCCATACATAGCCTGTTGCCCTGTCACAGAACTTATAGAGCTTGACCCTGTATCTGGCACGCTTGCTGGGAAGATACTGCTTGAAAGCCAAGCGGCCAGAAAATTTAATCAGGGACTCATCAACACAGACAACTTGATCGGGAGTAAACAAGGCTGCAAAACGTTCGTTGAAGTGGTTTATGAGGGGCCAAATTTTATAGAGCCGGTCGTATTCAGGGTCCCCCACGTGGACGACAAAGTTCATTGTCGTTGAAGTGCATGAACCGCAAAATCTGCTCGTATCGTTTCCTGGGCATGGAGGCAGAGAACACGGGCATGTGGTCAATTGGGTGCGTGGACCAATAAGCACGCAATGACGGGAATTTATGTGTGCCCATGTTGAGGGAAAGGCCCAGAAAGGTCTTAAATTCGGAAACCGTAATTGGTTTCCAATCTTTGGCAATGGAAGGCAACTGGGGATTAGCGGCGATGAATTGATCAGCATATAAATTACTCTGGTCCACAATAGATCTATAGAGATCTTCAGTGAAAAACAGCGAATAATAATCAATTGGCATAAAATCAGCTGTTTCCACCTGAATACCGGGTTGGGCAGTGAATGGGGGAAGTACGGGTTCTGCAGAAGTGGTGGGGACCCAATCAGGATAGGCGAATTCTGCAGGAAGGGCACTATGGGTACGACGGGCCTGCCTTTGTCTTCTTATTGGTGGCAGTGGGACACTACTTGTGCTTGCCACCTCGCCAGCTTGAACTGCACTTATGGGACTCGCCACGTCACCACGTGATACTGCAGTGCTGGATGTACGCCCAGGCTGTACTAGGCCGCTGGTGCTTGCCAATTCACCAGAAGGAATAGCGGCGCTAGTACTACTCTGCTCCATGATACGAGAGCCCTGCGGTTCTTGCTCCTCAACAACCTCAGAAGATCGGGATCGGGTACGCCTGACCTTAGCAGGGACCTCAACTTCGTCGTCAGAGCTATCTGACGTGGGGCCGCTGACGTCACTGTCTTCTACGGGAAGATATTCTGAGCCTGAATCTGACAGATGCGTGACCTCCTCTTCACTATCTGTCATGCTCAGAATCTCGTAGGCCTCTTTACTAGTGTACCTTCGACTTGCCATTTTGGGCTCTAAATTTAGGGGTACACTAGTAAGATTGACAGGAAAAAAAGCACCTGACTGTCGTCAGCAAATATATCAAACGCTACAAAAAAAACTGTTAGCGATCGCAGGGATCAGGCCTGTCTCTGCGAACGCTGCAGTTATGTGTTTTGTGTTTGGTAAGTGACAGTGATCGATCGATACTGCACTTGGGTGGGCTGGGCTGGGCTGGGCCGAGGGGCTAAACGCAGGTGCTAGCAGGTATCTGGGCTGATCCCGCTAACACTGTGTTTTTGGGAACCCTAAACCGCTGGGGACGCTAGTATAGATCCGATCAGATCAGATATTGATCTGTTCAGATACTATACCACTAAGGGAGGTGTATGCTTTGCGCATGGGTTTTAGCGTTACTGGCATTAACCTAACGCTGCCTGGGGCGACGCAGACCCTCTCTGGCGCTAAAACCTAATTGATCTCACCCGCCGGGCAATCAGGGGGTTAAACCTTTATTGGGTTATATACGGCAGGTGCCCTGATGCTATAAAAAGCAAACTAACCAACCAGCGTCACCCGTAACCTTTATATGGTGATCACTGGTGAAAGGGTTAACTAGGGGCAATCAGGGGGTTAAAACCTTTATTAGGTTAAATATGGGGGTACCCGACGCTATATAAAAACCTGACGGGTTACCTAAATAACTAACTGGGTAACCAGTGACGCTTATACGGTGATCACTGGTGAAAGGGTTAACTCTAGGGGCAATCAGGGGGTTAAAATAATATATGGGGTACCTGACGCTATAAAAACCTGCGGCGAAACTAAAAATAAATAACTGGCTATCTAGGGCACCACCGGCACTAAATACAGCGATCGAAAATACGATCGCTTAGTGACGCTGGCGTTAGGGGGTGAAAGGGTTACCTGGGGGCGATCAAGGGGTTAAACCTTTATTAGGGGGGGTTAGGGGGCTACCCTGGACCTAAAGGGGCCTAAACCTAACTGCCCTGCAACTTTTTACTGTCACAGATGACACTAAATGCAGTGATCAGTAAAATAAATGATCACTGCAATCAGTGACACTGTGATTGGGGGCTGGGGGGTGACCTGGGGGGTGATCTGGGGGTGACTGGGGGGTGAAATATGTGCCTATGTGTACCTAAGTGTCAGTGGACTGTTGGTGCACTAACCTGCTTCTTCTCTCCTCAGCGCTGCGGACAAAAAGACCGCCGCGAGGAGAGATGACATCACTTCCTCCTGCTTCCTCGGCCTGTGTTTACATTACACGGGCAGAGGGAGCATTTTCATTCGCCGGGAGCGATCGCGAGGGGGTGGCCGGAATTGAATGGCCGTCCCCTCATCTCGGATCGCTCCCCAACGATAAACGGCCGCTCACTGTATAGGAATAGGAGGGGGGTCCGATCGGACCCCCCAACTGTACAAAGGCGATCACGTACACTGTACGTGATTGTGCCTGTCGGTGCCATTCTGCCGACGTACATATACAGTGAGTGGTCGTTAAGTGGTTAAAAACTGACTTCTAATTGCAATTTAACCTAAGGATTTTTAGGTTTGTCTGTTGTCATAAACCTCAAAATACCGCTGTCTAGTCAGTTTAAATTAAAGGATAGGTTATTTATACCAATAAACATTTTTTCTAGTTTTGGATCGAGTGTGGAAGGTTTAGGCATCCTGACAATTTTTATTGCTATCCACGGTTTTGTAAGAAAGATTTCCCCTCACTTCCTGTCTTGCTGACAACAGTTTCACTAGAGCGGAAGTAAAGAAATCTCTAAAGCAAGGACACAGACAACAACAAAAAGAGGGGTTCTAACCTTCCCCTATTCCACTGTTTCAAACTTTGTTCTCTAAAGAAAGGCATTTTTATTTTTGTCTGTTTTGCTTTACTGCAGATAGTAGTAAACACCTCACAGGGGTCCTAAATCTTCCCCACTGTTTCCAAAACTAGAGAAAAGATTTTGGCTTAACTTTAATTTGTTTATTGTAATAATGATCCTAAACAGTTTTAACAAAGCGTATACGTTTTGCTTTGGAGACAAATAATTATAGCATTTATTTTCTGAACAGGCTGGGACCGTGCATTTTCAAAACAAAGGTTTCTGCCCATTTTGTAGCCCAAAGACTGTCAATATACTGCAATATACTGCATTTTACAGCTACTGTGCATTCTGACATACTTACACATGTGAGAATGTGAGAATGTAATTTACTGCAAATGTGAGTTTTATCTTCTTCCGTTTTCAATAAATGCTTTTCTATTACGGGATTATGCTATGAGAGTTTTCTCTCTCATCCATACTATTACCCATCCAGTCCCTATTCGCTAAATATCCGGAAGCAAGAGTGGACCAGGGCTAACATACTTAGGGCTTACGAACTCGGCGTTCGTGGATTGATGCCTACGCTTCTTTATTAAAAGTGAGTGCAACATTGTGTGATTTGCCTTTGTACCACTGTGGTTTCCCTATAAAGTTACTCTATGGATGCTTTTCCTGTCTTTATATTTCTATGCATGGTATACCTCTGCCACTGAGATCATTGCAGCAACATAGAGGAGACTACTATACCACTACAACTACCACCCCCATCCACTTCTGTGGTCCATTCATGCTGTTTGTCTAACAGCAGTGAGGTGAGCTGCTTGCAGACACAGGTGTTTTTCACTGAAGAATTTACCAGCACTTGGTGCCTTGTTTTGGTGGCGGGACTTATTATACACAAGACTATATTTCATTTTTGATTTTCTTTGGATTACTTACCTAATCGACTCACAGCATCATTATTATCACCACCATCTGCATTCTTTGATGTTTTTTGGATGTTTATTATATTTTGATCACTTGTTACATTTGCATTTTATATTGTGATTCACAGTTTGATCAGTTAGTGTATGGGATTACGCACATATTGTCTGTTCCACTTTCATTTTTTGTGTCACCAGTCACACCCTTTTCATCTCCTTTGCCTCCATCACACAGCGTAGTCACCACACTTTTTTTGCAATTACCTGTATTATTCGTTTCTCTGGATTAGATTCACAGGTGTTTTGCAGAAGTGCCCCCTAGATTAGTTTTTAGACAGCGCGGGAGTTCCCTCCATACATATTATGACACAGTGGGTGTCAAAGGTACATGAGGCTGTAAATGGGCACAGTGAAGCTACAGTGAGGCTGCAGATGGGCACATACAGTGAGGCTGCAAATGGGCACAGTGAGGCTGCAGATGGGCACAGCGAGGCTGCAGATGGGCACAGCGAGGCTGCAGATGGGCACAGTGAGGCTGCATATGGGCACAGTGAGGCTGCAGATGGGCACACACAGTGAGGCTTCAAATGGGCACAGTGAGGCTGCAAATGGGCACAGTGAGGCTGCAGATGGGCACACACAGTGAGGCTTCAAATGGGCACAGTAAGGCTGCAGATGGGCATTGTTGACTTTCTTTTCCACTTACAGTAGCTGCTGCATTTCCCACCCTAGGCTTATACTCGAGTCAATACGTTTTCCAAGTTTTTTGTGGTAAAATTAGGTGCCTCGGCTTATATTCGGGACGGCTTTAACCCGAGTATATACGGTAAGTGTGTACATGCCACAGAGACTATAAAAAATTGAAGATATGCAGGGCTAGAAATACAAACAATAACTATGTAAATAAAAATCCACTGTCATTGGGCATAAAGAGTCCATGTTCCAATAAATGGCATCATCCACAGTATAAATATGACAATTTGAGTTGAACTATGAAATCCTCCACCGCAGACCAACACACCGGGCCTCTTACAGCAGAAAATGGACCACTAGGTTATAGGTTGTCAAATAAGCATGATATATCCACTATAGCACAACTCCACTCTGGTACCAGACAGCTGAATCTCATAGGGTCATAACATGGAATGAATCCACAGGTTCAAATGTAGGATAAAGAGAAGAAGCTCCTCATAGTGTAGTATGTTTATTCAAGGTGATTTTATTTTATAAGTAAAAAGCATACAGGGTACTCACATTTGAAAAATAAAAATTAGCATTTCAGGAACACAAAAAGTCCTTAGTTAACATTTGTTTCTAACCAACAAAATGGCCGCGGTCATAACATGTAGTGTCGTGACGTCAGATCTCCGGGCTCCACCCTACACTGCGTTTCGTCCAAAACGGAACATTAGATGCCCCTGACGACGTTCCTTATTGGACAAAACGCCACGTAGGGTGGAGCCTGGAGATCTCACGTCACGACACTACATGTGCTGACCGTGGCCATTTTGTTGGAGGGAGGGGCCAGGAGCTCCAGCCAGGGACCCGAGAAGAGGAGGATCTGGGCTGCTCTGTGCAAAACCAACTGCACAGAGCAAAAAAGTATAACATGTTTGTTATTTTAATAGAACAAAAAATTAGACTTTACAATCACTTTAAACATACATAAATGCCCCAATATGACAAGAGTTGAAGAGAAGACATGTGCTTTATATGATCTATGTTTGGCTATTCAAACTATAATGTATTTTTTTAAAGTTTACAGACAATTATCAACAATTAAAAGTAAAAGTTTAATATCTGTGCTCAGGTGAACTAAGCATATAATAGCTGATGATACTATGCCTAGGGTGGAGGGGAGACATTGTGGGAAAGATCTTGGTGATCCACAGGATTATTTTTCATTACCATTTATTTTTAACATTTTAGTTTTGGGTTTGTGAACGCTGCACTTGTTATTTACCCAAATCATCAACTATCAACTATTAACCATCAAAAAACTTGATAACATCTGATCTACTATTTTCATATGTTGAATGATTATGGGGTGGAATATCTAGGAGAATTGGATAAAATTATGTGAAAGATAGGGAAGGAGGGGCGCATGCGCGGAGGCTAGCGGGACGGTAATGCCTGACTAGAGCTCCGCTCCGTGAGGGGGACAAAGCCGCAAGATAGAAACAGCCCGACATTCCAAAATAACTGGAAAAGCTGTCTAAAGATTCACAGAGGTGAGGGGTACATTTTGGAAGGAGAATGGTTTATGGAGGAGCCCGCAATAAGACAAAAATGAACCCCATTAGCGGAGTAATAGCGAGGAATTCCTCACAGAAAAAGGCGCTTGTCACCTCAGACACGCTTACCTCAGAGAAGAAAGGCAAGCTTACAAAGGCACAGCATATTTTCACAGGAGACTCTGACTCAGAGGCTGAAGTTTATCAGTCACAACCATTAACAAAAGAAATTCCTACACCCCCAAATATTTTAAAACAATTTGAAAAAATGCTTCACAAAGCACTGAGGCAGACATCAGAACAAATTACCAACAACTTAACTAAAGAAATCAGAGAATTGGGACACCGCACTGCAGCACTAGAAATTAAAGCTGAGGAGATTGAAAATGCTACAATAGACCACCAATCTGAAATAGAGAATTTGAAGGAAGATAATATTACTCTTCAAAATAAGCTGGAGGATTTTGAGAACCGTGCAAGAAGGTCTAACCTGCGCTTTAGAGGATTACCAGAATCTATAATAGACTTGCAATCAACAATAACAGCACTATGCCAAGAATTAATGCCAAGCATACCAATAGAAAGAATGGAATTGGATAGAGTGCACAGGGCTCTGATGCCCAAAAAATCTGAAGGACCACCGCGAGATGTGATAGCAAAATTTCATTATTATAAAACTAAAGAACAGGTAATGAATGCTGCAAGGGAACAAAATAATTTAGTCTTTCAAGGACATAATTATCAAATATTTGCAGACTTATCTCAATTGACAATATCTAAAAGAAGGGCAATGAAACCGCAAATACAGGAACTACAGCGTCACAATGTGAAATACCAATGGAGCTTTCCTTTTGCCCTACGTTTCACCTACCAAGGTACTAAAATCACATGTAGAACACCAGAAGAACTGCAACAAGCACTCCAGGACCTTAATTTGATTGAAAGACACACATCAACAGCATCACAGAGAAGATTAGCCTCAATCCCCTCCAAGCACAAAGCATCCCACTTAGAGTCCAAAAATGGAAGCACCCAAGTGCACAAAAGAGGACGCTTCACACCCTCTTCTCAAGGCCAAGAAGACACAATGGACTGAAAGAAATATAATATGTGAAAGTAACAAATCCACCAAAGAATACCAGTAATAGAAACACCTTGATTACTCAAAGACCCCTGCTTCAACACATACAAGCCAAACCACAAGACTGAAGAACTTTGAAAACCTCATTGGAAACATTTTATAGAGACATTTCTCTTATCTCTATTTAAAAGAAACATTTTTTTTTTATTATTATTATTTCCCCCCACCCCCCCTTTTTTTTTTTTAGTATCTTCAATTATATTTCATTTATATTTACTACGCAATACAGGTCTCAATATGAATAGAAAATTCATTAGTTATAATTTATTCGTTCTGAGTAACTACTTATTAGTTAAAGATTGAAGTGAATAGAAAAATAGTTCTTATTTAACAAACAGATTCTCTTCATCTAGATATGCATTTACACACTAAGGTAATCTTTTAGAATCAACTTAGTTAAAGTTAATAGGTTGTATCTCCTAGGTAAACTATTAAAGGTTTTAATTTTTCTCCCCATCCGTTTGATTAAGTACTAGTTTTAGACAACTTATACAAGTATAAATAGGGCTTAGAATCATACATCACTACGATGTATATATATACATTTTTTATTTTTTCATTTTATTCTATATTTAACTATATATAGGGTGGCACCCCATAGCACGGAAACCACATGTGCCCCACCAAGCTTTCCTCGGGCCCTCGCACTAATATGCGGGGATTCGACGAAAGCTCCTTGTCCCCTGAGGGGGGGCTTTACCCCCGTTCACGGGCAAACAATGAATGCATTAACATATTTAAAATGTTTATATGTTATATAATCATATCTATTTCTTATTTTTCATTTAAGTCGGATCACTCGAGATCCTCCCTTTACTTTCTTTCTCTCTTATCCGTGTGGGTTGGACCCGGAGACCGTTGCAGTAAGGCTACAGGTAAGATTAGCTTGTTGTATCACTTGCCATGGCCCCATTAAATATTATCTCATTGAACGTCCAAGGTCTTAATGTGCCACAAAAACGCACTAAAGCCTTTAGGTCATTCCAATGTAAGAAAGCTCATATTGTGTGCTTGCAAGAAACACATTTTACACCAACCCTTACTCCTAAATTTTTCAGTAACTCCTACCCACAAGTATACACAGCCTCAGCCAACACAAAACAGAGAGGTACGCTTATAGCATTTCACCGCACCACTCCATTTACGTTGCAATCTGAAATAAAAGATCCAGAAGGTCGTTATCTCATCCTAACGGGACACATCATGGACACAGCAGTAACTATTGTCTCCTACTACGCTCCTAACCTTAAACCCTTACCATTTTTATCCCATCTTTTTCAAGTTATTAACACACATAAGATAGGAACACTTTTTGTGTGTGGGGATTCAAATACTGTCCTTCTACCATTCCTCGATAGATCACCTTATACCCCAACAAATCACCAATCCAAATGGTCACTCTCTCAGCTTCTATCTAAGTACAATTTGATTGACACTTGGAGAGAATCTAACCCAACGAAAAGGAACTACTCCTACTACTCTAATCCTCATCAACATTCAGCAGAATAGACCATATTTTCATAACAATAGGAATGGCCCCAGAGATAACATCTTCAACCATTCTCCCCATCCCATGGTCAGACCACGATGCAGTATATACTACCATAGCCTCTATTCTGCCAAAATCGCATGATCCATCATGGTACCTTCCAGATGTGCTACTCAAACACCCTTCTTACCGCACACATATAGAACGTGAGCTAATAACTTACTTGAAGCATAACACTAGCCCAGAAATCTCTTCACTCACACTTTGGGAAGCACATAAACCAGTACTTAGGGGAATTTGTCAACAACAATTAGGGATCCTGAAAAGAGAACGTAAAACACTCGCACAAAAATTAGAAAAATAATTTAACACTGCATTTATGGCCTTTCAGAATAATCCTACCCCCACTGCAAAAACACATCTTGAGAAAACTCGCTTAGAATATGACCTCTTCCTCACAGATTCAGCAGAAAAAATGTTACGTAAAACTAATCATTCATTTTATATGAAATCTAATAAACCAGGTACACTCCTAGCGAAAGCACTAAAATCCATCAATAGATCCTATAAACCTATCAAGCTCAAATTAGCCAATAATATATACACTTGCAATCCACAAAAAATAGTCCAAAAATTCAGCACATATCTAAAAACTCAATACAAGGAAACAAATTCATTCAACACCTCTGAAGCAGATTCATTTTTCTCACAAATTAACCTCCCACAAATGACGGAATCTCAAAAAACATTGCTAGAAAAAACAGTTTCAAAGGATGAAGTCATCGCAGCCATAAAGGAATTAAAAATAAATAAAAGACCTGGGCCAGATGGTTACTCATCATTATACTACAGAACATACAGGGATATTCTTTCCCCCATGCTGGTAGAAGCTTACAATGAAATATTGAGAAACAAAACATTTAGGCAAGAATCATTGACAGCAATTTATATGTATGATTCCAAAACCACACACGGATGATACACTCAGCAGTAACTACCGTCCCATTTCTATGTTAAATGTGGATATTAAAATATTGACAAAAATTCTAGCAACACGTTTAAACTCAATTATAGGAACACTAGTACATCGTGATCAGGTAGGATTCATGCCCTCACGCCAAGCAGGAGATAATGTTAGAAGAGCAGTTCTCTTAGCACAAATAGCGAAAAAACGTAAAATTCCTGCCTGCTTTCTCTCTCTCGATATCAGAAGGGCCTTTGATTCAGTATCCTGGACCTACATGACCTATACATTACAAAAATGGGGTTTTGGCCCAAATTTTATGACTTGGATCAAAGCACTTTATGATAAGCCAAAAGCGTACGTAAGATATGCAGGATATAGATCGGAACCATTTGATATTGAGAGGGGTACAAGACAAGGCTGTCCACTCTCACCATTACTATTCGCTTTACTCATAGAACCACTTGCACAACTAATTAGACTAGAACCCACAATAACAGGAATAGTAGTAGGAGGTTACCAGCACAAATTATGCTTATTTGCAGATGATATCCTCCTATTTCTTTCATCCCCACAAATATCTGGTCCTAACCTAACCCCAATTCTTAATAAATTTGCCACTCTTTCAGGCCTAGTTTTCAATTCCAAGAAGAGTTCAATAATGAACATATCTCTATCAAGTATTGAATTATCGGCCGCCAAAATAGGTCTCCCATATGCATGGACTGAGGGAGCAATATCATACCTAGGTATCAAACTGACAGCATCTCTCTCGGATTTATTCTCTCATAACTATCCACAGATATTGAAACATCTAACAAACTTAATGAACTCTTGGGCGCACCTCCCAATATCATGGATGGGAAGAATAAATGCGGTAAAAATGATGATACTGCCAAAAATTCTATACTTATTCAGAGTCTTGCCAATCCCGATACCAGCATATTATCTAAGGATACTACAGAAAAAAGTATCAAAGTTCATTTGGGGTTCTACCAAACCGAGAATACAACAAAGCACACTTTTCTTACCCAAACTACAAGGGGGCTTAGGCTGCCCCAACTTTGCAAGTTACTATAAGGCAGCACATGTCGCTAGCCTCAGTAAATACCATGCAAAAAAAGAAATCCCATTATGGGTATTAATAGAAGCTGTTGAGAGTGATCCAATTTCAGTCTCAAACTTACTTTGGATCCCCCCAAAACACCGCAAAAATATACAAAATCCTATCACCAAACATTTTATCTCCCTTTGTGATAGGTCGAAAATTAAATATCAACTACAATCTTTACATAATCCGCTACTCTCATTTTACAAAAATCCTGCATTCTATCCAGCATGGGTCTACCCCAAAACTTTTAGAGAATGGACATCTAGAGACATTCTTTATATGTATAATTTTGTGTCAATATCATCGTTTATCCCATTTCCGACCCTATGTAAATCTTACGGCTTACCACAATCAGAACTATTCAGATATCTTCAAATAAAAAACTTCTTCACACCATTTTTAAATTCTTCTACTCAAACATCCCAAATGACTAAATTTGAAACAATATGTAAGAAAGACCCACACACAAAGGGTGCTATATCTGCCTTATATTCTCAATTACTGACACAAGAAGACGGGGGCAAACCACAATACGCTCGAAAATGGGAAGGAGACTTACAAAGAGAATTAGAAAACTCAGAATGGAATCAAATATGGATAACAACTAAATCGGCCTCCCCTAATATATTAGCGGTTGAGGCTAATTATAAACTACTAACTAGATGGTACCTTGTGCCTGCAAGAATAGCGAAATATGTTCCAAATTATTCAGCACAATGTTTTCGGGGATGTACAGAGACAGGGACACAGTTTCATGTTTGGTGGTCGTGTCCAACAGCACAAAAATTCTGGAAAGAACTCTTTAAAATGGCATCTGAAATGCTTAATAAGACAATCCCATTTGACCTGGGAATAGCTCTACTTAACCTGAAACCAGAAAGCATAACACATATGCAATTTAAATTATTAGTACAACTTTTTACAACAGCTAAACAAACATTAGCAAAAGCATGGAAATCAACCCAATTAAATATACACGAATCAAAGACCAGAATGAATAGTGCGATGACATATGCTAAAATGACTGCGATAGATATGGACACGATCCCCAAATTTGAAAAATTGTGGCAACCCTGGATCAATTACATTAGTCCATCAACCTTTGACACCAAAGTCCTCTTACCATGGTAACTGATACAAAGGATTTAAATTAATTATCTATAGTAGCGGCGGCGGCTCTGGGTCTAACCCCACGGACTTCTACACTACTCTACTCTCCTCTCCTCTCCTCTTCTATCTTTCTTTCACCACTATTTTTTCTTTATTATGTATATATTCGTTTCATTTTCCTTCCTTTTTATAAATATTTCATCGGGTATACATAAGAACATTGTTTGAATTTATATTCCATATCTCCATCATAACTTAAATCTTCTAGGCGTTATGAATTTATTGACAATAAGAATGTTTTAAGGAAACATATACTACTTGCAAACCTCTTAAAGGAACTAAAATATTGATACATTGCATGTTTAGTTTGTTAAGCAACCTCCTTTAAAATTAACAAAAATCTAGCTTTTGGAAAATAAAGGAATTATTACGTTTGTTAATATAAGCATAATCAAGATTGTATGTATGATACCCTCTGTATGCCTTAATAAAATATTTTGACAAGGAAAGATAGGGAAGGAATCAGCAAAAAAGGAAAAGACATGGGGGGGATTTAGTAGAGCTGTTTTGTCACTTTTCTGCCATTAATTATTCTTGTTAATACGGTATGTTATAGATAATTAAAATATCTGTGACAGTTTTGGTTCTGACAACAACTTGTGCAGCAAATTTAGGTATAAAAACAAAGGAGGACTTGATGCCCGCACTCCTGTGCAAGACACTTTATTTTGGGTTACAAATACAGCACACAGTGAACTACAAGACACGTTTCACACCAATTGGCTGCTTAATCACATTACTATGGTAACACTGCATTGCTCTGGTCACAGTATGTAAAAAAAAAAGAAGAAAACATAAGCTATTTTATTTTCTTAATCTTCTAAAAAAATACAACTTCAAAAACGTGCCATGCTTCTTACTAAATACCTCAGACTGTCTACTTTCCAAAAAGGTAATTTGGGGGGTATTTATACTGTCCTGGCATTTTTGGGTCTCAGGAAATAAGGCTGTCAGTAAATCAGGACTGATTGATTTTTAGATACTGTATATACAGTATACCATAGTTTGTGTACTCTTTCCTAAAGGTGAATAATATACTGATTTGAGCTATTTTCTTTTTTTTTTTTATTTAAAGATAAGACACAGATACAAACATAAAGACAACTTTGCAGTACATACAGATTGTAGTGAGCATATTAAGTATAATAACCGTAAAAGAAAAAAAAAAAAGTTGCATGTGAGTTATACCGCTCGTTTAAGTCTAATAGAGGGTAAATATAAACATCTGTGCTCATCGCATTTTGTTATTTTTTGATTGAAACAAAACACACAAAAAAAAAGGAAAAACAGAGAAGACAAAAGAAAGAGCAGAGAGAGAGAAGAGGGGGTAAAAAGAAAAAGGGAGGGGGTGGGGCAATTTACCCCCCAGGGAGCCCAGATTGGTAATGCTCAACTGGTAATGGTGATCCTAAATGGTGGATCCTGTCATGTATTGGGGGAATTTGTCAGAGAAGCGAAAGAGGTTCCAGTGAATCCATTTGGACTTATGTTCTTCCGACTTATCTCGCAACGCCGAGGTCAGATCTTCCATCTGCTCAATATCCTTCACTCTTGCGAGCCATTGGGCCACCGTTGGCGCACACTGTTGCTTCCAAAGAGGTGGGATGCAGGCCCGAGCAGCATTAAGAAGATGCTTGAGGAGGGATTTATGGTAACGTTTCCGTGATAAGGGGGAAAGGTTAAGGAGAACCGCAGCCGGGTTGTCCTGAAGGGAGATGTCGGTGAGTTCCTGTATGAGCTTAAGTACCGGTTGCCAAAAAGTTTGGAGCACAGGGCAGTCCCAAAAAATATGCAATAAGGTACCTGCGTGAAGGCCGCATCGCCAACATCGGTCAGTTTGTAGTGGGAATATCTTAGCCAGCACGGAAGGGGTTCTGTACCAGCGTGTCACTATTTTATAGGCGGTCTCTTGATATTTGCTGCATAGAGAGGATTTCTGTGCAAAAAAGAGTATGCAGTCTTTTTGGGGTTCTGTGAAGGTGACTTGCAGGTCTCTCTCACATTTAGCTAAGAATGGAGGGTCTTCAATGGCGTGAAGGTCTATCAAGGATTTGTAGGAGGTAGATAAGGACCCCCCGGGTCGGTCCCTCCCCCAAGCAGAGCTCCTCAATGGGTGGAGCTTTCTGACGAAGCGGGCTGGTTTGGGAAGAGAGCTGAGAAAGTGAGAAAGTTGGTTGATCCTCCAACGGTCCAATGAAAGTGGGGCCTGACCTGAGAGAAAGTTATCCATAGTGAGCCAACCGGTGGAACGTAAGAATGAGGAGGCCCTCATGAGTCCCCGTGGGGCTTGCGAAAGGAAGGACGGGTCGGTAAGGCCAGGTACAAAATCCGGATGACCAACAAGTGGCGTCAGTGGGGATGGAAAATTTTGCAGGGAGGCTAAATGGAAAAACCTTTTCAGTTCCCTAAGAGTTGGCCCAATCAGTGGGTGAGTATTCAGGTGAGTGGCAGGAGTATTCTCTGCCCAAGGAAGACCCACCAGGGGGGCCCCGGCCGCCTCCTGCTCCAGCGATACCCAGAGCTTCAAATCACTGTGACGACACCAGTCCACAACCCTGGTCATATGTGCCGCAGTATAGTACAGGGCTGGGTCTGGGAATCCAAGACCGCCTTTGAACTTTGGTCGTAGTAGGAGAGCTCTGCCGAGACGCGGATGTTTACCACGCCATATGAATCTGATGAATATGGAAAAGTACGGCGTGAAAGAATGTCTGAGGTATCTTGACGGGCAGCGCCTGCAATAAATACAGAAGTCTGGGCATTGCATTCATTTTTAGTACATTGCAGCGGCCAAACCAGGAAAGGGCCAGAGAGTCCCACCTCCCAAGATCAGCCGAGAGTGTAGATAAAAGGGGCTGGAAGTTGAGGGCAACAATGTCTTGTAAGTTTGCAGGGATTTTTGTTCCTAGGTATTGGATTGAGCGGGCAGCCCATTTGAACGGGAAAAAGGGGCATAGGTTAGAAATGGTGGAATCCGACAAGGAAACACTTAAGGCCTCTGATTTTTGCAAGTTAACCTTAAACTTAGACAGGGTGCCGTAGCGCTTCAGTTCCTGTAACAGGGAGGGTAAAGAGATGAGGGGCTCAGTAATGTAAAATAAAAGATCGTCAGCATAAGCTGCCACTTTATGTTGACATTGGCCTGACTGGACGCCTCTGATGGATTGATTATCTCTGATGTGGTGTAGGAAAGGTTCCAGGGAAAGAACGAACACCAGCGGGGACAGGGGGCAGCCCTGTCTGGTGCCGTTCGAGATAGAGAAAGGGCTGGAATCATAGCCATTCACCCGAACAGTCGCCGTGGGATTATCATAGATGGCCGATATCCATGACAGGATGGGATCTGGCATACCCACAAATTTAAGTGTCTCCCGGAGGAAAGATCAGTCCACCCTGTCAAAAGCCTTCTCGGCATCTGTGGAGAGGAGCAGCAGGGGCAATCGGGAACGCTTTGCTTTATCAATGATGTTCAGTGTTCGGATGGTATTGTCCCTGGCCTCTCTCGTCTGAATAAAACCGACTTGGTCTGTTCCAATTAGACGTGGCAATAAGACATTCATCCTAGAGGCAAGGATTTTAGTGAATAGCTTCATATCGCAATTCAAGAGCGAGATGGGCCTGTAACTGGCACAAATTAGTGGGTCCTTACCCGGCTTAGGGATAACAGATATAGATGCTCGCAGCATGTCTGCCGGGAGGTTGTGTCCGTCAATCGCAGCATTAAAGGCCGCAAGAAAGGAAGGTGCCAAAGTGTCTTGGTACATTTTGTAGTAGGGGAGGGTGAACCCGTCCGGACCGGGGGCCTTACCTGACTGGGTGTCAGCTATTGCGGCTACGAATTCCTCCACGGAAATAGGTTTAGACAAGTCTTCTTGTTCCTCTGTCGTCAGCGTAGTGAGGTCAGTTTCTCTTAGGTAATTGCGGATATCCAGGATGTTTTGGGGTAGCGACCGGGGAGCGGAAGTCGGATCCAAGTTGTACAACTTGGAATAGAAAGCACGGAAAGTATCCGCTAGTTCTGGAGATGAGTAGATTCTGGAACCCAAGGGCGAGAGGAGAGCGGGTACGTACGTCTGAGAACGCTTGGCACGTAATGCGTTGGCCAATAGCCGACCGCATTTGTCGCCGTATTCATAGAAAGAACGACGGGCCTTCAGCAGCACATGTTTCGCCTCGTACATGGAATGATCCCGTGTAGCTTCCCGAAGACGGAGCAGTTCCGCCCGGATCTTATGTTGGCGCTCTAAAGCGTGAAGTTGCGCTAGGAGGTCAGACAAAGTTTTAATGCGACGTTGTTTGGCCGCATGACCGTGTTTGATCAGTATGCCTCTAATGAAGCACTTGTGCGCTGACCATACCGTGGCAGGGTTGTCTACTGAGCTATTATTGACAGAAAAGTAGGACTTAAGTTCCCTGAGGACATCTGCGGCAATTTCAGGGTCTCTTAGGAGCGCCTCGTTAAGTCGCCACGTGGATGTTCTGGGAGAAGCTTGTGAAATAGCCAGTTCCAATAGAATCGGGGCGTGATCGGTAAGTGCTATCTGGCCAATATCTGTCTTAGTAACCATGGGGATAGCTGAGTGTTTTAGGAAAAAAAGGTCAATTCTGGAGTAGGATCCATGGACGGCAGAATAGAAGGTATAATCCCGTTCTTGTGGATGGACTATTCTCCAGATGTCGACTAGTTGGTGTGAATGTAAAAGATCTTTTAGGTGAAGTCGGGTTCCCCTTGAGAGGGAGGACAGGTTTGAGGAAGAGTCTTTGTGAGGGTCCAGTGTTAAGTTAAAATCTCCTCCCAAGACAAGGGTTCCTTCGATAAAGGGGTCGAGGGTGGATAAGATGGCCTCAAGGGTGGGGAGAGGGTTAGAATTTGGTAGGTAGATGTTCGCAAGAGTGAAGGTCTGAGAGCAAATTTTTCCCTTTATGAGCAGGAATCTGCCCTCCTGGTCTCGGTACTCATCAAGAAATTGCCAGTGGAGGGACTTAGAGATGAGTATACTCGTCCCTTTGGATTTAGAAGATGAAGACGGACTATGATAGGCCATTGTGAAGTGTTTGTTCGTCAATTTGGGTATCTTGTCTGCCCTAAAGTGTGTCTCCTGGAGAAAAACAATTTGAGCCCTCTGTCTCCACAGCTCGGCGAGACAACTAGTTTGCTTCTCTGGGGAATTCAACCCCTTTACGTTCCACGAGAGGATCTTGACAGACATATTGTCCAATTTCGACGTCAACTTACGTCGACTCCTGGGTTGTAAAGGAAGGGGGGAAGGGGAGGGGGAAGAGGGGGGAAAAAAAAAAAGAGAGAAAAAGTATAAAGCAAAGAAAATGGAAAAGAGGAAAAGATTCAGTCAAAACTAAAGACTCCGCAGAGAGAAGCTACTGCCACCAGGGCAGAGTGTGCCTAGTGTGGGGAGTAGTAAGGCACAGCCGAATTCCGGGCCCCTGCCAACGAAGCCCCCGCAGCCCCTGTGGTCGTGCGATTAAGGCACTATTATTACCCGGCAAACGAAAACAAGAGAAACAATGTAAGTAAATAACCATAAAATAAAAAACTTGGTGAAGACGGACCCATGGGCCGATATCACAAAGTACTAGCCCTGACATTAAACCGACGCTAAGAACTGCACCGGTCGCATATCCCAGTCCCAGGACAGCCCAGCTGTATAGCGCCCAAATCTAGGCGCGGTGGGTCAGCTGGGCTCGCCCCAAGGTAAGGCCACGGCATCCAACTGGTACCTGAAAGATTGTAAACAAAATGTATAACCTATACAAATGTAGAAGGCAAGGCATTAGTTAGTTAAGATAGCACAAACATATGCATACATTTCAATACCCCTGCAATTACATATAGATCACCAAACATATACATATATGCGTGTGCAACATCGTAAAGAATAACAAAACTATCTCGCTAAGTCACTGTGACATGTGATGTTAGTCCGCGGAGCCACTCACAGGCAGCCGCTGCCCCTCCTTTGAATCCATACTCCAAGCCCGGTTGAGATCGGTAACAAAACATCCCAGATAAGTGACTACACAGCAATGAAGCCCAGCCCCAAAAAAAAAAAAAAAAAACATGAAGGTGGTAGGTCAAAATTGAAGACAGCAAGTATTGTACTGGGACTTATCAGAAAAACGTAGGAGGCAAGCCATCTATTATACAAAGTAATTGTTGCCTAAGACATGTCTTTAGTCATCTGCGGGCCAGGGTAAGCTGAACGGCAAAACTGGAAGGCCCTCGGGTCACAGGTCATATACGCCATGTTCATGGTATATCACTCATGAATAACAATAAAGATAGTTAAACTCAAAAAGCAACCTGGGAAACAAGAGAATAGAAATGCTTAGCTGATATATTTCCACCGTCTGCGTGTGTAGAATCAGCCAGCCACCTCTTCATTTGGGGGATGTGAGCGGGAGTTGCCCCCCTGCCTAGCTTGGGACTGCTTCCCCCGACCACGGCGACCATAGTGAGCCCTTTGTGGTCTAACCGGGGGAGCTTGGCGCAGTTGATCCTTGGTGACAGCAGTCAGCAGCCAGTTGGGTACCGGAAACGGGTCCAGGTCAGCAAAGGTGAACAAGTTTGGCAGCTCCGAGGGGTGACGCAAGGAAAAGGTATCTGGGCCCTTGCGGACTATGAGGTGGAATGGGTGACCCCACTTGTACGTGAGACCTTTCTCCCCAAGACCGTCTAGAAGAGGTTTGAGCGATCGTCGCATTTGGAGAGTCTTTCTGAAGACATCTGGTAGGAGGTGGACAGCCGCACCATCAAATTCTAGGACTCCCAGCCACCAAGCCCGCTGCAAAATATCCTCCTTGAGTGTGAAGGAGTGTAAACAGCAGAGGACGTCTCTTGGTCTATCAGATGGATCAGATCGTGGGCCCAGGGTTCTATGAACTCTGTCAATAATAATCTCAGAGTCTGGCGGGCGGTCTAGGTACCGATTAAAGACATTGGCTACAGTGGAACGCAGCTCTGAGTGTGGGACACTTTCGGGCACCCCCCTCAGCCTGATGTTTTGCCTGCGACTGCGATTCTCTAAATCGTCTTGAAGTAGGTGCTTGAGCTATTTTCACCAAAGAAGTATAGCAGAATACATTTTGTCTTAAATTTATGAAGAAAGATTATTTTTTTGCAAAATTGTATTACAGAAATTATTTTTCATTAATTTAGCAAGAAATAAAAAACCCAGTGGTGACTAAATGTCACCAAAAGAAAAATCTATTTAAGTGATTTTTTTTAAATAAAAATTGCATATGGGTACAGTGTTGCGTGACCGCGCAATTGTAATTCAAATTGTGACAGCGCTGAATGTTGAACATTGGCCTGGGCAGGAAGGGGTTAAAAGTATCCGGTATTGAAGTGGTTAAAGCAAAATTGTTGATATATTCAGCACTAGTGATGAGCCGAACACCCCCGGGTTCGGTTCGCACCAGAACCCGCAAACGGACCGAAAGTTCGCACAAACTTTAGAACCCTATTAAATACAATGGATGCGAACGTTCGAAATCTAAAGTGCTAATTATAACGACTATTATGCATGTTATTGTCCTAAAAATGGTTTGGGAACCTGGGTTCTGCACCAGGGGACATGTATCAATGCAAAAATAAGTTTTAAAAACGGGCATTTTTCAGGAGCAGTCATTTTAATGATGCATAAAGTGAAAAAAAAAAGTCAAATATTCCTTTAAATATCGTACCTGGGGGGTGTCTAAAGTATGCCTGTGAAGTGCCACGTGTTTCCCGTGTTTAGAACTGTCCCTGCACAAAATTACATTTCTAAAGGAAAAAAAGCCATTTAAAACTGCTTGCGGCTTTAATGTAATGTCTGGTCCCGGTAATATGGATGAAAATCTTTTAAAAAAATGGCATAGCTACCCCATCACAGCCCCCCCCTACCCCAGCCCATTACCAGCCCCTTTGGGTCTTGTATGGATATTAAGGGGAACCCCGCACACAAAATAAAAAAGGCCCTATATACTCTGAACAGCCGTATACAGGCGGTGCATACAAGACAGGGACTGTAGGTTTGTTCTTATGTAGTATCTGTTTGTAATTTTGAACAGGTACATTGTTTAAGTGTAGCTCCAGCCAAAAAATCTATTTTTAAGCTTTTTGGAAAACATAGGGAAGGGTTATCACCCCTGTAACATTTGTTTTGCTGTCTGTGCAGAGTGCACCTGTTCAGAACAGTTCACCTCACTTTCCGTCCTAATGACAAATGTTTTTTGAAAATTTGGGTTTTTTATTGAAACAAGAATTGGTGATAAAGCATCAGTGGAGAGGAGACACTTTTTTCCCATATTAACTCTTACAGGAGAGAATTTGCCTTCCTAGGGGTAGATTTCCTCTCACTTCCTGTTGTATCCTTCCGTTTGCAAGGAGGAGTCGTTTGTAAGTTGGATGTTTGAAAGTAGGGGCCTGCCGTATATACTCAGCTGAAATTTGCCCCTTACATGTTGGTGTTGCCACAACACTGTGAGCCCTCACAGTTACTCTTGGTGGGCGCATGAATGGGCCCTGCTGTGAATTATTAGATCAATAATTGTAATTGCATGCCCCTGTTGAACAGGGCTGAAAAATTGGGCCTTTGGTGGTGGTGGTGTTGCCACAACACTGTAAGCCTTCACAGTTACTCTTGGTGGGTGCAGGAATGGGCCCTGCTGTGAATTATTAGATCAAGAATTGTAATTACATGCCCCTGTTAAACAGGGGCAGAAAAATTGGGCCTTAGGCACTGGTGCCACAACACTGCAACCCCTCACAGATACTGTACTTGGAGCACAGCAATGAGCCCTGTTGCAAAGTATTGCATCAAAAATTGTAATTACACGCCCCTGTTAAACAGGAGCTGAAAAATTGGGCCTTAGCCACTGGTGCTGGTGCCACAACACTGCAACCTCTCCCAGATACTCTAGTTGGAGTGCAGGAATGAGCCCTGCTGCAAAGCATTGCATAAAAAATTGTAATTACATGCCCCTGTTAAACAGGGGCAGAAAAATTGGGCCTTAGGCACTGGTGCCACAACACTGCAACCCCTCACAGATACTGTACTTCAGTGTTTCTCAACTCCAGTCCTCAAGGCGCACCAACAGGTCATGTTTTTGGGATCACCATTGATTTCCACAGGTGATTTCAGCAGTTTCACTGCCTTAGTAATTATCACAGCTGTTTTATCTGCAGGAAATCCTAAAAACATGACCTGTTGGTGCGCCTTGAGGACTGGAGTTGAGAAACACTGCTGTACTTGGAGCACAGCAATGAGCCCTGTTGCAAAGTATTGCATCAAAAATTTTAATTACACGCCCCTGTTAAACAGGGGCTGAAAAATTGGGCCTTAGCCACTGGTGCTGGTGCCACGACACTGCAACCTCTCCCAGATACTCTAGTTGGAGTGCAGGAATGAGCTATCATAATCAATCGGATCATTGAGGAGGAGGATAGTCAGTCAACATAACAGGACAGTCTCTCAGCATCAGCATCAGTCTTGAAGGGATGTGACATTTGAAAATAAATTATTCTGTTATATCAGCTTCAGGTGTTTGGTAGCTGGTGGTGATCCAAGACTGATTCATCTTTATGAAGGTCAGTCGATCAACCGAGTCGGTGGACAGGCGCACCCTGTGATCCGTGACAAATCCTGCAGCAGCACTGAATGTGCGTTCTGAAAGAACGCTGGATGCAGGACAGGCCAGTAGCTCAATTGCATACTGTGCAAGCTCTGGCCAGTGATCCATCCTCAAGACCCAGTAAGCCAGAGGATTTTCGGTGGGGAAGGTGTCCAAGTCTGACCTTGCCCCTAGGTATTTATGTATGGCATGTATAACAGACGCTGGCGATGGTTGCTGGAACCGATCATACCTTGGGGCTGCGGACTAAAGAATTGTCTGAATGCATCGGTCAGACGGCCACCTTCCCCACCTCTCCTTCTTTGACTGACCGAAGCCTCAGCAACTCGTTGTCCAGGACCAGGAGTTTGTAACCTCCCAGTCTCTGGGAACGCGTTGCACAGACCTTTCTGCAAGGCCTCCCGTAGTTGTCTCATCCTCTGCTCCCTCTGCGACGGTAAGATAAGGTCCGCAACCTTACCCTTGTACCGTGGATCAAGGAGAGTTGCCAGCCAGTAATGGTCCCTCTCCTTGATTCGAAGAATACGAGGATCCTTCCGCAGACTTTGCAGGATCAGGGAGGCCATGCAGCGTAGGTTAGCTGAGGCATTTGGTCCGGAGTCCTCTGGGTCACTAAGGACGACATGATCCGCAGCCACCTCCTCCCAGCCACGTACAAGTCCACTGGTTTCTTGGGACTGTAAATCATCCCTAAAAGACTGCTGCTGATGATGCTGAGTGCCAGGCTCCACCTCCATGCTGACACAATCCTCCTCCTCCTCCTGTGCGATGGGTGGGACAGAAGGATCACTGTCTGGGTAAAGGGGGCCTTGAGAGGCAAGGAAGTCCTCCTCTTCCTGCCTCTGTTCTGCCTCAAGTGCCCTGTCCATTATTCCACGCAGCGTATGTTCCAACATGTGGACAAGAGGTACAGTGTCACTGATGCATGCACTGTCACTGCTCACCATCCTCGTGGCCTCCTCAAATGATGCCTGGACAGTGCATGCATCCCTGATCATGCCCCACTGGCGTGGTGAAAAAAACCCGAGCTCCCCTGACCCTGTCCTGGTGCCGTAGTTACACAGGTACTCATTGATGGCCCTCCGCTGTGTGTGCAGCTGCTGCAGCATGGCCAACGTTGAGTTCCACCTGGTGGGCATGTCACATATAAGGCGGTTCTTGGGCAGGTTCAACTCCTTTTGCAGCACAGCCAGGCGAGCACTGGCATTATAAGATCTGCGGAAATGCACACAGACTTTCCTGGCCTGCCTCAGGTCATCCTGTAAGCCCGGGTACCTGCCCAAGAACCGCTGCACCACCAGGTTAAGGACGTGAGCCACACAGGGCACATGGGTCAGTTGTCCCTGTCGGAGGGCGGAGAGGAGGTTGGTGCCATTGTCGCAAACCACCATTCCTGGCTTAAGCTGGCGTGGCGTCAACCACCTCTCGGCTTGCCCCTGCAGAGCAGACAGAACCTCTGCCCCAGTGTGGCTCCTGTCCCCCAAACACACCAGCGCAAGCACGGCATGGCATCTTTTTGCCTGCGTACTTGCGTAGCCCCTTGAACGCCTACGGAGCACCACTGGTTCTGAGGACAAAGCACAGGAAGAGGCCATGGAGGAAGAAGAAGAGGAGGGGGTGGAGGAGAGTGGTGTGTCACAACCAGTAGTAGCATTTTGGAGGCGTGGCGGCGGAACAACCTCCAACACTACTGCACCTTGTCCTTCATCCTTCCCAGCTGCCAAAAGAGTGACCCAATGGGCCGTGAAAGAAAGGTAACGTCCCTGTCCATGCCTGCTGGACCATGAGTCAGCAGTAATATGCACCTTACCGCTGACCGCCCTGTCCAGCGAGGCCAAGACATTGCCTTCCACATGCCGGTAGAGAGCCAGAATCGGCTTCCGTGAGAAAAAGTGGCGTTTGGGAACCTACCACTGAGGAACCGCACATTGCACAAACTCACGGAAGGGGGCCGAGTCTACCAACTGAAAAGGCAGCAGTTGAAGCGCTAGCAATTTAGCCAAGCTAGCATTCAACCGCTGGGCATGTGGATGGCTGGGAGTGAACTTCTTTGACGGTCCAGCAGCTGGGGCAGGGAAATTTTCCTGCTAGAATCGGACGTCAGTGTACTGCTAGCAGAGTGCCCGCAAGTACTTGGCTGTGACACACCTAATTCTACACCTTCATTCCTCTCAGTGCAGGTTTCAGAGAGGACTGAAGGTATAGTGGGGTTGAAGATCCCAGCTGATGCGGTGCAAGGAGAGGTCCGCTTTGTTCTTTGGTGTGGGTCTTTAAGGTAGGCTTGCCAACGAGCTGCATGGCAGGTCAACATATGTCTGGTCAAGCATGTGGTGCCTAAGCGGGTGATGTTTTGGCCACGCGATATACGCTTGAAACATATGTTGCAAACAGCAGCTGTGCGATCTGATGCACTCGACTCAAAAAAGGCCCACACCAAAGAACTTTTTGAATAACGGGCAGAGGCAGCGCCCTGCACAGGCGGAGCTCTGCGGTGTGATTCCGTCGGTGTGTTGCCCTTACGCTGGCCCCCCGAGGGCATCCTGCCTCATTGGAGATGTGCCTCCTCCTCATCCTCCTCCTCCTCCTCTCTCCTATTAGGCACCCACGTGGAGTCAGTGACCTCATCATCCCCTCCCTCCTCATCACTGGAGCCAATCTGGCAGTATGCTGCAGCTGCTGGAACATGACTGCCAGATTGGTGTCCTTCTTGAGCATCCCCTCTCTCTGCTCTCACGCTACTGCCTTCCTCTAGCTGGGTATCATCATCAGACCCTTTGAAACGCTGGGCATTCTCCTGGAGCATGTACCCAACACTGTGCTCAAACAGTTCGGGGGACTCCTCAGGAGGACATGGTTGGTCTAGGGAAGGAGTGACTGATGATTTACATTGATACCAGGGAAGAGGACGCTTTGGCAGCTGCTTTGCCAGTACCCTGAGCCTGGGTGAGAGAGGATGAAGAGGATGAGGAGGGCTTGGTCATCCACTCTACCAAGTCTTCGGCATGATGCGGCTCAACACGTCCAGCTGCCGAAAAGAAGGACAAGCGTGTCCCATGGCCACGTGCTGATGGCGATGCACCGCGTCCATGACCAGCACTGTTGTCTCTAGACCCTCTTTTATTGGCTCCTGACTGTCTGCCTCTCCTTGTTTGCCTTCCAGACATTCTAATGGCCTGCAGGGAAATGGGAAAACCAGCAATAAGGCCTAGCTTCAGGAGTATATTTTGCAGGAATCACACTACGCCTGCTGTAGGTGCTGCAAATGCCTGTTGGTGTAACACACCAGGAAAAAACAGCAATACAGGCTAACTTCAGGTGTATAATGTGCAGGAGGCACACTCCGCCCACTGTAAGTGCTGAAAATGCCTGTTGGTGTAACACACCAGGAAAACGCAGCAATACAGGCTAACTTCAGGTGTATAAGGTGCAGGAGGCACACTCCGCCCGCTGTAAGTGCTGCAATTGCCTGTTGGTGTAACACACCAGGAAAACGCAGCAATACAGGCTAACTTCAGGTGTATAAGGTGCAGGAGGCACACTCCGCCCGCTGTAAGTGCTGCAAATGCCTGTTGGTGTAACACACCAGGAAAACACAGCAATACGGGCTAACTTCAGGTGTAATATGATCAGGAGGCACACTCCGCCCGCTGTAAGTGCTGCAAATGCCTGTTGGTGTAACACACCAGGAAAACGCAGCAATACAGGCTAACTTCAGGTGTATAAGGTGCAGGAGGCACACTCCGCCCGCTGTAAGTGCTGCAAATGCCTGTTGGTGTAACACACCAGGAAAACACAGCAATACAGGCTAACTTCAGGTGTATAAGGTGCAGGAGGCACACTCCGCCCGCTGTAAGTGCTGCAAATGCCTGTTGGTGTAACACACCAGGAAAACACAGCAATACGGGCTAACTTCAGGTGTAATATGATCAGGAGGCACACTCCGCCCGCTGTAAGTGCTGCAAATGCCTGTTGGTGTAACACATCAGGAAAACGCAGCAATACAGGCTAACTTCAGGTGTAATATGATCAGGAGGCACACTCCGCCCGCTGTAAATTTTTGTTTATTTTGAAAACTACTGCCGATATTTATAGTATATACAAAAAGAAATAACATATACATTAAAGAAACCCTAACACATCAAACTAACACATATTACAAAAACTCACCACCACCACCCTTACCCATTGACCGACCACCCACACGTGGGTCTCACATTATATACATATCCGGAATCCTAAGATACAAGAAGAAAAACACATCACCCACTAATCCTACAAAAATCCTAATACTAACACACATCAAACCTAACACTAACACCAAACCTAACACTAACACCGACCACCCATCGGCTACTTACAGGCGAGAACGCAAACGAGGTCTAGAATGCCTGCAAGCCCTACTAAAAAAAATGGAAACCAAAATCTAAGGGGGGTGAAAAGGACAGAAATAACCACCCCCCGAAAGGAAAAAGGCCCAGAGCCTCAAGGAGGCCGGAAGGAGAAACCCCTCCACAGCCGGGCACTCCTATTGGCTCCAACCCTCTCCCTCTCAAGACTCCTCACCTTCACCAACTCCCGGAAGATATCACCCACTACCTCATGCGTGGACAGGACTTTGCCCTTAGTGGACACCAAACACCGAGCGTGCCATGTGTAATAGAGAGCCACTAAACTAGCTAAATAAAGTGACGATAACTCAAACCCTCTGTGAACCCTGAAGTCGCCGTACACCCCCTCAGAGTAAGTCAAGGACGAGAGTCGGGGATAACCGATGGCTTCCCCTGCCCCCTCGAGAACCTCAATGTCGAAGGGGCATTGGACCAAAAAATGGTCCATGGTCTCCAATGCCCCCCCACATTCTGCACGAGGACAACCTCTGTCCCCTAGGTTCCTGTGCTTTAGGTTTCCACGGACATAGAGGCGTCCGTGGAAGGCCCTCCACGCAAGATCCCAAAACTTACTTGGGATTCTTGGGGAATTCAGAAGGGCTAGTCCCTTTTCAAGGACTCTCTCCGGACAATCCCTTAAAGACAGGGGCTTCAAAATGTCCGAGGCCATGACTCTTGAGTACAGCTCACGCCGACCCGAAGAGCCCACCTCAAGGGCAGTTATCCGCCACTGCCTCAGTACCTTTAAAGCTTGGAGGACGAGAGATACCCGTGTGATCTGCGAAGATCACCGGGCCGACCCCCATCCTCCCACCTACTCAGGAACAGCAAGAGCCAGTTCTTGCATGAGCGCTCCCACAGAGTAGGCAGGTCCACAAAGATGGACTGCAGGTTGTACTTCACAAATAAGGTGATGAAAAACACCACCGGATTGATCATATCCAACCCACCGTGCCTCCTCTGTCGGTACGTGACTTCCCTCTAGATCAGATTTAGCCTGTTTCCCCACAACAGCAGGAAAAACAGGCCAGAAATCCGGGCATAGAGAGATGCAGGCAAAATACAAACGTAGCTGACATAGAGGAATTCTGGCAATAGGTATGTTTTGACCAGGCTTACCCTTTCCCTCAATGACAGCTTCCAGCCCTTCCAGGCGTTCACCTTCCGAGATGCACCGACCAGTCTGCGCTCCCAATTTAGCTTGGGGTAATCACCCGGGCCAAATAGGATGCCAAGGATTTTAACTTCTGGCTGGGGCTGAGGAAATACGTCCGGAAGAGCAAACTGCTCGCCTTCCCTCCCCAACCAGAGAACTTCGCTCTTGCCCCAATTGACCAATGAACCAGATGCCTCGGAGTAGCTCCCAATCTGCGTTTCCACAAAGAGGGCCTCCTCGCGGCTGGACACCACCACCGAGACATTGTCCGCGTAGGCCACCACCCTCACCGCCGGATCCGGAGCAATGCAAGGCTCCACCGGAACTCCTCTCAAACGCTCACAGTCGAGCGTTCTCACAAAGGGATCGACGGCAAAGACGTAGAGAAGGGGGCTCAACGGGCAACTTAGCCTGACCCCAGAGTCCACAGCAAAGGCAGGACCCACCCAACCATTGACAAGAGGGAAGCTCACCGCCCCCCTGTACAATACTTTCAGCCAATTCACAAATTGCTCAGGCAAACCGTACTTTCTCAGAAGAAGCCAGAGGTACTCATGGTTCACCCGGTCAAAAGCCTTGGCCTGGTCTAATGCCAGCAGATACCGCCCATCCCCCATTGCCCTGCACCTTTCCACGGCCTCCCAGATGCTCAGGACGGCACTAAAGGTGCTCCGACCAGGAATTGCGCAGTGCTGGGAGACAGAAAGCATCTCGTCAGCGACTGCTGACATACGCAAAAAGAGTATTTTCGCCAACAACTTCCTATCTGTAGTGAGAAGGGCGATCGGGCGCCAGTTCTCAATCACAGTCGGATCTTTCCCCTTTGACAGCAGAATCAAGGCTGACCTTCTCATTGAGGGAGGGAGCAGGCCATTGGCCAAACACTCATTGAAAACCTCCCTCAAGTGAGGAGCTAAAAGACTCTTAAAGGTTTTATAAAATTCAGCCGTAAGCCCATCGGGCCCCGGCGACTTTTTTAAGGACAAATAGTCGATGGCCTGCTCGATTTCTGCAACCAAGATTTCCGCTATCAGAGAGTCCGCACTCATCAAGAAACGCCCTGGCTTTCTCCATATCCAAAGGCTTCCTTCGAAGGAGGTCTGAAAAATGGTCCCTGATGATGCTCAGGATACCCGGTCTGGACCGGACCAGGGACCCCGAGGCATCCTTCAAGCCATGTATGACCTTCAAACTCACCGCCTTACCACAGCTCCTGTAGGGATCCGGGGAGGAAAACTTCCCGTAATCCCTTTCAAGGACGAGGGAGGCAAGACGGTCATACTGACACCCCTTCATCTGAAGCTTCAGATCGGATATCTGTTCCTGAGGGCCCCCAGCTGAAACCAGGCGGTCTAACTGCCTGCGCAACTTCTGGTAGGCCAGGTACTTGGATGTCGCCCGGTACCTAGAGATCCTGCGGAAAAAGCAGTCCGACCTCTCCTTCACCACTTCCCACCATTCCTGGCGGGAGCAGCCGCTCTCAAGGAGCGAGGCCTGATCCGCAAGGAAGATCTCATAGGCCTCCCTAACCTCGAGGTCCTCAAGCAGCGATCCAGTAAGACGCCAGAGACCTCGACCCTTCCAGGGGTGTCGGCCACATTCAGGGTCACAGAAACCATACAGTGATCAGAGAACTCTAGCGCCTGCAACACAGGTGCCGCAAAGGCAGAGTCCCCCCTTAAAAAAAACCTATCTAACCTACTCCTACTACTACCTCGGGCATAGGTGAACCCAGTGTGGTTGGGGAGGCGCTGAACATGCGCATCCACCAACCCAGCTTCCCTTACTATACTATTCAAGAAAATGCTATCATATCCCAGGGGGCCTGAGGCGCCTGCCCAATCCTTTGATCTGGTGACCATGTTGTAGTCACCACCAAAGACCACCAGCTGGGACGTAAACAGGTAGGGTTTGACCATCGTGAGGAGGCTCTTCCTGTCCCTCCTGGTCTGAGGGCCATAGAAGTTGATCAGCCTAAGGAATTTCCCCCTCACGACGGCGTCCACTACCAGGCACCTACCGACCTCTACCTCAATCACTCATCGACAAGCCACCGGACCAGTCTTAAAAAGGACTGCAACTCCACTGCAGGGCTCGGCCGCAAGAGACCAGAGGGAGGGCCCACACCTCCACTCCCTCTTTGCTAGATGCATCTCTGCCACCGATGCCAGCCAGGTCTCTTGCAAAAACAAAATGTCAGCTTCAACTCGGCTGAGAAAATCAAAGGCCATGAAACGAGCCGCCGCAGAACGCACACTTGCGACATTAATGGTCACAACGCGTATTGGAGAGGGTACCGCTATCCTTAGTGATTTTGGCCTGCATTCTCCTCTGCGTTTTTGCCTACACCCCGGGGTCCTCCTCCGAATCGGAGAGGACCCCATACATATTTCCCAGGATCACTGGGGGGCCCCCTAGGGTCCCTACTAGGGACAACCCGGGGTACAGAAACCCCAACCTGCCCAGGACCCTTCTTTTTTACTTTTTTCTTAACTTTCTTTTGCAGCCAGCCCCCCTGGGTCTGGCCGCCCACATTGTCGTCAGAGTGCCCGCTAGAGGCATCCTTGGGCCTCTTGTGCAAGCCCTTTGATGACTCAGCCACCTCCATACCCTCCCCCCCTGAATCCCGGAGACACAAAAGGGGATCCAGGATGGGACGGGAAGGGGACGGAGGCGAAGAGGGAGAGGGGAGGGGAGAGGGAGAAAAGGGGGAAGGGGGAGGGGAGAGGGAGAATAGGGGGAAGGGGGGAAAGGAGGGGGGAAAGGGGGGATGAGGGGGAAAAGGAGGGGGGAGGAAGGGAGGGAGGGGGGGGGGGAGAGAGGGGGCAGAAGGAGGAGGAGGCGTAGAAGAAAGAGTGGGAGGGGGACGGCCCTCAGCAGAGGGCCCCCCACCCCCCCGACCCCTCACCCCCACTGGGCCCGGCGCATCCGGCCCCCCAGAAACAAGTCCAGAGGGTCCAGGCACATTCCCAGCAGGGGCTCCCACTCCACCGCGCCTACGCCCGGACCTCTGCCTCTGCGGCAAAGGCCCCTCTGGGCCACCAGCCCCAGGCCCATCACCTGGGCCTGCTTGAGGCGCTTGGGGTGGGAGACCCACTCCCTCCGGTGCGTCATCTGGGCCTGGCCCATCCCCATCAGCCGCACGCCCCCGAAAAGCCTTCGGGCAGCGGATGAATGGGTGGCCGGACACCCCACAGAGGTTGCAGACAATTAGTCTGCAAGTCTCTGAGGAGTGCCCAGGCCTGTTGCACCTGACGCACCGGGGCGTTGTGCAATCCGCACTCAAATGGGTGGGGCTCCCACACTTGAAGCAGCGACGGGGCTGACCGGGGTAAAAGACCAGGATCCTATCTCTTCCAATAAACGCGCTACCAGGGACATGGGTCACACTGGTCCCCTGGCGCTTGAGACGGATCCTGGCCAGCCACGCCTCGGTCCAGACCCCGCGCTCATCCAGGTTTTTGCGGAGGGGAGACTGCAGCTGCCCATACCTCCCCAACCAGGTGGCAATGTCCTCAGGTGGGAGGGATTCCTTCCTGACCAAAATGGTCAGGGACTTTATATCTTCCTGCCTGGACAGGGGGACCACCCTAAAGAACTTCCAAGGCTCCGACCTCTTCAGGAGCTCATAGACGGTGAGAAAGAGCTCCATTAGCACCAAGGAGGAAAAACTGACATCAAACTCCTTGGTGCCCGTGGGATGGATCACTGTGAAGAGGTCGGCTACCTTGAAGTTGGCCCCCTTCAGCAGAAGATCCACTACCTGCCCCCTGTTGGGGCACTGTCCGGGTCCCTCCCACCGCAGCTGCACGACATTGCGCCTGCGCCTCTCCGGACCCCCTGTACCCCTAGACCACGGGTTCACCCCCTGGAGCTGATCTGTGGGGGGAACCCGGAAGTTTTGGGCGCCAAACTGGCTGTACAGAGGGCCAAAGGGACGCTGGTCCCTGCCACCCGGGCAAAAGACCTGGTCTCCCTAAGCGCCTCAAGCAGCTCTGCCTCCTGGGCCTGCCCCAAAATACCCCCAGCCTGAGCACCAGTAGAGCCCTCTGCCGCATCACCAGGGGCACCCTTGGAGGGCACCCCAGCACCCATGGCTGACACACCAACCGGGGGAACTCCCCGGCCTAATCCTGGCGCCCCCCCACCCTCACCATCAACCTCCCCCACATCCACTACAACTACCACCCCACCACCACTAGTCTTTTCACCCCCAAACACCGGCACACTTGTAGTCTTTGCTGTTTCTGCCTTCATAGTCTCTCCTGCAGCCTTTGTGGTAATGATTTCCATGGCAGTCTCTGTCTGCATGGCGGACCCCTCTCCCTCCTCCACAACACGTGCAGTTTTTATGCCACATGTGGGATTCACAGGGGTCCTGGGAGTCCCGCCATCTTGCCTGGCCATATCCTTCCTCCCTGCCTCTGACCTAGTCCCCGGGAGTGGCGTTAGGACCACCACCGCAACTCCCCCCAACTTTCCTGCTCCTGCAGTGCTCCCATCCTGGCCTTTCCTGGCTGCATCATGGGGTACCCTACCCGGGTCTGCCTGCGTGCTGGCAGTTTTTCCTGGCCGCAACACAGCATGGACCCGGGGACCCTCCACAGCCAAGACCACAGGGACCGCACTTCCCAGGGAGGGGGGAGGTCCTTCACCGTCACCGGGACTTACCACCTCCACAGGCTCTTTAGGCTGCAGATGGTCCTGCAGGTTTTTCTGGCTGCCACGTCTGGCAGCCTGGGAGCCCTCCTTACTCGCTCTCCGGAGTTCAGTCCTCACTTCTAGGAGGAAATCTGTCTCCCCTCGGCCTCTCTCACATAGCCCACCAAGCAGGGTCCATAGGTCACTGCTCTGGCCCTTTAAAAGGCCAATGGCCTCGGCATACTCGCCTCTTCTGAAACTGCTGGCCCGGTCTCTCCTGTTCCTTAGGTCCATTAGGACTGCCATCTTCCCACAGAAGGCCCGACTGGCCTTCTGGATCAGGTCCTTGACCCTCACGATCCTCCTCTGTAATTTTGCCGGACCCTCCCCAGGCTGGGGCAAGGTCCAGTCCATTAGTTCCCCTTGGGTCCGTAAAAAGAGCATCTCCTCCCTGGATAGGTCCTTAATCCCCAGGGAGGGGGCAGCAGCATCAGGCCCGGAAAGCTGCCCTGGTCCTGGGCTGGAGGAGGCCATCACACCCCCTCCTCCTGGAGCTCCAGGAGCTCCCTACAGGCACATCCTCTCACTCCAAAGGTCTCACAGCAACTGACACACTCCGCCCGCTGTAAGTGCTGCAAATGCCTGTTGGTGTAAGACACCAGGAAAACGCAGCAATACAGGCTAACTTCAGGTGTATAAGGTGCAGGAGGCACACTCCGCCCGCTGTAAGTGCTGCAAATGCCTGTTGGTGTAACACACCAGGAAAACACAGCAATAAGGGCTAACTTCAGGTGTAATATGATCAGGAGGCACACTCCGCCCGCTGTAAGTGCTGCAAATGCCTGTTGGTGTAACACACCAGGAAAACGCAGCAATACAGGCTAACTTCAGGTGTAATATGATCAGGAGGCACACTCCGCCCGCTGTAAGTGCTGCAAATGCCTGTTGGTGTAACACACCAGGAAAACGCAGCAATACAGGCTAACTTCAGGTGTATAAGGTGCAGGAGGCACACTCCGCCCGCTGTAAGTGCTGCAAATGCCTGTTGGTGTAACACACCAGGAAAACACAGCAATAAGGGCTAACTTCAGGTGTAATATGATCAGGAGGCACACTCCGCCCGCTGTAAGTGCTGCAAATGCCTGTTGGTGTAACACACCAGGAAAACGCAGCAATACAGGCTAACTTCAGGTGTAATATGATCAGGAGGCACACTCCGCCCGCTGTAAGTGCTGCAAATGCCTGTTGGTGTAACACACCAGGAAAACGCAGCAATACAGGCTAACTTCAGGTGTATAAGGTGCAGGAGGCACACTCCGCCCGCTGTAAGTGCTGCAAATGCCTGTTGGTGTAACACACCAGGAAAACACAGCAATACGGGCTAACTTCAGGTGTATAATGTGCAGGAGGCTTAGCAACAATGACACTGACACTGTCCCCTGCCTATCCTTCTCTCTCCCTGCACACAAGGTTTATCAAAGTATATGACACTGACACTCTCCCTGCCTATCCTTCTCTCTCCCTGCACACAAGGTTTAGCAAAGAATATGACACTGACACTGTTCCCTGCCTATCCTTCTCTCTCCCTGCACACAAGGTTTATCAAAGAATATGACACTGACACTCTCCCTGCCTATCCTTCTCTCTCCCTGCACACAAGGTTTAGCAAAGAATGTGACACTGACACTGTTCCCTGCCTATCCTTCTCTCTCCCTGCACACAAGGTTTAGCAAAGAATATGACACTGACACTCTCCCTGCCTATCCTTCTCTCTCCCTACACACAAGTTTGAGGTACAAATAGCACTGACACTGTCCCTGCCTATGTAACTCTTTCCCTGCGCCGGAACACACTACACAAGGCCGCCGTGCTGGCGGACTTTTATAGTGTGGGGCGTGTGCTAAACCCCCTGAGCTATAATTGGCCACAGGCAACCTGCCTGTGGCCAATTATGGCTCTCCTAGCTGCCGGCGCTGTGATTGGCCAAGCATGCGGGGTCACAGTACATGCTTGGCCAATCACAGCGCCGGGATTGCACTGCCATGGCGCAGTGTATTGTGGGCCGTTCGCGTCACTCGAATTTGGCGCGAACGGCCCAAATCGTTCGATGTTCGCCGAACGGTCGAACAGCCGATGTTCGAGTCGAACGTATGTTCGACTCGAACACCGAGCTCATCCCTATTCAGCACCTTGAATTATTTTTATATGTTCTGATAAACTCATGTACCTGGCCTTGCATCCTCCCACTCATTAAACCTCACTATTAGCCAGTAAAGCTATCCATAATGGTGATGGGTCAATAATAAAGCATAGGACTTTTATACGGCAACTACTGCATTTAATATTTAAAAAAAATATATAATTTTCATTGTTGTTCACAATTTAAAAGAAAAGAGACCTCCATGAGGCTCCAACATGTTAAAAACCATCAATTTGCTAATACAACATTATAGCACAAAAATAGTTTTTGACGGTGGTGATACCCAATACCATACTGATACTGTAAATCACATAAGATTTCTTCATCAGGGATATGTATCGCCACCCTGCAATGTAGAAAGAACTACCAATAAATTGTGTTTACATAAATCAACATCTTAGGCATCAAAAGTGACTATAGATGTGTCAACGCTTAAGAGTCTCCTACACCCAGGAGACCATGAAACACCCACCAAATGGGACCGCATAAAAGTAGGTAGAAAACTTTGGCCACTGGACACATAATATGTATCCCTGAAAACCTTCAATATAAGGGGATATACTGAATAACATAGATTATAAAAATAAATAAAATTAAGTATGGATGAAAAATAAATAAATAAAATATAAATAAAATAATTACAATGTTCCAAAATATATAAAAAATTCAAAACAATATAAATCAGTAGTAATGCAAACAAAAGTTATTTTCAATGTTCACAATAATATGAAAAAATATGGATAATTAAAAACAATATAAAACAGCAATAATGCAAAAAAAAGAAAGAAAAGTCACCCACTGAATAGCGGTAAAGGGCCTCCCCAGAGGATTAAACTCTGTACTGACCGGTTTGAAAATTAGTGTAGTGTCTCCCTCCATGGCCTGGAGGGTTCTGACACTAGTCCAGAAGGTTCCCCTTATATAAGACCTTTAATTGGATTGATTCCCGTTGTCCCGTAGGAACAATCATGATCATTTAACAAGGCTGAGAAGCCCTGTCCGGTCCACGGTGTTCATAATGGAATGTGCATGCACGTGACATCATGCCCTCCAAAGCAGCATCACTTCTGGATCCGAGAAACCGGAAAAGCCGGCACCATTTTAGAAATGCCTCCAAAACACAGTGTCCATTGAGGTCTGCCCAGAAAGGGCAGACCCCTGGTTCCTACACAAAGCCAATGTACACAGGCAGGAGAAAAACCCCTGGCAGACTATACGGCCAAGGGAAGCCACCCAGCCAATGTAGAAGGCCCCCATGGGACCCTAGATAGACAAAAAAGAGCCCCATATCTCAAACTTATGGGGCTATGTGTGTCGGATTGGGGGTGTCTATTCTGGGGGGGAAGACAGCTGCCACACATAGTCAACACATAAAGAAACAACATAAAAATAAATTTTTTTAATTTAAAATGAATGCATCCAACCAATCCTTCAAGAACATTAGTTGAGGGACTGGTTTGTAATTATATCCAGCTATATAATGTCTCTGTTTTATCAAAAGAAAAAACATTGAAAAAACAGAGCATAAATACAAAGCAGAGCAACAAATGATATTTATATATTGATACATGTATCTGACTTACCCTTCCCTCTATGAATTGGGAGGTCAGTCACCTTTACTAGAAAGTCAGGGGGAACGACAAGAAGGAAAAAAGCTTCAGCTATCAACAGTTTTCAGACCCCCATTAGGTATTTTCATCTCCGGTTACCCTGTTAGGTATTATCATCTCCGGTTAGGCTATCCTAACTTTTTCTAATCTTATTAATCGGTTTTTCCAGAATTAAATCCTTCCAAAAAGGGTCTATAGCTCTCATTATCATTCAGACCTGGGGGAACTGTTGCCTTAAAATGATTTATCCAGCGCAGTTCAAGCTGTAAAAGGTTTTTTTACCAGTCACACCCCCCCCCCTCTGTGAAATGTGGAATTTATCTAATGCCGTGAATGTCACTCTGCATTTTTTTAGTTATGAGCTCTAGCCACGTGTCTCCCCACAGGGAGATTTACAATTTGCATGCTTTGGACATGCCATTCTTTTCCAAAAAAATCGTTTTGTCATTCCCACATAGTAGGAGCCACATTCACATGACAAAAGATAAACAATGCCCCTAGTGTTACAGTTGGAAAAATGCTTGGGCTGAAACAGCTCACCATTGGGTAATGCTAACTATTTTTGTTTGTTTATATATTTGCAATGCATGCAGCCCCCACAAGGGAAAGTACCTAGGTCTCGACATGGGTTCTTTTTTTTCCCTTTGTATTCACTTTTAACTAGTCTATCTTTAATTGAAGCAGCCATTTTGTACAGTATGTTATGGATGGCATTGTGGTTACTAGTTTTCAATTCTTTGGGGTCTTCTGTTAGTATTGGCCAGTGTTTCATGATGATTTTACGAATATTTACATGTTCGTTAGAGTATTTTAGGATGAGTCTAATTGTATTATCAGTTATTCCTTTCTTATCTTTCTGTTTGAAGACAAGGTCTTCTCTAGTTTTAGAGTTGGCTCTTATATAAGCTTTTTTGAGAGCTGTTTTTAAATACCCCCAATCTAATAGTCTTTTGGTGAGTAAGTTTGGTTCCTTTTGGAAGTCATCATTATCAGAACAATCTAATTTTTGTATAAGAATGGACTATAGGGTATTGATTTCTTCAAAGGTATCGGGTGGAAACGACGTTGTTGACCAAATTGAACAAATTATAATAACACCCTCTGATAAGGGGGGTTGTCGTTGTGGACAACATCTTCTATGAAAGGATGTGTCATACAATTTTACAGAATAGAACGTGTTACCTCTCTATTTCAGCAACAATGGTAGAAAGATACAATCATGAGTTTTACAATTTATGTGATAGAGCTTTTAGAGCGGGTGTGATCTCCAAAGATGTTTGGGAATACATTCATACCAAGCATCCAATGGTTTCAACCCTCTACTCACTCCCTAAAATTCATAAAGATGGCACAAACCCACCTGGGAGACTGAGTTTCCGGAAAAGGTTCCATCTCAGAAAATGCTAGCCAATTCATAGACATGCATTTGAGACTGCATGTTATGAGTCTGGCTTCATATATAAAAGATACATTGCACTTTTTGCAAACAATAGAAAATCTTATAATTCCACAAGAAGTTTGCCTAGCCACAGTGGATGTGGAGTTCCTCTATAACAATATTCCACATCAAAGGTCTAGCTGCCATTAAACACATCTTATCTCAGAGAAATAGAGCAGAATGGGGATTCAATTAATTTATTCTAGAATTTTTGGTTTCATCCTTTACTACAATGTTTTTCAATTCTAAGGCTCCCACTACCTCCAGGAGCAGGGAGTAGTGATGGGAACATGTTGTGCCCCATCCTACGCAAACCTGTACCTAGGGGAGTGGGAGCAAGGTTTTCTATCTGATGAAAACTTATCAATGTAGACTAGCTAGATCATGTTCTGGTATAGATACATCAATGATGTGTTCTTTGTTTGGAATGGACCTTTGCATTTGCTCTTTGCATTTGCTGACTCAGTGTTTAACCACTTCCATACCAGGCCATAGACAAATGATGCTGGCAGAAACATCTCCTCCCTCTGGGTGGGCCCGCAGAGTGGCGATCGGGGATGAGGCGTGTCCCTCGGACACAGCCCATCCCCGATCAAGGTAAAGAGCCAATTAAATTGGCTCTTTACCATGTGCCTGGCTGTGTCGAATCACAGCCAGTCACATGTATTCTGCTCGTGATCACCGGTCGTGCGCACTCCCGGGGGAGCGCAACGTGGCGATTGGGGTTGAGGCGTGTCCCAGAGCCACGACATTAGCTCTTTACAATGTGTCTGGCTGTGTCCAATCACAGCTGGTCACATGTATTATGCTCATGATCGCGGCTCATGCACATCCTTGGGGGCACACAGTGCGGCGATCAAGGATGAGGTGTGTCCCTCGACACAGCCCATCCCCGATCAGGGTAAAGAGCCAATTTCATTGGCTCTTTACCACATGACCAGCTGTGTCCAATCACAGCCGGTCACAAATGTCAACAAAAGGCTATACTGCCATTTCCGGGTTCTTCTCCTCAGTATGTGAGGAGGAGACCTGGAAGGAAAATGTACAGTATAGTGCCCGATCTCCCCCCAAATAAAGAGTACCTGTCACAGCCCATCAAAGTACCTGAGTACCTGTCACAAGCCCATCAGAGTACCTGTCCTCAGCCCATCAGAGTACCTGAGTACCTGTCACCAGCCCATCAGAGTACCCAAGTACCTGTCACCAGACCATCAGAGTACCTGTCACCAGACCATCAAAGTACCTGAGTACCTATCACCAGCCCATCAAAGTACCCGATTACCTGTCACCAGCCCATCAGAGTACCCAAGTCCCTATCACCAGCACATCAGAGTACCCGAGTACCTGTCACCAGCCCATGCCTCATAGAATATACATTGGGGTGTTTTCATTGTCCTGGTGCTTCAGGACCTTCAAAAGTGTGATAGATAGTCAAGAAACTAAATGTGTAATTTATGCTCCTAGAACGCCTGATGGTGATCCCTGCATATTGGGCCTCTCTATGTGGCCAGGCTGTGCAAAAGTCTCACACATGTGGTATTGCCATACTCAGGATGAGTAGTAGAATATGTTTTGGGGGTAATTTTTGCCACGTATATGCTATGTGTTAGAAAAATCTTATAAATGTATGACGACTTTGTGTAAAAATACGTTTTAATTTTCTTTCCACGTTTTCCAAAATGTTTGGAAAAAATGACATGTTCAAAATACATATAATGCCTCGTAGAATATATGTTGGGGTGTTTGCTTTCCAAAATGAGGTCATTTTGTGGGTAATTACACTGTCCTGTTGCTCCATGTCCTTCAAAGTTGCGATAGGTCATCAGGAAATGATATGTGTAAATGTATGCTCCTAGAACGCCTGATGGTGCTCCATGCATGTTGGGCCTCTGTATGTGGCCAGGCTGTGTAAAAGGCTCCTACATGTGGTATATCCATACTCGGCATGAGTAGCAGAACGTATTTTGGGGTGTAATTTTTGCTATGTACATGCTATGTGTTGGAAATATCTTATAAATTGACAACATTTTCTTTACACATATTCCAGAAACTTGTGGAAAAAATGACATGTTCAAAAGACTCATAGATTATACGTTAGGGTGTTTGCTTTCCAAAACGGCATCAATTTGTGGGTATTTCCATTGTCCTGGTGCTCCAGGACCTTCAAAAATGTGATAGGTAGGAATGCAACTTGATGGTGCTCCCTACATGTTGGGCCTCTGTATTTAGCCAGACTGAAAAAGTCTCACACATGTGGTATCACCATACTCAGGAGTAGGGATGAGCTGAACACCCCCCCCCAGTTCGGTTCGCATCAGAACATGCGAACAGGCAATAAATTTTTTCGAACATCCGAACACCGTTAAAGTCTATGGGACTCGAACATGAAAAATCTAAAGTGCTAATTTTAAAGGCTTATATGCAAGTTATTGTCATAAAAAGTGTTTGGGGACCTGGGTCGGAAGTTTTTTCGGAAGCAGTGATTTTAATAATGCTTAAAGTGAAACAATAAAAGTGAAATATTCCTTTAAATTTCGTACCTAGGTGGCCCCCCTCCTGAACTGTACCAGGCCACATACCCTTAACATGGGGAGGATGTCCCCATGTTGATGGGGACAATGGCCTCATCCCCACAACTCTTGCCCGGTGGCTGTGGGGGTCTGCGGGCGGGGGGCTTATCAGAATCTGGAAGACCCCTTTAAAAAGGGGACCCCCAGATTCGGCCCCCCCTCTATGTGAATTGGTAACGGGTACATTGTACCCCTACCATTTCACAAAGAAAGTGTCAAAAAAAAACAAAAACACACAGACACCGTTGGGAAAGTCCTTTATTAAAAATAAAAAAAATTAAAATCCCATTCCAGCGATGTAATCCAGTCTGTCCAGCGTTGTTCTCTATGTCCCGCGGTGATCCGCTGTCCAGCGCTGCAGTCTCCTCCGGTCACCACTCCACTCCACACGAAACCCCTATGACGTACGAGGGGGCGGGGTCACCTGTCAGATCATAGGGTAAGCCCCGGCTTTCCCCGCTTGCCGGGGAATAGCCAATGACGTAGGCGGGGTGACCCCGCCCCCTCGTACGTCAGACCCTGCCTACGCCATTGGCTATTCCCCGGCAACCAGGGAAACCCGGGCTTTCCCAGTGAGGTGCGAGTGACCCCGCCCCCCTCTGATGCAACGGGAAACCTCCTCTCCTCTCAAATCACCTGATGGGGAACGTCTATTCATTTATTACACTGCAGAGGAATCAAATCACGTTCCCCATCAGGTCCACTCAGCCTTGCACCCAGTGAAGGTGACCCCGCCCCCCTCTGATTCAGCAAGGAATACCAGACTTTTTTCCGGTCAGCGGTCGGACCCGTTCCCGCACATCTAAGATGGCAACGGACGGCAGCAGAGGGGGGGCTGTGTGTGCTGAGGATGAGCGGTCTGAACGGTCTGCATCTGCCATTATTGACTCTCCTGGTGCTCTATCAAACACATCTGAACCCCCTGAGACTCTTGAATTCACCCCCGCTGCAGTATCAGTTGTACCAGTAGTACCAGGTACAGCAATATCAGGTACAGAAGTATTGGAAGTATTAGATATAAATGTGAATGTGGGGGGGGGTTCAGTTCTGCCTCTGCCTCTTACTGTCCACCCTCTTCTCCACCCTCAATTGGGGGGTGCAGCTCAGTTAATCCAGTTAATCCAGTTAATTCACTTAACACTGATAATTACAGTAACCCAGTTAACCCAGTTAACCCAGTTAACATAGACAGGGGTACGGATGCAGGAGGGGGTTTGAAGGCTGTGGCAATGCTGGGTTCAGAGATGGGGGACCTGTGGGCCTATCTTAGAGCCATACCTACTCGTAGCCAGATGGAAACATTTGTACAGCGCTTAGAACAGGGTTATCGTAAGGAGCTTTAATCTGTAAAAACAGAATTACAGGCAACTGGGATAAAAATAGGTGGAACACTCTGTGGATGCCCTAACAGACTCTATACATTCCCAGGAGCGGCGTACAGATGCCCATGAGTCCCACATATACACTTTGTTTCAACTATTGGAAGACCAAGATAATCGTAATAGAAGAAACAATATTCGGATCAGGGGGTTGCCAGAGACAGTAGGGGCAGAAGAACTAGGCCCAACAGTTAACAAAATCCTTACCTCCGTGCTAGGGAGGTCAGAGGCACCGAATTTGGAGCTTGACAGAGTCCACCGGTCCTTGGGATCACGTAATATAGACCCAAACAAGCCGAGGGACATTATTTGTCGCGTGCACTTTTATAGAGAGAAGGAAGAAATTATGAGGAAGGCAAGCTTGGATTAATGTTAATGGGACAACTATTCAATTATTACAGGACCTGTGCCAATTTGCACTGGAGAAGAGGAGGGCATTAAGGCCATTGCTTAAAATGTTACAGGATCGTAATATTGTATATCGCTGGAACTTTTCTTTCCAATTACAAATTAAGAAAGATAGCAGGTGGCTTAATCTACGTGATCCATCTGATATTCCTGCTATACAATCTGCTTTGGGCTTGCCAGACCTTCCACGAATAATTTGGCCACAGACCTATACACCATTCAGAAGAACTGAACATCAGGGAGGTGAAATAATGAATATACATGGAAATCAGTCAGAGAACCCTAAATAGCCCTAAACCCTAAATAGCAGCTGTTACAGCAGCTGTTACAGTAACAATAATGGACTGTGATTGATTTGATAAGGGTCCAATAGGAAGACCCCCTCTTCTTCCTCTTCTTCTTCTTCCTCTTCTTCCTCTTCTTCTTCTTCCTTTTCTACCTCTTCCTCCTCTCTTCTTTGTCTCCTTTTCTTCCTTTACCCTTTCTCTGCCCCCCCACTCTCCCCCTTGTTTATTACCTTTTTTTTCCCCTTCTTCCCCTTTTCCCCCCTTTTTTTTCCTTCCCCCCTTTCCTTTTTTTTTTTTTAGGATCTTAATCCCCAAGAAATCCAATATATTATGTGTTTTGTTTTTTTTGGGGGTGTTTTTTTGGTGTTATACACTTCTATAGTGAATAGGTACAGCTCACAGTGCGCAGTGTGCAGTGTGCAGGTAAAGGTACACATTCTCGATGTATGGGAAAAATAACTCACTAATTTATTCACTACTTATTGTGCATTACCCGTCCATGGTTTTCTCACTGCTTACTGCTGGCTTATATTTTGTGTATGTTTTATATTTTGTTTATAATTTATCGGTTTGTAAATGTATCGGTTTATAAATGTTATAATTGTTACAGTTTATAATTGTTACAATGAGTGGAGTAAGCAGGGCGACCATAGCCTTGACTAATTATTTGCTGGGCACAATTTACTTACTATTAATGATTATTAAGCTAATATATAGGGGGGTTACCCATTTTTCTTTTCCCTTCTCCCCCGTTTCTTTCTTTTTATTATTATTATTATTTTAAAAAAATGTTTTCCTTTTTTTTGGACAAAGATATTCATAAATAAAGTAGATAGAGGTGTATGGATATAGTCGCTCTTCATTAGGGGGGGTGGGGGGAGGGAGGGGGGAAGAGGGAAAATCTATATTTTTTTTTTTGATCTGTTAATTGGCTTATGCCTGGGTTCACATGGACATGGATATGCTGTTGCCATTCTTTGGACCACACTATTCTATCCGTGCTGTTGTGATCTAGAAGAGGTAGAATTAGTACAGCTTTGGGTGCTATCAGAAGGACATCTTTATGGTTCTATGTCCAGAGGTTTGGCGGAGTCACATCCCAGACTGTAAATGGCATAGTAGGGATTATATCTGGAATAGTGTTGCGGCCCTTATTAGGTTGCGACCTATTATGCAGTCTTGTTATGTGTTCTCATTCTTTTTTTTTCCCCTCTAAGGACGCAAGAGCCTAATGTGATTCTGAGCTTTATTTATTTATTTATTTTATGTTATCTGTTTCAATTACTTAAATTGTTATGTTTCCTTTATCTGGTCATTTGTTTATTTGTTTTTTATTTGTTCATTTAAATATATGATTTGCCCTTTAGTATTAAAACATCATACTCACAAATTTTTGATTGCCCCTAATACCCGCGGTGAGGTATCCTCTATGCTCGACAATCTTTCCCCCTTGTAGGTACACAGGTCCTCTGGTAGGGCTTGGTGTTTTTTTGGGGGACAAATCCCATACCCTTTTGTTTTTGCTGGTGTTTTTCCCTTTTTGTTTTGTCTTTTATTTATTTATTTTTATTTTTATTTTTTTATCCTTTCTCCTGGTGTTATTTTTTTTTTGGTGTTTCCCCAGGTAGCCCGAGGATTCACGAGAGGGAGCCTTTCTCCTTTTATTAATTCCCTATCCTCCTCATCCTAAAAACTTCCACCCTTTTTTTTTTTTTTCTTGAGATGGCAACAAACTATTCTTATCCATCCTCATTGAAACTCTGTACTTATAATTTTAAAGGCCTAAATAATACATCAAAAAGAGGTCAGATTCTATATAGCTTACACAAAGCTAAGGCAGATATTATACTCCTCCAGGAGACTAATTTTTGTACTGGTGGCATTCCTGTGTGTTCGCGGAAGCATTATTCCCAATGGTTCCATAGCACTACGCCGGGTTCAAAAGCAAGGGGGGTGTCTATCGCTTTACACAAACACCTACCAATATACTATTTGAAACATATAGCTGACCCAAACGGTAGATATCTTTTTCTTAAAATTCGGTTATGGAATAAGATTTTTACAATTGCAAATTTCTATATTCCGAATTATGATCAAACAATGACAATTTCACGCTACCTCAATCTCTTGGCAGATTTTTCAGAAGGTATTACCATTGTGGGAGGAGATTTTAATCTAGCTTTAGATCCCACATTAGATACTTCCACACAGTGATCGAATATTTCACATTCTCGCCTGAGGGCCCTTAAAAATAAACTTTTTGAACATGGGCTATCTGATTTATGGCGGATTTTACACCCCAAAGATTTCAATTATACATACTTTTCATTAGCTCATAGATCATATAGCAGATTAGATTACTTTTTGACAGGCCCAAAGGTGTTAGAATGGAATCCCTCTATGGAAATAGGTTCACTTATTTGGTCTGATCATTCACCGATATTTCTAACAATAAACCCTCCCCAGACCCAGGGAACAAGTTGGTCTTGGCGTTTGAATGACTCACTTATGTCAGACCCAATCTGTCATAAGGCAATTACAGAGGCAATTGGTAATTTCATCTCTGATCACGATTAGGATGAAACAGCATTGCCTCTAAAATGGGAAGCCCTAAAGGCAGTACTACAAAGGTTGTTCATTCAACATGGTTCGCGTCTGAAAAAAGAAAATTCTATAAACATCCAAAACACTCTATCAAAACTCCATGCTCTAGAAACCCTATGCAAAGTTAGCCATTCTGCAGAAACATTAGCCAACATATCGTCCACTAGGGCATCTTTATTACAGATTTTTGAAACTTCATAAAATTTATATCAACAAAGATGCGCCATGGGTCAGTATAGATTTGAGAATAAAGGTGGAAGATTATTAGCACATACATTACATCCCCGTTCCTCTCAGACCTTTATACCTAGGATAAAGAAGCCATCAGGGGAAATTACATCAGACCCACAATCCCTTCAACACATTTTTAGAGAATATTTTTCTGGCCTTTATAACTTGGCTACACCGTCATCCTTGGAGGTTGAAGATGTAGCCAATCACCACATTGACGAATATGTACAGGAAACTGTTATCCCATCATTAGATGATGATAAAAGAAAATCCCTGGATTGTCCCTTCTTACATGAGGAGTTATTGGATGTAATTGCCGATATTCCGTCAGGAAAGAGTCCAGGTCCAGATGGATTTACCCCAAAATTTTATAAAACTTACAAAGAACAATTATCTCCATTTTTTCTTCAAGTATTTAACGCGATCTCCTCTAGTAACCAATTTCTAACTCAGACACTAGAATCTCACATTACTCTGATTCCTAAACCTGAAAAGTATTTAACACTTTGTTCTAGCTATCGCTCGATATCCCTAATTGGGATAGACCTCAAAATTGATGCTAAATTGATTGCGCTACGTCTCCAATCCCTTCTCCTGAGCCTGGTACACACAGACCAGGCGGTTTTTGTCCAAGGAAGAGAAGCACGTGACAATACAATAAAAACTTTTCTTCTAATGAACTATGCTCAAACAGCTAAAATACCAGTATGCCTCCTATCAGTTGATGCAGAGAAGGCATTTGACCGGATTGGATGGCCTTTTCTTAAACATTCATTGATACAAATAGGTTTGGGTCCAAATTTACTTCATAAGATTTTAGCGTTATATACTTAACCTGAGGCTAGAATAAGGATCAATGGATCATTGACAAAAAGCTTCACTATACAAAATGGCACTCGTCAAGGATGCCCATTATCTCCTCTACTTTACGTCATAGTGATGGAGCATTTAGCAACAGCAATCAGACAGAATTCTTCCATTACGGGCATACAAATAAAGCATAAGGAGATAAAACTAGCTTTGTTTTCTGATGATCTATTACTATATGTTACTAACCCACATATCTCTATACCTTCTATCTTATCCGAATTTGAGAGTTTTGGTACCCTTAGTAACTTTAAAGTAAATGTATCAAAATCAGAAATTCTCAATGTGTCACTTAAACCACTACAAGCGATGGCGCTGAAAAATAACTTTTCGTTCAAAATCTGCTTCTCCGCATTAAAATACCTAGGTATTATTCCTTCCGACCCAAATTCGATATACTCAACAAATTATGCAACGCACCCTACGGGACCTCAAAAATATGAGTGTAATTAATTTTCGTGGTTCGGGAGGATTAATATACTGAAAATGGATATAATTCCTCGATTTCTGTATTTATTTCAAACCACCCCTGTCTTTGTCCCTAGATCATACCTCTCCACTTTACAATCGGCTTTTATAAAGTTCATTTCGGGCCATAGGAAACCTAGATTAAATAAGAAACTATTAGCATTGCCTAAAACGAAAGGAGGAGCGGGCGGACCGGGTCTTTACCATTACTATGTTGCGGCAGTATTAACCAGGATAGTGAACTGGTTTCACTATTCTGACACCAAACAATGGGTATTAATAGAGCAATTGTTAAATCAATAGGACCTTAAGGCGCTTCCTTGGCTAGATTTAGTAACCAGTGATACACACCGAGATCTATCCCTTACTTTACCTTCTCTTACATCTCATCTATTAAAGATATGGGCTAAAATAACCCTATAGCTAGAACTTTCATCACAAATAGGTCCTATGACACCTTTATTCCCACCAGCTTTAAACAGGACGAGTTTCTTTATCTGGAATAAAGAATCACACCAAAGAGTAAGCCAGATTTCCTGTCAGGATACATTCCCGCCCCTACTAAACTCAGTCTTTACACAGAAACCCTCATTTACGCAATGGTTGGAATATGGGCAGTTACAGTAATTTTTGTCCTCTACTCCCCCGAATAAATCTTTCCACAGAGATGAAACTCAGTTTGAACTTTTGTTGTTACAAGATTCTAAACCAAAACATGTTTTATCATCAATATATAAGATACTCACAATAAAAAAACACCCAGAACCCCCGGAATATATAAACAAATGGGTAAATGAGCTCAATGTCCAAATTAAAGCTGAAGAGTGGGAGAAGTCATTTAATTTAACACACTGTATGTCACTAACAACTAAAGCTCAAGAGACGAGCTACAAACTCCTCTCTAGATGGTATTGGTGCCCACTGTCACTTCAGCATATATACCCAGACAAATCGGATATATGCTGCCAGTGTCATGGGGCCAAAGGCTCATTGTTCCATATTTGGTGGGAATGTCCTCAAATTTTTAATTTCTGGGAAAAGATAATGCAACTATATACAACAGTTACTGAGGAATAGAGTTGAGCGGACACCTGGATGTTCGGGTTCGACGGGTTCGGCCGAACTTCGGAAAAAAGTTTGAGTTCGGGACCGAACTTGACCCGAACTTGACCCCGAACCCGAACCCCATTGAAGTCAATGGGGACCCGAACTTTTGAGGACTAAAATGGCTCTAAAAAAGTAATGGAAAGGGCTAGAGGGCTGCTGCAAATGGCAGCAAAATGTTGTTAAGAGCATGGCAATGTGGATAGGGAAATAACTTAAAATAACATAAAAAAAATAAAAAATAAAAAATAATATGCTGGAGGCCCCCTTCTCAGCAGAAGAGGTACAGGAAGTCATTAAAAACCTCAGAAACTCAACGGCACGATGCCACACATATGGTGGGAATGACCCAGAATAGGCCCTTTCTGGAAAAAATGATTAAATTTAATGGATAAGCTAGTGGGAAAATAAAAGACTTTGAAATTAAAAAAATTAAAAATTATAATCTTGACCTAGGAGGACGAGGTCCATATGGAGTAGGAGGTTGAGGTGGTGGTGGATGTGGCTGTGTAGGTGGAAGCGACGGTGGAGGAGGACGAGGTAGCCAACACTGGTTCAAAAATACAACAATGGCTGGGTAAGGCCGGTGATGTGTCGAATTATTTTCCCCGTCGGATAGTGTCCGCCCTGTACTGCGCTTGCTCAGTACGTAGGACAAGGGGATTTCGAAAATCTCCGAAGACGAACGGCGCCTGCGCGGTGAGTCCAGGTTCAAGCCACACCATCCGAGGTTCAAGCCGAGCCAAGCGAGGCCGTGCCCAAAGCGTGGCGAGCGAGGGGCCCTGTTACTATGTGCTACCGTATGTCCACAAAGCTCATAACTATAAAATGCCATGAGTAACATTCACAACATAAGCACAGGTTCACACTGGGGCTGCGGGAGTGAAGCCGTGCAAGTTCAGCTGAACTCGCACGATTTCACTCCTGCCTGTCAGTCCCGATTTCAGCTCGATTACAGAGACATCTGACACAGATGTCAATGTAAATCGCGGCTGAAATCGCAAAAAGTAGTACAGAAACTGCTTTTTGAAATCGGTGCAGTGCCGCAGATGCGGCGTCGCACCGATTAGGACGGTGCCATTGTCCGCAATTTGCGGCAAATTTTGCCGATTTGACATGCGATTTGACCTGTCAAATCGCATGTCAAATCGCACCAGTGTGAACCAGGGCTTAGACAGAGTACACATTCCACAGTTTTCAAACCGGTCAGTACAGAGTTTAACCATTCGGGGAGTCCCTTTACTGCTATTTAGTGAGTGAATTTCCTTCTTTTTTTTTTGCATTACTGCTGTTTTATATTCTTTTGAATTGTTCATATTGTTTCATATTTTTTTGAACATTGTAATTATTTTATTTATATATATATATATATATATTTTTTTTTTCATCCATACTTAATTTTATTTATTTTTATTATCTATGTTATTCATTATATCCTCTTATATTGAATGTTCTCAAGGATACATATCATGTGTCTAGTGGCCAAAGTTTTCTACCTCTTTTTATGCGGTCCCATTTGGTAGATGTTTCATGGTCTCCTGGGAGTAGGAGTTTTCTGGGCAGACTCTTAAGCGTTGGCACAGTCAAGTTGTATGTGAGTACATCTATAGTCACTTTTGATGCCTAAGATGTTGTAGTCCTAGTAGGCAGTAGGGATGGGTGAATGGTTCGGCCTGAGCATGAGTTTGGGCCAAACATTTGCCTGCACCCTGCAATGCATGGAGCACTGCACAGTGCATTCTGTGCCCTGATTGGGCAAAGTTGTGTCCAATCAGTGTGCAGTGTAAGCTGGTTGTTAAGGAATGGGGCAGGGAAGCCAGCCACCATTTTCTTAACAACCAATGAGTCATCAGCTGTCAATGGGTTTCCCCGATGACAGCTGAATAGAAACAAATGGAAGTTAATTAAAAAAGAAAAAAAAGGTGTGGGGGTCTCCCCAAAGTCCATACCAGGCCCTTTGGGTCTGGTATGTATTTTAAAGGGGAACCCCCGTCAAAATAAAAAAATGGTGCGGGGTTCCCCCAAAAATCTATACCAGACCCTTATCTGAGTATGCAGCCTGGCAGGTCAGGAAAAGGGGGGCGAGTGCCCCCCTGAACCTTACCAGGCCACATGCTTTAAACATGGGGGTGGGTGCTTTGGGACAGGGGGGCTCTGAACCCCTCACCCCAAACCACCTTGTCCTTATGTTGATGGGGACATCGGCTGTTCGATTGTTCGGCGAACATCAAAAGATTTGGGCCGTTCGCGCCAAATTCGAGTGACGTGAACGGCCCACAATACACTGCGCCATTGCAGTGCAATCCCGGTGCTGTGATTGGCCAAGCATGCACTGTGACCCCGCATGCTTGGCCAATTAGAGCGCCGGCAGCTAGGAGAGCCATAATTGGCCACAGGCAGGTTGCCTGTGGCCAATTATAGCTCAGGGGGTTTAGCACACGCCCCACACTATAAAAGGCCGCCAGCGCGGCGGCCTTGTGTAGTGTGTTCCAGCGCAGGGAAAGAGAAGGATAGGCAGGGACAGTGTGATATTCTTTGTGCTATTCTTGTGTGCAGGGTGAGAGAAGGACAGGCAGGAAGAGTGTCAGTGTCATATTCTTTGCTAAACCATGTGTGCAGGGAGAGAGAAGGATAGGCAGGGGACAGTGTCAGTGTCATATTATTTGCTAAACCTTGTGTGCAGGGAGAGAGAAGGATAGGCAGGGAGAGTGTCAGTGTCATATTCTTTGATAAACCTTGTGTGCAGGGAGAGAGAAGGATAGGCAGGGGACAGTGTCAGTGTCATATTCTTTGCTAAACCTTGTGTGCAGGGAGAGAGAAGGATAGGCAGGGGACAGTGTCAGTGTCATTGTTGCTAAGCCTCCTGCACGGTATACACCTGAAGCTAGCCCTTATTGCTGTGTTTTCCTGGTGTGTTACACTAACAGGCATTTGCAGCACTTACAGCGGGCGGAGTGTACCTCCTGCAAAATATACTCCTGAAGCTACGCCTTATTGCTGTGTTTTCCTAGTGTGTTACACCAACAGGCATTTGCAGCACTTACAGCAGGCATAGTGTGATTACTGCAAAATATACACCTGAAGCTAGCCCGTATTACTGTGTTTTCCAGGTGTGTTACACCAACAGGCATTTGCAGCACTTACAGCAGGCGTAGTGTGATTCCTGCAAAATATACTCCTGAAGCTAGCCCGTATTGCTGTGTCTTCCTGGTGTGTTACACCAAACGGCATTTGCAGCACTTGAAGCAGGCGTAGTGTGATTCCTGCAAAATATACTCCTGAAGCTAGCCCGTATTGCTGTGTTTTCCTGGTGTGTTACACCAACAGGCATTTGCAGAACTTACAGAAGGCGCAGTGTGATTCCTGCAAAATATACTCCTGAAGCTACGCCTTATTGCTCTGTTTCCTGGAGTGTTACACCAACAGGCATTTGCAGCACTTACAGCAGGCGTAGTGTGATTCCTGCAAAATATACTCCTGAAGCTAGCCCGTATTGCTGTGTTTTCCTGGTGTGTTACACCAACAGGCATTTGCAGAACTTACAGCAGGCGTAGTGTGATTCCTGCAAAATATACTCCTGAAGCTACGCCTTATTGCTCTGTTTCCTGCAGTGTTACACCAACAGGCATTTGCAGCACTTACAGCAGGCGTAGTGTGATTCCTGCAAAATATACTCCTGAAGCTAGCCCGTATTTCTGTGTTTTCCTGGTGTGTTACACCAACAGGCATTTGCAGCACTTACAGCAGGCGTAGTGTGATTCCTGCAAAATATACTCCTGAAGCTACGCCTTATTGCTCTGTTTTCCTAGTGTGTTACACCAACAGGCATTTGCAGCACTTACAGCAGGCGTAGTGTGATTCCTGCAAAATATACTCCTGAAGCTACGCCTTATTGCTGTGTTTTCCTAGTGTGTTACACCAACAGGCATTTGCAGCACTTACAGCAGGCGTAGTGTGATTACTGCAAAATATACACCTGAAGCTAGCCCGTATTACTGTGTTTTCCTGGTGTGTTACACCAACAGGCATTTGCAGCACTTACAGCAGGCGTAGTGTGATTCCTGCAAAATATACTCCTGAAGCTAGCCCGTATTGCTGTGTCTTCCTGGTGTGTTACACCAAACGGCATTTGCAGCACTTGCAGCAGGCGTAGTGTGATTCCTGCAAAATATACTCCTGAAGCTAGCCCGTATTGCTGTGTTTTCCTGGTGCGTTACACCAACAGGCATTTGCAGAACTTACAGCAGGCGTAGTGTGATTCCTGCAAAATATACTCCTGAAGCTACGCCTTATTGCTCTGTTTCCTGGAGTGTTACACCAACAGGCATTTGCAGCACTTACAGCAGGCGTAGTGTGATTCCTGCAAAATATACTCCTGAAGCTAGCCCGTATTTCTGTGTTTTCCTGGTGTGTTACACCAACAGGCATTTGCAGCACTTACAGCAGGCGTAGTGTGATTCCTGCAAAATATACTCCTGAAGCTACGCCTTATTGCTCTGTTTTCCTAGTGTGTTACACCAACAGGCATTTGCAGCACTTACAGCAGGCATAGTGTGATTCCTGCAAAATATACTCCTGAAGCTACGCCTTATTGCTGTGTTTTCCTAGTGTGTTACACCAACAGGCATTTGCAGCACTTACAGCAGGCGTAGTGTGATTACTGCAAAATATACACCTGAAGCTAGCCCGTATTACTGTGTTTTCCTGCACTTGCAGCACTTACAGCAGGCGTAGTGTGATTCCTGCAAAATATACTCCTGAAGCTAGCCCGTATTGCTGTGTTTTCCTGGTGTGTTACACCAACAGGCATTTGCAGCACGTACAGAAGGTGTAGTGTGATTCCTGCAAAATATACTCCTGAAGCTAGCCCGTATTGCTGTGTTTTCCTGGTGTGTTACACTAACAGGCATTTTCAGCACTTACAGCAGGCGTAGTGTGATTCCTGCAAAATATACTCCTGAAGCTACGCCGTATTGCTCTGTTTTCCTAGTGTGTTACACCAACAGGCATTTGCAGCACTTACAGCAGGCGTAGTGTGATTCCTGCAAAATATACACCTGAAGCTAGCCCGTATTGCTGTTTTTTCCTAGTGTGTTACACCAACAGGCATTTGCAGCACGTACAGAAGGTGTAGTGTGATTCCTGCAAAATATACTCCTGAAGCTAGCCCGTATTGCTGTGTTTTCCTGGTGTGTTACACTAACAGGCATTTTCAGCACTTACAGCAGGCGTAGTGTGATTCCTGCAAAATATACTCCTGAAGCTACGCCTTATTGCTCTGTTTTCCTAGTGTGTTACACCAACAGGCATTTGCAGCACTTACAGCAGGCGTAGTGTGATTCCTGCAAAATATACTCCTGAAGCTAGGCCTTTTTGCTGGTTTTCCCATCTCCCTGCAGGCCATTAGAATGTCTGGAAGGCAAACAAGGAGAGGCAGACAGTCAGGAGCCAATAAAAGAGGGCAAGCAGGCTCTGTGTCTAGAGACAACAGTGCTGGTCGTGGACGCGGTGCATCGCCACTAGCACGTGGCCATGGGACACGCTTGTCCTTCTTTTCGGCAGCTGGATGTGTTGAGCCGCATCATGCTGAAGACTTGGTAGAGTGGATGACCAAGCCCTCCTCATCCTCTTCATCCTCTCTCACCCAGGCTCAGGGTACTGGCAAAGCAGCTGCCAAAGCGTCCTCTTCCCTGGTATCAATGTCATCATCAGTCACTCCTTCCCTAGACCCACCATGTCCTCCTGAGGAGTCCCCCGAACTGTTTGAGCACAGTGTTGGGTACATGCTCCAGGAGGATGCCCAGCGTTTCGAAGGGTCTGATGATGATACCCAGCTAGAGGAAGGCAGTAGCGTGAGAGCAGAGAGAGGGGATGCTCAAGAAGGACACCAATCTGGCAGTCATGTTCCAGCAGCTGCAGCATACTGCCAGATTGGCTCCAGTGATGAGGAGGGAGGGGATGATGAGGTCACTGACTCCACATGGGTGCCTAATAGGCGAGAGGAGGAGGATGAGGAGGAGGCACATCTCCAACGAGGCAGGATGCCCTCGGGGGGCCAGCGTAAGGGCAGCACACCGACGTAATCACACCGCAGAGCTCCGCCTGTGCAGGGCGCTGCCTCTGCCCGTTATTCAAAAAGTTCTTTGGTGTGGGCCTTTTTTGAGTCGAGTGCATTAGATCGCACAGCTGCTGTTTGAAACATATGTCTCAAGCGTATATCGCGTGGCCAAAACATCAGCCGCTTGGGCACCACATGCTTGACCAGACATATGTTGACCTGCCATGCAGCTCGTTGGCAAGCCTACCTTAAAGACCCACACCAAAGAACAAAGCGGACCTCTCCTTGCACCGCATCAGCTGGGATCTCCAACCCCACTATACCTTCAGTCCTCTCTGAAACCTGCATTGAGAGGAATGAAGGTGTAGAATTAGGTGTGTCACAGCCAAGTACTTGCGGGCACTCTGCTAGCAGTACACCGACGTCCGATTCTAGCAGGCAAATTTCCCTGCCCCAGCTGCTGGACCGTCAAAAGAAGTTCACTCCCAGCCATCCACATGCCCAGCGGTTGAATGCTAGCTTGGCTAAATTGCTAGTGCTTCAACTGCTGCCTTTTCAGTTGGTAGACTCGGCCCCCTTCCGTGAGTTTGTGCAATGTGCGGTTCCTCAGTGGCAGGTTCCCAAACGCCACTTTTTCTCACGGAAGGCGATTCCGGCTCTCTACCGGCATGTGGAAGGCAATGTCTTGGCCTTAGTGGACAGGGCGGTCAGCGGTAAGGTGCATATTACCGCTGACTCATGGTCCAGCAGGCATGGACATGGACGTTACCTTTCTTTCACGGCCCATTGGGTCACTCTTTTGGCAGCTGGGAAGGATGCAGGACAAGGTGCAGTAGTGTTGGAGGTTGTTCCGCCGCCACGCCTCCAAAATGCTACTACTGGTTGTGACACACCTTTCTCCTCCACCCCCTCCTCTTCTTCTTCCTCCATGGCCTCTTCCTGTGCTTTGTCCTCGGAACCAGCGGTGCTCCGTAGGCGTTCAAGGGGCTACGCAAGTACGCAGGCAAAAAGATGCCATACCGTGCTTGCGCTGGTGTGTTTGGGGGACAGGAGCCACACTGGGGCAGAGGTTCTGTCTACTCTGCAGGGGCAGGCCGAGAGGTGGTTGATGCCACGCCAGCTTAAGCCAGGAATGGTGGTTTGGGACAATGGCACCAACCTCCTCTCCGCCCTCCGACAGGGACAACTGACCCATGTGCCCTGTGTGGCTCACGTCCTTAACCTGGTGGTGCAGCGGTTCTTGGGAAGGTACCCGGGCTTACAGGATGTCCTGAGGCAGGCCAGTAAAGTCTGTGTGCAATTCCGCAGATCTTATAATGCCAGTGCTCGCCTGGCTGAGCTGCAAAAGGAGGTGAACCTGCCCAAGAACCGCCTTATATGTAACATGCCGACCAGGTGGAACTCAACGTTGGCCATGCTGCAGCGGCTGCACACGCAGCAGAGGGCCATCAATGAGTACCTGTGTGACTACAGCACCAGGACAGGGTCAGGGGAGCTTGGTTTTTTTTCACCACGCCAGTGGGGCATGATCAGGGATGCATGCACTGTCCTGGCACCATTTGAGGAGGCCACGAGGATAGTGAGCAGTGACAGTGCATGCATCAGTGACACTGTACCTCTTGTCCACCTGTTGGAACATACGCTGCGTGGAATAATGGACAGGGCACTTGAGGCAGAACAGAGGCAGGAAGAGGAGGACTTCCTTGCCTCTCAAGGCCCCCTTTACCCAGACAGTGTTCCTTCTGTCCCACCCATCGCACAGGAAGAGGAGGAGGAGGATTGTGTCAGCATGGAGGTGGAGCCTGGCACTCAGCATCATCAGCAGCAGTCTTTTAGGGATGATTTACAGTCCCAAGAAACCCTTGGACTTGTACGTGGCTGGGAGGAGGTGGCTGCGGATCACGTCGTCCTTAGTGACCCAGAGGACTCCGGACCGAATGCCTCAGCTAACCTACGCAGCATGGCCTCCCTGATTCTGCAAAGTCTGCGGAAGGATCCTCGTATTCTTCGGATCAAGGAGAGGGACCATTACTGTCTGGCCACTCTCCTTGATCCACGGTACAAGGGTAAGGTTGCGGACCTTATCTTACCGTTGCAGAGGGAGCAGAGGATGAGACAACTCCGGGAGGCCTTGCAGAAAGGTCTGTGCAACGCGTTCCCAGAGACTGGGAGGTTACAAACTCCTGGTCCTGGACAACGAGTTGCTGAGGCTTCGGTCAGTCAAAGAAGGAGAGGTGGGGAAGGTGGACGTCTGACCGATGCTTTCAGACAATTCTTTCGTCCGCAGCCCCCAGGTATGATCGGTTCCAGCAACCATCGCCAGCGTCTGATATACATGGTGCAGGAATACCTAGGGGCAAGGTCAGACTTGGACACCTTCCCCACCGAAAATCCTCTGGCTTACTGGGTCTTGAGGATGGATCACTGGCCAGAGCTTGCACAGTATGCAATTGAGCTACTGGCCGTCCTGCATCCAGCGTTCTTTCAGAACGCACATTCAGTGCTGCTGGAGGATTTGTCACGGATCACAGGGTGCGCCTGTCCACCGACTTGGTTGATCGACTGACTTTCATAAAGATGAACCAGTCTTGGATCACCACCAGCTACCAAACACCTGAAGCTGATATAACAGACTAATTTATTTTCAAATTTTTCAGCCCCTGTTTAACAGGGGCATGTAATTACAATTTTTTATGCAATGCTTTGCAGCAGGGCTCATTCCTGCACTACAACTAGAGTATCTGGGAGAGGTTGCAGTGTCGTGGCACCAGCACCAGTGCCTAAGGCCCAATTTTTCAGCCCCTGTTTAACAAGGGCGTGTAATTAAAATTTTTGATGCAATACTTTGCAACAGGGCTCACTGCTGTGCTCCAAGTACAGTATCTGTGAGGGGTTGCAGTGTTGTGGCACCAGTGCCTAAGGCCCAATTTTTCTGCCCCTGTTTAACAGGGGCATGTAATTACAATTCTTGATCTAATAATTCACAGCAGGGCCCATTCCTGCGCCCACCAAGAGTAACTGTGAGGGCTTACAGTGTTGTGTCAACACCACCACCACCACCAAAGGCCCAATTTTTCAGCCCCTGTTCAACAGGGGCATGCAATTACAATTCTTGATCTAATAATTCACAGCAGGGCCCATTCATGCGCCCACCAAGAGTAACTGTGAGGGCTTACAGTGTTGTGTCAACACCACCACCACCACCACCACCAAAGGCCCAATTTTTCAGCCCCTGTTCAACAGGGGCATGCAATTACAATTCTTGATCTAATAATTCACAGCAGGGCCCATTCCTGCACCCACCAAGAGTAACTGTGAGGCCTTACAGTGTTGTGTCAACACCACCACCACCACCACCAAAGGCCCAATTTTTCAGCCCCTGTTCAACAGGGGCATGCAATTACAATTCTTGATCTAATAATTCACAGCAGGGCCCATTCATGCGCCCACCAAGAGTAACTGTGAGGGCTTACAGTGTTGTGTCAACACCACCACCACCACCACCACCAAAGGCCCAATTTTTCAGCCCCTGTTCAACATGGGCATGCAATTACAATTCTTGATCTAATAATTCACAGCAGGGCCTATTCATGCGCCCACCAAGAGTAACTGTGAGGGCTTACAGTGTTGTGGCAACACCAACATGTAAGGGGCAAATTTCAGCAGAGTATATACGGCAGGCCCCTACTTTCAAACATCCAACTTACAAACGACTCCTACTTGCAAACGAAAGGAGACAACAGGTAGTGAGAGGAAATCTAGCCCTAGGAAGGGAAATTCTCTCCTGTAAGAGTTAATATGGGAAAAAGGTGTCTCCTCTCTACTGATGCTTTATCACCAATCCTTGTTTCAATAAAAACCCCACTTTTCAAAAACATTTGTCATTGGGACGGAAAGTGAGGTGAAATGTTCTGAACAGGGGCGCAGACAGCAACACAAATGTTACAGGGGTGATAACCCTTCCCTATGTTTTCCAAAAAGCTTAAAAATAGATTGTTTGGCTGGAGCTACACTTAAACAATGTACCTGTTCAAAATTACAAACAGATTCTACATAAGAACAAACCTACAGTCCCTGTCTTGTATGCACCGCCTGTATACGGCTTTTCAGAGTATATAGGGCCTTTTTTATTTTGTGTGCGGGGCTCCCCTTAATATCCATACCAGACCTAAAGGGGCTGGTAATGGGCTGGGGGGGGGGGCGGTGATGGGGTAGCTATGCCATTTTTCTTAAAGATTTTCATCCATATTACTGGGACCAGACATTACATTAAAGCCGCAAGCAGTTTTAAATGGCTTTTTTTCCTTTAGAAATGTCATTTTGTGCAGGGACAGTTCTAAACACGGGAAACACGTGCCACTTCACAGGCATACTTTAGACAACCCCTAGGTACGATATTTAAAGGAATATTTGACTTTTTTTTTTCACTTTATGCATCATTAAAATGACTGCTCCCGAAAAACAGCCGTTTTTAAAACTTCTTTTTGCATTGATGCATGTCCCCTGGTGCAGAACCCGGGTTCCCAAACCCTTTTTAGGACAATAATAATAGTCGTTATAATTAGCACTTTAGATTTCGAACGTTCGCATCCATTGTATTTAATAGGGTTCTAACGTTCGTGCGAACTTTCGGTCCGTTCGCGGGTTCTGGTGCGAACCGAACCCGGGGGTGTTCGGCTCATCCCTAATCACAACGCCCACAAAATGCTTCAGCTCCTAAGAGGCTACCCAATGTATGCATTCTCTTTGCTTTGACAGCTGTTATATAGGCAAGGGGCGAGGCAACCCGGTTACTTCATCCGGTGACTCCGCGCCCATCTGATGTCACCTAATGCCATGTGGCATCAGAAGGGCGCGGCCCCACTGGTTGACTTAACCAGGTGGCCCCGCGCCTTGCCTATATAAGAGCTGTCAAAGCGAAGAGAGAGCATACGGCGGGTAGCCTCTTAGGAGGCACTGCATTTTTTGCCGATTTTCAGATTTTTGGGTTCAGCGGGCGTCCTGATTGACGGTGGATTTACATAGAGGGACACTATATTTTATTTTTTAACAAAGTATTTGTCAAAAACTGTGGTTTTTACTTTTTGACACTTTTTTGGTGAATGGGTGAATGGGTACGGGTCTGATGTACCCGATACCCATTCACATATGGGGGAAGAGATCTAGGGGCCACAGCCCAGGGTTGTCGGGAAGAGGCCCTTGACCCCATCAACATGGGAACAAGGTGCTTTGGGGTGTGGGGTGCAGAGCCCCTCCGGCCCCAAAGCACCCACCCCCCCCATGTTGAGGACATGTGGCCTGGTATGGTTCAGGAGGAGGGGTCCCCCACATTTTTTTGACCTGTCATGCTGCATGCTCGCATAAAGGTCTGGTATGGATTTTCAAGAAAAACCCTCTACGAGTGGGACTATATTGGCACTGAATGAAGGTAAATAAAAAATATACATTTTTTAGCACAAAAGGATTAAAAACCTTATAGACCATACAAAATGATCATCTAGATGAACATGTGATATTACAAAAAATGTAATGACAAAAATGATGACAACTAACGCATTTCGAGGATTCTTTTTCAGAGGTGTCAGAAACAAGAGATAGGTACCAAAAATAGTACTATACTGACCAGATGACAGAGATTACATTGCATATGTGTGCCACTATATATTAAAACCAACAGACACGGAGCTGGACAATGCGCTGGCGCTCGCAGCACACTGGACACCCACCGCCAGGCCATGACCCCAAACTCTAGGCACCACACTGCAAAAGATCTCCTGCAGGTTGCTGGGAACCAGGAATAAAAGGGTCTGGTAGGGTATATTAAGATGACAGCAAGAAGATAGAGCCAAATCTATAAATGTCAAAAAATGATAGTAATAGCAATAAAAAGCATGGATGACATCTGAACATCCTTAAAAGAAAGAAAATGGCATTTGGTTCACTAATACATTCTCCATCTAAATAAACAAGAAAATGGGGAGACTCGCAGGGAAACAAAAATAGTTCTTACATTCATAGATGTCAGTTGCTGAGCATCCTTTAAGCTTTTAAATAGTTATGCTGCGTACACACGATTGGAATTTCCGACAACAAATGTTCGATGTGAGCATTTGGTCGGTTATTCCGACCGTGTGTAGGCTCCATCGGACATTTGCTGTCGGAATTTCCATCAACAAATGATTGAGAGCTGGTTCTCAGTTTTTCCAACAACAAAAGTTCTTGTTGGAAATTCCGATCGTGTGTATACAATTCCGACGCACAAAAATTCTACGCATGCTTGGAATCAATTTGACGCATGATCGGAATCATTGTACTTCATTTTTCTCGGCTCATCGTAGTGTTGTACGTCTCTGCGTTCTTGACGTTCGGAATTTCTGAGCAACATTTGTGTGACCGTGTGTATGCAAGGCAAGTTTGAGCCAAAATCCATCGGAAAAAAATCCACGGTTTTGTTGTCGGAAATTCCGATCGTCTGTACGCGAGTTCATCGAGCTGGCAATTATGGGAGCTAAATATAAGCACAGGGAAAGTGAGGTTAATTGGTGGACAGGGTACACCAAAACATAAAGAATTTTGCATAAATATGAGAGTGGGGCAGAGATGCAAAGTCATAGATTACAATTACCTTCAGCCTAGAAGCAGCCTGCATACATGGCGTCCAGATAGCACCAGTCCTCGTGGTCTATGAACATGGAGACTATAAATACCTACAAGGCTTGAAGGATGACCAATAGGGAGCCATGTCCATGGTCACACTAACTACAGACCAATTGCCTAATCCCAGCATCAATCTGGACCCACCAGAATGTGGAAATCTGGCCGCTGGGAGCACGACATAGCTCCCCCCTAGTGCGGGATGACGACCCGCGTACTGTGGCCGCCGACACACAATGATGCCGCGGTATCCAAGGTAAGGCTCGGTACTAACTAAGCCCCGCTCTTGGCTGCAGATGGCGGGGATAGTAATGTCCAAAGGGGACGTGGCCAAGCCGGCCGTGCAACCAATGGGACATGAACCACTCAGCTGTCAAAACAGCGTCCCAAGCCCGCGATAGTGGGAGATAGGGAAACACCAGATGGAGGGCATAGGAAAGGCCACACCTGGAGGAGAGTGGCCTTGGTGCACCGGGCAGAGTGAAAATGCCTGAGACCAGATGACAGGCAACTGTGCAGGTGGACAGCAGGAAGGAGCGTCAGCGCAGTTACATCTGTGGAACAGTGGAAATGACATAAGCAAGTACTGGTCATTGCAGACCAGGAGACCAACAATTCCATAATACATATATATATACCTGAATAAATTGTACAGACAATTAAAACACTAATCTAGAAATTATCTTAGCTACTAAACAACCTAAATTAACCCTGTAGAGACATAAGATGTATCATTTGTTGTCTTGATTTGGTTAAAGTACGTTTATATGTATTTTTCAGGCAGGTTTTTGAATAACCTCTTAAGAGCAAACAAGCTCTAAGTTGGTCAGCTTAAATTTTAAAAGTCCATACGACGGGGCACAGCATGTCCCCATCACCACTCCCTGCACCTGGAAGAAGTGGGAACCATCAAAACTGAAAAAATCTAAAAGTCCAATGATTCTACAACACAACGCCAATCGTAGCGGGTGTGTTGTGATAGCACCCTATGAATACATGAAATGCCTAAGTCGTGGGGTATCGAGCTATATAACGCTTACATGTCTATGGCTACCAACAGGGCCAACAGGGATACAATAGTTCCTTCAAGGATTTGAAGCAAATGGATCGTATCTTGTATGTAGGAAGGAAGACTTACTACGTGGGGAAGCAGGTGTTCATCTACTAGATGACTGAGATTCTCTGTTAATGATCCGTTTCCGGAAACAATAAGTCTGCCGGGTGGGCAGGTAGTGTTCTTATTTAATTTTGCTAAGAAATAGAAAATGGGGACCCGGGGAAAGGTTGTCCAAAAAAAATTCCCATTGATTCTTAGTTAGGACTCCGTTCAAATAAGACAAATCCACTAATTCATAAAAAATTTCTTTTTTAAATGTGTCAATTAAATTGCGGGGAATGATGAAATATCAAGATTTAGGAGACCCGGGGAAAGGCGCCTACACGGTTAAATTAAAATGTTTCCTATAAACCATTTTTGGAGGGTTTCATATCAGGGGGATGGGAAAAATAGCGAGCGCTATCTTGTTTTTGTTTTTCATTTTTCACACTAATTATTATTTTTCCATCCAGTTTCACTTTCTGCCTTTCCTTACCCCCATCTTTTCTTAAAAAAAAACAAACTTATATTTCTGCAGGGTTAATTAATTTAGGGTGTTTAGTAGCTAAGATCATTTGTAGTTTAGTGTTTTAATTGTCCGTACAATTTATTCATGTATATATATACAGTATGGTCTGTAATGACCATAACTTGCTTATGTCATTTCCACTTTTCAACAGATGCGGCTGTGCTGACGCTTCTTTCTGCTGCCCGCTTGCCCTGTGGCCTGGCATCTGGTCTTGGGCATTTTTACCCTGCCCAGCGCACCAAGGCCACCCTACCCCAGGGGTGGCCTTTTCTATGCCCTCCATCTGGTGCTTCCCTATCTCCTGCTACCACGGTTCCTGTCCCATTGGCTGTGTGGCCGGCTTGGTCATGCCACTTTGGACGTTACTATCCCCGCCATCTGTTGCCGAGAGCGGGGCTTGGTACCAAGCCTCACTTTGGATACCGCGTTACACCTGGCCATCATTAAGCGATGGCGGTTGCATGATGTGCTATGCCACGCGCTCAACGGACAGAAGATCTCCACATTCTGGTGGGTCCAGATTGATGCTGGGATAAGGTGATTGGTCTGTAATTGGTGTGACCATGGATAGGGCTTCCTATTGGTCATCCTTCAAGCCTTGTAGGCATTTATAGTCTCCATGATCATAGATCACAAGGACCGGTGCTCTCTGGACGCCATGTATGCAGGCTGCTTCTAGGATGAAGGTAATTGTAATCTATGACATTGCTTCTCTGCCCCACTCTTATATTTATGTGGATTTCTTTATGTTTTGGTGCACCTTGTACACCAATTAACCTCACTTTCCCTGTGCTTATATTTAGCTCCCTTAATTGCCAGCTCAATGAACTCTATCTATTTAAAAAGCTTAAAGGAAACCCCAGCAACTGACATCTATGAATGTAAGAACTATTTTTGTTTCCCTGCGAGTCTCCCTATTCTCTTGTTTATTCATGTGGAAAATGTATTAGATAATTAGATAATTAGTGAACCAAATGCCATTTTCTTTCTTTTGAGGATGTTCAGATGTCATCTATACTTTTTATTGCTATTTCTATCAGTTTTTGACATTTATAGATTTGTCTCTATCTTCTGGCTGTCATCTTAATATAACCTACAAGAGCCTTTTATTCCTGGTTCCCAGCTACCTCCAGGAGATTTTTTGCAATGTGGTGCCTAGAGTTTAGGGTCATGGCTTGGCGGTGAGTGTCCAGTGTGGTGCGAGCATCAGCGCATTGTCCAGCTCCTTGTCTGTTGGTTTTAATATATAGTGGCACACATATGTGATGTAAGCTCTGTGAACTGCTTAGTATGTTCTATAAGGTTTTTAATCCTTTTGCACCAATAACATAAAAATTTTTATCTACCTTTGACCTTCATTTACTGCTGATATAGTACCACTCCTAGATGTTTTTTCTTGTGCATCACCTACTATAGCCAGATCTATTCTCTAACATGGTATGGGTTTTGGAGGGGACCCCACGCCGTTTTTAAAAAAAAAATTGGCACAGTGTTCCCCTTAAAATCCATACCAGAACCAAAGGTATCGGGTATCGGGTATCGACAATTGTAACCGTGAGTCATTTTAAATGGGATTTTTCTTGTTTTTTTTTTCCCCCTTAGAAATATCAGTTTTTCTGTAGCATGTTCTGTATATGCTACAAATGCGACACCTTACAGGCACATTAAGGGGACCCCCCAGACACGATATTTAAAGGAATTTCTCATTTTCATTTTTGCACTTTAAGCATCATTAAAATCACTGCTCTATCGTTTTAAAAAAAAAAATATTTTTTTTGTTTACAAACTTTTTTTATTGGGGTTAAAAGGTGGTACAAAACCGAAATGACAAAAGTAAAATACCAATTCAATAGAGCCAGTTATACATATGGACAGTATAAAATAGATTTTTATTGATGCATGTCCCCCAGGGCAGTACTCAGACCTGCATACCCCTTTTTGTGACCAATTACTTGCATATAAGCCTTCAAAATGGGCAATTTTGATTTTTCCTGTTCACCTCCCATAGACTTCAATGGAGTTCGCTGTTCGGGTCAGAGCATTTCCCCTGTTCGGGAGTTCTGCTGCGAACCGAACAGGGGGGTATTCAGTAAGATTTTTCTATTTGCTTCAGGTTTGCGTTAAGTTGAAAATATCTTTCTTAATTTCCTGGAGACAGCAGAAAAGGTTCTTGAAATTGGGTATATAGTTTAAAAACACAAACATAAACATTTACTTAACAGATCTTTTCCTAAATGTCTTTGGAGTATTATAAGATGGTTAATGCCTTTTTGATTCAATAATAATTGTAAAAATTGATTGCTAGAAAATTTCAGAAAAGCTGTCTTCCACTTTTTTACCTTAAGTTGTTAGTTTCTGTTCTTTTCCTACTTTGTGTTTGTTTTTTATTTTATTGCCTATTTAACAGTGAATACAATTTAGATAATTGTATTTAGAAGTCTCAGATGTTCTGAGGAACTATGCTAAAAGCCATACAATTAAATCACATTGTAAGAAGCACTTTACAACCCTGCTAGAAACAAAGGGACATCCTTATCGTGCAGCTGCACTGAAACAAATTACAAGCAATGAATAAAAGCAAACACATTTACCAGAATAAGCTGTGTTTTAGTGTTGGGTATCTCACCCTGTGATCTGGCATTTGCCAAGATTAACAGCATGCCATATTGGGACAGAATAGTCTATAACCCAACCCAGATCTTTGTTAGCATTTTGTGATACAAAATGTATGCTTATTATACTACACAATGCTAAAACAGAGACAAAAAATAAAAATAAATCCATGGCAGGCACCTAGTGACAGAATGGTGTCACACTCTTTCGATTGTAGTGCAAACAATTGGGAAATTTGCACAATAATTATGGCATTAAGAAAAGGGTGAGAAAGAAAACCTACCATATAGCTGAAGTTTTTAGGAAGTAAAAGGAAGATTGTAGACAGTTAAACTCACCTGTGCCCCCCTAAAAAACGAAATATGAATCTTGGATTTTCAAATTCAGTCATGTAGTGTTAAAAGGTATTTCTTTATTCATCTGAGGTAGGCCTCTAACACTGCAGAAGAATTGCATATTCAAGAATAAAAGAACATAAGTACCCATTATAAAGAGACCCAATGGTCACCTTTCCTCCCCCAAGATGTAGCGATTTTGTCCTTGAATTTTTATTATGTGATGTTAAATTGTAGCTTTGAAAGATCAGATTTAAGGAAAGTAACTTTTTAGTGTTGGTTAGCATATGCCACTATATGTTTTGCGCCTTTTGTGGTTGAGTCTGATCCCAGAAGTACACATCTTAAAAAATAGAACACTCCCGCTGGCAGCAGTTCTCCCCTCTATACTACACCAGAGGGGAAATCACACAAGTGGCACCCAGATGGTATGTCCAGAAGAGGGAGCAACAGCCTTCACAAGCCATGCCACCTCACTGATTATTTCTCTCAGCCAGCCACGCAGCACTCCAAAGATGGCATCGGAGTGGTTCCCTATGCCTCCTCTACAGACAAGGGCAGCTTACAGGAACATACTGATAACCTAGAGGCGGTGGACAGCTCGGCACCATACCCTAATTCCTCTCAGCTGTCACCCGCTGATAGAGGTAAGCAAGCTGCACCACAATTGTCAGCCCTCTCCTCTACTAAGTCTCCTCTGATCAAGAAGCAGCATTGGGATGCCTCAGCAGACACAGGCCCTGAGGATAATCTCTCTGACTCTCTAGCTGCTCTGCCTGTCACTGACCAGCCAGCATCTGAGCATACTTAAAAGCTCATGCTACTCTCCCTACAAAAGGACCTTAGTAATGACCTCCGGTCCTCCATCTCCACATTGCACTTCAGAATTGATCTGGTAGAGGAATGCACTGATGAATTGGAAAAATTGATGACTGAACACACTGCAGTTTACAATGAAATGGCAGATGCCTATGACCACCATACTGAAGAAATTCATCTCCTGCAAGCTAAAGTAGCTGAAATGGAAGACAGCTCCAGGAGGAATAATATCAAATGTAGTGGCATGCCAGCAAGTGTTAAGCCTCCAGATCTGGTCTCCTATCTTCAACAGCTATTCCTCACACTCATTCCTCAACTAAGTCAAGCTAACATAATCGTAAATCATGCTCACCAATCTGTCAAGCCTAACCACTTTTCTTTGTCTGTCCCATGAGATGTGTTGGCACCCATTCTATTCTTTCAAGTTAAAGAACGGATCATAGCCACAGCTTGATTCAAAGCTCTACTACCAGATCCTTACTCATCTGTCTCTCTGTACACATCTCTACCACCACGGCTCAAAAGTGTATAGCATTTTCTAAAGTCACTGCAGTTCTCTGAGATCACAACAACCCGTATGAATGGGGCTTCCCTGGGAAACTAATGGTGACCTTCCAGAATCAAGCTACCAATATCTTAACGCCTAAAGACAGCATCAATTGGGGCCTGTTTGCACTTTATATTCTCTTTCGCCTGAGAAGGAAAAAGGTGCCAAGCACCTTCTTGCATTTTATTACCTAGTTTTATTTACTTTAACAGTTTGTTCTGCGTTATATTTTTCATTTTGGTGACTTTATCGCATTTACGCTAAATTACCTGCTGTTTGATATTGTCATAGATCTGTTCTCATTTGTTTCTTTCTGTGTACAAATCTAGAAATAGTAATCCCTATACTCTCCCCCTCTTCTTTTGGCTACCACCCAATATGTCTGTTACCCTCATTAACGCTAAAGGTCTAAATTCCCCATACAAATAAAATTTGTTATGGAAGGAAGCTCTAGCTCATGCCTCTGAGCTAATATGCGTCTGGGAAATGGATTACTCTTCTTGTAAACCCTCTCGTGCTCCAACAAACAGTTTCCATTCAGTTTTTTTGCTAATTCTACTAAAAAGAAAGCTAGGGTTATGATCGCTGTACGCTTCTTGGTCTCCTCCCAACTGTTTCACACTAAGATAGACTCTGATGGCAGATACATAATCCTGAATGCCTCAATAATTATCATAACATGACCTTTGCCATTATTTACCCCCCTAACAACAATCAAAAGCGTTTCTACAAATCCATTTTGGGAAAATTGGAACCTAATCATCTGTGGTTATTTCAACCAAATATAACATCCAACTCTAGATATCTCAAACTCTGCCCGTAAATTCTCCATTGATCTCTCCTCCCTACTACACTTGGAAGATCTGTATGACCCTTAGAAGTGTCTCCGTGATACAGAAAGGGATTACATTTTCTACTCAACCACGCAAAAAGTGTACTCTCGAATAGATCTGTTTTTGACTGGCAAGTACACCCTGAAATTAAGTCAAAAAAACTAAATTCAGACTTATTACGTGATCTGACCATGCTCTGATTTCAATGAAATTGTATCAAGCTCCTCATGTCAAAAGTGGTACGATCTAATATCGCTCAACTTCTCCAATCTCGTCTCCAAACTCCAAAAGGCAATACAGGATCTTCAACATATTCAAGTTTCATGGGTAGGTAGAATCGCCTTGTCCAAAATGTATCCACCACCGCACATTCTATATGCATTTCGAACTATCCCACTCCCTTTCCTCCAATCAAAACTTCATAAACTCCAAACTATCATCACCACCTTTAAATGGCATGGGAAACACTCTCGGCTTAAACGCAGCATGCTATGCACACCTGTTTCCTCTGGAGGGATTGGGTGCAATGGACATCCAAGCCTACTACAAAGCAACCATCCTTGACCAAGCTAAAGTCTGGTGGAAACCCACCAAACAAACTACCTGGACCCAAATTGAGAAACTAGCCCTAGCTTACAAACCCTTAGCTGGTCCTCGGTGCCCTACTTCTACAATACCATGGGGTGCACTTTTACCTCAATACCATCAATGCCACTGTGAAAATGGGGAAAGACGTTCTTCAACATACCAAAGGTGTACCACGTGACCTGCTTTCCTTCATACCTTTTGCTGCATTGCAATTTATCACACCTGTCATATCTTTTTCCGAATGGACCACCGCAGGCATCTCAACTGTTGGAGACTTATATAGAGACTCTCTACTCCTCTCCTTTCAGCATTTGCAAACTAGCAGACACATCACCTTCAAGGACTTCTTCAAATACCTTAGACACTGCTCATCCCTTACCTGTGCAATGCGGTCACTGGTCAGACAATCTCACACTCTGGCATATAATCAAATTCTACAATCAGGTCTCCCCTCACCACTGAGGTATCTCATATATTTACAAACTCCTCACCAACGCCTCCCACAACTAAATATCCTATCGATGCTACATTGAAAACAACTGCTACAATGCACCTACACTCCGCAGCAATGGAATTGTTCCTTTCAAATACTTCTGAAAACCTCCCACTGCATACTACACTGTGAATCCATCCAGAAAATATTTCATAATTGGTATCTCACTGGAGAAACTGTGGAAATCCGGGATCTTCACTACACATTTGGTGGAACTGTCCAGTACTCACTCAATTTTGGTCTACTCGTTCTAAGTTTCTCTTTTATATTTTACCAATCCATTTTACATTTCACCACATATGGTTCTATTGGGTTTGGATATACAATATCTCACAAAAATTAGTACACCTCTCACATTTTTGTAAATATTTTATTATATCTTTTCATGTGACAACACTGAAGAAATGTCACTTTGATACAATGTAAAGTAATGAGTGTACAGATTGTATAACAGTGTAAATTTGCTGTCCCCTCAAAATAACTCAACACACAGCCATTAATGTCTAAACCGCTGTCAACAAAAGTAAGTGCACCCCTAAGTGAAAATGTCCAAATTGGGCCCAAAGTGTCAATATTTTTTGTGGCGACCATTATTTTCCAGGACTGCCTTAAGCCTCTTGGGCATGAAGTTCTCCAGACTAGACATGTGCAATTCATTTAGTTCTGAATTCGTTTTTTAATGAATTTTGACCAATTAGTTAATTCCGAAATTTCCGAATTTGTCAATTTCCGAATTTTTGAATTTTCGGATTTCCGAAATTTGGAATTTCCGAATTTCCACAATTTAGAATTTCCGAATTTTCGAATTTCCGAATTTTCGAATTTCCGAATTTCGGAAATTAGAAAATTAGAAAATTGGAAAATTCGAAAATGGGAAATTTGGAAAGTTGAATTTCCGAATTTCCAAATTTTCCAATTTCGAAAGTTCGGAAATTCGAAATTCGGAAATTTGGAAATTTGGAAATCCTAAAATTCGGAAATTTGGAATTCGGAATTCTGAAATTCTAAAATTCGGAATTCCGAATTTCCAGAATTTCGAATCTCCGAAAAAAGCAAAAAAAAAAACGAATGAAACGAAAATGAATTTTTTTTATTTTTTGGCATTGCACATGTCTACCCCAGACCAGAGCTTCACAGGTTGCCACTGGAGTCCTCTTCCAATACTCCATGACGACATCAAGGAGCTGGTGGATGTTAGACACCTTGCGCTTCTCCACCTTCCATTTGAGCATGTCCCACAGATGCTCAATAGTGTTTAGGTCTGCAGACATGCTTGGCCAGTCCATCCCCTTTAACATCAGCTTCTTTAGCAAGGCAGTGGTCGTATTGGAGGTGTGTTTGGGGTCGTTATCATGTTGGAATACTGCCCTGCGGCCCAGTCTCCGAAGGGAGGGGATCATGCTCTGGTTCAGTATGTCATAGTACATGTTGGCATTCATGGTTCCCTCAATGAACTGTAGCTCCCAGCACTCATGCAAGACACACTTGTCTTTGTACTGCTCACCTGGTTGCCGCCACACACGCTTGACACCATCTGAACCAATTAAGTTTATCTTGGTCTCATCAGACCACAGAACATGGTTCCAATAATCCATGTCCTTAGTCTGCTTGTCTTCAACAAACTGTTTGTGGGCTTTCTGGTGCATCATCTTTAGAAGAGGCTTCCTTCTGAGAGGACAGCCATGCAGACCAATTTGATTCAATGTGCGGTGTATGGTCTGAGCACTCACAGGCTGACCCGCCACCCCTTCAACCTCTGCAGCTACGTCTACGTCTATTTCCCAAAGACAACCTCTGAATATGATTCTGAGCAAGGGCACTCAACTTCTTTGGTTGACCATGGCGAGGCCTGTTCTGACTGTAACCTGTGCTGTTAAACCGCTGTATGGTCTTGGCCACCATGCTGCAGCTAAGTTTCAGGGTCTTGGCAATCTTCTTATAGCCTAGGCCATCTTTATTTAGAGCAAAAATTCTTTTTTTTTCAGATCCTCAGAGAGTTCTTTGCCATGAGGTGCCATTTTGAACTTCCTGTGACCAGTATGAGAGAGTGAGAGCGATTACACCAAATTTAACACACCTGCTCCCCATTCACACCTGAGACCTTGTAACACTAATGAGTCACATGACACCGGGGAGGCAAAATGGCTAATTGGGCCCAATTTGGACATTTTCACTTAGGGGTGTACTCACTCTTGTTGCCAGTGGTTTAGTGGCTGTGTGTTGAGTTATTTTGAGGGGACAGCAAATTTACACTGTTATACAAGCTGTACACCCACTACTTTACATTGTAGCAAAGTGTATTTTTTTACAGTGTTGTCACATGAAAAGACAAAACAACAACTGGCTAGTGCCAGAAACTGGAAAGCCCCCTACTCCATTTTGGAAATGATCTCTATCTTGAACAACCATTGTTTGGTGAAATATATGTATGCCAAAGAATACCTCCAAATCCCAACATTTAAAAAACAATGGGAACTTTGGTTCAAACACCCTAAGTGCCTGAACCTTCCATTAAAAAAAAATTGCCTTTTTGATGCTCCTACGCTTTGATTGCACCCAATCTGAACCCCCCCCCCCATTGTGTAGCACCCTACAGTATACCAGTCTCAACTTGTAAGTAATATTTTAAATACTCTATACGTCTAACCTCTATTTACCCATCCAGCAGTGTTCTATCAACTTATGGTCTACCACTTTCAAATGTCTTTACTCACCAAGTCAACCTTAAATCTGATTTATTGTACTTTTATGACCTATGTACCTCCTATATTACTCTGTTATATTTGCAGATTGTATTCATGACATATATATATATATATATATATATATATATATAGTGTGTGTGTATGTGTTTATTGTGTTTCAGACTGAAATAAATAATTATAAAGAGTAAGGAGTTGCAGCACAGAGAGGGATATGTATTGCTCATTAAATTCAATAAAATTACAGCAACATATGTAAGTATAACTATCTGTGCTGTGTACCTTATCTCTTTTGTTTTTTTGGTGATTGCCAGAAACACATATAGTTGCATGCATAGACTGTATATTACCTTCTATTTGTCTTATCCAACCTAAAAACGTTATATACACATACATTTCAATGCTTTAGGTCCAACTAGTCTTCCTACAGCAGTCCTTTCTGCAATGATGCTGAATACACCATCTGACCCATTGTTCTTAAGGCATGTAGGAGTTACAACTTTAATCACAGATAGAATAATATTTGAATTTGGTTCATGCAAGGGCTTTTAGGGAAAATAATGGGTTAACCATTATTATCTTACTTCCTGAATGACTCCAGAACCAATCATGCATAGCTTATGTAAATCAATCCCCATGTTTAATTGACTTTAACTAATATCTACAAAATTATAGCTGAAAGCAACATGACTAAATGACCATCATTCCTAAAAATATATAGATTTCTTTAGACAAAGGGTATATATGTAGATTATTAGATGTTTTAAATATATTCTGGTGATAATTGTCCTTTGTATATGTTGAATACAACAATTGCAGCCTGTTATTAATGACTATAATAGAGTCAGATAATAAAATCTATTAAAGTGACAACAGTCTGCCAATTTTGTAAATTCAATGATATTTCTTGCATTGACAACCAGGCAATCCATAAGTTTAGATGTATACCAAGAGAAACAGTTTGTACTTGTTTGGTCATTGTAAATGCAGTAGAATTTAATTTTTTTTTTTTAGCTTAATTCAATTGGAACATTAACAATAGATTTATTTAATAATTCCTGCTGTGTGTACTCAAAATCACGCTCTGTGATGCACACACTGTGTGGTTTTATTTCAAGCATAAGAGACAAAGAAATGTAGCCACAGATGACTTGGAAATGTTAACAGATCTACCCATAGGGAATTTTTTGCTCTATTTCTGTCACTATATACATCTATGTGCTATCTTGGGAAGTTTGTTTCCTTAACCAGGGTCAGTTAAAACCACATCTTAAAAAAAACAACACATTCACAGAGCAAAATTATAAACGCAACACTTTTGTGTTTGCCCCTATTTATCATGAGCTAAACTTAAAGATCTATGACTTTTTCTATGTACACAAAAGGCCTATTTTTCTCAAATATCGTATACAAATCTGTATAAGGCCCCTTTCACATTGGTGGACCGTTTAGGTCCGCCTGTCAGTTTTTTAGTTTTTTAGGCGGACCTGAACGGACGCTCCGTGCACCTCTATGGAGGCACAGATATCAGCGGTGACATGCCCGCTGACATCTGACCCACTCCGATCCGCCAAAGTGTGACGGATGGAAACCCTACTTTTCCATCCATCTGGCGGATCAGATCGGATAACAACTGACTGTACGGTCCGTCATCATCCGATCCCCCATAGGGGAGAGCAGCACTCTGACAGGTCAGTCCCTGCACAGTGTGCAGAGACCGACCTGTCATCTGCTTGCTCAGCGGGGATCGACGGGGCGATCCCCGCTGAGCAAAGCGGAGCCTGCACACGGACATGTCCATGTGAAAGGACCCTTAGTCTGTGTTAGTGGGCACTTCTCCTTTGCCGAGATAATCCATCCACCTCAAAGGTGTGGCATATCAAGATGTTGATTAGACAGCATGATTATTGCACAGGTGTGCCTTAGGCTGGCAACAATAAAAGGCCACTCTAAAATGTGCAGTTTTACTGTATTGAGGGGGTTGGGGGGTTCAAAAACAGTCAGTATCTGTTGTGACCAACATTTGGCTCACGCAGTGCAGCGCATCTCCTTCACATAGAGTTGGTCAGGTTGTTGATTGTGGCCTGTGGAATGTTGGTCCATTCCTCTTTAATGGCTGTGCAAAGTTACTGGATATTGACAGGAACTGTAACGTGCTGTCGTGTATGCCGATCCAGAGCATCCCAAACATGCTTAATGGGTGAGATTTCGGGGGAGTGTGCTGGCCATGCAAGAAGAAGGATGTTTTCAGCTTACAGGAATTGTGTACAGATCCTTGCAACATGGGGCTGTGCATTATCATGCTGCAACATGAGGGGATGGTCGTGGATGAACAATGCGCCTTAGGATCTCGTCACGGTATCTCTGTGCATTAAAAATGCCATTAATAAAATGCACCTGTGTTCATTGTCCATAGCATACGACCACACATACCATAACCCCACCGCAACCATGGGCCACTCGATCCACAATGTTGACATTGGCAAACTGCTCACATGACAGCCATGCATGATGTCTGCCATCTGCCCTGTACAGTGTAAACCGGGATTTATCCGTGAAGAGAACACCTCTCCAAAGTGCCAGATTCCATTGAATGTGTGCATGTGCCCACTTAAGTCGGTTACGATGATGAACTGCAGTCAGGTCGAGACCCAGATGAGGACTGCGAGCATGCAGATGAGCTTCCCTGAGATGGTTTCTGACAGTTTGTGCAGAAATTATTTTGTTTTGCGAACCGATTGTTGCAGCAGCTGTCCAGGTGTTTGGTCTTGAAGGTGAAGATGCTGGGTGTAGAGGTCCTGGGCTGGTGTGGTTACAAGTGGTCTGCGGTTGTGGGGCCATTTCGATGTACTTCCAAATTCTGAAACACCGTTGGAGATGGCTTATGGTATAGAAATGAACATTCAATACAAGGGCAACAGCTCTGGTGGACATTCCTGCAGTCAGCATGCCAATTGCACGCTCCCTCAAAACTTGCGACATCTGTGGCATTGTGCTGTGTGATAAAACTGCACATTTTAGAGTGGCCTTTAATTGTGGCCAGCCTAAGGCACACCTGTGCAATAATCATGCTGTCTAATTAGCATCTTGATATGCCACACCTGTGAGGTGGATGGAATATCTCGGCAAAGGAGAAGTGCTTACTAACACAGATTTAGCCCTGGTTCACACTGGTGCGTTTTGACATGCGATTTGGCATGTCAAATCGCATGTCAAAACGGCAGTATTTGCCGCAAATTGCCGGCAATGGAACCGTCCTAATCGGTGCGATGCCGCATCTGCGGCGCTGCACCGATTTCAAAAAGTAGTTTCTGTACTACTTTTTGCGATTTTGGCCCGCGATTTACATTGACATCTGTGCAGAAACCTGCACAGATGTCCCTGTAATCACGGCCGAAATCGGGACTGACCAGCGGGAGTGAAATAGTGCGAGTTCAGCTGAACTTGCATGGTTTCACTCTCACAGCCCAGTGTGAAGCTGGGCTTAGACAGATTTGTGAACAATATTTGAGAGAAATAGGCCTTTTGTGTACATAGAAAAAGTTGTAGATCTTTAAGTTCAGCTCATGATAAAAAGGGGCAAACACAAAAGTGTTTTGTTTATAATTTTGCTCAGTCTATATACAGTACATACATATCTATATATTACTGTACACCATCTTTATAACTGCCTCTTAAACGTTGTCAATGTTTTACAATTGAGCTATTGTAGTTTAAAGTTGTATATCCCTCCTATCGGTAATGAAATCAATCTTTTTCCACGGGTGTGCATAGCCATTCACCAAAGCCTTGGTGATTATTGAATAACGTGATTATTTAAATGTGTGTTCTTTCATAGTAAGAGGTGGGGTGAAAAGATATTTTGTTTTTCCCTACTAACCTCCAAATTCCTGCATCAGCAACTCTCACTAAAGTGACTATATTAAAGAGGATAAGGAGTCAAAAAAGACACTGGAGCTCTATAACAGCCATACCTTCAACTTCATGGTCTAAGAATGCTCCATGCCATCATTCCGTCAGGTCCTCACTCCAAGGTAAATAAACAATGGCCCCAAAAAACAAGAAAGGGGGAGGCGAATTCATAGTCCTCTCATGGAAAAGCCTCTCTATATTAGTCACAAATAAGTACAGGAGGTATGATAAGATGTAAAAAAGACACCTCCCCAAAAAAATGCCCATGTTAATCCAAAGTGATTTTTTGTGCATCAAAAGCAAGAGAATTTTTTTTTTCGCTTGCGCATTAGTCACCACATGGCAAATGGTGACTCTCCTCCCTTTGGCTTCTATTTTTAGATATTTCTCAAAATGGCCACCGTGTTACATGCGCCGTGATGTCATCGCATGCACGTGTGCAATGATATCATGCTTGGCACGTCGTAGCGTCATTACGGTAGGTAGCCAGCCAGCTTGGAGATGTATATTCAAAAGAAAATCTGTCTGTGGCCTCAGAATAATGAAAAGACCACATTCCCAAACAGATGATAAGGAATTCATGACTGGGTGGGACAAACTCCGATCTGAGAACACACTCAGGATGATGCAGTATTTGTTAGATTTTGAGAAGACTCAATTTGAGTTGTTGAATAAACAACTCAAGGAGTAACAGAACAACATCTCAAAACTCAAAGGTCATCCTGATTTAAAAAATTTGGAGGAAAAATTACAAAAAGAGGTGAAAAACCACAAGGAAGCCATTAAAGTTAAAAAAAACATTAAAAAAATCATTCAGAACTCCCATGACTTTGCTACTGGTAACATCTACAATTGGTCTCAAAGACCAAAAGGCTACCATATAGCAGCAGAGTATGACTCTGAAACATCTAGACTGAGGCAGGTGAACCAAGAGAAAGACAGAGTGACAATATTGAGTACAGGAGGGAACCTGGACATATACCAAGTAGAGGTCGTGGAAAAAGATGAAAATCAGGGAATGCTCCTAGAGGAAATCCGAATGTTTTTTTAGGGAAATTCACCCAACAAATGAGGAGATGGCAAAAAAATGAGATGGGAGCTATACAGGAGCCAGGAGAGGAAAAATGTGAGATATCCCCTTAGGAATTGAACCAATGGATGATGAGAATGGAAATGTGTAGATATTTCAAGTCTTGCTGTCATCTGACCATATTGCAGTCTTCAAAAAAGCATTGTCCTTTGTTTCCATTTACACTGGGGCGACAAACGCTCCGACATTGGGAGCTCATGTCGCATGACGTGTGAAAATCAATGTTTCCCTATGGGAGCCGTCTTAACTGGTCCGACACATGTCGGTCCGACTTTGAAAATGCTCCCTGTACTACTTCGGTCCGACTTTGATCCGACTTCAGCCCATTGACTATCATTGAAGTCGGATCAAAGTCGGACCGCAGTCTTGCATGATCCGACTTTGGCATGCGACTTGTGCTGTGCTGCTCTTGAGGGGGAACTCCAGACCAAATTTTAAATAAAAAAGTGGCATGGGTTCCCCCTTCAGGAGCATGGGTCTGGTCAGGATTTGAAGGGGAACACCTACAAAAACGGCGTGGGGGTCCCCCCCAAAATCCAAACCAGACCCTTATCCGAGCACGCAACCTGGCAGGCCGCAGGGGAAGAGGGGGGGCCTTCACTATCTTCTTCCAGCTCTTTTGCTAGTGGATGGGCCGGTCTTCCCGACGCCGTCGCCGTCTTCTTCTCTCTTCTCCTCCTCGATGTTGACACGTCGCTTCCTCCCGCTCTAATGCTGGGTGTTGCGGTGCGCGCCGATTGATATAGGCTTCTCATGACGTCACAGTCACATGCTCCGGGTGGCCCCGGAGCATGTGACTGTGACGTCATGGGAGCATGTGACTGTGACGTCATGAGACTCCTATATCAATTGGCGTGCACCGCAACACCCAGCATTAGAGCGGGAGGAAGCGACGTGTCAACATCGAGGAGGAGAAGAGAGAAGAAGACGGCGACGGGAAGACCGGCCCCTCCACTAGCAAAAGAGCTGGAAGAAGATAGTGGAGGGGCCGGCAGAAGGACAACGGAGAGCCGGACGAGATGACGGGAAGACCGGGCCTCCGCTAGCAAAAGAGCTGGAAGAAGATTGCGGAGGCCCGGCGGAAGAAAGAACCGTAGAGCGGGAGAAGAACCAGAGAGCGGGTGAAGAAGAAGGCGACGGAGAAGACCGGACCCCGCTAGCAAAAGAGCTGGAAGAAGATAGCGGAGGCCCGGCAGAAGAAAGAAACGGAGAGCGCGGAGACCCCCGGAGCTGTGCAATAAATTAATTTAAAAAGCTGTGTTGTGTTTTTATTGCCATTTTTTTTCCACCAGGTGAATGGGTAGGGGTACGATGTACCCCATACTCATTCACATAGGGTGGGGGGCCGGGATCTGGGGGCCCCCTTATTAAAGGGGGCTACCGGATTCCGATAAGCCCCCCGCCCGCAGACCCTGACAACCAACGGCAAGGGTTGTTGGGAAGAGGCCCTGTCCTCATCAACATGGGGACAGGGTGCTTTGGGGTGGGGGGGCCACAGGTCGCCCCCCTGCCCCGAAGCACCCTCCCCCCCATGTTGAGGGCATGCGGCCTGGTACGGTTCAGGAGGGAGGGGGCCGCTCTCTCGTCCCCCCCTCTTCCCCTGCGTCCCCCCTCTTCCCCTGCAGCCTGCCAGGTTGCGTGCTCGGATAAGGGTCTGGTTTGGATTTTGGAGGGGACCCCCACGCCGTTTTTTCGACGTAGGGGTTCCCCTTCAAATCCAGACCAGACCCAAGGGCCTGGTATGCTCCTGAAGGGGGAACCCATGCCGGTTTTTTATTTAAAATTTGGCCTGAAGTTCCCCCTCAAGATTCATACCAAACACAGTGCCTGCTATTGGCGGGGATCCAAGTCGGATCCCCGTTCATTGAAAGTCGGACATATGTCGGCTTAATGTCACGGGGCAAAGTCGGATCCAAAGTAGGACGGCTGTCGTGTCGCACTAGTGTGAACCCAGCCTTAAACTTAGTAAGTAGAGGATATACATCGGATTGCTCTGATCTGAAAACTTGCACTCAGAAAGGAATTTAAGGATAAGCCCTGTCAACTATCACAGCCATGAACATCTAAGGAAATAGAAATGCTAAGACTCTTGGAATCTCTGCAAGAGGAGAGTGAGGGGGAAAGGAGGAGATTAAAGGTCCTTTTGCAACATTCAGACCAAAATTATACCATACTCCACCTATCCCTCAGGGCAGTCAGATACAGCTTTGACTTTTTATGCACTACCAAAAGTGGATAAAAATCAGATATCACCTCCTGGTCATTAGGGATGAGCTTCGAGTTCGAGTCGAACTCATGTTCGACTCAAACATTGCCTGTTCGCCCGTTCGCCAACAGTGAACAATTTGGGGTGTTCGCGGCAAATTCGAAAAGCCGCGGAACACCCTGTAAAAGTCTATGGGAGAAATCTAAAGTGCTAATTTTAAAGGCTTATATGCAAGTTATTGTCATAAAAAGTGTTTGGGGACCCGGGTCCTGCCCTAGGGGACAGGTATCAATGCAAAAAAAAGTTTTAAAAATGACAGTTTTTTCGGGAGAAGTGATTATAATAATGCTTAAAGTGAAACAATAAAAGTGCTTGTTTCCCGTACTTAGAACTGTCCCTGCACAAAGTGTCATTTCTGAAGGAAAAAAAGTCATTTAAAAGCACTCGCGGCTAAAATGAATTGTAGGCTCCCAGCAATACAGAGAAAAGTCATTGATAAAAAAAAAATGCGTGGGGGTCCCCCCAAATTCAATTTACCAGACCCTTCATGTCTGGTATGGATATTAAGGGAAACCCTGCATCAAATTTAAAAAAACAATGACGTGGGGTTCCCCCCAAATATCCATACCAGACGCCTCAGGTCTGGTATGGATTTTAAGGGGAACTCCACACCAAATAAAAAAAAAATGGCGTGGAGTTCCCCCCAAAAATCCATACCAGACCCTTTATCCGAGCACGCAACCTGGCAGGTCACAGGAAAAGAGGGGGGACGAGAGAGCGCCCCCCCTCCTGAACCGTACCAGGCCACATGCCCTCAACATGGGGATGATGCTTTGGGGGTCTGTGACACCTCAAAGCACCATGTCCCCATGTTGATGGGGACAAGGGCCTCACCCCCACAACCCTTGCTCGGTGGTTGTGGGGGTCTGCGGGCTGGGGGCTTATTGGAATCTGGAAGACCCCTCTAACAAAGGGGACCCCCAGATCCTGCCCCCCCATGTGAATTGGTAAGGGGTACCCCTACCATTTCACAAAGAAAGTGTAAAAAATTGTAAAAAACACACAGACACCGTTGGAAAAAGTCCTTTATTAAAAATGTAAAAAATTAAAAAAAGATTCCAGCGGTGGTAATCCACTCTCGGTATCCTGCGATGGGTGATCTCCTCTCCGGGGTCCAGCGATGGATGATCTCTCATCTCCGGGGTCCAGGCTCCAACGATGATGTCCAGCGCAGCGAGGAACAGCACACGGTCCTCATTTCGCCAGAGCGGAGCCCCCCCGGGAATGACGCGGCTTCAGCCAGTGACAGCTCTTAAGTAGCTGAGGGCAGGGCCACCCGTCATGTGACCCCGTATCCCCTCTGATGCAAGGGGAAACCCGGGCTTCCCCAGTGACGTGCGGGTGACCCCGCCCCCTCTGATGCAATGGAAACCTGCGTTACATCAGAGGGGGGTAGGGTCACCCGCCTGTCACTGGGGAAGCCCGGATTTCCCTTTGCATCAGAGGGGGACAGGGTCACATGATGGGTGGCCCCGCCCTCAGCTACTTAAGAGCTGTCACTGGCTGAAGCCGCGTCATTCCCGGGGTGTCTCCGCTGCGGTGAAGAGAGGACCGTGTGTTGTTCCTCGCTGCGCTGGACATCATCGTTGGAGCCTGGACCCCGGAGAGGAGAGATCACCCATCGCAGGATACCGAGAGTGGATTACCACCGCTGGAATATTTTTTTTATTTTTTATTTTTTTAATAAAGGACTTTTCCCAACGGTGTCTGTGTGTATTTTTTACAATTTTTTACACTTTCTTTGTGAAATGGTAGGGGTACAATGGGGGTCCCCTTTGTTAAAGGGGTCTTCCAGATTACGATAAGCCCCCCCGAAGACCCCCACAACCACCGGGCAAGGGTTGTGGGGATGAGGCCCTTGTCCCCATTAACATGGGGAAATGATGCTTTGAGGGGTCACAGACCCCCAAAGCATCCTCCCCATGTTGAGGGCATGTGGCCTGGTACGGTTCAGGAGGGGGGCGCTCTCTCGTCCCCCCTCTTTTCCTGTGGCCTGCAGGTTGCGTGCTCGGATAAAGGGTCTGGTATGGATTTTTGGGAGGAACTCCACGCCATTTTTTTTAAAACTTGGTGTGGAGTTCCCCTTAAAATCCATACCAGACCTGAAGGGTGTGGTATGGATATTTGGGGGGAACCCCACGTAATTTTTTTTATTTGATGCAGGGTTCCCCTTAATATCCATACCAGACCTGAAGGGCCTGGTAATTGAATTTGGGGGAACCCCCACGCATTTTTTATTTTTTTTTCTCAATGAGTTTTCTCTGTATTGCCGGGAGCCGACAATTCATTATAGCCGCGAGTGCTTTTAAATGACTTTTTTTCCTTCAGAAATTACACTTTGTGCAGGGACAGTTCTAAGCACAGGAAACAAGCGCTGCTTTACAGGCTTACTATACACACCCCCTAGGTACGAAATTTAAAGGAATATTTCACTTTTATTGTTTCACTTTAAGCATTAATAAAATCACTGCTCCCGAAAAAAATGCAGTTTTTGAAACTTTTTTTTGCATTGATACATGTCCCATGGGGCAGGACCCGGGTCCCCAAACACTTTTTTATGACAATAACGTCCATATAATAAGCCTTTAAAATTAGCACTTTAGATTATTCATGTTCGAGTCCGATAGACTTTAACGGTGTTCAGATGTTCGAACAAATTTATTGCCTGTTCGCAAGTTCTGGTGCGAACCGAACTGGGGGGTGTTCAGCTCATCCCTACTGGTAATCTGGTTGTCTCAGGGAATAGCAACTTAACTGAAAAGCCAGTAGATATACTCAATTTGTTGTGCGTCCATATGTGCATCGCTTATCGTCATACATTGAAGACACCTGGGATTTTGTCAACAAACTGGAAGTTGTGTTTTTTACTAATGATATTTTGCTAGCAAGCTTAGATGTTGAGTCCCTTTACAGTAACATCACTCACAGCCTGGTCTACAGACATGTGAATACTTTTTAAACACTCAAGGCATTGTATTTCAACAACAACAGCAATTTATTTTAAAATTACTAAAGTTTGTGCTTGAACACAACTATTTCCTTTTCGATGACAAGATGTACCAATAGAAAAAGGGGACTACTGTGGGAACAGCGTGTGCGCCCACCTATGCCAACCTTTTTTTTGCTGTGGTGGGAGCAGACGCTAGTATTCCAAGGAGATCTGGATACATATACATTGCACATCCTATTGTGGGCAGAGTTTACAGATGATGTGTTCATCCTGTGGCAGGGTCTAAAAGAATCCTTTTACAGAATTTGTGACTGGCTTAAACAACAACAACAACATAGGGATGTTTTTCACGAGTGAGATTCAGGAAAATACACTTAATTTCTTAGACCTAGAAATAAAGAGAGGCAGTGACGGTACAATTAACACTATGATATATCGGAAACCCGCTGAAACCACCAGATTACTTCATTGGACAAGTCATCATCCAACCCCCCTGAAGAGAGGTATTCTGACAGGGCAGTTTATAAAGGTGAGGAGGAATTGCTCTTCAGAGAAGGTGTTTGAAACTGAGAATATACAACTCTTTGATCGGTTTTGAAAGAGAAAGTGATCTTAAGAGGTCTTATGAAAAGGTGAAAAGGATCCCTAGGACATCGTTGCTAAATCTGGAACAGAATATGAGAGGTGAAACAGGGGGCACAGGGATAATTGGCACCTAATGTAGACAATCGGACCAAATTTTTAACATCATTTAAAGGTATTGACGTGTCTTACATGACAATAAGGATCTAGCTGAGATATTACCATCAAATCCTCAGATCACTTATAGAAAGGGCAGTAGCCTAAAAGATATGCCTGTACATAGCCATTTTGAAGAAAGAGGTAAACTCCCTGGACCACAGCAATCTTTAATGAGGTTAATGAGGTTACCAGATAAACCAAAAGGAATTTCAAATGTGGCCACTGTAAGGCCTGTATGTACATACCAACAGTTTAAAGTTTCCCCAATACTAAGTGTGGTAAAACAAATTAATATCACGTCTTTCTACAACTGCAGTATAGAAGGCATCATATATATAGCTAAATGCCCATGTCCACTCCTAAACGTTGGTAAGTGTTAAGACGATACACCAACTAAGATGGAGGGTACTGGAACATATAAACGATGTACACTGAAGAAGGACAGGCCGATTGACACATACATCTGGCAAAAGGAAAATCTGATTGCTTGTGCTTTTGGGCTGTCCAACAGGTAAAATTTGGTTAGAGAAAGAGTGACTTGGACAAAAAACTGCTTAAAACAGAGGAAAAAATGGGATCTCGTTCCCCACAAGGGTTGAACGAAGGCTTCACCTACCTGCATTTTGTGGATGAATAGATCCCCATAGCATCAGCCATATTCTTTATAATGATTCTTATTTGTGATAGATATGTATGTTGGATAAGAAATGGTGACCAGTAAGAAAATGAGGCTTCCTTTATGAAATATGGATTAGGTTAAATGAAAAATTAATAGGTGGTTAATGACTCAAATACTGTTCAATTTATAGTCTTATATTTCATGAATAATAGCAGATGGTTTGCTCCAGCAAAAATACAGTGAGGTTTACTGTTGTGAGAGGGTAAAATCCTCCTCCCCATTCTCCTGGAGATAGAGGTGAGTGTATTATTTTTTGAAACCACAAGATGACAAAAATGGCAACGGTGCATGCATGTGTGTCGCAATGTAATGACGTCACAATGTTCCACGTGTGATGATGGCGTGGTGGACAGCTTGAGAAATATCTATAAATAGAAGCCAAAGGGAGGAGAGTCGCCATCTGCCATGTGGTGAATTCTGCACCTGTCTAGAGCACTTGTTTATTAGTACCCCTGACAAAGCACTATTTCCAAACGAAACATGTAGTTTTTTTTATTTCTCTTGCTTTTGGTGCACAAAATATCACTTTAGGTTCCCATGGGGATTTTTTGGGGAGGGGTCTTTTTTTACATCTTATGATACCTCATGTGCTTATTTGTGACTAATATACATAGGCTTTTTAGTGACAGGACTATAAATATGCCTCCCCTTTCTTGTTTTTGGGGGACCATTGTTTATTTACTTTGGAGTGCGGTCCTGACTGGAAAAAAATGAAAAAAGAAAATAACCTTTTACCACACATCTCCCTATAAGTGAAAGAACACATATTTAAATAATCACTTTATTTAGTAAAGTCCTAACATACTTAGGCGCTGTCCCCCAGGCTTTGGTGCATGGGTATGCGCACCCCATGGGAATAGATTGAAAAGTTGATAGTACAAATATTGTGGGATCAGACTGTAACATGTATCATGATTCAGATTCAGACATGTTCATTAAAAGCAGATCATCACATAAAAAGGTATTAGACATGTATGTATATACCTACTGTACTGATTCCATTATGCATTATGATTGCCATTGTACTATTACCAGAATATTGCTTTTATTAATACTGTTATTAATTTAAAAAAAAGGAATCTTTATATACCTATGTGCCTCAATTCAATGTCCCACTGCTATTTTCCTCATTCATTTAAACAGGGATGGAGACACTGGACCTTTCCAGGCCACCGCTTCATTTAACTACTCCCCACCCGGCCACTGTATATATACGGCCGGGTGGGCGCTCTCTCCTTCTGGTGATCAGTGAGTATGAGCTGTCTACAGCTTTTTACTCACTGATCATCAGTCTAGTGTCCCCACAGTGTAAACACACAAAGTTAACACACATGTCCCCAAAACACATGTCCCCAAAACACATGTACCCACACATGTCCCCACATATGTAACAGTAAAATCATATGTCCCAATGATCATATGCACACATATGTCCGTGATCACCTGCGCACATCTGTACATGATCATTTGCGTACATATGTCTGTGATCACACAAACCAATTATTATACACTTAACAGAATTTTTTTTACCAAAAACATGTAGCAGAATACATTTTGGCTTACATTTATGACAAAATTCGATTTTTTTTTATTTCTTTTAAAATAGAAAGAAGAAAATATTTTTTTTTCCAAATTTCCACTCTTTTTTCGCTTATTTCGCAAAAAATAAAAAAACAGAGTTGTAAATAAATACCACCAAAAGAAAGCTCTATTTGTGTGAACAAAATGATAAAAATTTCATTTGGGTACAGCGTTGCATGACCGCGCAATTGTCATTGGGGGTGACAATGCCCAGTATTGATGTGGTTAAAGTCCCAAATCGCTCCTGTTTTTCTCAAAGTAATTACATATGTAATTAATGCACGCGCTATTTTGTAATTATGAAAGTTAAACAATTAAAATCCCTTTTCTGTTCTTTAGACAATTTTTATGATTATTATAAAACCAGCAAAGCTTAAAATGTCAGTTCCTTGCAATACTGCAAACTGGGAACTGCCTCAGAAACCTAATTTTCCTAACCTACCTTGTGTGGTTGGTCCAATGCTGAGGCATCATCTGCAATGCGCTTTTTTTTTTTAACTCTGTAAGATTCATAAGGGATGTAGAAGTTAAAGGGATGTAGATGATTCTCAATTCAATAATACAAATTTGAAGTTGTTGTTGGTAAGGCAGGTCCTCCAATTAAGTCATGTTTTTGAGAAAGGTCATACTAAATAAAAAAATCAATTCCTTCTAAGCGGAAAGGTAAGACTCTCCGTCTTCTTGAAATAATTGTATCTAAGAAGGAAAGAGGTGTCTTTTTCCACAAAATCTGGGTTTCACATTAAGGCTTATCCCACATTGGCAATTTTGTAGAAGCTACCGAATCTCTCTCTATAGCATTTTTGTTTCTAGGAAAACTAAACTGAAGTCAATGAAAGGTCTGTGTCACTGAAACTTTAACCAATTTGTAGTTCGGTTACTGAGGAATTGAGTTTTTGCAGTGTTTGGAACTAGTTATAGAATCACCAGCTTCAGCAGCTACTTATGTCATCCAATACACCCTAAGACAGGAAATATGTTACTAGCTGGATCGCCAGCTGAAAATAAAAGAAAACAAGTAAAAAAGAAAAGCAATTCAGCCACCATATTTAAAGCATTTGGTAAGCTACAATATATTTTTTGTTTTTGGGTTTGGATACACTTTATGTGGTCACAAAATGCAGTGCTGTCAATTTATAATCTGCTTATTATATTAGAATTTTTATTGATACAAATATATAAAATATATTGGACCAAGTGGCCCTAAAAGAATCACAAATGAGTGCAGCACATTCAAACATTTATATAAATCCCATTCCTATAGAAACCCTAAGACCCCTTTCACACTGAGCCGTCCATAGCATCGGGGGTAAAATGATGCTATTTTTACCGCCGATGCTATGGGCGAATTTGCGACGCATTTCGGACGCTAGCGGGGTGGTTTTACCCCCCGCTAGCGGCCGAGAAAGGGTTAAAACCGCCCGCAATGCACTGCTGAAGCAGCGCATTGCTGGCGGTATATCCGCGGTGTCCCATTGATTTTAATGGGCAGGAGCGGTGGAGGAGCGGTAAACACACCGCTGCTTCACCACTCCAAAGATGCGGCTAGCAGGACTTTTTTTACCATCCTGCTAGCGTAACGCTCCAGTGTGAAAGCCATCGGGCTTTTACACTGGAGACAATGGAGCAGCTGTTTGAGGGCGGATTGCAGGCGCTATTTTTAACGCTATAGCGCCTGCAATACGCCCTCAGTGTGAAAGGGGTCTAATAGCTTACATAGGCTGATTTGTGATTCTTTTACAGCCACTTGGTCAAATATGTTTTAAATATTCATATCAATAAAAGTTATACAATTTTTAAACTCGTGTCTTCAATTTGATAGTGGTAAAGTCTGTTTACGAAGTTTTTTGTAGTGTTGGAATATTTACAGATTTTGTACCTGGCTGACCCACACCTTGTATTGTGTAATATATTACTTGTAATATATTACTCTGAGTACTGTATTTACAAATACTTTGCACAACATTATAACACCATACGTGTAATGCCGAGTACACACGATCATTTTTCCCGTCGGGAAAAATGAAATTTTTTCCTTTGGACGAGAAAAACGATAGTGTGTGGGCTTTTTGCCGTTTTTCCCGATGGGAAAAACAGCATTAATCACGATGAGAAAAATTGGAACATGTTCTAATTTTTCTCATCGTTTTTTCCAGCATTTTTTTCCGCGGCAGTTTTCCCATAGGGAAACACTGCCACGAAGCCCACACACGGTCGTTTTTCTCGACAAAGAAAAAAATGACGGGAAAAACGGTCGTGTGTGGGGGAACATGCCGTTCCCTCGTTTTTCATTTTTTTCATGTCGTGATTCACGGCGGTGTTTTCACCGCCGTGAATCACGATCGTGTGTACGCGGCATAAAGCCCCGTACACACGATCGGTTTAACTGATGAAAACCGTCCGATGGATGGTTTTCATCAGACCAACCGATCGTGTATGGTACCCATCGGTCTTTTTTCCATCGGATGGAAAAAATAGAACTTGTTTTAAAATTTTCCGATGGATAAAAAACCGATGGGAATTTCCGATTGTCTATGGGCAAGTCCATCGGTTAAAAAACCCACGCATGCTCAGACTGAATTAGGAGACGGGAGCGCTCGTTCTTGTAAAACTAGCGTTTCTAATGGAGAGAGCACATTCGTCATTCTGCAAGTTATTGCTTTGTTTAATGCAGCGCCTGTTTTTTTGCTTTCGAACGGTCTTTAAAATGTCATTTTGGCAGCAGAACTTTCTCCAGAGTTCTGACAAATGTATGTCTTTCTTTTTTCTAGTGATCTTAGGAATAATTATTAAAATTCTTCAAGGCCGACCTCACAAATTACACCTTTTTTTTGACTCTTAAAATTTGTTGTGCATTTTTTGGTGTGCCAATTTCTCAGTACAACATAATATTTAATTTTTGAAAAATCATGGAGGTTGGTGTTCCTTGTTCTTAATTACACATTGTATTTATGCAATCTTATTGCTACTTCTCAAAAAAACACATCAGGCATGTAGGTTGGCTGAAATCAAATTTCCCTTTATTTCGGAAAAAAACAAATCAAAAACCGAAGGGCAACTATTCCCAAATTAGCAGAGAATATAAAGTCATTAGATCCCAAATGCAGACCTGACTATGATCAATAATAAAATCAACAACAGCATGAAATCAGGAGCAGCAGCCAAAGACATACATCATCCCAAGCTGTGGTACTCCATCAACCTTCAATTTCTGGATGAGCAGCTCGAGGCCAGGGAATCACCTCCTGCTCTTCCTTGTAGCCTTCCTTCCACGCGTCTCTGCAGCGTTCTCTCCACGGCCCCATCCACGCACCCTTGCAGGCTGGGCCACTGTGGGTGGTGATGTGGCAGGAGGAGGAGGAGAAGGAGGAGAGGGATTGGGCTGATGTGAGATATGGGTGGCCTCAGTCAGCTGTCTTCTCGCCCCCATGTGTACGGCCGTGTAGATAAGGTGCTCACAAAGGGCCCGTTGTCCCGCCTCCATTCTCAGCAGCTTATCTGAGAGATAGGTGCTAAACCCCTCCGTAGGGTTGAGGGGGGCCCTCATAATGGCAGCAGCCTCCTGAATCATCTTTAGTGACTCCTCCTCCACTTGTGTCATCCGCCGTTGTTTTGGTGGTCTGACGTGGAGGGGAGCCACTTGGGAGACGGTGCTGCCACTAGGCCTGGGGACCTGCTGAGTCCCACTGGGCCCTGCCTCCTCCTGCCTGTCACACTCCTGACCCTCTTCCTCCTGGCTTGCCTCATCCTGTTTATAAAATAAAATGTAAATTTCTATTATTTGAGGAATCAATCACACACAATTTTGATCTCATTACTGGTTTTTTTTTTTGGGGGGGGGGTGGGATCATTTATGGCTAATCAAAACAGTTCAACTCAATATTACTTAGTGGACAATAATTAGCATCAAAAATACTATACCTGGCTGAAGATGCGAAGATCTGGCTCTTCTAGCTCGGGAGGCTCCTCCTCCGCCTCTGCAGGGGTGGAGGGAAGGGTGGAAGGAACGCTGGAGGGGAAGGGTGGAAGGAAGGGTTGAGGGAAGGCTGGAAATAGATTCCCTGGCCTCGATCTGGTCATCCAGAAATTGGAGATGTTTGTAGTACCACAGCTTGGGCTTTACTACATCGTCGGCTGCTGCTCCTGATCTCTTGGACTGGCGCACTTCCTTGAATTTTTTTTTATAAGAATTGCGCAGGTTGTTGATTTTATTATTGATCATAGTGTAGTCTGCATCTGGGATCCATGGCTTCATATCCTCGGCTAATTTGGTAATAGTTGCCCGTCGTACATCACTTTTGTGATACGCAGGGTGTTTGAGCTCCCAAAGGTTGCGCTGTTCCTTATACTTTTCAATAAAAACAAGCATCACCTCCGGCTCTCTTAGTTTATGCATCTATTAAGGATCAGTAAGCACAAATAAAAAAGGATCAGAATTGATTCTCCTCAACTTATCACAATATTGCCCTTTACAATCATGACCCACTGCAGGCCCGAGTTCCCTTCTTACCTTAGTTCACTTCGTGGGTTCACTTCCGGTCGTCCTTACTCCGCGCATCCCTAATAACTTCTTTCCCCTTTTTATACCCTGAGCATGCGTGTAACTCCGCCCTCGTCGCCCGCCCATGACGGACTTTTTCTGCATTTCCCCGCCCCTTAACGATCGGCGCACAGTGTGAGACGGCGACATGTCGCAGACACAGGTGGCTTCTTTAGTTGAAATTACCGATGAGGAAAGCCCTGAGGCGGAAACGTCCCGATCCTGTAAAAAAAGATACAAGGCGACTAATATGTCTTTTTCTGAGATGGCGGAGATGGTGGACATTCTGCGGAGGAAGGATTACGACGGCAAGCATGGCCCATACAACACCCCTAATCTCCGGAAGACACAAATTACGGATAAAGTGGCGAAGACTCTTTATAAAAAATATGGGGTCAGGAGATCCAAGGAACAACTCCGTAAAAGGTGGTCAGACCTCAAGATGGGAGCCGGAGCAGTATAAGAAGCTTATAAAAAGCATAGAAAAAAGTAAGTATATTTTACTGCGTTCTTTCACATTGTAATATGTATTCTTCCATGTTTTGCAACATGTGCTTGGCTTGACTGGGTTCACATTTTGAAATCTCATCTTTTAGGTTAAGTGGAGAGTCCACTTATTTGCCCAATGTTTTGACCAATAACTTGCTGCTCTTCCCCCAAACATGTTTGGCACATATCCACGTAAACTACACGTGGGCATGCCTCATTTTACTTCAACAATGTTTATCTACACATTGTTGGCTAGATGATGTGTTGTAAGGAAATTTAGAATGTGACTGAAAGAATAAACTGTATTCTGGGTAAAGGAGATGACACTCCAGCAGTTGTGTACTTTTTTTTGTTCTTGATCAAGATACTATACTCTGGGCCACATGACCAAATTTATTAACGGTGTCACACACAGGTGGTCCAGTGGATACCTTGGTGGTTATCCAAGTGTATTTGTGAATGTCCTCAAAAATAACATGTTGCTTTGTGGAGTTTGCAAGATCACATATGTTCATGTTGGAACTCAGGGCCAAATATCAATTGTACCCCACTTCAAAACATTGAGGATCCCTTTTCAGGCCTTAAAAAAGTTGTGTGCTAAAGTATACATTTTGTTGTAAATTCCCATAGGGGAGAGGAGACTGGGAGGACACCATGCTCAGGAGACGAGTAACCCAACACCACAGAAACTCCCCGAAGCTCCCAAAGCAGACCAAGATCAGCAGGTTCAGGAAGCGGAGGTGGAGGAAGCAGAGGTGGAGGAAGGGGAGGTGGAGGAAGGAGAGGTGGAGCTTATCAGCACAACAGGTCAGTGTCTGTCACCACAACTTCAAGGTAAATACAGATGTAGGACTGCCTAGTGTAAAACCTTTTTTTTTGTTTTAGGGACTGAACGTGGGGGTGTGTCAGGAAGTCCAAATCCGCCATTCTCGAGTGCCAGCGCCAAAATAATCATTCAGGAAATCATGGAATGCAGTAGCGAAATGGACATTATGAGAAAGAGAATGATTGTGATTGAGCAAAAATATAAAAACATGATAGATATTTTGGGGAGAATAGTGTGAACCCCCCCTTTTTGTGTGTTTTGTTATGCGTCTGAAATTATCTCAGGGATTTCCAACATCCCAAATGTGAAGATGCACACACTGAAGACTCAACATGTGCTATCTGCCGTCACAGGATATCTATGTCCCTGTTTTGGGGGTGCAACCTCTTCCTCCCTCCTCAAGTAGGGTAGAGGAAGGGTTTACATCCCCAAAGCACGGCCATTGATCCCCCATGATGGCAGATAGCACATGTTTACCCTAGCCATGGGATCTTGTTGAAGATACCCATTTGAGCCCCAAAAGAAAGTGTGTTTGTTAACAGTTGGGATGGATCAGGGGTATCATCACCCCATCTCCAGTTGGTATTTTTAACAGTGTTATTTTATTACTTTTTCAGACTAAAAAAAATGGCTTACGACCCATGCATGTTTCTGCAAAAAAAGACACACAAAAAAATAAAAGGCTAGTATTTCTAAAAACCCCCAAAAAATGTGTTGCAAACAATAAAAACATTTGGGAAGTCTAAAAAAGGTGTGCCTTGTTCTTTCTATGCTCAAGAGCAGTTCTGAAGATGCAAAAAACGTGTTTTTCGCTCTGAGTTTTGAGGCTATTTACTAAGGACAATTACACTTGGCACTACTAGAACCTGGGAGACACATAAACCCAAAATACAAGAATGACAACACAAGTTTGTAGGAATTCCATGATTTTTTTTATTTTTAAAAGGTTAAATACTTGGTCAGATGTGGTCTGGCATTGCGATGGCCCCCCTACCCGTGAAGTACTCTACGTATTTCTGGCGTACTTCACGGGCACTTTGGGGGGCCAAGCCAGTACGGGCAGTGCTGAGGCCGGTCAGATTAATCAGTTCAGATGGACCGGCCTCAGGCCCAAACGATGATACATAATTGGTTGCAAATTTGCGTAGAAAATTGTGCAAGATGCAGCAGCAGTAGACGATGTGGTTCAGTTTATAATCCGCCAAATGTATCGCTGTCTGGAACAGGCGGAACCGGCTGGCCATTATCCCGAAGGCATTCTCCACAACTCTCCGGGCTCTGGCCAGCCGGTAATTAAAAATCCTCCTCTCCGGGGTGAGGGTGCGTTGGGGAAACGGCCGCATCAGGTGTGGTCCTAGTCCAAAAGCCTCATCCACAATGAAAACGAACGGGAGCCCTTCAACGTTCTCTGCATCTGGAGGCAGTGCAAGACCCCCAGCCTGCAGATGGTGAGCGAATTCCGTTTCCGCGAATGATCCGCCATCGGACATCCGGCCGTTCTTCCCCACGTCCACATACAGGAACTCGCACCGTGCCGACACCACCGCCATTAACACTATGCTATTAAAACCTTTATAGTTGAAATAGTATGACCCCGAACGGGGTGGCGGCACTATGTGGACGTGCTTCCCATCAATTGCCCCTCCGCAGTTGGGGAAATCCCACCGCTGGGCAAATTGGGAGGCCACAGTCAGCCATTCCTGGTGTGCTAGGGAACTGTGGAGTCAAACAAAAAGAAGACATTAGTACGGTTTATGGTTACAGTGCAAGCAGATTACACACAAAAACATTGTTGAGTATCATTATTATTTAAGGGAGTTTTTCCTACCAATAAACAAAGGCCCACTTAGCAGATGCCTCACCCCCGCTGAGTGGACATTCTAAAATAATCTAAGGGGGGGGCCTAAGGTGATTGTGGCAGATCCCAAAAAAGGCTCTACCACTCGGCTGAGCTTGATTGAGAACTACTAATTTTTTAACATCTTTAGGAGGGGGAGGGAGGGTTGTCAAACTACGAGGGCAATGACCCCCCAAAAATGAAAAGGAAAATAGAAGGCTAGCTGGGTTTGCACCCACGATAGCATGCTGGAGAGGTTAGTGAAGGGAAATAGGCATGTAGGGCCCAAAAAGGGATTTACAGGTAAAAAAAGGCATGGGGAAAATGGGGACATTACCAGGATATTACAAACAGGCATATTTGTGTTAGGAGGAAAATAAAATAAAAAAAACAACAGAATAAAAACAGATAATGTGAGGTTAAAGGAGCATAATTACCTTCATATAGTCCTTCTGCAGGACCTGAATGATGGCCGAACACGTCTCAGGGATAATGATCCCGAGAGCCTGGGGGGAGATGCCTGTTGAGAACTTGAGGTCCTGCAAGCTTCTCCCAGTCGCCAGGTATCTCAACGTGGCAATAAGCCTCTGCTCGGCAGTGATGGCCTGGCGCATCACAGTGTCCTGCCTCGTTATATAGGGGGACAGCAAATCCAACAGACAGTGAAATACGGGGTCCGTCATCCTGAGATAATTCCTGAAATCATCATGGTTATTCTCATGGATTTCCCGCAGCAGAGGCATATGAGAGAATTGGTCCCGCTGGAGCAACCAATTCTTAGTCCATGAACTCCTCCTCACCCTGTTCACAGACTGAACTCGGGTTACAGTGTTAACTGCAACACCAAGCCCAAAGCCAGCACAAGCTCGAGAACGAGAACACACTTCAAACATGGTTTTAAACCGGTCGGCTGGTCAGAAGGCACTCAAACAGAACGCACCGTGGAACAGCAAGGCCTGAGAAGAACGACCTGAAAAACAGTAAATGAACGGCCAAAAAGGCACTGCAAGGCAGTAACGACCTGACTGCACGTACTGAATCACAAATACAAACCCACAAGCACAAACTGAACAACAGGAAATGATCTGCAAAGCACGGAGACTGAAAAGCGCGAATTGGTTCTCACCAAACTTTTACTAACACGCGGTAACACGAAATCAGCAAAAGCAGCCCAAGGGGTGGCGCCATTAGATTTGTTCGGCCCTTTTATAGCGCATCGTACGTTTTGAACGTGCCGTCGTTTTCTTGCCGTCGGTTTTTAGACTGATGGTGTGTGGCCAAGACTGATGAAAAACAGTTTCATCGGATTTCCGATGGACAAATCCATCGGACGAAAATCCATAGGTTATCCGATCGTGTGTACAGGGCTTAACAGATGAAGTGGGTGAAGATCCACTTTAATTATCCAGTCATGTGAAAAACGAATTCCTGTTTATTTTTTTGAAATGCCCATTAAGGGAAATTCAAAGTGGACATGGCTATAGTTGTATTACATAAAGATTCTCAATTCCTTGAGTAAATCAACTTTGAAATATTCAACATCTCAGAAGTGCGATGTCCTTCAACTGCCAGCTTGCTGTGTAGAGGAAATAATACCATCTTGTCCATGCTATACTTAGCTTCTAGCTCTGTGTCTATCCTCTATTCTATGCAGATACCATAGTCTACAATGGACCTTATTTAATAAACATTTCTTGTTCTTAAGTGCCAATCCTTAACAACAATAATCCATAGCAACCAATCACAATTTACTGTGCTTAGGTCAGAAGTCAAATGAATAGTGAATTCTGACTGGCTGGTGGTGGTCACTGGCTAAGTACAGTACATAATACTACAAGATTATGTAAATACACAGTGTTATAATCAAAGCTAAATGTTGTAAGCTGCAGCTCAACTGCGAGTATTCAAGGAAGACAGTATTCTATTCTTGAAACTATATTTACACAGCAATAAAAGAGTGTTTGTTAAAAAATAGGGTATTTTAAACATCCAAATCTTTTTATATTATTGTAGGAACCTTAATAAAAACAGAAGGATATGGTTGCAAAAACTATATATGACTTCAACTGGTGCTTTTTAACCCCCAGAAGAAAAAAAGCAATCTTCAGTATAGCATAGATAAAGAAGGCTTATGTGGCGTACACACAATCGTTTTTCATGCCAGTTTTTAAACCAACGTTTTTCTCGTCGTTTTTTTTTTCATGTTTCCTCTCAAGCCTGTCTTGCGTACACACGATCATTTAAAAAACCGTTCAAGCAAAGCGCAGTGACGTACAACACGTACGACGGCACTATAAAGGGGAAGTTCCGTTCGAATGGCGCCACCCTTCATGTTAGTAAAGTTTGTTGAGCGACGATTCGCGCTTTTCAGCCTCCTGCTTTTCAGTCCGTTACAGAGTGACAAATGTGCTATCTCCATTACAAATGCTAGTTTTACCAGAACGTGCGCTCCCGTCTCATACTTTTTTCACCTCGTCAAAGCATACACACCATCGTTTTTCACGTCGTTAAAAAAGACGACATGAAAAACGACGTGAAAAAATAGAGCATATTCGAAATTTTTAATGCCCGGTTTTTCACGTCGTTAAAAATGCTCTGGAGCATACACACGATCGGTTTTAGTGCCCATTTTTAAAAATGGCATTTTTAACGGCATGAAAAACGATCGTGTGTATGGGGCATTAGAGTTGTATAACACTGTGAATTCAGTGTAAGAGAATCCCCATACAATTACCATTAGAGATATATTGTTGGCGCTTAGGAAACATTGCAAGTTACAAAAAAAAGTCCTTTGCAGGATATCATTTCTTGGCATACCCGGGGTCAATGTCAGACAGTAAAAGTGCAAATACATTTCTGACAAAACTGCAGTTGAAAGCTAAAGGCTGTGTATTTTAATGACAATGAGAACCTTACATTAGGCAATTTTACGTGAATTTGCAGATCAACAATGCCAAGGATCACACAACAAGAATGTGAAAACGACAGCCTCTCAGCCTCAATGCAACTAGCAAGACAGATGGAGTTAGCCCTATTAGCCTTTGCTCATTTTAAACCAATTGAGCAGCTGTCACTTTTACTTTTGCCATGATTCAAGCACATATATGGAACATTGCTGTTAGCCTTCAGCTTGTCTGTATGTTCCATGTGCTTTTGGATCATAGAAAGAGAAGAGTTGGTTAGCAAGTAAGCATTCATTTGAGGTGCCTTGGTGCCTTTATTCAGTGTGCAGCTGCTACTAAGACCTCTGCTTTCATGTGCTAGCTAGAAATGCTCAGTGCAGATGCATTTTGTTGAAAAATGAGTCCTGACTGCAGCAATCTTGGTGTACAAAGTGTTGATTTTGGCACTGAACATCCTGGTAAGGAGAGGTGAGTATGCAAACAAAGATTAGAAATGTTTCCTAGAGATTTAGAGCTGTCCGTGTTATGGTTAGTTTTTAGGGAGGATCAGTATACAGTATGTACTCGAGTATAAGCCAACCTGAATATAAGCTGAGGCATCTAATTTTACCAGAGAAAAATGGGAAAACGTATTGACTCGAGTATAAGCCTAGGGTGTCCATCTGCATGCCTCACTGTTCCTCACTTTGCCTCACTGTGTCCATGTGCATGCCTCACTGTGTCCATGCCTTACTGTGCCCATGCCTCACTGTGCCCATGCCTCACTGTGCCCATGCCTCACTGTGCTCATGCCTCACTGTGCCCATGCCTCACTGTGTCCATGCCTCACTGTGCCCATGCCTCAATGTGTCCATGACTAGACTGACGTTTAACATGGGAGTCTATGGAAGGGGTGCCCAGTTTTGAAAAATCAGTGCACCCTGGCCGTAGGTCCCCCAGACAAAAAACTTTGCCCACATGTAGAGGAGAAATGGGGCTACATGTGTGCCAAGTTTCGGGTCCAGGGGACCTAGGAATGGCCAGTAGCAGGTCCCCAAATTCATCAGAGAAATTACCGTTTAACATAGGAGACTATGGAAGGAGTGCCCGGCTTTGAAAAATCGGTGCTCCCCGGCCGTAGGTCCCCCGGACAACAACCTTTGCACACTTATAGGGAAAGAGTGGGGCTCCATGTGTGCCAAGTTACCGGGTCCCCAAAGTCCGTGAGATCAGGCGCAAAAAGATGACTCGAATATAAGCCGAGGGCGGCATTTTCAGCACAAAAAAATATGCTGAAAAACTCGGCTTATAATCGAGTATATACGGTAAGTATCCTTATTGTAGGTAATGTTCTCTACACTGGAGAAATACATGAAAAATGACTGAGCTCCCAGCACTGAAAGAGCCAGCTTATCTGCATTTTGTTTATTGTATTGTACCCTTTGATCGCCCCTGATGTTAACCCATTCCCTGTCAGTGTCATATATACAGTAATCAGTGTATTTTTTTTGCACTGATCACTGTATTGGTGTCACTGGTCCCCAAAAAGTGTCACTTAGGGTCAGATTTGTCCGCCACAATGTCGCAGTCCTGCAAAAAATTGCAGATCGCCGCCATTACTTGTAAAAAACAAAAAAAAATTAAAAGTCCATAAATCTATCTCGTAGTTTGTAGACACTATAAATTTTGTGCAAACCAATCAATAGACGCTTTATGGGATTTTTTTACCAAAAATATGTAGAAGAATACATTTTGACCCAAATTGATGAATAAATGTTTTTTTTTTATATTATCGTTTTGGATATGTATTATAGCAGAAAGTAAAATTTTTTTTTTGGTTTTTAAATTGCTGTTCTTTTTTTGTTTATAGCGCAAACAATAAAAACCGCTTAGGTGATCAAATACCACCAAAACAAAGCTCTATTTGTGGGAAAAAAACATCATATTTATTTGGGTACAGCGTTGCACGCCCGCGCAATTGTCAGTCAAAGTAACACAGTGCTGTATTGCAAAAAATGGCCTGGTCATTAGGGGGTAAATCCTTCGGGGGCTGAAGTGGTTAATGTTACAAGCCTACAGATGGTTTATTTAAGAGAAGTGGCATAGAACAGAATTTTTTACAAGATGTTCAAAGCTCACTTAAAGTGTTTGTTAACCGCCAAAAAAAAAAAAAAAAAGGATCCTTTTCTCTGTAAAAAAAATGATCCCTGTATCACCTGAAATACCTGGCTAATCCTGCCAGTTTCTACCCTCCCCTCTGTCCACTGACCACAATATATCAGGGCTGCTGGTGTCAGTATATGTGCCTCTGTCACACGCTGCTATCTGCAGCTTTCCCTGTGTCTCCTCTGTCCTCCTCCCCCCTCCCCTACCTGCCTGTCAGCTCTCATTATCGCTAATCTGCTCTTACCCCACAGCTTCAAAACAAACTGATCATTATATCATCCCCTCTGTCACATAAAAAGCTGTGTCGTAGTGCCTATGCTTTAAAAAAAAAAAAAAGCAGATTTCTACCTGTTTTAACAGTGTCTTCCAGCTATCACGTGACTCTTGGCTCTTTGCTCCCCTCCTCCCTGGCTGATGCTGGGGAGCGGCTCCTCCCCCCCTGGCGGGGTCGCAGGGAAGCGGCCCCGCCCACTGGAGCTATCACACAGGGAGAGCTGAGAGCCTGGAGTCATGTGATCGCTGGAAGACACTGTAAAAGAGGTAGAAATCTGCTTTTTTTCTAGGATACAGCTTTATATGTGACAGAGGGGATGATATAATTATCAGTTAGTGGCTTAACAAACACTTTAAGTGTATTGCTTCTGAAAAATGTAACATATAAAGTATACATGGTTACAGTAGTGTATTTAGGTTTTGTGCTGCCCTAGGCCTGACTAAACTCGTGCACCCCCTAATTTAAATATGACCCACCCCTTCCTGTCAAGGCCACACCCCTTTCTGTTTAAGACCCGCTCTGAAATTTTCTAGTTCTGAGGGCCTGGGGGGCACAATGGATTCTCTTAATTTGCATAGATTTCCTCTCACTTCCTGTTTGGCTATGGGGCAGGAAGTGAAGGGAAATCTCTGCAATGGGATAGAGATTGTAAAAAATAAACTGACAGGGGCTATAACCTTCCCTTACTCTATCTAAAATGAAAAAAAAAAGTGTTGCCTATAGTTCTACTTTAAGCACAAATTTCTGATAATTTTATGGAGAGGACTAAGAAGATATAACCATGCCAATGGTGCAGCAGAAAACATAGCACAGTGAGGAACGTTTCTGGTCCAGGATGAGAGGACAGTGAAAATTAGAAGCAGCGCCCCCCCCCCCCACCCCCACAGTTGCGGAATGACGGCCGCCCGCATACGGGAAGCAGTGCGGCCGCTTTATGGGGGTGCTAGACTAATTTGCCTCTCAGCCCAGTGCACCCCAAAATACTGGCGCTACAATAAAGGTAGAGACTCTTTCAGTGCTGCCCTAGGCCTGGGCCTTGTTGGCCTAGGCCAGGATACAGCGTTGCATAGTTAACATTTATAGTAAGGGTACAATTGTTATTTTTTACACCAACATATGTTTTAATACATATTTATGTGCATGGGCATTACACCTGTGATTCAGGCACTGTGTTGATTTATTAACCTTTTCGCTGTCAGGCCCTGTGCTCCACTTTTAAACTTAGCTGGCCAAACCATTTATACAATTTTTTCATTGGACATGTGTCCGTTTACACCCGCCTGCATCCAATTTGATCCAGTCTGCCCCATCCATCTAGCAGATCGGATCAGATGAGAATCAGATGGAAATGGACAGGCAGTTCATTTCCATCCGACCGCCCCAACAGTGAGCTGTGTCCATGTCTGCTCTGCATCAGAGGGATCACACGGACTTGTCATCCGCCCGCTCAGTGGGGATCAGCGGACAGATCCCCCGCTGAGCAGACACACCTACTTGACAGAAATGTGAAAGGGGCTTTACTATGTTTTTGTGTAGTACAGGTAGGGGGCTGGTAAACACATGTTTACCAAGCCCCCCAAGTTCCAACTTTACCCGCACCATTCCCCCCTATGCCCCTCCGCTCTCCAGCCTGACAGCTGAGTGTCGGGCAGCAGCTGCAGGCAGTGGGTTTTTTACCGCGTTTTTTACTGTGTTTTTGCCACGATTTTGTACAGGTCCAAGGGTCACCAATGAAAAATCTGAAAAACGCCCAAATCTGCCCGATTCGCGCGACAAAAAAGGGTCCGGAACTTGTTTGAGCTTCAGGCGTTCGGCCTCAGGCGTTTTGGAGTGGAGATGTGAACCATCTCCATAGAGAATAATGGATTTTTTCCCCCCTAGCGTTTTGTAGCGTCAGGCTTCAGGCTACAAAATGCTCGGGTGTGAATGCAGCCTAAAACTGACAGTGTAGCTTAGACATAGTGCATAATATGTTAGAAATCTCTCAGTTCAAGTCAAGCCCTTCTGCCTAATTTATAACATATTTTTCTGTTTACAAGATAACATTTTGCTGAATATCCATAATCCATTTTTTTTTCCACATCTACAGTTATATTTTTAGGAAACAAAGCATTAACACAGAAGTCAATTGTAATGTGACTATTAAGCCAAAAGTGTTTTACTTAAGTCTAGGCTACAAGGTAGAAAAAAAATCAGGTAGGAATTTTGTCGCATAAGGCCATGATGACACAGTCCAAACAAACATTGTGAATGATATTATACTTACATAACAACATTTTTTTCACTAAGCTTTCATTCTTCTGGCTCTACAGTTGCTGTCACTAAGATGTGATTGGGAATAATTAGAGTAGTAGAAGAACTCAGCAATCAAAAAGCTGAATAGCAGGCTTCACATTTCTACAGGTAATTTTACATATAAAGCTTTAGAAACCTAAAAATTACCAAGATAAAGTGGCTTGCACTTAAAAGGAGGATTTGCTACATAATACCATAATAGGCTAAGCAGCTAGCCGGAAATGGAATGCTATGCCTGTAGAAATGTTTTGAATATATATAAGTCAGTGGGCTGCTTGACACTGAGCTGTTTAGTTATTTCAAGTTACTTTTTTCATGGTTAAGTTTTGTTTGTTAGATTGTGTACAGGGAAACTGAATGCTACAGTGCCTTGAAAAAGTATTCATACCCTTTGACATTTTCCACATTTTTGTCATGTTACAACCAAAAACGCTAATTAATTTTATTGGGATTTTATGTGATAGACCAGCACAAAGTAGCAAATAATTGTGATGTGGAAGGAACGTGATAAATGGTTTTCAATTTTTTTTACAAATATCTGACAAGTTTTTGGCGTGCATTTGAATTTAGCCCCCTTTACTCTGATACCCCTAACTAAAATCTAGTGGAACCAATTGCCTTCAGGAGTCACCTAATTAGTAAGTAGAGTCCATCTGTGAATAATTTAATCTCAGTATTAATACAGATGTTCTGTGAAGCCCTCAGAGGTTTGTTAGAGAACCTTAGTGAACAAACAGCATCATGAAGGCCAAGGAACACACCAGGCAGGTCGGGGGAAAAAATAGGGATAAAGTTGTGGAGAAGTTTAAAGCAGGGTTAGGTTATGAAAAAAAATATTCAAAGCTTTAAACATCTCACGGAACAGTGTTCATATGGCACAACTGCAAACCTACCAAGACATGGCCATCCAACTAAACTGACAGGCCAGGCAAGGAGAGCATTATTCAGAGAAGCAGCCAAGAGGCCTATAGTAGCTCTGGAGGAGCTGCAGAGATCCACAGCTCAAGTGGGAGAATCTGTCCACAGGACAACTATTAGTCGTGTACTCCACAAATCTGGCCTTTATGGAAGTGTGGCAAAAAGAAAGCCATTGCTGAAAGAAAGCCATAATAAGTCCCATTTGCAGTTTGCAGGAAGCCATGTGGGGGACACAGAAAACATGAGAAACAAGTTGCTCTGGTCAGATAAGACCAAAATGTAACTTTTTGGCATAAAGGCAAAATGCCATGTGTGGCAGAAAACTAACACTGCACATCACCCTGAACACACCATCCCCACCGTGAAACATGGTGGTGGCAGCATCATGTATTGGGGATGCTTTTCTTCAGCAGGGACAAGGAAGCTGGTCAAAGTTGATGGGAAGATGGATGGAGCCAAATACAGGGCAATCTTAGAAGAAAAACTGTCAGTCTTTAAAATACTTGAGACTGGAGCGGAGGGTCACCTTTCAGCAGGACAACAATTCTAAACATGCAGCCGGAGCTACATTGGAAAAGTTTTAGATCAAAGCATAGAATGGCCCAGTTAAAGTCCAGACCTAAATCCAATTGAGAATCTGTGCCAAGAGTTGAAATTGCTGTTTGCAGATGCTCTCCATCCAATCTGACAGAGCTTGAGCTATTTTGCAAAGAAGAATGGGAAAAATTTCCCTCTAGATGTGCAAAGCTGGTAGGGACATCCCCAAAAAGGCTGTAATTGCAGCAAAAGGTGGTTCTAAAAAGTATTGACTCAGGGGGACTGAACACAAATGCATGTCACACCTTTACCATATGTATTTGTAAAATATTTTGAAAAATATTTATCATTTTCCTTCCACTTCACAATTATGTGCCACTTTGTGTGGGTCTATCACATAAAATCACAATAAAATACATGTATGTTTTTAGTTGTAACATGACAAAATGTGGAACATGTTAAGGGGTATGAATACTTTTTCAAGGCACTGTATATTTGTTAATTTTTTTCCTGTTAAAGTTCGGAACCCTAAGGCCAATTTTGTTAAATTGTCAAAGTAACAGGTTCTCTTGAAAGCCCCCTGCCCTTTTTTCCCACTGCTAATATACTTTAATCATGCTCTGCCCTCTTCACCTGTCAGAGACCTGAATAAAAAGTCTTGAACTTAGGGTTTACAGGTTTAATCATTTTTCCCTGGGCACCACACATAATGATGCTCAAGACTTATGTTTATACACTTAGGTATAGAGAAACACACTGTAAGAAGAAAGATAGAACTCCACATCCGTGGCGGTGCGTCCATAGTGGGCGCAGGAGCGCCGCCCCCTCTCTCTCCTGCGCCCGTCACTCACAACAACAAAACATAGGTTCATGCATTGCATGAACCTATGTATTGTCGTCGGCGCCGCTGCCGCCCACTATTCAGATGGCCGGCCCCCTGGCGAGCACCGGCCATCTGAATAACAGCGGCTGGTTGGTTTTTGGAAGTGCCTATCAGAGCCGGCGGCTCTTATGGGCTTCCCGATTACAGCCTGTGGGCTGTAATCGGCTTCCAAATAGTTAACATGGGGACGCACGGGCTCCTGCCACTGTCTCTCTCCTCATTGGACAGATCCACACAGGGCCTCTTCCCGACAACCCTGGCCGTTGGTTGTCGGGGTATGCGGGCGGGGGGCTTATCGGAATCCGGGAGCCCCCTTTAGTAAGGGGGCCCCAAGATCCCGGCCACCCACCCTATGTGAATGAGTATGGGGTACATCGTACCCCTACCCATTCACCTGGTTGAAAAAAAATGTCAATAAAAACACTACACAGGTTTTTAAAGTAATTTATTAGGCAGCTCCGGGGGTCTTCTTCCGACTTCGGGGGTCTTCTTCCGACTTCGGGGGTCTCCGGTGTCGTCTCCACGCTCTCCGGTTCTTTCTTCTGCCGGGCCTCCGCTATCTTCTTCCAGCTCTTTTGCTAGCGGGGTACCCGGTCTTCTTCATCGCCTTCTTCCCTCTTCTCTCCTGGAGATGTTGACTCGTCGCTGTCTCCGGCTGTAATGCCGTGTGCGCGGAGTGCATTCACTTATATAGGCATGGGCGTGGTCACCGGGTGATGCCACCTGGTGACCCCGCCCCCATATGACGTGACAGTCCCGGGGAATGATGAGACTGTGACGTCATATGGGGGTGGGGTTACCGGGTGGCACGCCCATGCCTATATAAGTGAATGTGTTTCGCGCACACGGCATTACAGCCGGAGACAGCAACGAGTCAACATCTCCAGGAGAGAAGAGGGAAGAAGGCGACGAAGAAGACCAGGCCCCCGCTAGCAAAAGAGCTGGAAAAAGATAGCGGAGGCCCGGCAGAAGGAAGAAAGAACCGGAGAGCGCGGAGAAGTCACCGGAGACCCCCGAAGTCGGAAGAGACCCCCGAAGTCGGAAGAGACCCCCGAAGTCGGAAGAAGACCCCCAGAGCTGCCTAATAAATTACTTTAAAAACCTGTGTAGTGTTTTTATTGACATTTTTTTCAACCAGGTGAATGGGTAGGGGTACGATATACCCCATACTCCTTCACATAGGGTGGGTGGCCGGGATCTGGGGGCCCCTTATTAAAGGGGGCTCCCGGATTCCGATAAGCCCCCCGCCCGCATACCCCGACAACCAACAGCCAGGGTTGTCGGGAAGTGGCCCTGTCCTCATCAACATGGGGGCAGGGTGCTTTGGGGTGGGGGGGCCGCAGGGCGCCCCCCTGCCCCAAAGCACCCACCCCCCATGTTAAGGGCATGCGGCCTGGTACGGTTCAGGAGGGGGGCGCTCGCTCGTCCCCACCCCCTTTCCTGACCGGCCAGGCTGCGTGCTCGGATAAGGGTCTGCTATGGATTTTGGGGGGACCCCACTGCGTTTTTTTTCGGCGTAGGGGTTCCCGTTAAAGTCCATACCAGACCTAAGGGCCTGGTATGCTCCTGGAGGGGAACTCATGCCGGGTTTTTATTTAAAATTTGGCGTGGAGTTCCCCCTCAAGATCCCTGTACAGAACGCAACACATGTCCGAATCAGATGCGTGCCCATAGAACATAATGGGCCTGAATTCGCACCTGAGCCACACCGCAATGCCTAGAGAACGCACACGTTTTTTCGGCAATGCACAGTGCGAATGCATCGCACATATGTGAACCAGCCTCATTGAAATCAATGTATTTTATAATGTTATGCAAATTGGATGCGGTGTAAGCCGCAACCAATTCGCATAGGTGTGAACCCGGCATAAAGGAAGACTATACTCACTTTTCCTTTGATCCATGCTGCCATCACCCACATTTATCACTGATTCTTCCTCTTTAGCTCCATATCACTCCACATCACCAGTGAGAACTGCAGGGGACCATAGAGATTGACGTTTCTAATAGTTTGGGTTTCCCTGCAGATTTTATAAGATTTCTCAGAATCAGAGCAGAATTTGGTGGCATGGGTAGCCAAAAAGGTAAGTAGTTACAGTCTTTTTTTTTTTTTTTTATATATCATTTTATTTATCTTTTTTTTTTTTTTTATATATATAATTTTATTTATAATTTGTTTTCATTTGACCCAAAAACAGTACAAATATTACAGTTACTGACATAGCCCATTACCCACCCCACTCCATATTACAATATATTTATACATCCAGTGTCTTCTGGTATCATAAACTTTAAGAAAGAGGAGAATTCCTCTTGCATTTATCGTGTCTACACCAGCTCTCTCCTGGTCTCTGTTACCTAACATAACATCTACACAACAACATAACACTATCACTACTACAAAGAAAAAACAAAGGAGAAAAAAAAGAAAACAACTTTGGGGAAGGGAAAAAAGGGGGGGTAGGAAAAGGGGCTGCAGTAAGGGGGCAGTGAGGGGGGGATTCCCTGACATGACCCTCTATATATATATGCTGATATTTGCGTGGAGACTCTAAACTCTACCCATTGCTGCCATTTCCTCACAGTTTGTTTTTTAAGGCCCGCTTCTACTTCTATTGTCATTTCCAGGGTACGCATCTCTGCCATTTCGCACACCCCCTCTCCGATTGAAGTCATCCCCGTTTTCTTCCAGTTCCAGGCTATAACTGTGCGCGCTGCTACCAGCATGTGTCTTAAGATGCCCTTTTTTATAGTCTTTATAGACCCGGGGATCATGGAGAAGAGGGAAGCTAATACATCTGGTTGGATATTGATCCCCGTAATTTTGTGGTGTATACTGTATATCTTAGTCCAGAATATCAATGCTTCAGGGCAATAGTACCATATATGAGACATTGTACCATTTGCATTATGACATCTCCAAAATGTCTCATCGTTTTCACTATTGATTTTATGCATATCTACTGGACATCTGTACCATCTCGCTAAAATTCTATAGTTCCTCTCCTGAAATCTACTGGATATTGATAGCTTGTGTGCTATTAGGAAAGCTCTTTCCCAGTCCAATCTGGCAATGTTCCTTCCCAATTCTTCCTCCCATCTATTTATATATGTTAGTCCTTCTTCTAGCTGTTTTGAGGTAGATCCAGTACCCTCTAACCTTCGTATATTTTTTGGGAGGAGGTATTGGTATATTGCAGATAATACATGTGTTGGTCTGTCCTCTTGTATTAATAACTGCTCGAAATCGGTACAGTACCTGGTCTGTCTAGTTTCCCTTTTTTTATTAATGATTGAGTACCGTATATGTGCGAAATTGTTGATATTGTATCCACATATTTCTGCACTCTATACCAAGAAAGTCTATCGGAGGGATTTTGCCTTCAATCAAGATCTGGACCACTCTAGTATCTTCATTTCTCTGCCATTTTAAAAAGGTCTGGGCATTCAGTGCTGGCGGAAACTCATGGTTTCCAAACAGTGGTGTCATTGGCCCAATCTGTGTGGACCACTTCTCATTTTTTAACATTACCTCCCATGCCTTGTTACAGTCTTTTTTTTACATGTATGACATGCAAGGAACAATTTTGCTTATAGACAGGCCTGCTTTAAGCAGACAATTCTTAGTATGGTAAATTGAGAGATTTTGGAAGATATATGCATTAGAAAAGTGTAATGACCTATCAGGGTTGATGTTGGCCTGCTTAGAGAGAAAAATTGTGAAGGATCCTTCATTTAATCAAGGACGCGCCATTTTCTTAGATTTCTTCATTCTCAGAAAAAGATTTATTTGTGTCTTTGTCTCCCTGATGAGATTCTTTGCTGGTAATGTGACAGATCTAAGTACTGGAAGTGATAATCACATAGTATAGAAGTTTACAGCCACGCAATAACAAAAGACTGTGTTTGTAATTAAAGTTCCTAGCATAGATTTAATTTTTTTTTAGAATAGTTAAACTTGCAGTATAATCCAGCTAAATAGTGGTTAGTGTATGAACTCACAGCCTTAGCCATAGTATTATACAGAAATCATTACATCAATTTGTAAATCATGGACAAATCATGGACAATCAGAATGTAGATTCCTGTAATAGTACCCAAGAATTTACATAGAATAATGATTTACATGAATCTATATAGATCACACCAATCTGTATTCATATAATTATTGTTATATGTGAATTACCAGTGACAAAGAGGATTCATCCAATTAAGCCAACTTTTGTTTATTGATTTAAAAGGCTTATGCAAGTAATGTGACAGAAAGCTTTGGCTAGACTAACTTGTCTCCTTGTATTGTTTATTTCTGTAAATATTTTGTAGACGCTATAACTTTTGCGCAAACCAATCGATATAAGCTTATTGCGATTTTTTTTACCAAAAATTTTTGAAGAATACGTATCGGCCTAAACTAAGGGGAAAAAATTGTTTTTTTATATATTTTTGGGGGATATTTATTATAGCAAAATGTAAAAAATATTGCATTTTTTTTCAAAATTGTCGCTCTATTTTTCTTTATAGCGCAAAAAATAAAAACCCCAGGGGTGAGAAAATACCACCAAAAGAAAGCTCTATTTGTGGGGAAAAAGGGACGTCAATTCTGTTTGGGAGCAAGGTCGCATGACCGTGCAATCGTCAGTTAAAGCAACGCAGTGCCGAATCGCAAAAAGTGGCCTGGTCTTTGGCCAGCAAAATTGTCCGGGGCTTAAGTGGTTAAATGAGTTATGTGCTGATGCAAGTGTAACTAAACCCAAGAACAAAAATGTATTGTATTGTAGGTTACTAGTCCTAGAATGTAGTTTCTGCATTATTTTTCTTTTTAGATATTCTTCTTTTATTTTCACCTGTTGATATTGTTAGAAACACACTTTCTGTCCTAGCATGCCAATGCCCATGTACCAAGCTGTAACTGTGGAGGAGAAGGGTTGTCACCCTAGAACAAGGCTTCGGAACACCTCTCTCTTATTCATCATAACCTAGAATGGAGGAATGTTATTGTCCACAGAGATAGATGTTAACACTCCTTTATTTTTAAATACTATCTTACTAGGGGATTCAACTTTATAATTGTTTTACCCATATTATACACATTATACACATTCAGTGAGTTCCTATAAAACTCTCATTACAATTAAGAGAATGCAGATGATACAGCAGTGTAAAATTGGCAAGCAGCATAACAATAATAAATAGCAATTTTAGGCCTTGGTTTGCTAGAAACTAGAGGGTGGATTTACTAAGGCAAATAGAGTGTGCACTTAGCAAGTGAAGTTACTCTCTGCAAGTGTGTGTGTGTGTTCTCAACCCCGTTTTCATATGTGGGCGTTCGCTTCTGTGTACGAGCTACCGGGGACAGGTGCACTTTAAAAAAAAAAAAAAAAATTATTGTTAATTTTACTTTAAACTTTTTATATTGACACTTTAAAAAATATATATTATTTGATCACTTATATTCCTATTACAAGTAATGTAAACATCCCTTGGAATAGGAATAAGCATGACAGGTCCTCTTTGCAGTGAGATATGGGGTCAATAAGACCCCACATCTCACCTCTAGGCTGGGAAGCCTGAAATAAAAAAAATAAAAAAAACCATCACCGCTTCCTAGCCGAGGCGGTGCCGTTTTTTTGAATGCAGAGGCCGGGCGTGATGTCATAACATCGCGCCCGGCCTCCAAACAATCATAGAGACTCTAAATCTCTATAGTAAGAAGCTGGGGCCGGCGGATTCTGTCACCGACTCACCGATCGCACAGGTGAGTCGGTAGAAGCACCGGAGGGCGGCGGTAGGGGGGTGTCCCCTCTCGCCGCCTGTAAGAACGATCAAGTGGTGGAACAGCCGATATGATCATTCTTACGGTGCACAGAATCGCCGGCTCTAAAAAACGATATCTGAATGATGCCTGTAGCTGCAGGCATCATTCAGATATCCCGGCTCAAATTCAAGGACGTCCAGGGACGTCCACCTGGTAGGAAGTGGTTAATAACAAGACTATTTGTACTGGATGTTTTGTGGAAAGATGAAGTGGATTTAAAACAGCTGTTTACATGTTTGAGGAATGGAAAGGTTCCCCTTAAAGCAAATACAGTGCCTTGAAAAAGTATTCACACCCCTCAAAATTTTTCACATTTTGTCATATTACAACCAAAAACGTAAACGTTATTTTATTGGGATTTTATATGTAGCGGTGTGTTGCCACTAGTTACTAACATCCCCGCATATTCACCCTGCTGCCAGACATCCATACGTCACACTTGTAGACAATGAAAAGTCTTTTGCTTTGTTTTGTTGTTTTATTTAGGGGATTTAACTTGGTTGGGGGAAAGGGATATGGCCAAAGACAAATGGTATTTGCAATGCTGGAGCTGATCCGGCTTCACATTGGCAAATGGTTACTCATTATCTTCACAGAACAAAAATGGTGGACTCTAATCTTGACAGAGTTTTTCACCTCAGAACTTCTCCTGCCTCCGCACTCTCCCTGCAGACTTCTACCTTCAGGACTCTTCACCTCCTGCACAACACTTCCCTATCACAGCATTAGACATTCTGTCCCATGATCTTGAATAGGCTAGGCCTCACTCTGAATAATTCCTAACTGAAACTTCTCTTAATGAATAATAGGCCAGGGGCCTGCAGTGCCCCTTCTTGATGGACCTAAACATTTGATTAATAAAGCATACTTGACGATGGACTACTGATCACAGCAAGCCCTACTTGCAAATCCTGAGTCCTCAGACTGGAGCGACTTGACAAAAAACACCACAGTCTCTCCTCTGGCTCTGCACCCAGCTCCCCTGGCATGCCTCTACCAGATATCCACTGTGCCTCACTCACTCCTGTCCTGAGTCCTTATTGAAAGATTTACCTGAACCATGCGGACCAACTGCTCCTCCAGCTCCTATTCCAGGACACTTCTCCATGACCGTGTAAGGAGAGGCTCCCTCCCAGCTCCCGAGCTCCTCTGCCGAATCCACACCCCCCCCAGATGGGGGTGTCTCTCCAGCACACAGTCTAGCACTCCATCTTTCAATTCACCCAGCCGACAACTCCTCCCCAGCAGACTGACTGTGAGTATATGTAGGAGGCCTGCCCTCTGCCAATCCTAGTTGGGGATTGGTCAGGGCTCCTCACATGTACTCCATGCCACTCCAACTCTCAGCCCTGCCCCTCTTCCAGAACATTCTCGCTGAAAGCAGGGGAGATGCCCAAGAGCTGAAGCACATGTCAGTCACACCCACTGCTACACTAAACACTCCCTGCCCCCAGATCAAAAACAAACAGCCTAGCTTGCAGCATTAGGCCTGTTTAAATGTACATGCACTGACAGAACCTTAAACACTACACATCTAGCACCTACCTTTGGTAGAGGGTGCTACATCTGTGATAGACAAACACAAAGTGGCACATAATTGTGAAGTGGAAGGAAAATGATAAATGGCTTTCCAAATATTTTACAAATAAATATGTGAAAAGTGTGGCGTGCATTTGTATTCAGCCCCTCTGAGTCAATACTTTTTAGAACTGCCTTTCGCTGCAATTTACAGCTGCAAGTCTTTTTGCGTATGTCTCTACCAGCTTTGCACATCTAGAGAGTGAAATTTTTTACCCATTCTTCTTTGCAAAATAGCTCAAGCTCTGTCAGTTTGGATGGGGGGCATCTGTGAACAACAATTTTCAAGTCTTGCCACAGATTATTAATTGGGTTTAGGTCTGGACCTTGACTGAGCCTTTCTAACACATTCTAACACTTAATATGCTTTGATCTAAACCATTCCATTGTAGCTCTGGCTGTATGTTTAGGCTCATTGTCTTGTTGGAAGGTGAACCTCTGCTACAGTCTCAAGTCTATTGCAGACTCTTAACAGGTTTTCTTCTAGGGTTGCCCTTTATTTGGCTCCAGCCATCTTTCCATTAACTCTGACCAGCTTCCCTGTCCCTGATGAAGAAAAGCATCCCCACAACAATGAAGCTGTTTTTCATTTGGGCCAAAACGTTCAATTTTGGTCTTATCTTACCAGAGCACCTTCTTCCACATGTTTGCTGTGACCCCCACATGGCTTCTCGCAAACTGCAAATGGGACTTCTTATGGCTTTATTTCAACAATGGCTTTCTTCTTGCCAGTCTTCGAACAAGGCCAGATTTGTGGAGTGCACAACTAATAGTTGTCCTGGGGACAGATTCTCTCACCTGAGCTGTGGATCTCTGCAGCTCCTCCAGAGTTACCATGGGGCTCTGGGCTGCTTCTCTGATTAATGCTCTCCTTGCCCGACCTGTCCGTTTAGGTGGATGGCTATGTCTTGGTAGGTTTGTGCCATACTCATTTTGGATGATGGATTGAACAGTTCTCTGTGAGATATTCAAAGCTTGGGATATTTTTTATATTCTAACCCTGCTTTACACTTCTCCACAACCTTATCCCTGACCTGTCTGGTGTGTTCCTTGGCCTTCATGATGCTATCTGTTCACCAAGGTTCTCTAACAAACCTCTGAGGGCCTCATATAACAGCTGTATTTATGCTGAGATTAAATTACACGCATGTGGACTCTATTTACTAATGGGTGACTTCTGAAGGCAATTGGTTCCACTAGATTTTAGTTTAGGGGTATCAGAGTAAAGGGAGCTGAATACAAATGCACGCCACACTTTTCAGATATTTATTTGTAAAAAAAATGGAAAACCATTTATCATTTCCCTTCCACTTCACAGTTATGGGCCACTTTGTTTTAGTCTATCGAAATAAAATACATTTACATTTTTTGTTGTAACATGACAAAATGTGGAAAATTTCAAGGGGTATGAATACTTTTTCAAGGCACTATATGGGGCTTTACTACTACTGTCTCCTTTAATGATGTGTTGGTCACCAGTGAGAGCTGTGGAAGACCATGGAAGACCATGGATTCTCCTGGAAGGGATGGTTTCCCTGTGGAATACACATAAAGATAAATAATTGAGATTCATACATGGTGTATAGTCTGATTTTAAACTGTATATGACTCTTACAATAAAAGTCTCTTATTTGCTCCTTTTTCGTTTACTCCTTTTTTTCTAAATACACCATTGAAATTGTTTTGTTATAGCTGCAAAAATACCTGTTGATTTTGCTTGACATCTTGTGGGTTGATAGCATTCTGTGCTTTCTGCCTGTGCACAAGGAGGAGTTATGGAAATGGAAATGAGGAGGGGAGGATGGAGATGACAAGAGGTCTTTTTCAGAATGAAGAAGGCAAGGCTGACACCATATGTTTTAAAATTCAGAGTTGTGTTGTCATTTCAAAGATGAATTTAGAATACTATATGTTCAGCACATTCTGGCAACAGTTATTTTTCTGTACTTGTGACATTTATAAAAGGGTTAACACATAAGGAAATTCCAGAAATGTTTAATTTTTCCAAAGAGAATAATTTTGCTTCGTTACTTGTTATAAGTACTAGTTTGTCATCCAAGAAAAGTCTAATTCATTAGCTTTTGTGATTATGGAGATCTTGGAACATAGCAAACAATAGGATAAGGCATAGACACCTTAGACCATAAAGGGACCACTCCATATGAGCCAGCAGGGCCCATACAAATTGCTATACAGAAAATGCAATGCAATGTATACATACAGTGGCCAGTGTGACGTCCAGACAAAGAGGTGTGATTGAGACAGTATTTTTTTTTTTACTGTGGGAATGGTGAAAGGTATTGGTATTTATATTGTAAAAGTTGTAATTTTTGTATGAGTTTGAAGTACAATAAAAGATTATTTGATGGCTTTTTCTGTATAGCAATTTGTATGGAATATAATCCCCGCTGGCTTATAAGAAGCGGTCCCTTTATGGTCTAAGGTGTCTATGCCTTGTCCTATTTTTTTGCTGTGTTGATATGGCCACTAGAGTCACACCTGTGAAATGGTGAGGTAGCATACAATTGGAGTAACAAAAAAAACCCTATATGATTTTCAAGTAGTTTGGGATCTGTTGAGGCCTTGGCACATGCGTACTAGTGATACTGGAATACTCTTCTCAAACAGAGAGCCTGAATGGCAAAAAAAGTTGGTTTTATAATGGTTTTCTTAACCACCAATCAGATTCAAACCAGCTTTACAACTCTGATATGATTGGTGTTACTGGAAGCAGAGAAGAGAGAAAGTGCATGGCACAAGCTTCAGGAAGTCTTAATGAGCCTATAAGCTGCTCTGTGTATTTTGGAGAGGCAATGGTATGATTTATACTGATCAGCTTATTTGGCAAAGCACAGGTCATAACTATAAAACTATAACAATCAGTCAGCTTAATCTGTTTCTTGAGCAGCTTTACCTGATTGCAATGTATTTATTAACTTGTGAACAATAATAAGGAGAAAAACTGTTTTGGTATGTAAATGTTACAAGAACGTGTGCTGATGGCTATATTATACAGGGTATATTGTGGAAAAAGTGGTTGCAAAAGATAATTGCATCACGGGTAGGGATGAACCGAACACCCCCCGGTTCGGTTCGCATCCAGAACATGCGAACGCGCCGATAGTTTGTGCGAACTTTCGAACCCCGCTAAAGTCTATGGGACTTGAACGTGAGAAATCAAAAGTGCCAATTTTAAAGGCTAATATGCAAGTTATTGTCCTAAAAAGGGTTTGGGGACCCGGGTCCTGCCCCAGGGTACATGTATCAATGCAAAAAAAAGTTAAAAAAATGGCAGTTTTTTTCAGGAGCAGTGATTTTAATGATGCTTAAAGTGAAAAAATAAAAGTGAAATATCCCTTTAAATATCGTGCCTGGGGGTTGTCTATAGTATGCTTGTAAAGTGGCGCGTGTTTCCCGTGTTTATAACTGTCCCTGCACAAAATTACATTTCTAAAGGAATAAAAGTAATTTAAAACTGCTTGCGGCTTTAATGTAATGTCTGGTCCCGGTAATATGGATGAAAATCATTGAGAAAAATGGCATGGGTACCCCCCCCCTTCCCCCAGCCCATTACCAGCCCCTTTGGGTCTTGTATGGATATTAAGGGGAACGCTGCACCCAAATTAAAAAAAAGGAAAGGCGTGGGGCCCCCAGGCCCTATATACTCTGAACAGCAGCATACAGGTGTTGCAAACAAGACAGTGACTGTAGGTTTGTTCTTAAGTAGAATCTGTTTGTAATTTTGAACTGGTACATTTTTAAAATGTAGCTCCAGCCAAAAAATCTATTTTTAAGCTTTTTGGAAAACATAGGGAAGGGTTATCACCACTGTAACATTTGTTTTGCTGTCTGTGCACCTGTTCAGAAGATTTCACCTCACTTTCTATCCAAATAACAATTGGAGTTAGAAAATTTGGGGTTTTTAGGGAAACAAGGATTGGTGATAAAGCATCAGTGGAGAGGAGACACCTTTTTCCCATACTAACTCTTACAGGAGAGAATTTCCCTTCCTAGTTGTAGATTTCCTCTCACTTCCTGTTGTCTCCCTCCGTTTGTAAGTAGGAGTCATTTGAAAGTCGGATGTTTGAAAGTAGGGGCCTGCCCTATGCACTCTGCAGAAATTTGGGCCTTAGGTGTTGGTGTTGCCACAACACTGTAAGCCCTCACAGTTACTCTTGGTGGGCGCTGGAACGCCCTGCTGTGAACTATTACAGTATATCAATAATTGCAATTACATGCCATTGTTGAACAGTGGCAGAAAAATTGGGCCTTTGGTGGTGGTGGTGGTGGTGCTGGTGCCACAACACTGTAAGTCCTGACAGTTACTCTTGGTGGGCGCTGGAACGGGCCCTTCTGTGAAATATTATATCAAGAATTGTAATTACATGCACCTGTTGAACAGGGGCAGAAAAATTGGGCGTTTGGTGGTGGTGGTGCCACAACACTGTAAGCCCTCACAGTTACTCTTGGTGGGCGCAAGAATGGGCCCTGCTGTGAAATATTAGATCAAGAATTGTAATTACATGCCCCTGTTGAACAGGGGAAGAAAAAATGGGCCCTAGGCACTGGTGCTGGTGCCACAACACTGCAACCCCTCACAGATACTCTAGTTGGAGCGCAGGAATGAGCCCTGCTGCAAAGTATTGCAGCAAAAAAAGGGATTTTTATAACAGCTTACCTGTAAAATCCTTTTCTTGGAGTACATCACGGGACACAGAGCGACTTAGTCATTACTAATGGGTTATATAGATACCTTCAGGTGCTGGCACTGGCAACTTCCAAAACCGGAAGTACCCTCCCCTATATAAGCCCCTCCCATCCGGGAGCACCTCAGTTTTGTAGCAAAGCAATAAGTGTCCCAAAAAGAGGGGTGGGAGCTCTGTGTCCCGTGATGTACTCCAAGAAAAGGATTTTACAGGTAAGCTGTTATAAAAATCCCTTTTTCTTTTTCGTACATCACGGGACACAGAGCGACTTAGTCATTACTAATGGGACGTCCCAAAGCAATGCCAAATGAGGGGAGGGATACACTATACATAAGCTGGGCGCCATCAGGCATGAGGATCTTTTGCGGCCTGCAACACACTGCGCCCAAAGGTGACATCCTCCTGACTTCTAACGTCTACCTGGTAGAACCTAGTAAACGTGTGTACTGAAGACCATGTTGCGGCCTTACAGACTTGAGCCAGGGAGGCCTGGTGATGCACTGCCCATGAAGTTCCAACTGCTCTTGTGGAGTGCACCCTAACTTTGAACGGAGGCGGTCTCCTTCTCAAGCCATAGGCTTGTATTATGACCTGTCGAATCCACTTGGCTAAAGTAGATTTTGATGCTGCCTGACCCTTTCTGGGGCCTTCCGGCAGAACAAACAAAGTATCCGTTCTACGAATCTGAGCAGTGGCTTTTAGATAAGCTTTAACTGCTCTTACTACATCCAAAGAATGCAATAACTTTTCCTCTACCGAGGTAGGTTTGGGAAAAAAAGAAGGAAGAACCACATCTTGGTTCAAACGAAACCTCGATACCACCTTAGGAAGAAAGGCTGGATGAGGACGTAATACTACTCTGTCCTTATGGACAACCAGATATGGCTCCTTACAGGACAAGGCGGCTAATTCCGATACTCTTTTAGCCGAACAAATGGCTACTAAGAAAATCAATTTCCTGGTGAGAAGAACCAAGGAAAATGTGTTGCAATGGTTCAAACGGTTGTTTCTGTAGAACCGACAGAACCAGGTTTAAGTCCCATGGACATATGGGAATACTAACCGGAGGGCTAATACGCATCACTCCTTGTATGAAAGCTTTGACTAATGAATGCAAAGCCAAGGGCCTTTGAAAAAATATTGACAAGGCCGAAATCTGACCCTTGATAGTACTCAAGGCAAGCTTCCTATCTACAGCCCACTGTAGGAAGTCCAGAATCCTACCTATTATGTACTTACGCGGATGCCATTTCCTGGCTTCACACCACGCGATGTACGCCTTCCAGATCCTATAATAGATCTGCCTGGATACCGGCTTCCTGGCATTGATCATGGTAGATACCACAGGATTAGAGAGCCCTCTCTTTTTTAGAATGTGGGCTTCAATAGCCAGGCCATCAAACCCAGGGCTGGTAAGGAAGGGTGGTATATCGGTCCCTGCGAAAGCAGGTCCGGACGATGTGGGAGGGTCCAAGGACTCCCCACTGACATTTTTACGATCTCCGCGTACCATGCTCTTCGGGGCCACGCTGGAGCCACCAGAATCACTGGTTTCTTTTCTCCCCTTATTCTGCGGATTAATCGCGGTAACAATTGTGGCGGTGGGAATGCATATATCAGTTTGAACTGATCCCAAGGGAACACTAGGGCATCCGAGCCGCAAGCTAGGGGATCCCTTGTGCGAGACACAAATCTGTCCACCTTTGCGTTGAATCTGGATGCTAGCAGATCTACATCCGGTGTTCCCCACCACTGGCATATTGCCTGGAAAACCTCGGGGTGAAGAGACCATTCCCCCGGGCATAATTGCTGGCGACTTAGAAAGTCCGCTCTCCAATTTTCCACTCCTGGGATGAAAACCGCGGATATGGCTGGGACATATCTTTCTGCCCATTCCAGGATGCAATTCGCTTCCCTCTGGGCTGCACAACTCCTGGTGCCACCCTGGTGATTGATCTATGCCACTGCTGTGGCATTGTCTGATTGAATTCTGACAGGGGACCCTTGGAGTTTGGATGTCCATGCTACTAGGGCATACCGGGCTGCTCGTATCTCTAAGAGATTGATGGGCAGGGCCTTCTCTGCTTCTGACCACTTGCCCTGTAGAGACCATTGCTCCAGTACTGCCCCCCAGCCTATGAGGCTGGCATCTGTAGTGACCACCTTCCAAGAAACTGGACTGAAGGTTTTCCCTTTTTCCAGATTCTGGGGCACCAACCACCAATGGAGGCTCTTGCGAGCGGAAGGGGACAGGGACATTGGTAAGTCTAAAGCCTGAACTTTTTTGTTCCAGGCTGACAGTATGGCCCTCTGCAAGTTCCTTGAATGGAATTGACCGTAGGGTACTGCTTCGAATGAAGCCACCATCTTTCCCAGCAGCCTTATGCACAGGCGTATGGATGGTTTTCTTTTTGTACCCACTAAGTGGGTCAAATCTCTCAAAGACGACACCTTCTCTGGAGGTAAGAAAATCTTTCTCTGATTTGAATCCAGCCTTAGCCCTAAGTATTCCAGACTTTTGACTGGTCTTAGAGCTGACTTGTCTCGGTTGATAATCCAACCGTGATATCCCAGATACTTGATTGTCTTGGGAATAGCTACTTCCAGTTTTTCCACTGAGTGGTCTATTAGTAGCAGGTCGTCTAAATATGCCATTATCGTTACACCCCGTGTTCTTAGATTGGCCAATAGTGGGGCCAGAATTTTTGTGAACACTCATGGTGCTGTGGCCAGACCGAAAGGTAAGGCTCTGAACTGAAAATGGCGCCCTTCTACTGCAAAGCGTAGAAATCTCTGATGGGCCGGAAAGATGGGAATATGCAGAAAAGCATCCTTTATGTCGATCGAGGCTAACCATTCCTGCCCTTGTAGGGCGGTGGCCACCGATCGGATCGACTCCATCCGAAAAGTCCTGATATGTAGGAATTTGTTTAGCCCTTTTAGATTTAATATGGGCCTCACGTCCCCATTTGTTTGGGGACTGTGAAGAGGTTTGAGTAAAACCCGAACCCGCATTCTTCCAAGGGAACCTTCATGATTACACCTTGGAGAAATAGTTGTTCTAGTGCCAGAAGGAGGGATCCTCTCTTCTGGGGATCGCCTGGCACGTTTGACCTCATAAAATGGGCAGGAGGAGTGTCTTTTAACTCCAGCTTGTATCCCAGACTTACTGCGGAGATCACCCATCTGTCTCTGATGGTGTCCCGCCAGGTCTCTGTGAACAACTGAAGTCTTCCCCTCACCCGATTGAGTGGGGGCAACCCTTCATAACTTGGGGGGAGGTTTTGTACCTCTCTTGACCCAGGGTTTCTTGTTACCCTGTGATTGTCCCTGATTTCTGCCCCCTGGATTTGCCCGCAGAGGCCGTCGGAACTGTTTCACAGCCGATGTGCCAGGGACTGGAGAAGTAGGTCTCTGAAAAGAAGGACTTCTACCCTTGTTCTTAACCAGCAAGAGTGTACTTTTACCGGCAGAAATTTTCTGGATATACTTGTCCAGATCTTCTCTAAATAAGCGTTCTCCATGAAATGGGAAGCTAATCAGCAATTTCTTACAGGGAGCTTCAGCAGACCAGTTTTTGAGCCATAGAAGCCTACGCATATGTACTACAGACAGCGTAAAGCGGGAGGCCTGTTGGATTGTATCCTTTATGGCGTCCACCGCAAAACACAAGGCTCTAGGTAGGTCAGCTAGGGCAAGAGCCTGCTGATCTGGTAAGTCCTTTAAGACTTGTTTCAACTGATCTTTCCCTGCTTGGCAGACCCCAATCGCTGCTACTGCAGGTTGTGTCACCATGCTTGCTGTAGAGAAAGCAGATTTTAGTAAAGACTCCAATTTTTTATCTATTGGGTCTTTGAACATTGGAACATTATCTACTGGACATGTCAGTGATTTATTCACACAAGAGATGGCTGCGTCCACTGTAGGGACCCTCCATTTTTTTATGAACTTATCCTCCATGGGATAGATCACTGGAAATCTCTTGGGGGGAGTAAATATTTTATCAGGATGCTCCCAATCCTGGTAAATAAGCCCTTCCAATAAAGGGTGGATTGGGAAGGAACAGACAGTCTGGGGAGCTTTTAGCGACCCCAGCGAGGAGACAGTAGTGGTTGATGGCTCCGCAAGAGGCATTTTAAATGCTGATCGGACCATGTTAGTCAGAGACTGAACCCATAATCTTTCAGCCTGAGATGCTGAGAAAGGTTCTTCCACTGTTGATCCCTCTATAACCGAATCAACCTCATCCTGATCCCCTTCAGGTAGGTCGATCTCTGTGTGGGACTGTTCCTCCACTAACAGGCACTCTGAAGGAGGAGACGGAGATCGGACGCGCTTTCCCTGTGACAGGGAAGCAGCGATCAATGCTGTTAATCTCTCTTCCAATCCTCCCAGAGTTGAGGAAAAAACCTCCTCTGTTATATATACAGGAGCAGGTGGACTGGGGACAGCCGCAGCACCAGGTACTCCTGCGGGGTTCCTATGGCTCCTGACCTCTGAAATTTCAGGGGAGATTGGTGCAATACAAGCATGCCCAACATCCTCAGAGCCCAATGGAGACCCCTTTTGCTTCCTGGAACACTTATTTCCGGAGCGTCTGGACGACATATCCTTTAAGCATAAAGCTGAGGTATTCCCGTCGTCATACACCAATCTTTCTGGTAATAGTCTAACACAGTTGCTGCTATATACCAGCTGGTGTCCACTAAAGTGTCTTTCTATGGGGATGCCTGCATCATCCGCCTCTGTGTGCCACCGTTTTGTTGCTAGCTCTGCTTGCATCCAGCTTCTTTTTTGAAACCAAGCAGGGACTAGGAGCCAGGGCCCTTTTTGCCGGAGGGCCTGTGCGGTGGATGAGCGCAGCAACAGGGCAGAGGAAGTGGATTCCCACAGAGAAACTTACCAACTGCCTGGATCTTTTGACTTAAAAAAGCCAAAGATCCACATGACAAGAAAAATGGACTACAGCGGCCTCTAGTGGTTTAACACAGGTACCGCGGTCTCTTTTTTTTTTTCTTAACTACTATTAAAATTTTACATTTTCCAGTAGTTACAGGCATACACAGATATTAGCGGGAATACCGTTAGGTAACAGACAGAAAGACAAATTAGGCTTGGGGGTCCCCCAATAGAACCAAGTTCCTGGGGGCCCCCACTTACCTGTTCCCCGCCGCAGGACTCTGTTTGGTCCACAGAAGCCCAAACTTCACCTATCACGGCAGGGATTGTAATTAAACCTTCAGGGACCGGGTTCCCAAGGATTCCACTCCCCTGGACCTGTATAGCACCCTGCACAGACAACATCTTGGTCGTGGGTATGACCAGAGCTCTGGATCCCAGGGTCCAGCCCTCCTAAGAGAGGCATTACAGGCAAAACCTTGCTCTTCTGTTGCAAGGCCCGGGTACCGACCGTTTAGCTATGAAGCTTTTTTGGTCGGATCCGGAACAGCTTACTGAGGCCCATAAAAGAACCTGTACGCAAGCCCAGTGAAAACACATGTTACTCTTTGGCCAACACCTTAGACACTGGCAAAAAACTGAGGTGCTCCCGGATGGGAGGGGCTTATATAGGGGAGGGTACTTCCGGTTTTGGAAGTTGCCAGTGCCAGCACCTGAAGGTATCTATATAACCCATTAGTAATGACTAAGTCGCTCTGTGTCCCGTGATGTACGAAAAAGAAATTGTAATTACATGCCCCTGTCAACCTCCCTGGCGGTAATCCCGAGTCTGGCTCGGGTGAGTTTTTACTACCAAAAGCAGTAACCCCGAGCCAGACTCGGGCTGCATCGCAGTATCCAGGGAGAGTTACTTACCTTGTCCCCTGGATCCTGCAATGTCTCCCCGCAGTGTGTGCGAGCCGTGTCTCGCTCGATTCACACTGCCGAGTGCCGAGCTCCGTTCCCTGCGACGTTGCGACACACGGGGACGGAGTTCGGCACCAAATTCAAAAAGTGAAAAACGCAGTATAGAAACAGTACGCGGTAATCTTACTGATTATAGTACTGTATCAAATAATTACACATCCCCTTTGTCCCTAGTGGTCTGTCCAGTGCCCTGCATGCAATTTTATATTATAAAAACAGTTCTTTCTGCCTGGAAACTGGAGATTGTCCATAGCAACCAAAAAGTGTCCCTTTATGTCAAAAGTGGTTTTAGACCAGCTAGAAAACAGCGATAATAAATTAGAATCAGTTGCAGAATTGAGCGATAGCTATTTGTGGGGAAATTCGTCATCAAACACTAAATCTAATGACAGCGACAATTCTGCAACTGAGCAAATTTCTGTGTTTTTGATTTGATTACATTATTGAATATTTTTTATTTTTTTATTTTTATTTGTTATAATTATTTATAGTTATTTATTATATTATAATTCATGATTTTGTGTTTCAAACTTTATCATACCCGGGATGTCTACTAGACTAGGTTTGGACAGATTTAAGTGAGTTATTCCTAAAAATTGTAGGCCTACAATATAAAACGTCAAATTTCCATGCAAAATAATTGTACCGCTTTCAGCACCTAAAATCTGACAGAATCATACCGCCAGGGAGGTTAAACAGGGGCAGAAAAATTGGGCCTTAGGTGCTGGTGCCACAACACTGCAACCCCTCACAGATACTCTAGTTGGAGCGCAGGAATGAGCCCTGCTGCAAAGTATTGCAGCAAAAATTGTAATTACACACCCCTGTTAAACAGGGGCAGAAAAATTGGGCCTTAGCCACTGGTGGCGGTGCCCAGAACCCAAAATTTTCTTACAAGCTATCAACATAAACATTGTGGAGGAAGAAGATAGTCACTCAGCATAACAGGATAGTCACTCAGCATCAGCATAGGCAGTCTTGAAGGGATCTCACATTAAAAAAAAAATTATTCGGTTACATCAGCATCATGTGTTTGGTAGCTGGTGATCCAAGACTGATTAATTTTTATGAAGGTCAGACGATCGACCGAGTCGGTGGACAGGCGCACCCTGTGATCGGTTTCAAAGCCTTCAGCAGCACTGAATGTGCGCTCCGAAAGAATGCTGGATGCAGGACAGGCCAGTAGCTCAATTGCATACTGTGCAAGCTCTGGCCAGTGATCCATCCTCAAGACCCAGTAACCCAGAGGATTTTCGGTGGGAAAGGTGTCCAAGTCTGATCTTGCCCCTAGGTATTCCTGCATCATGTGAATCAGATGCTGGCGAAGGTTGCTGAAACCGATCATACCTTGGTGCTGCAGACTTAAAAAATTGTCTGAACGCATCGGTCAGACGGCCAACTTATCCACCACTCCTTCTGTGACTGCCCGAAGCCTCAGCAACACGTTTTCCAGGACCAGGAATTTGTAACCTCCCAGGCTCTGGAAATGCGTTGCACAAACCTTTCTGCAAGGCCTCCCGAAGATGTTTCATCCTCTGCTCCCTCTGCGACGGCTGGATAAGGTCCACAACCTTACCCTTGTAACATGGATCTAGGAGGGTTGCCAGCCAGTAATGATCCCTCTCCTTGATACCAGGAATACGAGGATCCTTTCGCAGGCTTTGCAGGATCAGGGAGGCCATGCAGCGTAGGTTTGCTGAGGCATTCGGTCCGGAGTCCTCTGGGTCAAGCGGACCGCTGCACATGTCTGAAAAAAGGCCCACACCAAAGAACTTTTGGAATAACGCGAAGCAGCGCCCGGCACATGCGGAGCTCTGCAGTGTGATGCAGTCTGTTGGCTGCCCTTAAACTGGCCCCTGGAGGGCACCCTGCCTTGTTGGATATGTGCCTCCTCTTCCTCCTCCTCTCAGGCACCCACGTATTGTCAGTGACCTCATCATCCCATCCCTCCTCGTCACTGGAGCAAACCTGGCAGTATGCTTCAGCTGGGGGAACATGACTGCCAGTTTTGCGATGACGCAGTGAATTATGGGCCGTGACGCGTTACTCGAATTTGGCGCGAACGGGCCATAATGCTCGAAATTCGGCGAACAAGCGAACAGCCGATGTTCGAGTCGAACATGAGTTCGACGTGAACACGAAGTTCATCCCTAATCACGGGTCATAATATATTTTATCATATACACACGTGGACAGACCTTATTGTGCCATCTGTACTGTGTGGAGGATGATAGAATAGGCATGCAACAGCTGCATAGATTTTCAGATGATGTTATCATTTGCAGGTTTTTAAGCTTTTTTAGACATGTAGAGAGAAGTCACCACTTCAAGCCTGTATCAAATTATCTTGCCCCTTGAATTCCAAGTGCTGGCCAAAGGGAGCCTAACCACACATTATAAACTCAATAGGAAATCAGGAAGTGGCACATGGCTGACATCATATCCCCTGCAACTGTATTAAACCCAAACATAGCACACTTTAGCCCCCCTCTATGACCACCCTTCTCTAATTTTTCACACAATAGGTTCTTTCTCTGTATAGGACTTTTTGCTTTCAAGCTTATCTGTTTTATAGGAATTAATGTTACTGGACTTTACAGGACTATTTTTCTTCCACAAGATGGCAGCAGGTGTACTGGTTGTTTGGATTCAACTTAAACTGTGGAAAGCTGGGAAATGTAGTTTGGGCAGAGAGCAAGGCCATTGCCACAGATGGAAAAATAAATACTGTACCCAAGTAAACCTGAGAGTAGGAGGAAGGGACCAAAATGGGGTATAAAAAGGATAGCCTGGGAAGCAAATGGGAGAAGTTGGAAAGAGCCGCCATCTGGAAAGCTGTGTAGAGCTGCTGTTCATGACTCGCTGAGGAAAGAAGGAGCTGTTGAGTGGACCCAATGATGAGTATGTTGGAACCCGACACAGACTGAAACCAGCACTGTTGGCTGCATCAATGCTGGTCTGAATCACCAACCCGTGATTTTAGTAGCTGCTGCCCAGGCATGCTGTAGAAGCGGCTTCCCACTGCTATGGTACACGTCATCTTTCTCATCAGATAGACAAGATCGAGCTGGAATATTGATATTGTTTACAATGTTCACTTGCAAGGAGTTTTTTTATTTCCCAAAATACTACAATACTACACAAAATACTACTGCCCTAGTGTTCTGCAGCTGCCACCGAGTTAAGCCCAACTTGGACACTTTTGCTTGTTTTTAACTCAACTGCTGAAATTATCTCTTAAAGAACCCATATATCTTTCAGTTCAACCAATTGAGTGCGAGATTGCAACTATTAACATCACAGACATACCTCACTCATGCACACCAATGTCTTCAAGGGTTCCAACTTAGCCGGCAGAAAATTTACTCTAAGTATGGTATCTAGATTATTTTATCCTGGGGGCAAATACATACTGACATTGATTCAATTACCAAAGGCTTAGGCTTAGTCCCTCATTGTGAGAGCTTTTAATTTAACTAACCCAGGTTCAGTTTGTTACTCATTGGTGTCACTTGCTGCAGCTCATCTTATGAGGAGAGCTATAGCTTATGCTGTTGTGGTTATAGTATATGCTAAAGCATCTGGAAAAAGGTAACTGTAAAAAAAACATTAAAGATTGCAAAGGGGCCTTAAAGGTGGAGGGGGTCTGGAGCCTAGAGTTGTGCTGTAAATGATATAGGGTTTCTTAGTAATGATTTGTACATGGGACTTGGCAGGGAAATATGTACACTTTAATTGAATTGCTTTCTTGAAAATGAATCTGGAAAATTTAAAGAATGTTTGTCATATAGTGTTACGCAGAAACAGTCAAGGGCTGTCTGTTCCCTCAGACATATGTCTACAATCTGTGATATTAAACTCATAAGAATCCACATAGAATAACATCATGTACAGAAATCACCCACAATGATTCGGGAAGGAGATAGTGAGCCTTCCCTTTTAGAATGAACTCAAGATTATTGATTGAAAAAATAATGTGTGAGATTAGTCATTGGGGCTTCTCTTGGTGTCCTAAGAGAAATCCCCTTCCGTGCTTTCATCCCCTCTTCTAAAATGCCTATGTGCTTCAATTTGTTAAAAGCATTTCTGCTTTACAGAGGTCTCTGCAGAATCAGCATCCCAAGTACCAGCAGTTCATAGCTACAAGCAGATTATGAAGCATGAAGAGAAATATGTTCTTCAAGTTTAAACAGTAATTTTCAAACTTCTCTACTTTAATTTTTTAAATCAAACATCTAAAAAAATTAAAACAAAACCACATGACCTATGAGGTTACTAACATTAATATCAGAGTGGACTTATTTATTCATCTATTACACTACACTGCACATCGAGCCTACAGACCTGATTTTTTACTACAGTTGAAAAATAAAAATAGATCCTGTTCTCTGCCCCTGGCCTGTGATTGGACAGTGAAGAATAAACAGTAGACTTATGAGACTTATCAGTGCCACCTCTCTGTGCTGCCTATCAGTGCCCATCATTGCAGACTATCAGTGCCCATTAGTGACACCCATCAGTACAGCCTCATCAGTGCCTCCTGATCAGTGCCCACCAGTGCTGCCTCATCAGTGCCCATCAGTGCCACTGTTCAGTGCCCATCAGTGCCACATATCAGTGCCCATTAGTGCTACCCCATCAGTGCCCACCAGTGCAGCCTATCAGTGCCCATTAGTGCCACCCATCAGTCCCTCCTGATCAGTGCTCACCAGTGCCATCTCATCAGTGCCCATCAGTGCCACCTCATCAGTGCCCATCAATGCCACCTATCAGTGCCCATCAGTGCTACCTCATCAGTGCCCATCAGTGAAGGAGAAAAATTACCTGTTTGCAAAATGTTGAAAAACTTTTTTTTTTTTTAATTTCTGGTCTTTTTTGGTTTGTTTAGCAAAAAAAAATGAAAACCCCAGTGGTGATTAACCACTTGCTTACTGGGCACTTAAACCCCCTTCCTGCCCAGGCCAATTTTCAGCTTTCAGCACTGTCACGCTTTGAATGACAATTGCGCGGTCGTGCGACGTGGCTCCCAAACAAAATTGACGTCCTTTTTTTCCCACAAATAGAGCTTTCTTTTGGTGGTATTTTATCATCTCTGCGGTTTTTATTTTTTGCGCTATAAACAAAAAAAGACCATACATTTTGAAAAAAACACAATATTTTTAACTTTTTGCTATAATAAATATCCCAATTAAAAAAAAAAATTCTCAGTTTAGACCGATATGAATTATTCTACATATTTTTGGTAAAATACGCGTTTATTGATTGGTTTGCGCAAAAGTTATAGCGTCTACAAAATAGGGGATAGTTTTATGGCATTTTTATTAATATTTTTTTTTTACTAGTAATGGCGGCGATAAGCGATTTTTATCGGGACTGCGACATTATGGGGACACATCGGACACTTTTGCCGCTATTTTGGGACCATTCACATTTATACAGCGAACAGTGCTATAAAAATGCATTGATTACTGTATAAATGTGACTGGCAGGGGAGGGGTTAACACTAGGGGGCGAGAAAGGGGTTAAATGTGTTCCCTCATGAGTGATTCTTACTGTGGGGGAGGGGACTGACTGGGGGAGGTGACCGATGGTTGTCCCTATGTATAAGGGACACACCACCGGTCTCCTTTCCCTAACAGGACGTGGATCTCTGTGTTTACACACAGAGATCCACGTCCCTTGCTCTGTAAATGGCGATCGCACCTACCTGGCAGACATCGCGGCCTCCCGGCATTGTAGGTCCGCGCTGTAGCCATCATTCGTCTATAGCACGGGTCTCTAGTGGTTAAATACCACTGAAAGAAAGCTCAATTTGTGTGAAAAAAAGATCATATGGGTACAGTGCTGCATGGCCGCGCAATTGTCATTCAAAGTGTGACAATGCTAAAAGCTGAAAATTGGCTTGAGCAGGAAGGGGGTATGTGTGCCCAGTAGGCAAGTGGTTAAAGCAGTGTTAAAGGCTTGTGTCACCCTTGATTGAAAATCTCGTACTTTTCTCTGTGCTGCAGGATCAATTGAAACCATTTTTTCATAATTAAGTGCTTGAAAGTAAATTGATTTCCATTAAAATTATCTTGCAAAACCATTCAGCAAATGTTTAATCCTTGCATTAATCCAGATAATTATGTTGATAATCGATTCTTAATAAATCTATAGCTGCTGCAGATTATTTCTTCTACATACATAGAATAGTAGGTTTTTTGTTTTAGATTATTTAGGAAATAGATTTTTTTTATGAGTGGCTGTAAATCAGGGTTTTAGATTGTTTATTTGGCATGTTTCACCTTGAATTTTAATATGTACCATAAAAGACAGACATGGAGGTGATGTTAGCAAAATAGGAAGTTCCAAGTATAGTAATAGCAGTGTTTTTTTGACTAATGGATGTCAGGAACTAGATGGTGATGCAGATGCATTGATAAAAAGAAATACATTTCATTCAAGGATAAGCAAACTGTCAACCAAAGCTAGCAAAGTAACACTTTGCATTAAAAGGGCTTTAGAACAATAGCATGATGTTACTTTTTTTACAAAGCATAATGCAATCTCATCTTGAGTATTCTAGTCTGTTTGGTAACCAATTCAAAACAGAATGCACTGGAACCTGCACTAATTAATGGTATAAAAAAAAAAGAAAGTGGCTGCTATGGCCTCCTGAAAAGAAACAAATACTTTCTACTGCCAAATGGGTGTGGCTTTCGAAAGTTGGGTCATCTCATCTAAAACAAATGCACATATTGTGACATCCAATTCCAGGTAAGACAAACAATTTTTATCAGTATCGTTGCAAAGCTGTTTTCAAAGTTCTCAAGAAATGTGGTCATCATGCTTTGGGGCTGTTTTTTTTTAGCTGGAACATGTGCCTTAGTCAAGGTACTTTTTATAAAGGATTTATTAATCAAAAATGAATTGCACTCCCCTGACGTCATTGATGGTGAAACATGTAGGGAGGAATAGTAACGTGTGACGTCATTGCATTTCGGTATACGTCTGATTTTATATGACATGCGGATTTAACTTGTAGTAAAGCCAGTGAAATATATTTTTTATCAATAAATCCTTTATAAAAAGTACTACACTATGTTATGCATCCTTCTCCTTTTTCTGCAACATATGGAAGACTCTAGATGAGATCAATAGCTGAATAGGAGCTGTATGACTAAGAGGAGAGTGGTGAAACTTCTCCATTGGATGCCTGTCCAGGAGTGGCGTTTATACTATGTGTCTAACCTTCCTTGTGTGGGGACCCACAGCTGATGGTAAGAGACAGTGTGATCAGGTGATGGTGATGGTGCTATCTTTCTTCTGATGACCACATTTCTTAAAGCGGAGTTCCGGTCATAAAATGTTTTTTTTTTTTTTTTGGCCAGTTAAATTTAATTACACTGAACATTACATTACATATAGTAATAGATCGCCAAACGATATGTAAATATTAGGGCTGTTACTGATTACAATTTTCGTGTTCGATTAATCGATTTTTTTTATCGATTAATCGACTAATTTTGAATAATTATAACGCACATGGATATCCAACTACTTTTAGCTGATCTCCTTGCAGGCTGATTCCCAGTGCAGTTACCAAACACTGGAAACATGGATAGCAGGATACAAAAAACACACAAAGGCAGCGCTCGATGGGAATAGCATTAAAACTTTCATAGTCTTCAAGTAGGTAACAAAATAAATATTGCACTGGAGATGAAATCGACTTAGCTACATAAACTGTAAAAATGGTGCGAGTAATACCAAACGGTAGCAAAAGCAGTCATAAAAACATGTAGCTAAGTATGATACTGGTATAAAAATGTGTACAACGATACCACTGCTGAATCCAGATGAGGAGGGGTTAACATCAGTCCATCGGCATGTAGATGTTCCGTGAAGGGAACTATCACAACTCCCAGTGGATGGCTGTAGAATCCCAGGTTGATAGAGGTAAGTGATAGAGGGAAGTGTAACAGCCCTTGCGTGTGGCAGATAATAAGGTCCCGCTGGCATGCAGATATGAAGGCACAGCAAAGGAGCCCTTCAGATGGACACAGCAAGCCCTGCCGGTGTCCGTGACGTCACCGGATCTCCGACGGAACTCCCTGAAGACTGGAAGCCAGCGGAAAGGTGAGTACCGATCAAAAGAATTTTGATCGATCAAAAAAATGAATCGATTAATCGAGGAATTAATAGTTAATTTCCACAGCCCTAGTAAATATATCTAACACTTGCCTTATTTTCTGCTGGTCATTCTGTGGCCATTGCCATCCTATGTGTGGGCATCTGAAGCCCAGTACATTTTTTTTTCTTGTCTCCGTGGATATCGCGAGTGCGCAGTAGAGCGACGCTCGTAGCGCAGGTTGTTAGTGCCCTTGTCATGACAACAGGTGGTGGCGGAGGAACGTCCCGCCCCGTTGTTATGACAACGTAGATAACACAAACCCACAGTAATAAAACTCATTTACGGATTTGAAATCCCGCGATTTTTCGGCACAGAAGAGCGCACAGTCTCCTGGGAAATGATGACACTCATTTCCCAGGAGTCTGTGTGGCTTGGTTAGGAAAGGAGAAGGACCGCAGTCCAGGAAGAAGGCAGATTGGAAATTCTGCCTAGCAACAGGCTATTCCAGGCAAGTAAAAAATTTTTTTTCACAGATAACATTTTTAAACTGATTAAAAGGAACATATTGAAGCAAAGTGTAATTTTAGGGTGGAGCTCTGCTTTAAGCACTTTAAAAACAGCAGGACTTGTTTGTCCTCCCTGGAATTGGATGTCACAATCTGATGAATGTTTTAGCACTGCACCTTTATTATATTTGTCCCTGTATATTGTTATTTCCAATGATGCTGTGCTAGCAGCCATCTTCACATTAATTTGTACTTTTTACTGTTTATTAATTTTACTACCTATCGCAGCTGGTATTTTTATATATTATTAAATGCACACACTGCTCTATACTGATTCAGTGACAATCACTGCTAAGACACTTATTTATTTCATCCATGAAGCTTTTTTGGATTATTTTAACCACTTAAGCTCCGGAAGGTTTTACCCGCTTCATGACCAGGCAATTGTTTGTTATTTGTCACTGCGCTACTTTATTATTTTTTTTTACATTTTCATCATTCTCTTCACACAAATAGAAATTTCTCTTGCTGGCATCTGATAACCACTGGGTTTTTTATTTTTTGTGATATTAATGAAAAAATCCCCAAAATTTTGAAAAAATATATATATTTTTTAATTTTCTGCTATAAAACATATCAAATTAAAAATTAAAAAAATCTAATTGCTTCATACATTTTGGCCAAAATGTATTCTGCTACATATTTTTGATCAAAATAAATTCCAATAAGTGTATATTAATTGGGTTGCGTGAAAGTGGTATTATATATACTGGAATTTTCTTTTTTTTATACTACTAATGGTGGCAATCAGTGACTTATAATGGGACAATGATAGTGCGGTGAGAAATCTGACACTTACTGATCCTGGGAGGGGGGAACTGACTAACTGCGACTGACATCGTCAGTGGCATTAATACAGTGATCAGTGATAATACTATACAATGTCATTGTACTAATGACACTGTCTGGAAAGGGGTTAAAATCTAGGGGGATCAAGGGGTTAATTGTGTGCCTAACTATGAGAAACTGACAGATCGCTCCCTCTGTAAGGAGCTCTGAGTTGCCCCCTGGGCTGTGACGATCAGCAGGTCCAAGCCATGAATCATGCTGACAAGCTCCCAGTGTGTACAATCACAGCAGAAGCCGAGCAGGGGCCACACATGCACGAGTCCTAAACCCAGAAGTAGGCACCAATGTATGGGTACATTGTTTTGCCTACAGGGGCCGCCCATCAACAGTACATTGGCAGTTGGCAAAGCAATTAAAGTGCAAGAACCTTCTAGTCTGAGTGATCACATGCTTTGTGATAAAAAGAGGCATGTAAAATAGAGAGTTTTAAATTTAAATTCTCTGAAATATTGAGTAAAATTCTAAAATTTCTGTGGAATTATGCAATTCTGGGGAAAATGTATTGGAGTACAAGGGGAAAACAAACTCCTTTTTTTTGCCATTATGAATGTATTATTTAACAACTTCAGCCCTGGAAGGTTTTCCCTCTTCCTGAACAGAGCACTTTTTATAATTTGGCACGGCGCTGCTTTAACTGGTAATTGCCCAGTCATGCAATGCTGTACCCAAACAAAATTTGCGTCCTTTTTTTCCCACAAATAGAGCTTTCTTTTGGTGCCATTTTATCACCTCTGTGGTTTTTATTTTATGCACTATAAATAAAAAAAGAACACTTTTGAAAAAAATTTTTTTTTACTATCCCCAAAAATGTTTTTAAAGAACAAATTTCTTCATCAGTTTAGACCAATATATATTCTTCTACATATTTTTGGTAAAAAAAAAAAAATTGCAATAATAAGCGTACATTGATTGTTTTGCACAAAAGTTATAGCGTCTACAAACTATGGGAAAGATTTATGCCATTTTTATGGCATATTTATTATTATTCTTTTTTTTTACTAGTAATGGCAGTGATCTGCAATTTTTTGTGGTACTGCGACATTGCGATGGACAGATCAGACACTTTTGACACATTTTTGGGACCATTGACATTTATACAGTGATCAGTGCTATAAATATGCACTGATTACTGTGTAAATGTCACTGGTAGGGAAGGGGTTAACACTAGGGGGCAATCAAGGGGTTAAATGTGTGTTCTCTCAGTGTGTTCTAACTGTATGGGGATAGGACTGACTAGGGGAGGAGACATATCGTTGTTGCTACTTCCTAGGAACAAACGAAATGTCTCCTTTCCCCTGACAGGACAGGGATTTGTGTGTTTACACACACAAATCCCCATGCTGGCTCTCGTGCACGCGATCGCACGTGGCCAGCTGCAAATTCTTTGCATGCACAGCAGGAAGCATGTGGGCAGTATGTCTCTACCACTTACTATAGCATCTGAATACATAAGAACCTCTTTAGTCACATGCCTTGTGATAGCTTCCTAGAAAGGAACAATATGATGCTGCTTAGAAGGATGGAGGCGGCAGCAGTGCACAGTGGAGTGGGAAGCTGCACAGACAGAGCATTTGTTTTCTCTACAGTCTTCTAGTGTTTGAAATCTGCTGCAGTTCCTGCCAGGCCAACATTGTCTCTATGTCCAATCCTGCACTGTGAGTTGCGGCTGTCAGACCTTTATAGCTACAGAGAATGAGAGCCACGGCTGAGCTAGGGAATCCTAGCAAGAACAAACAAAAACAATGCAGGCCAAGTATTTAAGAATTTGCAAAGCTTATTATTTTTCTGTGCTTTCAACCAAACTTTCTTCACTTGGTCACAGGGTCCTTTTAGGATGGAGTTTTGTGGTTTGTACTATTCAATTTATTAATGACTATTACATTTGGGTAACAGTGGCTCCTATAAACTATCCTTGACGTGACCAAAAATTGTCCCTTATCAGCCTATTTTTTTTCATAGTAAAATAAAAAAGTTAAAAGTAAAACTCAAATATCAAAAAACAAAAAAATTAACACTAAATGAATAAAACAAAATAACCCTAATTACACCACAAAGAAAACTACAAGCTGCGCGCTGTGATTGGCTGGGCAATCATCTGGGACCTGTGATGTGTCCCAGATGATTGCCGAGAGGGAGGGGGGAGAGGTGAACTTCCTTCCGGCGCTGCGGTGCCCCGGGAGGAAGTGGGAGCTGGAACCCTCTAAAAAAGAGGGTTTCCGCTTCCTCCCCCCCAAAAAAAATGACATGCCAAATGTGGCAAGTCAGGGGGTCACCTTCCCTTAAAGCGGAAGTTAAATTTTTGGGTGGAACTTCGCTTTAACAGCAATTAGCATATCAATATTTGATGTCTTCTCGTCGTTAAAAACACGTCGTTTTTTCGACGAGATTCTTGTTAACCTTGACGAGTTTCTCGTCAAGCTTTTTATGCGTACACACTGACATTTCCCAATTTCCTTGTTGTTCTCCACGCTCACGTCCAGCACGTACGACGGCACTATAAAGGGGAAGATCGATTTTCTTAGCGCCACCCCTTGGGCTGCTTTTGCTGATCTCGTGTTACCGCGTGTGAAGTAAAAGTTTGGGAAGAGACGATTCGCGCTTTTCAGTCTTCGTGCTTTTCAGTTCGTTTTCTGAGGTTCAGTTTGTGCTTGTGGGTTCGTATCTTGACTTTCAGGGCGTCTAGGCAGGTCGTATCTGTTTTACAGTGCGTTCTTGCCCGTTCGTTTTTGATTTTAAGTTCGTTATTCATAGGCCTTGCTGTTCTAAAGTGCGTTCTGTTCTGTACGTTCTGATAAGACGACCGTTTCCTAGCCATGTCGCCTGGACGTTTTCGTCGTTGAGTTCGTGCTGTGCGTGCGCTTGGTGTTGGTCTGCTTGTTTTGGACCAAGACCAGTCCATGAATGGTGTGAGGAGGAGTTCATGGATCAAGAATTGGTTACTCCAGCGGGACCAATTCTGCCACATGCCTCTGCTGCGGGAGATAGTCGAGAATAATCCTGAGGACTACAGGAATATTCTGCGGATGTCTGATCCCGTTTTTCAGGAACTGTTGGCTTTGGTGTCCCCCTATATTACCAGGCAGGACACCGTTATGTGGGAAGCCATCAGTGCTGAGCAGAGGCTCATCGCCACGTTACATTATCTGGCGACAGGGAGAAGTCTTCAGGACTTGAAGTTCACGACAGGCATCTCCCCCCAGGCTCTGGGCCTCATCATCCCAGACACCTGTTCTGCCATCATCCAAGTCCTGCAGGAGGACTATATTAGGGTAAGTTTTCTCCTTTAACATCACATTTTATGTATTTCATGTATGCTAATGTATTGTATTTCTTTCATCCTTCCCTAATTACCATGATTGTAATATGCTGAGAATGTCCCCTTTGTCCCCATGCATGCTGGAAGCTTTAGATTGCTCCTTTTTTCTCCTCCATGCATATTTCCCTTCACTAACCTTTCCAGCAGGGGCGCCTGTTGCAACAAATGTTTGGGGGTCCAACCCCAATTTAGGAAATAAACTTCCTCCATTTTTGCAAAGGTGCCTATTAAACGCCCCCAGTTGTCCCCTCCAATGCAGCCATTTTGTCCCCTCCAATGCAGCCATTTTGTAACCCTCCAATGCAGCCATTTTGTAACCCTCCAATGCAGCCATTTTGTCCCCTCCAATGCAGCAATTTTGTAACCCTCCAATGCAGCCATTTTGTCCCCAGCCCTGCACATACCTTCTTGTGGTCAGCGCCATCCTTCTTCTGTCCTTGATGTCTTCTCCTTCCCTTGATGTTGTATCAGCCAATCATGTTACCATTAAACAGACTTGGTGAACATGATTGGCAGAGCAGCCTGTCAGTGTTTACCCAAGGAATGCTCCCCCCCCCTGCGTCCCCTATTTAACTTTTATGAAGCCAATTACATCCCTCAGGCTGTAATGTGCAAGCCTATTTGCCTCCCTGTTTCTGATATGCAATTTTCACCGCATAAATGCCGCAGTTATTCATATGTTGGTCGCTTAACAGGGGGCCATACACCTGAATAGTGGGCGGCATTGACAATACATAGGTTCATGCAAGGCATGAACCTATGTATTGTTCTGAGTGATGGGCGCAGGAGAGAGGGGGCAGTGTTCCAGCGCCCACTCTGGAAGCACCGCCACTGCACTGCTATCCTGTGGCCAAACAGATCTACCCCCCCCCCAAAATAATGTATTAATGGACCATCAGAGGGGGTGATGAATATGAAACATGAGCCTTCCATTATACTTATTGAAAACACCTTAATAAACGTAGAATTTGATTGATGTTGGCCTCTAATGTTTTTTATTATAATCTCCTTGTAATGTAATATTTTTAAATTCTAATTTTCTTTCATCTTGTTTGACTCCCCAGCTTCCTTCCACGCCACAGGAATGGCAGACTGTGGCATCGGAGTTTGCCATGCGGTGGGACTTCCCCAACTGCGGTGGTGCCATAGACGGGAAGCACGTCCGCATCGTGCCGCCACCCCGTTCTGGGTCCTACTACTTCAATTACAAGGGGTTTCATAGCATTGTGCTGATGGCGGTGGTGTCAGCACGGTATGAATTCCTCTATGTTGATGTAGAGAAGAATGGCCGGATGTCCGATGGGGGATCCTTCATCCAGACGGAGTTTGCCCTCCATCTCCAGAGTGACGACCTTGCATTGCCACCGGATGCAGGGAATATTGAAGGATTCCCCTTTGTTTTCTTGGCTGATGAAGCCTTTGGACTCGGACCGCATCTTATGAGGCCATTTCCTCACAGGACCCTGACCCCAGAGAAGAGGGTGTTCAATTACCGGCTGGCCAGGGGCCGAAGAGTCGTTGAAAATGCCTTTGGCATAATGGCCAGCCGGTTCCGCATTTTTATGACTTCCATACACTTGGCGGACTACAAAATAAACTATGTAGTTTTATGCTGCTGTGTGCTACACAATTTTCTCAGCAGAAAATCCAATTCATATATGGCCTCAGTATTGCCTGAGGCTGGACTTTCACCTGCTAATCCCCTGCCGGGCCTGGAATCTGCCCGTCCTGGCTTGCCCCCCCAAAATGCCCGTGAGGTTCGGGACAAATATATGGAATATTTCACGGGTAGGGGGGCAATTCCTATGCCAGGCTATGGCTAAAGATTCCTGGAGAATGAGTTAAATAAAATTCTGATTTCTAATTTTAACTTAGGTTTGTTTCCTGTCTCCTAGTTTGTCTTAGTGCATTTGTAGTGCCAAGTGTATTTTCCTTTAGTAAATAACAACCATTTCACTATGTAACCTTTAAAAAAACACAAATCAGGTTAGAGCGTATTGAAAAAAGAAGCTACACGTTGTTTCTGTTCAAACATTTTACTCTGTGCACATTCACACACATGTTTCCTTTTTTATTTTATTTTTTATTTAATTTTTTCCTGGCCACAAACCGCCAATTCTTTTCTTAGGAAAATACAAAAACAGTTGCATTCCAAAAATTACAACATTGGATACCTCTGAGCAATCTGACACATTCACTTACACAAACTATGTCTCTATGTGCCCGTCCTAATATGGGGTCTTGCCACCCCTTGCCCAGCCAAAAATTGAATATGCACACATTTTGTATTATTTTCCACTAGGGATTTGAGACTCCTGATCCCTATTGTCAACATGTGCTATCTGCCATCAGGGGTGATCAATGGACGGGTTTTGGGGGTGCAACCCCTTCCTCAGTTCACCTACTTTAGATACGAGGAAGGGGTTGCACCCCCAAAAGACGTACATGGATATCCCCTGATGGCAGATGGCACATGTTGACACACTGTGTGCATATTCAATTTTTGGCTGGTTGCATTGTCAAAAACAGTATAAAAGGCTGATGAACAGTCATTCCTGAAAAAAAATGGGGGTTTGGTTGACTTATTCGATTCTCCCCAAAACATCTAGAATGTCTTTAAATGTTTGATCCATCACATGAATTATTTGTTTTATTCTGTCCAGTTCCGTGCTACATTCCATCACTTGCTGTATTATTCTGAGGGCACTGTCAGCAGAGAAACGTGTACTATCCTTCACCACAACATTTACATCCCCTAAAAACAAAATAAAAAGGTATTATAATTCTGCAGGCCTACATCTCTTACCTGAAGCTGTAGTGACAGATACTGACCTGTTGTGGTGACCAGTTCCACAACGTCATCCACCTCTCCTTCCTGCACTTCTCCTTCCTCCACCTCAACTTCCTCAACATCCTTCGGTTGTGGGTCTTTGGGAGTTTGGGGTTGTTGTGAAGCTGTGGGGTTCCTGTGCTCCCTGGAGTGTTCTCCTCCCAGTCTTCTCTCCCCTATGATAATCAAACAAAAGGTCTATTTATCACACTGAAATTCGCTATGAAAAATAAAAACAGGTTAAATTGTTTGGAAGTGGGGTACAAGTGTATGTTTGTGCAGAATTTAAAGATGAATGCATTATTTTGAACCAAAAATATGTTTAGTATTCACCTTTGGCTGTCAGTTTTTAGACATGGAGGCACCACAAAAAATCACTAATGCACCTGTGTGGGACACCCAAAAAAGGAGGGTCTGGTGGCCCACACTATAGTGCTCCAAAGTACAGATGTGGAAGCAGCTGCTGAGTGTCCTCTCCTTTACACTGACTAAAGTTTGCATTTCATTCTCTTTACAAACACATCATCTAGCCTAAAAATTTGGAACAAAAATGTTAAAAAAACACGCAGATGTCTAATTACTTTTGTGGCTATAAAATAAGCCAAAACAGCGGATAGTGGCCGAACGAAGTGTCTGTAACGTAACGAACGATTACTGTGTCAAACCAAGTTCAAATTATTAAATTATGGAAGGGAGTCCAATATGATAAAATCACAAAAAGGAGCAACATGTAAGTTGAGAAAAACATTAATAGCCGAAAAGTGTACATTTTACTTACTTTTTGCTAGCATTCTCTTAATGCTCCTTAACTGCTCTGGCTCCCTCAGTTTGAGGTCTGACCACCTCTTTCTGAGCTGCTCATTTGAGCGTTTCACCCCGAAATTCGTCTTCAGACTCTTCACGACTTTCTTCAGGATTTTGGCCTTCCTTCTATTTGGTTTGCTATACGGCCCATGCTTTGCGTCATAATCAGACTTGAGAAAGATGTCCACCATCTCCGCCATCTCCGCAAAAGACATATTAGATGCCTTGAATCTCCTCCTTGATCGTGACGTTTCCTCGGTCTCCGGGCTTGTCTCCTCCTCGTTAGTTGCGGAATTATCAGACACCTGCTGTAACTCCGCCATATCTGTCTGCGCGCCGAAAGAGAAGGGGCAGGGAAAAGATGTTAGTTAGAACGTCATGGGCGGGCGACGTGTGCGGAGCGACGTGTTCGTAGTTTGACGCATGCTTGGTGTATATATAGCAAACACACATGTGACTATAGTACGTTCGGTGTGCGGAGAGAGGAGTTCAAGTGACGGACGTGCGAACGAAGGTATGTGATTTTGTGACTTGGACAAATTGTTGGCCTATACTGTCTTGAGAATGTTGTAGAATATATATGGTGACTACGATGTTAAGGAGGTTAGACTGTGTGCCTCACATTAGTTATATATTATTTATTTTACTTGCAGACCCAAAATGAATGTGTTTATAAGTGACAAGGAATTCCTTGCGGAATTTATAGACCGGGTAAGGGAGCTGCCCGCTCTGTGGGAGGCGAAAAACCCCATCCACAAAAAAAGAGGGGTGAGAAAAGCAGCGCTGGAGACCCTGCTGCCATTTGTGCATACCAAGGTGCCCACAGCCACAGCAAAACAGGTGGACACTAAAATTGGGAGCTTGAGAGGTACCTACAGGACTGAACGCTCTAAGGTCCTGGCTTCTCAGAGGTCAGGAGCAGCAGCAGATGATGTGTATGTCCCGAATTTGTGGTACTACAGCAGGATGTCCTTCCTGGATGACCAGATTGAGGCAAGGCCATCACTATCCACTCTTCTCCCCAGACTTCCCTGCAGCCAACCTGAGCCTTCTCTGGAGCAAGAGGAGGCAGCCATCCTGGATGATCCTGATTTGGCCATCTGGAGCCAGGTATAGTATTAAATGAAAATGTATTGGGATAAAATTAATGTTTGCCAAATATGTCAAGATGACAAACATAAACTATTTAGAGTTCCACAAGTGAAATCAAGATCTCTAGACATTAGTCTGCACTTAATTGGGTGCTAAATAGTCAATCTGATGTAGTTGTAAATTTTAGAAACTGATTTCAGGATTTACATTCTAATTGGTTCAATCATGATTATAAATTTGGAGGCAAAGATTAAAGCAACATATTAAACTATGTCCCTTTTTCATACACAGGATTAAATCAGCCAGGAGGAGGGTCTGGAAACTGTCAGGCAGGAGGAGGAAGGGCCCAGTGGCAGCCAGGAGGTGGCAGGGCCCAGTGGCAGCCAGGAGGTGGCAGGGCCCAGTGGCAGCCAGGAGGTGGCAGGGCCCAGTGGCAGCCAGGAGGTGGCAGGGCCCAGTGGCAGACAGGAGGTGGCAGGGCAAAGGAGAAGCACCAGATCCCAGGTGCCTCCCATCAGGCTTCACAAAAGAGGCAGGAGGGACAGGACCACCAGTGAGGCAGCAATGGCCCTTATTAAAGAGGCCCATGCCACCCTCAAAGAGCCCACATCCCCTGAAGAGGCCATTGCCGGCCTAGTGGAGGCAAAGTTCAAGGTGATGAGCATGGAGCAATGCCTCCTATGCGAGCCCCTGCTCATCACCTTGCTCAACAAGGGGGTGATGGGAAAAATTACCCCCAATACTGCAATTTGTGAGGTGGCACAACTGTCCCAACCTCAACCTCCTCCTCCACCTCCACCTTCTTCTTCTGCCCCACCCCCTTCTCCTCCACCTCCACCTTCTTCTTCTGCCCCACCCCCTTCTCCTCCACCTCCTCCTCCACCTTGTTCTTCCGCCCCACCCCCTTCTCCTCCACCTCCACCTTGTTCTTCTGCGCCACCCCCTTCTCCTCCACCTCCTCCTCCTCCTGACAGGAGTACCCCTCCAGTGGCCCAGCCTCCAGCCAAACGAAGAAGGAAGGCTGCAGGGAAGGCTTCAGGAAAGGTTGCAGGGAAGGTTGCCAGGAAGACGAGGAAGTGATGGCCTTGCTTCATTGTGGTCGGACAGAAGGCAGCCTGTTGTAGTACCACACACTTGGGACATATATCTCACCTGCTGCTGTTCCTGACCTCTGGGAGGCCTGCATCAGATTGTGCTCAGAAATGTTGGCCTTCTCAAGCTCCCAATTTTAGTGTCCACACAGGGTTGATGTGTGGTCTGGGGTCCCTGGGATGCACAAATGGCAGCAGGTTCTCCAGCGCTGCCTTCTCTTTATTTTATTTGAAACATGAATAAATGTTATTTTTGTTTAAGTTCATACTTGACTATGTGTATTTGTAAAAATTAAAAATTTAGCTTTGGAGTAAGCAGAGACATTTGACTGACAAAAAAAGGGACAGATAACAACCCCCCTAAAAAATAAAAGAATCTGATTTCCCAAAAAGAGGGTGTAAAATTTAACAGCTATATATTAAAATATTCAATGGGAGATCACTATCAAAACATTGCGAAATTAAAATTAACATCAGTTTGAAAAATATAAAAATGTTAAATATTCATAAAAACTTGCACGATATAATACACATAAATCTTCTTAAGAGCAGCATGAAAAAGGTTAAAAAAATATAGTCATAACTCTGTGTGAATATCAGCAGCAAAAGAAGTTCTTTCGTTTTGATTAATGTAACATTCTAAAGAAGATTTCAATGCACAACATTTAAACGATGCAATAATTTCGAGCGTGACGAATGTGCTATCTCCATTACGAAGGCTTGTTTTACCAGAAGATACGCTCCCATCTCATACTTGCTTCTGAGCATGCGCGCTTTTGAAAGACTCGTTAAAGCATACACACGAACCATTTTCTCGTCACAAAACAGGCCGACGAGAAACACAACGAGGAAATCTGGAATCCTGACGAGAAAATAGAGAGCAGGTTCTCTATTTTCTCGTCGAGATTCACGGCAATTTTCTCGTCGTAAAACCATACACACGAACGGTTTTCTCGAGAAAAAAGCTCTCGCTGCACTTTTCTTGCCGGTTTTGGACGAGAAAATCGGTCGTGTGTACGCGGCTTCACTGTAGCAGATTGGTGCATACTTTTTGATTCAATGTTGCAGGTTGATTTATCATTTCTACAGCACCTACAGTGTTGTATATGCATATTAGTGGCAGTGTCCTTCTGTTTAGTGTGTTTGTTAAAAAATAAATGTATTTTCCAAGCAATTTTTGTCTTAGCAATGTTTTGCTTCAGCTAGTTTTGAAAGTACACAAATGGTAATCAAATACACAAACAACAAAATAATACAAATACAAAAGCTACTAAATAAAATATACTAAACTAAAAACACTCCAAAGGAAAACCACAGAAATTCAGATTATGTTTTTTATTTTCTAAGCAAATTTCTCCTAAGCAATGCACTGAGTGAAGTTAAGAGTTTCCGATTGATATTGGTACTCTGTGCTGAATAAAATATTTGGAGAATAACAGATAGTGGGGGAACCGATTGTAAAATGAAAACAGCTGTGGAAAATGAGGGCATCATATCCACTAATGGCTGATTAATACTAAAGTCCCCACTACTATGGTCTCCCCCGGTATTAAGCAAGATGGCGCAGTACAGTGATTGGAAGTGACTGCGGTCTATCTGGAGTATTTCTCCCAGGGGTAAGTTCACAAGGGTGTGAGCTGCAACAAGCATCATTGTATAGCCAGGCCTTCCTCCCATTATGTTATATGTATTGTGTTTTAATTTTTTTTAGAGACTACTAGATACAAGACTAAATACAAACCATGGCACATAATCCTCTGTCCATCCGGGTCCATTTTGGGGTTGATTCATCCCCCCTCTCCCCACCTGGTTGGTGGGGCTCCTGTGTCCACCCCGGGACACTTTTACCATTCACTCCTCATGCATGTCCTGACCAGGCAAGCATGCAATTTGTACTTGTGCTATGTTGATAGATATGTGAAATCCAGTGTGAAAATTGATTTGGATAGATATTGTATATCAGGGATATGCAATTAGCGGACCTCCAGCTGTTGCCAAACTACAAGTCCCATGAGGCATAGCGAGACTCTGACAGCAGCAAGCATGACACCTAGAGGCAGAGGCATGATGGGACTTGCAGTTTTGCAACAGCTGGAGGTCCGCTAATTGCATATCCCTGTTGTATATACTGTGATTTATATCTGTATCATTTGACATTTTGCAGCAACACCCAAACAACCAGCCCTGAGGAAGCGAGCAAGTCTCGTGAAATGCATTGGCTTCTCAGAATGGAATAAATATGCTTTATTTTATGTCTGAATTTTTAACTTTTAGACAAATAAAATATATACTTTTTAATCAATAACCTCATGTTGTGCCGATAAAGTCTGCCATTTTGATAGTAGGTGTCTTAGTATCCACATAGTTAGTAATTTGGGTGCGGCATGGTGGAGGTCTGCTTTGTTGAGGGCATAATAAAAGACAAGGTATGGAGGAAGGGTCTGCCTCAAATATGCCATCATTCAATATATTACCAAAAGTATTGGGATGCCTGCCTTTACACGCACATGAACTTTAATGGCATCCCAGTCTTAGTCTGTAGGGTTTAATATTGAGTTGGCCCACCCTTTGCAGCTATGACAGCTTCAACTCTTCCGGGAAGGCTGTCCACAAGGTTTTGTAGTGTGTCTATAGGAATGTTTGACCATTTTTCCAGAAGCACATTTGTAAGGTCAGGCACTGATGTGGCCAAAAAGACCTGGCTCACAGTCTCCGCTCTAATTCATCCAAAAAGTGTTCTAACAGGTTAAGGTCAGAACTCTGTGCAGGTCAGTCAAGTTCCTTCACCTCAAACTCGCTCATTCATGTATTTATGGACCTTGCTTTCTGCTGCGCAGTCATGTTGGAACAGGAAGGGGCCATTCCCAAACTGTTCCGTCAAAGTTGGAAGCATGACATTGTCCAAAATATCTTGGTATGCTGGTGCCCTAAGAGTTCCCTTAACTGGAACTAAGGGACCCAGCCCAATCCCTGAAAAACAACCTCACATCATTATCCCTCCCTCCACCAAATGATTTGGACCAGTGGACAAAGCAAGGTCCAACAAGACATGGATAAGCCTTGGGTGGAGGAACTTGCACTGGTCTAAATCATTTGGTGGAGGGGGGATTATGGTGTATGGTTGTTTTTCAGGGGTTGGGCTTGGCCCCTTAGTTTGAGTGAAGGGAACTGTTAAGGCGTTAGCATATCAAGATATTTTGGACAATTTAATCTTCCCAACTTTGTGGGAACAGTTTGGGAATGGCCCCTTGGAACTTGACTGGAACTTGACTGGCCTGCATGGAGTCCTGACCTCAATCCAGTAGAACACCTTTAGGAGGAATTAGAGCAGAGACTGCGAGCCAAGCCTTCTTATACACATCAGTGCCTGACGACACTCCCAATTGGAGAATGGATATGCGAAATGGGCGAGATCCATACTCTGGAGATGACGATAGAAGTAGAAGCAGGCCTTAAAGAACAAACCTTAAGGACATGGCAGCAATGGGTAGAGTTTAGAGCCTCCACATTAATATCAACATATTTGTAGAGTTTCATGTCAGGGAAATCCCATTTATACTGGAGAATGGGTAATAAAAAGGGATATATGATCATGATGCATACATATATAAATGACCCTTGAGGAAAATGTAAGGACCTTCTCTTTAGGTAAAGTAGCCAGTTAAAACATAACACTACTTATAGCAGATAGAAATATTTACACACCTAGTAGACTATTGACACTTGTGCATGTTAGATTATGGCAAACAGAATGGTTCTTTGCCATGAGAACCTGTTACAGTTAGTGCTAATTACTATGCAATAGTGTTGAAGCTAAGGATTAAACTGTCAATCAGCACTTAGAAAACACACCTCCTCAAAGGAGGTATGTTCACTAAAAGAACGCTGGATTCAGTTGAATTTTTACACTCCTAAAGTTTGCTTTTTTGTGTTATTGTTAAACTCCAGCGGAGAAAACAGTTTTTATGGGTATATACAGTGAGGAGAACAAGTATTTGATACACTGACGATTTTGCAGGTTTTCCTACTTACAAAGCATGTAGAGCAGTGGCGGTGCGTCCATAGAGGGCGCCGGAGCGCCGCCCCCTCTTGCTCCCGCACCGCCACTGAAAGACAATACATAGATTCATGCATTGCATGAATCTGTGTATTGTCACCGCTGCCGCGCTGCCCACTATACATATGGCCGGCCTCCTGGTGAGCGACGGCCATATGAATTAGAGCGGCGGCTGTTAAAAAGATTTTCTTTAATCTAATATCTAATATTCATTTACTAACAATATTAACACATGAATGAATGGATTTGGGTCTTTGAGAATAATGGACTTGAATACATTTAAAATATTTATATTTGTGTCTGGATATGGAAAAGTGAAATATATAAACTTTTAGAATTGTGTAAGTATATAGTTCGTTTTAAGCTTCAAGTGGTAGGCTCAAACATGTGTTCATAATTAGGCTTCTACCATCCTCCCATGATGAGAAGAAAGATCTCATATTACTTTAGATGTAAAAGTATTTTAGCTAAGATTATAAGTTCTTAAATATTGCTATATTTCTTGATTAGGATATTAATAAGAATGTTTGGTTTTTAATGTATCCATAGTGTAATATTTAGTATTTGACTCAGATATGTAGTAATATTATTACAAGTTGAATAATGCTCATTTTTAGCTACTCACATAGTTCACAGCCCCACCCGTAAGAATTTTAGACACTGAACAACTAAGATTATATTTGAAACTCGCGGGCTTCATGAAACGTTAAATCATTCCTTCGAAAGAAGGTGGGGCTCAGATTTGAGGGGTGAAAAGCTAGTGACTGTTAGATTTTTAGGCAGACTTGAGCTGACACGCGGGAAGACTTGAATGCTACACACACATCTGCTAGCTGAGGCTGGAACACTGATTCACACAGAAGACATGTAAGGAAGCTGATTGAGCTATTCACACACACACACAAAGATATTCATTTTCATTCAATCTTCAAGAATAAGATACTTATCTATGCTATTTTTTATATTCTACAATTGATGATACATTCATGTGACATTTTATATTTTATTATTAAATCAATTTTGGAGTTTTTACACAAGAACGGAACAGATTTCCTCATCAATATGAATTATTGAATATCGATTATTAATACAATAGTAGCGAATTACCGTTATATTTCAGCGGCCGGCGGTGGGTGTGACTTGGAAGTGCCTATCAGAGCCACCGGCTCTGATAGGCTTTCCGAATACAGCTCTCACGCTGTATTCGGCTTCCAAAAACTCCTCCCAGGTACGCACCGGGGTGCGTTCCTGGAAGAAGACTGTGTGGAGGTTTCAGCCAATCAGGTTCAACGGATCTGGTTACCGGTAACCTGATTGGCTGAAGCGACATCGAGGGCGGGAGAACACATCGAGGACGGCGCGGACCGAGGAAGGTAAGTGCAGGGCTGGGGGGGGACAGGCTGCATTTGGGGGACAAACTGGCTGGATATGGGGCACAAACTGGCTGAATATGGGGGACAAACTGGCTGAATATGGGGCACAAATTTGCTGAATATGGGGGGAACTGGCTGAATATGGGGGACAAACTGGCTGAATATGGGGGGAACTGGCTGAATATGGGGGGACAAACTGGCTGAATATGGGGGGAACTGGCTGTATATGGGGGACACGCTGGCTGCATTTGGGGGGAACTGGCTGTATATGGGGGACAAACTGGCTGCATTTGGGGGGAACTGGCTGTATATGGGGGACAAACTGGCTGTATTTGGGGGGAACTGACTGTATATGGGGGACACGCTGGCTGCATTTGGGGGGAACTGGCTGTATATGGGGGACAAACTGGCTGCATTTGGGGGGAACTGGCTGTATATGGGGGACAAACTGGCTGAATATGGGGCACAAACTGGCTGAATATGGGGGGAACTGGCTGAATATGGGGGACAAACTGGCTGAATATGGGGGGAACTGGCTGAATATGGGGGACAAACTGGCTGAATATGGGGGGAACTGGCTGTATATGGGGGACAAACTGGCTGCATTTGGGGGGAACTGGCTGTATATGGGGGACAAACTGGCTGCATTTGGGGGGAACTGGCTGTATATGGGGGACAAACTGGCTGCATTTGGGGGGAACTGGCTGTATATGGGGACACACTGGCTGTATATGGGGGCACACTGGCTATATATATATGGGGACAAACTGGCTGTATATGGGGGCACACTGGCTGTATATGGGGGCACACTGGCTGTATATGGGGGCACACTGGCTGTATATATGTGGGCACACTGGTTATATATATATATGGGGGCACACTGGCTGTATATGGAAACAAACTGGCTGTATTTGAGGGGGCAAACTGGTGGCGCTTGGGCACAGTGGCTGCGTTTAATGGGCACAGTGGCGGCAATTGATTTTTTATTTTTTTTTCAGTTTGTTTGCGCCCCCCAAAAATTTTGAGCACCAGCCGCCACTGATGTAGAGGTCTGTAATTTGTATCATAGGTACTCTTCAACTGTGAGAGACAGAATCTAAAACAAAAATCCAGAAAATCACATTGTATGATTTTTAAGTAATTAATTTGCATTTTATTGCATGACATAAGTATTTGATACATCAGAAAAGCAGAACTTACTATTTGGTGCAGAAAAGTTTGTTTGCAATTACAGAGATCATACGTTTCCTGTAGTTCTTGACCAGGTTTGCACACACTGCAGCAGGGATTTTGGCCCACTCCTCCATACAGAGCTTCTCCAGATCCATCAGTTTTCGGTGTTGTCGCTGGGCAATACAAACTATCAGCTCCCTCCAAAGATTTTCTATTGGGTTCAGGTCTGGAGACTGGCTAGGCCACTCCAGGACCTTGAGATGCTTCTTATGGAGCCACTTCTTAGTTGCCCTGGCTGTGTGCTTTGGGTCATTGTCATGCTGGAAGACCCAGCCATGACCCATCTTCAATGCTCTTACTGAGGGAAGGAGGTTGTTGGCCAAGATCTTGTGATACATGGCCCCATCCATCCTCCCTTCAATATGGTGCAGTCGTCCTGTCCCCTTTGCAGAAAAGCATCCCCAAAGAATGATGTTTCCACCTCCATGCTTCACGTTTGGGATGTTGTTCTTGGGTTTGTACTCATCCTTCTTCTTCCTCCAAACACGGCGAGTGGAGTTTAGACCAAAAAGCTCTATTTTTGTCCCATCAGACCACATGACCTTCTCCCATTCCTCCTCTGGATCATCCGGATGGTCATTGGCAAACTTCAGATGGGCCTGGACATGTGCTAGCTTAAGCAGGGGGACCTTGCGTGCGCTGCAGGATTTTAATCCATGACGGCGTAGTGTGTTACTGATAGTTTTCTTTAAGACTGTGGTATCAGCTCTCTTCAGGTCATTGACCAGGTCCTGCCGTGTAGTTCTGGGCTGATCCCTCACCTTCCTCATGATCATTGATAGCTCACGAGGTGAGATCTTGCATGGAGCCCCAGACTAAGGGAGATTGACCGTCATCTTGAACTTCTTCCATTTTCTAATAATTGTGCCAACAGTTGTTGCCTTTTCACCAAGCTGCTTGCCTATTGTCCTGTAGCCCATTCCAGCCTTGTGCAGGTCTACAATTTTATCCCTGATGGCCTTCCACAGCTCTCTGGTCTTGGTCATTGTGGAGAGGTTGGAGTCTGTTTGATTGAGTGTGTGGACAGGTGTCTTTTATACAGGTAACAAGTTCAAACAGGTGCAGTTAATACAGGTAATGAGTGGAGAACAGGAGGGCTTCTTAAAGAAAAAATAACAGCTCTGTGAGAGCCGGAATTCTTACTGGTTTGTAGGTGATCAAATACTTATGTCATGCAATAAAATGCAAATTAATTATTTAAAAATCATACAATGTGATTTTCTGGACTTTTGTTTTAGATTCCGTCTCTCACAGTTGAAGAGTACCTATGATACAAATTACAGACCTCTACATGCTTTGTAAGTAGGAAAACCTGAAAAATCGGAAGTGTATCAAATACTTGTTCTCCCCACTGTATATATAGTAATAGACATGTGCACACTGAAATATTTTTTTGTTATTGTTTCGGAATTTCGTTTTCGTCCGAAAAATAAATGTACTTAGTTACTCCCGAAATAAATTTTTATCTATTTTGTTTCGTTAAAAAATGCATTCGTCCGAAAATCCAAATTAATTAAGGTCGAATCTGTTAATTGAAGGCTTATGGTGTCTGTCGAATGTTCTAAGAAGATTAGACAAAGCAGCTAAACTGTACGACGCCGCAATCGTACATTTCCTGTTGAATGCTCCGCCCACAAGCTATAGTAGAATTCTAATGTTGTATGACTAGTAATAATTACATTTATTAATTATTATTACTAGTCAACCAAAATTAGAATTCTACTATAGCTTGTGGGTGGAGCATTCTACTAGAAATGTACGATTGCGGCGTCGTACAGTTTAGCTGCTTCATCGAATCTTCTTAGAACATTCGACAGACACCATAAGCCTTCAATTGACAGATTGCCCTTAATTCTGTAGAATGTTCTAGGAAGATTCGACGAAGCAGCTAAACTGTACGACGCTGCAATCGTACATTTCTGGTCGAATGCTCTGCCACCAAGCTATAGTAGAATTCTAATGTTGTATGACTAGTAATAATTATATTTATTAATTATTATTACTAGTCAACCAACATTAGAATTCTTCTATAGCCTATGGGCAGAGCATTTGACCATAAATGTCTGCTTCGTCGAATCTTCCTGTCAAATCTTTTCTCTCTATGTCGAATAATCTTGGACTAATAGAGTTAGGTTGGGCACATTCAACCGCAGGTTCGATAGACACAGATTGCTATAGTCACCGTCATGTCGAATCTTCTATCTATATTGAACTGTTGTCGCAACAAAACGAAAATAAAGCATTTTTTATGTCGGATCTTTCGGATTTCAGATTCTGTGCGTTTGTTATTATTTGTTAAAACGAATGTGAAAATCCCCGAAATTAGGACGAAAATGCATTCGGACAAAAACGAATGCACATGTCTATATAGTAGATAGATATAAGGATATATATATATATATATATATATATATATATATATATTGTGTATATATATATATTGTGTATATATATATATATATATATATATATATATATATATATATTTGTCCTAGCTATAACTGCATGGGAGTATGTAGCTCAAGGAAATACCCCAACTATTAGATACCTGTTTGCATATGCTTTAACAGGAAACTGGATAATGGATAAGTCTCTCCAGGACAGTGATGTCCATATCAAAGATTTTAGCAGTATTTAATAGAGATTATTACCTGCTTCTACTTTGTGGAAATGCAAATAAACCATATCAATCTCAAGGAAAAAGGTCCTGTCACGTACCTGATGGTAGAGCCTGATATGCAGGGAGTGGCTTCTTTTACACCTCTGTCTGTGGAACCCCTGATAGTGCAGACAGGAAGCTTGAGCGTACAGAGTCGCACAAGCGCCTGGCAAGAACACTGGTGCAGGAGCTGAGCTGAGCTTCGGAAGACTCTGTAGGGATGCCAGCAGTGCAGGAGATGGCTGGAGCAGCAGACAGGCTGAAGGCAGTGGTACAGGAAGTTGGAAGCAGAAGTCAGTGGGGAAGGTGTTCTGTAGTTCAGAGCACAAGCAAGTCCAGGCAGGCCAGGTCATACACAGGCGGGAGGATCAGGTACATATTCAGAAGCAGAAGCAGAGTCTTGGTTCAGGCCGGGTCAGTAATAGGCGGGCAGCAGGCAGTCCAGAGGGAGAAGCAGAAGCATAGTCAAAACAAGCCGGGGGCAAAGGCAGGAGTAAACAGGAACAAACCGGGTCACAGGAACAGGTAAGCAGAAAGTTTAACAGGTAGCAGGTGGGTCTCAGGTAATGCTGTAGACCAAACAGCAAGGAGCCCAGGTATCAGTCCCTTTAAATAGACCCGTTTGGTGCCAAGAACTGTCACCACTGGCGCGTGTGCGATCCTGCACTAGCTCGCGGCCCGCTACCGTGCATGCGCGTGCGCCAAACAGTGGCACTCATGGGAGACCCGCGCACAGACATTCCTCCGCCATCTTGAGTACTGGTATGCCCTTCTTGACATTGCCCCCCTCTGACGGGCAGCCTCTGGATGCCCAACTGGGCCATCTTAACTGGGTGGTAGTCTTTAAAGGACTGAATCAGTCTTTCGGCGTGATATTGCACTCGGGCTCCCACGAATTCTCATCCGGGCCATATCCTTTCCACTTTACTAAGAACTGGACCTGATTACGCCTCTTTCTACAGTGCAAGATGGATTCAACTTCGAACTCATCTTCGCCGTTGACTAGGATTGGTTCAGGAGGACCGGTGTTCCGCCCGGAAAACGGATCAGGAACAGTGGGTTTAAGAAGGGCAACGTGAAAGACAGGATGGATACAGAACAATTCTGGTAGCTCTAGTTCATAGGCCACGCTGTTAATCTTCCTCTTGTTGGGAACACAAATTTAGGGCCCAGCTTCTTTGAGGGGCAAGCGAGTTTTAAATTCAGGGTGGACAACCACACCTGATCTCCAGATTCCAAGTTAAGTTCCCCTCTTCTTCTCTTGTCAAATACCTCTTTGTTGTATTCTTGTGTCTTTGTCATTGTCTCCTGTAATAACTTATTATTTGTATTGAAGAAATCCAACGTCTCCTGAACAGCAGGTACTGCACTCTCTGGGACACAATTGGACAGGAACAAGGGTTGAAAGCCATAATTTGCATAGAATGGGGATTGCTTTGTGGTGGAGTGGACAGAATTGTTATATGCAAATTCATCCAGAGGCAGCAGTGATTCCCAGTCTTCTTGTGAAAATTATGAGAAACAACGTAAGTATTGTTCAAGCGTCTGATTTGTCCTTTCAGTCTGGCCGTTTGATTGCGGATGATAGGTGGATGAAAAGGACAGATCAATCTTAAGGGATTCACAAAGTGCTCTCCCGAATTTGGAAGTAAATTGCACCCCCCCTGATCCGATACAATATTTGCAGGGATGCCATGGAGCCTCACAATTTCTTTGATAAAGATTTTAGCCGTTTCAGGAGCGGAGGGTGTACCCTTCATGGGCAAGAAGTGTGCCATCTTCGATAGTCTGTCCACTACCACTAAGATAGTGGTGAAGAACTCAGAAGGGGGAAGCTCCACGATGAAATCCATGGAGATCATCCTACATGGTCTCTCTGGGATGGGCAGTGGTTTCAATAGACCCCAAGCTCTAGACTTGTTCCCCTTATTTCGGATAGACATGGTGAACGACTCCACATAGCTCCTGCAGTCCTTTAATAGCTGTGGCCACCAAAACGTACATTGCAAGAGTTCAGAGGTTTTGTGTACCCCAAAGTGACCGGCCAGCTCGTGATTATGGCAAGAACTAAGGACGATTATTCGTATGTTCTCAGGTACGAACATTTTGTCCTTTTACCACAAGAGTCCGTCTCTAGGCTGCAGATCTGCACCTGGTAAAGGGGAAATTCCCATTGAAGCTTGCCTGATTCGGGACAGTAGGTCCCCTTGTAGCAGAAGAAATTCCCTGAAGACAGGATAGTATCCGGAAGTGTAGGAGTACTGAATCACTGAACATACGTGAGAGGGCGTCAGGCTTGGTATTCTTCGACCCTGGCCTATACGTTATGTGAAATGAAAATCTGGTGAAGAAAAGTGCCCACCTGGCTGGGCGTGGTTTCAACCTCTTGGCAACTTTCAGGTATTCCAAGTTTTTATGGTCTGTATAGACCAGGATTGGGTTTGCTGCGCCCTCCAAGAGGTACCGCCATTCCTTGAGTAGTGCCTTGATTGCCAATAACTTTCGGTCCCCCACATCATAATTTCTTTCTGCTTCTGATAGCTTGCGGGAAAAAAAAGCAACAGGATGCAAAAGGGCCTTGGGCCCCTGTCTCTGGGAAAGGACTGCTCCAACTGCCATTTCGGAAGCGTCCACCTCCAGGATGTATAGCAGAGCCACGTCAGGGTGTCTTAGAACAGATGCGGAACTGTACAAGTTCTTGAGGATTTCAAAAGCCATTTGGGCTTCTGGGGACCAATGAATCCATACTGTCTGCTTGGTTAGGTTGGTTATGGGGGCGCTGTTGGTTGAAAATCCTCTGATGAATTTCCTGTAGAAATTTGCGAACCTGACAAAGCACTGAATGCCCTTCTTGTCCACGGGTACCGGCCAGTCAAGAATAGCAGTAACTTTCTGGGGGTCCATCTTGATACCTTCCACTGAAATGAGTAGCCCCAGGAACTGAATACTGTGGCGTTCAAACTTGCACTTCTCGGGTTTAGCATATAGACCGTGCATTTGAAGCCGCTTGAGCACATTCTTGACGTGTTCCCGGTGTTTGACCAGAGAAGGGGAAAAGATAAGGATATCATCCAGGTATATGATGACAAATAGATCAAGAAAGTCTCTAAAAATATCATTCACATGCTGGAATTTAGGAGGGGCGTTGCAAAGTCCAACGGGCATCACTAAATATTCAAAGTGCCCGAAGCGGGTGCGAAAGGCAGTCTTCCATTCATCACCACTTTGGATGCGCACCAGGTTGTAGGCCCCACGGAGATCCAGTTTTGTGAAGATAACTGCGAACCCCAGTCTCTGAAATAGTTCAGGTACCAAAGGAAGGGGGTACCGGTTTTTATTTGTTACCTTATTGAGCTCTCGATAGTCCACGCAGGGAAGGAGGGTGTGATCCTTCTTCTTGACGAAGAAAATCTCTGCTCCTGCCGGTGAGGTGGATGGATGGATAAACCCATTTTTAAGGTTGTCATCAATGTAGGTCTTTAAGGTTTCAAGTTCAAGTTCCATCAAAGGGAAAATTCTGCCAAAGGGAATTTTGGCCCCGGGGAGGAGCTCAATCGGACAGTCATAAGACATGTGTGGGGGAAGAGTCTCAGCCCCCTTTTTGCTGAAAACGTCCAAGAAGTTATGGTACACTTTGGGAACAGATTGGCGGGTCTCTGTATCAGAGTCCATGCAGAGCAAAGAAGGAGAGATACACATAACTTCCTGCAGGCAGTGTTGCTGGTAGTAGGGGGAGCAGAAGCTGATCCCCCCGGTGGTCCAATTGGTCTGTGGGTTATGGGCCTGTAGCCAGGGCATGCCCAGGATGATGGGGAACAGGGGAGACTCGATGACATCCAGGCACAATAGCTCCCGATGGTTACTGGCAATGGTCGTGGACAAAGGCAAGGTTTCTCGTGTGACTGGTCTGGATTTTAAGACTGATCCGTCAGCTAAGTGTACAGAAAGTCCCTTAGCCCTAGGACGCAGAGGGATGTAGTACTTGGTGGCAAAAGAAAAGTCCAAAACACAGCTGCAGGCTCCGGAGTCAATTATAGCGTTGATCTGGGTATTCCATCCTGGAAGCTGTAAGAGAATAGGAATTGTCAGATGAGTAGAGTTTTTTGGTACAACAGGTGTATGGACAGAAGAAATGGAGAAGCACTTACGGAGCTTTGCGGGGCAAGTCCTTACATAATTCCGGGTTCTCCGCAATAGAGGTATGAGTTGTTAATCCGCTGACGTTGGTGCTCCTCTGGCGTGAGTGAGGGGCAGAGTAAGCTCAACTGCATAGGTTCTGAATTGTCAGTGGTGGAGGTCGCTGGAGCCGGGGGAGCCGAGTTAGGGAAATTGGGTACCCGAGGCAACATCCAGACTGGGTGAGACGGACCGGTGGCCTGTTCTGACCTGCATTCTCTTAGGCGTCTGTCGATTTGAATGGTCAGATTAATAAGGGTATCCAAGGTCCCAGGAACACCTACACGTGCCAGTTCATCCTTAATTGACTTCGAGAGACCCAAGCGGAATTGGTAGCATAATGCGACATCATTCCAGATCGTGTCTGAACTCCATCTTCTGAATTCAGACATGTAGTCCTCAGCCGCCCTGTGACCTTGTTGAAAAGTGTGCAGGGCTGCTTCTGCGGTGGCAGCTTGGTGAGGGTCCTAATATAATTGAGACATGGCCTGGAAGAAGGTACCTAGATTGTTAAGGGAAATGTCCTTTTGCTCTAGGAGGCGGTGAGGCCAGGCTTGCGGCTCACCTAACAAGAGGGAAATAACGAAACCCACCTTGGTGGTCTCAAGGGAGAACGTTTGTGGCTGTAATGCAAAAAAGAGTTCACAGGCATTCCGGAAGGCCCTGAATTTACTTTGTTCCCCTGAAAATCTCTCAGGTGTGGGACCTTGGGTTCTGGAGGCAACATGATTACTGAGGGTAAAGTAGAAGTCCCAGCAGAGGTGGAGGCTGGAGTGCATAAGGCCTGAACTCGGCTTTCCAGTCAGGTGTAGCCTTCTTGCAAACTTCTGACGACCTGGGTTAAGCCATCAAGGTACCGACATAGTTCCTCCATCGCAGGCTCGGGCATGGCTGTTCAGTACTGTCACGTACCTGATGGTAGAGCCCGATATGCAGGGAGCGGCTTCTTTTACACCTCTGACTCTTGAACCCCTGATAATGCAGACAGGAAGCTCGAGAGTACAGAGTCGCACAAGCGCCTGGCAGGAACACTGGTGCAGGAGCTGAGCTGAGCTTCGGAAGACTCTGTAGGGATGCCAGCAGTGCAGGAGATAACTGGAGCAGCAGACAGGCTGAAGGCAGTGGTACAGGAAGCTGGAAGCAGCAGTCAGCGGGGAAGGTGTTCTGTAGTTCAGAGCACAAGCAAGTCCAGGCAGGCAGGGTCATACACAGGCGGGCGGATCAGGTACAGATTCAGAAGCAGAGTCGTGGTTCAGGCCAGGTTAGTAATAGGCAGGCAGTCCAGAGGGAGAAGCAGAAGCGTAGTCAAAACAAGCCAGGGTTAAAGGCCGGCAGAAGGCAGGAGTAAACAGGAACAAGCCGGGTCACAGGAATAGGTAAGCAGAACATTTAACAGGTAGCAGGTGGGTCTCAGGTAACGCTGTAGACTGAACAGCAAGGAGCGCAGGCATCAGTCCCTTTAAATAGCCCAGTTTAGCGTGCATGCGCGTGCGCCAAACAGTACCACTCGCAGGAGACCCGCGCACAGACATTCCTCTGCCATCTTGAGTACTGGTTTGCCCTTCTTGACAGGTCCATTACAATACCTTTATCAGACTGATGGAAGTGGGAGAACTAAGATGGAGTTTTTTCCCACTATAATTTCCTGACGTGTCCCAGAATTGTATTGAGATAAAATTAGCTGGAAAAAGAACTGCTTCTGAGTAATATAGTGGATAAAGGGAGATTCTGGCGTTGTTTTTTTAATTGTTTTATTGCAGTATTATTCTGTCAGTTCCAACTTAAAGAAACCCGGTCTCCAAATTAATAAAGTGCAGATAAAAGCACACAAAAGGCAAGTATTTGCAATTCATAAACCACTTCCTTTTTGGGAATGTAAAATTACTGTCTCTGTTGGCCAAGGTCCTCTGCCCTTTCCTTCACTTTCCTACAAAACATTTGATGTAAAGTAGCTGCCATGGGAAGAGTGAGGGGTAATAATATAGAGTGTCACTTGAGTGATAGCTGTGAGTCTGCTAGGCTGGTGACATCACATTCTAGATGGCAGTACCCAGAAGTAGTCTCTGGGCTTTTGGATGGATGTCTACACAAGAGAGATTTTTGCAGGTAAACTACATGCAAAAAATACAATACATGCACATATCATCTCATGGTATCATTTTTTTTTTTTACATTAATGGTCTGGCAGCATGGCATTTTTAATAAGGAGAGCCTTCCACCTAATTTCTTTGGACTTTAAGATATAGTGCTTATAAATAACTGTAGCAGTGTGGCTGGTGTATATAAAATACCCCATTATTGCCTATGTTCTGGGGAGGTGTTTGAGCAATTACTCAAGCTCCAGGAGCTTGTTCTTGGCTTATAGTGTTGTTAATCAACAGCAACTGTATTATATCTTGACTTCTCTATCTACAGTATATCCACTTCTGATAATGTCTCAGCTATCCTTGGCCCAACCCAGCTGATAGCTGGGAAACTTTCTGGTCAAAAGCTAAATATAAACAAAGGGCTGAGGATAATAATAACGTAATTACCGTATTTTCCTGAAAATAGGGGGCAAATCGCGGGTGCTTGTTATACGCGTGTTATACGCCGATAGTGCACCTTGGAAGGTAAGGAGGGGGACGAACACATGAGCCGTCATCTCCTGTTCGGCTCTCACGTCACACACACAGTCCCGCCTCCGCCACTGGCATTGGACCAGTGTTCTGTCTATCACAGGAGCTGGTCCAATGCCAATGGCGGAGGCGGGACTGTGTGTGTCTGTGTGACTGCCAGTGCCGAGTAAGAGCCGAACTGGAGATGACGGCTCTGTGATTTCATGCACTGTCCAGGCTGCATTGATGGTGAGGTTGCATTGAGGCTAAAAAGGGGCATTGATATGGCTACATGGTGAGATGGGCATTGATAAGGCTGCATGATGAGATGGACATTGATAAGGCTGCATGATGAGATGGGCATTGATAAGGCTGCATGATGAGATGGGCATTGATAGGGCTGCATGATGAGATGGGCATTGATCAGGCCACATTGATCAGGCTGCATTGGTGAGATGTGCTGCAGATGGGCATTGATCAGGCTGCAGATGGGCACTGACCCTTATTTTAATTCAAAGTTGTTTAGTTAAAAAGGTTTTTTTCCTGAAACTTCCCTCTTAAAATGTAGGTGCGTGTTATACGCCTGTGCGTGTTATATGCCGATAAATACGGTACCCAAATATGATAATGCCCATATCTGGGAAATAACTTGTGTCACTGTGTGGGTAGCGCTTGATGGATAACTGGGAGACTAGTTTATAAATTCATAGCTGGCTTTCAGGTCTGTAGGCACACTTCAGGTCTGTAGGCACACTTCAGGTCTGTGTTGATGGGCTTTGGACTTGTGTTGATTGGAAAATGCAGATTGTTTGCAGATTAAATCTGCTTGATTTTAAGATCAGTCTGAAACATTTCTGAGGTCTTGCAGAGTTCATTAACAGGCATGTTTGACCTGCATTCCACCTCCCTTTGACCTGCATTTACTATCATCCAAAGCTACATGGATCAACTTTACAGTGGAACTTTAGTCAGAAAATTAATTCATGCTAGATCACTTCAGGCAGGCCTTTTTGCAGATATAGCTATGTAAAACATGAATAATAAGTGCCTATAGTGTTTAAAATCCAGTAATACACTGTCTTCCCCTGCTCTGCACATGCTCAGTTGATCTCTATTTTTAAGCACAGTGCTAAATTTGGAGAGGCCAATCTGCTGCCAGTCTAAAGATTTACTGCTGTTCAGGGGCTTCCGCAAAATGTCAGCCTCCAGCAATAAGAAACCGGAAGAAATTGGAGGCAATTTACAGAACACACTCATTTTCGTAGCATAATTAATGTGGAATGCATGTTAATTAAAGAGGAAAAAAAAACATTATTTTTATCAAAAAATTTGGACCTAATTAGATACAATTTACATAGCATCATCTTCGTGTATGCCGACTCCCACTACTGTACTTCCAGTTGCAGAGCAATGTAATGAGGACTTACTGTGCTCCATTGTAGGCCAAAGTGTACCTGGGGGGGGGGGGGTGAGAGTTGCACTTGTTCACCAGGAAGGACTTATCTTTGTACTTATGCCACATACTCCTGTGGCACAGATACATTGATGACATCCTTGTGGTTTGGACATGTCCAATGTTGGATTTGAATCATTTTCTCCAGCAATTGGAGAATAATGAATTTAATATGTTATTTACTTATAAAGTGGATGTTAACATTGCAATTGAGGAGGATGGAAGACTTACTAGAAAATAAATTGTGGGGAACACCATTTTAAGGGCTGAAAGAGCCCCTCCAGTGGTGCTGATTCAAAGCATCCCCTATGGGCAATATCTAAAAATCAAGAGAAATTGCTCAGATGAACAAGACTTTGAAAAGGAGGCAACAGATCTGAGAGATCGGCTGCTATTGAGAGGATATAGCAAAAAAAGTCTTAAAAAAGTGTATCATAATGCTTGTGGTAAACCAAGCTTGGATTTGCTATTTGGGTGAAAAAATAGGGAGAAATCATGTGATACAGTTAAATGTATTACTACATATACTTACCACCACCAAGAGATTAGGAAAAAGCTTGACAAAATATTTTAAACCAAATCCAGAGGTGGTATAAAGGAAAGGTATGTCTATTTGAGATAGACGCATTCAAAATCGCAATGTGGAGCATATAATGGATGAAGAAAATCAAAACCAGAAGGGCACTTTTAGATGTAGCAACTGCCCTGAATGACCATTTATTGAAGAAAGCACGGAGTACAAATTACCAAGTAGAGCTTGGTTTTAACCATGTTGCCATGTGGTGTTTTTGTGCATGTGTGGCATTGTACCCCTTGGCTACTTGTGAGTATGATGGCTTGGTCCAGAAGATGATGCCCTCTGTGCACCGAAGCCGAACTCTGACCTATGTTAGGCTGTAGGGCACCACTATTGATCCATTAGCGGATTCCTCGCTGCAACGGTGATACATGCACACTCATGTCTGTCTGTGCAGAATGTGCACGTCTCTGGTGGACAGGGATCGTTCCATCCTGGCAAGATGACGGCAGTATCCCAGTGGGCATGCATGGGTGCATGTGTAATGCCGCTGGGAGGCCACGGCGGCAATCTTTGCTAGGCCTGGGTACCTACCTCATTCCGGGCTGCTTCCCCCACCTGCTATCTATTTGGGGGATTGATAAGGCGGCTGGATTTGCCCAGATACACGCCCACCTTTTTCTGAGGCAACTGACATAGTGCTGTTAAAACCGCACAAAGATGTACTGCAGGTGTGAATTTGGGCTATAGTGATGCAGGGTACTGGTGGACAGTCTGAGTTGAATGCTTTTTGGGGCAGGGTTATTTATGTTTTTGTTTCAGTGCTAGATGTGTGGTAAATAGCCTGTGACATTACTAATCTGGGATATCAAGTTATATCCCTGCCTATATGAAAAGTAGTGATTTACTTCTACGACATTTGAAAATTAAGGTAACCTAACTGAAGTGAATTGATTAAAGTTGATTACATTATGTGCTCTTTATGAGATAGTACCTATAGTCCTGTAGCTGAACCTATGTGTTCTGATTTTTAGTCCTTTTTCTTGATCTTATGGATGTGATTCTATGAGAACATTTGAAGCTTGTTTGGACTGAAGCTCTTATGGGTAATTATATGATATGTTTTACCCTTGTTGTTGGTAGTTAGGCAATGCCAATATGGGTGATTTAATATAAGTGGGATTGGGCATATGCTTATTTTATCTGATTTCTCAATAGGCTTTTAAACTGATAATTTTGGCTTTATTTGGAATTTATTTGCCGCTGTTTGGGGTTAAACGTGATCCTGTGTGAAGTCAGCCCAGTAGGTGGGTCCCCTTAAAGGGTTACCCTTTCAGGCCTTGCATTAGTTTTCCTCCTCCATCTGTCCTGGGGTAAATACAGTTTCATAGACTTAGTACCATTTTATACATATGCGTTTCTACCTTTGGATGTTTATACTGTATATGTACTTTAATATATAAAATGCATTATTGCCTTATACTTATTTTATTTTATGGCTCTATTTAGAAAATGATTTTCATGATATTACACACATGTAGCTCCTGATGAAGAGGACTAGAAACTTCAAGAAAAATTGCTACATCTACATCTAACATGCGTTATTTAACTGATGTATCAGAGTAATGTTTGTGTATCATTTTAAAGTTCCCTCTTGTTCTGTATACAATACACATGTGATATAGAGTAATGTACAAAACCTTTCATCCTTTTTCATATATGAATTATTAAATAGGATGATTTTAAGCAATTTGTTGTGCCTCAAAAATCCCAATTATGCTTGTTTGCATGTAAATTTACAGTTACTTTTGCATTGACTTGTATTGGGGGGAGAAGCAGTTCTGACATAAGAAAAAGTATGTTGATGCAGACCCTTCTGGGGCATAATTACAGAAAAAAAGTGGTAGCTAGTAATGATAAAATATCATACATACAATAACTTTTTAATCAGTCTTATTGAATACAGTTCTTTAACATGTGAGCACCTCTAAAGCAGTAATTTTTAATTTGCTAATTTTCCAATCGTATTTTTTATTGTAGAAAATGACTGAATTTCATATAGGACAATTCTTACAGTTTAAATTACTGTATAAATGAGGGCAGTTACAGGGTCGTTAGGCTTCAAATACACAGGTATACTCCATACACTTCAATCATTTCTGATCAAATCACTTCTGATTGATATTTTCTATTTAGGTCATTGCTTTAGCAGTTGATTTGAGTATACATATACTTTTGCATTAACCATTATTTAACAATGGGCCTAAATTTTAAACAAAAACCCCCCAATTTTTTAACTAAAGTAGCTACATTCAAAAGAACATAATACTTTTATAATACTAATCTATTGTTAGAAGGAAGGAGAGAGTTACCGCTCAGATGTGACTGGTGACTCATTCACAAGATCCAGAGCCGTGGGTGCAGGCAATGCATATGACAATGCAAAAAATCTGAGGAAAACGCTTGGACAGCCGCACTCCAATCATAGCTATGATTAAGCACTGAATCGCAGTGCGAAACGTCAGCTCATACTTTTTTGCTGTGGCATGTTGTTTGTGCTTTTGTTTTAAATAAAAGAACCTTTTTGGAGTGCGGCTGTCCAAGCGTTTTCCTCAGATTTTTTGTATTGTTAGAAGGAAGTTGTGGAAGGATATTACAGATACCCATGAAACCCAATTCAGCCAGGAACAAAATATAAAACGTAATATATTATAACACTTAGTATTTAAAAAAGATAACATATTTGATTTGTTTCTGATATTTGTAGATTTACAATTCATATATATAACATTCCATTTTACTATTCTTAGAATGTTTGCATTAATTAGGAAACAGTATTTTGTTTAGCCACGTTACAAAGATAATATATTTTACCAAGCCCACTGATGTCTACAATTTAATTTCCTAAGAAAGTTACCTCAGCTGCCAGAGCTGCAGGCTTCCTCCAACTGCTGGTGTCTACAAATAGCCACAGTGACTGGTCAAACAGTGAAGTTCAGGCCAAGCCAGCCTATCGGTGGATCTTGCTTGTACACATAACGTGGCTTTGTTCAGTACCCATATGTTCTGAGGTACAATAGTTTACATTTCTAACTTGGATTTATTCCAAGAAGACTTGGAAGGCCCATAATAGGTACAGAGATTTAGATATTTTTTCAAGTGTGTTAGTGGCTATTTCTGTCCATTATGTCATGCCCAATAGATGTGAGCCAAGAAAAACAAACTTGTTACGCAGTAGGATCTATTTCTTTTCTCTTCCTATGCACTGCAAAACAACATGTGTAGAAGGATGTACACATACATTGTCATTTTGAACTAAGCAAACAAAACACCTTTTAGATTTAGTGATTTCAACATCTGTCCACTTTAAAAACCACACCTTGCTTGGTAATTATTCTGAATTTGTTCTTTAACTCCCCAATGACCAGGAGGTCATTGGGGAGGAAATTGCGTACTTTGTTGGCGGACAAATCAGACACCTAACTGACACTTTTGACACTTTTTTGGGGACCAGTGACACTAATACAATGATCAGTGCTAAAAATATGCACTGTTACTGTACTAATGACACTGGCAAGGATGGGGTTAACATCAAGGGCAATCAAAGGGTTAAATGTGTCCCTAGGGGGTGCTTGCTAACTGTGTGGGGGTTGCTCTGACTGGGTGAAGACAGAGATCGGTATTCCGGCTTAGCAGGAACACAAGATCTCCATCTTCTCCCCTGTCAGAACAGCGATCTGCCTTGTTTACATAGGCAGATTGTCGTTCTGCCTTTCCCGGGAACGATCGCAGGTGGCCGGCAGACATCAGTTTTGCTGGACCTGCAGATTCACATCTCATGTGTCCAATCAGCACGCAATCGCGCCTCTGGCAGTGAATGTGTGTCTCCCAGTGGCTATTGCACAAAATGGCGTACAGGTACTTTGTTTTGTGCAATAGATCCGTCCTGCTGCAGTACATCTGCGATAGGTGGTCGGCAAGTGGTTAAGATGTGGGAGACGCTGGCCCCTCCTGTTATGCCCCCCTGAAGATGTCAGCACGACAAAACATTGCTTTGGGGCAGGCTGGACAGGAAGAGACGTTATCGCGCTAATATTAACTGTGGTGAGAGATATATTTTTGAGAATAGCATCACTCATGCTGTGCATTGTTTTTTAAATAAATTGAGGATTTTACACCATGCAAGTTTTTTTGGCTGTATCTGGAATTGTGTGGAGACTATAGGAGGTGAAGAACTGCCGATCTGGGACCCTCTTCCCTTAAAAAGGAAAAGCGCAATATCACCCATATTGTGAATTAGGCCATGTTCACAGTTGTGTCAAATAGATGCACTATTGAGTGTTTAATATTTGGTATATAATCACTGTTTGTTTACCTAGTGCAGCTATATAGATATATAATTCATATTTTATAGCACTGAAGTGTGACATAGCTGCAGCTTGGAACAACTAGTTTTTTTAATTGAATTATAATTTTTTTTATTTAACTTGGGCTAAATACCAATTTTCTTTGAATGGCGTGTCTTTTAAGATTTGATTTAGTCATCATTAATGCCTATAGGCTCCCTGCAGCTTGTCTGTTCCTCCTTACTGATTTACCATGCCTTATTTTGCATTAGAATTCAATAGGGGTAAGGTGCTGCGCAAGGATGTGGTTTCCAGTGTTTTTTCTTTTATTAATCACCTGACACAAAGGAGAGAGTTTATACATAATCATTTAGATGTACATGGCACAGGGCAGCGTGATTTCTAATTACACCATGACTATACAGTGTGGAAGTAGGCATTAATCTAAAAAAAAAGTGTGCAGTTAGGCCTTTAACGAAAATAATAACTACATTTTTAATGTTTTTCATTAAAGATTTGATATATACGCACTCCACCTCCAAATAATCATTGTAAAGTTTACTTTTCTTTTAGATAATGGGATTTGATTACTTCAAATCCCATAAGAGCACAAGATGCTGAACATCCATTACATTAACAGTTCCTCTTCCTAGTCAACATACATCTGTAAAAATACATTTTATATAAAAACTGTTATAGAAAAATGCATGTAGGCGGGAGTAAGGACATCAACTATATATATATATATATATATATATATATACCGTATGTATAAAATGTGAAGTACTGGATGTACAAATGTGAAGTACTGGATGTACTGTGATAGTGCTTATAAAACCTTTCTAGCCACATACTTTTAAACTTGACCCCAAGCAAAAAGATAAATACAGAGATGAAAAATATAAATAGTAAGCTATTTTATCTGGCAAAGAAATTGTTTTTCTGTCCATCTAGTTCTAAGATTTACACATCCTGCCATACAGTACAGCCATGTCTGATGAGCAGAAGAGTCTGCTTTTTCTCTGCCTGTGACTGGATACTGAAAAGAAAAGCTGCAGACCCATAAGCTCATCTTTCTGTTTTTTGCTCACCCCTTATAGGGACTGCAAGAGGCTAATAAGAGGCAAAAGACAGACAAAATTCAAGTACTCACGGATTTAACCACTTAAGGACCAGCCACTGTATATATACGTCGGCAGAATGGCTCGTACAGGCACAATCACGTACCTGTACGTCCCCTTTAACTGCCCGACGTCGGGGTCGCGCGCGCCGCCGCCGGCGTGCTCGCGACCCCCCTGCCTTCCCCGTGAGTCGGACCGCGGGTCCCTCGGACTCGATCGCCGCGGGGATCCCCGCAATCGTCTCACGGAGGCATGGAGCGGGGAGATGTTAGTGTAAACACAACATCTCCCCGCTCCCCTACTGACAATGTCACCGATCTCCGCTCTGTGTAATCAGAGCGGAGATCGGTCACATGTCACTCGTAGCCACGCCCCCACACAGTAGTAATCACTCCCCTAGGCACACTTAACCCCTTCAGCGCCCCTAGTGGTTAACCCCTTCACTGCCAGTGTAATTTTTACAGTAACCAGTGCATTTTTATTGCACTGATCGCTGTAAAAATTACAATGGTCCCAAAAATGTGTCAAAAGTGTCTGATGTGTCCGCCATAATGTCGCAGTCACGAAAAAAATCACTGATCGCCGCCATTACTAGTAAAAAAAAATATATATATAAAAATGCCATAAAACTACCCCCTATTTTGTAAACGCTATAACTTTTGCGCAAACCAATCAATAAACGCTGATTGCAATTTTTTTTACCAAAAATATGTAGAAGAATACGTATCGGCCTAAACTGAGGGAAAAAAAATTTGTTTTTATATATTTTTGGGGGATATTTATTATAGCAAAAAGTAAAAAATATTGTTTTTTTTTTCCAAATTGTCGCTCTAATTTTGTTTATAGCGCAAAAAATACAAAACGCAGAGGTGATCAAATACCACCAAAAGAAAGTTATATTTGTGGGGAAAAAAGGACGTCAATTTTGTTTGGGAGAAACATCGCACGACCGCGCAATTGTCAGTTAAAGCGAAGCAGTGCCGAATCGCAAAAAGGGGCCTGGTCTTTATGCTGCGTATTTGTCCAGGGCTTAAGTGGTTAAATTAAAAATTAAATGGAATCTGTTTGATATCCCTCTGGCATTCAGTTTTACAAGAGGAAGAGTTCAGATAACAAATTGGTCTAGTGCTTTTTATTCTATTCCTGATCAGTGAGCTTGGACAGCTCATCCTGCCTCCTTCACCTGGGGTTCAAGTGGCACCATAAAACTGTAGCTCGCAGCAGAGAATCTCCCTAGTCTGTTGTTATCCAAACATTGCTAATAGGTTACACTATATTGTCAAAAGTATTGGGGAGCCTGCCTTTCGACGCACATGAATTTTAATGGAATCCCAGTCTTAGTCCGTAGGGTTTAATTTTGAGTTGACCCACCCTTTGCAGCTATAACAGCTTCACTCTTCTGGGAAGGCTTTCCACAAGGTTTAGGATTGTGTCTATGGGAATGTCTCACCATTCTTCCCGAAGCGCATTTGTGAGGTCAGACACTGATGTTGGACAAGAAGGCCTGGCTTGCAGTCTCCGCTCTAATTCATCCCATAGAGTTAAGGTCAGGCCTCTGTGCAGGCCAGTCAAGTTCCTCCACCCCAAATTCGCTCATTCGTGTCTTTTTGTGTGAAAAGTGTCTACCTCTTTGTCCCCTGCTCCATCTGTCAACCACTTGCCATGTGAAGCTTCATTAAAAAAGGATTATTGGAAGTGCAGCCTTTTCGGAATCATTTCCTTTTATAGAATTCCTGTCATGTTTTACTGCAGGTAGGGGCTCTGTTGAAGAGACTTGTTCACTTTCTCATTGGTAAAACAGCAGTAAAGACAGTTTGCAGCAAAAATGTATCAACTGTATTAGTTTAATGAGTATTTTTTTTAAAGTTAGGTTTGGAAATTCTAGGACATCTGTAAGTTTGTTGTTGTTTGTTTCCCTGTCTGGCAAATGCTTGTCTCCAGATCAGAAAACTAGGAGAAACCTCTCTGAAGGAGCCATTGAGAGTAGTAAAACTCCATTAAAACCAAAATGAAAAAAAGGCTTGGAATAAAGGAAAACATGTGGGTATATGTAGCCAGGTGCTGGGCTACAGCATTATGAAGAAGGAAACATTGCCTTTCATTCTTCTCTCCTTCTACTGAGATAATGATGTTATGCTGTGCCATACTCTTCCAGCCATGAGGGGAGAGCTAAAGCCAAGCAAACCCATAGACTTCTATGCAGAGCGTGGAGACTCCTGGGAGTAAAACTTTAAAGTAGCAGCCATATAATGGGATTAAAACTCCTTAAAATACTAATCCCAATAGGCACTGTGCAGTAGAAGGAGTGAATCTCATCCTCTTGGTACCGGGAGAGTTAGAGAGACAGCACCTCTGTCTGGATATTCATCTGGGTGTGAGGACAACTGGGGCAGGACACCAAGTGTTCCCAATCCATACTGCACCCATACTGCCCTCTATACCACACTAGATCCAAACCTATATTACACCTACACTAACCCTATACTGCATTATACCAAACCTTTACCACATCTGAACCACATCTACTTTACACCTGTGCCGAGACAAAACCATACCTACTGTATACTGCATGCAGGTTAACTGTGACTGTCCTTAAGTGCACTGATGCACTCAAAGAGCCTGCAATAGCCAGCAGAAGAATATCTCAAAGGGCTGCTCCTCCTGTAATAATTATTCTGCAAGCCCCCTTGGTTCACCTGTCCCTTCAACTACCATCCTTTGTTTTAGACAATGCATACCCAGTTATTCTAGGACTATCATTGCCACCATAAATGTTCTCTGGCAGTACAGTTCCAGCACTCGGAAGATTAAACTTTACTACTGCTCACTGCTGCACTGGAGGTGGCCTTTCTATTAATTATGCTAATCAGCAAATGGCATCTTACGTCTAGTCCTTACCGTTAATCACGTTGTATGCTAAATTGTGTTATTACCATTGTTAATACATTTTATGCTTGCCTAGCTACCAACCATATTGGGTGACAATATATTAAGTTTGCTTTTCCAATCTGGTTTGGTGCCTGTTTTCTTTGATTTATCACTACTATTGAGTGCTAAGTATTACTTTCACAGATTTCATGTGATATTGTACGTTTGTACACTCAATCTGATGTGTCAGAGGGGCTGAGGCTCTTGGAGAAGATCGAACCAAAGAACAGATGACCTATCCTATTCAGTGGCTCCTACAGAGGTTGAGCTACATATAGATACACTTTAACCACTTCCATACAGGGCTTTTTATACCACTTCCATACGGGCCTATTCTGGCACTTCTCTCCTACATGTAAAAATCATCCTTCTTTTGCTAGAAAATTACTCAGAACCCCCAAACATTATATATGTTTTTTTTAGCAGACACCCTAGGGAATAAAATGACGGTTGTTGCAACTTTTTATCTTGCACGGTATTTGCGCAATAATTTTTCAAACGCCTTTTTTTTGGGAAAAAAATGTTTTCATGAATTAAAAAATAACAAAACAGTAAAGTTAGCCCAATTTTTTTGTAAAATATGAAAGCTTATGTTACGCCGAGTAAAAAGAAACCTAACATGTTACGCTTTAAAATTTTGCACACTCATGGAATGGCGCCAAACTTCGGTACTTAAAAATCTCCATAGGCGACACTTTGAATTTTTTTACAGGTTACCTGGTTAGAGTTACAGAGAAGGTCTAGTGCTAGAATTGTTGCATGTGCTCTAACGCACGCGGCGATTCCTCACATACAGTAGGTGCCGCCGATATTGACACCCTATGAGCTCCGTCGCGAGAGCCAGCACCGAGCTGTCTCGTCATCGGGAAAGGAAAAAATGTTCCTTTCACGATGAGCGACACGCATTGCCGATAGGCGGGGATCCGACGCGGATTCCCGCCAATACCAGGCACTGCGTTTGGTATGAATCCTGAGCGGGAACTCCACGCCAATTTTTAAAGAAAAAACCGGCGTGGGTTCCCCCTCCAGGAGCATACCAGGCCCTTGGGTCTGGTCTGGATTTGAAGGGGAACCCTACGCCGAAAAAACGGCGTGAGGGTCCCCCTCAAGATCCAAACCAGACCCTTATCCGAACACGCAACCTGGCAGGCCGCAGGGGAAGAGGGGGGATGAGAGCGGCCCCCCCTCCCTCCTGAACTGTACCAGGCCACATGCCCTCAACATGGGGGGTTTGGTGCTCTGGGGCAGGGGGGCGACCTGCGGCCCCCCCACCCCAGAGCACCCTGCCCCCCTTGTTGATGAGGACAGGGCCTCTTCCCGACAACCCTGGCCGTTGGTTGTCGGAGTCTGCGGGCGGGGGGCTTATCGGAATCCGGAAGCCCCCTTTAATAAGGGGGCCCCCAGATACCGGCCCCCACCCTATGTGAATGAGTATGGGGTACATCGTACCCCTACCCATTCACTTGGTGGAAAATAAATGGAAATAAAAACACAACACAGTTTTTAAAAGTATTTTATTGCACCGCTCCGGAGGTCTTCTTCCGACTTCGGGGGTCTCCGGTGTCGTCGCCGCGTTCTCCGGTTCTTTCTTCTGCCGGGCCTCCGCTAACTTCTTTTTAGCTCTTTTGCTAGCAGAGGCCCGGTCTTCTCCGTCGTCTTCTTCTTCTTCTCCCGCTCTCCGGTTCTTCTCCAGCTCTCCGGTGTCGTCGCCGCGTTCTCCGGTTCTTTCTTCTGCCGGGCCTCCGCTAACTTCTTTTTGGCTCTTTTGCTAACGGAGGCCCGGTCTTCTCCGTCGTCTTCTTCTTCTTCTCCCGCTCTCCGGTTCTTCTCCCGCTCTCCGGTGTCGTCGCCGCGTTCTCCGGTTCTTTCTTCCACCGGGCCTCCGCTAACTTCTTTTTAGCTCTTTTGCTAGCAGAGGCCCGGTCTTCTCCATCGTCGCCATCGGCGTCTTCTTCCCTCTTCTCCTACTCGATGTTGACTCGTCGCTTCCTCTCGCAGTAATGGTAAATCTTCGGTCCGCAGAGATTAATATAGGCTTCACATGACGTCACAGTCACATGCTCCGGGGCACATGTGCACATGACGTCACAGTCACATGCTCCAGGGCACATGTGCACATGACGTCACAGTCACATGCTCCAGGGCACATGTGCCCCGGAGCATGTGACTGTGAGGTCATGAGAAGCCTATATTAATCTCTGCGGACCGAAGATTTATCATTACTGCGAGAGGAAGCGACGAGTCAACATCGAGGAGGAGAAGAGGGAAGAAGACGCCGACGGCTACGATGGAGAAGACCGGGCCTCTGCTAGCAAAAGAGCTAAAAAGAAGTTAGCGGAGGCCCGGCGGAAGAAAGAACCGGAGAACACGGCGACGACACCGGAGAGCGGGAGAAGAACAGGAGAGCGGGAGAAGAAGAAGACGACGGAGAAGACCGGGCCTCCGTTAGCAAAAGAGCTAAAAAGAAGTTAGCGGAGGCCCGGCAGAAGAAAGAACCGGAGAACGCGGCGACGACACCGGAGACCCCCGAAGTCGGAAGAAGACCTCCGGAGCGGTGCAATAAAATACTTTTAAAAACTGTGTTGTTTTTTTATTTCCATTTATTTTCCACCAGGTGAATGGGTAGGGGTACGATGTACCCCATACTCATTCACATAGGGTGGGGGCCGGTATCTGGGGGCCCCCTTATTAAAGGGGGCTCCCGGATTCCGATAAGCCCCCCGCCCGCAGACCCCGACAACCAACGGCCAGGGTTGTCGGGAAGAGGCCCTGTCCTCATCAACATGGGGGCAGGGTGCTCTGGGGTGGGGGGGCCGCAGGTCACCCCCCTGCCCCAGAGCACCAAACCCCCCATGTTGAGGGCATGTGGCCTGGTACGGTTCAGGAGGGAGGGGGGGCCGCTCTCGTCCCCCCCTCTTCCCCTGTGGCCTGCCAGGTTGCGTGCTCGGATAAGGGTCTGGTTTGGATCCTGAGGGGGACCCCCACGCCGTTTTTTTGGCATAGGGTTCCCCTTCAAATCCAGACCAGACCCAAGGGCCTGGTATGCCGCTGGAGGGGGAACCCACGCCGTTTTTTTCTTTAAAAATTGGCGTGGAGTTCCCGTTTAGGATTCATACCAAACGCAGTGCCTGGTATTGGCGGGAATCCGCGTCGGATCCCCGCTCAATACAGTGTCGCGTCTCCTCGCCATTGCAGCGAGCGCGACACGTGTCGCCATCCTGCTGCCGACATCTCGGCACTCCTGTCGCCGAGAATCTCGGCGATGGGAGCGCGATAGAAACACAATATCGGCGGCACCTACTGTATGTGGTTTGAACGGCGTTTACATATGTGGGCGGTACTTACGTGTGTGTTCGCTCCTAAGCGCGAGCTATTGGGGACAGGCGTTTTAAAAAATATATATATATATTTTTTTATTATTTTACTTATTTTTTTTTATTTTTACTTATTTTTTTACACTTTTTTTTTCATCACATTTATTCCTATTACAAGGAATGTAAACATCCCTTGTAATAGGAATGTGTGTGACAGGTCCTCTTTATGGAGAGATGCGGGGTCAAGAAGACCCTACATCTCTCCTCCAGGCTGGAAAGCATGAGATTGTGAAAAAAATGTCACTGATCTCATACTTACAGCTGCAATGGCGGCTTTGTTTACATTTGAGGACCCGGGCGTGACGTCATCACATCGCGCCCGGGCCTCCGACGATCATAGAGATGACTGGTGACCATCTGGTCACCAGTCATCTCTATGCTCGTCACGTGACCCACCACCGGCGCCGACGATTCTCTCCGGGTCCCCGATGGCACGGGAGAGCCCGGAGAAGCACCGGATGGCGGCGGGAGGGGGGGTCTCCCCTCCCGCCGCCTATAAGAACGATCAAACGGCAGAACCGCCGCTATGATCGTTCTTATGGTGCGCAGGATCGCCGGCTGAAAAAAAGGATATCTGAATGATGCCTCTAGCCGGTGTCATTTTCCAATGGCCCGGTATGGAAGGGGTTAAAGTTGCAACGTCAAGGAAGAGTCTGCAATGCAATTTGTGCAGCTGTCTGCAGAGCAGTTAAAGTGTATATTAACCCCAAAACAATAATTGTGTATACTGCAGCTTTACAGTCCTTAGATGTGGTGGCTGTATTTGTTTTATTTTTTCATGCTAAAAACATTTTCAAGTACAGAAAATACCCATTGATCTTGCCAGAGATGCAGTGTTCTTGTCACTTTTTGTAAGCCCATTAAACTACTATTTCCATCAATCAACCATGCAGATACAGAGATAAACTAATGACAGATTAGTCCATTTATTGGAGAGACTTCCTTGCTATCATAATACACTGATCAGCACTGCTGGCTATAGCCAGCAGTGCTGATTACGCAGGAAAAATCGACTTGTGTACAACCTCCCTGCCCATACAGTATATGGATCAGAATTCAGCTGGTTCCTGCTGAACTGGCCGAATTTTGATCCATGCAAGGTTGGCTTAAGGCAAACACATGTGAAGTTCACCTTGGGTAACAACCATGCCTCATTCCATAGATACAATAGAGTGTAGGCACAAAGTGACAAGAATTTTGCTATTTGAAGGATTACAAGGTGAAAATAAAGGGGGCCAGCCTGAAAAGTTAAACCAATACAGTCAACACATCTAAGAGCTGCAATACATTACATTTTCATTTTTGGGTTTAGAGAGATTTTAAATATATGATTAGAAGATTATTATGCTTATTACCTTTCTGTGTTGCTATTAAGATATCAATATTATTAATGTTTTACTGCTGATTATGCAGGAATATCAGCATAAATGTAAAAAAAAAAAAAAATTTGAACATGATTGATTTATATAATTCGCTATGAACGCTAGGTTATCTAAAGATCAAGAAAAGTAAAAAAGTACGGCAAACAACCTAAGAAAACTGGTCATCATCTATGAATTTTCTTTTTCTGCATAACACAAAAAAATTGTTAATGGTCTTTTCAAGAGCAAAAGTCCAAATACATATTCAGTATTCTACAAATTAGAAGCAGTTTTACATCTTTCCTTGTGAGAGCACTGCAATGATTAATCAAGCTTATGATGATGAAAAGGTAATTATTTCCAAGTCTTTAGTCTTTAGAGCAGTCTTATAGTTTCTTTTTGTTCTGTGATCATCATTCAATAAGGCATTGAATGATGCTGTATACATAAATCCCTTTTCTGTCAAAGGTTACTACCTAAAAACTCTTTGACAATTTATTTACAAAGTTCCCCAATAAGATTTTTAAAAATATTTTTATTATGATTTAGTTTATGCTATGCCATGACTTCTTATGTAAAAAAATGTTATCCCCATTAAATCCAAGGCAGAGTTTATATAGATCAATTCCACTTGACATAGATTTTACTGTTAATGAGTCATAAAGACTATGGAAAACAGTAGCCACCTGTGTCATTTAATTGAAAAGCTGCATAATAGGACAATGTAGAGGTGCATTGGTGCACAATTTTTATTTGAACTGCATCAAATGAAATGTGTGAAGCAATAATTACACTTCATCCAACAATTAAATTCATTGTGGTCGTTAACCTCCTGAGAATGAATTATCTTGATGCCTTGAAGAATATGGAGAATGGCACATTAGTCATAGATATAAAACCAACTGACCGTAACAATCGCTCACACACTCTCAGCCTCTACCAAGTATTGTTCAGAATGGATTCTGGTACAAAACTGATCACAATGCTAATGAGGTAATGAGAACTTTGAGTATGAAAATTTGTATTAAAAAAAAGAAATCATTCAAATCTTTGAAATATCCAAGCAAAATTGACTTGTACATGAAATACTGTGTCTTAATTATTAGGAGAGATATACTCATTCCAAAAATTCCACAGGGGACAATTCTTTCAGTATATGACTACATTATATTGCAGAACCAGACTGACCCTTTGAGGGCTACTTTTAGTATTATTCAAATAGCTATTCCTTTCTTTTAAAATGAAGGAATGGTTTGGGGTTTAGGCCAGTCTTAGATCAAGGGTTACGGTTATTAAAAGGTGGTAAGCACTAGGTTTCATGTTTTTAACCAGAGGATTCATTTTAAAGTAAAATTGCAATCAAAATTAATCTATAGTTTTTGGTAGTGTATAAACGGGTTAGAACTAGTGATGAGCTTTGAGTTCGAGTTGAACATGAGTTCGACTCGAATATCGGCTGTTCGATCGTTCGATGAAGATCAAACTTAATAGGCCGTTTTCGCCAATTAGTCACGGCCCATAATTCACTGCGTCATCGCAGTGCATTGCTGGCTGATGATTGGCCAAGCATGCACTATGACCCGCATGCTTTGGCCAATCACAGCGCCGTCAGCACAGAGAGCCATAATTGGCCAAAGGCAGAGTGCCTTTGGCCAATCATGGCTCAGGGGATTAGGTACACGCCGCACACTATATAAGGCCGCCTGTGCGTCAGACTTGTGAAGTGTGTTGCGGCGTCCAGAGAGAGAGAGAGAGTGTTATTTTATTTCAGTTAGCTAGATTGAGTAGGAAGTAGATTCAGTTAGATCAGTATATTTAGTATGTATATGCATTCCAGGCTTTGTATATATATATATATATTGTACAGGACGCCGTGGCTGGGTCCTGGAAGGACGCTATATTTCCCCTCTGTTTGGGCTGTGGTTCCTTTAAGGGAACAGCAATGGTTAACACACCTGTCCAAGGAAGTGGTTTAAGAGAGACAGGAAGTTGTAGGTGAGGGAGAGAAGGAGTGTAGTGAAGTCTGCATGGTGAATGGTGGACACTGCAAAAGCTGTGGAGGCTGTGAAAAGCTCTGGGAAGCTGTGAATGTACATGGCAGTGGCCTGCATTGAAGTCTGCTAGCTGGGAAACTTACCTGCAACACCAAGTAAGGACTGTTTAACTGCGACAGCAGTTATAAACTCTACAAGTCGGTGAGACTGTCATTTTCTTTTGTTTTGCTGCTGTGAAGCCATTTAAGTTTAAATAAACGTCCTTTTGTTTGAAAAGCCTGTGTCCTGCGATCTAGCTGGTTCCCCGAACATTACACTGGTGCTCGAATGCGGGCAGGACAGAATAACAGGCATAAGAAGAAAAAAACAAAACATTTTTTTTTTTGCATTGAACTTGACATTGAACTGACAGTTAAAGGGACAGTACATTGGATTTATGTCCTGGGTTAAAGCTGTACAAACGTTGAAAGCTGAAGCAATGGAGGAGCTAATTAAACAGCTGTCCCTGGCTAATATGCAAGCGCAAACTCGCCATGAGGAAGCAAATCAGCTGCAGCAAGAAAATACCCGCCTGTTGGTGACCCAGTTGGCAGCCCAGCAAGCAGCCCAGCAAGAGGTTATGCAGGCTCAGGTGGCTGTCTTAAAGGAAGCAGTGCAGCAGCTATCTCAGGTTCGGGAGCAAGCGGCTGTTGCCCCTGGCAACCAGGTGACTGTGAGGGCAAGACATTTTTTGCAGAAATTGTCCCTGAGCGATGATGTAGAGGCATTTCTTGCTACATTTGAGAGGACGGCAGAGAGAGAAGGGTGGCCTCAGGACCAGTGGGCCGGCCTCATTGCCCCTTTTCTCACCGGAGATCCTCAAAAAGCCTACTTTGACCTGCCACCCGATGATGCTAAAGACTATCAAAAGTTAAAGGCAGAAATTCTGGCTCGTCTGGGGGTGACTACGGCCATTCGGGCCCAACGAGTGCACCAATGGAAGTATCGTCCAGATCGGCCACCTCGGTCTCAAATGCATGACCTGGTGCAACTGGTAAAAAAATGGCTGCAGCCTGAGGTGTTGTCGGGCCCCCAAATCGTGGAACGGGTTGTGCTGGACCGATACCTGCGATCCCTGCCAGACGACCTTCAACGGTGGGTCAGCCATGGAGACCCCAAAACAGCAAACCTCCTTGTCGAGATGGTGGAACGATATACAGTGGTGGAGGACCTGCTCGGACCTACCAAGCGCATAGGCCCCAGTCTACCACGGCCTGTTCGACCAACTGCTGCCCTTCAAAAGGATGTTCCAAGGAGTCCTGGAGCAAACACCACGGAAGGTCAAGAGTCATTCCCGGTACCTCCTCAGCGTTCTGTTCCTGTTCGGAGAGGAGGGGATGTACAATGTTGGCGATGTCATTCCTGGGGTCATACCCGGGCACACTGCCCACTGCAAGAGGAGCCCATTGAATGCGAGGTTCTTCGGAGGGGGTCTTTTTATGCCCATAAAGTATGCACCACACAGCTCGACCTGGGTGAGGAAAAATTTGAGTGTGAAGTCCAAGTGAACCACCTCCCTGCCTGGGCTTTGTTGGACTCCGGAAGCATGGTAACCCTGGTTCATCCTAGAGTAATTGGGAAGATCGGTCCGGTAAGAAAAACCTTATGGGTGGTGTGCATTCACGGGGACACTAGAGAGTACCCTCTCATCTCGGTGACCATCTCCTCAGAATGTGGCACTGGTACTCAAGAGGTGGGGGTGGTAAAGAACTTGGTACATGATGTTATAATAGGACGAGACTGTCCGTTGTTTACAAAACTGTGGGAACAAGGAGAACAGTTCAGAGATTGGGGAGAAACTAGCCTCCCTGTTCCTGCTGCTGAGAGGAATAACCCTGAACTGCCAAATGTTCTTAATGTGGATCCAAATGATGAAATTGCTACTGGTTGGGTTAATGGTGATGAAAGTAGAGCTGATACTGTTGATAATGTCAAGACATGTGGTCCACAGACCTACCAAAACACTGAGGGGGGAGGATCTTCCCCACTTCAGGTAATGCTGGGGGAAGAGGACGAGGAAGTGGCCTCTACCCCTGCCCTGCCAGATTTGGGTGTTCCCCAGGGGGCGTTTGGTACTGCTCAGATGCAGGACCTCACTTTGGCCCGTGCACGGGAACAAGTTGTAGTAGTAAATGGGGTTCCCCAAGAGCCAGGTGCAAATGAGCGGTGGCCACACTTCACAATGTATAATGAGTTATTGTATCGGGTTACCAAGGTGAGGGAAAATGTGGTAGAACAATTGTTGGTACCCCAACAATATAGACGAAAGGTTCTGGACCTGGCCCATGATTATGTGTTAGGGGGACACCTGGGAGTGGAGAAGACGGAAGCACGGATCACCAACCGGTTTTACTGGCCAGGTCTGAAAGCAGAGGTAAAGAAATACTGTGCCTCTTGTCCCACCTGTCAGTTGACCGCTCCGGTGACCCACTTCCAGAGCCCTTTGGTCCCTCTGCCCATAATTGAGGTCCCATTCGAGAGGATAGCCATGGATATAGTGGGTCCCTTGGTAAAGTCGGCTCGAGGTTACTCCTACATATTGGTGATTCTTGACTATGCCACCCGATATCCTGAGGCGCTTTCACTGCGGAATACCTCCTCTAAGGCTATTGCCCGGGAATTATTCCAGTTGTTTACACGGACTGGTTTTCCCAAGGAAATACTCACAGACCAGGGCACCCCATTTATGTCGAGAGTTATGGCCAATGTGTGCAAGCTTTTCCGGATTAAACAGCTGCGCACATCGGTCTACCATCCCCAAACGGACGGGTTAGTGGAACGCTTTAACAAGACCCTTAAGTCTATGCTAAAGAGAGTGGTACAAAGGGATGGGAAAGACTGGGACTGCCCGTTACCAGCTCTCCTGTTTGCTATCAGGGAAGTGCCCCAGGCCTCCACTGGGTTTTCGCCCTTTGAGTTGGTATAGGGGCGGAGACCTCGCGGACTACTTGACTTTATTAAAGAGGAATGGGAAAGTGAACCTGTTCAGCATAAGAGTGTTCTTGAATATGTCTCCCAAATGCAGGAAAGGATCCAAACTGTGATGCCACTAGTCAAAGAGCATTTGCAAAAAGCCCAGGAGGCTCAACGACGGGTCTATAACAGGGCTGCTAAAATAAGGCACTTCCAAGTGGGGGATCGAGTAGCGGTGCTAATTCCCACTGTGGAAAGTAAATTCTTGGCCAGATGGCAAGGTCCCTTTGAAGTTGTGGAAAAAGTGGGAGAGGTAAATTATAGAGTCCACCAGCCAGGCAAGAGGAAACCGTATCAGATATTTCATGTCAACTTGTTAAAGCCCTGGACATACAGGGAACCGGTGACCTCCCTGGCTAGTGCAAGACTTGAGCCTCAGGTTGGGGTGGAGAGTGTCCAAGTAGCAAGTACCCTGTCTAAAATCCAAAGTCAGCAGGCAAAGGAGTTCTTGCAGAGAAATAAAGAAAAGTTTTCAGACTTGCCAGGGCTAACTAGTGTCATAGAACATGATATTATCACGGAACCTGGAGTCAAAGTTTTTGTCCGGCCCTACCGCATCCCAGAGGCTCAAAGGAAGGCCGTTTCAGAGGAAGTGAAGAAGATGCTGGACCTGGAGATCATTGAGGAGTCGCAGAGTGAGTGGTCGAGCCCGATTGTGTTGGTACCAAAGCCCAACGGGACTCTGCGATTCTGCAATGATTTCCGGAAACTTAATGAGGTTTCACGGTTTGATGCCTACCCCATGCCTCGGGTAGATGAGCTTATTGAGAGACTAGGTCCAGCCAGGTATATTACAACATTAGACCTTACCAAGGGGTATTGGCAAATCCCGTTGACTAAGGCTGCTAGAGAGAAAACTGATTTTTCTACCCCAGAGGGGAGTTTTCAGTACAAAAGAATGCCTTTTGGACTACAAACTGCTCCAGCCACTTTCCAGCAAGCAATGGATAGGATTTTACGACCTCACCGGGAGTATGCCTCAGTGTACTTGGACGACATAGTCATTTTTAGCAGAGACTGGGAATCACACTTGCCCAAAGTCCAGGCAGTACTGGACTCTCTTTGAAAAATGTGCTTTGGGAATGGAGGAGGTAAAATACCTGGGCTATATTGTAGGTAGAGGGGTGGTGAAACCTCAGGTTAACAAGGTAGAGGCTATACAGAATTGGCCCCGCCCCTCACAAAAAAGCAGGTACGTGCATTCCTGGGCATGGTGGGATACTACAGGAGATACGTACCCAACTTTGCCACATTGGCGGCTCCATTGACCGATCTGACTAAGGGACGGAAATCGGTCATGGTGTAACGGAATGCAGATGCTGAAAAGGCTTTTTTGGAGCTCAAGTCAGCACTGTGCCAACACCCTGTCCTGATAGCACCAAATTTTTCAAACGAGTTTGTTGTCCAGACTGATGCTTCCGATGTAGGATTGGGAGCTGTGTTGTCACAGGTTGTTCATGGTGAGGAGCACCCAGTAGTCTTCCTCAGTAGGAAGTTGACACCAGCGGAGAAAAACTACGCTATAGTTGAACGAGAATGTCTGGCCATTAAGTGGGCTCTGGAATCCCTCAGATATTACCTCTTGGGAAGGAAGTTTAGGTTAATTTCTGACCATGCCCCTTTAACATGGATGAGGCAAGGTAAAGGGACTAATGCCAGAATTACACGTTGGTTCCTGGCGCTCCAGGAATTTAAATTTGTAGTGGAGCATAGGCCCGGGAGACTGCATCAAAATGCAGATGCCCTCTCCCGAGTCCATTGTTGTAGCTCCACTGTTGCCTCCACCTCCTTGGCGTTGGGGCACATGGGGGGGGATATGTACAGGACGCCGTGGCTGGGTCCTGGAAGGACGCTATATTTCCCCTCTGTTTGGGCTGTGGTTCCTTTAAGGGAACAGCAATGGTTAACACACCTGTCCAAGGAAGTGGTTTAAGAGAGACAGGAAGTTGTAGGTGAGGGAGAGAAGGAGTGTAGTGAAGTCTGCATGGTGAATGGTGGACACTGCAAAAGCTGTGGAGGCTGTGAAAAGCTCTGGGAAGCTGTGAATGTACATGGCAGTGGCCTGCATTGAAGTCTGCTAGCTGGGAAACTTACCTGCAACACCAAGTAAGGACTGTTTAACTGCGACAGCAGTTATAAACTCTACAAGTCGGTGAGACTGTCATTTTCTTTTGTTTTGCTGCTGTGAAGCCATTTAAGTTTAAATAAACGTCCTTTTGTTTGAAAAGCCTGTGTCCTGCGATCTAGCTGGTTCCCCGAACATTACAATATATATATATATATATATATATATATATATATATATATATATATATATACTGTATACAGTTTAGCTAGATCTCACTGCAGAGCGTTACTGGTGTACTGTTCCTAATATACTACAGGCAGGCAGTTGATTCAGTTAGCTCCAGTATATTCAGTCAGTATACTGTATCCTGTGCAGCTAGATCAGTGCAGAGCGTTCCTGTTGTTCTCTTCCTAATATACTACAAGCAGGCAGTTGATTCAGTTAGCAGCAGTATATTCAGTCAGTATACTGTATCCTGTGCATCTAGATCAGTGCAGAGCATTCCTTTTGTTCTCTTCCTAATATACTACAGGCAGGCAGTTGATTCAGGTAGCTGCAGTATATTCAGTCAGTATACTGTATTCTGTTCACAGTGTGCAGCTTGATCTCACTGCAGAGCGTTCCTGTTGTTCTCTTCCTAATATACTACAGGCAGGCAGTTGATTCAGTTAGCGGCAGTATATTCAGTCAGTGTACTGTATCCTGTGCAGCTAGATCAGTGCAGAGCATTCCTGTTTTTCTCTTCCTAATATACTACAGGCAGGCAGTTGATTCAGGTAGCTGCAGTATAAACAGTCGGTATACTGTATCCTGTTCACAGTGTGCAGCTAGATCTCACTGCAGAGCGTTCCTGTTGTTCTCTTCCTAATGTAGCGGCCTCACTCTCTCTCTTTCTTTATCGGTTATGCAGCTGTTGTCTAGGGGTACCTGGGAGAGAGAGTGCATGAGCACTATGCCAAGCTCTCACCTCGTATGGGTATGAGGGTTGAGCAAAGTCACTTGATTTTACCTTCGGGTCTGTTCGTTGCATACGGAACCTCTGCTTCCTTCGTAGAGATGTGTCTACCAGTAAAAGAGCCCCACACCATTAAAAGTCCAACACTCCTTTATTTCTCCATTATGCCAGGATGAACATAGTCAGTTGAACTCTTGTAACAGACAGACAGGGGTGTGGTTACGAGTAGGCCCAGGCACAAATGAACTCTCCTATTCCTTTTGCGTGCAAATAGGTTTGGTGTACGGTCTCTGCCACCGACCTTAGAACATGGACCACCTTCCGTGTGAATACAGCCCCTGTTTGCAAAGGACATCCATCCCGACGGTCTCCGGAGGCCCTGTCCCGGCACTGGCAATATGCTGCACCAGATCTATGGGAAGGTCACCTGCACGGTCCGTTATGCCTGGATTCAGGTACCCGATACTGTGGGCACCTTAGGACGATTCCTCCCGGGTGGGACCTAGTGGAAGAAGCTGGGCCCCAGGCCTGAAGCGATGTACCTGACCCCAGACTGAGGGTGTCTGGGGTGACTCCCGAACTCCACGTGTCCAGGCCTAGGCCGCCTGGACACCGACCGTGGACAGCAGCCCCCAGGCTGAAGGTGCCTGGGGCTCGGACCTTGTGGCAAAGATGTCTGCCCCCTTTATACCCTCTCCCAGCAAGCACGGCGGGTTCCCCGCCCCGCCGTACAACCGCTGCGAGAGGTCACAAAGGGTACGGCACTGCAGTGATGGTTCAACCCGGTCCAAAGTGACAGCGCCACCTGCTGGGCCGCAGGGAACAAGACATCACTGATGTCTTCACCCGAATTAAACACTCACAAAAGTACATACCCGCTACACTAATATACTATAGGCAGGCAGTTGATTCAGGTAGCTGCAGTATATTCAGTACTGTATCCTGTTCACAGTGTGCAGGTAGATCTCACTGCAGAGCGTTCCTGTTGTTCTCTTCCTAATATACTACAGGCAGGCAGTTGATTCAGGTAGCTGCAGTATATTCAGTACTGTATCCTGTTCACAGTGTGCAGCTAGATCTCACTGCAGAGCGTTCCTGTTGTTCTCTTCCTAATATACTACAGGCAGGCAGTTGATTCAGGTAGCTGTAGTATATTCAGTACTGTATCCTGTTCACAGTGTGCAGCTAGATCTCACTGCAGAGCGTTCCTGTTGTTCTCTTCCTAATATACTACAGGCAGGCAGTTGATTCAGGTAGCTGCAGTATATTCAGTACTGTATCCTGTTCACAGTGTGCAGCTAGATCTCACTGCAGAGCGTTCCTGTTGTTCTCTTCCTAATATACTACAGGCAGGCAGTTGATTCAGATAGCTGCAGTATATTCAGTACTGTATCCTGTTCACAGTGTGCAGATAGATCTCACTGCAGAGCGTTCCTGTTGTTCTCTTCCTAATATACTACAGGCAGGCAGTTGATTCAGATAGCTGCAGTATATTCAGTACTGTATCCGGTTCACAGTGTGCAGATAGATCTCACTGCAGGGCGTTCCTGTTGTTATCTTCCTAATATACTATAGGCAGGCAGTTGATTCAGGTAGCTGCAGTATATTCAGTACTGTATCATGTTCACAGTGTGCAGCTAGATCTCACTGCAGAGTGTTCCTGTTGTTCTCTTCCTAATATACTACAGGCAGGCAGTTGATTCAGTTAGCTGCAGTACGTTGTGCAGCTACATCTCACTGCAGGGCATTCCTGGTGTACCTATTCAAATACATCAAAAACAGTATGTCTGGAAGGCCACCAAGGAGAGGCAGACACTCACAGGCCACTAAAAGAGGACAAGCAGGCTCTGTGTCTAGAGCCAACAGTGCTGGTCGTGGACACGGTGCATCCTCAGCACGTGGCCGTGGGGCACGCTTGTCCTTTTTTCCGGCAGGTGGCCGCGTTGAGCCACAACATGCAGAAGAGTTGGTAGAGTGGATGAGCAAGCCGTCCTCATCCTCCTCATCCTCTGTCACCCAGGCTCAGAGTTCCTTGGCTGCCAATGCAGGTGCTAAAGCGGCCCTTTCCATCGGCTCAAGGTTATCAGTTACTCCTTCCTAGGGATGAGCTTCATGCTCAAGTCAAACTCATATTCGACTTGAACATCGGCTGTTCGCTCGTTTGCCGAATTTTGAACAATATGGGCCGTTCGCGCCAAATTCGAGTGGCGCGTCATGGCCCATAATTCACTGCGTCATCGCAGTGCATTGCTGGCTGATGATTGGCCAAGCATGCACTATGACCCGCATGCTTTGGCCAATCACAGCACCGTCAGCACAGAGAGACATAATTGGCAAAAAGGAAGGGTGCCTTTGGCCAATCATGGCTCAGGGGAGTAGGTACACGCCCCACACTATATAAGGCCGCCTGCGTGTCGGCCTTGTGTAGTGTGTTGCGGCGTTGTGAGTCTGAGAGAGATAGAGAGAGAGTCAGAGTGTCATTTCATTTTAGTTAGATAGAGGAGGCAGGCAATTCAGGTAGCTGCAGTCAGTGTATTTAGTATATGCATGCCAGGAGTTGTATATATATATATATATATATTATATATACATATATATATATATATACACACTGTATTCTGTTTAGCTAGATTTCACTTCAGAGTGTTCCTGTTTTTCTCGCTGCAGTATATTAAGTCAGAGTACTGTATACCTGGCTCAGTGTGCACGTAAACCTGACTGCAGACTATTCCTTTTCTATTACTGGTGATAATACAGGCAGTTGATTGAGCTAACCTGCAGTATATTAAGTCAGTGTACTGTATACTGGCCACGGTGTGCACGTAAATCTGACTGCAGACTATTCCTTTTCTTTTACTGATAATACAGGCAGTTGATTGAGCTAACCTGCAGTATATTAAGTCAGTGTACTGTATACTGGGCTCTGTGTGCACGTAAAGCTGACTGCAGACTATACCTTTTCTATTACTGATAATACAGGCAGTTGATTGAGAAAACCTGCAGTATATTAAGTCAGTGTACTGTATACTGGGCACAGTGTGCAGCTAAAGCTGACTGCAGACAATTCCTTGTGTACCTATTCCAATACATCAAATGAAGTATGTCTGGAAGGCCAACAAGGAGAGGCAGACGCACACAGGCCAATTAAAGAGGGCAAGCAGGCTCTGTGTCTAGAGGCAACAGTGCTGGTCATGGACACAGTGCATCCTCATCAGCACGTGGCCGTGGGGCATGCTTGTCCTTTTTTTCGGCACCTGGTCGTGTTGAGCCACAACATGCAGAAGACTTGGTAGAGTGGATGACCAAGCTGTCCTCATCCTCCTCATCCTCTCTCACCCAGCCTCAGGATACTTTATCTGCCAAAGCAGCTGCCAAAGAGGCCTCATCCTTCAGCTCAATGGCATCAGTCACTCCTTCCCTAGCCCCACCATGTCCTGAGGAGTCCCCTGAACTGTTTGACCACAGTGTTGGATACATGCTGTAGGAGGATGCGCAGCGTTTTGAAGGCTCTGATGATGGTACCCAGCTTGAGGAAGGCAGTAACGTGAGCCCAGAGAGAGGGGGTGCCCAAGAAGGACAGCAAACTGGCAGTCATGTTCCCCCAGCTGCAGCATACTGCCAGGTTTGCTCCAGTGACGAGGAGGGAGGGGATGATGAGGTCACTGACTCTACGTGGGTGCCTGAGAGGAGGAGGAAGAGGAGGCACATATCCAATGAGGCAGGAAGCCCTCCAGGGGCCAGTTTAAGGGCAGCCAACCGACTGCATCACACTGCAGAGCTCCGCATTTGCAGGGCGCTGCTGCGCCTTATTCCAAAAGTTCTTTGTTGTGGGCCTTTTTTCAGACATGTGCAGCAGATCGCACCATTGCTATTTGCAACATATGTCTGAAGCGTATCTTGCGTGGCCAAAACATCAGCCGCTTGGGCACCACATGCTTGACCAGACATATGTCGAAATGCAAAGCAGTCCGTTGGCAAGCGTACATAAAAGACCCACACAAAAGAACAAAGCGGACCTCTCCTTGCTCCTCATCAGCTGGGATCTCCAACCCCACTATACCTTCAGTCCTCTCAGTAACCTGCACTGAGAGGAATGAAGGTGTAGAATTAGGTGTGTCACTGCCAAGTACTTGCGGGCAATCTGCTATCGGTACACCAATGTCCGATTGTACCAGGCAAATTTCCCTGCCCCAGCTGCTGCACCACCGAAAGCAATTCGCTCCCAGCCATCCACATGCCCAGCGGTTGAATGCTAGCTTGGCTAAATTGCTAGCACTTCAACTGCTGCCTTTTCAGTTGGTAGACTTTTCTCCCTTACCTGTGTGACTATGGCACCAGGACAGGGTCAGGGGAGCTTGCTTTTATTTTGCCACGCAAGTGGGTTATGATCAGGGATGCATTCACTGTCCTGTCACCATTTGAGGAGGCCACAAGGATGGTGAGCAGTAACAGTGCATGCATCAGTGATACTGTCCCTCTTGTCTACCTGTTGGAGCACACGCTGCATGGAATAATGGACAGGGCACTTGAGGCAGAACAGAGGGAGAAAGAGGAGGACATCCTTACCTCTCAAGGCCCCCTTTATCCAGACAGTGTTCCTGAGGGCCCGCCGATCACACGGGAAGAGGAGAAGGAGGAGGAGGATTGTGTCAGCATGGATGGGGAGCCTAGCACTCAGCATCAGCAGCAGTCTTCAAGGGATCGTTTACAGTCCCCAGAAACCCATGGACTTGTACGTGGCTGGGAGGAGGTGGCTGCGGATCATGTCATCCTTAGTGACCCAGAGGACTCCTGGCCGAATGCCTCAGCAAACCTACGCTGCATGGCCTCCCTGATCTTGCAAAGCCTGCGAAAGGACCTTCGGATTCGTGGTATCAAGAAGAGGGACCATTACTGGCTGGCAACCCTCCTTGATCCATGTTACAAGGGAAAGGTTATGTAACTTTTCCAGCCGTTGCAGAGGGAGCAGAGGATGAAACATCTTCGGGAGGACTTGCAAAAAGGTTTGTGCAACGCGTTTCCAGAGCCTGGGAGGTTACAAATTCCTGGTCCTGGACAACGTGTTACTGAGGCTTCGGTCAGTCACAGAAGGAGCGGTGGAGAAGGTCGTCTGGCCGGTTGCGTTCAGACCATTTTTTAGCCCGCAGCCCCAAGGTCTGATCGGTTCCAGCAACCATCGCCAGTGTCTGATTTACATGGTGCAGGAATACTTAGGGGCAAGATCAGACTTGGACACCTTTCCAACCGACAATCCTTTGGGTTACTGGGTCTTGAGGATGGATCACTGACCAGAGCTTGCACAGTTTGCAATTGAGCTACTGGCCTGTCCTGCATCCAGCGTTCCTTCGGAACGCACATTCAGTGCTGCTGGAGGCGTTGTAACCGATCACAGGGTGCGCCTGTCCACCGACTCGGGCGATCGGCTCACCTTCATAAAAATGAATCAGTCTTGGATCACCAGCTACCAAGCACCTGATGCTGATGTAACCGAATAATTTGTTTATGAATGTGAGATGCCTTCAAGACTGCCTATGCTGATGCTGAGTGACTTACCTGTTATGCTGAGTGACTATCCTCTTCCTCCTCAATGTTCATGTTGATAGCTTGTAAGAACATTTTTGGTTCTGGGTACCACCACCAGTGGCTAAGGCCCAATTTTTCTGCCCCTGCTTAACAGGGGCGTGTTATTACAATTTTTGCTGTAATACTTTGCAGCAGGGCTCATTCCTGTGCTCCAACTAGAGTATCTGTGAGGGGTTGCAGTGTTGTGGCACCAGCACCAGTGCCTAAGGCCCAATTTTTCTGCCCCTGTTTAACAGGGGCGTGTAATTACAATTTTTGCTGTAAACCTTTGCAGCAGGGCTCATTCCTGCGCTCCAACTAGAGTATCTGTGAGGGGTTGCAGTGTTGTGGGACCAGCACCAGTGCCTAAGGCCCAATTTTTCTGCCCCTGTTTAACAGGGGTGTGTAATTACAATTTTTGCTGTAATATTAACCAGCAGGGCTAGTTCCTGCACTCCAACTAAAGTATCTGTGAGGGCTTACAGTGTTGTGGAAACACCACCAAGCCATCACCAAAGGCCCAATTTTTCTGACCCTGTCCAACAGGGGCATGTAATTACAATTCTTGATCTAATATTTCACAGCAGGGCCCGTTCCTGCGCCCACCAAGAGTAACTGTGAGGGCTTACAGTGTTGTGGCAACACCAACACCTAAGGCCCAAATTTCTGCAGAGTATATAGGGCACATCTTTTTTTTTTTTTGGGTTCCCCTTAATATCCATACAAGACCCAAAGGGCCTGGTAATGGGCTGGGGGGGTACCCATGCCGTTTTTCTCAATGATTTTCACCCATATTGCCGAGACCAGACATTACATTAAAGCCGCAAGCAATTTTAAATTACTTTTATTCCTTTAGAAAATTTTTTTTTTGCAGGGACAGTTCTAAACACGGGAAACACGCGCCACTTTACAGGCATACTATAGACACCCCAAGGCACGATATTTAAAGGAATATTTCACTTTTATTTTTTTACTTTAACCACTTCAGTCCCGGACCATTTTGCCTGGTAAAAGACCAGGCCCCTTTTTGCGATTCGACACTGCGTCGCTTTAACTGACAATTGCGCAAAAGTGCGACGTGGCTCCCAAACAAAATTTACGTACTTTTTTTCCCCACAAATAGAGCTTTCTTTTGGTGGTATTTGATTACATCTGTGTTTTTTTTTTTTTTGCGCTATAAACAAAAATAGAGCAACAATTTTGAAAAAAATTACATAATAAATATCCCCAAAAAATATATAAAAAAAAATGTTTTCCTCAGTTTAGGCCGATACGTATTCTTCTACATATTTTTGGTAAAAAAAAAATGCAATAAGCGTTTATTGATAGGTTTGCGCAAAAGTTATAGTATCTACAAAATAGGGGGTAGTTTTATGGCATTTTTATTAATCTTTTTTTTTTTACTAGTAATGGCGGCGATCAGCGATTTTTATCATGACTGCGGCATTATGGCGGACACATCGGACACTTTTGACACATTTTTGGGACTATTGTCATTTTTACAGCGATCAGTGCTATAAAAATGCACTGATTACTGTGAAAATGACACTTGCAGTGAAGCGTTTAACCTCTAGGTGGAGCTGTAAGGATTAAGTGTGACCTAATGAGTGATTCTTACTTTAGGGGGGCGCGGCTTGGAGTGTGATGTCACTGATCGTCGTTCCCTATGACAGGGAACAGACGATCACTGACATGCCACTGGGAAGAACGGGGAAAGGTTTGTTTACACTCACCTCTCCCCGTTCTTCAGCTCTGTGACCCGATCGCTGGACACCGGCAGCGATCGGGTCCCGCGGGCGCGGTCATGGAGCTTTGGATCGGGTCGCAAGCGCACCGTCGGCGGCGCGCGCGTGACCCACAGACAGGTTCTTAAAGGGGACTTATCTGTACCCCCTTGTGCCTGTCCGTGCCATTCTGTCTACGTACATCATCGTGCCGCGGTCCTTAAGTGGTTAAGCATCATTAAAATCACTGCTCCCGAAAAAACATCAGTTTTTAAAACTTTTTTGCATTGATGCATGTCCCCTGGGGCAGGACCCGGGTCCCCAAACCCTTTTTAGGACAATAACTTGCATATTATGCCGCGTACACACGTACGTTTTTAATGTCATTTTAAAAAACAACGTTTTTCTCGACGTGATTTTTCTTGTTTCCTCTCAAGCCTGTCTTGCATACACACGTTCATGAAAAAAAACGCTCGAGCAAAGCGCAGTGACGTACAACACGTACGACGGCACTATAAAGGGAAAGTTCAGTTTGAATGGCACCACCCTTCATGTTAGTAAAGTTTGTTGAGCGGCGATTCGCGCTTTTCAGCCTCGTGCTTTTCAGTCCGACGTGAAAAAATAGAGCAGGTTCTCATTTTTTTAGGCCATTTTTCACGTCGTTAAAAATGCTCTGGAGCCTACACACAATCGTTTTTAATGCCCAATTAAAAAAAATTGCATTTTTAACGTCGTGAAAAACGGTCGTGTGTATGCGGCATTAGCCTTTAAAATTCACACTTTTGATTTCTTCCGTTCGAGTCCCTGGTGACCGCTGTCAGCAGACAAACAGAAAGAGAAAATCTAAAATTTTACAGATGTCACTGTAACAAGGGTGGGGGGAAGTCTTCTAATAGACAGACACACCCATTCCAGTGACAACCATCAAATGTGGTATTCCCTACCCTTTCTATACATTTTTTCTCATTTTCTGTTATTCCTCTGTGACAAAAAGCTAGGGGAGAGCTCCATTGTGGGAACACAACTGTAATATATATCTGACCATGGTCCTAACCTTTGCTAACAGAATATAAACATAGAAAATTATGTATTAAGTGTTAAAGAGTATCTCTCTCTCTCTGCCTATTTAGGAAAAAAATGACAGATTCTCTTACTAACCCACCACCAAACCTGGCTGATATGAATATGGTGGAGCATGTGACCTCCTCCCGGCATACCATTCTGGGGCCTGAGAGGGCACTCAGCAGACCCTCACTGAGGAGGTGATTGACATCATCAACCTATGTAAGGTCCCACATTATCCAACACAGAGCTTACAGAGGATTAGACTAAAAATGAAAGGAGTGGCAAGGGACATCTATGGAAAGGAAATATAACTGGATCAGTAGGTTGGCCTTAAAAAGACTCTTTTGCTTTGCCCTAATTGGCTAAAGTGAAAGAGTATCTTTAAAGCAGAACACTAGCCTCTTATCTGCTCATGTTGCCTCTGGTGCTTGGTGGGAAACTTTCCCATCTTTACCTTTCTCTCCTGCCCTTCCCTACTGTTTGTGATGCTCTGCCTTCCACAAGACCCTCTGTGATACAGGAAGTTTCAGTCACTGCCACTGTGTCCTATGTAGTGCATACAACTTCCAAACAGCCAGTTTCATCTGGATAAAAAAGATGACCTGCAGAGCTTGCCCTTTCCATGCACACTCAGAATAATGGGACTCCAAAGTTCCTCTGCAGCAATTGTTATGTTGCTAAAAGTATTGTCTTTGTACTGTGATCCTAACTGCAATCATGTGTAAAAACACCTTATATGTGGATGAGAAAGGGTAATGTGCAGAGAGTTCCCCCCCCCGCCCCCCCTTACCTGTGCTGGACTCCTTTCCATCTGACAGTGTATGTTGTTGATTGCTCTCTATGTGAATGGTGTTTCTCTCTATGATTAGTTGCAAATCCATTATACATGAACAGTAAGGAGTATGCTAATGTCTTAGGCTGTGCTTTGAGATCGGGTTGCAATGCAAACACATGTAACATGCATTTGATTTACTGCCTTGTACAGTTCACATTTACCTAAAGATGTTTATATTAGCTTAGATAAGCATGCCTGCAAAATGTCAATCATTGTTGCTGTAGATGCTACTGCAGTGATGTGCTCTGCCTGCTGCCATCCACCAACCAGGGCACAGAAGGATGAAAAAGAAGCTGTATGGACATGCAATTTTTTCCCCTCCATTTTTAAGGGAGAAAATATTTAATAAATGTAATGTAGCAGGTGTTTGCTTTAAGACCCAGAGACTACCATACCCAGGATGCATTTCCTCGCGCAAGGACTGCTGGGGCGGGGTATTTAACCAGGGGGCGGACCGGAGTGCGGTCTTTTTGGACACCGCCCGCCCAGCAAGTGGAACTCTGTGCTGAGTCTGCTGAAAATACAGGGCCTGAAGCCTAGGCCTGTATTACTCCAGAGAGCCTTCCGTACCCACTGAGGAGCCTGAGGGATGTCTCATCCTGCTGCTGTTCTGCTACTACCAGGAGGACCGAAGACCCGGGTGTCGTGGAATCTGTGTACCAAGACACAGCAACGGAAGATACGGACATGGACTGATCCGGTTGGGTGAGAGAGCACCTGCTCATGAGAATAATACAGGATCTCTAGACCCAGTAACTGTTGTTTGGAACTAACGTTAGTGTTTGCCTTTATTCTTGTGAATTACAAATTGTTCCAGAAGTGCATCACCGTTTGCTAGCGAAGATCTTTCTCTGCCGAACTTTCACATAGTACAGTCAGGCCTGACTTAGCAGTGTAGACATTGCTGGGCGCCATTTTGCCCACGAGGGAGAAGAGCTGCAGCGGGGTCCGTTAGTTTCTTGTTATAGGATAGTATATCTGTCTGTCTGCTAAAATACTCTTTCATTGCAGGGCTCTGCATATGTTTATGTATACTGTTTTACCTGCTTAGCCATTATTCTCAGTAAAGTGCCAGGTTTAAGTATACCAGTCGTTTGTGTTATTTACTGTGCAGGAGAAATGGTTAGTGATGGCTACACCATACTGTTGTGTGTCTTTATTGTGGGATTGTGCTGCCAAGAATCACAGGTTACACAATCCTATCATCCCCTACTAACTGTGCCAAGGGAGGGTAGAGCCAATTGCCGGTGGTTGACAGTGAGTGCTACAGGACCCGAAACAAATCATACCAGCGGCCCTCTTAGCTGGGGGTATCGCTACGGTAAATAAAAAATAATGTTAAAAAGTTGCACAGCAGATGAGGAAGGGGAGGGTTAAAGTGTTAACTTAATGTTAGGTTACAGGTTATACTCAGAGGTATATTTAGAGATTATACTGCCTTAGAAACACCTGAATGATGGCACCTCCTCTGCACTGTGTGTCATGTGAGCTGTATGCTGACATCCTGCAGTTTCCATTATACCCAGAAACCTCTTTTCAATTGTACAGACCAACCACAAAACAAGTGTAGGATACTTTCTATCTAAAGGCTTACTGTTGGGCATTTAAAACATATTGACCCCCCATCCTCACTCTCCACCCCCTCTGATGAAGAATCTATTGCTCCTTTTTTCTAGGGGAAGGGCTAACAAGCAATGATGCTGGCTAGAAACCAACATGAAGAGCATGGATTAGGTTGAGTGCCACTGTGTGTTAACCTATCCCCTGAAAAAAAAAACAAGCACTAGATCTTTTATTGGCAGGAGGAGGTACATGTAATAATTGTATAACTGCTCAGAGTTAGGCTTAAACTTAAATTAAAATAATTGCTGTAAATAAAATAGTGCAACAAGGTCAAATAAACAAGCACTTTAGCCTTTTTTATTGCATTGCAGTCTTTCCTTTTTTTTATATACTTTAGCTGGCATTTGATACAGTACACTTTGAAATTAGAAGAAATGGCCGCACACGACTGTAGATCAAAATCCTTTTTATTTGGACATTTACTAGTCACTGGGTTATAAATGAAGTGACAGATGGATGGGCGGTAATATTGTCGTTCACTGGGGTTTTTTTACCCAAATTTGTGCCACCCATTTCCATTGCGCGTTTTCGGTTGTCTAAACATTGTGATATACTACACCAGTGTTTCTCAACTCCAGTCCTCAAGGCGCCCCAACAGGTCATGTTTTCAGGATTTCCATTATTTTTCACAGGTGATTTGATCAGTTTCACTGGCTCAGTAATTACCACAGCCATTCCATCTGAGGGAAATCCTGAAAACATGACCTGTTGGGGCGCCTTGAGGACTGGAGTTGAGAAACACTGTACTACACAACCATCCACTGTTTCTGTGTATGGAAGCAATGTCCAGACATGCATTTTGATACATATTTTTCCTCCATTTATTCCTGACCCATTTGGACATTCACTAGCCACAGGGTTATAAATAAAGCGACAGATGGATGGGCGGTAATATTCCGGTTCACAGTTTTTTTTTTTTTTTTTACCCAAATTTTGCCGCCCATCTCCATTACCCGTTCCTGGTTGTCTGTCCTACCAACTTAATGGTGTGCTATATGCAATAGTGCCCCATCTGTCTTCCACAGATGGGAGCCACTTCGTACATGAATGGGTTTTGCAATAAATGTTATATTTGTGTGTCAATTGTTAGGAGATCCCCCCATCTATTGATATGTATGTGCTTATATGTATTGATTGTTGTTTATATCAGGGTGGGAGAGGGTACTGTTGTCTATTGGTTAATTGATTTAGAGTATAAGGACACGGGGTGACACAAGACTATATGGTGTTTTATGACAATGTTTTTATATATTTTTTTATATTTAGTCTTTATAGAACAACACTTTGTCTTGTTAGAGCACATATTCATGTTTGGTTATTTGTTTCTTTTGTTTATTTGTGTTATATATAATTATATATTCATGGGTCTCTTTTTCACATGTGTAGTCTATGTAACAGGAAATCTGCAATAGTAGACATGTGCATTCGTTTTCGTCCAAATGCATTTTCGTCATAATTTCTGGGATTTTTGTGTTCGTTTTAACAAACGATAACAAAAGCGCAGAATCCAAAATCCGAAAGATCTGAGATAAAAAAAATGCTTTATTTTCGTTTCGTTGCGACAACAGTTCGATATGGATAGAAGATTCGACATGACGGTGACAATAGCGATCAGTGTCTATCGAACCTGCGGTTGAATGTGCCTAACCTAACGCTTTTGGTCCAAGATTATTTGACATAGAAAGAAAAGATTAGACATTATTGAGACATGAATATTCGACGAAGCAGCTAAAAACATACATAAGTAAAAAAACTGCGCCAAGAAAAATACATTAAAATTATCTGAATAAATTATATAAAAGTCCAATCATGTATCCTCCAGAAAAGGGAACCAGAGAAAAGGACAATGTGCTGTAATTGGTCCAACAGTCCTGTATGCTAGCACATCCTGCCAGACACCAACACCATAAAAAGTGCCTGCTTACCAGATAACAGCCAAATGAACGCAGTCGGCTATGACCTAGCCGCGACCATTAAGTAGAAGGGGAATCCAGGAATTAGCAGGGACGCTCCTCTAGTGATTCAAGACCTCTTGATGGCTCAATAACACAAAAGGGAAAACAATATAGGATAATATCGTTTGGATATTATAGGACAGTGAAAAACACCACCACCGTGAATAGAAAAGAGAAATCGTGAATAGCACCCTGGTAATGATGGCTCCTTACCGGACGCAAGAGAGAAACTCACGATTAGCTATAACCTAGCCACGGCCTTTATCCTATGTGAATTACCCGGCTTAAACCAACTGAACTTTTCTCAATGGTACCACACGCCACTGACATTCCATATATGATAACAAAAAAAGAGGGGGGAGAGACCATAGAGTAGTATCTTCAAAGATTTATTGTAGAAAAAAAGTTAGCGTACTTACAAGAATACGATAATAGTAAGCATTAAAACATGCCGGCCGGCATTAAAACAGAAGCCCTTCCTTCGTCGAGCTGCGTGGTGACGTCACTGCGTGTCGCTCAGACGCGTTTCGTCATATGTGACGTTCTCAATGGGATAGGGCCCGCACTGACTCACCGCAATATATGGACAAAATCAAGCCTCGCTCTGAGATGCCAGTACTAGGTTCAACAGGCGCCATCTTGGTTATGGGCACCCTGACACTACTCCTCCATCTAACAGAGTAGGGGCATACCAATTAGTTTGCACTAAAATATTATTATCAAAAACCTTATTTCAAAAAACGGGCAGAGCAACCCTATTAACAAAAGACATTTCATTATTAAAAAATGTTTATTAAAAAAGAAGAAAAACAGCACGGCAAACAAGGAAAATGGCGCCAGTGTCGTAAAGCCTCATTCACCTGCTGTTTAATCACAAAAAGGATTATATGTGCTTATGTGCTACTCCGTGAATAGATAAAATCTAAACCGGGAATTTTTTTTTATTAGTGTATACAAATGCCCTTGTTGCCATAGGTGCATCGTATAAATGCCGTGTGTGCAAAATAATGTGATTGAATTGAGCTTTGAGTGCCCAAAGTAGATAATAAATGCAAAACACAAAAATGTGATAGAGGCTAATCACACCTCATGCCACAAAAAACCACTATAAGGGCAAAATTATTATAAAACTACTGTGAATGTATTGGAATATACCTATGCCACTACTGACCATAGGTGCACCATATATATTCTGTATATACAAAAAAGTGATTATGATGAGCTCAAAATGCCCAAAATAAATTATAAGAAACAACGAGACACCCAAAAGTGATAAAGGCATATAGTAAACCTTGCCTTCAAAAGTCTCTATAGGGACAAACTCTTTATACCTAACGTGCTCATGTGAAAAAACTAATTTTTAATGAGTGACCATTAAAATCGCTCTCAAAAAAAAAAATAACACTTAAAAATTTTAAATAAAAATAAAAATACAAAATGAAAAATATAAAAAAAAATATAAAAAAAAATATAAAAAAAAATATAAAAAAAACTAAAACAAAAAAACGAAAATAAATAATAAATACAAATCAAAATTAAAATAAAAATAAAGTTAAAATAAAAATAAAATAAAATAAAATAAATATAAAAATAAAAATTAAAATTAAATATATAAAAAAAAAAATAAAGAAAATAAAAAATTAAGAATACAACATCACAAATAAACCAATTAAAACCCCTCCGTGGGGATCAGAAAAAATGTAATTCCCCTATAGAATAGAAGAATTGCCCTAGACCAAATCAGAAAGGAACCACTACTGGCATCCCACATCAAGTTTACATAAATCATAGGTACACACCACATCACGCATTATTATCATCTCTTGCGTCCGGTAAGGAGCCATCATTACCAGGGTGCTATTCACGATTTCTCTTTTCTATTCACGGTGGTGGTGTTTTTCACTGTCCTAAAATATCCAAACTATATTATCCTATATTGTTTTCCCTTTTGTGTTATTGAGCCATCAAGAGGTCTTGAATCACTAGAGGAGCGTCCCTGCTAATTCCTGGATTCCCCTTCTACTTAAAGGTCGTGGCTGGGTCATAGCCGACTGCGTTCATTTGGCTGTTATCTGGTAAGCAGGCACTTTTTATGGTGTTGGTGTCTGGCAGGATGTGCTAGCATACAGGACTGTTGGACCAATTACAACTAGAGTTGAGCGGACACCTGGATGTTCGGGTTTGACGGGTTCGGCTGAACTTCGGAAAAAAGTTTGGGTTCGGGACCGAACTTTAACCCGAACCCGGACCCGAACCCCATTGAAGTCAATGGGGACCCGGACTTCTAAGGACTAAAAAGGCTCTAAAAAAGTAATGGAAAGGGCTAGAGGGCTGCAAATGGCAGCAAAATGTTGTTAAGAGCATGGCAAGTGCTCTGCAAACAAATGTGGATAGGGAAATAACTTAAAATAACATAAAAAAAATAAAAATAAAAAATAATAATCTTGACCTAGGAGGACAAGGTCCATATGGAGTAGGAGGTTGAGGTGGCGGTGGATGTGGCTGTGTAGGTGGAAGCGGCGGTGGAGGAGGACGAGGTAGCCAACACTGGTTCAAAAATACAACAATGGCTGGGTAAGGCCGGTGATGTGTCGAATTCTGTCCCCCGTCAAATAGTGTCCACCCTGTACTGCGCTTGCTCAGTATGTAGGACAAGGGGATTTCAAAAATCTCCCAAGACGAACGGCGCCTGCGTGGTGAGTTCAGGTGAAGGCCACACCATCCGTGGTTCAAGCCGAGCCAAGTGAGGCCGTGCCCGAAGCGTGGCGATCGAACCGAGCCCGTGAGGGGCCCTGTTACTATATGCTACCATATGTCCACTTGGATGGTGGGGCTTGAACCTGCACTCACAGCGCAGGCGCCGTTCATCTTCGGAGATTTTGTGAATCTCCTTGTCCTCTGTACTGCGCAAGCGCTGCGCCTTCGCAGTATGGGCCGGACACAATCCGATGGCCGGACAGTTTTTGTCACAACACCGGTATACATGTCTATTCTGCACAAGGTACGGACAAGTCCTGTGGGATCCATGCCTGGTTCATTTTAATGAACATGAGCTTGTCCACATTGGCTCTGGACAGGCGGCTGCGCTTGTCTGTGATAACACCCCCTGCCGTGCTAAATACACGTTCAGATAATACACTGGCTGCAGGGCAGGCCAGCACCTCCAAGGAATAAAGGGCAAGCTCAGGCCATGTGCCCAATTTGGAGACCCAGAAGTTAAAGGGGGCAGACCCGTCATCCAGTACGTGTAGGCCTGTGGACACATACTGCTCAACCATGTTGGTGAAATGCTGCCTCCTGATAAGACGTTCCATCTCAGCTGGTGGTGCTGGTTGTTGTGGCGTGCTGACAAAGCTTTTCCACATTTCAGCCATGCTAACCCTGCCTTCTGAGGTGCTGCCGGTGCCCCGGCTGCGTTGGCGACCTCTTCCTCCTCCTCTGCCTTCGCCTTGTGCTTCCACCGTACGCCCGCTGTCAGGTGGGAATGCCACCAGCAGCGCGTCTACCAGCGTGCGCTGGTACTCGCGCATCTTACGATCCCGCTCCAGTGAGGGAATTAAGGACGGTACGTTGTCCTTGTAACGGGGATCCAGCAGGGTGGCCACCCAGTAATCAGCACCAGTTAAAATGTGGGCAACTCGGCGGTCATTGCGGAAACACTGCAGCATGTAATCGCTCATGTGTGCCAGGCTGCCCAGAGGCAAAGAAAAGCTGTCCTCTGTGGGAGGTGTATCGTCTGTGTCCTCTGTATCCCCCCAGCCACGCACCAGTGATGGCCACGAGCTGGTCTGGGTGCCACCCTGCTGTGAAAATGGCTCCTCCTCCTCCTCCTCCTCCTCCTCCATCTCCTCCTCCACCTCGTCATCCTCCAGAACTGTGCCATTTCTGCCGGACAATTGTGTACCTGGCGTTTGTTGGTGCAGGAACCCACCCTCATAGCCACTTGTGAAAGACTGCCCTGAAAGCCTTTGAAATGATCCTGCTTCCTCCTCCTCCTCCTCATCCTGCTGTGCCACATCCTCTTCCATCATCGCCCGAAGCGTTTTTTCAAGGAGGCATAGAACTGGGATAGTAACGCTAAGAACGGCGTCATTGGCACTGGACCTGTTGGTGGAGTACTCGAAACAGCGCAACAAGGCACACAGGTCTCGCATGGAGGCCCAGTTATTGGTGGTGAAGTGGTGCTGTTCCGCAGAGCGACTCACGCGTGATTGCTGCAGCTGAAACTCCACTATCGCCTGCTGCTGCTTGCACAGTCTGGCCAGCATGTGCAAGGTGGAGTTCCACCTTGTGGGCACGTCACATATGAGGCGGTGAGCGGGAAGGCCGAAGTTACGCTGCAGCGCTGACAGGCGAGCAGCAGCAGGGTGAGAACGCCGAAAGTGCGCACACACAGCCCGCACTTTCTGCAGCAGCTCTGGCATATTGGGGTAATTTTTAAGGAACCTCTGGACCACCAAGTTCAGCACATGCGCCAGGCAAGGGATGTGCGTCAAACCAGCTAGGCCCAGAGCTGCTACGAGATTTCGCCCATTATCGCACACCACCAGGCCGGGCTTGAGGCTCACTGACAGCAACCACTCATTGGTCTGTTGTTCCATGTCCCTCCACAACTCCTGCGCGGTGTGGGGTTTTTCCCCCAAACAGGAAAGTTTTAAAACTGCCTGCTGTCGTTTACCCCTGGCTGTGCTGAAGTTGGTGGTGAAGGTTTTACGCTGACCGGATGAGGAGGCGGTAGAGGATGAGGAAGCGGAGTAGGAGGAGTTAGCAACAGGAGGCAAACTGAAGCGCCCTGCAATCCTCGGTGGTGGAAGGACATGCGCCAAACTGCTATCTGCCTCAGGCCCAGCCGCCACTGCATTTACCCAGTGTGCTGTTAGGGAGATATAACGTCCCTGACCGTGCTTACTGGTCCACGCATCCGTAGTTAGGTGGACCTTGCCACAGATGGCGTTGCGCAGTGCACACCTGATTTTGTCCCCCACTTGGTTGTGCAGGGAAGGGATGGCTCGCCTGGAAAAATAGTGGCGGCTGGGCACGACGTACTGTGGGACAGCCAGTGCCATCAGGCTTTTAAAACTCTGCGTCTCCACCATACGGAATGACAGCATTTCAAAGGCCAGGAGTTTTGAAATGCTGGCATTCAGGGCCAGGGATGGCGGGTGGCTAGGGGGGTACTTCCTCTTCCACTCCAATGTTTGGGAGATAGAGAGCTGAACGCTTCCATGGGACATTGTGGAGATGGTCGGTGACCCAGGTGGTAGTGTTGCTGGCAGATCCTCTGTTTGCGGGGTGGCAGGTGCCACTGTCACTACAGAGGTGGATGAAGAGGCCGAGACTGCAGCAGAAGAGGAAGCAGGAGGAGCCAGAGACCTTTCTTGGTTTTTGAGGTGTCTACTCCACTGCAGCTCGTGCTTTGCACTTAGATGCCTGGTCATGCAGGTTGTGCTCAGGTTGAGAACATTTATGCCTCGCTTCAGCCTCTGATTGCACAGCCTGCAAACCACTCGTGTCTTGTCATCAGCACATTGTGTGAACTGCCACGCTAGGGAACTCCTTGGACCTGGCTTTGGTGTGCTCGGTCCCTTGCTGCGTTGGGCAGTAGCAGACATACTGTCTAGGGGACGGACGCTCCGCTTTTGCACCCTGCTCCCTCTTCTGCTGTGCTGGTGGCTCTGTGCGACCACCGCCTCTTCCTCCAAACTACACTGGTCACCTGCATAACGTTCATTCCATGTGGGGTCGAGGACCTCATCGTCCTCCACATCATCTTCCACCCAGTCTTCACCCCTGCCCTCCTTGTCTGTCTGCACAATTGCGAAAGCAGCAGCAGTTGGCACCTGTGTTTCGTCATCATCCGAGACGTACTGCGATGGTCCTCCCATGTACTCATCATGAAACATAAGTGGTTGGGCATCGGTGCACTCAATCTCTTCCACTTCTGGGGCAGGGCTAGGTGGATGGCCCTGGGAAACCCTGCTAACAGAGTAATCGAAAAGCAGAAGAGACTGCTGCATGATTTGGGGCTCAGACTGCTTGGCTGATTTGCAAGGGGGTGAGGTGAAAGACTGATGGACATGGGTTTCAGGTGCCAACTCTGATCTTTCATCAGAAGAGTGGGTGGGAGACAATGTGAAGGAACCCGAGGCACTGTCAGCAACCCAATCTACTATCGCCTGTACTTGTCCTGGCCTAAACATTCGTACAGCCTCATTAGGCGCGACAAAATACCACCGCAGGCTCGGTCGCCTACTCGCACCTGAGGAAGGTGTTTCACTTGTGCGTGTATCTGGCACAGATCCACCACGTCCTCTCCCTGCAACAGGAGCTCCACCAGCAGCACCATGACCGGGGCCACCACGTCCCTTTGACCTTCTCCTCATATTTTCCAAATTTAGGATGTTGCCCTAAATGGGTGTTTTTGGAAGAGCAGAACACACCCACAGTACGTAACCGCTGAATCGCACAGCTACAGAACTGCAGAAAATGCTATTCAAAAAAAATGTTGTTTTTTTAGTATAGCACAGTAGGAGAAAACTATATAGAAATTGTTTATTTCACACACCTCCACATATGTATAACACACTGCAAACTATTTTTTGTGGCCCTGAATGGCTCTTTTTGCAAGCGTACATTAAAGTGCAAATTTTTTTTTTGCCCTAAACGGGTCTTTTTTTGCCCTAAGGGTCTTTTGGAAAAGAGCACAATAAAGTGCCTTTTTTTTTCCCCTAAAAGTTAGATTTTCTCTGACACTGGGCTCATGGCAGTGTAAAAAGACTGCACTGCAACACAAACAGGTAAACCTATGCAGATCGCTGATTTTAATCTCTGAATCTGGACTCCTATATAATATTCTCTCTCCCTGAAAGCACCAACACAGGAACCTGGCCCTACACTACACTATCTCTCTATCTTTTCCCTCAGATTGCAGAATCAGGACTACCTCATGTATTTTTCTATCTCTCCCTAAACGCAGCAGCAGACTAGATCCTCTCCCTATCTATTCTGAAGCAGAGTGACGTGTGTGCTGTGTGCCTCTAGCTTATATAGAAGCTGGGTCACCTGTTGCACTGACCAATCACAGCCATGCCATTAGTAGGCATGGCTATGATGGCCTCTAAGGGCACACCAGCTAATCAAAAGGTGATTGGCTGGCCCCTGAAGCATTTCTAAATGCGTAATTAGATTGCCGAACCCGAACCCGGACTTTTGCGCAAAGTCCGGGTTCGGGTTCGGGAAAAAGCTAAAGTTCGGTACGGACCTGAACTTTACAGTTCGGGTTCGCTCAACGCTAATTACAACACATTGTCCTTTTCTCTGGTTCCCTTTTCTGGAGGATACATGATTGGACTTTTATATCATTTATTCAGATAATTTAAATGTATTTTTCTTGGCGCAGTTTTTTTTCCTTATTTATTTGATTTATGTTTATCACATTATTGCTGCTGCCTATTATTGTTTATTAGTCCTAGCACAGTTTTTTTCCTTAAATTAAATTAAAAGCTAAAAACATACGATCGGCGTGAGCGGGCATTTACGATCAAATGCCCCGCCCATAGGCTTTAAAAGACTTCTAATGTTGGTTGACTAGTAATAATAATTAATAAATATAATTATTACTAGTCATACAATATTAGAATTCTGCTATAGCTTGTGGGCGGAGCATTTGACCGGAAATGTACGATTGCGGCGTCGTACAGTTTAGCTGCCTTGTCAAATCTTCTTAGAACAGTCAATTGACAGATTCAACCTGAATTAATGCATTTTTTAACGAAACAAAATAGATAAAAACGAATATCGGGAGTAACTAAATTAATACATTTTTTGGATGAAACCAAAATTCCGAAACAAAATATTTCAGTGTGCACATGTCTAGTAGGGATGAGCCGAACACCCTTTCGGTTCGGTTCGAACCAGAACCTGCGAACTGACCTAAAGTTTGCGTGAACTTTAGAACCCTATTAAATACAATGGACGCAAACGTTCGAAATCAAAAGTGCTCATTATCAAGGCTAATATGCAAGTTATTGTCCTAAAAAGTGTTTGGGGACCCGGGTCCTGCCTCAGGAGACATGTATCAATGCAAAAAAAAAGTTTTAAAAATGGCCGTTTTTTCGGGAGCAGTGATCTTAATGATGCTTAAAGTGAAAAAAAAGTGAAATATTCCTTTAAATATCGTACCTGGGGTGGTGTCTAAAGTATGCCTGTGAAGTGGCACGTGTTTCCCGTGTTTAGAACTGTCCCTGCACAAAATTACATTTCTAAAGGAAAAAAAAGTAATTTAAAACTGCTTGCGGCTTTAATGTAATGTCTGGTCCCGACAATACCCCCCCCAGCCCACTACCATCCCCTTTGGGTGTTGTATGGATATTAAGGGGAACCCCGCACCCAAATTTAAAAAAGGCCCTATATACTCTGAACAGCCGTATACAGGCGGTGCAAACAAGACATGGACTGTAGGTTTGTTCTTAAGTAGAATCTGTTTGTAATTTGGAACAGGAACATTTTTTAAGTGTACAGCTCCAGCCTAAAAATCTATTTTTAAGCTTTTGAAAAACATAAGGAAGGGTTATCACCCCTGTAACATTTGTTTTGCTGTCTGTGCAGTGTGCACCTGTTCAGAACATTTCACCACACTTTCCGTCCCAATGACAAATGTTTTTTTGAAAATTTTGGTTTTTTATTGAAACAAGGATTGGTGATAAAGCATCAGTGGAGAGTAGACACTTCTTTCCCATATTAACTCTTACAGGAGAGAATTTCCCTTCCTTGGGGTAGATTTCCTCTCACTTCCTGTTGTCTCCTTCCGTTTGCAAGTAGGAGTCGTTTGTAAGTTGGATGTTTGAAAGTAGGGGTCTGCCGTATATACTCTGCAGAAATTTGGCCCTTAGGTGTTGGTGTTGCCACAACACTGTAAGCCCTCACAGTTACTCTTGGTGGGCACTGGAACGCCCTGCTGTGAACTATTATATCAAGAATTGTAATTACATGCCATTGTTGAACAGTGGTAGGAAAAATTGGGCCTTTGGTGGTGGTGCTGGTGCCACAACACTGTAAGTCCTCACAGTTACTCTTGTTGGGCGCAGGAATGGTCCCTGCTGTGAATTATTAGATCAAGAATTGCAATTGCATGCCCCTGTTAAACAGGGTCAGAAAAATTGGGCCTTAGGCACTGGTGCCACAACACTGCAACCCCTCACAGATACTGTACTTGGAGCACAGCAATGAGCCCTGCTGCAAAGTATTGCATCAAAAATTGTAATTACATGCCCCTGTTAAACAGGGGCTGAAAAATTGGGCCTTAGGCACTGGTGCTGGTGCCACAACACTGCAACCCCTCACAGATACTGTAGTTGGAGCGCAGCAATGAGCCCTGCTGCAAAGTATTGCATCAAAAATTGTAATTACACGCCCCTGGTGGCGGTGCCCAGAACCAAAAATGTTCTTACAAGCTATAAACATGATCATTAAGGAAGAGCATAGTCACTCAGCATAGGCAGTCTTGAAGGCATCTGACATTTAAAAAAAAAAATATTTGGTTACATCAGTATCAGGTCCTTGGTAGCTGGTGGTGATCCAAGACTGATTCATTTTATGAAGGTCAGTCGATCGACCGAGTTGGTGGACAGGCGCAGCACCCTGTGATCGGTTACAAAGCCTCCAGCAGCACTATTTGTGCGTTCCGAAATAACGCTGGATGCAGGACAGGCCAGTAGCTCAATTGCATACTGTGAAAGCTCTGGCCAGTGATCCATCCTCAAGACCCAGTAACCCAGAGGATTTTCGGTGGGAAAGGTGTCCAAGTCTGATCTTGCCCCTAGGTATTCCTGAACCATGTAAACCAGAGGTTTCTGATGGTTGCTGTAACCGATCATACCTTGGGGCTGCGTACTAAAAAATTGTCTGAACGCATCGGTCAGATGGCCACCTTCTCCACAGCTCCTTCTTTGACTGACTGAAGCCTCAGCAACACGTTGTCCAGGACCAGGAATTTGTAACCTCCCAGTCTCTGGGAACGCATTGCACAGACCTTTCTGCAAGGCCACCCGAAGATGCTTCATCCTCTGCTCCCTCTGCGACGGCAAGATAAGGTCCGCAACCTTACCCTTGTAACGTGGATCAAGAAGAGTTGCCAACCAGTAATGATCCCTCTCCTTGATCGCAAGAATATAAGGATCCCTCCGCAGGCTTTGCAGGATCAGGGAGGCCATGCAGCGTAGGTTTGCTGAGGCATTTGGTCCGGAGTCCTCTTGGTCACTCAGGACGACATGATCCGCAGCCACCTCCTCACAGCCACGTACAAGTCCATGGGTGTCTTGGGACTGTAATTGATCCCTTGAAGACTGCTGCTGATGCTGAGTGCTAGGCTCCACCTCCATGCTGACACAATCCTCCTCCTCCTCCTCTTCCTGTGTGATAGCCGGGCCAGCAGGAACACTGTCTGGATAAATGGGGCCTTGAGAGGTAAGGAAGTCCTCCTCTTCCTGCCTCTGTTCTGCCTCAAGTGCCCTGTCCATTATTCCATGCAGCGTGTGCTCCAACAGGTGGACAAGAGGGACAGTGTCACTGATGCATGCACTGTCACTGATCACCATCCTTGTGGCCTCCTCAAATGGTGCCAGGACAGTGCATGCATCCCTGATCATGGCCCACTGGCGTGGGGAAAAAAATCCAAGCTCCCCTGACCCTGTCCTGGTGCCATATTGCAACAGATACTCATTGATGGCCCTCTGCTGTGTGTGCAGCCGCTGCAGCATGGCCAACGTAGAGTTACACCTGGTGGGCATGTCACAGATTAGGCGGTTCTTGGGCAGGTTGGATTCCTTTTGCAGGTCAGCCAGCCGAGCACTGGCATTATATGACCGGCGGAAATGCCCACAGTTTCCTGGCCTGCTTCAGGACCTCTTGTAAGCCCGGGTACCTGCCCAAGAACCCCTGCACTGCCAAGTTAAGGACGTGAGCCAAACAGGGCACATGGGTCGGTTGTCCCTGTCAGAGGGCGGAGAGGAGGTTGGTGCCATTGTCGCAAACCACCTTTCCTGGCTTAAGCTGGCGTGGCGTCAACCACCTCTTAGCCTGACCCTACAGAGCTGACAGAATCTCTGCCCCAGTGTGGCTCCTGTCCCCCAAGCACACCAGCTCAAGCACCGCATGGCATCTTTTTGCCTGCGTACTTGTGTAGCCCATTGAACGCCTACGGAGCACCGCTGGTTCCGAGGACAAAGCACAGGTAGAGGCCATGGAGGAAGAAGAAGAGGAGGGGGTGGAGGAGAGAGGTGTGTCAGAATCACCAGTAGTAACATTTTGGAGGCGTGGTGGCGGAACAACCTCCAACACTACTGCACCTTGTGCTGCATCCTTCCCAGCTGCCAGCAGAGTCACCCAATGCGCCGTGAAAGATAGGTAACGTCCCTGTCCATGCCTGCTGGACCATGAGTCAGTGGTAATATGCACCTTACCACTGACCGCCCTGTCCAGCAAGGCCAAGACATTGCCTTCCACATGCCGGTAGAGAACCGGAATCGCCTTCCGTGAGAAAAAGTGGCATTTGGGAACCTGCCACTGAGGAACCGCACATTCCACAAACTCACGGAAGGGGGCAGAGTCTACCAACTGAAAAGGCAGCAGTTGAAGTGCTAGCAATTTATCAAGCTAGCATTCAACCGCTGGGCATGTGGATGGCTGGGAGCGAACTTATTTCGGCGGTGCAGCAGCTGGGGCAGGGAAATTTGCCTGGTACAATCTGACGTCGGTGTACCAATACTTGTCTGTGACACACCTAATTCTACACCTTCATTCCTCTCAGTGCAGGTGTCAGAGAGGACTGAAGGTATAGTGGGGTTGGAGATCCCAGCTGATGAGGAGCAAGGAGAGGTCCGCTTTGTTCTTTGGTGTGGGTCTTTTAGTTAGGCTTGCCAGCGAACTGCATGGCAGGTCGACATATGTCTGGTCAAGCACGCGCTGCCCAAGCGGCTGATGTTTTGGCCACGCGAGATACGCCTGAGACATATGTTGCAAATGGCAATGGTGCGATCTGCTGCACACATCTGAATAAAGGCCCACACCAAAGAACTTTTGGAATAATGCGCAGAGACAGCAGCGCCCTGCACGTGTGGAGCTCTGCGGTGTGATGCAGTCAGTGTGCTGCCCTTAAGCTGGCCCCTGGAGGGCATCCTGCCTCATTGGAGATGTGCCTCCTCCTCCTCCTCTCTCCTATCAGGCACCCATGTGGAGTCAGTGACCTCATCATCCCTTCCCTCCTCATCACTGGAGAAAATCTGGCAGTATGCTCAGTGGCGTCACTAGGGTTGGTGTCACCCGGTGCAAAAAAAAATGGTGTCACCCCCCAACAACTATAGTCCCCCCTCAGTACAGACCCCCCTCCACTAACTACAGACCCCCCTCCCACAGTATAGATCCCCTCCCTCAGTACAAACCCGCTCCACTAAGTACAGACTCCCCGCCATCAATATAGACCCGCCTCCCTCAGTATGAACCTCCCCCTCAGTACAGACACCCCCACCTCAGTGCAGACTGCTCCATAAGTACAGACACCCCCACCTCAGTGCAGACCGCTCCATCAGTACAGACACCCCCACCTCAGTGCAGACCCCCTCAGTTACAGACACCCCCTCAGTTACAGACCCCCCTCGTACAGACACCCCCCTCAGTAACAGACACCCCTCAGTAACAGACACCCCCTCAGTAACAGACACCCCCTCAGTTACAGATCCCCCCTCAGTTACAGACCCCCCCTCAGTACCAGACCCCCCCTCAGTACAGACACCCCCCTCAGTACCAGACCCCCCCATAGTACAGACACCCCCCCTCAGTACCAATCCCCCCTCAGTACAGACACCCCCCTCAGTACAGACACCTCCCTCAGTAACAGACCCCCCTCAGTAACAGACACCCCCTCAGTTACAGATCCCCTTCAGTTACAGATCCCCCCTCAGTTACAGACCCCCCCTCAGTACCAGACCCCCCCTCAGTACCAGACCCCCCCTCAGTACAGACACCCCCTCAGTACCAGACCCCCCCTCAGTACCAGACCCCCCCCTCAGTACAGACACCCCCCTCAGTACCAGACCCCCCCTCAGTACCAGACCCCCCTCAGTACAGACACCCCCTCAGTACAGACACCCCCTCAGTACAGATACCCCCCTCAGTACAGACACCCCCCTCAGTACCAGACCCCCCTCAGTGCAGACACCCCCCTCAGTGCAGACACCCCCCTCAGTACCAGACACCCCCCTCAGTACAACCACCCCCCTCAGTACCAGACCCCCCTCAGTACAGACACCCCCCTCAGTTACAGCCCCCCCTGGTGCAAACTCCCTCTTGTGCAGACCCCAGCAGTACAGACACCCCCTCCCCCCATCAGTAAAGATGCCCCCCTTACCTTTCAGACCTCAGAACAGAGCGGCAGATACACACAGCGGTGTGTCTCTCGAGCGCGGGCTCCTCCTCCTCCTCTGTGGATGTAAACATAGAGGAGGCAGAGGGGGCGGCGGCTTCCTTCCGCTCCGCTGAGGGACACAGCCGCAGCGTGAGCCTAAGGCACAGGGCAGCGGGCGGGCGATGTCAGTGTGGCCGCTGCGCTACCCACGGGTGTCACCCCTCTGATGGGTGTCACCCGGGTGCGGCCCGTCCCCCCGCACCTGGCTAGCAACGCTAGTGAGTATGCTGCAGCTGGGGGAACATGACTGCCAGAAAGCTGTCCTTGTTGGGCACCCCCTCTCTCTGGGCTCACGTTACTACCCCCCTCTCTCTGGGCTCACGTTACTGCCTTCCTCTAGCTGGGTTCCATCATCGGAGCCTTCAAAACGCTGGGCATCCTCCTGGAGCATGTACCCAACACTGTGGTCAAACAGTTCGCAGGACTCCTTTCAGACATACTAATGGCCTGCAGTGAGAGCTAGCTGCACAAAGGTGGGATGTATATATATGTATGTACTGATAATGCAGCTATCAGAATCAACTGCCTGCTGTGGTATTAGTATGGGAAAAGCAGCAATTGTCTTCAGTTAGTTTTAGATGAAAACTGTGCAGAGGCCACAGTACACTAACTGAAAATACTTCTCTGCCTGTGGTTTTATTATGAGAACAACACTATTAGTCACTAACTGTATGCAAAGCACGCAGTACACTAAGTGAAACACTGACTGCAGCTAGCACAATCACCTGCCTGCCTGTCACAGTATTGAGAATAACAGGAACGGATCTAGCTAAACTGAATACAGTGTATAAATATATATACAACACCTAGGATGCATATATATCCTCTACACACTGTAACTGCAGCTAACTGACTCGCCTGCCTGCTCTATCTAACTAAATATAAATGACACGGTCTCTCTCTCTCTCTCTCTCTCTGTAAGCTCTCTCTTTAACCAACAACGCAACACACTACACAAGGCCAGAATGGAGGCGGACTTATATAGTGTGGGGCGTGTACTAAACCCCCTGAGCAATAATTGGCCAAAGCCACCCTGGCTTTGGCCAATTACGGCTCTCTGCTCAGACGGCGCTGTGATTGGCCAAGCATGCGGGTCATAGTGCATGCTTGGCCAATCATCAGCCAGCAATGCACTGCGATGCTGCAGTGAATTATGGGCCGCGGCGAGTCACTCGAATTTGGCGCGAACGGCCCATAATGTTCGCAATTCGACGAACAACCGAATAGGCGATGTTCAAGTCGAACTCGAAGCTCATCCCTAATGTCTAGCAATTAGTACCTGGTGACACCTGTTATAGGTGGGACTATATAAGAATTGTTTTGCTAACATATCTGTGTAATGACTAAGCGCACGTGAAGTGTGCGAAACGCGTCTACCCAGCATTCTTATTCCTGTAGTTTTTGGGATGTCCAAATAAAAAGGATTTTGATCTACAGTGGTGTGCGGCCATTCCTTCTAATTTCATTGTGTGCGGAGGTGAGCCGAGGTGAGCAGCTACTGGATCCTTAGGCTTCCTGGTCTCACCTGGAGCGGCGGGTGTGTTTTTTTCCATTGTTTGATGGACTTTGCTAATAAGATTATCTAACAGTGGCCTACTCTTTCTGAGCATTGTTGCGGCTGTTAATGTACAAGTTCAAATAACTAGGTCTGTGTCATCTGTCACAAGAGTATACTGTCAGTTTGATTAGTGATTGATCATCTTGTTACTATGGTAACAACATTGTTTTTATCACAAATTAGTGCATATGCTCAGCTGATATCAGGGCATACACTAATGCCGCGTATACACGACCGTTTTTCATGACGAGAAAAATGCAATTTTTTTATTTGGTCATTAAAAACGATCGTGTGTGGGCTCCAGAGCATTTTTCACGACGTGAAAAATGGGCATTAAAAATTTGGAACATGCTCTAATTTTTCTCGTCGTTTTTCACGTCGTCGTTTTTCTCGTCATGAAAAAAACGCGCATGCTCAGAAGCAAGTGATGAGACGGGAGCGCTCGTTCTGGTAAAACTAGCGTTCGTAATGGAGATAGCACATTCGTCACGCTGTAACGGACTGAAGAGCACAAGGCTGAAAATCGTCTCTCACCAAACTTTACTAACACAAGGATCAGCAAAAGCAGCCCAAAGGGTGGCGCCATCCGAAAGGAACTTCCCCTTTATAGTGCTGTCGTACATTTCGCGCTTTGCTCAAGCATTTTTTTTCATGATAGTGTGTAGGCAAGGCAGGCTTGAGAAGAATCACGTCGAGAAAAACGTCGTTTTTTTCAATGACATTAAAAACGGTCGTGTGTACGCGGCATAACATAAATACACTACAGAAGAACTTTTCTGTCTTGAAAATGTGCCTTGAAAGATCAGAATGATCAAGCAGGTTGGCACTTTCCTCACTTTAACTAGCTAACTGTGCCAAATTGTGATTATCCAGACAGCTAATATGTGACTCCTCAGTAGAATCAGATGAGACATCATCTATGCTTTGTGAGCCATCCGTTAACATTGGGAAAATGTTATAGGCGACATTTATAGCTGCTTTTTAAGTTCCACTTACAGCATCTAACAAGTCTTTCCCATGAGTTTTCTTTACTAAAAAAATACAATTTTACTTATTCTTCATGCAGATTTTTTCCTACAAGCTTAGCGAACAATCACTGCTGCTTGCATGATTACCCATCGTTTTCTCATCAAGGCGCATTGAGTAAAAAGAGCATTTAGAAATCAGCACTAAACTGCTCTGTGTCATCTTCACATGTGAACATGATGCTGTATAATGGTTTAAGAGGAAAATCTCAATTGCATTTGTGTATGTTTGCAGAGAAGGTTTCAGAATGTATGTAGCACACCCAGGTGAGTAAGGATGTGCAAGGAGTAGTAGCCCACAGCAACCAATCAAATTGCCATTTTTATTCAGAAAGTCACCTGTGACAGAATTTTTCACTTCACAGTGATCCATCCACTCCTTTAAATACATTTTAAGATGATACACAGCATTCTAATTTGATAGCTGCTGAAGTTTTATTTAAAGTTAAAATCCTAGAGATACAACAAACACACCACATTAAACAGGTGTGTGTTTATTTAAAGGTCATTACACTCTGTTACTATTGCTATTATGCATGACAGCTTCCCGCTGTCAATGGTGCAGGTGCAGGCAACCCTTAACAACCAGTGGCATCACAGGCCCTATTCCCTTACATGGCCAGAAGGGATCCCCCCCTGGCCATGTAAGCAAAGGGGCGGGATCCCAGTGACATCATTGGCTATAAATGCTCATGTCATTTATGATCAAGGATGTCACCGGGAGACCCTGCTCTTTTGTACAGAACAGCTGTCATCCATAGGACTTTTTGATGGTTCAAGAGCGAACAAGTGGGATGTGTCTTGCAGCAGTGTTTGCATCACTGGATGATGTGATTGACACTAGATTTATAACTAGGGACTTTTTGGGGGGTTTTCATTTTTTTAAAATGACAAGTCAAGCATTTGGGTGTGTTTTTTTCTAGGTTACAACTTTTATTTTTGTTGAATGAGACAGGGTACTATGTATTCCATACTCATTTATATGGGGAGGCCTGGTATGTGGGTGCTCCCTTTATTGGTAAATGGAGATTCCAGATTCTGACAAGCCCCAGCCTGCAGAACCCCACAACTACTGGATACGGGTTGTGGGCAAGAAGCCATGGGTTACCCCCATGTTGAGTGAATGGGGTCTGATATGGTTAAGGTGGGCGCATATATATATATATATATATACATACTGTGTGTGTATATATATATATATATATATATATATATATATATATATATATATACAATATACATTATCTCACAAAAATATGTACACCCCTCACATTTTTGTAAATATTTTATTATATCTTTTCATGTGACAACGCTGAAGAAATTACACTTTGCTACAATGTAACGCAGTGAGTGTACAGCTTGTATAACAGTGTAAATCTGATGTCCCCTCAAAATAACTCAATACACAGCCATTGATGTCTAAACCGCTGGCAGCAAAAGTGAGTAACCTCAAAGTGAAATGACCAAATTGGGCCCAATTAGCCATTTTTCCTCCCCGATGTTATGTGGCTTGTCAGTGTTACAAGGTGTCAGGTGTGAATGGGGAGCAGGTGTGTTAAATTTGGTTTTATCACTCACTTATGCCGTGTACACATGATCGGTTTTACCGATGAAAACAGTCCGATGGACTTTTCTCATCGAACAAACCGATCGTGTATGGGCCCCATCGGTCTTTTTTCCATCGGTGAGAAAAAATAGAACATGTTTTAAATGTATCCGATGGGAAAAAAAACAATAGCAAATTCCGATCGTCTGTGTGGAACTTCCTTAGGACAAAAAACCCACGCATGCTCAGAATCAAGTCGACGCATGCTCAGAAGCATTGAACTTCATTTTTCTCGGCTTGTCGGAGTGTTTTACGTCACAGCGCTTGGAACGGTCGGATTTTTGACTGATGGTGTGTAGGCAAGACTGATGGAAGTCAGCTTCATCAGATTTCCGATGGAAAAATCCATCGGATTAGAATCCATAGGAAATCCGATCGTGTGTACAGGGCTTAACTCTCTAATACTGGTCACTGGAAGTTCAACATGGCACCTCATGGCAAAGAACTCTATGAGCATCTGAAAAAAAGAACTGTTGCTCTACATAAAGATGGCCTAGGCTATAAGAAGATTTCCAAGACCCTAAAACTGAGATGCAGCATGGTGGCCAAGACCATACAGCCGTTTAACAGGACAAGTTCCACTCAGAACAAAAAGAAGTTGAGTGCACGTGCTCAGCGCCATATCCAGAGTTTTTTGGGGGAAAATAGACGTATGAGCGCTGCCAGCATTGCTGCAGAGGTTGAAGGGGTGGGGGCTCAGTCTGTGAGTGCTCAGACCATACGCCGCACACTGCATCAAATTGGTCTGCATGGCTGTCATCCCAGAAATAAGCCTCTTCTAAAGATGATGCACAAGAAAGCCTGCAAACACGTTGCTGAAGACAAGCAGACTGAGGACATGGATTACTGGAACCATGTCCTGTGTTCTGATGAGACCAAGATGATCCCCTCCCTTCGGAGACTGGGCCGCAAGGCAGTATTCCAACATGATAATGACCGCAAACACACCTCCAAGACGGCCACTGCCTTGCTATAGAAGCTGAAGGTAAAGGTGATGGACTGGCCAAGCATGTCTCCAGACCTAAATCCTATTGAGCATCTGTGGGGCATCCTCAAATGGAAGGTGTATAAGCGCAAGGTCTCTAACAACCACCAGCTCTGTGACGTCGTCATAAAGGAGTGGAAGAGGACTCCAGTGGAAACATGTGAAGCTACGGTAAACTCTATACCCCAGAGGGTTAAGGCAGTTATGGAAAATAATGGTGGCCACACAAAATATTGACACTTTGGGTCCAAGTTGGACATTTTCACTTAGGGGTGCACTCACTTTTGTTGCCAGCGGTTTGGACATTAATGGCTGTGTGTTGAGTTATTTTGAGGGGGACAGCAAATTTACACTGTTATACAAGCTGTACACTCACTACTTTACATTGTAGCAAAGTGTAATTTATTCAGTGTTGTCACATGGAAAGATATAATAAAATATTTACAAGACTGTGAGGGGTGTACTCACTTTTGTGAGATAATGTGTGTATATATATATATATATATATATATATATATATATATATATATATACACCGTATTTATCGGCGTATAACACGCACCGGCGTATAACACGCACCCCAAGTTTAGGAGGAAATTTTAGGGAAAAAAACTTTTAGCAGGGAAGTTTAAGGAAAAATAACTTACATTTAATTTCAATACTTATTTATTGGAATTTTTTGTATTTTTTCACAAACAGAATTAAAGCAATGAGTACACACAAATATGAGAAAACAAGCATAATATTTGAGGCACAATACAGGGATAAATGTCGATGTCCATATATTCAATCCAGGTTGCCCTATAATGACCTAATCTGGTCCGAGTTAGAAGCAGAATAGTGTTGCTCTTCTGGTAAACATCACCTATGCACCCAGTGGGCTGTTATTAGACTTTTTTTTTTTTTTCTTCCCCAATATCATATAGCCCCCAGCCCTCCCCCCCGCGTACCCCAAAAGGATCTGACTGTACGCTGAAGGGAAGACCACAAGTTTCCAATGTATATATTGTGCAAGGTATAAAATTCCTGGGAAGGCCCAAGAGGCCATGTTTCATGCAACGCCTCTATTAGTACATAACATCGAATAAATGCTTCCATCATAGAAAAGTTGACAGGACGTGGTTCATAAAAGTGATGCAACATTGAACAAAAAGAAAACAAAAACGTAAACATAAACATAGCAGTCAGGCCGTGTTTGCTGAGTTCCTATAGAATTATTAACCTTCGCATCAAGCAAGTCTAAGTACATTTATATTCATTCTTTCCTTTAGTAGTATACCAGGTATTCCACGGATTCCATATTTTATCTATCACTAAATTTCTGCCTATCCCATATGCGAAAAGGGTTTCGTATGTGCCATGTGTATTGATTAGTTGTACAACCTCATGTAAAGTGGGTTGGTTTGTGTCCTTCCAGTGTCTAACCAGAACTAGTCTGGCTGCTAGAAGAATGTGGGATATTAGAGCTCTCCGGTGAGGAGGGAGTGTTTCCATCCCCAGAGAAAACAGTGCCATCCCTGGTGTAGGCTCGATCTGGATGTTGAGAACATGTAGGATGAGATTGAATACCAGTTTCCAATATTGCCATATCTTAGGACATGACCATAGTATGTGACACAGCGTACCCAATCCACCACAGTGTCTCCAACATAGGGCTGATACTTCCTGGTTAAATTTGGACAATCTATTGGGAGTAAGATACCAATTCAGAAGGATCTTTAGGGAAAGCTCCCATAAATTAGCGCATTTGGTAGAGGTATATGTCGTGGTTAAGGCCAATCGCCATTGATCCTCCGTATATTCAATGCCTAATTTTCTTTCCCAATTCCTCATGTCTATAGATTTTAGAAAAATAAGTTTGTTTTGGAGATGAGAGTAGAACAACGATATGCCTCTAGTGTCGGTGGATTTAGACATTAAGTATTGAGATATTCGCCATGGAAGGGAGATGGATAGTTTGTGTGACTTCAAGAGGTGTGAAATTTGAAGGTATTGGTAAAAATCAGTCGAAGGTACGTCAAATTCCAGCTGAAGAGCCCGGAAGGTTTTCAGAACAGGTCCTACTAAGAGGTCTTCTATTACTAGGTCTCTATTTGAGCTCCAATGGGCTAAAGACACATTAGGTATCAAATGGGATATGGCAGATATAGGAAATTGCAATGGGGTAAGTTTTGTCTCTAGGAAATCATAAGTAATCAGTAATCGCCAAGCCTCTAGTGAGGCTCTTACGGTCGGTCCTATGTCGGTGGGATATTTAGGCATGAAGGGGCTAGCTATGAGAAAGTCGTATAAGTTTCTATTTGGAATCTGGTTTTGTTCAATGAGAGCCCACAGAGTAGGCGGAGAGGGACAGAACCAATTTTTCAGCTGGGCCAGTATGGCAGCTGTGTAGTAATCTCTTATATGTACATGCCCTATACCTCCCACATTCCTGTGTTTTATAAGTTTGTGAAACGCACAACGAGCCTTCTTGCCTCCCCATATGTATCTGTTAATGATGGACTGTGCAGAGGAGAAAAAGGAGGATGAGACCGGAACAGGGACAGTTCTGAAGATGTATATCAGTTGTGGGAGAATTTGCATCTTAAAAGCCGCCAACCTACCCAACCAGGATAGCTCATATTTCGCTAGATTACTAAGCCTGGATTGGAGTGTCTGAAGCAGGGGGGTATAATTTTCCTTGACTAGGTCTGAGATGTTTGGGGTGAGGGTAATGCCGAGATATGAAATACCCGTGGTTTTCCAAGTATATGGGAACTTAGTACCTAGATCTTGTTTGATTTTGTCTGGGATCCCTAAGCCTAGGACATATGATTTGGTGTTATTGACTTTATAATAAGACACTTCAGTGAAGGTTTGTAATACACTATGCACCGTAGCTAGGGATTCTTCAACATTGGTGAGCATAAGGATAATGTCGTCAGCAAAGAGGCTAATGGTGTGGAATGTGTCTTTAATTCTAAATCCCGTTATAAGGGGGTGTGAGCGTATAAATGTTGCCAAGGGCTCCATGAGGAGGTTAAAAATGAGTGGGGAGAGCGGACATCCCTGTCTGGTCCCATTGCTTATCTTGAATGGCGTGGATAGCATTCCCGATATGTACACCTGGGCTGATGGGGTGGTGTAAAGTGCCATGATAGCCGAGTGAATCCGGCCCACAAACCCAAATTTGGTGAGCACTGTGGCTAAGTACTCCCAATGGATTCTATCAAACGCCTTCTCAGCGTCCAAAGCTAGGAGCAGAGAAGGCGTTTTGGATCTGTTAGCGAAATGTATTACATTAATGAGACGCCTTGTCGCATCAGCCGTCTGTCTACCTTTTGTGAACCCTGATTGGTCCAAGTGTATCAGAGAGGGTAGAAGGTCTACTAATCTATTGGCCAGGAGCTTAGCGTATAGTTTCAGGTCACAATTCAGCAGTGATATAGGTCTAAAATTCTGTGGTGTATTAGGTTCCTTACCCGGCTTTGGCAAAGCTACTATCAATGCCTCAAGCATCTCCGATGGGAAAGAAGAAGAGTAGACAGCGGTGTTGTAGATTTTCATGAGATAAGGGATTAGTTCTAACTTGAAAGTTTTAAAGTACTCTCCTGTAAAACCATCTGGTCCAGGCGATTTGTTTTGAGGGAGAGAGTCAATGGCTTTAGCTATTTCAGCTTCAGAGAAAGGGGAGTTGAGGTTCTCTAACTGGCTAGAAGATACCTGGGGGAGGTGGAGTTTATCGAGGAATTTTGTAATCATGGGTGTCGTAGGTTGGACCACAGAGGGATCATCTCTGAGATTATAGAGAGAGCTGTAATAGCAGCTAAAAGCATCCGCTATGGCCTGTGGATGATAGACCTTTTCCCCAGTGACAGGGTGGATAATAAAAGGGATTGTTGCCTTGATCCTCCGACCCCTAAGGCGGTTGGCTAACCGTTTTCCGGCTTTATTGCCGCTCACATAATATGTCATCTTCATGCGTTTAGAGGACTTTTCAAAGTCATCTAGCAAGGTTAGGCGTAGGTCATATCTGAGTTGTGATAATTGTGCTGATTGTTGCGGAGTGGCATTTTGTTTGTTGTGTGCTTCTAGAGTGTGGATTTTAGAAATGAGGTCTTGGACATGTTGTCTCCTCTTTCTCTTAACCCTTGCCCCTAACTTTATCAAAACCCCCCTCATAAAAGCCTTATGTGCATTCCAAAGAACCATCGGGTCAGAAACAGAATCAACATTATGAGAAAAAAATTCAGACAATTCATCCCGTAGCTGGGATTTGGAGGGAGCAGCCTGGAACAATCTCGGGTTGGATCGCCAAACGAATGCAGTATTAACGCCTGGCGAATCCTCGACCGAGAGCGTCACCGAGGCATGATCCGACCATGTAATGTCATTAATTTTGGAGTTGGCAATTTTAGGCGTAAGCCATTTGTCCGTAAGAAATAGATCCAGTCTTGTGTATACTCTATGGCTAACAGAAAAAAAGGAGTAGTCCCTTTCAGAACCATGCAGACATCTCCAGGCGTCATATAGCTCTTGCGAGTGCAATGTCGACTGAAGCGATTGCTGATATCTATTTGAGGCAGTTGTGGAGTCCATGTGAGGGTCAGGTGGAAGGTTAAAGTCACCACAAATCAATAGAAACCCCATCTGTACCCTTCTCACTTTCTTAATTACCCGGTTCAGGAAGCGAACTTGATGCTTGTTGGGTGCATATACATTGACTACCGTATATGCAACAGAATTAATATCACAGATCAGGATGTGATAGCGACCTTGGGGGTCTGCATATTCGCTGTGGAGTTTGAATGTGACTGTATCTTTAACTGCGGTCATGACACCCCTCTTTTTTGCTGAAGTGCTGGCTGAGAAAACGTTCGGGAATTTAGGATGGGTGCAGCGGGGAGCTTTGAGATTATGAAAATGGGTCTCTTGCACGCAGAGTATATCACATGTGTGTTGGTTCACTTCGTTCCACAATGACCTTCTCTTTACCGGATGATTAAGGCCTTTGGCGTTAATAGTCATAAAAGTGACAGTCATCTTGGAAGGAGTACTTTCCGGCTTATCAGTGATGTGTGCATAGCACTTACATTAAGTGGTACAGGACCCCATATCAGAATAGGTGGTTGGAAGCCCACCCCACAAGACCAGGGACGATGGTGACTATTCAGTAGTTTTCCAGGAGGAAGGAAGGTAGTAGTACAGTCGACTGCAAACACGAAACACTGAAACACATAAAAGTAAAAAGAAACAGAAAAAATAAAACACAAAAAAAGTTCTTTGGTCATGGTGACCCAACTGTAGCGGATAGCTACTCTAGGATGTAAGGGGTATAAAGTTTAGCTTAACAGGATGTCTCCAGAACAGGGACATGTAACTTTATAGGGGCCCTGGGAGGCCCTTAAGCCGCTCTAACGGTGTGACCGAGCATTTTTAGCATTAACCAGGTTCCAATCATCTGTGGTGTGATCCGGTTTGCGGTTGTTGAAGCCAGGAGGAGGTTCATCAGGAATAATCTGCCACGTTTTGAGCAACTCCAGTCCCCTGGCTAGGGTATCAACCGCGTGGTCTTTCCCATCCCTGGTTATTATGAGTTTGGTCGGAAACCCCCATCGATAGGCTATTTTATGGTTGTGCAAAGTTTTGGAAATAGTATTCAGGCTCCTCCTTTTTTGTAGAGTGTATTGGGACAGGTCTGAAAAAAATTGCAATTCTTTGTATTGCACAGGCATTGAGTCTTTATTGCGCACCGCAGACATCAAGCGGTCCTTTATATGGAAAAAATGCAGTCTTAGTATAATGTCTCTGGGTACTCTCTCAGGGAGATAGGAAGGTTTTGGAAGCCTGTGTATCCTATCTATAGTGACGTCGATTTCGCTAAGATCAGGTAAAATAGAGGTAAATACCTGGACAGCATAACTACGCAGATCCGCCTGCTGCACTGTCTCAGGGACCCCCCTAAGCTTGAGGTTGTTCCTTCTGGAACGGTTCTCGATGTCTGCGATTTTAGCCTTTACTGAGTCCATCTCCTCATTCCTGGCATCATGTGCATCAACTAGATTGTTGATAGTAGAGGCAAATTCCCCCATCTTAGTCTCCACGTGCTCCACTCTCTCCTGCACTGTTTGCAAATCTTTCCCAAACTTATACACACAATCCATCATGTCTTTATGGAGAGATCCCCTAAGGGAAACTAGCATGTCTTTCAGGGTGGTGTCTAAGACGGGCTGGTTGCTGGTTGGGAATCTATCTATAGAGTCAGGAAGTTCCCTGGTGTCATCCCCTGAGTCTAGGCCCGTGCTCACCTGTGGAGAAGCAGCTGTGCCATCCCGCTTGTATCTGGACTTCTCCGGGCTTCCAGAGGCAGAGGAAGGTGCAGGAGAATTCTCTTTGCTTGAAGGTGAGTTCCTTTTGGAAGGCTTGTCCTTCTTATGTGTGGTTTGAGGAGTGCTAGTTGCGGCAGGCTCCGGAGACCCGGCGCCATCTTGCCTCTGACCCCAGGAGAAGAACTCCGTTAGTTTCTGGGGTTTCTGGCCCCCCCTCCGCTTGCCCGGCATGTTGGTCGGTGACAGCGGTGAACGATCACCGTGGATGTCTGTTCCGATCGCCGTTCTGAGGATGCTAGTTGTCGCTTAGTCCCTGTATAGCCCGGAGCTCCGGTCTCATGCGGCCATCTCGGCTGCCGTCAAGCTCCGCCCCCCAATAACTTACATTTAAATGCAGCCTTGTCAGTGTCCATTGCAGCCTTGTCACAGTGCAGCCTTGTCAGTGTCCATTGCAGCCTTGTCACAGTGCAGCCTTGTCAGTGTCCTTTGCAGCCTTGTCACAGTGCAGCCTTGTCAGTGTCCATTGCAGCCTTGTCACAGTGCAGCCTTGTCAGTGTCCATTGCAGCCTTGCCCCAGAGTCGCCGTGCAGCCTTGCCCCAGAGTCGCCGTGCAGCCTTGCCCCAGAGTCGCCGTGCAGCCTTGCCCCAGAGTCGCCGTGCAGCCTTGCCCCAGTGTCGCCGTGCAGCCTTGCCCCAGTGTCGCCGTGCATCATTTTAAAATTGGCGCAGAGACTGTGCGGACGCCGCCGAGGACGCAGGGGACGCAGGGACTGGGTGGAGCCGCCGCCGAGATACACATAGCCGAGTGTACTCGGCTATACTCGGCTTTTCTCGGCTCCGCTCACAGTCACGCCGAGTCCCGCCCTATGATGGACATAACACAGGTCCAATGGCGGGACTGGGCGTGACTGTGAGCGGAGCCGAGAAAAGCCGAGTATAGCCGAGTACATTCGGCTATGTGTATCTCGCTCCGCTCCGCTCACAGTCAGCGGAGACAGCTCAGGGATGTCAGTATCGGCGTATAGCACGCACCCACGATTTTCCCCTGATTTTCAGGGGAAAAAAGTGCGTGTTATACGCCGATAAATACGGTATATATATATATATATATATATATATATATATATATATATATATATAAATACTTTTTATTCTTGTTTTATGAACGAGCACATAATCCCTATTCTCAGTTGCTTAGAGAGCTAGGGGTGGAGAAAGTACTGCAGTACATTGATCTTCCCAGTGAATGGCTGTGCGATGAAGGAGGGGTGTCAGCACAAGTCTGATCATTAAAGGACAGGCAAACTGTTTTCCCAGCTCAGCCAGAAAAATGACCACACTGAGGTGGATGTGCTGCTATGCCTACCGTGGTCAGTTTGAAATAGGTAACCAGAGGGACTGGCAGGAACACCAGGTATTTCACACAAAGGAAGCATTACAAATATAACAGCATCATTTTTAACAGAAGCACATGGTACAATAGGCACATATCAGAAATAAGAAATTTTGGGGTAACATAGTCTTCAAAGAGACTCTTAATATAAATAATGCAGTGACCCAAAATGTGTCACAAATTATATGAAACATTCTACACAGTCATTTCCCAATGAAATCTCTGTGTAGCGCTCCTCCACTAGGTGTATATCTGCTTAAAACCCATATAACCTCTGTCCCCCAAACATTTGTTAACTCACCAAAAGTGCTAGCTGCTCAATCATAAGAAGCAAAAGCACTTTACACAAATTTATAAGGTTCCCCCTTAAATCTGCTCCAGCCTCTGTTCAGCTCATCTAGGTACTTCACTGCTCCATTTGGGGGAAGTATTAGCTGTATAGACAAAGCTCATATACCAGAGTAAAGGAAAGGAACCATAGTATAATATTTATGTCCAAGAGGAGTGCTCACAAATTGCAACCTACTCACCAAATAATGTGAATAAATACACTCATTAACTACCTGTTTTGTTTTTCCTGTTCACACCTGCAGCAGGAACTACAAGAAATGATGTACATTGCCATCAGAAAAAAGCATGTGAGCTCTAGCCATACAGCTACCAGCTACCATACCAGCTGTAGTTAGAGTACCAGGAGGAGCTAGAGGAGCTGGATATAGGCATGGGCTGTGTTAAAGAGAACCTCATACATTTCAAAAGGAAATATGCTACTTATAATTAGGCAGCAATCGTTCTGGTGAGTTTAGATTTTATCTAGTGATAGGCGTTTTTAGATGATGTCCTTCGATGACGATAAAGGATCTCACAGTGATGGTTTAAGTTGATTAGTGTATTTATTTACATTACCAGGTAAAATACAAAGAGAGATTACCTCGCTGATGTGTAAACAAAAACTGCAAACACCACAATTGACAATTATTGTGTACGGGACAGGTGAAAAATGTGCTGAGCTAAATGTGTACCAATGAATAATCACAACTGATAACGTGACTAATTGATAAATCACAGCATATAATATATATATATATATATATATATATATATATATATATATGTATATATGTTGGAAGGCCAGCATGGTGGCCTGAATTTATGGGAGGAGCCCGGCGGCTATATAGCCAGCCCACTCCTCCACAAGCCTCGTCGGTATTCCTGTGCACAACACGTGGTTTCCGACGCAACGTCACGTCCTTACGTCATTTCAGAGCGACCGTCAGCGAGCGCGGCACGATTCAACCGCTCTCATCCAGGGACTCAGCGCCGTTCGCACGCCCGTCTCGGCCACAGGTAGGCTTCACTTTATGCTGTAGATGCCATGCAGGAGATTTTGCTCTTGGTGAGCAAAAATCTCCCCTCAGACCCCCGCACTGCCGCTTGTTCCCGTGCCGTGGTAGTGTCACCAGGCACCATTATTTCCGCCCTCCCGGCGGCCCCTGCCAGCACTTTCGGGCGTCCGGGACTTGCTGCCACTCCACCCGCACCGCCCCCCCCCCCTCACCTCACTGCTCTTGCACTTGTTCCTTCACAGTGTTATGCCGCGTACACACGATCGATTTTTTAGACGGTGAAAACACGTCGAGAAAATCGACGTTAAAAACGAGGAACAGCTTGTTCCCCCCACACACGGCCGTTTTAAATGTCATTTTTTTTTGGGTCGAAAAAATAAAAACGACCGTGTGTGGGCTCCGCGGCAGTGTTTCCCTATGGGAAACACTGCCGCGGAAAACATGTCGAAAAAAACGACGAGAAAAATTAGAACATGTTCTAATTTTTCTCGTCGTTTTTAATGCCGTTTTTCTCGTCTAAAAAAACTACAGAAAACCCACAGACAATTGTTTTTCTCGTCAAATGGGAAAAATGTCGTTTTTCTCAACGAGAAAAATGGCCGTGTGTACGCGGCATTAGGTGCTGGTCAGGCTGCATCCATGCACCGACTCGCACCGGCGCGTCCCACTTCCCTTAGCCTGTCTATGTTTGTACTGCCCAATCGCTGGCGTTCGCACCTGCAGGGTACCAGCAGTCCCACTTTTTCAGCCCATGTCAAAGTAGGGACCAGCTGCTCAGTACCATACTGCTTAATTTCTTTAGTTCACTAGTGCTCTGAGGTATAGCAGGAGTTTGCAAGATGCCATCGTTAATTCATTCATCACATTTAATTGATTATAGCTATTCTTTGTTTTATTTTTATTTATTCTTATTTTATTTTTATTTGTTTTATTTTATTTTGAATTATTTATTTATTTATTTTTTTCCCCTCCTTTCTTTTTGTTGTTTGATTGTTTTATTTGTTGTTTTTGCTTATTTATAAAAAAAAATAAAAATAAATTATTAGTGAACATGATAAAAAAAAAAAAAGATGGAGAGAAAAAAAAAAAAAGAGAGAGAGAAAAAAAAAAAAAAAGAGGGGAAAATTGACAATGAAGATATATATTAGGGGGGCGGTAATATATACACAAGTACAGAGGGCAAGCGGTAATACGAGGTCTTGCACTCTGCTTTCTAGCCCACACGCGATGGGCATACCCACCTCAGAGCAAGACACCTGTTGTTTTTCAGCCCCATTTCTGTACATGCTCCAGAGCCCGGGGTTTTTCGGTCACTACTGCAAAAACGTACCGATTCACGTCTCTGTCATGGGTCATTTCGGCCACTCATTTAGCAGGGACACAGCTGTTCAATTTTTACGCGCATTCTCGGCAGCAGCTTCACCCTAAACACGCACCAGTCCTGCACGGCCCCATTTCGGTACATGCTCCAGAGCGCGGTAGGTTAGCCGCATTGCAAACGCACCGACTCGTGTCTCTGTCATGGGACATTTCTGTCACTCACTTTCACCATTGTTACCGCGTCCGATCGCTCGTCTAGGTACAGTCGAATCAGTCAGTACCCCCTCGTCACGTTTTATCTGTTGTTTCTTCCCCAGATCAGTCAAATCCAGCTCCGTCCTGCACTAGGTTGGACGCCATTTCTACAGGTAAAAAAAAAATAAAAATATAGAAAAAAAGAAAAAATATGTAAGTTTTTTTTTAGGGGGAAGAAAATCCCCCGTAACAACAGAAACAACCCCGATTGTCGTGTCATCCCTTGCAGGTTCCGGTCACCACCCCAACCTCGGAAGACAGGATTTCCTATCCAGGCCCCGAATTACTCAGAGCCATGTCTCAGGCCAGCAGTGTAGATCTCACCGCCCCTCCTTCACCTTCTCCCGCCTCAGAAAACGGCAGCACACGTTCCCTCAGGGGATGGACCATCCCCAAGTTGATCGCAGAACTGAGATGCCGGCAGGTGCCTTTCCCGGCCACAGCCAGGAAGGCAGAGCTCTTTAGGCTCCTATTTCCGCCACCAGCCTCAACCGACCTCCCCATGCCAGCTTCACCTGGACCAAGCACGCAGCGGACATCCCTGCACTCTGTTGCCGCGGCCGTCACTCAACTCCACACCCTGGTAACTTCCTTGTCTACCGCAGTCACAGCCATGCAGGCCAGAGTGACGCTCCTGGAGGTCCACCCACCAACCGTCACTCCTGACCTACCAGTCCAGGTCCCGACACCCCCTCCAGCTATCCCTACAGGCAAGTGCCCCGTTGTCCTCCCAGCACATTTGGTCCCAGCCAGCATTAGGAAAGACATCCTGGATGGCAAGGACATTAACCTTGCCTCCCTACTCATCGCAGTCCACGATGTAGCGGATAACAAGGCCTACACATGGGGAGACGTTTCAGTGGTCCTCAAGGCCAAAGACCCAAGGCTGAATCGCAAATTGTCAGTACCAGAATTTGTGCTGGCCTTCGGGACTCTCAGGGATGTCCTGTGCTCTGCCTCCCCCAACAGACGGGAAGAGTTGGACCTATATCTCCACACTTTGGTGGATCTAGGTTACAAGTACGGAGGATTTTCGTTCTACGACTATCACCGCTCCTTCTCAGCCAAAGCAGCTGCTAGGCTGTTGCAGTTCCAAATAGCCACAGACTGGAGTCTCATGGATACCGAGCTCTTCTGCCGCCACTTCGCTGGCCTACGCTCACCTCTATGCACAAACTGCCAGTCCTCTACCCATACTGCCACTTGGTGCTCTAACACCACCAATATTCGCCCCCACAAAGTCCCCTCCACCTCGAGGGCAGCTCTAGGCTTACCGGCCTCCCAGCAGACGGCCCAGGTGGACAAGTTCGGACGCCCAGTACTGACAGCAGTGGGAGCAGCCATCTGCAATAACTTCAACTTCGGATCCTGCAACTTTAGTCAGTGCCGCCTGCTTCATGTTTGCCTCGTATGCCACAGGGCACACCCCAAGACCCTGTGCCAGGTCAAGCAACAGAAAAAGTCTTGACTAGGCCAAGTAAACGTTCTGTGGCTGGAGCACTACCTCATTTCACACCCCACCCCCTCTCTCACCACCTTCCTCGTCCAAGGGTTCACAACCGACTTCCACACAGGCCTCATCTCCTTACCCCACACGTCTCACGAATGCAAGAACCTGCGTTCAGCCGCCACAGATGAACAGGCCATAGATCAGCTGTTACACACCGAGCTGCAGCGAGGCTTTGTCATAGGCCCCTTCACTCAGCCCCCTTTCAACACCTGGAGAGTCAGCCCTATTGGGCTTGTCAAGGGCAAGTTTTCGAATAAAGTTTGCTTGGTGTACGACCTGTCTGCGCCTCATTCTTCCCCCATCCCCAGCCTAAATTCCTTAATCCCCTCGGAAGAGTTCTCCCTTAAATACACCTCCGTAGACATGGCAATTCAAGCCATAATTAAAACCGGCACAGGCGCCTGGCTCTCCAAAGCCGATATCTCGGATGCCTTTAAGCTCCTACCCATCCATCCGTCCCTCTGGTGCTGGCACGGCATGAAATGGAGAGACTCTTACTACTTTGCTACCAAGCTGACTTTCGGCTCCAAGAGTAGCCCCTGGCTCTTCGACACTTTCGCACGGTCTCTCACCTGGATACTGCTGCACCAAGCCCAGTGTCAAGAAGTCATCCACTACTTGGATGACTTTTTGCTGATTGAACAGCCTGATATGCCCCCGAAAGACTTCGACAAGTTAAGAGTCGTCTTCGGAAATCTCAATGTTCCCATCGCGGAGCATAAAGTAGATGGTCCAGCACACTCGGTCACCTTCCTCGGTATCATTCTGAATACCACCACCATGCAAGCCAGCCTCCCCCCAGACAAACTGGCCCGCATTAGATCAGTACTCCAAACCTTCACCCGCACACTGGGGTGTACTAAGAGACAGTTGCAATCCCTTCTGGGAATGCTTAATTTCGCGATAAGGATCATCCCCCAGGGACGGTCCTTCGTCTCACGTCTCCTAGTTTTTCTTTCCCAGTCACAGGACCCCGATCAGATCCTTAATTTAGACACCGAAGCTATAGCGGACTTGTTGATGTGGGAAAAGTTCCTCACCAGCTGGAACAGGATATCCATGTTCATACCCACGATGTCTCCCCTCTCCCCGCAGGTAATCACAGACGCCGCAGCCTCCAAAGGCTTTGCAGCAATTTTTGGCCACCACTGGTTCGCAGGGTCATGGCCGCCAGAGATACTAGCAATCCCAGGCTTTACTCAGTCTACCTCCCTGTTCGAGTTATACCCGGTGGTAGCAGCCGCCCGGTTATGGGGCCACGATTGGACAGGACAAACCGTAGGCTTCACTACTGACAACCAGGCCACTGCCGACATTGTCAACAAAGGCAGGTCCAAGTCGCTCACCACGATGTCCTTCCTACGTAGGCTCGTACAACTCTCGTTACAACATCAGTTTAACGTTCACTGCACCTTCCTCCCGGGCAAGTATAATCTTGCCGCAGATGCTCTGTCCCGCTTTAATTATATGTCCTTTTTTCAGCAGAGACCCAGAGCCGACCAGACCTCAGCCCCTATCCCTCCTTGGTCTCAGCTGACCCTGGACTAGGACACCACCTACAGCAAGCGTCACAGCTCATCAATCAGTCCCTGTCTTACAACACCTTGAAAGCCTACCGTGCTGCCTGGGACGTTTTCAGCAAGTTTCTGGCACCCCGCTCCGATAATACGGCCGTAGACGTCAAGCACGTACTGGCCTTTATCTCGTACTGCCATAGTAGCTTGGCCTCATCCCACAACACCATCCGTATGTACTTAGCAGGCATTCAGCACTTTCTGGCCTTACAGGATCCCGCAAAACCCTCGTTGTTCACGTCCCACGCAGTCAGAGCCGTCCTACGAGGAGTCCAGAAACTACAACCCACTATCAACCCCAAACGTCTACCTATAACCGGTGCCATCTTCAGGGACATGTCCAATATTCTCGCCACATCTCCGTTTGGCCTCCTCCCTAGCTTGGTCATACAAGCGGCCATCTATTTAGCTTATTATGGGTTTCTACGGCCAAGCAAATTCACCTACAATAATCCCACCGGCCAAGTCTTGCGCAGACGTCACTTAGTTCGCCATCCGACTCACTTCACACTCCACCTGGCAGTGTCCAAAACTCAACAGTTGGGTGCCGGCGTGGATATCTGCATATATAGAACAACCAATGCCTGGTGCCCATTGGCCATATTGGATCGCCAACTGTCGTACCTACCGGCACAAACAGACTCTGCTCCCCTACTCCCTTTCCCAACCAAACCTTTAAGCACCTGCCAGTTCGTCAAGCATGTGAGGATCCTTCTTCGAAGTCTACATCTCAACCCAGCTCGCTATACAGCTCACTCGTTTCGCATCGGGGCAGCTTCGGCCGCCTCCCGCCATGGGGTGCCAGATCATGTCATTAAGAAGCTAGGCAGATGGAAGTCCGCCTGCTTTGCCCGGTACATTCCTGACCCTCAGCTGGAGATCGCACAAGATTTTTCAAAACTTGCTCAGTAAACAGTCCAAATAAAATGATATCCCTACCTGAATGTTTTTGCCCCCTTATTTTGGCATACCGTCCGTTAGGCCAGGGCACGCTTCAGGTCTATCTATGTTGTAAGTCCGCGTCAATGTATCTTACCCATATCCTATCGGCCATAGGGCTCCAACCATAAGTTGGAAGGCCAGCATGGTGGCCTGAATTTATGGGAGGAGCCCGGCGGCTATATAGCCAGTCCACTCTTCCACAAGCCTCGTCGGTATTCCTGTGCACAACACGTGGTTTCCGACGCAACGTCACCCACCCTCCCATCCCCTATTAATAACCTCCTCAGGAAATCATTTCTCTCTACAATATCTACCACTAATCTTGGGTATGCCCCCTTATTTTGGCATACCGTCCGTTAGGCCAGGGCACGCTTCAGGTCTATCTATGTTGTAAGTCTGTGTCAATGTATCTTACCCATATCCTATCGGCCATAGGGCTCCAACCATAAATATATATATATATATATATATATATATATATATATATATATGAATAAACACTTGAACTATTTAAAAAATAGAAAAAAGTAGAAAACCAAAAAAGTCCATAACTCATAGTCCATAAATGGGCTGCATAAGATGTGCCCGTGCAGTACTAAAGTGTATCAAAGTACATATAGGTGCTTAAACCCAGTGATCTTGGGAAGAAGGAGATGGTCACCACTGTGAAACTTCGGGCACCTTAGGTGAAAGGGGTACGCTTACCAGATAGTGAGGACCCAACAACTGTACGGTAATGGATCACACAGGCAGAGTTAAGTAGATGTCCACCAGGGAAGATGAATCCCACTGATATTTCAAAGGGCTTGAACACTTCAAACGCCATGATTTGAGTATGGGCTGAACATGAACCTGGACCCCCAGTCACTCTTAGAATGGATGTACATGTAAAAGTACAGTTGCACATTGTGTAAAACCATTTCCAACAAATTTATTTTAAAGTGCAAATAACTTACCGTATATACTCACGTATAAGCCGAGTTTTTCAGGACATTTTTTTGTGTTGAAAATGCCCCCCTCGGCTTATACTCGAGTCACCTTTTTGCGCCTGATCTCTCGGACTTTGGGGACTCGGTACCAGCACACCTATAGCCCCACTCTTCCTCTACAAGTGTGCAAAGTTTGTTGTCAGAGGGACCTACGGCCGGGGAGCACCGATTTTTCAAATCCGGGCACCCCTTCCATAGACTCCCATGTTAAATGGTAATTTCTCATGGAATTTGGGGACCCAGTACCGGCACGGCCGTAGGTCTCCTGGACCCGAAACTTGGCACACAGGTAGCCCCATTTCTCCTCTACAAGTGTGCAAAGGTGGTTGTCTGGGGGACCTACGGCTAGGGAGCACCGATTTTTCAAAGCCGGCCACCCCTTCAATAGACTTCCATGTTAAACGTCAGTCTAGTCATGGGTACAGTGAGGCATGGGCACAGTGAGGCATGCACATGGATACAGTGAGGCAAAGTGAGGCACAGTGAGGCATGCAGATGGACACCCTAGGCTTATACTCGAGTCAATACGTTTTTCGTGGTAAAATTAGGTGCCTCGGCTTATATTCGGGTCGGCTTATACTCGAGTATATACGGTACATGAATAGAAGAAATACAGTGTTTGTTATAATGTTGCAATGACCTCAGCAAGTGGCTGAACCCTGACCCGTTTTGCCACAATTGACATTCTCATAGAGCCTTACTTACATGTTCTTCCATACTGAATGTGCTGGGTATTTTCCCTATTCCTGGACATGCAGTGGAGAAGGGAAGGTAAGGTGAATAGGCACTGCTAGGCATTGGGGAATTGAAGTAAACCTGTTTCTTTGTCTTGCATGAACCTATATTATTTTAAATTTTTTTAACTACATGTGAAAGAGATCTGCAGTGCTCACTGCAATCCTACTAGACAGAGTTTGTGTGGATGAAAACATTAAACTTCTGTAGTCTCTGAATAACTAGATTCCAGATCATATGAGAAGGATTGGAGCAACTTTTTTTTTATCCCTGACAAGAAAGGGGTACATTTTTTAACTCAAAAAAATAATCTGGTAATGTTGGCAGATGACGTACGAAGTTTAGGTCTGCTTTAAATAATGGCAATATGCAAAAAATACTCTGGTGTAGTAGAAATGTTTATTAAATGATTCTCTGAGTCATATTTTTTTATCTTGACAACTACAGCGTGATATATATTTGTAACATGACAGAAGTTTGCCATGCTCTGCAATGCATTGTGATATTTGAAAACTTGCGCAGATGGTCTGCTTTTTTAATGTGCACGTTGAATTCCTTAAAAAAAATAAAAAAAATAAAGTGATATTTCAATGTGAAATATGTTATCTTCTTCATAAAGAACCTGTTTACTGTATATCTCTTACTTTTCATTAATTATAAAGTGTGGTTCTAATGACACAGATGGGTGATCACAAGCTACATCAGCACCAGAGGTTATCAACAGTATGCCACCAGATATAAGGTGAAAATACTTTATTTTTTCTCCTCATAAAGGTCCTGTAAGGGTTCAGAATACTCTAACCACATCAGAACATAAGGTCACGCTGCAATTACATCATTTTATTTTTAACTTTATCGTTCACCAGTTCCCTTATAAAGCAGATTTTGCAGCCACATAATCTATGCTGTTAAAGACATCTGAAAGTTATTTTGGCTATAACTTAATTTAAACTGTCCATTTAGTCAATGTGGATTTAAACAACTGAACAAATCTAAAACATTTTGAGCAATAAATATGCATTGCTGGCCCATTTCCTTCACTTCAGTGTTTTCGGCTATTATTATCTACTTTAATGGGCTATTATCAAGGGTAATGGGGGTGTGAGGATAAATTCAAAACTGCATAGAATGTTGCTTGTGGTCATTGGTACATGTTGCCCATTAGATGTCTCCTAATATGGCTCTTTCTGTCATTAACATGGTGGGGGGTCTACATATTGCAACCTCTTAACTGTAGTAGTAGAATGGCCATTTACTGTCATGTTAGTAACTAGAAAATGTTATAAAGTTATGATTTAAGTGAGTTAAAAACTAAATGCAACCAATATACAATTTGATCCATTTTCCATGCACTTCTGAATCAGACACTGTTATCGGATAGGTATATCTGTGCCAACCATTTCATTTCCATTAGCAATATATCACACAGAACTGTCAGGTAGGGATGAGCTTCGAGTTCGAGTCGAACTCATGTTCGACTCGAACATTGCCTGTTCGCCCGTTCGCCGAACAGCGAACAAATTGGGGTGTTCGCGGCAAATTCGAAAAATCTATGGGAGAAATCTAAAGTGCTAATTATAAAGGCTTATATGCAAGTTATTGTCCTAAAAAGTGTTTGAGGACCCGGGTCCTGCCCCAGGGGACATGTATCAATGCAAAAAGAAGTTTTAAAAACGGCCGTTTTTTCGGGAGCAGTGATTTTAATAATGCTTAAAATGAAAAAATAAAAGTGAAATATTCCTTTAAATTTCTTACCTGGGGGGTGTGTATGATATGCATGTAAAGTGGCGCATGTTTCCCGTGCTTAGAACTGTCCCTGCAAAAAATGTCATTTTTGAAAGAAAAAAATGCATTTAAAACTGACTCGCGGCTATTAATGAATTGTCGGCTCCCGGCAATACATACAAAAGACATTGATAAAAAAAAAAAAAAGCGTGGGGGTTCCCCAGAATTCAATTATCAGGCCCTTCAGGTCTGGAATAGATATTAAGGGGAACCCCGCCGCAAATTTAAAAAAAAATTGACGTGGGGTTCCCCCAAATATCCATTCCAGGCCCTTCAGATCTGGCATGGATTTTAAGGGGAACTCCACCCCAATTTTTTTTTAAAAATGGCGTGAAGTCCCCCTAAAAATCCATACCAGACCCCTTATCCGAGCACGCAACCTGGCCGGCCGCAGGGGAAAAGGGGGGGACGAGAGAGCGGCCCCCCCTCCCTCCTGAACCGTACCAAGCCACATGCCCTCAACATGGGGAGGATGTCCCCATGTTGATGGGGACAAGGGCCTCATCCCCACAACCCTTGCCCGGTGGTTGTGGGGGTCTGCGGGCGGGGGGCTTATCGGAATCTGGAAGACCCCTTTAACAAAGGGGACCCCCAGATCCCGGCCCCCCCTATGTGAATTGGTAAGGGGTACATTGTACCCCTACCATTTCACGAAGAAAGCGTAAAAAAATGTTTAAAAAAACACACAAACACCTTGAAAAAGTCCTTTATTTAAAAAAAAAAAACATTCCAGCGGTGAAATCCGGTGTCCCGCGGCGATCCCGATGTCCAGCGCTGTCCTTCATTGGTTGTGCCTGAGCGGACCTGATGGGGAACTCCCTCTCAGTATTTTAAATGTATAGACCCGCCCCTTCTAAAGTTCCCCATCAGGTCCGCTCAGCGGACAAGATGCGGAACATGAGAAGGGGCGGGTCTATACATGTATTACCACAGTGAGAGAAGTTCCCCATCAGGTCCGCCCCCTCGGTATGTCGGACCCGCCTACGTCATTGGCTTGAGCGGGGAACTTCCTTCACTGTGTAATTTAAATTTACATAGTGAAGGAAGTTCCCCGCTCAAGCCAATGACGTAGGCGGGTCCGACATACCGAGAGGGCGGACCTGATGGGGAACTGCTCTCACTTTGGTAATACATGTATAGACCCGCCCCTTCTCATGTTCCGCATCTGGTCCGCTGAGCGGACCTGATGGGGAACTTTAGAAGGGGCGGGTCTATACATTTAAAATACTGAGAGGGAGTTCCCCATCAGGTCCGCTCAGGCACAACCAATGAAGGACAGCGCTGGACATCGGGATCGCCGCGGGACACTGGATTTCACCGCTGGAATGTTTTTTTTTTTTTTTTAATAAAGGACATTTTCAAGGTGTTTGTGTGTTTTTTTTAAACATTTTTTTACGCTTTCTTCGTGAAATGGTAGGGGTACAATGTACCCCTTACCAATTCACATAGGGGGGCGGGATCTGGGGGTCCCCTTTGTTAAAGGGGTCTTCCAGATTCCGATAAGCCCCCCGCCCGTAGACCCCCACAACCACCGGGCAAGGGTTGTGGGGATGAGGCCCTTGTCCCCATCAACATGGGGACATCCTCCCCATGTTGAGGGCATGTGGCCTGGTACGGTTCAGGAGGGAGGGGGGCCGCTCTCTCGCCCCCCCCTTTTCCCCTGCGGCCGGCCAGGTTGCGTGCTCGGATAAGGGGTCTGGTATGGATTTTTAGGGGGACTCCACGCCATTTTTTTTTTAATTTGGGGTGGAGTTCCCCTTAAAATCCATGCCAGATCTGAAGGGCCTGGAATGGATATTTGGGGGAACCCCACGTCAATTTTTTTTTAATGTGCGGCGGGGTTCCCCTTAATATCCATTCCAGACCTGAAGGGCCTGGTAATTGAATTCTGGGGAACCCCCACGCTTTTTTTTATTTTTATCAATGACTTTTGTATGTATTGCCGGGAGCCGACAATTCATTAATAGCCGCGAGTCAGTTTTAAATGCATTTTTTTCTTTCAAAAATGACATTTTTTGCAGGGACAGTTCTAAGCACGGGAAACATGCACCACTTTACATGCATATCATACACACCCCCCAGGTACGAAATTTAAAGGAATATTTCACTTTTTTTTTATTTTAAGCATTATTAAAATCACTGCTCCCGAAAAAACGGCCGTTTTTAAAACTTCTTTTTGCATTGATACATGTCCCCTGGGGCAGGACCCAGGTCCCCAAACACTTTTTAGGACAATAACTTGCATATTAGCCTTTATAATTAACACTTTAGATTTTGAACGTTCGAGTCCATTGTATTTAATAGGGTTCTAAAGTTAACACGAACATTTTGTCTGTTCGCAGGTTCTGGTGCGAACCGAACAGGGGGGTGTTCGGCTCATCCCTGCTGTCAGGTAATGAGTCAGCAATCACAGGCAGCTATAAGGTGGATCATAAGGGATCAATAATAGGGAGTGGGGGAAACAACAAGATATACCCAAAATTAATTATTAAGAATTAGTCCAGTCCATACAGTCCATAGTAAGGGATATCAAGGAGAAGTCCACAGGATGGATGGATCCACAGGTGGATGAGGATTGCAGTCACCAGCAGCTCCTCAGCAGGAAATGGGAGTTCCCTCAGACAAACAAAAACAGCAGAAAGAGGGCGCCTGGGTCAGTGTGATAGTAAAAGCAAGTAACACTTTATTCAGGTACACTTACATAAAAGTATCTTGCAAGCTGCGCACAGGGTGGATGTGGATCACCAATCAAGCAGTCAGCCATCACAGGGGATGAGAAGACCACTGTGGGGATAAGCTCAGACCTGCCATATGAAGGTGTATAACCAGCAGCGTCTCCAGCTCTCACACCTGCTCTCACAGAGCTAGCAAGAGACCAAATCAGGATGGGGCGGGCCACAGCGCGTTTCCGTTCTTTAGGGAAACACGCCCCCCTCTCCTACCCCTACTCATTCACATAGGGGTGGGATCTGGGGCCCCCTTGCTAAAGGGAGCTTCCAGATTCTGTTAAGCAGACCCCTACAACCACAGGCTAGGGTGGTTGGGATGAGGCCAATGTCCCCATCAACATGAGGACAGGGTGATTTGGGGGCCCACCCTTCCCCAAAGTACCCTCCCCATGTTGAGGGCATGTGGCCTGGTATGGTTCGAGGGAGGAGGTGCTTGCTCGTCCCCCCTTACTAGGCCTGCCGGGCTGCATGCTCGGATAAGGACCTGGTATGGATTTGGGGGATGCCATTTTATTTTATTTTGGGTGTTCCCCTAAAAATCTATACCAGACCTCATTCAGCTGTCGGTGTGGAACCCCGCTGACAGCTAATGACTCAGCGGTTGGTAAGGACTCCACGACAGTTATTGGATGTTAAGGATGGCAGGCATTAAAATACTACAAGGCTTTACTACTAAAATACTGCATCACTACATGAAATAGCACACGCGATATTTTAGAAGCATTTTTTTGTGAATGATAAAAAAAAAAATTTAAATGCTGAACGGATGAATTTTACCGCATTTCCTAAAGTGGTAGAAACAGTTTATGAATGGAGCCCATTGTCCCTGATCACCGCCACACATTCATATTGTCCCTAATCACTGACACACCAGTTACAGTGTCCCCGATCATCGCCACACCAGTCATATTGTCCCTAATCACTGCCAAACCAGTTGCAGTGTCTAATGTCCGGGTGCACCTGGGCCTCCATAAATGTGATAGGTGCTCCTTGGATTTTGGGTCCCTCTATGCAGCTAGGCTGTGAAAAAGGAAGAGTATGTGTTTTGGGGTGTAATAATAAGCTGCTTTGTGTCAGAAATAACTAACTATTTTCACTTTCCAAAAACTTGCAACAAAAATTTACAACTTCAAAAAAAACTCACCATGCCTCTAACTAAATACATTGGATTGTCTGCTTTGCAAAAAGGAGTGATTTGTTTTCTTCTAGCATTTTAGGGCCTCAAGAAATGAGATAGGCAGTCAGTACTTTAGGACTATTCAATTTTCAAATATATATACCATAGTTTGAGGAAAACAGGCGCTGCAACCTTCCTACATATTAGTACTATACCATAGTTTCACTACATATATATATATATATATATATATATATATATATATATATATATATATACGGTACATAACCAGTAAACGATTGCATTGGAGAACGTGTCCCATTGCCTTTTTCTATACTATATATATATATATATATATATATATATATATATACACCGTATATACTTGAGTATAAGCCGACCCAAGTATAAGCCGAGGTACCTAATTTTACCACAAAAAAATGGGAAAACGTATTGACTCGAGTATAAGCCTAGGGTGAGAATGCAGCAGCTACTGTAAGCGGAAAAGAGAGTCAACGATGCCCATTTGCACGCCTCACTGTGCCCATTTGCACGCCTCACTGTGCCCATTGCAACCTCACTGTGCCCATTGCAACCTCACTGTGCCCATTGTAACCGCACTGTGCCCAACCTCACTGTGCCCATTGCAACCTCACAGTGCCCATTGCAACCTCACAGTGCCCAACCTCCCTGTGCCCATTGCAACCTCACTGTGCCCATTGCAACCTCACTGTACCCAACCTCACAGTGCCCATTGCAACCTCACAGTGCCCAACCTCCCTGTGCCCATTGCAACCTCACAGTGCCCAACCTCCCTGTGCCCATTGCAACCTCACTGTGCCCATTGCAACCTCACTGTACCCAACCTCACTGTGCCCATTGCAGCATCACTGTGCCTGAGTCAGTGTACCTGAAATTCTTGACAGGCTGCGGGCGTCCATTCATTGTTTAAAAGTCGCGGTCTCCTCGTGGTCCCGTTCCGTGATAGGCGTTTCCCAGCAGACACAGTGTGCAGTGTTCCATCTATCACAGACGTTCTCTCATCCTCGGACTCAGTTTCCCAGAAGACACTGTGTTCAGTGTTCCACCAATCACGGACGTCCTTTCATCCTCGGACAAGGGGACGTCCATGATTGGCGTAACACTGAACACAGTGTCTGCTGGGAAACTGAGTCCGAGGATGAGAGAACGTCCGTGATAGGCGGAACACTGAACACAGCATCTGCTGGGAAATGCCTATCACGGAAGGGACCAGTAGGAGACCGCGACTTTTAAACAATGGACGCCCGCAGCCTGTCAATAATTTCAGGTATACTGACTCGAGTATAAGCCGAGGGGGGTATTTTCAGCCTTAAAAAAGGGGCTGAAAAACTTGGCTTATACTCGAGTATATACAAGATATATATATATATATATATATATATATATATATACACTATATTAACAAAAGTTTGGGGACACCTGCCTTCACACGCACATGAACTTTAATGGAATCCCGGTCTTAGTCCATAGGGTTCAATATTGAGTTGGCTCACCCTTTGCAGTTGTAATGGCTTCAACTCTTCTGGGAAGGCTGTCCACAAGGTTTAGGAGAGTGTCTATGGGAATGTTTGACCATTCTTCCAGAATCGCATTTGTGAGGTCTGGCACTGATGAGGACAAGAAGACCTGTCTCTCAGTCTCTGCTCTAATTCATCCTAAAGGTTTTCTATCGGGTTGAGGTCAGGACTCTGTGCAGGTCAGTCAAGTTCCTCAACCCCAAACTGGCTTATCCATGTCTTTATGGACCTTGCTTTGTCCGCTGGTCCAAATCATTTGATGGAGGGGGGATTATGGTGTGGGGTTGTTTTTCAGTAGTTGAGCTTGGCCCCTTAGTTCCAATGAAGGGAACTCTTAGGGCATCAGCATAAAAATACATTTTGGACAATGTCATGCTTCCAACTTTGTGGGTACTGTTTTGGGATGGCCCCTTCCTGTTCCAACATGACTGTGCACCACAAAGCAAGGTCCATAAACACATGGATGAGCGAGTTTGGTGTGAAGGAACATGACTGGCCTGCATAGAGTCCGGACCTTAACCCAATAGAACACCTTTGGGATGAATATGAGTGGAGACTGTGAGACAGGCCTTCATGTCCAACATCAGTGCCTGACCTCACAAATGCACTTCTGGAAGAATGGTCAGACATGCCCATAGAAACACTCCTAAAGTTTGTGCACAGCCTTCCCAGAAGAGTTGAAGCTGTTATAGCTGAACTTAATAATTAACCCTACGGACGAAGATTGGGATTCCATCAAAGTTCACGTACGTTTAAAGGCAGGTGTCCCAATACTTTTGGTTATATATATATATATATATATATATATATATATATATAGATATATACACAGTGTATATATATATATATATATATATATTTCTGATCACATCACTAATGTGAAGGATATGAAAATTTTGTTTATGTTTATATAGAGTTATATACTGTTTGTGACAGTTTTGTCAATACCTCAGTAGCATTGTGTTTTGTAAACACATTTTTTCACTTAAAATAATTCACATATATTTATTTTTTATTTGAATGAAGCGTGGGCAGCACAGCATCACACTTTCACAATACCATTGTCAATAGCCAAGCCTGCCTTTTGTATGAAGTTTTTTGCAGGTACTGAATTGGAGAAGACAGCAGTATTATGCAATATCTCTGTATGCACTGTGTGTGCTTTTTTTTTTTTTTCGCCTTCCCATAGTGTTACTGACACATGGGACCTATAATTTAGCAGTAATTTTATTCTATCATTTTCTGATTAAGTCAAGAAACAAAAGCTGTCATCTTACACCAGAGACTGCCATAAATATTTATGACCCCTGACTTTGTTAGAAATCCTTCTTGACAGATGTTTCATTTGTTGATGGATTATTATTTATACCTGTTAACAACACCTGTTTCTGCATCAGGGTGTGATTTTGTGCTTGGTGTCAAAAGATGAAATGTTTTTGTTTCTAGTTATTGTGCCTATGGAACTTGTTGAATTTCCCTTTTACATTTGAGCACAAAACTCTCCGGGATATTTTACTTCCACTAGAAGGTTTTGGTTTATAAAAGATGTCTTCTGAAACAGGAAATTGTCACCAGCAGTGCTGTCATACTGAAATAGTTATTTTGGCTTGTCAGTATGTATCTAAGTACTGTTACAATGTGTGTATTATTGCTTCCGTCAAAATTTCTTTGGTGTTGAAGACTAAAATAGAACATTAAAGCTTAGCTGTGTATAAGCCTTGAATTTTAAGCTTGCCAAGTTACTCTTTTTATAGTAGGTTGATTCTTGTCATGACTTCAGTATGAATGCATCTAAAGGAAATATACTGTATATGAGGGTGGTATATTTCTTATATAACCTGAGAGATGGATTTTGCTAGGAGAATTTGGTCCCGGGTCCCCTTTGTTGCCTTAAAGGAGATCTGTAGCAGTACTACTACAATTGCTAAGTTTGCGCTAAAAATTTTAGTTGTCATGCAGATCCATTAGATTCAATACTTTAAGCATTGACCAATAACAAGTATGCAGTTTGGGAGTTCCAAATCTTGTCTGACCCTTTTGTCTCCATGTTTGTTCCAAGTGAATGCCCCAGAAAACCAAGTAAAGTCAGAACAAAGTTAGCAAATACAGATTTTCATTTTCCTTTAAGTGTTTTTTTTTAATCTATATATATATATATATATATATATATATATATATATATAGGCTGTCTTAACATGACACATGATAATGAATTACACAACACACATTAATATGTGTGTGTGTGCATTAAAGCACATCACAACAACGATAAGTGTTTTCGTGATTACAAATTTATACGTAGATCTGCAGATTCTCACTCTATTGTTTACCTGCTTGACAAACAAGTCAATAAACACCTTTGATAACAGCTATTGATGACATCCCTACCTAAGGCACCTAGCGATTGTATTGCTGCCAAACAGTCTGAACAGACTGAGAGACGTGAACTGACACAGAGACACTGTAAAGCATAATCCCTGTGCATGAGCAGCACTACAAAACAGGAAGCATTGTCTGTATATATTATGAGTAATGATTTGGCTGAACCTCAGCCTACACATATCCATTATGAAAGTCAGCCACAGTATACCTTTCTGTGCTTTGATAAAATTAACCCACCTCAAAAAATACCACCCTGGCAATCCAGACATATGGCAGGTATCCACTTTAGGCAAGTGTACCAAGAGAGAATCTCCAACAAATGTCAGTCTTCTCAGAAGAAAAACCCAAATTCCCTTTGGCATTGTCTTTTTTATACTTTTTTTTTATCCCAAAGACAGTGCAGGTAATAGAGGGGTTTATATGCAGCTTGCTACCCACTGCCCTAGTGAATAGGTTATATGAATTCCAGCCTACTTGCCTGGTAATCTGCCTTGGCATGTTTCAGAAAAAAAAAAAAGTTTTTGTTTTTAAAGGCAAGAAAAAAGGAAAGATCCCCCTGGGTGGGATTTTAAAGGCATCAACACCACTAATGTAGAATAAAAGATGTTTATTAATGATATAAAATTAGGTAATTTTGCATATGAAATGATCAGTTAAAAAACATAACATAACAAAAAATAAAACAAAATACAACATAGTGTAAATATATAACAAGTACGCAAATGTAATTGAATCATAGTACTCTCCAAGCTCCGATAGGATTCCGATACCCTTTAAAGGCAATCATAGGTCAGGACCCAGCAGACATAATTTCTGGAATGAATTACATTTTCTGTTATTGGCTCCACACAAGTACAAATGTGGCTGTCCCAATGTTCATATATGAATACAAACAATAGATGCAACATTTATAAAACACTTATTGATAAATGACTATAATCAAGGCTGGGTTTCCTTTATTGTAACCTGTAGGCATACTACTTTTAGTGCCAAACCAACAACCTTTTGCTAAGCTCACCCATTTCTCATGCAAAACAAATCTTCTTTTACTGGTGCATATCCAGCTTATTATATTGTGACTGTGTAAAAAGTTTGAATGAGATGGCTGTATTTATAAAGATATAATAGGGGTAACCCTTACCTATGTAGGCACAGGCCAACTATGCCTAGTGATAACTGATTATTACAGTTCTGGGGTGCAGTAGCCCATACAATTTAGAGTCAGATTTATTTCTATATAAATCTGCTCTCCCATTCTTATTTGGTATATCTACTCGTAGATTTAGCAAATTTCATTTTATAGTGTACTAATTTAATGTCATATTATCCTGCTTTATTCAGTGTCAATTTACAGGAGTCTTACTTACAGTTTACTAAAAATCCACACCTAAATCCCCACTCACCCTTCCCATTCGAAAAGGTGCTCAGGGCTTTTGGTATTTACATCTTGCAGTATAGAACATCTGCTATAAGATGGTAAACCCATGCCAACCACAGCCACAGATGTAAAGGTGCTCTCCAAAGACATGCTAGGGGTGATTCATTATACTTTATGGGGCATATTTATAAAGCAGTTAATGTGCTTTTCACCAGATGTTCAATAGTAGTGAATCAATCACTTTCACCTCCAGTGAATGTTAGGTGGATGTCAGATTCACTGCATTATAATATGATATTATGGCTTCTAGCACATGGGCAGCAGTTCATAGTACAACTCTGGAATTCATGCTATAAATGATGGCACCCCCAGTCAACTCCTAGCACCATATGTCCATTTAGCTGTATCTGAGATCTTTACATTTTATATGAGGGAGTTGGTTAATCTTGAATTACCTTTTAACATACTGCTAACATTTTTATGAGCCCTGCAGCTTTTTCTACCTTCAGTTACAATAAAGTAGACATACAGTATTTTTCCTGGCCAATCATAGAAACGGTAAACCTACTTTATATGGCAACACTTCACAGAACTATGCAGATGCAGGAACGCCTGAAAGAACACACTTTATATTTTGTGACTGCATCATTTCAGTTGAAGTGTTTTGCCCAAGGTCTTGAAAAGAGCTGACATGACTTCAATCAAAGATCAGCTCCTTTGGTTGCCTGTGCTGTTCCACCAGCCCAAAGCAGCTGCACAGTCCTGCCGTCTTTATCTGAAAATGCCAGCTTTCTTGTTCAATTAGTGCTAGTTAACCTCTTAAAACCTGCTCTCTTTATTAATTAATGCACAGCTCCCTAGCTTTTATGTTGATTCATCTGTAGCAAGATGTACACAACTCCCCTTGCATCAATTTAATGTGAGCCCTTTATTGAGAGCAGAAGAGCTATGATTCGTGATATGTGTGAACGTGCTCATTAACATAAGCAGAGGGCTGTTTTGTGTGGGTTTTAGGTTTTATAAAAGGTGCATATGACTAAAAGCTATTAATGGCTATGTGACTTTTAAGCACAATGCAAAATAATCTGAGCGCATAGATAATTAAATGTGTAGCATGCTGTATGTTGATTACATAAATAAGGACATCTTTTTATCCGTAAGTAATTTTTGCAATATTATTTTGAATGGTGATCATTTTAGATAGGGTTGCTGAATCCTGTCTATTATTTTCTGTCATTTTTTTCTGACATGTCATAGTTTCCCTTCCATAATGGCCACTTGGCTGATAATTAATGGAACCCACAAGCGCTTGCTGAATGCTTGGTTTGCCTACATATTTAACAACAACTAAAACATAATTTTAAGAACCTACCACAACTTTTCTATATGCTTTTGCTGCATTGTCTGTAGACTAGATTTTCTAAAAAAGGAACTGATATGCACATATGCTTTGTGCTTTACAGCTGGTGATAAACTGAGAAACAGTGTTACAAAGATAGTTTCAAATAATTTTAGAGCAGTTATATAACTTTTGTATAAATAGCTGCAACAAAGAGCTTAAGGGACTGGTGCCTCTGTCTGGATATCTATGATACAGAGACAAACTCGTGCCTTCTGTCACTGCCTATAAGCAGCTGTCTGAAATACAGAAAAGAGAATGGTCAAGTTGGGTGAGAAACTGAATTTATGAGGCCTTGATCTCTTAGAAATGAAATAAAAATCAGATTCTTTGCACTTAGTAATAGTAAAAGCTGTTGTTATTTAAAAAATTTATATATAGCATTGACATTGTGCTACACTTAACAAAGTATGTAGGAAAAAATTACATAGGTCCTTGTTACTGAAATAGGCTCACACTCTACTGTCCTTACCACACTTATGTTAAATATGGGTTGTCTGAAAGGATCTTCATTATTCTCAGTTTGTGGCAGTAGTTAACTGTATTAAATAAAATGATGGGCCAATAAAAGGAAACCTGTCAGGAGTAAAACATAAAAGCTGCCACTGCTGACTTGATTTTTTGTTTATTTTTTTGCTAAATGCTAGTTGCCAGGCTGTCATACTGGCCCTCCTGCTTGACAACATTAATAAGTGACCAAAACAAGTAAAAAGATAAGGATTCCTGAATTGTTTATGACTTTCCAATATGTATACTTTTTCTCAGTCAATGACTGAGAAATTATTTAAAATAGTGCGTTGGAATTACAGCCAAACAATTAGCATTTTAGTAAATGGTCATCAATAATTGTCCATATAGTTCTCTAATGACAGATATACTTTAATACTGCATTAAACTTTTCATTTAGTTTTTGGCTCCAGATACATGTACTATATCTTGGCTTTTAGTCTTTAGTACATACAGATTACACATGTTTAAATCTAATAATTTACATGGATTACTGCTTGCAAAACATGTTGTTCTAGCTTGCTAAATTACAAGTATCATGCAACAGGCATCTTAGGTATATGCCCAGCTTTGGCTGTAATCAAAACCATGCACAAAGCAGGATTGAAACCTATATTCCATTGCCATTACAATGGTACATTTACCATATGTTTTAAAGATGCTATAGTGTAAAAACATTCCTTACCACTTGAATGTTGCGAAAAAAAGCTGTCTACGGATCAGTCTTTTCAGTGTTTGAACCCCTGGAGTCATTCAATTTCACGTGAATAAATGGTGGTCAAGTCAGAGTCATCTTGAAGTAAATCAAGAGTGACAATTAGCTTCTATGTGCTCTCAGGCATGAATGTGACCACATCCTCCCTTCAGACCCAGATATAATTGTTCATTAATTTTAACAGTGCAATGATAAATGATAGGATCATCCAAATAGAGGTCCAGTGCGGATCCCTAGCAGCTACAAGCCATATTACAAAGTAGTGGATGAAAGGTTAATATATGTACAGTACTGGGTAGCTGTAATATATGGCTGCATATATTCATATTCATATTTTAAGAGCTTAATAAATATAAATATATTTAAGAAAATATATTGATATAGAAATAATAATTTCACTTTAATCTAATTCCAGCAGTTTAACCTAGCAAGAAATGGCTGCACAATGAAAAGGACTGGTTTCTACTGGTTGAAAAAGCTTACAATGTACTTATCTTGTTTTTTTAAAGGTATAAAAATATTAAAGTGAAATTTTACTTACATTTAAAAAAAAAAAAAAAAAATTTATTGAACATAGTACATATCAGGACAGCCACTGCCAAGTTGGAAATTTAACAAACATACAGGGTCACTACCAAACATTGCATGAAATACTGCAGAGTCAGCGTTTCTTTGGATGCATAAAACAAAAATCTCACTAGAATTATGGTAAACCTTTGAACGTTGTTCCTAAAATGCAGATATGTATTAATTCAAAGAGAGTTGGTCAACTGAAACGTTTTACTGCAACGAGAACTTCTATTTACATCTAATATCATGCTGAGGGTGCCATATTTATTACAACAATCTGCATGTAATTAGAAAACATATTGGTAATTTGCACAGTATACATTTGAATGATACAAACATGAATTAGAAAACATTTATACAAATTTCCAGTGAGAGAAAGTTTTTCCTCCTTTAGCCTAACATGTTTCAGGAATTCCAATCCTTTCTTCGGAGGCTCTTGGTAGGAGGGAATACAACTATATTCTAAAAATAGAGCAAAACATAAAAACTCAGAAAATGGTTCCAGAGGACAATATCATTGAGACCACAAGTACATCCATTATACATACCAAGCACTGAATTTGTAGACTTGTTCGTCACAATGTTTTATGTTGTTTTTTTTAAATATATAAAGGACACGAGCTCCTAAACACTAGAGCAGAGCTACCATTGCCATTCATAAGAGGACATGGATCCCCATCCCAGCTCGGATTGGCCATCACAAAGGTCCCCGTGGAGGCACCCCCAACATCCAATCACCCAGGGGCCTCAATATGCAACAGGATATTCTAATATGAAGAAAACCATATATAAAAATAATTTGACACCAGTAAGCTGCGCAGTGTAATTTAATTGACACTCAATATAAATTATGAGATGTCATAAGTATTTTAGCAGTTTCACTAGGAGGGGGAATCCATTGTGCATACATCTCTATAACATGCCTTAAGTCTCTGAATAATATGCATTGACCACTACAAATTACATGGGGTGCATGCATGTATACATATAGAAATAAATATATATAAAGATGCTGGGCAAATTGAACGATAAAAGCACCAATAAACAAGCCCCTGATCAGCAGAGCACAGATTATGGCATCAATATCAAACAGCCAAAGAAGAAAGTCGCCCAAAGCAAAGCAAAAATTCCCCCCCACCATCTTGCTCAAACAGTCAGGAAAGAAATACACCGGAGCAGGGTCCTCACTTACCGAAAAGACGGGAAGGCAGGATTTGGAGTATGGTTGCTGCAAGAGCAGCGTCTGTACTGGCAATTGCGCCATTAAGGAGCTTAAAAAGATGCCCACGCATGCGCACTAGCATTCGTTGGCTGATGACGTAAGCCATTTGCGCCGTCACGTCAGCCGGCACGTCAGCCGGCACGCTGACATGTGTCTGGGCATGTGCATCGCCCGCTCTGCGTCCAATACCAAATCGGCTTGTCAGGTGGCATGGACGCACTTGTTGGCAAGTGGAGCGGGCGGCCCACAGCTAGAACAGTGTGCTGTAGATGAATCCCGCGCCCCCTAATGGTGCAAGGAGATCGTGTGGGGCGGGCAGCCTGTAACTGAAGGCCCGTGCCCCCTGCTGATAGAATATGGGTAAAACATTGAGAGAACATTATTCAAAACATTGGAAAAAAGGAAATCTGCACGGCATATCACTGCATCAGCCCGTATTCATAGGGTCACTGTTTAACACACCAAAAGGGGCCCACAAACATGGGAATAAGTCATTATATATCAGACTAAATAAAAGCTAGAAATGACAGCATATAACGGCAAGAAAAATGTCTCCAAAAATGAGTGCGTCTTAACATAACATAATATACATAAAAAGATCCTCCGATACATATCGAGTCCAAAGGAGACCTTCAGGGCAAAAACTGCACGGCGTCCCCCCATTACAAGAATGGGACAGCGTCATGCAGAATAAGCCCACCAACGAAGAGCAGCATCAAAAAGCCAGAAACGCCTCACTGGTGTGTGTGGCACTGTGGCATGCTGCAAAAATGAGACGCCCGCCCCCACCTCGATGGAAAAAAGGAGGGGAATGGGCTCCTGTGCGTCGATCAGGGACGAACCGAGCAGTGGAGTATACGAAGGCATGCAGCAGTTGCAATATGATCTCATTTTGAAAAATATTTAAGTAAAACTAGAAAATGATGTATTTAACCAAAAGGTTCCTCAGTGTCCCCTAAAAATGGGAGATAATTGAGTGCAATCGATATGTGAATGCAATCGAGTGCGCCAATCAGATGTGAAATGGCTAATGGAACTTCAAAAGATGTAAATGGCGTTGGACATCAAACAAAACTATAAACGGCTAATCTTTGGCTTGACATACTTCTATATTTGCATATATATAACATTTAAAAAAAAAAAAACAATATCTTTTTCTAATAAATATATATCTTTATAGTATCCAATTTTTCTTTTTGTTTGCCCTTAAAATCCCGTTGTACCGGGGGGTACTTATGCCCTTTTAGGGTTTATAACTACTAATTTGGGATGGTGGCAACACTTGAAGGAAAACATTTTTTGTTTTGTTTTTTCTTCCCTGTGGTTATTTACTTATACCTGCATGTAATTATATACATTTGTGTGACTAAAAGAGGTTATTTGCAAGGGCAATTAATATTAATTTGAATCTAAATTTCCCCTAAATTCTAAATTTATAGGTTTGTATTGTTGTCTTGATCCCCAATGTCCCCAATGAGAAAATTCAGAACACTGTCATAAGAGCTGAAAGTGAGGGAAACATAATTGTATGTATCACCAGAATAGCAATCTTGGGAAAATCTTACAATGGGGGCACTTGTTTTTGCAACAGCTGTCTGAACAGGATTTTCTTATTGTTACTTCCTGTGGTGTCTATGGCACAAGACGTGAAGGTAATTTTCCATTTCCATTAATATCTTGAAAATATTTCTGCACCATCAGAAAGAACTGAGACATCTTCATGTTTTTCTTCTCAGTGACCTCAAACCATGGCTGTGCCATTTGAAGGGGGCTTCTGGGAATTTAAGGTGTTGATGCCAGGGAAACATGTATTTATTTTTAACTACCGTATTTATCGGCGTATAACACGCGCCGGCATATAACATGCACCCCAAGTTTAGCAGGGAATTTTAGGGAAAAAACTTTTAGGAGGGAAGTTTAAGAAAAAAATGTTTTACATTTAAATGCAGCCTTACCAGTGTCATTTGCAGCCTTGTCACAGTGCAGCCTTGCCAGTGTCCATTGCAGCCTTGCCCAGTGTCCATTGCAGCCTTGCCCAGTGTCCAGTGCAGCCTTGCCCAGTGTCCAGTGCAGCCTTGCCCAGTGTCCAGTGCAGCCTTGCCAGTGTCCAGTGCAGCCTTGCCAGTGTCCAGTGCAGCCTTGCCAGTGTTCAGTGCAGCCTTGTCACATTGCAGCCTTGCCCCCCCAGTGTTTATTGCAGCCTTGAATTTAAATTTGGCGCCGCCGAGATCGCCGCTGATACATGGCGGAGCGGGGCAAACGCCGCTGAGAACGCAGGGACTGGGCGGAGCCGAGATACACATAGCCGAGTGTATTCGGGTGTACTCCGGCTCTTCTCGGCTTCGCTCACAGTCACGCCGAGTCCCGCCCTATGATGGACATATCACAGGTCCAATGGCGGGACTGGGCGTGACTGTGAGCGGAGCCGAGAAAAGCCGAGTATAGCCGAATACACTCGGCTATGTGTATCTCGGCGGCGATCGCTCCGCTCCGCTCACAGTCAGCGGAGATCGCCGGGCATAGGTGAGTATCGGCGTATAACACGCACCCACGATTTTCCCCTGATTTTAAGGGGAAAAAAGTGCGTGTTATACGCCGATAAATCCGGAATAGTAGGACAGTGAGGATAAAAAAAAACTAAAATTAAAAAAGCAGTCCACTGTACTATTAATACCTTGATCAGAATGACTATCAATTTCAGTACCCACATTAAAATAATTATGTTTCATACTGGAGAAGACATTTCCTTTATACATGTTCAAGAACACTCCAATAAATACAGTGGCAAAGTAGTATACTACTACAGAAAGATCAAGCTACAAACTGAAATTAAATATTGATTCACCCACCATGAGAGCAAACTCATTCTGTCGTGTTTTGATTAAGAAATATCATCCGATGGAGAAGAGTTTTCTTGGGTAGTTGATCACTGGGGGAGGATTCACATGGTACAAAGTGAAAACACTGTTGCCAACTGTGACTGCAAGATACTTATCTCTTATAAGAATAAAGCAATTTTAAACCCTGTGTTGCCAGATATGGCATATATAGATTACCTTGTCTTTTTATACGGAGCCTGAAGAGAGTTAAAATTGAAATTTATGTTCCTATCCTTATTCTAATTCTGTTTATTTCACTGTAAAATAATAAATACAAGCTATTGAATGCAATACAAACTAAAGCCCCGTACACACGATCGGATAACCTATGGATTTTCGTCCGATGGATTTGTCCATCGGAAATCCGATGAAACAGTTTTTCATCAGTCTTGGCCACACACCATCAGTCTAAAAACCGACCGTTCCAAACGCGGTGACGTAAAACACTCCGATGAGCTGAGAAAAATGAAGTTTAATGCTTCTGAGCATGCGTCGACTTGATTCTAAGCATGCGTGGGTTTTTTAACCGATGGACTTGCCCATAGACTATCGGAAATTCCCATCGGTTTTTTATCCATCGGAAAATTTTAAAACAAGTTCTATTTTTTAAAACCGATGGAAAAAAGGCCGATGGGTACCATACACGATCGGTTGGTCTGATGAAAACCATCCATCGGACGGTTTTCATCAGTCAAACCGATCGTGTGTACGGGGCTTAAGTGTTAAACATGCTAAGTAAACTTCTAACAATCATCAAAAAGCTCAAGTTCTCTGTGGAGACTTTAGGGCTCAATTATAAACTTTGACACTGGGAATTAATGTCATCAACCAATAAGAAGTTAGGTATATTCTAATCTTAACTGTATTTTCAGATCTGCAGCCTGGCTGTCATGTACAACTGCTAACCTTTTTTTTTAAATAGTATGCAGATATTATTTTATTGAAGGCAAACTGATATTGATGTTATTACAAGAAGAACAGAGTGTAAACTTAATTAATAACAGGAACCTTCAGATGTTCACATATAGTCATAGTCTCAAAATTCTCATGGTTCTTTTAAGTAAATATCAAATGACCATGGAATTTGGGGCACACTCTGGAACATGTGTGAAACTACATACAGGTGCCTAGAGATGCCTGTTATTCAGTCCAAGTAAAGCTCTATTGCAACAGGTATGTTTTACATAAGTTTGTATTATTGTTTGATCTATTGTGTTCTATAAATAGACTTTTTACATCATTCGGTAATAAAAGAAAGGAAATCATGTGAAAAGGAGCCGAAAGCCCTATCTACTGGCTGGTTAGAAAATTACATATTGTTCATATGCCATGTTTTACATTTAAGTATTGGTGTAACTGCAGCACCTCTTACTGATAGGGATGAGCCGAACACCCCCCGGTTTGGCTCGCAGCAGAACCTGCGAACGGACCGAAAGTTCACGCGGACTTTAGAACTCTATTAAATACAATGGACTCGAACGTTCGAAATCAAAAGTGCTAATTATAACGGCTAATATACAAGTTATTGTCCTAAAAAGGTTTTGGTGACCCGGGTCCTGCCCCAGGGGACATGTATCAGTGCAAAAAAAAGTTTTAAAAACAGACATTTTTTTGGGAGCAGTGATTTTAATGATGCTTAAAGTGAAAAAAAAGTTAAATATTCCTTTAAATATCATACCTAGGGGGTGTTTAAAGTATGCCTGTGAAGTGGCACGTGTTTCCCGTGTTTAGAACTATCCCTGCACAAAAGGACATTTCTAAAGGAAAAAAAGTAATTTAAAACTGCTTGCGGCTTTAATGTAATGTCTGGTCCCGGCAATATGGATGAAAATCATTGAGAAAAATGGCATGGGTATACCCCCACAGCTCCCCCCAGCCCACTACCAGCCCCTGTGGGTCTTGTATGGATATTAAGGGGAACCCCACACCCAAATTAAAAAAAGCCCTATATACTCTGAACAGCAGTATACGGGCGGCGCAAACAAGACAGGGACTGTAGGTTTGTTCTTAAGTAGAATCTGTTTGTAATTTGGAACAGGTACATTGTTTAAGTGTAGCTCCAGCCAAAAAATCTATTTTTAAGCTTTTTGGAAAACATAGGGAAGGGTTATCACCTCTGTAACATTTGTTTTGCTGTCTATGCACCTGTTTAGAACATTTCACCTCACTTTCAGTCCCAATGACAAATGTTTTTTGAAAATTTTGGGTTTTTATTGAAACAAGGATTGGTAATAAAGCATCAGTGGAGAGGAGACACCTTTTTCCCATATTAACTCTTACAGGAGAGAATTTCCCTTCCTAGTGGTAGATTTCCTCTCACTTCCTGTTGTCTCCTTCTGTTTGCAAGTAGGAGTCGTTTGTAAGTTGGATGTTTGAAAGTAGAGGCTTGCCGTATATACTCTGCAGAAATTTGCCCCTTAGGTGTTGGTGTTACCACAACACTGTAAGCCCTCACAGTTACTCTTGGTGGGCGCTGGAACGCCCTGCTGTGAACTATTATATCAAGAATTGTAATTACATTCAGATGTTGAACAGTGGTAGAAAAAATTTGGCCTTTGGTGGTGGTGCTGGTGCCACAACACTGTAAGTCCACAGTTACTCTTGGTGGGTGCAGGAATGGGCCCAGCTGTGAAATATTAGATCAAGAATTGTAATTACATGCCCCTGTTGAACAGGGGCAGAAAAATTGGGCCTTTGGTGGTGGTGGTGTTGCCACAACACTGTAAGCCCTCACAGTTACTCTTGATGGGCGCAGTAATGGTCCCTGCTGTGAATTATTAGATCAATAATTGTAATTACATGCCCCTGTTGAACAGGGGCAGAAAAATTGGGCCTTTGGTGGTGGTGGTGGTGGTGTTGCCACAACACTATAAGTCCTTACAGTTACTCTTGGTGGGAGCAGGAATGGGCCCAGCTGTGAATTATTAGATCAAGAATTGTAATTACATGCCCCTGTTGAACAGGGGCAGAAAAATTTGGGCCTTTGGTGGTGGTGGTGTTGCCACAACACTGTAAGTCCTCACAGTTACTCTTGGTGGGCGCAGGAATGGGCCCTGCTGTGAAATATTAGATCAAGAATTGTAATTACATGCCCCTGTTGGACAGGGGCAGACAAATTGGGCCTTAGGCACTGGTGCCACAACACTGCAACCCCTCACAGATACTGTACTTGGAGCGCAGCAATGAGCTCTGCTGCAAAGTATTGCATCAAAAATAGTAATTACACGCCCCTGTTAAACAGGGGCAGAAAAATTGGGCCTTAGGCACTGGTGCCACAACACTGCAACCCCTCACAGATACTGTACTTGGAGCGCAGCAATGAGCTCTGCTGCAAAGTATTGCATCAAAAATTTTATTTACACGCCCCTGTTAAACAGGGGCTGAAAAATTGGGCCTTAGCTACTGGTGGCGATTTTCTTTCAAGCTATCAGCATGATCATTCAGGAGGAAGAGGATAGTCACTCAGCATAACAGGATAGTCACTCAGCATCAGCATAGGCAGTCTTGAAGGGATCTGACATTTCAAAAAAAAATATTCGGTTACATCAGCATCAGGTGCTTGGTAGCTGGTGGTGATCCAAGACTGATTCATTTTTATGAAGGTCAGTCGATCGCCTGAGTCGGTGGACAGGCGCACCCTGTGATCGGTTACAAAGCCAGCACCGAATGTGCGTTCCGAAAGAATGCTGGATGCAGGACAGGCCAGTAGCTCAATTGCATACTGTGCAAGCTCTGGCCAGTGATCCATCCTCAAGACCCAGTAACCCAGAGGATTTTTGGTGGGAAAGGTGTCCAAGTCTGATCTTGCCCCTAGGTATTCCTGCACCATGTAAATCAGATGCTGGCAATGGTTGCTGGAACCGATCATACCTTGGGGCTGCGTACTAAAAAATTGTCTGAACGCATCGGTCAGACAGCCACCTTCTCCACCACTCCTTCTTTGACTGACCGAAGCCTCAGCAACACGTTGTCCAGGACAGGAATTTGTAACCTCTTAGTCTCTGGGAAAGCGTTGCACAGACCTTTATGCAAGGCCTCCCGGAGATGCTTCATCCTCTGATCCCTCTGCGATGGCAAGATAAAGTCCGCAACCTTACCCTTGTAACGTGGATCAAGGAGGGTTGCCAGCCAGTAATGATCCCTCTCCTTGATCGCATGAATACGAGGATCCTTCCGCAGGCTTTGCAGGATCAGAGAGGCCATGCAGCGTAGGTTTGCTGAGGCATTCAGTGCAGAGTCCTCTGGATCACTGAGGATGACATGATCCGCAGCCACCTCCTCCCAGCCACGTACAAGTCCACGGGTGTCTTGGGACTGTAATTGATCCCTTGAAGACTGCTGCTGATGCTGAGTGCTAGTCTCCACCTCCATGCTGACACAATCCTCCTCCTCCTCCTCGTCCTCTTCCTGTGTGATAGCAGGAACACTGTCTGGATAAATGGGGCCTTGAGAGGTAAGGAAGTCCTCCTCTTCCTGCCTCTGTTCTGTCTCAAGTGGCCTGTCCATTACTCTATGCAGCGTGTGCTCCAACAGGTGGACAAGAGAGACAGTGTCACTGATGCATGCAATGTCACTACTCACCATCCTCGTGGCCTCCTCAAATGGTGCCAGGACAGTGTATGCATCCCTGATCAAGGCCCACTGGCGTGGGGAAAAAAATCCAAGCTCCCCTGACCCTGTCCTGGTGTCATATTGCAACAGATACTCATTGATGGCCCTCTGCTGCGTGTGCAGTCTCTGCAGCATGGCCAACGTAGAGTTCCACCTGGTGGGCATGTCACAGATTAGGCAGTTCTTGGGCAGGTTGTAATCCTTTTGCAGGTCTGCCAGCCGAGCACTGGCATTATATGACTGGCCGAAATGCCCACATAATTTCCTGGCCTGCTTCAGGACCTCCTGTAAGTCGGGTACCTGCCCAAGAACCACTGCACCACCAAGTTAAGGACGTGAGCCAAACAGGGCACATGGGTCAGTTGTTCCTGTCGGAGGGCGGAGAGGAGGTTGGTGCCATTGTCGGAAACCACCTTTCCTGGCTTAAGCTGGTGTGACGTCAACCACATCTGAGCCTGCCCCTGCAGAGCGGACAGAATCTCTGCCCCAGTGTGGCTCCTGTCCCCCAAGCACACCAGCTCAAGCACCGCATGGCATCTTTTTGCCTGCCTACTTGCTTAGCCACGCCTACGGAGCACCGCTGGTTCCGAGGACAAAGCAGAGCCGGAATCGCCTTCCGTGAGAAAAAGTGGCTTTTGGTAACCTGCCACTGAGGAACCGCACATTCCACAAACTCACGGAAGGGGGCAGAGTCTACCAACTGAAAATGCAGCAGTTGAAATGCTAGCAATTTAGCCAAGCTAGCATTCAACCGCTGGGCATGTGGATGGCTGGGAGCGAACTTCTTTTGGCGGTGCAGCAGCTGGGGCAGGGAAATTTGCCTGGTACAATCGGACGTCAGTGTACCGATAGCAGATTGCCCGCAAGTACTTGGCTGTGACACACCTAATTCTACACCTTCATTCCTCTCAGTACAGGTTTCAGAGAGGACTGAAGGTATAGTGGGGTTGGAGATCCCAGCTGATGAGGAGCATTGTTCTTTGGTGTGGGTCTTTTAGGTAAGCTTGCCAACGAACTGCATGGCAGGTAGACATATGTCTGGTCAAGCACGTGGTGCCCAAGCGGCTGATGTTTTGGCCACATGAGATACGCTTTAGACATATGTTGCAAATGGATCTGCTGCACACGTCTCTAACTGTATTCAGGTGAGCTTTAAGTGAACGCTATGCAAAGCACACAGTACACTAAGTGAAACGCTGACTGCAGCTAGCACAATCACCTGCCTGCCTGTCACAGTATAGAGAATAACAGAAACGGATCTAGCTAAACTGAATACAGTGTATAAATATATATACAACACCTAGGATGCATATATATCCTCTACACACTGTAACTGCAGCTAACTGACTCGCCTGCCTGCTCTATCTAATTCAATATAAATGACACTGTCTCTCTCTGATATCTCTCTCTTTTAACAACTCCAACACACTACACAAGGCCGCCAGGCCGGCAGCCTTATATAGTGCGGGGCGTGTACTAAACCCCCATAGCCATAATTGGCCAAAGCCACCCTGGCTTTGGTCAATTACGGCTCTCCGTTTTTTCCGCAATGTGATTGGCCAAGCATGCGGGTCATAGTGCATGCTTGGCCAATCATCAGCCAGCAATGCACTGCGATGCCGCAGTGAATTATGGGCCGTGACACGCCACTCGAATTTGGTGCGAACGGCCCATAATGTTCGCAATTCGGCGAACAGCCGAACAGACGATGTTCGACTCAAACATGGGTTCGACTCGAACACGAAGCTCATCCCTATTTGCTGATCTACCCTGAGTGTCATATGAACCAACGATCAAAAGTTCATCAATATATATACATAAATATTATGAACCCTCGGAAATATGTATACATTTAATCAATTAAAAATAAATTAAATATAAAATTCATACTTGTCATACATAATTATACAAAACACATATAAAGCCTAGCTTATGACTAGTGCAATAAATTCATTCATAATGTGAGCAAAAACCTTATTATAAAATATAACATTCCCCATTATAAGGGATGTCTACATTCCTTGTAAAAGGCATAAAAGTGATTTTTTATTTTTTTTATTTTAAAGGGACAGTGTAAAAATAAAAAGTAAAATAAATAATAATAATAAAAAAAATAAATAAATTAAAGTCCCCTGTCCCTCCAAGCTTGCGCACAGATGTGAACGTATACGCAAGTCATGCCCACATATGTAAATGGTGATACACATGCAAGGTATCGCCGCAATCATTAGAGTGAGAGCAATAATTATATTCTATTCTCCTCTGTAACTCTAAACAGTTAACCTGTAAACAAATTTGAAGCGTCGCCTATGGAGATTTTTATGTAACGTAATTTGTCGCCATTCCACCCGTGTGCACAATTTTAAAGGATTACATGTAATTTACTCAGTGTAACATCATCTTTCACATTATACAAAAAAATTGGGCTAACTTTACTGTTTTCTTATTTTTTTATTAAAAAAAGTGTATTTCTTCTCCAACAAATTGCGTTTGTAAAACCGCTGCGCAAATACGGTGTAACAAAGTATTGCAACAATCTCCATTTTTTTTTCTAGGGTGTCTGCTAAAAAAAAAAATATATAATGTATGGCGGTTCTATGTAATTTTCTAGCAAAAAAATTCAGAAATAGGCTTAATCCTTAAGTGGTTAATGCCACATACTACCACAATAATTTGCAATTTTATAAAAAAAAAAAAAAAACGTTAAAACTATAAATTATTGCATGAATGATACAGTATTGTGGTACATATGTTTGAAGTACCTTTCATACACAGCAATTAAAATATTTCCGATCACCCTAAAAAAGTCACATGCTTGGATAAGATACAGTATAAATTAAAATCTACATACAACATAAATGTTGAGAGAAATATGGACAACAATTAGCTCTACTCTGATCCAGTTTTTTCAAACACTGATATAAAATGATTTGATGTGGCACTGCAATTCATCATTGTTAATCACAGCTAATTTTTACTCTATATATTAATGCAAAGGCTGTAGAATTGCTTTTGGTCTGGGTGAATTTATGTTGTCATGTTCTGTCAGCATAGACATTATTTTATGCTGCAGTGAAACAGCTGTATTGCAGGTGTTACATTTGCAGCTAGTGACATGTTGTGGACTGCTGCTGATTCACTCACTATTTAATTTTCAAAGGCTTCCTTTTTTATCCCTTGTACCAGTAGTGTTGCTAATAGATGTTGCTTGTGTTTACTGCTTTAATGGGGACTGTTCCCCAAGGAGTGCTATTAAAATAGGGATTGTTGTACAGAAGTCTGCTCTTGTGTGAATTAGATGTGCTCACTTGGGAATGAACTATGAGATCAGTTACTCCCTTTGAAAAATCACTGAGGATGGCACATCTGATATTCAGTTTGCATATTACACAAACAACTCTATCCGCTAATTAATACAGTACAACATGATTCCCTGCAGGGATACAGTAGTTGTCTTCACGAAGAAAAGGGAAGAGCCAGACCTGCTGTAATCAGAAATCCAAGGAGCTGTTCATTTTTATGAATAATTTTGAATAATGAGTCTACAAAAGTACCCCGTGAAATGCAGTTTACCTTTTTCAATTTCAATGTTTTGAAGAAATTTTCATCAATGATACATGTAAAAAAAAAATATATATATAGACAGATAGATAGATAGATAGATACAGATATATCTATATATATAGATATATCTGTATATCTATGTATATACACTGTGTATATATATATATATATATATATATATATATAGCGGGTATTTACTTTCCCGGGGTCATTTTTGAATTTTTCAGTGACACCAGTGGTGTGTCTCCGGCGGTCCACTGGGTGGCACTGTCACCATGGGCCGACGGACGGATACCGCTCTGTGCTGAGCCTACTTTTTGTCCTCTCTCGGCAGCGGTATGGTGGGGCAGGGAACCCGCCGTGCTTGCTGGGAGAGGGGATAAAAGGGGCCGGCCATCTTGGTCACGGTTGTGGTTGGTCCCTGGCACCTTTAGCCTGCGGACGGAGTTTGTGTTTGTCCTCTAGGCGGACTAGGCCTAGAGGACCACCGGAGATCGTGTTCCACCCCTGGCACCTTTAGCCTGGGGTGAGGTACTCGGAAGGCGGTCCGGAGCTCAGTGCCCAACACTGAGTTCTACGAGGGAAGGATCCTAAGGTACTCCGGAGATGGATGCCTGAATCCGAGGTGGGAGTAATGGACCGGGAAGAGCTCCTCATCTGAAGACCCGGTGCAGCATACTGCCGGTGACGGGTGAGTCTCTTGTCGGAGACCGTCCGGAAGGTGAATTTCCCTCGTGCAGAGACCATAACCCACTCTTTGGAGGAGAGTGGAGGATCGAACTTGTGTCTGGGCCTATTCGCACCCACACCTCCTTTTCTGTTCTATAGCCAAGGGAGTCCATGTTATGTGCTAAATAAAGGAGTGTTGGAAGAGTGGTGAAAGGGGGAAAACCCAGCTGTGTGACGGACTACACGTGGGGGTTTTTAATTGCACTGCGTCACCAGACACAACCCCCACCGCTTAGTTCGTGGGCGTGTCTCAACCAAGCCAAAGTGGAAAAGACCGCGAACTGGAGCAAAAGGGGAGGAGTCCAATACGTGTGACGGACTACACGTGGGACATTGGCGCAAAAACTCTGCAGTGTGAGATGGAACAGCAACAGGTCGCCATGTTTGGACCCGCCTCATGGATTCCGGTACACCCGGCGACTACAACATTGACTGCTGCTTCTCCGATAACGGATACGGGGATCCGACTGAAGCCGAGGGGTCGATTCGCCCTATACTCATGTATGGACGTTGAGGCCCTGGGTATGATTTGCCCTGGGTGTTTGGGACTGGTGTGCCTGTTGAAGCCGTTCGGACGTTGTGAGGCCTGTGGGGAGTTCATGTTCGAAGTGGATCCGGAGATTGAGAGGCCAAAAACCATCTACCCAGGCCGGGCTTCAGGTACCGCCACTCAGAAGGGAGGAATCGCGGCTGTGAGAGTCACCCCTGCGCACACTGCAACGACCGCGGAGGAGGTCGTGAAACATCAACGGGAGAAATCCGAGGATGCTGACTCGGTCACCACTGTCTAACAGCGTCCACCACCGAAGAAACGAACCAGCGTGGTAGCCCCGACCAGTGGTGGTGGTGGACCGTCTCGCATGCTTACGCCAGACCCAGAGGGATCCGTTGACGGGAGTTCCGGACATCCCAGGAAAGGTCAAGGTAAGCCGGCAGAGAAGACTTGGTGTGAGGGAGGAGGTGTCGAGAAGGCATGGCCTAGCAAGTCCCCGGAGTGTGGATGTTCTGTTTCCACACAGGGCTACATACCCACAGAAGAGTGTGACACCTCCGACCTGGAATCTCTCTCTGATATGGGAGATGATGCCCTGATAGATGACTTGTTTGCCAAGAAGGGCTAGGACAAGATACCGCTTGCTTCATTCCGTGGAAATGGGAATTCACCTATGTCCACAGGAGAGAGCACACCCCGGGTGGAGGCGTCAGCACCTGAAGGAGAATCCCTTCCTCAACTTGTCCCTGCATCCCCGGCACCATCTGTATCTGACGCTGGGGTTAAGAGACTGTTGCTGCGGGCCCCAATGCCCAGAATGGAGGTGGTCAAGGCACCTCGTCATCCAGACTCAGTTGTTTTGCCTGGTGAAGGGGACAAAGCTATCATGCCTCCTTTGGCAAGACTACAGCGCTTATTTAGCCAAAAGGTTGCAGCGGAGTACGGATGGTAGTACCCCTACTTATCGAAGGACTTGCTATATGAGGTGGAAGTGTACAGGGAGCGCTGGTACAATGACTTTGTGTGGACCCACCTCAAAGTTCCACACGCCCGCAGATACCTAACATGTTCTCCAAAGGCTTCACAGCGCTTCAAAGACTGCAAGGCAGAATGGATGGTGGGAAGACACATCCACGCAGACAAAGTAGTGATCAGACGCAAAGAAGGCGAAGATGTAGAGTACCATCTAGAGACTATGGATCAGCACTGGAAGCCACTGATTTTGCCACATCCCCGCTTCTACCTTTAGGAGAGAAAGACTCCAATATTGTCATGCTGCTGAACTTTCTAGGGACTGTTCCTGTTTGTTTCTATCTTCCTGCAAGGAGATCACAGACTCTGGGGTAGATAGGGTTAGAGAGAAAGGAGAAGAAGTTCCACGGGTACAGTTACCGCGAGGCTGTCACCAGGTGGCAGTGTCGCACAACGTTATAAACACTTTTCACGCACTCACTCTTTGGAGAAACAGGGATTTCTTTTAGGAGAAATTTATTTTCCTCATACACACGGATACATGTGTCAGGGTTTTACATGTTAAATTTTATTTCTTTTCCCTCTGCAGGAGAACATCCCAGCAAGATTACATACTCTGGGGAGGTCTTTAGTTAGAATGGGGAGGGAAAAGTAAAATGTTGAAATGTGATTTTCATGTTGAATGTGTTGTCTTTCACTCCTCTTTTATTACAGGGGCTCAGACACAACTTCTTCTTTAAGAGAGTTTCCAAAAAGTTTTTGTTTTTCAATTGTTAATGGTTTCTGGACTGGATCATGTCAGTTGTTGAGGATGTGGTTTACTCCAGACACTGGGGACCAGTGTCAAATAACAGGGGGGAGTATGTAGCGGGTATTTACTTTCCCGGGGTAATTTTAGAATTTTTCAGTGACACCAGTGGTGTGTCTCCGGCGGTCCACTGGGTGGCGCTGTCACCATGGGCCGACGGACGGATACTGCTGTGTGCTGAGCCTACTTTTTGTCCTCTCTCGGCAGCGGTATGGTGGGGCGGGGAACCCGCCGTGCTTGCTGGGAGAGGGGATAAAAGGGGCCGGCCATCTTGGTCACGGTTGTGGTTGGTCCCTGGCACCTTTAGCCTGCGGACGGAGTTCGTGTTTGTCCTCTAGGCGGACTAGGCCTAGAGGACCACCGGAGATCATGTTCCACCCCTGGCACCTTTAGCCTGGGGTGAGGTACTCGGAAGGCGGTCCGGAGCTCAGTGCCCAACACTGAGTTCCGCGAGGGAAGGATCCTAAGGTACTCCGGAGATGGATGCCTGAATCCGAGGTGGACGTAATGGACCGGGAAGAGCTCCTCATCTGAAGACCCGGTGCAGCATACTGCCGGTGACGGGTGAGTCTCTTGTCGGAGACCGTCCGGAAGGTGAATTTCCCTCGTGCGGAGACCATAACCCACTCTTTGGAGGAGAGTGGAGGATCGAACTTGTGTCTGGGCCTATTTTCACCCACACCTCCTTTTCTGTTCTATAGCCAAGGGAGTCCATGTTATGTGCTAAATAAAGGAGTGTTGGACTTTAACGGTGTGGGGCTCAGTTCCTGGCAGACGAGGTTCTCGGAGACTCTTGGAGGGAGGATCCGATGCACAACACAGGCCCGAAGGTAAAGAAAGGCATTGCTGATACCACTTTTACACCTGTGGTGGAAGCCAGGCGTAGCGCACCCTCTCCCTCCCCTATCATACCCCTAGACCAGAGACATTGCGAGCAGAACTTTAATAGAGGGGACGGGGAGAGGGGAGGAACTGCCCGCTACATATATATATATATATATATATAAATATAAAAAAATACAACTTTAGGGCAGATGTGACATAGTGTAATCGCACATTAAGGTCCACAACAGATAAGGACTTCGATTTAGACTGACTATTCAACCCTTCATTCTGACCATTATAAGGACTTGCAATTTGTATGTCACCTAAAAAGAACATTTTGTTTGCAGACATGAACCTGCTTCAACAATCCAGCCATGATGACAGGGCATAGGAGAAGTCTAAGACCCCTTTTCACGAAGGGCAACATTAGGAAAATACACAAATCCTTATAAAAACATTGTATAATGATGTTGAAAACCTGCATGGGAAGTAATAGATGCAAAATTGTGTATTTCTTTTTTTTTTTACAAACAGTAGCCAGGATCTGTCAGATTCTCATCCGGCTTTTTTTTTGTAAACAAACCAGATATCTGTTATTTAGCGGAAGTAGCACTTCTGCCACTAAATGACATGAAAGATCACCACTGGCTTCTGTTTGCAAACAAGCCAGCAGGGATTCCTGGGTAATTACATCACATCATCATTTGCAATATGAAAATTAGGGGGTGCTGTGGTGAACTTTAAATTAACCCTTACTCTCACTTTTCTGGGGTGTGACACCCCATCTCACAAGTTCCACATTCGCTTTAAAGTGGTTGTAAATCCTTTACAACCACTTTTCACTACAGGTAAGCTTATAAAAAGGCTTACCTGTAGCTACCGTGGATATCTCCTAAAACCTGCATGGTTTAGGAGATATCCCCTGTATCAACATGTGCCAACGTCATCCACACATGTGCACTGAAGCAACAGAACGTCATGTCACCGGGCAGAACAGTGTGCCGGTGTTATGACGATCTGGTTCCTCCTATCGATATGGTTCCCCCTTGACTGCGCAGGCGCAATCCGAGGCGACGGAAATCTCAGAGGTTTAACAGCTGTTCGTCAGCTGTAGACGCGCTCGCTCCCGTTGTTTAGTTAGACACGCCGCTTTATTCTTCACGCCACACTATACAGCAAGGGGGGGATCAGATGTGATATTGAGCAGTGCGATTTGTTTGTTTATACACGCCACTCTATACAGCAAGGGGCTGATATCCGCTGTTTAACAGATCCATTACTAATATGTTTAAATGCATCCCTTGCTGTATAGAGTGGCGTGTATAAACAAACAAATCGCACTGCTCAATATCACATCTGATCCGCCCCTTGCTGTATAGAGCGGCGTGAAGAATAAAGCGGCGTGTGTAATGAAGCATCGGGGGCGAGCGCGTCCACAGCTGCCGAACATATGGTTCCTCCTATCGATCTGGTTCCCCCTTGACAGCGCAGGCGCAAGCCGAGCCAACGGAAATCTCTGAGCTTTAACAGCTGTTCGGCAGCGCCTGCGCAGTCAAGGGGGAAACATATCGATAGGGGAACCAGCTCGACAAGACACCGGGACCACTGCAGGGGCTTCAATCTAAGTTGAGTATTTCATAATGAGCTAGTATGCTATGCATACTAGCTCATTATGCCTTTGTCATGCAGGGTTGTTTTTTTTTGTGGGTTTACAACCACTTTAAGTCAATAGATAAGTATCTCTATTATGGGGTGCCTGCAGAGCGATGAAAACAAAAGCCTTAGTTCTCTACATCCTTTTTCCAGAACCTTCAGCTTTCTTGGCTTTCTAGCTAACTCTTACCTTTGTATTTATAGCCTCAGCACTGAGAGAACCACACCTACAAGAGGGAAGGCACCCGAGCAGCAAATACTTAACACTTTAATGTCTGCTTACAAACCCAAGCTTAGTCAAAATCAGGCATCAATAGTCAAAGTGGTTGTAAAGGCAGAATTTTTTTTTTTTTTTTCCATAAAAGATTTTATTGAGAGAAAAATAAGGGTACATGTACATACAAGACATACAAGCTCATGAACATTTCAAGAATAACCAACATTAAAACCGAGCAATGACCGGTAGCTGACAGAGAGCAAGTAAACCAGCGTAAGAACGCAAGGACCCACCGTAGGCCAATATCAGCAGGCCTATCCGGGGTCATGATAGAACTTCTGAAAACGGAGATTGCAATGATCGTATAGGTGTTGGGAGCCTCTCGTAAGGCTCTAGGCTATCATTTGGTCGGTTACTTCAGAATCGGGAGAGACAAAAAAAAAGGGGGGGGGGAAGAAGGGTAAGTAAAAGGTAGCAGTCAAGAATAGCAAGTAAAAAGTAGTGGGGAGGAGTGAGAAGCGGGAGATGGGAGATGAGGTGAGGGGGCCGCTCCTCGTCCCGGGTCCCCGCCCCATTTCAAAACGCAGGAAAGATTGCAATGAAGATCGTGTATGCTTCAAATACTTTAGGACAGCTTTCTAGAAGAAGGATTTATAGTAATCCGTGGTCTTAAAATGTGTCCAACAGGACCAGGTCAGACTAAACTTCTGTAAGCGATAGAAGTTTTTTTTTTTATCTTAATTCATTTTATGCATTAAGATGAAAAGCCTTCTGTGTGCAGCAGCCCCCTCAGTCCCCCTAAAACTTACCTCTGAGCCCCAACTCAATCCAGCGATGTTGCACGAGAGACTCGGCTGTCCAGGACTATCCCTCCTCATTGGCTGAGGCAGGAGTGAAGCACCATTGGGTCCCACTGCTGTCAATTAAAGTCTGTGAGCCAATGAGGAGGGGCAGGGCTGGACCAGGCCGTGGCTCTGTGTCTGAATGGACACATGAGGCTGCGGCTCAGCTTAGATGCCCCCAATAAATCACTAAGCAATCAGTCTAACAAAAGGGAGTTCTGAGTATGAATCGAAAAGCTTAATTTGAAGGACACAAAATGGTGAACCAGAGAGTGGTCGTTTGTTATTGACTGTGTGCCAATCCCCGATGATAGAACTTGGTGGGCCATAAATAGAATATCCTGCATCTGGAGAAGGCGCTAGGCCCCAGCTGTACAATTGCTTCAGCCTTTGTTTCAAATGAAGTATAGTTGTGTTTTTGACCTGATAAGTAACAGCAAGCTTGGTGGGGAAACCCCAATTTGTACAGAATGCTGTACTGCTGGTAATTTTGGTAACTGGGAACAAACTCCCAACACTTTTGTGCCATAGCAGCTGAGATATCAGAATAAATTGCAAGCTGAGCATAGGGCTCCGGGAAGGAAGGCATATTTTTTGCCACCAACAGGATTCTTTCTTTCGCTTGAAAGAAATGAATGCGAGTGAGATTGTTGGTTTATCTGCTGGGATGTATGGAGGTTTGAAAATCCTATGTGCTCTATCGATAATAAGATCTCGTTCAGATAGAGATGGGATTGGTGCTTTGAAAAGTTGCTGCAGATATGTTGTCAGATCCTGGCGTGCCACTGACTCAGGGATGCCCCAAATTTTAAGATTGTTCTGGGGGAACGATCTTTAATATCTGTGAGTTTGGTTTGGATGCTTTGCAGGTCACTAGCTTGCTCTTGGTGTGCATCTACCAATTCAATAAATGCTTTAGTAAAGTCAGTGAGTTGCCTTTCCACTCTGTCAGTACAGTCCCCCAAATCATCCGCCTGTCCCTTTTTGCAGAGATAATAGTAATAGAATCTGTTTTAATGTGTGTTCTAAAAAAAATCATTGTCAAAGGTGGGGAGATCCTCTAGGGAATAAATAACAGCTCCATCATCATCATCATCATCATCATCATCACATCATCCACAGCAGAATGGAAGATTAACAATTTCTTTCTCTCGGGAGCAGCAATGCTAGGTGAGGCAAAGGGAGAGGTTGCAGCCCACTAGGGATGAGCCGAACACCCCCCTGTTCAGTTCGCACCAGAACCTGCGAACAGACAGAAAGTTTGCACAAACTTTAGAACCCTATTAAATACAATGGACTCGAACGTTCAAAATCAAAAGTGCTAATTATAAAGGCTAATATGCAAGTTATTGTCCTAAAAAGTGTTTGGGGACCCGGGTCCTGCCCCAGGGGACATGTATCAATGCAAAAAAAAGTTTTAAAAACTGCCGTTTTTTTCGGGAGCAGTGATTTTAATAATGCTTAAAGTGAAACAATAAAAGTGAAATATTCCTTTAAATTTCGTACCTAGGGTGTGTGTATAGTATGCCTGTAAAGTTGCGCTTGTTTTCCATGCTTAGAACTGTCCCTGCACAAAGTGTAATTTCTGAAGGAAAAAAAGTCATTTAAAACTCACTCGCGGCTATAATGAATTGTCAGCTCCCGGCAATACATAGAAAAAATTGGTAAAAAATAAAAATAAAATGCGTGGGGGGTCCCCCCAAATTCAATTACCAGGCCCTTTAGGTCTGGTATGGATATTAAGGGGAACCCTGCCCCAAATGAAAAAAAAAATGCGTGGGGTTCCCCCAAATATCCATACCAGGCCCTTCAGGTCTGGTATGGATTTTAAGGGGAACTCCACCCAAATTTAAGAAAAAATGTCGTGGAGTTCCCCCAAAAATCCATACCAGACCCCTTATCCAAGCACGCAACCTGGCAGGCCACAGGAAAAGAGGGGGGGACGAGAGAATGCCCCCCCCCTCCTGAACCGTACCAGGCCACATGCCCTCAACATGGGGAGGATGTCCCCATGTTGATGGGGACAATGGCCTCATTCCCACAACCCTTGCCTGGTGTGGGGGTCTGCGGGCAGGGGGCTTATTGGAATCTGGAAGACCCCTTTAAAAAAGGGGACCCCCAGATCCCGCCCCCCTATGTGAATTGGTAATGGGGTACATTGTACCCCTACCATTTCACAAAGAAAGTGCCTTCACCGAATAGGGGCTTATTCACACGGAAGGTGGTTCATGTGCTGAGGTCTGTGCAGAGACATTTCGCAAAGGTCGCATCTAAAGACCATTACTTTCAGGCCTGTGGCAGAGGCTGTAACAGTTCATCCGGTAGGTGGCAGCTACCAATTCACGGTCGGTGGCAGAGACCGTGCGCCAAGCCTATTCGCACACTAAAAGGAATAGGAGAGTTCATTGTGCCTGGGCCTACTCGTATCCACACCCCCTGTCTGTCTGTTGAGGGAGTCCAACTGATTGTGTTTCATCCTGACATTGGAAAAATAAAGGAGTGTTGGACTTTTATTGGTGTGGGGGCTCATTTACTGGCAGTCACTGTTCCACAGAAGAAGCGGAGACTCAGAATGCAGAACACCGACCCGAAGGTAAAGAGACTTTGCTCACACCACACACACATCTGCGGTGAAAGCTTGGCGTGGTGACCCTGCACTCTCTCCTTCAAGGTACCCCTAGACCGCAGCCAAAAATAACCGATAAGCAAGAGAGAGAGTGGGGGGCGCTACACTAAGAAATGTTTTTTTTTTTTTAAATGTTGGTGTTTTTTCACTTATTTAGCAAAAAAAAACAGTGGTGTTTAAATACCACTAAAAGAAAACTCTATATGTGTCAAAAATGATACCATTTAATTTGAGTACAGTGTTACATGACTAAGTAACTGTCATTCAACATGTGACCGTGCTGACAACTTAAAAATGGTCTGGGCAGGAAGGGGATGAAAGCAGTGGCGGCCCATCCATAGGGGGCGCATGGGCGCCGCCCCCCCCTGCTATTAAAAAAATAAAAATAAAGTGGTCACTTTAAGAGTGACCGGGCGCCGGACACACGGCGGTCTATGGGAAGCTTTTCAGCTTGCAATCAGCTGATTGCAAGCTGGGAAGCTGATTTGCCCGTGTTTATGGAGTGTTCAGGGCGCTAGCCATGCGCCCGCAAACACTCCCACTCTTCAATCATTTGTCTCTGGCCCCCTGTGCCTTATTTTTATTGGTGGGGACCAGAGGACGGTGGGCGGTGCTTTTTGCGGCATTTCCGGGTTCCCGGCTCACTGTGCAAGCTAGGAAGCAGTGTAAGACGGACTGTAGCCGTGGTGCTGAGCGGCGTGATTCCGGGCAAGGTAAGGCTGTGCCGTGGGACTCAGTCTCCCTCTCCACTCCTGACTGACACACTCTGACAGCCACGATCAGCTCCTCCACACTCACAGCCGCGATCAGCTCCTCCACACACACTTCCCTGCTTGCCTCTCACTCATTCTCCAGTCTCCACTCAGACAGCGCACACTGTAGACTGGGCAACATGAAGGATATGGGGATAAGGAACAGAACACTGTAAGATCTGCTGATTCCACTCACATGGTACACACAGGACACTGTGAGGATGATGGTCAGCAGTAGAAGCTGCACAGTGCACAGCTCACATTATCACTGTCCTGCACATACATGGATTTCTTGTTGTTTTTTTTTACATGGCTAGGCACTGTGACCACATGGGCTTACCTTGTTTATTTATTTAGTCTTTGATGACCGTTGCCGTGACCAGAGGTCTGCCTTTAACATTGCTGATTTATTGGTGGGGGAGGGAGGATAGATAGGAGGCACTACTCTCCCCTGCAGAGCCTGTTTCCCCTCATAGTGTAATGTGAACTCTCTCATGGTTGAGGGAATATCAGGTGTTACATGGGGCAGTAATAAAAATAAAGGAATGTGTGCTGTGGTTGTGCTTTGCAGAGGCTGAAGTGTGAGGAGAAGTGTGGAGGATTGTGAAGTGTTCAGGAATCAGGCGAACACTGAGGCATGTGTTTTTATATGTATAGCCCTGACTATAGATCGCCTATGACTCCTTCACTAGTGTAATTTCCTGTCTCCATTTTAGATTGCAAGCTTTACAGGACATGGAAGGCACTTATTCCACCATTACTAACCTGCCATTTGTACATGAGACCCATTTTATACCAGGATCTGCTGGTGTTCACTGCCTATCCTTGGCCTAGGTTCACACTGATGCGATGCGGGAACCAGCGCGATTCCAGCCCTGGTTTCCGCATCGCTCCTCTCTCGCAGGCAGTTCACACTGCCTTGTGCGAGCCGCTGCGAGTGTCATTGACAAAGTTAAGACACCCCCAGTTTTGTTCACAGATTGCAGTTTTAACTGTGAACTCTCACAGGAATCAGATTGCATAGGTGAGAACACCCATGCGATCCAATTCTAGTGCGGGCGAAAAACAAGTCCCTGCACTATCTTCTGTGTGAATCTAATGCGAGTTCAGTCATACAACTGTATGGCTGAACTCGCATTGCTCAGAGATCACATGTGATCGGCACCTGCAGTGCGGGTCCGAATCACATGCGATCTCTGAAAACACAGCAATGTGAACCCAGGCTTACACTATGGAAATAGAAACAATTATTTTTGTCTATCTATGGAGACAAGAGGCAGGATTTGAACAACGGTCCCAAAGTTGACCAGCATCAGGGCCCATAGATGACTGTGTACATCTTCTGTAAAAGGGACACATGGCTGATGTGTACAGTGTAATGACATTTCCCTATATTTGATGTGTCTGAGTGTAGCGGATTATCTCTGTATGGATGTTACCTCAGGATTAGGACACTAATGCCATTGTGCGTGGACCCTGTTTTCACAGACAGCCTGTGTATAACACCCTCTGCGGCCCACCCATGTATGTATTACATCCAGAGTGTATACCCCTTGTCTTCATAGACATCCTATGTGTGGTACCCAGTTGTGCCTCCTATTTCCAGACAGCTTATGTGTAGTCTCTGTATATATGGAACCCAGTGTAGCCCCCATTTTCATAGACATTCTATGTATGACACCAAGTGTCATACACCGTTATGTACTGTACCCAGCTTCCATGGATTCCCTTCACAGTACACAGCCTCAGTTTACCTCAGCAGCAGCAGCCCGGTCCCCTGTATGTGTGTGAATACAGGCATGACATGCTGTGTGTGTGTGTGTGTGTGTATGTGGAACACTGAGGTGACCATACAGAGTGTAGATGTACACGGTACAGTCGATGTATAAAGCGCATATTATATGATAGAGAATGTGTGTCCTCTGCTTGTCAGGTGGCAGAGTGATACGTTGCAGAGGTGGAGGAGCATGTGGCCTCCTAATCACACCCTATAGAGAGATATATAGAAATAAATTAATACAATAGCCATATTAATAAGGCTAATCAGGGCACCAGGATGGGGGAGGCAGAAAAATATGAATCTTTAACCACTTGCTGGGGATTTGGAATTTTAAAACGCCTGTCTTCCGCCCCCTAATTATGCGTCCTCTCTCTTGTGCCAGCCAGTGATGGGATGAAGGGAATGCATAACCCTTCCCCATCATTATGCACTGCTGTTTAGCGGCAGTTCAGCACAGCTTAAATGTTCAATGCTGTATAACATCCATCACATTGCAGAGACAATGTGAAGGAGGTACCAACATGGCAGTGCAGGGTGGCAGGAGGGTGTGTGTGTGATAGTGGGGGGATAAATGCACCTTTGCCTAAGTAGACAGAAAACCTTTCACTGGCCCTGCTTCCTGTATATAGAGACTCTCTATATACAGGAAGGAAGAAGGTGTGTGTAGTGTGTATATAGCTGTATACACTACATATACATATAATATATATATTTATATATATATATATATATATATATTATATTACATAATATACACAAATTGTGCATCTGTTAAGGCTGAGCTATATACCCTAATCTGTGAGGCTGAGCTATATACCCTGATCTGTGAGGCTGAGCTGTATATCTTGATCTGTGAGGCTGAGCTGTATACCTTGATCTGTGAGGCTGAGCTGTATAACCTGATCTGTGAGGCTGAGCTGTATACCCTGATCTGTGAGGCGGAGCTGTATACCCTGATCTCTGAGGCTGAGCTTTATACCCTGATCTGTGAGGCTGAGCTGTATACCCTGATCTGTGAGGCAGAGCTTTATACCCTGATCTGTGAGGCTAAGCTGTATACCCTGATCTGTGAGGCTGAGCTGCATATCCTGATCTGTGAGGCTGAGCTGTATTTCCTGATCTGTGAGGCTGAGCTGTATACCCAGATCTGTGAGGCTGAGCTATATACCCTGATCTGTAATGCTAAGCTATATACTCTGATCTGTGAGGCTGAGCTGTTATACCCTGATCTGTGAGGCTGACCTATATACCCGGATTTGTAATGCTGAGCTATATACTCTTATCTGTGAGGCTGAGCTATATACCCTGATCTGTAATGCTGAGCTATATACTTTGTCCTGTGAGGCTGAGCTATATACTATGTCCTGTGAGGCTAAGCTATATACTCTGTCCTGTGAGGCTGAACTATATACTCTGTCCTGTGAGGCTGAGCTATATACTCTGGCCTGTGAGGCTGCGCTACAAACTCTGTCCTGTGAGGCTGAGCTATATACTCTGTCCTTTGCGACTAAGCTATATCCTCTGTCTTGTGAGGCTGAGCTATATACTCTGTCCTGTGAGGCTGAGCTATATACTCTGTCCTGTGAGACTGAGCTATATTCTCTGTCCTGTGAGGCTGAGCTGTATACTCCTGACACTATGGGTGGAAGCAAGTGGAATACAGGGGACAGAGTGGGTGGATTCTATAAGGGGTGGGGCTTATGAAAAGTGTGAGGGGTCAAAAAGGAAGGGCAGGGTCTGGCGCCCCCCATCCTAAAACGTCACCAGCCACCACTGGATGAAAGTGTCCAGTGTTGAGGTGGTTAACAAATCTAAATTTTTCAACGCTAAAGTCTACCAACTTGAACTTTGCTATGCAAAGTCCTTCACTCGTGACAAATAAATTCTTATTTATCCAGAGCACAGTATTTAGACAAGCAGTGAAATATGTATACAGAATGCATAGTTGCCAACATTGGAAAAAAAACATCTGGGACACTTTTTTTGTATTGAGGCGGAGCCTTGCTATAATTAGGGGGCGGGGCATTCGTTTGTAGGCGTGTCATGCTGAAATGAGGGTGTCATGCGAAAAATGGGCGTGGTTTACGCACAATAGTGGGTGTGGCTTAAATGGGCGTGGTTCAAAGGGGTGTGGCTACAGTCCGAGGTGAGAGAAAGTGAGAGAAAGAAATAGAAAGAAAGAAGCCTGATCCTACACCACAATAGAAATGTGTAACAAAATTGGCAGATAAGTATACTCCAAAACACCTGTTGGCGCTTCAATCATCCCGACACCATGTTTGTTATGGTGTCAGGATGATTGAAGCGCATTATTTCTATTATTACATTGTAATATAAAATTAAATCATTCAACTCACCATAATGCCGAATCACTGTAAGCCCCAAGTGTGTCACCTGCCACGTCGCCTGCCACCAGATGCCATCAGGTGCCCCCAATGGAGTCCGTCCTTGCATCAGCTTTACCCAGCAGAGTCCTTCCTTACATCAGGCGTACCCAGCGGAGTCCCCCCTTACATCAGGTGTCCCCAGTGGAGTCCCCCTTACATCAGGTGTCCCCAGCGGAGTCCCCCCTTACATCAGGTGTCCCCAGCGGAGTCCCCCCTTACATCAGGTGTCCCCAGCGGAGTCCCCCCTTACATCAGGCGTCCCCAGCGGAGTCCCCCCTTACATCAAGCGTCCCCAGTGGAGTCCCCCCTTACATCAGGTGTCCCCAGCGGAGTCCCCCCTTACATCAGGCATCCCCAGTGGAGTCCCCCCTTACATCAGGCATCCCCAGTGGAGTCCCCCTTACATCAGGCGTCCCCAGTGGAGTCCCCCTTACATCAGGCGTCCCCAGCGGAGTCCCCCCTTACATCAGGTGTCCCCAGCGGAGTCCCCCCTTACATCAGGCATCCCCAGTGGAGTCCCCCCTTACATCAGGCGTCCCCAGTGGAGTCCCCCCTTACACCAGGCGTCCCCAGCGGAGTCCCCCCTTACATCAGGCATCCCCAGTGGAGTCCCCCCTTACATCAGGCGTCCCCAGCGGAGTCCCCCCTTACATCAGGCGTCCCCAGCGGAGTCCCCCCTTACATCAGGCGTCCCCAGCGGAGTCCCCCCTTACATCAGGTGTCCCCAGCGGAGTCCCCCCTTACATCAGGCATCCCCAGTGGAGTCCCCCCTTACATCAGGCGTCCCCAGTGGAGTCCCCCCTTACATCAGGCGTCCCCAGCGGAGTCCCCCCTTACATCAGGCGTCCCCAGCGGAGTCCCCCCTTACAACAGGCGTCCCCAGCGGAGTCCCCCCTTACAACAGGCATCCCCAGCGGAGTCCCCCCTTACATCAGGCATCCCCAGTGGAGTCCCCCCTTACGTCAGGCGTCCCCAGCGGAGTCCTTCCTTACATCAGGTGTCCTCAGCGGAGTCCCCCCTTACAACAGGCGTCCCCAGCGGAGTCCCCCCTTACATCAGGCGTCCCCAGCGGAGTCCCCCCTTAACCAGGTGTCTCCTGTCTCGACCGCCATTACTGTTTCCCCTTCCCCGAGGGGAAACAAAATAGAGGCGGAGCCGACCGCGTGGCTGCACAAAAAAATAAGCTGTGGCGCCGCCCACCCCCGCCCCTTTCCATTACAGACAGACCTGCAGCGGGGCGGGGCGGGGCAGGGCGGGGCGGGGCGGGGGGGTGGCCGGCCGGCCAGCCAAAACACGGATGTAGTACAATAGAAGATAAAGCTGCTGCGGCACCGCCCACCCACGGGGAGACGCGGGGTATGGGCGGCGCCGCAGCAGCTTTATTTTCTATTGTACTACATCCTGGTTTTGGTCTTCTTTAAAGTGGCGGCCGGCGGAGACATTGTCTCCCTGTCGGCCGTGGACCTCTAGCAGCGTCGGCCCGCGGCGGCCAAAGTCGTGGAAACCGGGAAAAAATGGATTGGCCGGGACATTGGCCGGGACAAAATAAATCCGGGAAAAGGGTTTGAATCCCGGGAATGTCCCGGCCAATCCGTGACTGTTGGCAACTATGAGAATAGACAAACCTTACTGCAACTTCAAGAGATGAGCCAGTCAGATTGTTATCTAAAGGCAAAGAAAATGTGTCATCATTCAAACTCCATCCCAAAGGGATATATTTTCAGGTAGTTAAGCTTTAATTGAACCTTAAAGAGAATTGTTCCTAACGGGTAGAGGTTTCTCTACTGGTTGTAAATTAACTTCATCTTGAGGTGATGGTGGTAGTCCACTGTCTAAATGCAGGGGGTTTATCTAGTGAATGCACAGCTCTTATTGACATATTGCTGTATTTTAGTGCAGTCACAAGTCATGCAGAAAGCAGTTGTTTTTTGCATTGTAGCAATACAATACAGTCTATAACAGCACATGAATATCAGCAGCCAGCATAATTCTAGAAACAACAGTCCTTGTGCAATGCTTGCTCAGCTTTCCAAACTGTGAAAAAAGAGTTGCTTCTGATGAGTGAGATCGGACACATCAAAGGTGACAAGCAGACTTTAACATGAGCTACAGTTGCTTCAGAAACAGTGTAATGTGTAATGTGCCTCAGAAGCATGTGCTCACTCATAGTGCTGACACAAACCATGTGCTTCCTGAGGCACACGTAAATCTTCACAGCAGATAGAGCAGACTATGTGGAAATCTTTAGTAAACAGTTTTCTTACTGTTCTATTTCAAATGCCAATATATCCTATCTGAGACCCAGTCTGTGTAGACAGTATAGCACTTGCTGAATTAGCAAAATCCACAGGCAGTTCCAATAAGACACAAAGGTTGAATCCAATATAGTTTTATTTCAGATACATCCAATAGAAAGGATGTTTTACAATCTTCGACATGTAATGCCGCGTACACACGTTCGGACATTCCGACAACAAAACTGTGGATTTTTTTCCGACGGATGTTCGCCCAAACTTGTCTTGCATACACACGGTCACACATATGTTGTCGGAAATTCCGATCGCCAAGAACGCAGTGACGTACAACACTACAAAGAGCCGAGAAAAATTAAGTTCAATGATTCCGAGCATGCGTCGAATTGATTCCGAGCATGCGTAGGATTTTTGTGCGTCGGAATTGGATACACACGATCGGAATTTCCGACCACAACTTTTTGTTGTCGGAAAAATTGAGAACCAGCTCTCAAACATTTGTTGTCGGAAATTCCGACAGCAAATGTCCAATGGAGCCTACACACGGTCGGAATATCCGACCAAAAGCTCACAACGAACATTTGTTGTAGGAGATTCCGATCGTGTGTACGCGGCATAAGAAGACACTGGGGTTGATTTACTAAAACTGGAGAGTGCAACAGATGTTTTACTCTCCAGTTTTAGTAAATCAACCTCAATGTTTTTGAGGCTCCCTGCACACTGGCTTAAAAAACTTTTCTTCTACAGGAGTTTTGTGTTCTACCTGTAGAAACAGCTCAATGTTCTCCTAGGTGTCCATACACATTAGGACGTTTACAGGCATATTCTGAGCTCAACGTTTAGCGGCAGGAAAAATAAACTTCTGGTTCGCGTTTCTGATTGGAGCTTACTGGCAGAAAAAACGCTAAACTCTCCTAAACTCTTCTAAACTTTGTACAAAAAATGCTCTAATTGAGTGCTTTTTACCGCCAAGAGAACAGACGTTTTTTAAGCCCAGTGTGTATAGAGCCTCAAAGTAAAACTAAACTGAGCAATAGCATGAGAGTCAGAGATTTCAAGAGAGGAGAGCAAGGGACAAAACCAGGCATAATAAAACAGATAAAGAATGCCATAGTACATTTCCAGCAAGGCCCCTGAAAATGTTTGATGGCTCAAACCCCCAAGAGTATACCCACAGATCTGTAAGATGCACTGGTTTTTTATACAGCATGTATTTGGAATTCAGCTGGCATTGGCAGTGGTAGAACAGGCACTTTTATTCAAAAAGGCAGCAAACAAGCACAATATCTTTGCAAAACGGCATTGTACATTAAGTCGATAGCATAAAATAAACTAAATATTTGCTCACGTTAGCCACTAATTAAACCTATTTCAGTCCCGGACTAACAGAGTACCCCTTAATGGGTTTCCTGAAGCAGACCTTGAACATTTTTACCTTTTTTAGTGTTCTGTCATCAGTCAGGCTTTCCACAAAGCAGTAGGCTCCCACAGCAGATAGAGAGAGAGTGCTAAGCATCAATCAGTTCACATATAAAAAAGGCCTGTGGACTTATTTAAATTCTGAGATTCTTATACAAAAAAATAAATAAAAAATTCTCCATGTCAGAAACATGCCCTAGAGCCCCTCACCATGCGGAGGTGACAAAGCTAAGTGCCACATATACACTGTCCATTGTGATTTTAATTAGAGAGTTTTCTGACTGACAGCTGCACAAGTTGACTTATGGGGAAAGTTGTACTAATTGCTTGCTGAAATACTTGACAGCTTCACAATGATAGCTATAATTTACTAACAAACATAGATGACAAAAGAAGGCAGCTAGCTGAAGCACCAGTGATTAAAACATAAAAAGTGAAGCTTAAAAAGAATGGAAAACATTTAAAAATAAACTGATTTTTACTGGGTCATAATCCAAACCTAAACATTTGCTATCTGAACTGGGGCATGGTACAAGTGTGATTTTAATTGCTTGTGTAAATGAAATTTTACTTTGTGTGCATACAGTGATTTCAGATGAGACAATTGCCAATAAAAGGTCAAAGCTCAACAGAAGTTTTACACCTTTGTTTTCTTTTTATAGTTGTCTACTGCCATTTGTTATCATTTAAACTGACTGAAAATGTCTTAAATACCCTTTCTTCGGAAATGCCTTAAAGGGGTTGTAAAGGTTCGTTTTTTATTTTCTAAATAGGTTCCTTTAAGCTAGTGCATTGTTGGTTCACTTACCTTTTCCTTAGATTTCCCTTCTAAATATTTTTTTTCTTTGTTTTCTTTGTCTGAATTTTTCACTTCCTGTTCCTCCTCAGTAAACTGTTCAGTAAGCTGTTCTGGCTGACTCCGCACCACGCGGATGATGGTGTGAAGTTTACTGAGGAGAAACAGGAAGTGAGAAATTCAGACAAAGAAAACAAACATTTAGAAGGTAAATCAAAGGAAAAGGTAAGTGAACCAACAATGCACTAGCTTAAAGGAACCTATTTAGAAAATAAAAAACATACCTTTACAACACCTTTAAATACCTTTTTCTCATAGTACAGATGCTCATTTTGTCCTCCCATTTCAGTGATTTATTCTGGAATAGATTAATGGCTATTCTTCACCACACAATGATGTGTAGTGTTGGAGAATAGTGAGGATGTGCCTGACCACGTGTGCTAGATCATGGTGTGCACTGGACAGTGTGGTCAAACCCTAGTGCCTATTGGACAGTAATGTCATATGTAGTCATCCTGCACATCTCCTGTGACAGGAAAATAGCGGTATACAAAAGCAGAGGTCGTCAGCAAAATGTCCATCCGACTGAATACCTATTTTTGTAAATTCAGTTGGGCTTTTAATCTTATAATCAAAACAGACTGAAATCTCATGTGTGATTAAACCCTAAATGTTAGATTTTATGCAAAGCAGTATATCCATTATGATGTGAAAATCAAAGAGAAATTAAAAACATTCCAATCTAAAAAAAAATACTTTCATCATGTCAGTGAATCAAAACACTAACGTGTAACAGAGGTCACAACAAAAATTATGGTTTGTCATTTCGCTGGTGATGTCACTTTATGGATTTAACACAAACCTTGTATTACAAGCAGCTAGAACTATTCTTTAAATATGCTATTTCTAAAGTTGTTTACATAGTACCGAGATTTAAATGTAACAAGCAGTCACCACACCAACAATGCAAGCGGTGTTTGTGTTTCATTTTAGCAGGGCACAAAGCAAATCTAGATGTTTGTTAAAGGACTATACAGTATGTGACAGTCGTAGCCACCAATTACATTTTTTTACTGCCAGTGCTGATAATATTTTAATTATGCAGACATTACATTTATGAAGCCCATGCAATATCATATCTGAAATATTAATGGGTATGCTGTTACTATGTATGCTTAATATGTATTTGTGTCTGCAGCCTCCTTAAAGGGGTTGTAAAGGCAGAAGTTTTTTTTTATCTTAAAGCAATTGTCAACCCCCCAAAAAACTGATTCTGTTCCTTTAAAGCATGTTATACAGTACAGTGCTTGTGCTGTGTAATTTGATATTCTGTAACACCTGTAATACCTGGTTGATCCTACCAGTTTCTGCCCTCCCCAAACTGACCACGGTGTACCATGGCTGCTGAGCCCTGACACCGTGGTCAGTTTACGTACCTCCGTCATCCGCAGCTCTGCTCTCCTGTGTCTGTGTCTCCTCTGTCCTTGTCTGCTTGTGACAGTGCCCCCCCCCACTCCTGCTGCTCTCATATTTGATATAAAATGCTCCCACCCGCGCTGTAATATACCAATAAGTGTCCCTGTGCCTGTGTTAAGTAAAAAATATGCTTATCTGTATCTACATCAGCCCCACTCCCAATGATCAGCTGACTTCTGGCTCTCTCTCCTCTCCTCCCCGGCTGATATCAGCGGGAATGCTCGGCCCCACGCACTGGAACTGCGAGCCAGAAAGTGAAGAGACCCAGAAGAGTCAGCTGAGCACTTGGAGCTGCTGCACTGATATAGATACAGATAAGCATATTTTATATAACACAGGCACAGGGACACTTATTTGTAAATTACTGAGGGGATGGGATGATTTGAAGTGAAGTGGGTTAACAACCACTTTAATGCATTCTATGCATTAAGATAAAAAAAGCTTCTGTGTGCAGCAGCCCCCCTAATACTTACCTGAGCACCATCTTTTTCCAGCAATGTCTACGAGTCCATCGGCCATCCGGGACTCTACCCTCCTGATTTGCTGAGCAGAATTGGTTCCCGCTACTGTCAGTTAGACAATCAGGAAAGAGAAGGGGCTGGTCCAAACTGCAGATTGGTGTCTTAATGAACACAGGAAGCTGCAGCTCGACTCGGGTGCCCCCATAACAAGCTTCTTGCTGTAAGGGCACTCGACAAGGAGAGAGGGGTCAGGAGCACAGAAGAGGGACCCAAGAAGAGGAAGATCCAGGCTAAAAACCCACTACACAGAGCAGATAAGTATGACGTGTTTGTTTTTTTGTTTTTTAAAACAAGACTTTACAATCACTTTAAAGGCCTTTCTGAACTTGTAACCTTTGCAGCCATTCATCACAGATTGTACCATTAGGGCCAGTCTACCAGCATTGTGTTCTGATGAGAAAGCCATTCCAAATTGCTCTTACTACACATTGGTGTAAATTTTCCTGCAATTCCAAATTGCACTAAAAACACAGAAAAATGTGAGACGCGCATTTGGGTGCCATTCATCCTTAATGCCATTCCAAAAGTGGTGTGATTTTGCCGTATCTGTAGGGTGACAAAACATGCATGTATAAACGTACCTGGCTCATGGTAAAAATTTGGCCCGTGAGCTTCTTTGCCTCAGGAAATGTGCATAGTGATTGTATTGAATGGGCTGCCCTTTGTGCAACATGTTAAATTACGTGAAAATCGCCAACACAAAATCTTGAGCAGGGACACGAGTTCCCGCTATGCAAAGTGTAAATGGGGCCTAAAGCAGAGCCGGGTCTCCTGTCTCCATAAATAGTTGCCGCCAGAAGTGGCTTTGTCATCAACCTAAGTAATGTATATGTTATAGGCAATTTACTAAACTTGGTGCACTCAGAATCTGGTGCAGCTGTGCATGGTAGCCAATCAGCTTCTAACTTCTGCTTACTTAAGTTTGTACAATAAAACCTGGAAGCTGATAGGTTTCTATGCAGAGCTGCACCAGATTTTGCACTCTACAGTTATAGCAAATACACCTCATTGTGTGAAATTAGGCTATCTATAGAATGCCTAATTTCACACATTGTCTGTAACATCTATAAAGCACTAGTTATGGCATTGGAAACTCATATGATCGTCTGTAAAAGTAATTAGCCTAGTGTTTTTTTAACCACTTAACGACCGCCCACTGTAAATATACGTCAGCAGAATGGCACCGACAGGCAGAATCACGTATATGTACGTGATTGCCTTTGTATAGTTGGGGGGTCCGATCGGACCCCCCTTCTTTACAGTGAGCGGTCGTTTTACCTTCGGGAGCGATCCGGCATGAGGGGACGGCTGTTCGATTCCGGCCACCCCCTCTCGATCGCTCCCGGCGAATGAGAGAGCTTCCCCTGCCTGCCAGGAAGGAGGAAGTGATGTCATCTCTCCTGCGGCGCTCACATATACCGAGCGCCGTACAGGAGAAGATGCCAGGTTAGTACACAGAACAGCACACTGACACCAGGACACATAGGCACATAAATCGTCCCCCCAGACACCCCCAGATCACCCCCCAGCCCCCCCCAGCCCCGAGTCACAGTGTCACTGATTGCAGTGACCATTTATTTAGTGATCACTGCAATCAGTGACATTTGTGACTGTAAAAGTGTCAGTACATTTAGTTTTAGGTCCAGTGTAGCCCCCTAACCCCCCCCCTAATAAAGGTTTAATCCCCTGATCGCCCCCCAGGTAACCCTTTCACCCCCTATCACCACTGTCACTAAGCAATCATTTTTCTGATCTATGTCTTAGCGTCGGTGATGCTGATCGGCAGCCAGTAATTTTTTTTAGGTTCGCCGCAGGTTTTTATAGCGTCGGGTACCCCCATATATTACCTAATGAAGGTTTAACCCCCTTGATCGCCCCCCAGGTAACCCTTTCACCCCCTATCACCACTGTCACTAAGTTATAATTTTTCTGATCGATGTCTTAGCGTCGGCGATGCTGATCGGTAGCCAGTAATTTTTTTTAGGTTCGCCGCAGGTTTTTATAGCGTCGGGTACCCCCATATATTACCTAATAAAGGTTTAACCCCCTTGATCACCCCCCAGGTAACCCTTTCACCCCCTAGCACCGCCGTGGCTATGCGATCATTTTTCTGATCGATGTCTTAGCGTCGGTGATGCTGATCGGTAGCCAGTAATTTTTTTTAGGTTCGCCGCAGGTTTTTATAGCGTCGGGTACCCCCATATATTACCTAATAAAGGTTTAACCCCCTTGATCGCCCCCCCGAGGTAACCCTTTCACCCCCTATCACCACTGTCACTAAGCGATAATTTTTCTGATCGATGTCTTAGCGTCGGCGATGCTGATCGGTAGCCAGTAATTTTTTTTAGGTTCGCCGCAGGTTTTTATAGCGTCGGGTACCCCCATATATTACCTAATAAAGGTATAACCCCCTTGATCACCCCCCAGGTAACCCTTTCACCCCCTAGCACCGCCGTCACTATGCGATCATTTTTCTGATCGATGTCTTAGCGTCGGTGATGCTGATCGGTAGCCAGTAATTTTTTTTAGGTTCGCCGCAGGTTTTTATAGCGTCAGGTACCCCCATATATTATCTAATAAAGGTTTAACCCCCTGATCGCCCCCCAGGTAACCCTTTCACCCCCTATCACCACTGTCGCTAAGCAATCGTTTTTATGATCGTTGTCTTAGTGTCGGTGATGCCGATAGGTAGCCAGTAATTTTTTTTTAGGTTCGCCGTCAGGTTTTTATATAGCGTCAGGTACCCCCATATATTACCTAATAAAGGTTTTAACCCCCTAATTGCCCCTAGTTAACCCTTTCACCAGTGATCATCATATAAGTGTTACGGGTGACGCTGGTTAGTTAGTTTGCTTTTTATAGTGTCAAGGCACCCGCCGTATATAACCCAATAAAGGTTTAACCCCCTGATCGCCCGGCGGGTGATATCAGTTAGGTTTTAGCATCAGAGAGGGTCTGCGTCACACCCCAGGCAGCGTCAGGTTAGTGCCAGTAGCGCTAACACCCACACGTGAAGCATACACCCCCCTTAGTGGTATAGTATCTGATCAGCTCAATATCTGATCTGATCAGATCTATACTAGCGTCCCCAGCAGTTTAGGGTTCCCAAAAACGCAGTGTTAGCGGGATCAGCCCAGATACCTGCTAGCACCCTCCGTCCAGCCCAGGCCACCGGAGTGCAGTATCGATCGATCACTGTCACTTGCAAAACACAACACACATAACTGCAGCGTTCGCAGAGACAGGCCTGATCCCTGCGACTCCAGTGCTGTAGGAGGTAATTTCACCACCACAGTTAAAAAAAAAAAGCATATATGCCGAAGCATTGGGGCAGCAGGAGCGGAGGAGCGATTTTGCTCCTAATGCCGCGTATATATGGTCGAAATTCCGACGGAGGCTTGCCCGTGGAAAAGTCTGACCATATGTACGCGGCATAACTTTTGCGAGAAGATGCCCCCATGCTTCGGCATATATAAATGGTGCATGTATGCCCATCATTAGAAGTGGGTGGATGAAGGGCGGTATTCTAATGGTGGGCATACCCACCGATCAATCTTTTTTTTTCGTTCAGCCAACAGGCTGCATGAAAAAAAAGATTACAATACATGTCCAACAAGGACCAGCAACGTACTGGTATGTTGCTGGACTTTGAATGTTTATACCAGAATGATGCCTGCGGGTTTAGGTATCATCTTGGTATCATTCTTTTCAGCCAGCGGCCGGCTTTCATGTAAAAGCAATCCTAGTGGCTAATTAGCCTCTGGACTGCTTTTACAAGCAGTGGGAGGGAATGTCCCCCCCGGATATAAAAAGCGCCATTGGGAAATTGGGAAAGCATTTTATCACACCGATCTTGGTGTGGTCAGATGCTTTGAGGGCAGAGGAAAGATCTAGGGTCCAATAGACCCCAGTTTTTTTCAAAAAAGAGTACCTGTCATTACCTATTGCTATCATAGGGGATATTTACATTCCCTGCGATAACAATAAAAGTGATAAAAATAAATAAATATGGAAGCAACAGTTTAAAAATAAAATAAAAAAGCAAAATTAATAATAAAAAAAAAAATAAAAAAAAAAAGCACCCCTGTCCTGCCCTGCTCTTGCCCAATGGCGAACGCAAGCTTCGGTCTGGCGTCATATGTAAACAGCAATTGCACCATGCATGTGAGGTATCACCGCGAAGGTCCGATCGAGGGCAGTTATTTTAGCAGTAGATCTCCTCTGTAAATCTAACGGGGTAACCTGTAAATGCTTTTAAAGGCTTTTAAAAATGTATGTAGTTTGTCGCCAATGCGCGTTTGTGCGAAATTTTAAAGCATGTCGTGTTTGGTATCTATGTACTCGGCCTAAGATCATCTTTTTTATTTCATCAAACATTTGGGCAATATAGTGTGTTTTAGTGCATTAAAATTAAAAAAAGTGTATTTTTTCCCAAAAAAATGCGTTTGAAAAATCGCTGCGCAAATACTGTGTAGAAAAAAAAATGCAACACCCACCATTTTATTCTGTAGGGCCTTTGCTTTAAAAATATATATAATGTTTGGGGGTTCAACATAATTTTCTTGCAAAAAAAAAATATGTTTTCATGTAAACAAAAAGTGTCAAAAAGGGCTTTGTCTTCAAGTGGTTAAAAGAGTGGATGTAAGCTTCCTAATGTTGTGTATAAAATGCCAGAACAGTTCAAAACCCCCCCAAATGACCCCATTTTGGAAAGTAGACACCCCAAGCTATATACTGAGAGGCATGTCGAGTCCATGGAATATTTTATATGTTGACACAAGTTGCGGAAAAAATATATATTTTTTTTTTTGCACAAAGTTGTCACTAAATGATATATTGCTCAAACATGCCATGGGCATATGTGGAATTACACCCCAAAATACATTCTGTTGCTTCTCCTGAGTACGGGGATACCACATGTGTGAGACTTTTTGGGAGCCTAGCCGCGTACGGGACCCCAAAAACCAAGCACCGCCTTCAGGCTTTCTAAGGGTGTCAATTTTTGATTTCACTTCTCACTGCCTATCACAGTTTCGGAGGCCATGGAATGCCCAGATGGCACAAAACCCCCCCAAATGACCCCATTTTGGAAAGTAGACACCCCAAGCTATTTGCTGAGAGGTATTGTGAGTATTTTGCAGATCTCGCTTTTTGTCACAAAGTTTTGAAAATTGAAAAAAAAAAGAAAAAAAAAAATGTTCTTTCTTCATTTTCAAAAACAAATGAGAGCTGTAAAATACTCACCATGCCTCTCAGCAAACAGCTTGGGGTGTCTACTTTCCAAAATGGGGTCATTTGGGGGGTTTTTGTGCTATTTTGGCATTTTATGGCCTTCAAAACTGTGATAGGTAGTGAGGAGTGAAATCAAAAATTTGCGCCCTTAGAAATCCTGGAGGCGGTGCTTGGTTTCCGGGGTCCCGTACGTGGCTAGGCTCCTAAAAAGTCCCACACATGTGGTATCCCCGTACTCAGGAGAAGCAGCAGAATGTATTTTGGGGTGCAATTCCACATATAACCATGGCATGTGTGAGCAATATATCATTTAGTGACAACTTTTTGTAATTTTTTTTTTTTTTTTTTGTCATTATTCAATCACTTGGGACAAAAAAAAAATATTCAATGGGCTCAACATGCCTCTCAGCAATTTCCTTGGGGTGTCTACTTTCTAAAATGGGGTCATTTGGGGGGGTTTTCTACTGCCCTGTCATTTTAGCACCTCAAGAAATGAGATAGGCAGTCATAAATTAAAAGCTGTGTAAATTCCAGAAAATGTACCCTAGTTTGTAAACGCTATAACTTTTGCGCAAACCGATAAATATACGCTTATTGACATTTTTTTTACGAAAGACATGTGGCTGAATACATTTTGGCCTAAATGTATGACTAAAATTGAGTTTATGAGAAAATATCATTTTTTTTCAAAATTTTCGGTCTTTTTCCGTTTATATCGCAAAAAATAAAAATCGCAGAGGCAATCAAATACCATTAAAAGAAAGCTCTATTTGTGGGAAGAAAAGGACGCAAATTTCGTTTGGGTACAACATTGCATGTCCGCACAATTTACAGTTAAAGCAGCGCAGTGCAAAATTCAATATTCACCTCTGGTCCTTTAGCTACCAAATGGTCCGGGGCTTAAGTAGACATGTGCACTGCCAAAAAATTTGTTAGTTTTCGTTTTCGTTTCATTCGTTTTTGTTTTTTTTCGTTTTTCGGGTCATTCGTTATGATCGCAATTCGTAAATTCGTAAATTTGTACATTCGTAAATTTATACATTAGTGAATTTGAACATTCGTAAATTTATACATTCGTAAATTTGTACATTCGTAAATTTGTACATTCGTAAATTTGTACATTCGTAAATTTATACATTCGTAAATTCGTACATTCGTAAATTTATACATTCGTAAATTTATACATTCGTAATTTCGGAAATTTGGAAATTCGATATTTTCGAAAACCCGGAAATTTGAAAATCTGAAAAAATAACTATTAAATTATAGTTGTAATTTCCTTTCAAATTTGGCTGTTAGCGAACGTAACGAATACAAATTTATCTGAAGTTACGCATAACCTGAAATAACAAATGCTGCATCTAAACAAATGGAACGGAACAAATTAATAATAATAATAATAAAACGTTTTTATTATTATTATTGTTATTTATTATTATTATTAATTCATTATGTTCCATTCGTTTAGATACGGCATTCATTATGTCGGAAAACAATTCGTAACTTCGTTAAGTTCACTAACAGCCAAATTTGAAAGGAAATTACAATACCTATAATTGAATAGTTAGTAATAGTTAAGTTATTAGTTAATTATTATTTCAGATTTCCGAATTTACTAATTTACGATTGTACGAATGTACAAATTTACGAATGTACGAATATTCGGAAATTCGTAAATTCAAATTTACGAATTTCCGGATAGTTGTACATTCGTAAATTCGTGCATTGGTAAATTCGTATATTCGTAAATTCGTACATTCGTAAATTTGAATTTACGAATATTCGTTAAAATTCGTTAAATTAGTTTTCGTTAATTCGGATATTTCCGAATTAACGAATTTGTCGAAATTCGTTAAAAAACTAATTCGGAACGAAACGAATTGCACATGTCTAGGCTTAAGTGGCTAAAGAAGCTGCAGAGACAAGGCTAGACAAAACATTTATTGTAAAAGGGAATCTTATATTTAAAGTGAAGCTGTGCCTTGCCATTGAAGGGAAAAGGAACAGGTTACCTTTAATGATGTCCTTCCAAACACACCGTTTTTTTACTCCCCTGCAACACCATTCAGTTTCCACAAGCAAAAAACAATACAGTACGTACGGTAAGTTCCATGTTTCTCTAGTTGGACTTTACAAGGGCTAATGACTCCCCCCACCCCATATGTGACAGCATAGTACAAATCACCAAACATTGGTGTTCTTACATGGATTTAGTTGTTTGCTCTTCCTTATTTATAAGTTCCCAGTGATTGAACAATGCAGTAGGGGAGATGTAAGGTGACAATGTGCTGTAGGTGAGGGTTAGAGGGAATTTTAAAGCAAACCTAATGCTTTACCCTACATGGGCAAAGCACATTTTTTTATTTAAGTGAATAAAAAAGAAAGGTATAGCCAGATGTACTGAGCGTTTTACAATATTAAAATTATATATCTGCTTCCAGTGACAAGTCAAACACTGGAAAATCATATGATTTAGATACCAGAATATCAAAAATAGTACAATTAAGTTTTTGCCTACTGATGGTAGATGATGATCCAAATAGCGAGTAAAAGTCCGACTTACAGAGCTTTCACAGAAATTATGGGCTGACATTTCAATGGTGATATAATTTTACTAATCTAGCACAAGACATACATTATATGTAAACAGCAATAGATGTTTTTTAGGTGTTTCTATCAAGAGAATGTATTGCAGAATTACCAATGCTCATATGAAACAAATGTGTTTTTTTATTATTAGTGGATGCCAGTGTATTTAGGAAAATTATTATTTCCTAATTATACTTTTTATGTCAAAGGAAATGTAATTCCAAATGGAAATTACATATCTGTTTTAGACCCATCAGTGTAGTGACACAGAGGTCCCCAACTTCCTCTGATCTCTTGTAAATTAACAGAGGATTGCTTTATAATACTTGCTGGGTGGAGGTCCACCTGTTCAGGCATATTTAGCATTTTCCGATAAGGATGCATGGGTAAGCATGCAATTACAAGATGTAATAACTGATATGCACAGTGACTCCCTACAATTTTGAAAACTTTAGGCTTGAAAAAAAAATATATATTCTTACTATAAGGTTTGCACACTTAAAAAATTATATTATCCATGTACAGTCCTTAACTCATTTAAACAATACATGGGTTCTCTAATCTTAATACATCACATAGACCCAAAGAAAATATATGGAGAAATCGAGTAAACTCACCAAAGTGCTTGTAAATTGTGTATACAAGTAAAAACATTAGCTTAACAGTATGCACATATAATATCTATATCATATGTAGATATTATCAATCAGTATCAAATCAGGAAATATACTGTAAATACAGCTCACAGTTACATAATGATAACAGTACATAAATATGCAAAGTGGATCCTAATGCCAAGCATCAGTACATGAATAGATTAGCACCAAACAGCATCTATTACTAGTGATGGACGAACATCTGATGGGACGGTTTCGCGAACTTCGATCTCGCGAACGCGCGCAAATGTTTGCGAACCGCAGGTTCGCGGCGGGTCCCATTCATTTCACTGGCAGGCGAACATGAAAAACCTCCAGGTCATATTTGCAGCCACAAAATACTTACTAGCTGTGCACACATAGTCCCACAACATGGACACTGACATACCAGAAGTATTAAGCGAACCTGCGATCGACAAGCATTCTTTTTTTATCAGCGAAATTTCGTCAATTCAGGAGAGCATGAAGGCCATGGAGGAGAGGCAAGGCCAGGCTATGAAGGGGGTGCATGAGATTATCCTTCTATTGAAAAAGTTGCCATCATTTTTTTATTTTATTATTTTATAAGTTATATAAATCGTTTATACAGTTATAACGTGTATTTTGTTTTTTGTAATATTGCTCGGTTTTAGTGTAATAGCTCGGCCTAAATCAGCCAGAACTGACAGCAGCCGGTAAATACATGTCAAATACATATAGGGTCCATTCACACGTCTGTAAAATGGGTCCGCATCCGTTCCACAATTTAGCGGAACGTTTACAGACCCATTGATTTTCAATTCCAGTCTGAAAAATTAGGCATTCACAGCCTGGATAAAGAAGTAAATGTCAGCCAGTACAGGCCCCAAAAATTAGCCAACAGGCGTTCACCTGACAGCAAATAACTTTGTATTCTGTGGCTGGAGGTACATTAGGCATTCACAGGATAAATACGTTTCAGCCATTACAGGCCCCAAAAATTAGGCATTCAACGGACATAAAAGGCCTTTTATGCCGCTGTATTTACCTAAGACAGGGACCATGAATTGTTATGGTCGGTGGCGGATATTTGTGGCCTGTCATGAGGAATTTGAATCAAACATGGTCTACTGGTCACGTGTTGAATTCCTTCAAGATCTATGCCTCATTCATTTTTAGAAATGTGAGGTAGTCAACACTGTCGTGAGCTAGGCGAGTGCGCTTATTGGTCACGATCCCCCCTGCTGCTCTGAACGTTGTTTCGAACAGGACACTGGACGAGGGGAAAACCAACAGTTCCAATGCAAATTGTGCAAGCTCTGGCCAGAGGTCAAGCCTGCCCACCCAGTAGTCCAGGGGTTCATCACTTCTTAGAGCGTCCACATCGGCCATTAACCCGATGTAGTCGGACACCTGTCTGTCTAGGCGTTCCCTGATGCTGGATCCGGGAGACAGCTGTCGATGGGTCGGCTGAAAGAATGATCTCATATCAGAAGTGACCAACACATCTTCAAACCGCCCTCTTCTTGCAGTCGCTGTTGGATTGGTACCCGCAACTGTTTCTCTGTGAGTGGAAATTCCTCTGCCAGTGCAGGCAAAATCAGAATGCAGCATTTCTCTAAGCAAGGAATGGAAGTGCTCCATTCTGACAGCCCTCTGTGATGGTGGTAACATTTCCGGCATTTTTTGTTTGTACCGGGGGTCTAAGTAGGTTGTCACCCAGTACTGGTCCTTGCCCTTTATGCTTTTTATACGGGGGTCCCTCGATAAACACTGGAGCATGAAGGCCCCCATTTGCACTAAACTGGAAGCGGTGTGGTGGCCTGGCTCCTGCTCATCATCCAGGATAATGTCGTCCTCGTTTTCCTCCCCCCATCCATGGACAACAACAGGGATCCCAGAAAGGTTTAAAGCATGCTCTTCTTACTCCTCCTCATCCGCCCCAGAACCATCATCCTCTGACTCCTCTTCAGACTCCTGTTGTTGACTTGTCGCAGATGGAGTAGCCCCCCTTGGGAATTTATCCAGCATTGCGACTTCCTCATCTTCCTGCTCCTGCTACTCGATGGCTTGATCAAAGACACGACGCAATGCACGATCCATAAAGAAGGCATAAGGTACGATGTCACTGATGGCGCCATGGCTGCAATCTCATCAAATGGCCGCAGAAGTCTGCATGCGTCGCGCATGAGCAGCCACTGGCGCGGTGAAAAAAAAAACAAGCTCCCCAGAACCTGTCCTGCCGCAGAGTCTGTACAGGTAGTCGTTAACTGCACATGTCTGCTGGAGTAGCCTATCAAGCATATACAAGGTTGAGTTCCACCGCGTCGGGCAGTCACAAATAAGACATCTGACGGGCAAGATTGTGTCGTCGCTGAATGTCAGCAAGGCAAGCCATGGCCGTGTAAGATCTTCTGAAATAGGCCCAGATTTTCCTTGCCTGCCGCAAGACGTCCTGGACCCCAGGGTACTGGCATGACCAAGTTCAAGACATGTGCCATGTATATCACGTGTGTAATTTTGCCCTGTTTCAACGCGCTCAGCAGATTGGCACCGTTGTCGCACACCACTTTACCAACTGTCAAATTGAGCGGTGTTAGCCACTGATCTGCCTGTGAACGCAAAGCTGAAAGGAGTGCAGGGCCAGTGTGGATCTTGGCTTCCAGGCACAACAGACGCAGCACAGCATGGCAACGTCTCACCTGGCATGTCAAATAGGTTCTGGGGATCTTAGGCGGCGCAGCGGAAGAGACGGTAGCAGCGGAAAAGGAGGAGTCAGCCGAGGAGGAGAGGGAGGATGGAGTAGGAGGAGAAGAAGAAGAGGCAGGCCTGCATGCAATCCGTGGCAATAAAACCAAATCTACATGGGTGCCATGGTTACTTGCTTGACGGCCATCAGAAGGTTCACCCAGTGGGCAGTAAAAGTTATATACCTTCCCTGCCCGTGTTTGCTAGACCACGTGTCTGTGGTTAGATGTATCTTGGCACCGACACTGTGTGCCAGAGATACATTTACTTGCCCCTGAACATGGCCATATAGCTCTGGGATGCCCTTCTGCGAGAAATATTTCCTTCCTGGGACCTTCCATTGTGGTGTTCCAATGGGCACAAATTTTCGAAAGGCCTCCGAGTCCACCAGTTTATATGGCAGTAGTTGGCAGGCTATCAGTTCCGACAAGCCAGCGGTCAACCGCTGGGCAAGAGGGTTATCCGGCATCATCATTTTTTTTACGCTCGAACATTTGGCCCACGAAAGCCTGCCCTTTTTCCAGAAAAACGTGAGGACGGCATGATGGAAGGTGGAGGGGAGGACAATTGTGAGGAGAGAGAAGGAGAAGTAGAATAGGCTGGACGGTGAGAGCCTGGAGTGTGGCTTTGTGGGTTCTGATGGCGTTGCTCCCACTGGGCTCGGTGATGGGAGTTCATGTGCCTTCTTAAGGCGGTCTACCCTAGGTGAGTGTTGGGCTTACCACGACTTATGCGTTGACTGCAAAGGCTGCAGATGGCAACACTGTTGTCAGCAGCGGACACGTTAAAAAAAGCCCACTGTGCCAGCGTCCTGGGAGCGCCAGATGTGACTGTACATGGTTGATGGCTCGCTCCTGATAAATTAGCAGTCTGGTTTGTCCCTCCTGTGCAATGTAAGTTCGGCCTGCTTTTCCTCCCTATCTGCTGGTCCATCTCTCCCTCTGAACTCCCCTCCTCTTCCTCTCTTGTGGGCACCCACATGACGTCCATAGACACGTCATCATTGATGTCACCTTCCCCACCACTAACATTAGAGATCTCAGAGTAGGAAGCAACAGCGGGGACCAAACTCCTTGGGCTGATGTGGGTACTGTCGTCAGACTGTTGAGTGGCTGTTGTTGCTACCTCCTGTTCCTGATCCAATGGCAAGAATGGCAGCGCAACGGAAATGTCTTGTGATGGATTGGAAAATAATTCCTGTGACTCAAGAGGAGGGTATATGGTGGTGGTGGTGTTGGTGGTTGTGTCTTTGGGGCTGCACACAGCAGAGAGTGAAGAGGGTGCAGATAGAGAGGATGAGGAAGGCTGAGTGAGCCACTCAACCAAGTCTGGTGCATCCTTTGACGTAATCAAACGCACCTTCTGCAACTTCCCACTTTGGCTCCGGCCTGGTGCTCCTGCCCTACCCCTACCACCCCTGCAGAAGGGCCTGCCTCTGCCTCTGCCTGTCATTTTTTAAATGACCCTGTGACAAAAGTCTCTAGAGAAGCGCAGTATATGTGGAAGAAGGTATAATAACACCGCGCTTCAATCTGTCGTTTTGGGGGGTCACTGGTCTATCACACCAATTATAATACTTTTTTCTAATTGCGTTTGTCACTCTTTGTAGTTGTAGTATCACTGCAGAACCGCAGTCACAATGCTGCACAATAAAAATCCACTATAATATGCTTTCTATATTAGAAAGTATATTATAAGTGTATTACAGCCCTACATACTGCACACCAAACAATAGTACACCTATACCAGTCCTTAAAAGGACTTTTGTGGACCTATTAGTTAGCAATTTGTGTCACTACAGTCTGTCCCTGCTCCACACAGCAACCTCTCCCTACACTGACAAAAGACAGAATGTGAAATGGCAGCCAGATCAGGTCTATTTATAAGATAGGTGGTATGTCCATGTGCTGAAATGTCTCAATTGGCTGTCCTGTACCACATGATGGATGTATGGATGTATCATGGGTCAAAGTTCTTCACAATGTAAAAAAATATGGCGGCCGCGAATAGCGCCATATGTTCGCCCGTTTGCCGCAAACCGACCGCGAGGCGAACCGCAAGGCCATCTCTATCTATTACACTAAGGTATTAGAGGATAAACGTGTATGCCCATTTATATGCCTAACAATAACCATTCTCCTCCAGCCAGCCATTGTGGCATCAGTGTCGGCACCACCATATGGCATTAGCATGATATTTTGCTGCGTCACACTTCTAAAGGTGCCAACCACTGTGTGTAGACAGAGCTCCCAATTCTAACAACCACATTGGGACGGGGTTTGGAACCCTTCATATTATGGCCAATGTAACAAAAGTAAGGAGTAAAAAATGCAGTGTATAGTAATAGGAGTGGATTCTGATCTTCCTTGAAGGAAAGGTAGTACATATATTGTATATTCTTGTGATCTTGCAAAAACAAAAAATCTATTCCTGATACCTTATTTGACTCTGATTTATCTCTTTTAATCCACTTTAAATAATTTTAAGATGAATTAGAGCGGAGACTGCAGGCTTTCTCATCCGACATCAGGGTCTGACCTCACAAATGCGCTTCTGGAAGAATGGTCAAACAATCCCATAGATACACTCCTAAACCTTGTGGACAGCCTTCCCAGAAGAGTTGGAGCTGTTATAGCTGCAAAGGGTGGGCCAACTCAATACTGAACTCTACAGACTAAGACTGGGATGGTCTTAAAGTTCATGAGTATGTAGGCAGGCGTCCCACTACGTTTGGCAATATAGTGTGTGTATATATATATATATATGTGATCCTTTCAAAAAAAGACAAACAGAAGGACACTGATAATGTAGACATGCGTTATTACTAATGACTAGAGTTGAGCGGGTAGCTGGATATTCGGGTCCGGCGGGTTCGGCCGAACTTCGGAAAAAAGTTCGGATTCGGGACCGAACTTTAACCCGAACCCGGACCCCATTGAAGTCAATGGGGACCCGGACTTCTGACGACTAAAAAGGCTCTAAAAAAGTAATGGAAAGGGCTAGAGGGCTGCAAATGGCAGCAAAATGTTGTTAAGAACATGGCAAGTGCTCTGCAAACAAATGTGGATAGGAAATAACTTAAAAGAACATAAAAAAAATTAAAAAATTAAAAAATATGCTGGAGGCCCCCTTTTCAGCAGAAGAGGTACAGGAAGTCATTAAGAACCTCAGAAACTCAACGGCACAATGCCACACATATGGTGGGAATGCCCCAGAATACGCCCTTTCTGGAATAAATTATTTAATTTAATGGATAAGCTAGTGGGAAAATAAAATACTTTGAAATAAAAATGTAGCGGGGTGCTAAATTTAAGGAAAGTGTTTGAGTGGTAAATAGGCTCAAATACCCTAATTCTGTAGGATTCATGGACCATTTTGTCCTCGGGGGACAGTATTGGTGTGCAGTTCCCTGCGGCCTACAGGTGGCGCCTTTTGTGTCCCCTCTTGGCAGTAGTACAGCGGGGCGGGGAACCTGCTGTGCATGCCGGGAGAGCATATAAAAGGGGCAGACCTTTGGCCTGGGGGCTGATGTCCAGTGGGGTCCCCGCCCAGGTGCCTTCGGCCTGGGTGCATGTGTTCCTGTTCCATCTCGGGCACCTTTAGCCCGGGGTGAGGTACTATCCTGGAGTTCTTGCTGCCCTGGGTATGGAGGCCTAGGGGCGGGAGTAAAGCCTGGAGTCCAGAGCCGCCTCGTGTAGGGGACCCTGTTCCAGGGAAGGGAGGATCATTCTGATGGACCGATGCGGGAGTCACAGTGAAGGAATGGTCTGTTGACTCCCTGGAGAGATGTCTTCCCCTTGATATGGGCTAGGTTCGTAGAAGGAGAAGCTCAAGGTCACCTTGACTGTATCAGAGGCCTTATTCAACCGGCCCGTGGCAGGGGCCTTATACACCCTGGTCTGTGGCTGAGACCAAAGTTCTCCAGGCCCGTGGCAGGGGCCTTGTACACCCGGTCTGTGGCAGAGACCAACCTCAATGTCTGTGGCAGAGACCGTGCGCCAAAAACTGTTTGAGAAACCTAAGCAGTGAAGTGAATGTGCTACGTTTGTGCCTGGACCTCCTCCACACCTTAAGCTGTCCTGTTTCTTTGCTCTAACCTTTTCTATCTGAGTACAGTTTATTTTGCCATGAGAGAATAAGAGTTGGAGTTTCAGCTGGTGTGGACATTGACTTTACTGGCAATTAAAGGACTTGCCTCTACCTACAGTAGAGGTGAGAATCATCCTCTGGAGGAGTTTTGACTCCGGCTGTGGACACGGCCCGTCAAGTACACCGCTCAACCTCTTTATATAGGATGATACGGGCTGGTAGTGCGGTGTGCCTTTCTCCCTCCTGCGAAGAGCCAACAACATAAAGGCAGGTAAGGGGGAAAGGATCTGTGCGCTACAAAAAAATAAAATAAAAATTGTAATCTTGGCCTAGCAGGACGAGGTCCATATGGAGTAGGAGGTTGAGGTGGCGGTGGATGTGGCTGTGTAGGTGGAAGCGGCGGTGGAGGAGGACGAGGTAGCCAACACTGGTTCAAAAATACAACAATGGCTGGGTAAGGCCGGTGATGTGTCGAATTCTGTCCCCTGTCGAATAGTGTCCACCCTGTACTGCGCTTGCTGAGTATGTAGGACAAGGGGATTTCAAAAATCTCCCAAGACTAACGGCGCCTGCGTGTTGAGTTCAGGTGAAGGCCACACCATCCGTGGTTCAAGCCGAGCCAAGCAAGGCCGCGATCGAAGCGAGCCCGTGAGGGGCCCTGTTACTATGTGCTACCGTATGTCCTCTTGGATGGTGGGGCTTGAACCTGCACTCACAGCGCAGGCGCCGTTCATCTTCGGAGATTTTGTGAATCTCCTTGTCCTCTGTACTGCGCAAGCGCTGCGCCTGCGCAGTACGGGCCGGGCACAATCCGATGGCCGGACAGTTTTTGTCACAACACCGGTATACATGTCTATTCTGCACAAGGTACGGACAAGTCCTGTGGGATCCATGCCTGGTTCATTTTAATGAACGTGAGCTTGTCCACATTGGCTCTGGACAGGCGGCTGCGCTTGTCTGTGATAACGCCCCCTGCCGTGCTAAATACACGTTCAGATAATACACTGGCTGCAGGGCAGGCCAGCACCTCCAAGGCATAAACGGCAAGCTCAGGCCATGTGCCCAATTTGGAGACCCAGAAGTTAAAGGGGGCAGACCCGTCATCCAGTACGTGTAGGCCTGTGGACACATACTGCTCAACCATGTTGGTGAAATGCTGCCTCCTGCTAAGACGTTCCATCTCAGCTGGTGGTGCTGGTTGTTGTGGCGTGCTGACAAAGCTTTTCCACATTTCGGCCATGCTAACCCTGCCTTCTGAGGTGCTGCCGGTGCCCCGGCTGCGTTGGCGACCTCTTCCTCCTCCTCTGCCTTCGCCTTGTGCTTCCACCGTACGCCCGCTGTCAGGTGGGAATGCCACCAGCAGCGCGTCTACCAGCGTGCGCTTGTACTCGCGCATCTTACGATCCCGCTCCAGTGAGGGAATTAAGGACGGTACGTTGTCCTTGTAATGGGGATCCAGCAGGGTGGCCACCCAGTAATCAGCACCAGTTAAAATGTGGGCAACTCGGCTGTCGTTGCGGAAACACTGCAGCATGTAATCGCTCATGTGTGCCAGGCTGCCCAGAGGCAAAGAAAAGCTGTCCTCTGTGGGAGGTGTATCGTCTGTGTCCTCTGTATCCCCCCAGCCACGCACCAGTAATGGCCACGAGCTGGTCTGTGTGCCACCCTGCTGTGAACATGGCTCCTCCTCCTCCATCTCCTCCTCCACCTCGTCATCCTCCAGAACTGTGCCCTTTCTGCCGGACAATTGTGTACCTGGCGTTTGTTGGTGCAGGAACCCACCCTCGTAGCCACTTGTGAAAGACTGCCCTGAAAGCCTTTGAAATGATCCCGCTTCCTCCTCCTCCTCCTCATCCTCCTGTGCCACATCCTCTTCCATCATCGCACGAAGCGTTTTTTCAAGGAGGCATAGAACTGGGATAGTAACGCTGAGAACGGCGTCATTGGCACTGGCCATGTTGGTGGAGTACTCGAAACAGCGCAACAAGGCACACAGGTCTCGCATGGAGGCCCAGTTATTGGTGGTGAAGTGGTGCTGTTCCGCAGAGTGACTCACGCGTGATTGCTGCAGCTGAAACTCCACTATTGCCTGCTGCTGCTCGCACAGTCTGGCCAGCATGTGCAAGGTGGAGTTCCACCTTGTGGGCACGTCACATATGAGGCGGTGAGCTGGAAGGCCGAAGTTACGCTGCAGCGCTGACAGGCGAGCAGCAGCAGGGTGAGAACGCCAAAAGTGCGCACACACAGCCCGCACTTTCTGCAGCAGCTCTGGCATATTGGGGTAATTTTTAAGGAACCTCTGGACCACCAAGTTCAGCACATGCGCCAGGCAAGGGATGTGCGTCAAACCGGCTAGACCCAGAGCTGCTACGAGATTTCGCCCATTATCGCACACCACCAGGCCGGGCTTGAGGCTCACTGACAGCAACCACTCATCGGTCTGTTGTTCCATGTCCCTCCACAACTCCTGCGCGGTGTGGGGATTTTCCCCCAAACAGGAAAGTTTTAAAACTGCCTGCTGTCGTTTACCCCTGGCTGTGCTGAAGTTGGTGGTGAAGGTGTTACGCTGAATGGATGAGGAGGCGGTAGAGGATGAGGAAGCGGAGGAGGAGGAGTTAGCAACAGGAGGCAAACTGAAGCGCCCTGCAATCCTCGGTGGTGGAAGGACATGCGCCAAACCGCTATCTGCCTCAGGCCCAGCAGCCACTGCATTTACCCAGTGTGCTGTTAGGGAGATATAACGTCCCTGACCGTGCTTACTGGTCCACGCATCCGTAGTTAGGTGGACCTTGCCACAGATGGCGTTGCGCAGTGCACACCTGATTTTGTCCCCCACCTGGTTGTGCAGGGAAGGGATGGCTCGCCTGGAAAAGTAGTGGCGGCTGGGCACAACGTACTGTGGGACAGCCAATGCCATCAGGCTTTTAAAACTCTGCGTCTCCACCAGACGGAATGACAGCATTTCAAAGGCCAGGAATTTTGAAATGCTGGCATTCAGGGCCAGGGATCGCGGGTGGCTAGGGGGGTACTTCCTCTTCCACTCCAATGTTTGGAAGATAGAGAGCTGAACGCTTCCATGGGACATTGTGGAGATGGTCGGTGACCCAGGTGGTAGTGTTGCTGGCAGATCCTCTGTTTGCGGGGTGGCAGGTGCCACTGTCACTACAGAGGTGGATGAAGAGGCCGAGACTGCAGCAGAAGAGGAAGCAGGAGGAGCCAGAGACCTTTCTTGGTTTCTGAGGTGTCTACTCCACTGCAGCTCGTGCTTTGCACTTAGATGCCTGGTCATGCAGCTTGTGCTCAGGTTGAGAACGTTTATGCCTCGCTTCAAGCTCTGATTGCACAGCGTGCAAACCACTCGTGTCTTGTCATCAACACACTGTGTGAAGAACTGCCACACTAGGGAAGTCCTTGGACCTGGCTTTGGTGTGCTCGGTCCCTTGCTGCGTTGGGCAGTAGCAGATGTACTGTCTAGGGGACGAATGCTCCGTTTTTGCACCCTGCTCCCTCTTCTGCTGTGCTGGTGGCTCTGTGCGACCACCGCCTCTTCCTCCGAACTACACTGGTCACCTGCATAACGTTGATTCCATGTGGGGTCGAGGACCTCATCGTCCTCCACATCATCTTCCACCCAGTCTTCACCCCTGCCCTCCATGTCTGTCTGCACAATTGCGAAAGCAGCAGCAGTTGGCACCTGTGTTTCGTCATCATCCGAGACGTGCTGCGATGGTCCTCCCATGTACCCATCATGAAACATAAGTGGTTGGGCATCGGTGCACTCAATCTCTTCCACTTCTGGGGCAGGGCTAGGTGGATGGCCCTGGGAAACCCTGCTAACAGAGTCATCGAAAAGCAGAAGAGACTGCTGCATGATTTGGGGCTCAGACTGCTTGGCTGATTTGCAAGGGGGTGAGGTGAAAGACTGATGGACATGGGCTTCAGGTGCCAACTCTGATCTTTCAGCAGAAGAGTGGGTGGGAGACAATGTGAAGGAACCCGAGGCACTGTCAGCAACCCAATCTACTATCGCCTGTACTTGTCCTGGCCTAAACATTGGTACAGCCTCATTAGGCGTGACAAAATACCGCCGCAGGCTCGGTCGCCTACTCGCACCTGAGGAAGGTGTTTCACTTGTGCGTGTAGCTGGCACAGATCCACCACGTCCTCTCCCTGCAACAGGAGCTCCACCAGCAGCACCACGACCGGGGCCACCACGTCCCTTTGACCTTCCCCTCATATTTTCCAAATTTAGGATCTTGCCCTAAATGGCGTTTTTTGGAAGACCACAACACACCCACAGTACGTAATGGCTGAAATGCACAGCTACAGAACTGCAGAAAATGCTATTCAAAAAAAAAAGGTTGTTTTTTTTAGTATAGCACAGTACAAGGAAAATATATAGAAATTGTTTTTTTACACACACCTCCAGATGTGTATTTCACACTGCAAAATATTTTCTGTGGCCCTAAATGTCGTTTTTTGCCAGACCACAACACACCCACAGCACGTAACCGCTGAATCGCACAGCTACAGAAAATGCTATTCAAAAAAAAAGGTTGTTTTTTTAGTATAGCACAGTACAAGGAAAATATATAGAAATTGTTTATTTTACACACCTCCACATGTGTATTTCACACTGCAAAATATTTTCTGTGGCCCTAAATGGCGTTTTTTGAAAGAGCACAACACAACCACAGTATTTAACCACTGAATCGCACAGCTATAGAAGTGCAGAGAATGCTATTCAAAAAAAATGTTTTTTTTTTTAGTATAGCACTGTACAATATATAGAAATTGTTTATTTTACACACCTCCACATGTGTATTTCACACTGCAAAATATTTTCTGTGGCCCTAAATGGCGTTTTTTGAAAGAGCACAACACAACCACAGTATTTAACCACTGAATCGCACAGCTATAGAAGTGCAGAGAATGCTATTCAAAAAAAATGTTGTTTTTTTTAGTATAGCACTGTACAATATATAGAAATTGTTTATTTTACACACCTCCACATGTGTATTTCACACTGCAAAATATTTTCTGTGGCCCTAAATGGCGTTTTTTGAAAGAGCACAACACAACCACAGTATTTAACCACTGAATTGCACAGCTATAGAAGTGCAGAGAATGCTATTCAAAAAAAATGTTTTTTTTTTTAGTATAGCACTGTACAATATATAGAAATTGTTTATTTTACACACCTCCACATGTGTATTTCACACTGCAAAATATTTTCTGTGGCCCTAAATGGCGTTTTTTGAAAGAGCACAACACAACCACAGTATTTAACCACTGAATCGCACAGCTATAGAAGTGCAGAGAATGCTATTCAAAAAAAATGTTGTTTTTTTTAGTATAGAACTGTACAATATATAGAAATTGTTTATTTTACACACCTCCACATGTGTATTTCACACTGCAAAATATTTTCTGTGGCCCTAAATGGCGTTTTTTGAAAGAGCACAACACAACCACAGTATTTAACCACTGAATCGCACAGCTATAGAAGTGCAGAGAATGCTATTCAAAAAAAATGTTGTTTTTTTTAGTATAGCACTGTACAATATATAGAAATTGTTTATTTTACACACCTCCACATGTGTATTTCACACTGCAAAATATTTTCTGTGGCCCTAAATGGCGTTTTTTGAAAGAGCACAACACAACCACAGTATTTAACCACTGAATCGCACAGCTATAGAAGTGCAGAGAATGCTATTCCAAAAAAATGTTTTTTTTTTTAGTATAGCACTGTACAATATATAGAAATTGTTTATTTTACACACCTCCACATGTGTATTTCACACTGCAAAATATTTTCTGTGGCCCTAAATGGCCTTTTTTGAAAGAACACAACACAACCACAGTATATTACCGCTGAATCGCACAGCTGCAGAGAATGCTATTCAAAAAAAAGTTTTTTGTTTTTTTTTTAGTATAGCATAGTACAAGAAAAATATATAGAAATTGGTTATTTCACACAACTAGAGATATACACTGCAAAATATTTTTTTTGCCCAAAAATAGGTCTTTTTTGCGCACAACAAAGTGCCTTTTTTTTTTTTGCAACAGCACAATAAAGTGCCTTTTTTTTGGGGGGGCCCAAAAATGGGTCTTTTTAGCAAAAGCACAATAAAGTGCCTTTTTTTTTTTTTTTTTTCTGACCAAAATAGGTCTTTTAGCAAGAGCACAATACAGCCACAGTATGGAATAGGTGTATCACTCAACGTAATGCAGTGCTGGTGCACTGAGCTTGCAACACAAACAGATAAACCTATGCAGATCGCTGAGCTATTATATCTCTCAATCTGGACTCCTATCTAAATCTCTCTCCCTGAAAGCACAAACAGGATCCTGCCCCTACACTACACTACACTACACTGTCTCCCTATCTTTTCTATCAGTAGATTGCAGAATCAGGACTAACTCCTATTCTCTCCCTCACAGCAACAGCAGCCAGGATCCTTTCCCTACACTGTCTAAAAGCAGAGTGACGATCTGTGCTGTGTGCCTCTTTCTTATATAGAAGCTGGTCACATGCTGGGTCACATGTTGCACTGACCAATTACAGCCATGCCATTAGTAGGCATGGCTATGATGGCTTCTAAGGGCACACCAGCTAATCAAATGGTGATTGGCTGGCCCCTGAAGCATTTCTAACTGCGCCATTAAATTCCCGAATCCGAACCCGAACCCGGACTTTAGCGCAAAATCCGGGTCCGGGTCCGGGGTCGGGAAAACGCCAAAATTCGGTACGGACCCGAACTTTACAGTTCGGGTCCGCTCAACACTACTAATGACTGTTGCACATTGAATGGGAACAGCATGGATTCTGGTGTTTATCTTGTTTTAGTTGGACCTATATAAGCTCTCTGAAAATAAGTATTTCTTTTTCCTACATTTGTAAATGACTTCTTTCAACCCATATAAGCTTTAAAAACCCAGACAGCATTAGCAATCTTGCACAGTTGGCAACTGTGATTAGTCTACTTTGATCTGTAATTGAAGTTAAGAGGTAAATTCTTTAATAAAATGGCTTTTCATTACACGGACATTTGGCTATAATTTATTGCATATAACTAGTCATTTTTTACACTTATTTGTAAAATACCAAGACATGAAAATAGTAAAAGACATAGTAAAATGTATACCAATCTTAAATTTCTGGCACAGTGAAATGAAGTGTCTCATCAGATGTAGTTCATTATTTTTAAATAATGATAAAATGATAAAATAAACACAGGTTCATGGCAATCTAAAAGTTAAGTTTCAGATAAGTTGGAGTTATGACCACACAGGAGCACCATCATGTTGCATATATACAGTTGTGCTCATAAGTTTACATACCCTGGCAGACTTTATGATTTCTTGGCCATTTTTCAGAGAATATGAATGATAACACAAAAACATTTCTTTCACATGGTTAGTGTTTGGCTGAAGCCATTTATTATCATAATGGCAACACAAGCTATCCAAATGACCCTGATCAAAAGTTTACATACTCTGGTGATTTTGGCCTGATAACATGCACACAAGTTGACACAAAGGGGTTTGAATGGCTATTAAAGTTAACCATCCTCACCTGTGATCTGTTTTCTTATAATTAGTGTTTGTTTATAAAAAGTCAATGTGTTTTTGGACTCCTGACAGACTCTTGCATCTTTCATCCAGTGCTGCACTGACGTTTCTGGATTCTAAGTCATGGGGAAAGCAAAATAATTGTCAAAGGATCTGCGGGAAAAGGTAGTTGAACTGTATAAAACAGGAAAGGGATATAAAAACATATCCAAGGAATTGGAAATGCCAATCAGCAGTGTTCAAACTCTAATCAAGAAGTGGAAAATGAGGGGTTCTGTTGAAACCAAACCACGGTCAGGTAGACCAACTAAAATTTCAGCCACAACTGCCAGGAAAATTGTTTGGGATGCAAAAAAAAACACAAATAACTTCAGGTGAAATGCAGGCCTCTCTGGAAACATGTGGTTTCAAGATGCGCAATAAGGAGGCACTTAAAGAAAGATGGCCTGCATGGTCGAGTCGCCAGAAGAAAGCCATTACTACGCAAATGCCACAAAGTATCCTGCTTACAATATGCCAAACAGCACAGAGACAAGCCTCAAACTTTCTGACACAAAGTCATTTGGAGTGATGAGACCAAAATATAGCTTTTTGGCAACAACCATAAACGCTACATTTGGAGAGGAGTCAACAAGGCCTATGATGAAAGGTACAGAGGTGGATCGCTGATGTTTTGGAGATGTGTGAGCTACAAAGGCACAGGAAATTTGGTCAAAATTGATGGCAAGATGAATGCAGGATGTTATCAAAAAATACTAGAGGAACATTTGCATTCATCAGCCTAGAAGCTGTGCATGGGACGTACTTGGACATTCCAACATGACAATGATCCAAAACACAAGGCCAAGTCGACCTGTTATTGGCTACAGCAGAATAAAGTGAAGGTTCTGGAGTGGCCATCTGTCTCCTGACCTCAATATCATTGAGCCACTCTGGGGAGATCTCAAACGTGCAGTTCATGCAAGACATCCCAATAATTTACAGGAACTGTAGGCTTTTTGCCAAGAGGAATGGGCATCTTTACCATCTGAGAAGCTAAAGAGCCTCATCCACAAATACCACAAAAGACTTCATGCTGTCATTGATGTTAAAGAGGGAAACACACAGTATTAAGAACTGGGGTATGTAAACTTTTGATCAGGGTCAATTGGGTAGTTTCTGTTGTCATTATGATTTAAAAAGAGTAAACACAGTTAATTGATAATAAATTACTGCAGCCAAACACTAACTATAAGTGAAAGACAAGTTTTTGTGTTATTCATATTCTCTGAAAAATGGCCAAATAAATCATACATTCTGCCAGGGTATGTAATTTAATGAGCACAACTGTACTTTACTTAAAAAAACAAAAACATTTCAACCTTGTCCATTCAGGACAAGGTTTGAATAGAGCCTTTTATTTGCCTAAATCCTTACCAGATTATATTCACATTCCCCAGAGCAATAGTATAATGCCTTGTACACACGATCGGAATTTCCGATGAAAAAAGTCAGATGGACTTGTTTCATCGGAAATTCAGATCGTGTGTGGGTCCCATTGGACTTTTTTCCATCAGTGTTTAGAAATAGAACATGTTTTAAATTTGTCCAATGTAAAAAAAAACTATAGGAAATTCCTATTGTCTGTGTGGAACTCCGACAGAGAAAAAACCCACGCATGCTCAGAATCAAGTCAACGCATGCTCGGAAGCATTGAACTTCATTTTTCTCGGCTCGTCTGAGTGTTTTACGTCACCGTTTTGGACGGTCGGAATTTAGTCGACAGTGTGTATGCAAGACAGCTTGAACGGAATTCCGATGAAAAATTCCATCGGATTTTAGACCATCGGATACTCCGATCGTGTGTACAGGGCATTAGAGCTTACACATGGTTGATAGTGTTGTCCTACTCATCAGGTGAGAGTGGTTGGACCTGGCAATTGGAAACTCAGGCACTGTATCTTGGGAGGGGGTTACATGTTACCCCATAAACACAAGCACTTAGTATTTGTAATGACAGAAGGGTGAGTATATATATTGTATATTTAGTTTCTGTTCTTACTGAATTTTTTGTGTTCTCCTTAGTTTTAAGTCTTTTCAAATTAATGACATCAGGTGAATCATGTGACTTTTTCATAGTTTTACCTCTCTTCAAATCCAGCTGCTACAAAATTACAGTGGAAAGGGAAGCTAAAAAGAAAACCGTCTATTGAGGGCAAAAAAAACCTCTAAAACAGCCCATAGATGAATACTTTTTTTTTTCATTCAACCAGTGGGTTAAAAAAAAAAAAACATACTTGATTTCCACATCCACACACTCCATGTATATTGGGAAATCCTCCCCACTGAGCAATTGTATTCTGACAGTGGTGAGACTTCTCCACCATCAGAATGCACTGCTATAACCTACAGTGCTAATCTAGCTGGGAATATCCAACAGAGTGGTTGTACAGAAGTTGTACTGTAGATCGACAACCTCACTGCCCATAAATGGATCGAAATTTGGTGGGTCCTTGCTAAACAAATGTTGATCCATGTATGGCCAGCTTTGGACAGTTGTCACTGGAGCATTTGTCCCAAATAGATGTTTCCCTTACCGCCATTACTAGAAAGAACTGTAATAGGATTTCCTATCATCTTGTGTCCCAATGACAATGGTCACCAGGACAAATAGGATAAATCTTTCCAGCGGATACAAATGCAGCAATAAAAACCTGACAAAAGCTCCAACTGTTCCCTATTCTATCCTGTTGAGCTTTAGACACTTACACTTTAAATAGGGACATCTTTACAAGAGTTAAAAAACACAGTTCCACCTATACAGAGATACTATTAAAGGGTACTGTATATCCACTTCTTCAGTGCTCCACACATACTCTAGGAAATCTTTATTTCTTTTATTAAGTCCCTTCAGCAACCAGCAAATGACTATTCCTTTCACAATAGGTACTATAGAATTTCATTCAATAAGGGCCAGAAGCAAACTATTTTTTTTACTGAGATACACATTGTTTGGTTGGTTTAATTTGTGTTTCTACTATGAGAAGTTAAATTTCAGCTCAGGAAACTATAATTTTTGTTTTTATGACAGTTCTCTTATGCACAAAGAGGTTCTTCTTGTAGAGTAAATAATTCACAAGCGTCAGTGCCATTCCAAGATGTGCTGACAGACAGGGAAGTAGACACATGGACCAAACTCATGTCACAGTCCATCAACCTGTTTTTGTGATTCTCCCTGTGCTATTTCCCTAACCAGAAAATATTATGTTTCTGTTAAAAAGTATTTTATGTTTGATACAACTCTAAAGTCTGCCTGCTCCTCCTTGTAGGTCTGTGCCTTTTCATTTCATGAATACAATTTATTGCTAATTAAGAGTATTATGCTGCTGCTTCCTTATGAAAAATAGATCTTTGCATAAAGAGATCTATTCACAGAGATATAAAAAATAAAAATAACTACAGCATCCATCTGCAATCACAAAAAAGATGCTATTTAAAATACTGATGAAAGGGTGTGTAGCTGCATTTTATGGTTTTACTTCAATAATATTAGAAATGAATTAAGGTGTAATGAATATGTGATAAACATAATATTAGACATAAGACATAGAAAACATAAGATTAAGGAATATACACAACAGAATACATTTTATATATAATATATACAGTATATACAAATACACACAGCACATATATAATTAGAATTATTATGCAGCAACCATTACTGTTGTTATAATCACAAACTGTTTGATAGATGTTTTTTTTTCTTTAAAAAAAAGAGTTAAATTACTAAAAGTGTATTTTCTGCTGCTGGTGAACAGAACATGCATTCCTTTTTAGAAGCACAGATTTCATTTAGCGAGAGTGAAAATTACACATTTAGCAAGCCTTTCAGAGCTAGTTTGTTACATCACACTCAGAGATGTAGAAGCAGCACAAGAAGTCAGTTGTGCTGCAGTGCTAAAAAGGGGTGTGCTGATAGCATGAGAAAACAGAGTGACAGAAAGATAAGCTCATCATTATTCTGCATCTCTTTTTACTATCTAGTCAAGGCTGGGATAGATACAAGACCTGTGAAGCCTCGTACACACGACCGGTTTTCTCGGCAAGAAAACAGCTGGGAGAGCTTTTTGCAGAGAAAAACGTTCGTGTGAATGGTTTCTCGACAGGAAAACTGCCGGGAATCTCGACGAGAAAAATAGAGAACCTGGTCTCTATTTTTCTCGTCGGGATTCTTGACAGAGTTTTCCTGCCGAGAAAACTGGTCGTGTGTATGCTTACCTGTCCAAGGGAAACCCACGCATGCTCGAAAAGACTTTGACGCATGCGCGGTAGCATACAAGGGTAGTGTAGGGTGTAGCAAGATGGCGGCGACGGCATCGAATGTGACAAGCGCCAGCTCGCCGTAGTCGATGACGTCACCGTGTGTTTGCCATTTAAAAGAACGGCGGTTCTTTTGAATGGTTGTGTGTATACACAGGGCTTGGCAAAACAAGCTTGCCAGGAATCCCGTCGAGAAAACCAAAGTTTTTTTTTCCAACGGAATTCCCGCCCGTGAGTACAGGGCTTAAGTGTTACCTACTGCAGCAGGTCTGCTGCCCTGACACACAAGTTTGTATTGTGTGGCATGGCTCTATATATATGGAATGGATGGACAGAAATATAATAGTTTATTGAGTAAAAAAGATCCCATTTATGTAATTAATTTGTGCATTTAGATTTTGATTGCAGTTCAGCATTAAAATAGACCTAGACTCAGGCAACACTGTCCCTCAAATGGTGTGAAACAGGTTGTAAATTATATAGATTTTTGGTGAAATACAGGCAGCTTAAGCCCTCTGCAGCCTCGGAGAACCTGGCTTATTTCCAGCGGCAAGATGGTGCCAGTGCTCTCACGCTGCCAGCCTCCCTGCAGTCCTCTTCCGGATCTGTCTATAGACATTCCACTGCTGCTTTATTCGCAGGCTTTAGGTGTTTAGAACTCCTCTGCTGCCTCTGCCTCCTCTCAGAGTCCTCTGTCTGATCCAGGCATAGATAGGGACACTGAACAACCAACTGCTGAACCTACACTATCACAAATAATGTGTGCTATACAGAATTGCAAGGTAGCACTTACTGCACAATCTATTCACACAGTATTTTTTTATTCTATTAAAACAAGATGTCTATCGGGGGGCGTGGCCTGGCAATTGAGGAAGATGGCTGCTATCTAGCTGAGCTCTGCAGCACTGACTTTCCCTGAAGTGGCACACGGCAACTAAAAGAGGTATTGAGGGCATAAAAAGATACTGGAATATCTGGAGTAATAGCGTATTACAATGGGAAAAAGGAAAGATCATGGAGGACCCAGGAAATTGGGGTCATTTAAGAATCACTACAGTGATCCTGTGAGGAAAAATAGCACAGCTTTACCTCAGCACTCTGGCGCTGGACAGCAGCCAGCACACCTCAGTGACAGAGACAGTGAGCTTGGTAACACTGAAAACAGCAGATATATGACTGGCCCTGACATGGGGGAGGAAATTATTGGACCTCAGAGACAAAGAAGAAGGATTTCCCCCTCAGGTGAACATGCCAGTAGTTCACTGCCAGATTATGATCAGCCACCTGTTAATAATTCCTGTGCTGATAAACTACTTGCCTTCCCCACATCTGGACAGCCTATACTTGATACAGATATCAAAGAAAGTCCCTGAGAGGAGCGATTCAACAAGATGTGCAGTCATATATGTACAAAACGAATGTGGCAATAGAAGGTCTAGGATTAAGAATTGATGACATGGAAAATAAAATGGAGGATGTCGCTGACGCGCATAATGAATTGGTAGACTCCCATTTTGAGCTAATAGAAGAATTGAGGCAACTTAAGCTGAAAGTGTCAGTTATCGAGGACAGATCCAGACGCAATAATATCAAATTAAGAGGCATCCCAGAAACTGTCAAAAATACTCAATTACGGGGATTTTTGAAAAAAAATATGTCTGACCTACTCCCCAAAATCCTGCATCAGGAGCTGACAATTGACAGGGCTCATCGATTGCCAAAAACTTCACATATACCAGAAAAACTCCCCAGAGATGTTATTGCGAGAATTCATTTCTATCATATTAAAGATCTCCTGATGCAAAGCGCACGACAACATGTCCCACTACCTGATCCATATGCAGGTATTTTTTTCTCCTCAGACCTTTCACAAGCAACTTTATTGGCACGGAAAAACCTTAATTCCATTACAAAGATACTCTGTAATCATAATCTCAATTATAGATGGGGTTTCCCCACCAAATTGATTGTTGATCGTAATGATGTTTCCTACAATGTCCATACACTGGATGATGGCCTGAAGTTGTTGGGGAAGTGGGGGTTACTCCCTATGGAAGAAGATAACTCACAGAGCAAATAATCTGCAATATAAATCGCACAAGAAGAGCAATTTGGTCATGCCTAAACTCACTGGATTACTACGGTTCACTGCTTATATTGCTAAACCCTCAAACCTATCTGTTCTCAGGGAAACTTTTACCCCGGAAGGAAATGGTAAATTTACCCCTATCTATAAGTGCACATTGGTGCACCCTGCAGTTGCATGGCGACTCAAAGTTTTTCTTCAACGTTCTGAATTTTTAAGGTTGTTTCTATTTTTGTCTCCTTATATTTTTTTCCAACAGGATTTCAAAATTACTCATACATTCTATGAGAATCTATCTTTTTTCCTTCAAGGTTGGTCTCTCCACTCAGGAACATGATCATTATATATCTTGGCTTATCCACAGTAGGATGTCGCTGCTACTTATCATCAACACCTTAAAAAATGTTGCAACTTAATTTTTTTTCTCTGAGCACCAACGGGCTTAACAGTCCTCATAAAAGAAAAGCTCTCTGGACTGATGCTATCAAACTTCAGAGTCACAACATATGTGTACAAGAGTCGCGTTTTGCGAAGGATAAAGCACCAAAATTTTTGCATCATCTTTTCCCACATATCTTCCGCTCTAACAACCTCAAAAAGAAGAAAGATGTTATAATGGCAATCAAAGGGACAGTCTCATTCCAGCTTTTGGACTCAGTAATAGACGACCATGGTCGGTATATAATTCTAGTTGCTAATATAGACAATGTTACTTACACAATAGCCATCATTTACACTCCTAGTCCTAACAAGCATCAACAAAAATTCATCCGTAAGCTGTTGAGAAAGGTACGGAAAATACAGAAAGGGCATATTATCATCTGCGGAGACTTTAATGCCCCGATGGATCCTAATGTAGATACTAGTAAAAGAGACCGCACAGATAGATTGAGTCTTGGTAATATTTTCGCTGAGGAAGATTTGTACGATCCATGGAGGTGTTTGCACACTACTGAAAAAGACTACACGTTTTTCTCTAATGTACATAAAACGTATTCCAGAATTGATTTCTTCATTGCAGACAAAATGCTCTTACAAAAAATTTCAAATGCACAAATTCATAATATCACTTGGTCGGACCATTCACCAATCACTTTATCTATTACAACAGGCCAACAAGGCCTAACATCAACTCTTTGGAAGAATAATACATTCCTATTCTCTCAAGAGATACGTGTCTGCAACAAGAACAAATTTACAGAATTCTTTGATTTTAATGAAAATGGCTCTACATCCACTACAAATCTGTGGTGTACTCACAAAGCCTTTATTAGGGGTATCCTTAGCCAGATGGCATCTAGGGATAAAAGAGAAATGCTAAAATTTGTTAATACCCTTTTAAAAGATATATCTAGTCTTGAAAAAGAACATAAACAATCTCTAGATAATTCTAACTTATTACAAAAACTCAACAACAAAAGGAATGAGCTTAGGTCAACTTTATTAACTAACCATGACAAATACCTCAAACGACTGAAATTGAATTATTACTCCCAAAATAATATGGCATGCAAATTGATGGCCTCTGTACTACGTCACCTCCAAAGAACACAAAAAATGTATAGATTAGTTCATTATAAATCTGGCAAAGCATTAATAAACCCACAATAAATAGCAGATGCTTTCTCAGATTATTATGGAGATTGATACAACTTAAAAAATTACAAGGATACTATCCAACCAACATTACATTACAAGACATTACAGTATTACAGCATTATAAGACATTACAGTATTCTTAGACAAAGTGAACTTACCCAAAATTTACTCCAATACACTTGATGCACTAAATCAACCCATATCGTTAATGGAAACCTTGAAAGTTATAAAAGACCTTCCGCTGCATAAATCGCCAGGTAATGATGGTCTATCCAACGAATATTACAAACAATTCATTAATATTTTAGCTCCGCACTTAACAAACCTGTTTAATTACATAGCTACTGCCAAATGTTGCCCGAAAGAACTATTAGAAGCGGTAATAATTACTCTCCCGAAATCTGACAAAGACTTGACATCTCATTTAAACTATCGACTAATCTCGTTGCTCAATTCGGACATTAAAATTTATGCCAAAATATTGGCCAACCGTTTGTTAGAAATAACCCCTTACCTGGTCGACTCTGACCAAGTAGGTTTTGTTAAGGATCGTCAAGCACCGGAAAGCACGAGAAGGATGATCAATTTGATTAACTATGTTGAGAACACACGAACGCTTTCTCTGCTCCTAGGTCTGGATGCAGAGAAGGCATTCGATAGAGTGTATTGGAACTATATCTCCAGGACTCTTGAGAAGTTTGGATTTTCAGGATTTATCCATGAAGCATTTATGCTACTTTATACACAACCATCAGCAAAAGTTTCCACTTCGGGAATGTTGTCTAAGACTTTTAACCTCACGAACAGCACCAGACAGGGTTTCCCACTCTCACCCATTATATTTTCCTTGGTAATTGAACCCTTAGCGGAAACCATTAGGTCCAATGAAAATATTTCAGGAATAAAGTTAGGTGATAGAATACATAAAATTGGGCTATTTGCCGATGACATCATTCTATCTTTAACTAATCCCAACAAATCCCTGCACGTGCTACAATCAGTACTTAACTCCTTTAGTATAGTATATTATTACAAAATTAACAATAGGAAAAGCTTTGCCCTACCTATGGATATATCTAACGATACCTTTACCATCCTCAAAGAAAAATATAATTATAATTAGGATGCATCTTCATTCACCTATCTAGGTATCAATCTTACATTTCCCACAAAAAAAAACTATATGCAGCTAATTTTCCTAAGTTATTAGACATGATTTCTAAAGATTTTTAAAATATAAAACAAACGCACCTATCCTGGATAGGCAAAATTGCAGCATTTAAAATGAAAACCCTACCAAAGATACTCTACCTTTTTAGATCCATACCTATTACAATACCTTCAAGCTTTTTCAAGATTCTAAATACTAAATTGAGAAACCTGGTCTGGAATAACAAAAAAACAAGGGTAGCTTCCTCTATTTTAACATCTTCTAAAAATAAAGGGGGTATGAACTTACCTGATATGCATAAATACTACTACGCAACACTTTTGGATCAAGGTAAATACTGGTTCTTCCCAAATGACGATAAGCTGTGGTTATCCATTGAAAGCTACCCTGTTAGCATGGAAGTTTCTTGTCTCAAACATCCATGCTCTAGGGCATTTACAAAAGATACCTATACCGCTCAGAGCCCTTGACTACTGTAGAGGCCGACTCTCGATGAACAAATGGATTGCTGAGGGCTTTAACTTTTACGTACACCTTCCGTCAGGATACAAAGCCACGATGGATAATAAGTTAAATAAGCTTAACCGTCTGCAAAGCTTTAATCCACATCAAGATTTGGAAGTTCCATCTTTATTTGGTCACACCTCACCATTAACAAACCTGTAAAACATAAAAGTATAGCTTTCTTCTATAAAGTTTTTTTCTCAGTATCCTAAATATGAGAAAATCCCTAATATGTATAAATGGGAAAAAGTTTTAGGACAATCCTTTCGGATGAATGTTGGTACAATGCTATGAGAAAAAAACAAACTGCAACATCCTGCTTAGAGCATTGGGACAACTCTTAGAAAATATTGAATAGATGGTACCTAACTCCTTACAAATTAGCTACAATATATCCATCTACATCACCACTATGCTGGCGTTGTACGGATTAAGTTGGTTCCTTATTCCACATTTTATGGAGTTTCTGGAACTCGATATCCACCTTTAGTGCCTCTCTCACAGGCAACTTGTTAAAACTATCACCTGCTATGGCCCTTTTAGGTATCAACCTTGACACTTTCCCATTTCAATACAGAATATTAGTGGCGAATATTCTTATAGCGGCTAGACTTACCATAACGAAAATGTGGAAATCAATTGAGGCCCCTAACCTGTGTGATGTCATTCTTAGGGTCAACACCCAGGCATACTAAGAATTACTGTTAGCACTTAAAAATTACAACGTAATTCACTTTAAGAAGCACTGGCATGTATGGATCATGCATCCTAAAGCATCTACAGCACTAAAAGACTTGTACGCTCATTGTTAACTACCACTAGGTAGCCTTTTGGCATCACTTATTCCTTGCAGAGACTTATGCTGATTTTATTTCCTGATTGGTTTGGTTTGACTCGCTAGAATACATTGATTTACTTGACGACATCCTGTTCTCTCTTTCGTTTATTCATGTTAGAATAGACCTGTTCACAGTTTGCTCCCCTAGGGGTGAATAGGTTTATTCTTGGAGGTTTACTAGCTAGAAACTGAATTTAAAGATATGAATTTGAAGGATTGTTCACAATTATTATACTGACTTAAGCCCTGTACACACGATAGGTTTAACCGATGAAAACAGTGCGATGGACTTTTTTCATCGGACAAACCGATCGTGTATGGGCCCTATCGGTCTTTTTTCCATCGGTGTTTAAAAATAGAACATGTATATGTATAAATATTCCGCGCAACTAGGACTTAGATTAAGCTGCTGCCCCCCTTGTTTGTGTATTCTGTCACAAAGACAGATCACTTTGTGGTGTGTAATGTATGGTGTGGGGTATTGGCGCTGCTTTAAGTAAAAAGGACTGGTTACCTTGCCTTCTAAAGGATGGATTTAACGCTACTGTGCCCTTATTATTGGAAGTGTATACAATCCGTATTGATATCTCAAACTATATTATGTCCTCAACTTATATGTGATAACTTAGAATCACTCCTGACTCTCACAATACCCTGTGGGGTTTGTGACAATGTGCTAAATTGGGCCTCTGAATTGCCACTTAAAATTGTGTGTGTGTTGATCAATTACATATGTGTCAATCACTCCTCAGTACAGATTCCTTCAACCAATTAGTGAAAACAGTGTTACAAAAAATAATAAATAATAATAATGATAAACATAATGATGTCCTCATAAGTCCTCATAAATTCTATACAGTGTACACCTATGTATCGGTGTATATTCAGTGTGTCCAGTGCCAAAGCTTGAAATTTATATACTATATTAATGCACACCCAATTCCAATTAAGGTCACTGATCACTGCCCCAGGTGGGAGCTGCCGGACAACCAATACGTTCCTTTGTAGGTTACACCAATCCCTAAACCAATGAGATTAGATCACAATGGTCATGTGATGGTTAGCCACTTTAATAGTAAGGGTTAATCCCCTCTGGTTCTATATCCAGCAAAAATAATTGATATAAATATATGTATATAGCAGGTGTATGTTCATATGGCTATAGAGTACTCTTTGCTGACATATCAGTGCAAAACGATTTCAAAGAACAGTTGCAAATGACAGTTTCAAAAACAGTTTCAAAAAAAGGTTTCAAAAAACAGTTTCAAAAAAATCTTGCGCTGGCAAAATAAATGTTCAACTATCCTTCATGCATTTGGTCAAGTGACTTTGGTGACTCTATATTTCCAGTATGGATCCTTCCATTTGCAGGTGAAGAAAAAGGTGACTTTATGGTGCTCCCCCCTCACATGGGTCCCCACTCACCAGATTGACGCACCCCTGCAGGGGTCACACGCTCATCAAGTATCCCCAGTGATTCCTCCACCGCTCCTTGTGTTGTTCCTCTCCTGCTTTTTCCTCCTCCACCACTCAGATCCTCAAAAAAGAACCACAAGCAGGGCTTCCATAGCGTAACTTGCTTATTTATTTAAAATTTAGTACAAACCAAAAAATGTATAAAATAAAATAAAATAAAAGAGGTCCTCAGACCTTCCTAAATACAGCCCCTTGAGATTGTGGTATCGCCAGGTACCAATAGGGTCTATCTACAAAACATGTGCAGAGTGCAGACAAGCCCCATGTAAGTCACGCCAACCTATGCTGTCAGCTACGGCTGCGGCGTGCGCTCCACCGCTCAAGCCTCGCTAACCGGACGTGACGTGGACGTGTCTGGATGGTCACCTGACGCGTTTCGACGTATGGTCGTTTTCAAAGGTGATGTCATCCCTTCGTGTCCTCCGTCTATAAGCACACACTGGCATTGCAGCTCCGCCCCTTCAAGGCGTCTCTATCTGTTCCAAATTACTATGTATAAGTGTGTGATCGCTCACACCTATCCTGTTTGGCTCCATCTTGTGGTCATTCCGCAATATGTCAGTACTATGCCAGTGGTTGTTTATATAAGTTGGTTACATCAATTTCTCCTCTAAGGCAAGTTCCACAGACTTCTACATAACCTATACCCTTAATGTATTCACATGATCTAAATAATAGTTACCTTATTACATATTAAACAAGATAAAGCAAAATTAAGCAATTCCTGGGAGGCAATACAATATACCTCTAACTCAATTATATATAAGCTTTAATCATATAGGTATGGGTAATAGGATCCCCTCATAATAATGTGTAGTGGTGTGGATGTTCTACGTCCATGCTGATCCCCATGTATATTATATACAAGCTAGTAATCTATCATTCTGTTAGTACTACATTGCTGCATAATGTATGTCTCTTTCCTACCTTTTACCAAAGTAGGGACCACCCCCTTTTTTGTTAGTTGTTTCTTTTTCGTTGGGGGTCCACAGGGGGGTCCACAGGGATAAAGCAAAATTAAGCAATTCCTGGGGGGCAATCCAATATACCTCTGACTCAATTATATATAAGCTTTAATCATATAGGTATGGGTAATAGGATCCCCTCATAATAATGTGTAGTAGTGTGGATGTTCTACGTCCATGCTGATCCCCATGTATATTATATACAAGCTAGTATTCTATCATTCTATTAGTACTACATTGCTGCATAATGTATGTCTCTTTCCTATCTTTTACCAAAGTAGGGACCACCCCCTTTTTTTTAAAAGGTTGTTTCTTTTTCGTTGGGGGTCCACAGGGATGGACTATTGAAATCTTATCTCTATGTGGTTTAGTTAACAGTACATAGTTTAGGTGTCTCCTCCATGTTCCAAAAACCTATAGTTTCAATGAGGTTGATCTGGTGTATTGCTGTATGACTTATTTTTCTTATAAGCTATATGAGTAGTTATTGTACACCCTACATTTCTTTATGTCTCACATTCTATTGCTGAAATTTAAATTTAAATAATGTTCAGAAGTTGGAGAGAAAGCAATTGAGATCGATATCTAGGTTGAGGCCCCTAGGAGCGAGGGACCCCAACCTATGTATCCACCTCATTTCATTTTGGGACACTTGAATCAATTTATTGCTACCCCTCCAATGACCCCCTATGATGTCTATTCCATAAAAGACCATCCCAGATGGGTCTCTATGATGTACTTCATCGAAGTGTCTCGAAAGGCTGTGCTTGGGGAATCCTTTCTTTATGTTGGCTATGTGTTCTCGGATCCTCACTTTTAATGGTCTGGTGGTTCGGCCCACGTATTGCAGATGACATGGACATTCTATCACGTATGTGATGTGTGTACTATTGCATGTGATAAGTTCTCTTATTTTATATTCTTTATTATAGGCCTGTGATTTAAATGAGATCTTCCTCCTCGGCTGGGGTGTACTTTTTCTGCATGCTAGGCATCGTTGGCATTTGTAGAACCCCTTGAGTTCTGGACATAACTGTACTTGGGAAGGAGCATCTATGACGTTATGTACAAGCTTGTTCCTCAACGTAGGAGCCTTTCTATAAATAAAGATGGGTTTGTTTGGGATTACTTTTGATAGTGTTCTATCTTCCAGCAAAATGGGCCAATATTTTTTGACAATATGTTCCACTTGGGGGTATTGATTATTATACCCTGTGATGAATGCTATTTTCTCATGGGTAGATGGTATTTTGGTTTTCTTTGTTATTAAAGTGTTTCTATCCACCTGCTTTATCTTTTCTTTAAGTTTCTGCAGGTGGTGGTCCCGGTATCCCTTTTCTTTGAATCTATTCATAATGACCTCTGCTTGCCTATCAAAATCTTCTTCCTTATGGCAATTTCGTCTGATTCTTAGGAGTTGCCCTTTTGGAATATTTGCTTTCCATTTTGGATGGTGGCAGCTACTACTGGGTATATACCCATTTCTGTCCGTTTGTTTGAAATATGTTTGCGTATATAGCGTATCCCCTTCCTTCATTATCTCCAAATCCAGATATTCCATTTTCTCTTTATGGCATCTTCCTGTGAACTTTATACCATATCGATTATTATTCAGATTACATAAGAAATGCTCGAACGTCGTTTCTGTGCCTTCCCATAGAATGATCAAATCATCAATATACCTCTTAAAGAATTTAATTTCTGGTATATTCTTGTTGTAGATGTACTCCTCCTCCCACATGTCCATAAACAGGTTCGCCACACTGGGGGCATATCGTGCCCCCATGGCGACTCCCCTGGTTTGGACATAATATTGTTTGTTGTACCAGAAATAATTATTATTCATAGCCAATTTCAATCCTTCAAGGATAAAGTTCATTTGTTGTTGCATTAGTTCTGTACGTTCATATAAGGCTTTTTCTACTCCCTTCAGTCCATCCTCCTGCGCTATACTTGTGTAGAGTGACTCCACATCAATGGTAGCAATTAGACATTCTCTGACTTCTGTTTGTTTTTGGAGCTCGCCCAACAGATGTGAACTATCCCTCAAATGGGATTTCCCTTGGCTGACCATTGGCTTCAAGAACTTGTCAAGATATTCACTTAGTCTTGAGAAAATGGAAGTAATACCACTTATAATTGGTCTCCCCGGAGGTTTCAATATTCGTTTATGCACTTTGGGTACATAATATATGACTGGGGTTTTAGTTGATTTAGATACTAGGTACTCAGCCTCTTTTTGATTCAGAATGCCAATGTCCCTGCCCTTGGTGACAAATGTTTTTAATTTACTTTCCAGGTCCCCTTTCGGGTTCCCTTTCAGTTTTCTATAAGTGTTCTCAACTTGCAATAAGTTATTCATCTCTTCTTCATAGTCCAGTTTGTTAAGTATAACTAGCCCTCCTCCCTTGTCTGCTGGTCTTATTATCACTTCCTTTTTCTCTCCTATTTGTTTAATTGTTTTCCAGATACTCTTATTGTTCCTATACGATTTTCTCTCCAATTTCCTTACGTCCTCCTCTACCATCTTTTTGAATGCTGTCATACACTGATTTCCCGGGGTCGGTGGGTTAAATAGTGAGTTGTTTTTCAACGTGGTGTGTTTGTAGACCGTTGGTTCAGCTTTTCTCAGATCTTTGTTCAGCTCAAAATGCTTTTTGAGGTTTAGTTTCCTCATAAACTTTTGGAGGTCTATGTACACCTCAAATTTATCCAATTGTTTCTCAGGTGCATATTTTAGTCCCTTATCTAAAATTACTAACTCCTCTTTTGAAAAAGTGGCATTGCTTAAGTTGTAAATGCCTTCCCCTAATGTTCCCTTTGGCGTTTTCGTCTTCCCCCCTCTCTTCCCTCTTCTTCGTTTGTACGATCGTTGTATCTCTGAGGTGCTTCGTTGTGTCTCTCCCACTCCTGTGGTCTGCCTTCTCTGTCTCGAGTTCCTTGGTTGTAATAATAGGGGCGCTCTTCCATGGGCTCCTGTCCTCTCTGTGTGTCTCTGTTTGTGATTCCCCCTTGATCTCCCCTGTTCCATGTTGGACCCCTCCAACTCGAATTTCTGTAGGGTACTCGGGCCTTCCATCTCCCTGGTGGTCTGCTGCGGGGTCCTCCCCTGGAAAAATCCCTCTGCTCCTGATGGTCGTAACCTCTGTCTCGATCTGTTGGTGTTCTCCATCCCCTATTCCTATATGGTGGGGAGACTCTATTTCTTGAATAGTTGTTATGTCTTGGAGTAGTAGGGATTCTGGGTGGATTCCTATGATCTTCTTGATACTGACGATTGTTGTTTGTGGGTCTATGTTTCATTTGTTGTTTATTTCTGATGTGGTTATGGGTGGGTGGTTCCGGAATAGTTTCAAACCTAAGATGTTGGGTTAGATGTTCATTGTCACTTTCATCCCCATCCTCTTCACTTGAACTATCTTCAAGTGATGGATTTTCTGCTTCCTGGATTTCCTCCTCTTCTTCCGTTTGCCATTTGTACACTCTCCCACTTCTGTACTCCTGGACATCCCTTTTATACTTTTTTTGTTTTTTTGCTTGAATCTCAATATCATATTTCTTGATTATTTCCTGGAGGCCCTGCTCCTTATCCTTATACTCTTGTGTAGTTGAAAAGGGGGCCAGGGAATTTTTAAGTTCAGCAATATTTGTCTCTATACCTTTTAGTTTAAATTGTCTCCTCTTGATAATAGTATGTAACAAATTATTTTCACTTTGGTTAAAGAACTTGAACCAATTTTCCATTAAGGAAGGTTCATTCAGATGGTCATTGGGGTGTATGTCCCACCTAAGCCTTCTTGGTGTCATATTTTCCTTGGCATACATCTCCAGTGTGGTTATGTCCCACCACACCCGTAATTGCTTCTCCAGGGTGTGCCTAAGTTGTTTCAGCAGCCCATCCATGCTTTGTTTTTGGGCCATCTGCTCATGGCTGAAGATACCATCTACATTTATATTTCTCTTTCCCATATATCCAAAAATGTCCATTGCTGCAGAAGTAAAGTCACACCCAAAGGCGTGCTAAGTATTGTATATGTATAAATATTCCGCGCAACTAGGACTTAGATTAAGCTGCTGCCCCCCTTGTTTGTGTATTCTGTCACAAAGACAGATCACTTTGTGGTGTGTAATGTATGGTGTGGGGTATTGGCGCTGCTTTAAGTAAAAAGGACTGGTTACCTTGCCTTCTAAAGGATGGATTTAAAGCTACTGTGCCCTTATTATTGGAAGTGTATACAATCCGTATTGATATCTCAAACTATATTATGTCCTCAACTTATATGTGATAACTTAGAATCACTCCTGACTCTCACAATACCCTGTGGGGTTTGTGACAATGTGCTAAATTGGGCCTCTGAATTGCCACTTAAAATTGTGTGTGTGTTGATCAATTACATATGTGTCAATCACTCCTCAGTACAGATTCCTTCAACCAATTAGTGAAAACAGTGTTACAAAAAATAATAAATAATAATAATGATAAACATAATGATGTCCTCATAAGTCCTCATAAATTCTATACAGTGTACACCTATGTATCGGTGTATATTCAGTGTGTCCAGTGCCAAAGCTTGAAATTTATATACTATATTAATGCACACCCAATTCCAATTAAGGTCACTGATCACTGCCCCAGGTGGGAGCTGCCGGACAACCAATACGTTCCTTTGTAGGTTACACCAATCCCTAAACCAATGAGATTAGATCACAATGGTCATGTGATGGTTAGCCACTTTAATAGTAAGGGTTAATCCCCTCTGGTTCTATATCCAGCAAAAATAATTGATATAAATATATGTATATAGCAGGTGTATGTTCATATGGCTATAGAGTACTCTTTGCTGACATATCAGTGCAAAACGATTTCAAAGAACAGTTGCAAATGACAGTTTCAAAAACAGTTTCAAAAAAAGGGTTAAAAAAACAGTTTCAAAAAACAGTTTCAAAAAACAGTTTCAAAAAAATCTTGCGCTGGCAAAATAAATGTTCAACTATCCTTCATGCATTTGGTCAAGTGACTTTGGTGACTCTATATTTCCAGTATGGATCCTTCAATTTGCAGGTGAAGAAAAAGGTGACTTTATGGTGCTCCCCCCTACACATTATTATGAGGGGATCCTATTACCCATACCTATATGATTAAAGCTTATATATAATTGAGTCAGAGGTATATTGGATTGCCCCCCAGGAATTGCTTAATTTTGCTTTATCCCTGTGGACCCCCCTGTGGACCCCCAACGAAAAAGAAACAACTAACAAAAAAGGGGGTGGTCCCTACTTTGGTAAAAGGTAGGAAAGAGACATACATTATGCAGCAATGTAGTACTAACAGAATGATAGATTACTAGCTTGTATATAATATACATGTGGATCAGCATGGACGTAGAACATCCACACCACTACACATTATTATGAGGGGATCCTATTACCCATACCTATATGATTAAAGCTTATATATAATTGAGTTAGAGGTATATTGTATTGCCTCCCAGGAATTGCTTAATTTTGCTTTATCTTGTTTAATATGTAATAAGGTAACTATTATTTAGATCATGTGAATACATTAAGGGTATAGGTTATGTAGAAGTCTGTGGAACTTGCCTTAGAGGAGAAATTGATGTAACCAACTTATATAAACAACCACTGGCATAGTACTGACATATTGCGGAATGACCACAAGATGGAGCCAAACAGGATAGGTGTGAGCGATCACACACTTATACATAGTAATTTGGAACAGATAGAGACGCCTTGAAGGGGCGGAGCTGCAATGCCAGTGTGTGCTTATAGACGGAGGACACGAAGGGATGACATCACCTTTGAAAACGACCATACGTCGAAACGCGTCAGTTGACCATCCAGACACGTCCACGTCACGTCCGGTTAGCGAGGCTTGAGCGGTGGAGCGCACGCCGCAGCCGTAGCTGACAGCATAGGTTGGCGTGACTTACATGGGGCTTGTCTGCACTCTGCACATGTTTTGTAGATAGACCCTATTGGTCCCTGGCGATACCACAATCTCAAGGGGCTGTATTTAGGAAGGTCTGAGGACCTCTTTTATTTTATACATTTTTTGGTTTGTACTAAATTTTAAATAAATAATCAAGTTACGCTATGGAAGCCCTGCTTGTGGTTCTTTTTTGAGGATCTGAGTGGTGGAGGAGGAAAAAGCAGGAGAGGAACAACACAAGGAGCGGTGGAGGAATCACTGGGGATACTTGATGAGCGTGTGACCCCTGCAGGGGTGCGTCAATCTGGTGAGTGGGGACCCATGTGAGGGGGGAGCACCATAAAGTCACCTTTTTCTTCACCTGCAAATTGAAGGATCCATACTGGAAATATAGAGTCACCAAAGTCACTTGACCAAATGCATGAAGGATAGTTGAACATTTATTTTGCCAGCGCAAGATTTTTTTGAAACTGTTTTTTGAAACTGTTTTTTTAACCCTTTTTTTGAAACTGTTTTTGAAACTGTCATTTGCAACTGTTCTTTGAAATCGTTTTGCACTGATATGTCAGCAAAGAGTACTCTATAGCCATATGAACATACACCTGCTATATACATATATTTATATCAATTATTTTTGCTGGATATAGAACCAGAGGGGATTAACCCTTACTATTAAAGTGGCTAACCATCACATGACCATTGTGATCTAATCTCATTGGTTTAGGGATTGGTGTAACCTACAAAGGAACGTATTGGTTGTCCGGCAGCTCCCACCTGGGGCAGTGATCAGTGACCTTAATTGGAATTGGGTGTGCATTAATATAGTATATAAATTTCAAGCTTTGGCACTGGACACACTGAATATACACCGATACATAGGTGTACACTGTATAGAATTTATGAGGACTTATGAGGACATCATTATGTTTATCATTATTATTATTTATTATTTTTTGTAACACTGTTTTCACTAATTGGTTGAAGGAATCTGTACTGAGGAGTGATTGACACATATGTAATTGATCAACACACACACAATTTTAAGTGGCAATTCAGAGGCCCAATTTAGCACATTGTCACAAACCCCACAGGGTATTGTGAGAGTCAGGAGTGATTCTAAGTTATCACATATAAGTTGAGGACATAATATAGTTTGAGATATCAATACGGATTGTATACACTTCCAATAATAAGGGCACAGTAGCTTTAAATCCATCCTTTAGAAGGCAAGGTAACCAGTCCTTTTTACTTAAAGCAGCGCCAATACCCCACACCATACATTACACACTAAAAATAGAACATGTTTTAAATTTATCCGATGGTTAAAAAACCGATAGCAAATTACTATCATCTGTGGGGAACTTCATCGGATAAAAAACCCACACATGCTCAGAATCAAGTCGACGCATGCTCAGAAGCATTGAACTTAATTTTTCTCGGCTCATCTGAGTGTTTTACGTCACCGCGTTTGGAACGGTCGGTTTTTTGACTGATGGTGTGTAGGCAAGACTGATGAAGGTCAGCTTCATCGGTTTTCCGATGGAAAAATCCATTGGTTAAAAAACCATAGGAAATCCGATCGTGTGTACAGGGCTTTAATGTATTTATCAAAAATGCATTTGCTATACTATGTAACTGTAATGGTGTGAATCCTGTTATACATAATGTCTTTACTTGTTATTTTATGTTCTGATAACTAAATAAAAAATTGAATGTTAAAAAAAACAAAAAAACAAGATGTCTATAATCTCAGGGAGAGAATGGAGCTGCAGAAGAGCGGATTAGTTCTCTTGAAGTTGCACTTGCTTCTTCATCCACCTCAGTGTGGGCAAAGTCCTCTGGAGTGGTGACTCTAAGAGCTAAACTTAATGACCTTGAAATTTGGTCAAGATGAAATAACCTCTGTTTTGTGGGATTTATGGAAAAGTCAGAGGGCGGGACACCTGAACGCTTGCTGGCTATGTGGCTGAAGGATGCCCAGAGAGCTGACTCTTTACCATCCACTTGCACATACAGTATCTCACAAAAGTGCGTACACCCCTCACATTGATGTAAATATTTTATTATATCTTTTCATGTGACAACACTGAAGAAGTTACACTTTGCTACAATGAAAAGTAGTGAGCGTACAGCTTGTGTAACAGTGTAGATTTGCTGTCCCCTCAAAATAACTCAACAGACAGCCATTAATGTCTAAACTGCTGGCAACAAAAGTGAGTACACCCCTGAGTAAAAATGTCCAAATTGGGCCCAAAGTGTCAATATTTTGTGTGGCCAACATTATTTTCTAGCACTGCCTTAACCCTCTTGGGCATGGAGTTCACCAGAGCTTCACAGGTTGCCACTGGAGTGCTCTTTCACTCCTCCATGGCGACATCACGGATCTGGTGGATGTTAGAGACCTGGCGCTTCTCCACCTTCCGTTTGATGATGCCCTGCAGATGCTCAATAGGGTTTAGGTCTGGAGACATGCTTGGCCAGTCCATCACCTTTACCCTCAGCTTCTTTAGCAAGGCAGTGGTTGTTTTGGAGGTGTATTTGGTGTCGTTATGTTGTAATACTGGGACACGATTCTAGTAATCCATGTCCTTAGTCTGCTTGTCTTCAGCAAACAGTTTGCAGGCTTTCCTGTGCCATCTTTAGAAGAGTCTTCCTTCTGGGACAAAAGCCATGCAGACCAATTTGATGCAGTGCGGCGTATGGTCTGAGCACTGACAGGTTGACCCCCCCAACCCTTCAACCTCTGCAGCAATAATGTCAGCACTCATACATCTATTTCCCAAAGACAACCTCTGAATATGACGCTGAGCACGTGCAATCAACTTCTTTGGTCGACCATGACGAGGCCTGTTCTGAGTGGAACCTGTTCTGTTAAACCACTGTATGGTCTTGGCCACCATGCTGCAGCTCAGTTTCAGGGCCTTGGCAATCTTTTTATAGCCTAGGCCATCTATATGTAGAGCAACAATTCTTTTTTTCAGATCCTCAGAGAGTTCTTTGCCATAAGGTGCCATGTTGAACTTCCAGTGACCAGCATGAGAGAGTGAGAGCAATAACACCAAATTTAACACACCTGCTCCCCATTCACACCTGAGACCTTGTAACACTAAGGAGTCACATGACACGGGGAGGGAAAATGGCTAATTGGGCCCAATTTGGACATTTTTACTTAGAGGTGTACTCACTTTTGTTGCCAGCGGTTTAGACATTAATGGCTGTGTGTTGAGTTATTTTGAGGGGACAGAAAATCGACACTGTTATACAGGCTGTGCACTCACTACTTTACATTGTAGCAAAGTGTCATTACTTCAGTGTTGTCACATGAAAAGATATAATAAAATATTTACAAAAATGTGAGGGGTGTACTCACTTTTGTGAGATACTGTATTCTTAATTTTCAAGACAAGGTCACTATCATAAGAATCGACAGGACAGCTGGGGAACTCCCTTACAATGGCAATTTAATATCCATCTACCCTGACTTCAGGATGTCAAGGCACATCTACGAACCCAAGTCCTACAATACACAACTTTATACCTGGCCTAACTGAGGTTTATTTTGGCATTTAAGGCACATTTCTTTACTTCCCCCAGGGAAGCAATGGACTGGCAGAATGACACCTCTGTGGGCCTCCACCATGACAGCATCGCCAGTAATGTCTTATTTTGATCTTTCGGCCTACCTGTCCTCTTTCTGCTGAATCTCTAAGCCCCTTCAGCCCTGCCCTGCGTGTCTACACAGTTTTCTTCAGCTGAAATTCTGACTGTGTCTACCTCCCTCTGTTTATTGTGAGATCTGGAGACATTCATTTGTTGCTGCCTTGCTATACCCCCAGAGGGGTCCCCCGGGCCCTATGTAATCCCCCAAGCTTTTCAGGCCCTTCTTGGTGACCTTAGCCTGCTTCTGGATGGGACATGATGCAGAGGATCTGTGCAACAGACAGGGGCTTTACGTATAGCTTAATTTTTGCATCTCCTTCCCTTCATCTGATGTCATCTCTCTGCCTAACCTGCAAGATCACTGCTTCAGAGTCATCTGACTTCTACTTACAACATTTATCTTACCCCTGCTGTTCACCATCTCAGAGGAGATTGTATTAATCAGGTCAAACCTTTCTGCTTTCTACACACCTCCCTACCTATTGGTGGTGTTACCACTGTTTTTTTTTTCCTTTTACTGTTTTTTTTGGGTACCAGGCTCTCTGTGATTGGGATGGATGAGCAGGGTGGGTGGGGTTGTTTTTGTTGTTGTTGTTGTTGGAGCTCAAATTAGCTATGGCACTTTACTTGTCCCTCATGCTCTCTATTGTATGTTTTCTTTGATGTTAAAACACAGTAATTATGTAAGACCAGAAATTCCAAGTAACAGCTAACAAAACTCTTCAGATTAACCTGGCAGCTTGTACAAGCCCAATAGTAAAAAGCAAAAATAGATGTATGTTGTTTTACCTCCTAAAACCTAACAATAACCATGAACTACATTACACAATTTTTTTGGCCTAGTTTAACAAAAACAGAAAGGGCCCTCTCTTGACCCCCAGGAGAGGGGGTCAGGCAAGAAGAGAGTACCAAAAAGGGGGAAAAAAAGGGATGAAGTAAAAGGAGGGGAGAGATAAAAGGGGGGGTGGTGATTCAGGAGAACATAAAAATCATGTGAGGAATTGTGAGATGGCAAGGGTGGAGAACTCATCTATTCTGGAGAACCAATGTTTTAAGGTCGGCGAGGAAGTGAGCTTCCATAAGTCAGGGATACATGCCCAGGCAGCATTCAATGTAGGGTGTCTTATATATGTTGTCTTTGCTGTTTTATTAATCCCTATATTTGTCATGTTATCTCCCTTGAAATTAATGTCCTTGAATACTAGAGAGTTAAACTTGCCTCAAAAACGGTCCTTGTTTTTTTGTTCCTTTGTTAAGAAATATAAACCCCATGTTATTTGTCTACAAGAGACTAATTTAACAACCCTTAAAACCTGGGCTCTTGAAAAGAATGTGATTGCAAAAACCTTTCACACCACACATACCTCCTACTCCAGAGTGGTCTCTATCTTGTTATCCAAATCCCTTACCTCTGATGTTTTACAGGTCAAGACAGACCCTGATGGGAGATAGGGTAGTGTATTTGTAATGTGACTGCCACCTAACTATAATAAACGTTTATATTGCACTTCCCTTTGCCCCTAATCTTCTGTACAAACTCTCATTGTTGGCTCTGGAGCTTCTGAGCGGCCCTCTGATCTACATTGGTAATTTTTTTTATTCTGAAAGTTTTTTATTGAAAAAATTAAACATAGCAATACAAAGAGGATAATGCAGTACCTCATCAGAACATAAGATACAATAATGCAGGGATATACAGCATAAGGGAAAGTTCACACCAAAATACATGCATCATTAAGGGTATAGCCTTATAAACAACTGCATAGAATGAAATTATATACTACAGAAAATGACTGCAAACCGAGAAAGTGATATGGTAAAGAAAATCCAAATAAAAGAAAAAGAAAACACAAAAATAAAAACTCAGGTTACTCATTTAGACGTAGAAGAAACCAAGGGTTCCATTTGGCATCATAAATTGGGTTCGAGTCCCGCAGGGTGTGAAATATCTTTTCAGACAGCTTTATTTGATCAACCCTCGCCAACACCTGTGCGAAGGGGACAGTGCGTGACTTCCAGTGAAGAGCACCTGTCCAATGCAAAGCAATGCAAATAGTATGAAGCAGCTTCATTAAGTGCTTAGGGGCAGAGGTGGGGGACACGAGTCACATGACTTGACTCAAGTCAGACTCGAGTCACCTGTTTGAGGACTTGCGACTTGCTTGACAGAATTCAATAAATGACTCGACTTGACTTTGACTTGTCACTAATGACTTGCGACTTGACTTTGACTTGGGCTATATGACTTGCAATGACTTGGCACCACTAACACTAACCGCAAGCCGCCGTCTGCCTACCGGATCAGCGTGTCATGCAGACAGACGGCGGCCATTGCAGTGTTCAAAAGCCACGCCTCCTCGTCTGTGATAGGCGGAACACTCAATTTTACAGCAGGCAGTGTTCAGCCTATCACTGACATCCTCTCACCCTCGTCTGTGTTATGAGGATGAGCGGATGTCCGTGATAGGCGGAACACTGAATGCTGGGAAATTGAGTGTTCCGCCTATCACAGACAAGGAGGAGGCGCGGCTTTTGAATACTGGAATGGCCGCCTGGACGCCGCCAAACAGGTACACGGCTGACGGGCACAGTGAAGCATGGGCACAGTGAGACATGGGCACAGTGAGGCATTGGGCACAGTGAGGCATTGGGCACAGTGAAGCACGGGCACAGTGAGACACGGGCACAGTGAGGCATTGGGCACAGTGAAGCACGGGCACAGTGAAGCATGGGCACAGTGAGACACGGGCACAGTGAGGCACGGGCACAGTGAGGCATGGGCACAGTGAGACACGGGCAAAGTGAGGTACAGGCACAGTGAGGCACGGGCACAGTGAAGCACGGGCACAGTGAAGCATGGGCACAGTAAAGCATGGGCACAGTGAAGCATGGACACAGTGAAGCATGGGCACAGTGAGGCATGGGAACAGTGAGGCATGGGCACAGTGAAGCATGGACACAGTGAAGCATGGGCACAGTGAAGCATGGACACAGTGAAGCATGGGCACAGTGAGGCATGGGCACAGTGAGGCATGGGCACAGTGAGGCACAGTGAGGCATGGGCACATAACCAATATTATTTATTGTTATTCTTCCTATTATTTTTATACAGTATGGGGTAGATCAGTATTTTGACTTGATTTGTTACTTGAGCAACATAAATGACTTTACTTGACTTGCTTGACTTCTAGCAGGGACTTGACTTGACTTGCTTGCTTTTCGTCACAGTAACTTGGGACTTGCTTGAGACTTGAAGGTTAAGACTTGAGACTTGCTTGTAACTTGCACATGTGTGACTTACTCCCATGTCTGCTTAGGGGTATCAGGGATTTTTTCAAACAACAAACAGTGAGTGTGCGTCAGAGCCATGCGCCTCCCCACCAACTTATCCATCAGCTCCAGGGTCTACCGCCATGTGGGCTGCAATACCTCGCACTCCCCAGAACAGGTGGAGAAAGGAGCCCGGATGAGGACGACCTCAGAAACATAGGAGGGAACTTTGAGGGAAAATCCTGCTCAATCTCTGGGGGGTATAATACCAGCGAGTAAAAAGTTTAATAGCAGTCTCTCTAACAGTGAGGGAAATAGTGCATTTACGTAAGTTCTGCCAATTAGCATCCCAGGCCCTATTGTCATAATCAAGATCCATTTCCTGTTCCCACTGAGTCATATGTTTAAGTGTAGAACTGCCCCCCCACACCTCCATAGATTTGTATAACACTGAAATCAAACCCCTCTGTCGGGGGGGGGAGCTACAAAGGGTTTCAAATGCAGAGTTAGAGTCCGAGGGGGCTGCCGCATAGTGCGTCTGAAAAAAGTGGCGGATCTGCAAATATCTGTAAAATTCCCCAGCGGGGATATCTCTCTGGGCTTTAAGTTGGGAAAAAGAGACAAATTTGTCTTCCTGAGAGAAATCCGCCAGAGATGTCAGACCACTACCCGTCAACCACCAAAAACTGTCTGGGGCCTCAAAAGCTGCAGGAAACCTAGGGTCTCCCAAAAAGGAAGCTCCAGGGGGGAACTCAGATTTGAGAGCTAACCGTGTTTTAAACCTATCCCAAAGTTTTAAGCCATGGGCAACCACCAAGTTCCACCCCAATAGATCAGAGACCAATGATTTAGAGGACTATAGCAATCCAGGAAGATGGAATGGTAAAATAGAGTCAAATTCAAAGGTGACCCATGGAACCCTCGAATTACGAATGTTCCACTGAGCCTGTTGTAAAAATCTACTGGCCAAATAATATAGCCAGATCTGAGGAACCCCCAAACCGCCCGATCCTTATGGTCTATAGAGTACTTCTCTGGAGAACCTAGGGGGCCTGGAATTCCAAATAAATCTATTTAGGTGGGCCTGCAACTTAAGAAGATATGACTTAGAGATTATAAGAGGTAGAGCCCTAAATAGATAGAGGAGCTTAGGCAAGATAGTCATCTTGATAGCCGTGATACGACCCAAAAACGAGATCCTATACGGTGTCCATGTCCTGAGTAAGTTTTTTAAATGCACTATCAGAGGGGGAAAGTTAAGATTGAATAGTCCAGCATAATCACCTGAAAGTTCTACCCCTAAATAAGAAAGACTAGACTTAGCCCAAGTGAAAGGGAAAGCTTGTTTGAGATTCTCCAGCTCGGAAGGGGGGAAGCCCACCGGAAGTGCCACCGATTTGGGCATATTGACTGAGAGGCCAGAGACTTCCGCAAATGTATCTAAGGTGTTAAGGAGGTTAGGTAGAGTGATGAAAGGGTTAGTGAGGAATAACAAGACATCATCAGCGTACATGCTGAGCATGTATATGGAATCAGCCTTACTGTAGCTAGAGATGTCGGGGTGTCTAAGGATAGCAATAGCCAGGGGCTCAATGGCCAAAGCAAAAATAAGCGGGGACAATGGACTACATTGGTAATTTTAATGCAGTGCCTGACCCAACCATGGAGCGTTAAAGGGTGGGTGCAAACTGCAGAAATCCTCCCTGGATTGGATACAGACCTATAACCTTATTGATGTGTGGCAGTGGAAGCATCCAGACACTCAACAGCTCTCCTAACACTCGGACATGATGTTCCATATAGATTCGGCCTTTGTCTATGACCCTACCATTGGTCTCTGATACTTCCTTTCTACCGGGAGGCATTTCATATCATACACCTATTACTTTAGGTCTTCAGCTTCTTCCCTCTGCAGGGCCAGGTGTAGGGCAGTTGAATTCCCATTGGTTAGAGAATCAGGTAGTGAAGGGTGAATGGCGTCTTAATATGAACACCACTACCCCTATAACAGAGTGGGAATCTCTTAAGGCAACACTCTGCCGTACTGGTTACTGGTGTTTTCCACAAAAATGCCCAAATGCACCCTGAGGAACTAGAGTCAGCTATGCTGCAAGCAGTGAGCTGCTATGTGGATGACCCATCGCCTCATAATCATGTTGATTGGCTTCAAAAACTTAGAGCATATGAGCTCTGACTATTGGACATCACAAAAAAAAAATGTTATTTACTACCCAAAAAGTTTTTGAACATGGCAATAAAGCTGGCTACCTATTAGCATACCTAACAATGCCCCACTTTACACCACTTCCATCCCCCATATTCAGACCTCTGCAGGTATATGTTAGTACCTCTCCTCATTGGGTTTCCTCTCCTTTTATTCTAATTTGTATATAGAGATGGGCCAAACTCCCACCTGTTCAGTTCGCAGCAGAGCTCCCAAACAGGGAAAAAGTTCTAACCCAATCGGCAATCCCAATTAAAGTCTATGGGAGCCAAAAAGGAAAAGTGTACAAGTGCCCATTTTGAAGGTGTATATGCAAGTAATTGACAATAAAAGGGGTATGGGGATCCGGGCACTGACCTGGGGGACATGTATCAATGCACACAATTATTTTCAGAAGCAGTGACTTTAATGAGGCTTATAGCAGCAATAAAAATGAAAAATTCCTTTGACTATTGTGCCTGGGGGTCCCCTTAGTCTGCTTGTAAAGTGCCCCATCTTTAGCATGCATAAAAAATGCTGTAGAAAAAATGACACAAGAAAAAAACAAGTCAAATCAGATTTAAATTGACTCATGGTTGCAATTGCCGCCACCCGCCTATTGAAAAAGAAAAAGAAGGAAAATAACGGTCTGGTTTGGACTGGGGCTGGCGCCATTTTATTTTTTTCCAATAGCTGGGTGCAGGAAATTGCAACCGCAAGTTAATTTAAATTTTATAGGGAACCACACGCCAAAATAAAATAAAAAACTGTGTGGGGTCTCACCTAAAATACATACCATACCCTTATATGGGCATGCAGCCTGGCAGGTCAGGAAAGGGAAGGATGAGCGAGCACACCCCCCCTCCTGAACCATATCAGGCCACCTGCCCTCAACATGGGGGGTGTGGGTGCTTTGGGGCAGGGGGCTGCTTGCTGTGGGGGCACTCAACAGGAGGGAGGGGCCAGGAGTAGGGAAGAGGGACCCGAGAACAGGAGGATCCAGACTGCCCTGTGCAAAACAACTGCACAGAGGAGGTAAGTATAACATGTTTGTTATTTTAAAAAAATTAGACTTTACAATCACTTTAACATGGATGTCAAAATATATGTAAAGGTGCTAGCCAATCTTTGAATTGAGTTATTGCACGCCTGGTGGAAAGTGAATAGTGTGACTTTATCACCGGGAGGTCTACTAGAATGAACATTTAAATACTTTTTCAGAATTTACAGCACCCCCATGGTCACTACCGCTCACATGAAGTCATTGGACACTTGTAAGGCCTTTGGCAGCATTAAGTGGCCCTATCTTTTTCGTATTTTACAATTGTATGACTTTGGCCCCCGTATGATACCCTGGATCTGCTTTCTCTATACTGTCCCGCTGGCCAGGATTTGAGTGAATGCTCAAATTTCTGCACCCTTCCCGATACATCGTGGTACACATCAGGGTTGCCCATTGTCATTCCTTTTCTTTGCCTTAGCTACTTTGGGAGGTGGCAAAGTTTGGAGACTACTCTGGATTCTGGGTTGATTGGGAGAAACCCAGTCTCTTCCCTATTCATCAAGCAACTGTGCAGATGATTCATCTAACCTCCTAGCTCCAGGTGGTGTATTCCTTTAGGTATCTGGGAGTCGTAATGTAACTGCCTTTTAGGTTCTTACTGTACATTAGGGATGAGCTTCGAGTTCGAGTCAAACTCATGTTCGACTCGAACATTGCCTGTTCGCCCGTTCGCCGAACAACGAAAAATTTGGGGTGTTCGCGGCAAATTCGAAAAGTCTATGGGAGAAATCTAAAGTGCTAATTATAAAGGCTTATATGCAAGTTATTGTCCTAAAAAGTGTTTGGGGACCTGGGTCCTGCCCCAGGGGACATGTATCAATGCAAAAAAAAAGTTTTAAAAACTGCTGTTTTTTTAGGAGCAGTGATTTTAATAATGCTTAAAGTGAAACAATAAAAGTGAAATATTCCTTTAAATTTCGTACCTAGGGGGTGTGTATGATATGCATGTAAAGTCGTGCATGTTTCCCGTGCTTAGAACTGTCCCTGCACAAAGTGTCATTTTTTAAGGAAAAAAAGTCATTTAAAACTCACTCGCGGCTATTAATGAATTGTCGGCTTTTATCAATACATAGAAACGTCATTGATAAAAAAAAAAAAAAGCGTGGGGGTTCCCCCAAATTCAATTACCAGGCCCTTCAGGTCTGGAATGGATATTAAGGGGAACCCCGCCGCAAATTAAAAAAAATGGCGTGCGGTTCCCACTAAATATCAATACCAGGCCCTTCAGATCTGGCATAGATTTTAAGGGGAACTCCACCCCAAATGTAAAAAAAAATGGCGTGGAGTCCCCCCAAAAATCCATACCAGACCCTTATCCGAGCACGCAACCTGGCCGGTCGCAGGGGAAGAGGGGGGGACGAGAGATCGCCCCCCCTCCCCCCTGAACCGTACCAGGCCACATGCCCTCAACATGGGGAGGATATCCCCATGTTGATGGGACAAGGGCCTCATCCCCACAACCCTTGCCCGGTGGTTGTGGGGGTCTGCAGGCGGGGGGCTTATCGGAATCTGGAAGACCCCTTTAACAAAGGGGACCCCCAGATCCTGCCCCCCCCTATGTGAATTGGTAAGGGGTACATTGTACCCCTACCATTTCACAAAGAAAGTGTCAAAAAATTTAAATAAAAACACACAAACACCTTGGAAAAGTCCTTTATTAAAAAAATAAATAAAAATATTCCAGCAATGAAATACAGTGTCCCGCGGCGATCCGATGTCCAGCGCTGTCCGTCATTGGTTGAGCCTGAGCGGACCTGATGCGGAACTTCCTCCGCAGTGTTTTAAATGTATATTCAGCCTTACACCTAGTCATTGGCTGAGCGGACCTGATGGGGAACTTGAGAAGGGGCGGGTCTATACATGTATTACAAAGTGAGAGAAGTTCCCCATCAGGTCCGCCCCCTCGGTATGTCAGACCCCGCATACGTCATTGGCCTGAGCGGGAAACTTCCTTCACTGTGTAAATTTTAATTACACAGTGAAGGAAGTTCCCCGCTCAGGCCAATGATGTAGGCGGGGTCGGACATACCGAGGGGGCGGACCTGATGGGGAACTTCGTTCGCTGTGTAATACATGAATAGACCCGCCCCTTCTCGCGGTCCGCTGAGCGGACCTGATGGGGAACTTTAGAAGGGGCAGGTCTATACATTTAAAACAATGCGGAGGAAGTTCCCCATCAGGTCTGCTCAGGCACAACCAATGACGGACAGCGCTGGACATCAGGATCGCCGCGGGACACTGGATTTCATCGCTGGAATGTTTTTTTTTTTTTTTTAATAAAGGACTTTTCCAAGGTGTTTGTGTGTTTTTATTTACATTTTTTTACACTTTCTTTGTGAAATGGTAGGGGTACAATGTACCCCTTACCAATTCACATAGGGGGGGCGGGATCTGGGGGTCCCCTTTGTTAAAGGGGTCTTCCAGATTCCAATAAGCCCCCTGCCCGCAGACCCCCACAACCACCGGGCAAGGGTTGTGGGGATGAGGCCCTTGTCCCCATCAACATGGGGACATCCTCCCCATGTTGAGGGCATGTGGCCTGGTATGGTTCAGGAGGGAGGGGGGGCCGCTCTCTCATCCCCCCTCTTCCCCTGCAGCCGGCCAGGTTGCGTGCTCGGATAAGGGTCTGGTATGGATTTTTGGGGGGACTCCACGCCATTTTTTTTACATTTGGGGTGAAGTTCCCCTTAAAATCCATGCCAGATCTGAAGGGCCTGGTATGGATATTTAGGGGGAACCACACGCCATTTTTTTTTTAAATTTGCAGCGGGGTTCCCCTTAATATCCATTCCAGACCTGATGGGCCTGGTAATTGAATTTGGGGGAACCCCCACGCTTTTTTTTTTTTTTTTATCAATGACTTTTCTATGTATTGATAAAAGCCGACAATTCAATAATAGCCGAATGAGTTTCAACCTTCCTAGCGGTATTCCCGAGTCTGGCTCGGGGTTAAATTTCAGCACCAAAAGCGGTAACCCCGAGCCAGACTCGGGCTGCATCGCAGTGATCCAGGCAGAGTTACTTACCTTGTCCCCTGGATCCTGCGATGCCTCCCCGCTGTGTGATCGAGCCGTGTCTCATCGCTCGATTTACACACTTCTGAGTGCCGCCGAGCTCCGTTCCCTGCGACGTTACGACGCATGGGGACGGAGATCGGCGCCAAATTCAAAAAAGTTAAAACACAGTATACATACAGTACACTGTAATCTTACAGATTACAGTACTGTATGTAATAATTACACACCCCCATTGTCCCTAGTGGTCTGCCCAGTGTCCTGCATGCACTTTTATATAATAAAAACTTTTCTTTCTGCCTAGAAACTGGAGATTGTCCATAGCAACCAAAAAGTGTCCCTTTATGTCAAAAGTGGTTTTAGACCAGCTAGAAAACAGCGATAATAAATTAGAATCACTGGCAGAATTAAGCGATAGCGATTTGTGGGGAAATTCGTCATCATACACTGAAAAACACTTTTATTATCCACCTCCCTACTGTGCACGAAAACCCCCTTCCTGCCCAAGCCATTTTTCAGCTTTCAGCGCTGTCACACTTTGAATGACAATTGCGCGGTCGAGCGACGTGGCTCCCAAACAAAATTTTTGTCCTTTTTTTCCCACAAATAGAGCTTTCTTTTGGTGGTATTTGATCACCTCTGCGGTTTTTATTTTTTGCGCTATAAACAAAAGAAGAGCGTCCAGTTTGGAAAAAAAACACTATTTTTTACTTTTTGCTATAATAAATACCCATTTTTTTTTTTTAAATAAAATTTTCCTCAGTTTAGACCGATACGTATTCTTCTACATATTTTTGGTAAAAAATAAAAATCGCAATAAGCGCGTATTGATTGGTTTGCGCAAAAGTTATAGCGTGTACAAAATAGGGGATAGATTTATAGCATTTTTATTTTTTTATTAGTAATGGCGGCGATCTGCAATTTTTTATTGTGACTGCGATATTGCGGCGGACACATCGGACACTTTTGAAACATTTTTGGGACCATTCACGTTTATACAGCGATCCCTGCTATAAAAATGCATTGATTACTGTATAAATGTGATTGGCAGGGAAGGGGTTAACCACTAGGGGGCGGGAAGGGGTTAAATATGTTCCCTCAATGTGTTCTTACTGTGGGGGAGGGGACTGACTGGGGGAGGTGACTGATGGTTGTCCCTATGTACAAGGGACACACCATCAGCCTCCTCTCCCTCACAGGACGTGGATCTCTGTGTTTACACACAGAGACCCACTTTCCTGCTCGTTTCCCGGGCAATCGCGGGTGCCCGGCGGCAATCGCGGCCGCCGGGCACGCGCACCGGGGCCTTGTAAACGCAGCGGGCGCGTGCGCGCCGCTGGCGGCGAGCGCGCGCCTCCTAGCTCGTTTTAAAGGGAGGACGTCATATGACGTCCTCCCAGAACGAGAGTATCCTCCGCCCGCCGTCAATTGACAGTGGGCGGTGGACAAGTGGTTAATATTATTATATTATTTGTTATAATTATTTTATAGTTATTTATTTTATTATAATGTATAATTTTGTTTTTTGAACTTTATCATACCCGGGATGTCTACTAGACTCTTGTTTGGACAGATTTAAGTGAGTTATTCCTAAGAATTACAGGCCTGCAATATAAAACGCCAAATTTCCATGCAGAATAATGGTACCGCTTTCAGCACATAAAATCTGACAGAATCATACCGCCAGGGAGGTTAAATGACTTTTTTTCCTTCAAAAATGACACTTTGTGCAGGGACAGTTCTAAGCACAGGAAACATGCGCCACTTTACATGCATATCATACACACCCCCCAGGTACGAAATTTAAAGGAAAATTTCACTTTTATTTTTTCATTTTAAGCATTATTAAAATCACCGCTCCCGTAAAAACATCTATTTTTTAAACCTTTTTTTGCATTGATACAGTACATGTCCCCTGGGGCAGGACCCGGGTCCCCAAACACTTTTTAGGACAATAAATTGCATATTAGCCTTTATAATTAGCACTTTAGATTTCAAACGTTCAAGTCCATTGTATTTAATAGGGTTCTAAAGTTCACACGAACATTCTGTCTGTTATCAGGTTCTGGTGCGAACCGAACAGGGGGGTGTTCGGCTCATCCCTGCTGTACATTATGAATAACATATACCCTTTAATTTCCCAATTTAATTGTCAGACCATGAAAAGCATGGTCCTCCCGTTGGATCTTATGGCCAAGATGTTAAAAATGATATATTTTGCCTAAACTACTCTATGCCCTATCTATTTCTTCCTTTAAGATACCAATGACACTTTTTAACAAACTGATATGCTCTGTATGGCATTTCTTTGGGGCCGACAGACTTCCACTGCTGCATCTAGCAGACCTCTCCGTCCCACATTTTTACATTTATTACCTGTCGACCCAACTGGTTTACATCCACAATTGGCTCCATCCCTCCTCAAACAATGGCTGCACTACTACTGAGACTGCCATATACCCGCAATATTATTTATAGACGGCAAATATCCCTTTGTGAGGGCACTGCTATGCTGACATTTTTTACGGTTTTAAGCTCTTCTCGCAGCTGCAAGAAGAATTCACAATCCCACCTACCTTTTGTTTTTCTTGTTTACAATAAACCAATAAAGCACAGTGTTTGACTTGCAACTCACTGACTCTGACCGGACTAAATTTACTCCTACCTACCACAACTCAGTAACCTCCTCTAAGAATAGGATCATTCAATTGAACATCTTTTATCACAGTCACCCTAATACAGCAATACAGTTGACTTTATGCACTGCTTTTGGTCCTGTTTCATAACCTATTATTTTTTGGTCGGAAATAAATTTCTTTATATCTTCTGTATTGAGCTTCCCTAATATAATGTATCCTTATGCCGCGTACACACGATCACTTTTCCCTTCGGGAAAAATGTCATTTTTCCCTTTGGACGAGAAAAACGATCGTCTGTGGGCTTTTTGCAGTTTTTCCCAACGGGAAAAACTGCATTAATCATGACGAGAAAAAGTAGAACATGCTCTAATTTTTCTTGTCGTGATTCCTGTCCCCCGCGCACGGTCGTTTTCTCGTCAAGAGAAAAAATGAGGGGAAAAACGTCCGTGTGTGGGGGAACAAGCCGTTCCCTCGTTTTTCCTGTCATGATTCACGGCGGTGTTTTCACCGCCGTGAATCACGATCATGTGTACGCGGCATAAGAACTGTTTATTGGGAGTGTTTGGTGACCTTTCTATGTCTGTTACGTATACTGCATTTTTATGCAAAGAAAGGAATAAAACCATCCTTGAAAGGGACTTCCGTTCCCATATTGAATTATTGGCTTGAGTTAAAATAATAAAATATTTCCATTATAAACCTACTTTTCAACTCAGGAAGAAGTCGAAGCTCTTTGATAAGCTGTGGGGTACTGGGGACCTCTCAGTATCCAGGATACTAGGACATGTCTATATTGCTGTTTATGACAAATTTTCTTTCTTTCCTTTACATTGTCACACTCATTTTGGGCTCATTTGCACTGTTGACACACGAGAGATGTTCTGTGTTTTGTTAGTTCTCTGCTTCTTTTTTATATATTGAAGGGTTTTATACGAAAATCAATAAAATATATCTTTAAAAAAAATACCTAGCTCTTATAGTTAGCATAATGCTGCTGTTTTTTCCCCCCAACCCCACTTATTTAACTTTTACACAATGGGGCTGATTTATTAAAACTGGAGAGTGCAAAATCTAGTGCAGCTGCACATGGTAGCCAATCATCTTCTAGTTTTAGTTTGTTCAATTAAAGCGTAACTGCACTTTTGTTGAGAAAAAAACATCCCTCTCTGGGTGAGCTATGTACATTGCAAGGATTATAACAAACTTTATTGCAGATTCCTACCTTTTATTATTCTGAAGAAATCCTTCTGTGTTTGTCTGTGCCTCTGGTCTGAGTGGGTCTAATGGTAGTGGTTTCATAATTAACTTTCAGGTGTGCAGCTGCAGAGCACTAATGAGAAAAGCTACTGGGCCTGCATCCCTTTAGACATGTTCCTATTGAAAGTATCTCTCCAAAAATGACATTTTTGTTGCAGGGGATGCCTGAAATCTAACTTGTATCTTAGGCAGACTTTTGGGAAAATTGGTGAGCCAATTACACAAGCAGGAAATTATGTTTCTGGGGGGTGGTCAGTACACATTCTGTGTACAGAACAACTCCAGGTAGCCATATTGCAATGCATTCTCATAAAATTACAGCGGCTGCAGATTCAAAAGGAAAGGTATTTTTTATTTTTTTAACTACTTCAGCCCCGGAAGAATTGGCTGCTCAATGACCAGAGTATTTTTTGCGATTCGGCACTGCGTTGATTTAACTGACAATTGTGCGGTCGTGCGACTTTGTACCCAAACAAAATTGATGTCCTTTTTTTCCCACAAATAGAGCTTTCTTTTGGTGGTATTTGATCACCTCTGTGGTTTTAGTTTTTTGCGCTATAAACAAAAAAGGTGACAATTTAAAAAAAAACACAATATTTTGTATTTTTTGCTGTAATAACTAGCCCCAATTTTTTTTTTAAAAGCAATTTTTTTCCGCAATTTAGGCCGATATGTATTCTTCTACATATTTTTGGTAATAAAAATTGCAAAAAGCGTATATTGATTGGTTTGCGCAAAAGTTATAGCGTCTACAAAACAGGGAATAGATTTATGGCATTTTTATTATTTTTTTATTTTTTTACTAGTAATGGCGCCAATCTGCGATTGTTATCGGTACTGTGACATTATGGCAGACATATCGGACACTTTTGACACATTTTTGGGACAATTGGCATTTATACAGCGATTAGTGCTATAAAAATGCACTGATTACTGTGTAAATGTCACATCACTGGCAGGGAAGGGGTTAACACTAGGGGCGATCAAGGGGTTAACTGTGTTCCTTATAGTGTGTTCTAACTGTAGGAGGATGGGACTCACTACAGGCATACCCCACCTTTAAATACACAATGGGACCAGAGCATGTATGTAAAACGAAAATGTACTTAAAGTGAAACCATACCTTTTTTCACTTCTAGGGTGTAGTGAGGGGTCAGGGGCTGTAGTGGGGGTATCAGGAGCTGTAGTTGAGGTCTCAGGGGCTGTAGTGGGGGTGTCAGGGGTACACTGGAACAGGGTGGGCTATGCTCTCGGAGCTTCAGCTCCTTCTACTGCTGCTGCAAAATGTCTGTACAGTACTTGTGAGGCACTTTGCATACACTCGCGGGTATGTCCTTACTCGCGAGTGTATGTAAAGTGAGTGTACTTAAATTGGGGTATGCCTGTATAGGAGATGACAGATCATGGTTCCCAGCTTGTAGGAACTCACGATCTGTCAACTCCTTTCCTCTCAGAACATGTCCCTGTTCTTCCTCTCGTGCCCGCGATCGCTCGTGGCCAGCAGTCATCGCAACCGCCGGTCACGAGCATCGGCACCTCCGCTGTGAAGCAGGCTTGGGCATGCCCGCTATCCCGCTTAAAGGGACCGACGTACAGCTATGACAGTCCGCGGGAACGAGCTGACCTGCCGCAGTATAATGATGGCGGCTGGTCGGCAAGCGGTTAAATATGTTTATTCAAGTTTGAACAATCTTGATGATACAGAAAAAGGTCAGTGGAGGCATCAAGAACAGGCAGTACCACCCTCATGGGGGGCAAGGTAATTTTTATTAACATTCATTAAGAGCCGGTTCACACCAGGGCAACTCAGGATCCGACGTCGCCCCAAGCCGCACTGTAATGTTAGTCTATGGAGCCATCTTTATGCACACTACAGAAGTCGCTCCGACTTCAAAAAAGGTTCCTGTACTACTTGAAAACGACTTCTAGGCGACTTGTACACATTGATTTCAATGGAAGTCGCCTCCAAAGTCGGATCAGTGTCTTAACTGAAGCAACTTTACAGGAAGAGAAAATAGTTTTCTCAGGCAAACCCCTCCCTTCCACAGAGCTGTCGCCTGTCCTGGAGGAAACTTGAAGTTGCCTCGAAGTTGCCTCGAAGTTGCCTTGAAGTTGCCTCGATGTTGCCTCGAAGTTGCCTTGAAGTTGCCTTGTAAAGTCACGATGGAAGGCGTGTTGCCCCAGTGTGAACCGGCTCTTACAATATGATTAGATTATATGCGCTATATTATTTTTTCTTTATTTGCTATTTTTTCCCCAACGGAAGTGGAGTTACCCTTTATAGCCATGTGGTCTGGTACAGGAAAGGGAGGGGGCACACATTTGCTGACTTGGGTTGGGCTTCCTTTTAATATTCCAACCACACCCTTATCCACATATCCAGCTTAGATGACCCAAGAAATGGAGTGCAGTGAATGTGCAGCCCATCTTTCTGGATCCCAAATCCAATTCCCCAAAATTGATGGTGTGTTTCAAAAGGTCCTTTATTTACATTTAGCAAAAATACAATTAAAAAGAATGTAAATAATGTCCCTTGATGTAAATCAATCAGAAATATAATCAGTCATGCCGGGTACACACGATCGGATTTACCAATGAAAACAGTCCGATGGACTTTTCTCATTGGACAAACCGATCGTGTATGAGCCCCATCGGTCTTTTTTCCATCGGTGAGAAAAAATAGAACAAGTTTTAAATTTATCCGATGGGAAAAGAAACGATAGCAAATTCCGATCGTCTATGTGGAACTTCATCAGACAAAAAACCCACGCATGCTCAGAATCAAGTCGCAGCAATGCTCAGAAGCATTGAACTTCATTTTTCTCGGCTTGTCGGAGTGTTTTACGCCACAGCGTTTGGAACGGTCAGATTTTTGACTGATGGTGTGTAGGCAAGACTGATGGAAGTCAGCTTCATCAGATTTCCGATGGAAAAATCCATCGGATTAGAATCCATAGGAAATCCGATCCTGTGTACAGGGCTTCAGTGATAAAAATCCATTGTCAATCATGACAACTCACCACTCAACCATGTTATTCCACTGCCACAACAATGCACCATGATGGTATGTATATTAGGGCCAGTATCCTGAGTGATGGCATTGACCAATGCCATATATAGTTTTTTCTTTTGCATTGAACAAACAGTAGACATTACTCATGTTTATTGGATTGTGAATGTCAAAATTCCAATAATTGTAACTTTATATAATATTCAGTGGCCCATGTGTTGCTGAAAATCTAGCTTTATGTTGTGTGTCATTCTGTACTGTTGGTTCTTCCTTTTTTTAACACCAAGGTTTACGCTATTTTACACTATATTTTCAGTTATTTCTTATGGCCATGCATGAATAATGCATAGACACCAGCAGTTGTATAATTATATGTGCAAACGTTTTTTTTAGAATGATCAATGTGCTTCATTCTTATCTCAAGAAGTGCCAAATATATTCCTTATTTACATCAGCAGCTACTCACATTTGCATCCTTATAACCAGAGTGATCATTAGAAATTTGTCAGAAAACTCAGTTTGCTTCTCTTCCTCCCCATATCTTCACTTACTTAGAAGAATCTAATGACAGCTTTTTAATTTCCATATATAGAAGGTTGTTTATCAAAGTCCACCTGTAGACAGCATATCACTGTTTACCACTATGTATATTCTTACCTGGGGACTGTTATTTTTTCAATAATGTTAACATTTTTTTTCCACTGCAACTAAGAATGTAAGACTTATTTTTAAAGCATGGAAATCGCAAACTGCAAGGTGTTGGCATAGGCAAAATAACTCCAACCCAATAATTATATTTAATTAAAGTGTTACTAAACCCAGGACCATGCATTCACTATATCTGGTCCCCCACAGTACACAGAACATTGAAATGCAATCATTTTAGTAAATATAAACTGCTAAATACCTTTTCATAAGTTTTCATAATGCACTGAGCTGTCCTATCAGGATGGAGGACCCTTGACCCTCTGTCTTGACAGTGCTAATTGCCCCTGTGCTGATCACATGCACTCTCTCAAGAAAAAAAAAAAAAACTCTCTAGTAAGACACACCAAACTGAGCATGTGCAGCCTGACTCCATAGACTCTGTCTTATCTGGACCTGTTTTGGAGTCAGTGGAAGAAGAGGAGGATCTGTGCATACAGGGTAACAGCCTTTTTACACAATGCAGAAGAATAACCCTTTAGGTTACACAGTGAGTATAACAAGCATTCTTTAGTGCATACATAGAATGATTTTACAGCTGTGGGTTTAGTAACACTAGAAGAGAAGACCAGCCTTGCTTTTAAGGGTTATTCAGCTGTGTTGCCATACTATGCTCTCTACTGAAAGACAATATTGTCTCTTAAACCACATTTACCTTTGTCTGTGTTATATACCAGATGTTCTTTAGTGAAATCCTGGAAATACTGTTGTGGTTCCATCCCATTGCACAATACACATGGCTACGGAATAGTTATGTTTTTCTCGGCATTTTATCCTTTATAGAATGGCAATTGGATCAAAGTATTCTCTCTTTAAGTCCGCTTTCCATTTACATCTGTGATTATTAGAATGAAAATACAGAAGTTTTGGAGCTTTTCTTTTCTTAAATATAACACTAGTTTGGGGTTGTGAATGATGAGGTGATATAACGTGGGACAGGGAATACAAAAAAAAAAAAACATTTATTTAAATTTGCAACCCTACTTGTGAAAGGGAAATGTGCTTTATTTTGAGCCATTTTAACTCCTTTATGTGTGTGTTTTTTTAATGCATATGTCATTGAGAATAGTATAGTAGTCCAAAAAATTGTGGACAGCTAAACTAATTCTCTAAATCAATAATATAGAATGGAACAACCAACTGCTAAGAGGCATACAGGCTGGTATCAGTATGGCAGAGAGCCCACAATATCATGCTTTTTTTAATTCATGAAAATACCTACCCATATGAATGATGTGCAAGCACAAGAGAAGTGCCATGCCTTTTTATGATTTTTGGATTAAAAAAAGATCACTTTTTCCTGCATTCAAATCTACAATATCTGAATAAGTAAAACATGCAGTTTAGGAATCATGTAGTTTATGATTTATGATGCATTGTTGACTAAAATGTTCAGCTTTTGCATCTTAAAAATATTTTTCACATGTAATTTCAATATTTTGACTTTATTGCAGTTTGATAAACTTGAACTTTAATATGAATACATGCCTTAAAAGATTAAACAGCACCAAAACATGATTCAGTTCTGAATAGATACCATAGAGGGCTTTGTGCTTGAATAATTAGCTCCACCTAAATACTATGGGCTGGTAGGGAGAATACTCTCCCTGTAGTTGGACAGATAAACCATAGCGGGGCTTTAGATCCAAAACCTCTAGTGGAGAGACCTCACCACTACAGTTCCTAATGACGCGTACACACAATTGGAAATTCCGACAAGAAAAGTTTGATGTGAGCTTTTGGTCGGAAATTCCGACCGTGCGTAGGCTCTATCAGACTTTTTCTGTTGGAATTTCAAAAATTTGAGAGCTGGTTCTCAATTTCAATCGTCTGTATGAAATTCCGATCGCCTGTATGCAATTTCCGACGCGCAAAAAAACACGCATGCTCTGAATCAATTTGACGCATGCTCGGAATCATTGAACTTAATTTTTCTCGGCTCGTTGTAGTGTTGTACGTCACCGCGTTCTTGACGGTCGGAATTTTGTGTGACCGTGTGTATGCAACACATGTTTAAGCCAACATTCAGTCGGAAAAAAATCCATGGTTTTCTTGTCGGAATTTCCGATCGTGTGAATGCGGCATTAGAGTTATAAACATGCAGTCTATGGTGTAGGGTGTTTCAACCAGTATGCTCACATTAAACATAAAATATTGATTTCAAGAGAAGCCACAAACTATCATTTAATTGCAATATAGTGGGTTTTTTTTAGTTCACCTTAAAGTTGATCTGGATGAGACTACAAGAATGTTAGAAGTGACCTTCTTGACATAGCAAAAAAACAAAAAAACAACCCAGTATTTAATTATATCTTAAAGGGTTAATTTGGGATTACCATAACAAAGTAATGAAGATTTTTGTGTGTACATTGTGCTGTTTAAAACATAGTGCAAGGTTCATTGGATTACATCAATACAACACTGAACAACTTGTAAGCCAATATGTGTAAGCTGCCTTCCCCCATGGTACCAGCTAAAGTTATTTGTCAGACACTTAGGAAACAATAGCAGCTATCCAGTTGGGTAAAATCATCAAGCTGTACTGAAGTAATTCCATTCAATAGCTTAGCCTCCAGACTGGCAAAGTTCCAGGATACGTAAATTGCTTTTGTGCGTAAAATACTCCAATGAGTTCTTCTAACAGGCAGTGAGAGCAAGAGAAAGAGAGGAGAAAGAAGGAGAGGACCAATGGTTACTATGTTAGATAGATAGATAGATAGATAGATAGATAGATAGATAGATAGATAGATAGATAGATAGATAGATAGGGAGAGGGAGAGGGAGAGGGAGAGGGAGAGGGAGGGAGAGAGATAGAGAGAGAGAGAGAGAGAGAGATAGAGAGAGGGAGGGAGAGAGATAGAGAGAGGGAGGGAGAGAGATAGAGAGAGATAGATGGAGAGAGAGATAGATGGAGAGAGAGAGATAGTTGGATAGAGAGAGAGAGATAGATAGATATAGATAGATATAGATAGATAGATAGATAGATAGATAGATAGATAGATAGATAGATAGATAGACCGATGACTGAATGATAAAGAAGAAAAAAAATATGAATTTGTAAATCAGTAAAACAATATTTTCTGCCTCTAAAATTACCTTATATTCAGGAGCAGCTCTTACTGACACAAAAGGGAACCAAGAATTCCCTTTTGCCTATATGTAGTTCACAGTAGGGAAAGCAGAACCAATCTTTTGCAGAGAAACAGTTTTTATAAATTGTATGTTTACCCCATACCGCAGCAATCAAACAGTTCTAAGAAACATCAGAAAGGTGTTATCTTCAGATGGCGTTCAAAGATTGCAACTCTTTATGAACCTGATTTACACTCCCAAGGATAAACTGCTAGGCGAAGATGAATTGGTTTCTCTTCCTGGCAGGACCCTCATTCCAATTAGCTTTTCAGACAGAACCAACAGTCACCATTTTCTTAACACCTTGAGAGCAGGAGAACTTGACAAATTGCTGCTCCAGAGTGAACTGCTTGGCAATGTCCTTTGCATGTAATGAGTTAAAGTTTGAAATACGTGACTAAAACATCATACAAACAATTTCTATAATAATAAAAAAAAAAATGCTAGACATAAGCCACAAAAATATATAGTTAATTACTGACACAAGACTTGATCAAGCTGTTTTTGTTTTGGCTTCAGGTATAGATCAAAATATTTAAACATTTAAAAAAAGTAACTTAACCAGCCAAAGTATAGATTTATAATCATAAATGTGACATGAATAAATCCCTAGGCATTTTTTGTGGTTGCTGGAGTGTTTCTCTTCACAGTGTCCTATTTCCTGCCAGCTGAATTGCAGTTAAAAAAAAAATAATAATAATATGACTTCTGTGGAAACTACCTTTGTATCTAATTGCTAAGAGAAGTAACTTTACTAGAAGGATGTGTCACAGTGGGAAATAGGTAGATAGGCGACTTTCCACACCAGTTGGAGGCAGGGAGGTGACCAAGTTGTTTTGCTCAACTACAACAAAGAAAAGTGAGATCACAAACCTGGCTCTGTTGTCTGGCAGGGATATGTAGAGGCAGGGAAGTGACCAAGTTGTTTTGCTCAACTACAACAAAGAAAATTGAGATCACAAACCTGGCTCTGCTGTCTGGCAGGGATATGTAAATCTCAGAACTGGATGCACAGAAATAAAGACAGGGAAAACAGCTCCCTTGCATGTATATGCCTGAAGTTCAGTCTATTTTGAAATGTGATATGTTTAACATTTAACACTTATGAATAAACTAACGTGAACTTCAGTGCACATTCTATTTTCATTTCAAAATGCAATATACATGTACATATGTGCAAGTATATTGTATTTATTTACCTTCTGAGGTAGGTATAGGTTCTGCAGGTAAGCCCTAAACTTGCAAATGAGCGCCATATTAATGATTTGTATATATGGGCCATTGCTTGTCTCTAAGCACGAAAAAGGAAGGACATGTACTGTACATATCTTTGTTAAATGTCTTTTCTTTTAGTGCTGCAGAGCACAAACTAGATACTTGCAATATGCAAAGCACTTTAGAGTGGCTGACTGAAGGTGAGACAGTCAGTTTATTTAGGGAGGATGACAAGGAATGCAGTTTTTTTTTCTTTTAAACACAGTGCCTTAAAAAAGTATTTATACCCCTTGAAATTTTCCACATTTTGTCATGTTACAACCAAAAACGTAAATGTATTTACCGTATATACTCGAGTATAAGCCGACTCGAGTATAAGCCAAGGTACCTAATGTTGCCTCAAAAAACTGGGAAAACTTACTGACTCGAGTATAAGCCGAGGGTCATCCTTACTGTTCCTATCCTTACTGTTCCTATCCTCACTGTTCTCCTATCCTCACTGTTCTCCTATCCTCACTGTTCTCCTATCCTCACTGTTCCCTAGCTCGCTATTTTACATTGTAAATCGTACCTGTAAAGAAGTTGCGGCTGCGGCGTCCATCGTTCGAATTCCGCGGTCTCTTCCTGTTCCTTACGTGATAGGCGATTCTCATCAGACACTCTCCGCCTATCACGATCATTCTCTCATCCTCAGTTTCCCAGCAGACACTGCGTTGGGTGTTCCGCCAATCACAGACGTCTGCTGGGAAACTGAGGATGAGAGAATGATCGTGATAGGCGGAGAGTGTCTGATGAGAATCGCCTATCACGGAAGGAACAGGAAGAGACCGCGGAATTGGAACGATGGACGCCGCAGCCACAACGTCTTTACAGGTACTATTTTCAATGTAAAAAATTTCGCTGACTCGAGTATAAGCCGAGGGGGGGGGGACTTTCAGCCCAAAAAAAGGGCTGAAAATCTCGGCTTATACTCGAGTATATACGGTAATTGGGATTTTATGTGATAGACTAAAACAAAGTGGCACATGATTGTGAAGTGAAAGGAAAATGATCGATGGTTTTCAATTTTTTTTTACAAATAAATATCTGAAAAGTGTGGCGTGCATTTGTTTTCAGCCCTTTTACTCTGATACCCCTAACTAAAATCTTCCTTCAGATGTCACCTAATTAGTAAATAGAGTCGACCTGTGTGTAATTTAATCTCAGTATAAATGCAGCTGTTCTGTGAACCCCCTTAGAGGTTTGTTAGAGAACCTTAGTGAACAGACAGCATCATGAAGGCCAAGGAACACACCAGACAGGCCAGGGATAAAGTTGTGGAGAAGTTTAAAGCAGGGTTAGGTCATAAAAAAAAACAAGCTTTGAAGATCTCACAGAGCGCTGTTCAATCCATGATCCAAAAATGCTAAGAGTGCAGCACAACTGTAAACCTACCAATACATGGCCGTCCATCTAAACTGACAGGCCGGGCAACGCTCCTCCGCATGGCGGCAGCCACTACTATAGGCCGCGGCTTTGGCCTAGTCTAAGGATCCAGCGGCCATCTTATTCCTCCCAGCCTCTCCACCAGCACTGTATCCCGGCCTCCCTGGTGTCTGGCTCCCTCACCGCATGCAGATTCTGCTCCATGGGCTTCCGACCGGGCGGGGGTCTGAACGGAGCGGTGCCCTCCAGCACGGCGGCAGCCCCAAATCCAGACCACGGCTTTGGCCTAGTCCCGGGCTCCGGCGGCCATCTTGGTACTCCCGGCCTCTCCACCAGTGCTGCATCCCTCCTTTCCTGGCTTCTGCACTCAGGCCTACTGACGCTTCCTGCATCCTCCAGGTGAGTGGTGCACAGTGAGGTTGCAATGGGCACAGTGAGGTTGCAATGGACACAGTGAGGTTGGGCACAGTGAGATAGCAATGGGCACAGGGAGGTAGTAATGGGCACAGTGATGTTGCAATGGGCACAGTGAGGATGGGCACAGTGAGGTTGCAATGAGCACAGTGAGGTTGCAATGGGCACAGTGAGGCGTGCAAATGGGCACAGTGAGGCGTGCAAATGGGCACAGTGAAGCTGCAAATGGGCATTGTTAGCTGCTGCATTCTCACCCTAGGCTTATACTCAAGTCAATAAGTTTTCCCAGTTTTTTGCGGTAAAATTAGGTATCTCGGCTTATACTCAGGTCGGCTTATACTCGAGTATATATGGTATATGGACTATAAACTGAAGGACTTATGAACAAATGGTTGTGGAACGAATCATCTGAGTTTCCATTATTTCTTATAGGGAAATTTGCCTTGATATACAGGTGCTTTGGATTACAAGGTTTTACTGTATTGCATTTTGGCTGAAATAAAAACAGAGGGGTTATTTACGAAAGGCAAATCCACTTTGCACTGCAAGTGCTGCAAATCCGAGGGGTAGAACTGAAATGAGGGGAAGCTCTGCTGATTTTATCATCCAATCATGTGCAAGCTAAAATGCTGTTTTTTATTTTCCTTGCATACCCCCCTCGGATCTACAGCGACTGCAATTCCAAGTGCACTTTCAGTGCAATTTCAAGTGCACTTTGCACTTGTAGTTTGCACTTGTAGTGCAAAGTGGATTTGCCTTTAGTAAATAACCCCCACAATGTGGACTGAAGTTCGTTAGTTTTAATTATGAGGGCTCTTTCACACGAGCGGACCGATCGGGTTCACCTGTCAGTTTTTTTAGGCGTATCTGATTGGACCATCCATTGCCCTCTATGGAGTGACAGATGTAAAGGGCTTGTGTACAACCACTGACATTCGATCCTATCCGCTAAAAACAGACGGATGGGTGATCCATTCTCCAACCGTCTGGCGGATTGGATGACAGTCGGATGTAAACAGACAGGTGGTCTGTTTACATCTTTCTGCCTATAGAGGAGAGTGGGCTGTGTCTGCTCTGCATAGTGGAGCGGACATGGACCTGTCATGCACTAGCTCAGAAGGAATCAGCAGAGAGGTCCCCTGCTGAGCAGGCAGATCCATTGACGGAGTCCGCCAGTGTGAAAGAGGCCCAAATGTTAAGTGTTAATCTCAGAATAAACTTCACTTCATATACTTCATATACTGTACATACAAGGGAGCTGTTTTACCTGTCAAACAATCTGTATTTTTGTCCATCCAGTTCTGAGATTTACATATCCTTGCCAGACAGCAGAGCCAGGTTTGTGACCTCACTTTTTTCTGTAGCAGTTCAGTAAAACAGCTTGGTCAACTCCCTGTCTCCAACCTGGGCAGTGAAAGAGGAGCAAAAGACTGGTGATGTAACCACTTCGCTCTCTTGAGAACATGCAGCAGAGCTCAACTGACTCCTAACGCTGCCCCTTCCTTTTCCAAACAGAGCTTGTTTGTACAGAAGAGGTTAACACCAAGGCACATGCAGGGATTTACATTTGTACTTTAAAAAAAAAAAAAAAAAATCACTATATTTTATTGAATATAAACATTACTTGTGTAAATTGGTGTTTCCTTTTATCTTCCTGGAGTTCAGCTTAAGATACTTAAGTTACTACACAATGGGGTTAATTTACTAAAGGCAAATCCACTCTGCACAACAAGTGCACTGCAAGTGCACTTGGAAGTGCAGTCGCTGTAGATCTAAGGGGAAGATCTGAAATCAGGGGAAGCTCTACTGATTTTATCATCCAATCATGTACAAGCAAAAATGCTGTTTTTTATTTTGCTTGCATGTCCCCCTTGGATCTACCATGACTACACTTCCAAGTGCACTTGCAGTTTTCTTGCAGTGCAAAGTGGATTTGCCTTTAGTAAATAAACCCCATTGTCTTCACTGTTCTGACTCAAAACAGCTTTTACATACTGAGTACTTGGAAGTGATCAATTTTAGCACTTGTGTGTAAAAGGGCTAATCATATGGAAGTTCAAAAAACATGTTTACTGTTAAAGAGCACATAATGTAAAAAACACAACTCCAACAAGACAATATACTGTAGTGCACCTATCAGTAAATCTACAGGTTTGCATTTTGGAAGCTTTGCCAATCATCAATCATTTGGAATGCACATTGCATTGTTGGTGAATCAGATAATATAAGGCAGCAAGGCTGAGCTGTGTGAGTCAACCTGCATAAATGTAGCTACAGTAGGTATATACTGTAGACTACTACACAGGCACCTAGATTTGCAAGACTGCATTTTTATTAGGGAAATATTTTAGCTCAGGAAGTAGATGAAAACCCAGTATAATGTCTGAATAAAAATGATGATGGACTCCTGGGGATATAGAGATGGCATTGTCAGGGGGAGAACTGTATTCTCTTTGGAAAGTAATAAATACTTACAAGGGTTAAACCTACACATTGGGGCTTATTTACTAAAGGCAAATCCACTGTGCACTGCAAGTGCACTACAAGTACACTTGGAAGTGCAGTCGTTGTAGATCTGAGGGGGACATGCAAGGAAAATAAAAAACAGCATTTTTACTTGCACATGATTTAATTATAGAAATCAGCAGAGCTTCCCCTCATTTCAGATATTCCCCTCAGATCTACATGACTGCACTTCCAAGTGCACTTGCCGTGCACATGTAGTGCACAGTGGATTTGCCTTTAGTAAATCAACCCCATTGTATGCACATATCATAAAAATATAAAAAATATTTTAATAAACATGTGAACATCATATACCAAATTAAAATTTACTGACACGACACCCAAAACTTACAGCCAAGTTTTTACTTGCATTTCCAAAAGTTACAAAATTACAGCTGTAAGTGCAAACTTCAGTACTTAGGCTACAAACAAATACAATATGCAATTAACAATGTGATTTAAGGTAGAAATTAAGGCAAAAGACAATTTTTTTTTTTTGATATAGTAAGTAGCTTAAAGACAGGACTTAGGAGAGCAAGAAATTAGAATGGGCAGACAAACACACATGAAATTGACTCTCACAGTGACACAGTGCAGTGTGCAGCAGCACAGGATCACCAACACAACACGACCCCTCCTGAGCAGGGATGATCCGAACACCCCCCTGTTCGGTTCGCACCAGAACCTGCGAACAGACAGAATGTTCGTGTGAACCCTATTAAATACAATGGACTCGAACGTTCGAAATCTAAAGTGCTAATTATAAAGGCTAATATGCAATTTATTGTCCTAAAAAGTGTTTGGGGACCTGGGTCCTGCCCCAGGGGACTTGTATCAATGCAAAAAAAGGTTTAAAAAATAGACGTTTTTACGGGAGCAGTGATTTTAATAATGCTTAAAATGAAAAAATAAAAGGGGAAACTTCCTTCACTGTGTAAATTTAAATTACACAGTGAAGGAAGTTCCCCGCTCAGGCCAATGACGTAGACGGGGTCGGACATACCGAGGGGGCGGACCTGATGGGGAACTTCTCTCACTTTGTAATACATGTATAGACCCGCCCCTTCTCGCGTTCCGCATCTGGTCCGCTGAGCGGACCTGATGGGGAACTTTAGAAGGGGCGGGGTCTATACATTTAAAACACTGCAGAGGAAGTTCCCCATCAGGTCCGCTCAGGCTCAACCAATGATGAACAGCGCTGGACATCGGATCGCCGCGGGACACTGGATTTCACCGCTGGAATGTTTTTTTTTTGTTTTTTTTTTTAATAAAGGACCTTTTCAAGGTGTTTGTGTGTTTTTTTTTACATTTTTTGACACTTTCTTCGTGAAATGGTAGGGGTACAATGTACCCCTTACCAATTCACATAGGGGGGGGCCGGGATCTGGGGGTCCCCTTTGTTAAAGGGGTCTTCCAGATTCCGATAAGCCCCCCGCCCGCAGACCCCCACAACCACCGGGCAAGGGTTGTGGGGATGAGGCCCTTGTCCCCATCAACATGGGGACATCCTCCCCATGTTGAGGGCATGTGGCCTGGTATGGTTCAGGAGGGAGGGGGGGCCGCTCTCTCGCCCCCCCCCCCTCTTCCCCTGCGGCCGGCCAGGTTGCGTGCTTGGATAAGGGTCTGGTATGGATTTTTGGGGGGACTCCACGCCATTTTTTTTTTAATTTGGGGTGGAGTTCCCCTTAAAATCCATGCCAGATCTGAAGGGCCTGGTATGGATATTTAGGGGGAACCGCACGCCATTTTTTTAAAAAATTTGCGGCGGGGTAACCCTTAATATCCATTCCAGACCTGAAGGGCCTGGTAATTGAATTTGGGGGAGCCCCCACGCTTTTTTTTTTTTTTTTTATCAATGACTTTTCTATGTATTGATAAAAGCCGACAATTCATTAATAGCCGCGAGTGAGTTTTAAATGACTTTCTTTCCTTCAAAAATGACACTTTGTGCAGGGACAGTTCTAAGCATGGGAAACATGCGCGACTTTACATGCATATCATACACACCCCCCAGGTACGAAATTTAAAGGAAAATTTCACTTTTATTGTTTCACTTTAAGCATTATTAAAATCACTGCTCCTAAAAAAACGGCCGTTTTTAAAACTTTTTTTGCATTGATACATGTCCCCTGGGGCAGGACCCAGGTCCCCAAACACTTTTTAGGACAATAACTTGCATATAAGCCTTTATAATTAGCACTTTAGATTTCTTCCATAGACTTTTCGAATTTGCCGCGAACACCCCCAATTGTTCGTTGTTCGGCGAACGGGTGAACAGGCAATGTTCGAGTCGAACATGAGTTCGACTTGAACTGGAAGCTCATCCCTACTCCTGAGTCAGAGTTTCTCTCCACGCCAGGTGGTCCCTTTAGTCCACTCCAGTCCAAACAGCACTGACCATCTTGCTTTTCTTGCTCCAGTCCAACAGACCAGCACACAAGGCTCTAGCCACTCCACTCAGCTCATTTGTACCATGACATGACACGACACGCTCAGTCACCGCCTCCGCCAGACCCACTCTCCACCAGTGCTGCCGGACACACTGTAGCTGGTATGGTACGAGGATGGCCTTGCATGCACAGTTCTGAGCCGAGAGTCACAGCCATATTTTTTACTGGCAACTTTTCCTGCCACTGCCATTTTCTGGAAGGAGAAAAATGCCTGTTCTTTACTGACTGCCAGTAAAAATACTGATGGTTAGCAACTCTGATCATATATAGTAACAGGGCAATCTCAATTAGAGGTTGTTCACACAGGAATGCAGTGCTGGAAACCCTCATTCCTTGTCCCTTTCCCACACTTTGTTCAGAAGCAATGGGTGTGCAATCTGCTGCTGGTGTCAATATAATCCACACCACTCCAAATGCAGATTGCATTGCAGTACCATGTGATCCTTTGCAGTGGGTTTTTGAAAAGTAGTGCATGCACTGCTCTTTGTGTGATCCAGTGCAACTTAAGCCTATTTAAATGAATGGGCTGAAAATCGCACCACACTGAGTCACACAGGAATTTCAAAGGAACGCAGACTGCCATAAGTAAAAGCTCAGAGTAACGAATTGATGCTTCCACTGATGCATACACAATGCATGCACGCACACACATACACCCCCCCCACCCCACTTTTTTTTTAAAAGGTGCTTATCGTTTTGTGATTTTCTTTAAAATTGAGCTCCAGGCAAATAATTAAATAGTGACAGTTCATAGAAAAAATACCTAGAAGGCAGTTGTTTTACTTGCCTGTTGTATTTTTGTCTATCCAGTCCTGAGATTTGCATTGCTCCACCACATGGCACCTGCTCTCTGCTGCAGTTTCACTCTCATTTATATGTCTCCTCTGTGACATTGAGAGAAGAAAAAGCACAATGATGAGTTCATCTCTCCATCTATCAGATTGCCCAAGTAAATCAAAGGTTTAAATTAACCTCCCTGGCGGTATGATTATTTCAGATTTTAGGTGCTGAAAGCGGTACAATTATTTTGCATGGAAATTTGGCGTTTTATATTGTAGGCCTGCAATTCTTAAGAATAACTCACTTAAATCTGTGCAAACAAAAGTCTAGTAGACATCCCGGGTATGATAAAGTTTGAAACACAAAATCATAAATTATAATATAATAAATAACTATAAATAATTATAACAAAAACATTTAAATATAATAATAATAATAAGAAAAAGTATTCAATAATGTAATCAAATCAAAAATGATGATGAATTTCCCCACAAATCACTATCGCTTAATTCTGCGAGTGATTCTAATTTATTATCGCTGCTTTCTAGCTGGTCTAAAAGCACTTTTGATGAGCGAGATGACAGCTCGCAGACACAGCGGGGAGACATCGCAGGATCCAGGGGACAAGGTAAGTAACTTTCCCTGGATACTGCGATACGATCCCGAGTCGGGCTTGGGGTTACCGCTTTTGGTAGTAAAAACTCACCCCGAGCCAGACTCGGGAATACCACCAGGGAGGTTAAAGGCTACATTCGCCTTTCAAGGAAAAATAATAAATGTACATACTTTTGTAGAAACAAATGTGCATTATTGTTCCCCACAGAAGCTTGCAAAGCATTGCACCTGCAATCAGTTGCTCATAAGTGCAGCATTGGGTTTCCTGCACACTCTCCCTCAAGCTTTCTTATTCATACCTCTGTACGGGCCTTCAGTATGAAAACTAGAGGTAGATTCAACAAACACCAAGGGCGCTCATCAGCTTATTCATGGTCCATTGAAGCTACAAGTCTTTCTGCCATAATGTCAGACGGGATTTGTAGTTTCTTTATTAACAGATACCTGTGAATGAATGAACCTGACTGTGCAGGCAGAGCCCCTCAGAGCCCATTTTAAAATGTGACAGTGGCTGCGGAGGAAAGGAACCCCCACCCACTCTCATAGAGAAGTGGGGGGTGAGAGATCAATGCTAGGTACTGCGTGTCATATTAGAACAAATACAGGAACTGATATTGCTCAAAGGGATGTGAGCTTGGGCACAAGCACATTATTTATATGGCAGAAGGGCAACTTTCTGCAACTGCAGAAAAGAAGCCACACCATTGGCATAATTTTAGATATGTTTGGTATTGTTAACCCCACAAATGCAACAAAAGCAGGCATAGTCACTGAAATGAAGTAAATCACCCGATACTGCCAATTTAAAAAAAATCAAAGTGCCATTCTACGGTTTCACCAAAATAACACCACTGTAAAATTCTAAAATGTACTGTGCTATATGCCAAGAAAAAATTAGGCACCCCCTAATATAAATGAAAACTTTATTATCCAGTGAGTGGTTACACTCTAAAAATGAATTGTACGCATGTTGGTGCAGCCGTGGTACTGCTGTGAATGCAGACTTACTTCCACAGCAGTTATTGAAGAGTTGTTAGTTTCTTTAAAACTAACATGGGGGACAAGGACATTACCGGGTTCTAGCTGGTGGGTCAGGTTTCTCTCCCACCACCAGCATATACTGTATAAGATGGGCAGTCATAAATGGAAGCATAATACAGAGGATAATTGGAAACCTTTGACCTTGGGGACAGATATAACCAAAGGACCATTCATGGTAGAAACAGATTTCTGTAAGCTAAAGAAATGTGCCATGCTAAGTGTGCCATGGTACCTCATTGACAGGTGGGCATGGTGAAAAGTGTGTGTTCCTAAAGGAAGTGGTTTATTGGGACAGTCCTTATCACATCTTTGTAGCTCTTGGTATTCGGGCATATCAGTTTGCAGCTCTTGGTATTCGGGCATATCAGAGATGCAAATAAAGTCAGTGCTGGAAGACTTACCTTTGGCACACTTTGTGGTAGCAGAAGAGCAGGTATCTATATTTTGTCCACCATTAGTCATAGACTGCAGATCCGGAAAGGTATTTCCACTGAGGGCCACTAGCCTGGGATATCTTATTACTAATGGTAATGCCCCCCCCCCCCCCTCCAGCCCAGTCCTCCCCTCGTATTATGTTGTAATTGTGCCGTATACACTTTACATATCTTGCTTTTTATCAACTACTGAGTTTAACTTCAGCTGCAATAAGTTTCTAGAATATTGTTACATTTGGCATTATTTTGAATCATCACTGTTTTTCTTTTTTATCAAATTCTGATTCCACAGCAATGATTTTTACTGAGTTCTACTCTCACTCTATTTATCTCAAGGTTTTCACACCTGACATGTGTTAAGGAAACTTCATATTTCACTAGGTCAGCACTAACACACAGGCAAGACCACTGATCTCATGAAGGTGCCTTTCACACATTTACTATCACTATACATAGCAAAGACAGGCCATTTCAACTGCTCTGGATTAATACAGGGCTTTGACACAATCTTGCATATGGATAGATTTTGTCAATAAAACTGCCGTTGTCTGTTTATGGCATGCGCTGTTTATACTCTTTATCCCATGTCTAGCGTTAGACAGTATCAAGCATACTAACTTGTTTTTATGTCATAAATAAACTCTTCTTGCCCTTTTTTGCTCTAGCTGGCTTTTGTTCCAAGTCCATCTCTATTTTATGAACCTAAGCATTCTACAGACAAATTATTAATAATATTTCTAACAGAAGTGCAGAGACCAAAAACATAAAAATAAAATCTATCACGTAATAGCAGGATGCAAGATACAGGGCAGCTAATTGTATTCTTGAGGATTTCAATAAGAACAACATAGTAAACCCTCTTTATCATGTTTCATTTTTCCCTGCAGTTTTACACTTCAGTCCTTACGATTGCTTCTAACTCCTCCATCACCTTTATTACTTTCTTTCTTTTTTATTTTATCAACTCTTGCACACAAAATACCTCATTACTGAGTTCAGTACACTTCCTAAATTTCCTAAGGTCACAAAAGCCTAGCTTAAGTGTTATTCTGTTCTGCCTCTGTGCTACAGTAGACTAGGTGACTGTGTAGTGTTCAGCTCTTACTCCAAGGCTTGCCTATAAATAACCTCAAGTACCGCCATTACCGGTATTCTGTTTAGTGGGTGGAGTGTGTACAAGGTCAGCAGCATGTTATAAAGGCTTTAGAATGAAATAGCAGTATAAAGTCAGTTTAGGTTCATTATCAGACTTATTTCTAAGATGGAGTGGCTAGCAGTAATGATATGCACAATGCAATATTTCATAGCAGCCAATGAGATTTCACATTTTATATGTTCGGTCATGCGGACAACAAAAATCATTTGTTAATTGGTCGCTTTGGGAAGAGCCCATAAGGGTTCAATGTCTTTTTTTCAGATTCAACAAATTTGTGTCTCTTTGTATTCACTTTCAGTTGCTCCAAGGTGAACAGAAGTGAACCTGGCAATGTGGGTTCAAATTTTTATCCAGTACATGGCTAGCTACCTATATAAGTGATAGTTGGGATTTTTTTTTCTTTTTAACATATTTATTTATTGTACTGTTATATACAGCACTGACAAGAGTTTAGCAGAATGCTAAGAACCAGTCATATCAGTCCTAGACCCAAAAAGTCAATTGAACAGTCACGCAGATGCATGCACACTGGTTCCAGTTTTGTATAGAAACCAATAATGTTGACTATATGTTTTTGAATAATGTCAGGGAAATTGATATGTGTAGAAAAACCACAAAAACACACAGGTCTGTACCAAAAAGTTGGACAGCAAGGTACAGTATATTATAACCAGTCATGTCCAAACATTGGAGGCATCAAAATATAGTACTAATATTTTATTTCAGATTTTTTAAGTATATTGCAGAAAAGTTAAATATCACATCTTCACCCTAATGCAAGCACATATCCTACTAATGAAAGTAATATCCAGGAAGTGCCACCAGGCTTGGATGGATTGGATGTAACTTAAGCTGGCCATACATGGGTCAAAATTTGGCCAGTTCTGCAGGGACTAACCACATTTCTATCCATGTGTGGCCACTGTGGTTGAACAGAAGTCGATCTACTGATTGACCTCTATTCAACTACCCTGTTGGTAGGTTTCACTAGATCAGCACTGCAGGCAATAGGCTGCTGTGCTGATCTATGTATTCTGATGGCAGGGGGATCTTTCCGCTGTCAGAATACAATGACACAGCAGAAAAAATTACCCATATATGGCCCACATTAGAGTGTCCATATATAGCTTTATCTTGCAGATGATGCTCTCAATTTAAGCATTGTTTTCAGTTGGATGAGGATTATTTAAAGTAGATGTAAACCCTAACTGAATCACATTTAACTTTCTAAAGCACCATGTATATTAAAAAAGTGGTTTTTTTTAAAGCAGAATTCCAGATATGGCAATTTTTGCATAGTTACATTGGGATTTTATGTAATAAACCAACACAAAGTGGCACATAATTGTTAAGTGGAAGGAAAATTATAAATGTTTTTCAAAATAATTTTCAAATAAATATCTGAAAAGTGTGGCGTGCATTTGTATTGAGCCACCATTACTCTGATACCCCTAACTAAAATCTAGTGGAACTAATTGCCTTCAGAAGTCACCTAATTAATAAATAGAGTACACCGGTGTGTAATTTAATGTCAGTATAAATACAGCTGTTTTGTGAAGCCCTCAGAGGTTTGTTAGAGAACCTTAGCGAGCAAACAGCTTCATGAAGGCCAGGGAACACACCAGACAGGTCAAGGATAAAGTTGTGGAGAATTTAAAAGCAGGGTTGGTTATAAGAAAAATATCCCAAGCTCTGAACATCTCACAGAGCACTGTTCAATACATCATCCAAAAATGGAAAGAGTATGACACAACTGAAAACCTACCAAGACTTGGCCGTCCACCTAAATTGACAGGCCGGGCAAGGAGAGCATTATTCAGAGAAGCTGCCAACAGGCCCATGGTAACTCTGTAGGAGCTGCAGAGAATCACAGCTCAGGTGAGAGAACTATTATGCAGCATACACACGAACGGTGTTCCCGTTGGAAAAACCATGGATGGTTTTTCTGACGGAATTCCGCTCAAGCTTTTGAGCGTTAAGAACGCGGTGATGTACAACACTACGACGAGGCGAGAAAAAGAAGTTCAATGCTTCAGAGCATGCGTCGAATTGTTTCCGAGCGTGCATGTTTTTTTTTCCCGTCGGAATTGCATACAGACGACCGGATTTCCCGATAGGAATTTTTTCCGTCGTGAAAATAGAGAACCTGCTCTCAATCTTTTGCTGGCGGGAATTCCAACAGCAAAAGTCTGATGGAGCATACACACGGTCGGAATACCCGTTCAAAAGCTCACATCTGACTTTTTCTGTCGGGAATTCTGACCGAGTGTACGCGGCATTAGTCGTGCACTCCACAAATCTGGCCTTAATGGAAGAGTGGCAAGAAGAAAGCCATTTTTGAAAGAAAGCCATAAGAATTCCCTTTTGCAGTTTGCGAGAAGCCATGTGGGGGGCACAGCAATGTGGAAGAAGGTGCTCAGATGAGACCAAAATTTTACTTTTTAGACTAAAAACAAAATTAACACCGATCATAGCATATTCATGTGTTAGAATGCCCCAGTCAAAGTCCAGACCTAATTCCAATTGAGAATCTGTGGCAAAACTTGAAAATTGCTGTTCACCGACTTTCTCCATCCAATTTGACAGAGCTTGAGCTATTTTGCAGATGTGAAAAGCTGGTAGAGACATACCCAAAAAGACTTTCAGCTGTAATTGCAGCAAAAGGTGGTTCTACAAAGTATTGACTCAAGGGGTCTGAATACAAATGCACACTGTTCAGATATTTATTTGTAAAAAAAAAAAAATGAAAACCATTTATCATTGTCCTTCCACTTAACAATTATGTGCCATTTTATGTTGGTCTATCAAAAAATTCCCAATAAAATTAATTTACGCTTTTGGTTGTAACATGACAAAATGTTGAAAATTTCAAGGGGTATGGTAAGTTTGCATATTCCATACCCTGTGGAAGCAGAGAATGACTGTAGTAGTCACTGCTATTACAGTGCTCACATGTATCAGTGCATGCCATGCAATACCTAGTGCTTTATTTTTAAACCACGCCCATGTGCTAATACACCCTTACCAAAAGTAATTATCTACCAATAACATGGCATTGAACTCCTGTTGTCCTCCAATATAAAAATGTGTTTTGGACACTTTAATAATTATTTTATATTAAGCACGATTGTTGTTCATCTATATCTTCTCTGAATGGTGCCCTTGCCAATAAATCGACCCACTGTGTTTACTATGCAGCACGGCAGCCACTCGGCACGGGACCCAGGTGATAGCAAGATTCTCCACTTCCATAAGAATCAACCAGGTATGGAATATGCATACTTACATTGGTATAAGCTGGATCAATGTAACTATGTAAAAATATCCATACCTGGAGTCCAGTTTTTAAAAATAATTTCACCATTTTTCATTCTTTGTTGCATCTTAAGTTCTGCTAGTTATTAGTTCATGGCATTTCTCAGGGTGAGATTTACTGATGGTGACAACATTGTATTAAATGTGTGTTAAAACAGCCACACGTAGTCTCCATGAAAAGCCTGTATGACAATGTAGGAGCAAAGATGGAAGATAGAGCTCTGTCACCCTTTAACAGGCAGTGCCTAAAAAAAACCTTCATGATGGATCACCAAGTATTATTTTAAAGAAAACTGCAGATTTACAAATGTCAGAGAAGTCTTCTGAAATTACATGTAGATGTTAAAGCTTATATGGAATTTTCTGATTGTGTTTACATAGATTTTAAGCCATGTAAGGGTCCCCTAGGAGGGTAATATAAAATTCTTCAAACATTTTATGGAAAATCTCTGTGAGCAGTCAGTGGAATAGGATTTTCACCAAGCTTGCACTACAACCACCTTCTGCCAAATTTAAGAAAATGTGTAGCTGTTTCTGCTAATCTATGACTATTTACTTAGATTTTTATTTTATTTTTAAATGCTGTTATTCTGTCTTCAGTTGAATTCAATTTGTTTTATTTGTATTTGCTTGAACTTTAACAACTGACCCCAGGGAGAACAGCCATATAATAAAATTGTAGATGCAAATGTACAACATCATTTTAGAGCTATCATAGTGTATGACCACCTTAGATGTACCTCAGGGCTAGCAAAGAAGAGGTTGGCAACATTCTATAATCAGTGTGTTAGTGCATTGAAAGACAGTACTGTATGTGCATTAATGGCATTAAACAATACAACCATTACTGGTGGTGTACACTGTTTTAGTTCAATGTATTTGTTCATTGGTGAAAATTAGAATTTCTGAAAGGGAATATATCGGGGTGGGGGGGGGGAGTTGTATTTGGCAGTATACCATGTCCTATGTCTGCCCATACAAATAATGAGTTTAGTTGGAAAAAAACCAGCACTGGAATTCTGGTGGATTTGATTTAAAATGTTCCTGGGCAACATGTACTGTAGCAGTGGAAATGTTATATTAGCTGTGTTTTAGGGTGGTGGTAATAACTACTCTTTGCAGCTTGGTATGATTTGGTGCTTCTGACTTATGTGCAACACTGGTCGGACAGCAAATGGTGTTGAATGTTTTCAGAACACTTAAGTGGACAAGAACTCATTAACCCCCAAGGATTTTTTTGTCATTCAAATTAACCTTTTTAAACCCAATTTTAGAAAGATTTCTGTTTTGCAACTAAAACATGAATAATTGAGTATGATTAATATGTTTAACATTGTATTATGCTTATTTGACATCTCCTTTGTTAGACCAGTCTGGTTTTAGGTACAGACATTTCATATAAGAGAACAGTATTGAGAGGACAGTCAGTACCTTAAAGATCTTGTCATTAACTGCAAAATTCCATCTGATACCGCATTGTGGTCACCAATATAAGAAAACCTGTAAGGAGTAGGGATGAGCTTAACACACCTGGAAGTCAAAACTGTCAAAGTAAGGGATTAACAAAAAAAAGTACATGGGGTGCTGTCAGTTTTTCAGGGAGCAGTGACTTTAATAATTCTGAAAGTTCAACATTAAAAATTAACTACCGTATATTCTCGAGTATAAGCCGACTCGAGTATAAGCCGAGGTACCTAATGTTGCCAAAAAAACTGGGAAACCTTACGGACTCGAGTATAAGCCGATGCCCCACTGTTCCCTAGCTCGCTGTTCCCTATTTTACATTGTAAATATTACCTGTAAAAGAAGTTGCGGCTGCGGCGTCCATCGTTCAAATTCCGCGGCGTCCATCGTTCAAATTCCGGGGTCTCTTCCTGTTCCTTCCTTGATAGGCGATTCTCAGCAGACACTCTCCGCCTATCACGATCATTCTCTCATCCTCAGTTTTCCCAGCAGACACTGTGTTGGGTGTTCCGCCAATCACAGACGTCTGCTGGAAAACTGAGGATGAGAGAACGTTCGTGATAGGCGGAGAGTGTCTGATGAGATTCGCCTATCACAGAAGGAACAGGAAGAGACCGCGGAATTTGAACGATGGACGCCGTGGAATTTGAACGATGGACGCTGCAGCCGCAACTTCTTTACAGGTAATATTTACAATGTAAAAATTTCGATGACTCGAGTATAAGCCGAGGGGGGGACTTTCAGCCCCAAAAAAAGGGCTGAAAATCTCGGCTTATACTTAAGTATATACGGTATTCCTTAAAAAATACTGCTTGGTGGGTAAGGGGTTGGGAAAGAAAGGGGCCCCTAAGCCAGTCTGTGAAGTATAACATCTCTACCATATAAAAAATGTAGAATAGTAAAAATTACGGTACATTTACAAATGAAAAAAAGCTGTTTCTTATGCTGTTCATTCACATTTCCCTACATGCTTTCTTTTTTTTTTGTATCAAAATGGAATGGAATTTCCCCAAAATACATACCAGATCCTCATCAAAATGAACTAAATGCTTTTTTTCCCATATATCAATTTTTCTATGCGTACTAAAAAAATTACAGGTCCCCCCCACCCCCCAAATCAATACCAGACACTTAAGGGAGCCCAGTGCAAAACTAAAAACCCCCAAATCTTATCAGGCTACATGCCCTCTACATGAGGGTGTTGGGTGGGCAGGGGGGACATGTTGATAAGGACATGTCCTCTTCCCCACAACCCTAGCCTGTTGCTTGTGGAGGTGTGGTCTTCTCAGAATCTAAAAAAAGATTCCCTACATAAATGAGTAAGGGGGACAAGTTTATGATGAGTCCATTATTTAAAAAAAATCTAGTATTGCAAATCCAGTATCAATTATGATGAAGGTCACTTGCCAATCATTGGGAAAAACAGTTGATACACCAACCCATCTGCTCACACAGTGACAGCTCTCCAAAATTGTTGAAGAAAATTAGTGAGGACAGCCGCACTCCAATCCAACGTATGTTTATGTTTACTCATAGCTATGAGTAAACATTGAATAGGTGTGAAACGCGTCAGCTGTCCTGAGTTCTGCTGGTTTTTGTAGTGCCTGTTTTGCCTGAATAAATATACGCTGGATTGGAGTGCGGCTGTCCTCACTAATTTTCTTCATTTGCTACGTGCATTGCCGGCACCCTTGGTCCCTGAGAGAAGTACTTTCCTTATTTCATCTGCCTGAGCGGCAATTTCTGTTCTTCTCCAAAATTGTTATTGGGTTTTTAAGAAGCAGGGATGTGGTGACATCAGTAATAAAATATAGTCATTGCTGTATTTGGGATATGGATATGGCCATACTTGGTTAGTTATATCACCACCATCCCATCTCTTTGCTTACGTGACCAGGGATTCCCAACCATGTAAATGAACTGGGCCAGTGGCGTAATTGGTTGTCAAAAACTTGGTAGAGCCTGCACCTGCCAGCATCCCTATTAACCATTGACAGCAGGAAGCTGTCATGTATAATAGCTGTAGTACCACTATTATGCATGACGTTTAGCTCCTACCAAATGGGTAAATGCTCAGCCATTCATACAAATGCCCAAACAGCCAAGGTTTTGTCCAAGCCTATGTTCGAACCAAACCTCATCCCAGGTTAGTAGAGAAAAGGGAGCCATCATTCCGAAATTATTTCTAAGTGTGCAGGCTGTGAGCCTGTCATTCTCATCCTTCCTTCACTAATTACTGAGTCACTGTCGCAAAATAACCATGTGTAATCAAATGTCCCACCACACAGCATTTACATTTTTGGTCCAATTCAGGGAATTACCAAGTAATGAAGCACAGATAATGATGACAACCCTGGATTTTGGACCTTCAAAAACAAATCAACAATGTCAGCTTTATTACTGTGGTTATTCTATCTTATCCTGGTTTCATTAATGCCTGCAAGAAATTCCTTTAATGTTAAGGGATGCATTATGGTAGGTTGATCTCTAGAAAATGCCATGCAGCTAATCTACAGTAAGCTCTGCCTCTTTACCAAAAACTTTAGGGTGATCAGAACATCATATAAAATAGATTAAAATTTACTGTAGCTCTATAAATAATAAAGAAATGGAAAATCACTTTCAAATCTCCAAACAAGTTTCAAGTTAGCACTTAATCTCTCTGCAGACTTCTAGACTGGCCCTGGTGCCATTCTATATATTATATGAAACATTTATTTTCGGGGGCGCATGCGCAGATGCCTGAGGGAGCAGTCGCGCTTCCTTAGAGCTCCGCTCCTAGGCTAGTCAGACCGGAGAACCGAGAGCCGCAGCGACTTCTGAAATCAACACTGACACTACCGCATACCTCCGGGAACACGCCTAAGCCGGTAGAATGGTGACAGAGGTACCAAAATCACACTAAAAACAGGAAAACAAAAGGAGCTGTGAGGCAGGGCATTTTCTAAAATGGCACCCCTGAGTACCTCACGACATAATACACAGCGCTCCTCAACATCTCTGTCACCTAGCCCTAAGGCACAACAGTGTGGAGGTGAGACTGACTCTGAAGATGAACAGATACAAACCACTGTTCAACCTAATATGTTCAAACAATTTGAGAGAATGTTACAAAAGGCATTGAAACAGACTTCAGATGACATTACTGACAGGCTCACTAAGGAAATTAGGGAGATTGGGCAGAGAACTGCTGAACTAGAGGTGAGGGTGGATGAACTAGAATCTTACATCCAGCATCATATTGAGGAATTGGACCAGTTAAAAGAGGAAAAACTTATTTTGCAAACAAGGTTGGAGGACCAGGAGAACAGAGACAGACACTCCAACTTGAGAATTAGAGGAATACCTGAACATGTAGTGGATTTACAGGCTACTATGCTTGCACTTTTTCAAGAACTTCTCCCTGGCACCCCAGTGGAAAGACTGGAAATGGATAGGGTGCACAGGGCCTTAGCCCCTCGTAAGCCTAACGGTCCCGCCAGGGACATAATTGTTAGGTTCCACTATTATAAGACTAAAGAACAAATACTAACTGCGGCCAGAGGAAATTCTGCCCTAACCTTTCAAGGTAATACTTATCAGCTATTTGCAGACCTCTCTCCACTTACAATAACCAAGAGAAGGGCATTAAAACCCTTTCTACAAGTTTTGCAACACCACCAGATAATATACCACTGGGGTTTCCCTTTCTCCCTGCGTTTCACCCATTTGGAAACAAAATATGTTTGTCGTACCCCAGAAGAACTACAAACAGTTCTGCTTGATTTGGACCTTTTGGATCAATCCGAAAGCACAGTTCAGCCTTGTAGACGTTCAACCACACGATCATCCTCCAAACAAGTTTCATCTGCCTCCACACGTCAAAATCTACACAAACGTGGACGCTTTGAGACCCTGTCACCACCTAATGTCGACTCCATGGACTAACTTCAATCAATTTCCAAGTTTGCTCATCACTTCAATTTTCTAGCTTATTGTGCTAGATCATATCCATGAATAAATCCCCGTACACACGATCGGATAACCTATGGATTTTCGTCCAATGGATTTGTCCATCGGAAATCCGATGAAACTGTTTTTCATCAGTCTTGCCCACACACCATCAGTCAAAAAACCGACCGTTCCAAACGCGGTGACGTAAAACACTCCGATGAGCCGAGAAAAATGAAGTTTAATGCTTCTGAGCATGCGTCGACTTGATTCTGAGCATGCGTGGGTTTTTGATCCGATGGACTTGCCCATAGACGATCTGAGTTTTCGATCGGTTTTTTATCCATCGGAAAAATTTAAAACCTGTTCTATTTTTTCCAACCAATGGAAAAAAGACCAATGGGTACCATACACGATCGGTTGGTCTGATGAAAACCATCCATCGGACGGTTTTCATCAGTCAAACCGATCGTGTGTACGGGGCTTTACACTCATACCTCGCTTCAGTCACCTGGCTGATTTAAATACCTTTTGATCTATCATTTTTATTTAAATATTTTTTTACAATTTTTTTTTCTCCTCTTTCCTTCCCATTCCCACCTTATATAGGTTCACATAGATTCTGATGTTAGCATATTTTTGCCTCCCGTTTCCCCTCCCCCCTTTTTTTTTCCTCCCCTCTTTTTTATTAATTTTTTCCTCTACAATTTATGGTTGCTGTTATATTAAGTTAATTTGTACTGTTTAGTAGGTTCTCCGGTGCTGACTGGCCACATGGAATTTCATGTCGCCTTCCTTGCACCCTTCGACTCCCGATATTAAACGGAAGTCGGGTGGTGATTTCGGAACCTCTTGGGGTGCACTTGTTGTTCCCTTGAGACGTTCCCACACCCTCTTTACATATTGTTATGCAATAATTGTTTATATATTCTCATGGGTCTTTCATCTTTTATTTTTTTACTTCTTCTCTACTTCTTTCTTCCTCCCTTCCTGTCTTCTTTCTCTCCTGGGGATGATTCCGGCCTTAGTCGGGGGTTTTACTCCTTCGCCTAAAAACACCACTCCCGGACTGCTATGGCCCCCATAAACATATTATCCTTAAATGTACAAGGATTTAATATACCTCAGAAACGTGCCAAAGCTATGAGATCTTTTGCGGCTAGGAAGGCACATATTATCTGTCTTCAGGAAACACACTTCACTGACAAAACTTTTCCTAAATTCTTATCTTCCACTTATCCTCAATTCTATGTAGCTTCAGCCACAACCAAGCAACGTTGAACCCTTATTGGATTCTACCGATCAATGCCATTCACTCTTATTTCACAAATCAATGATCCAGAGGGCAGATATATTTTACTTACTGGTCTTCTTGCAGATAATTTGATCACTGTAGTATCGTACTATGCCCCGAATAAACGCCCGGAAGCGTTCTTATCACACCTCTTTCAATTGGTGGATACACATAAAGTTGTAATGGTTGTGATATGCGGAGACTCTAATACAACGTTTTTTTCTGTTCTTAGACAAATCCCCGTCCAAACCCACTTCTACTACTCACAAGCATTCCCTACGGAATCTATTGTCCACACACAAATTGGCTGATACATGGAGGGAAGTTAATCCAACTAGAAGAAATTACACACATTACTCATATCCCCACAAATCTTTCTCCCGGATCGATCATATTTTTACTCCTTCAAGTATATTACCTGAGATCAAGTCTTCTATAATTACCTCATATTCATGGACAGATCACTGCGCCGTTTCCATCACTCTAGCCTCACCAATACCTAGGTCTCACGACAAGACATGGTGTATTAACGAATCCATGCTGTCACATCCGTTGCACTGTTTAGACATCGAAACAGCTCTCACGGACTATCTCACATTTAACGATAATAACGAGGTTTCAGCTCTTACATTGTGGGAAGCTCATAAAGTTGTTATCCGTGGCAAATTGATGCAATTAGCTGCAGTTCACAAAAGAAAAAACAAACTTCTATTCACTAAGTTAGAAAACAATTTTAATAAATGCTACGCAGTGTTTCAATCGGTTCCTAATGCCATGAATAACACCAATTATGAGACGGCTAAACTTGATCTAGACCTATTCTTAACTGACTCCGCAGACAAGACCATACGCAAAAGACAGCATTTTTACTACGTCAAAGCCAACAAACCAGATACTCCTATGGCTCGTTACCTTAAAAAAATACATCTTACACAAACACCCATTAAGCTTAAAACATCCCGTGACTCTTTCACCAGCAACCCAGTAAAAATATTAGAGATTTTCCGTTCAAAATTGCCCAAATTATACTCACCGTACCAGAATTTTGATAAACTTAAAGCTGATGATCTACTCTCAAACATCACATTTCCACACATGAAACCTGATCAACTTGACGTTCTTGAGAAGCCTATAACTTTAATTGAGGTTCAAACAGCTATTCAAGAGTTGAAACCACATAAAAGGCCAGGCCCGGACGGCTTTTCAGCTCTATACTTTAAAAAATTTCAAACAGTATTAGCACCTATTCTAACTAGGGCCTTCAACTCCTTATTAGGTGGACAGTCATTTAGAAATTAATCATTGACATCTATCATAGTAATGCTCCCTAAACCCCATTCCGATCTCACTTCCTGGACCAACTACCGTCCAATTTCCCTTCTTAACCTGGACATTAAGTTACTGGCTAAAATATTGGCAAATAGATTGAACACTATCATTGGAAATTTAATACATCGCGATTAAACAGGTTTTATGCCCAAACGTCAGGCGGGGGATAATATCAGAAGAGCGCTTTTGTTAACATATTCTGCCAAAACGAGGAAGATCCCTACTTGTTTCTTGTCTCTAGACATGCGTAAAGCTTTTGATTCGGTCTCATGGCCATTTATGAATTATATTCTACAAAAATGGGGCTTTGGGAACAATTTTCTACTATTGATCTCTGCTTTATATAATGATCCGAAGGTATATATTAAATATATGGGATACAGATCATCTGCATTCGATATTAAAAGTGGTACGAGACAGGGTTGCCCCCTTTCACCTTTGATTTTCACTCTTCTCATAGAACCACTGGCGATGCTCATCAGATCCAACCCTAATATTAGAGGCTTGGAACTAGGTGGACATCACCATAAAATATGTCTTTTCGCAGACGATATACTTGTCTTCCTAACCCATCCTCACATTTCAGCTCCAAATTTATTGAACACCTTAGAAAAATTTTCAGATATTTCAGGACTATATATTAACAACTCCAAATCCAATGCACTTAACATAAACTTATCGCAATCCGAACTTCATAGAGCTCAAGCAACCTTACCATTCAATTGGGTCACTCACTATATCCCATATTTGGGAATACAATTTACATCCTCAATCTCAGACCTGTTCAAAGCAAATTACTTACCACTACTAAAACAAATCACAAACTTATTAAACAATTGGTCCACACTTTCTCTATCATGGTTCGGTAGAATCAACACTGTGAAAATGTCCATTCTACCAAAATTCTTGTATCTTTTTAGGGTGCTTCCCATTCCCATTCCTTATTATTTTTTAAGGCTACTACAACATAGAGTTGTATCGTTTATATGGGGTAAGATTAAACCACGTATTTCTAAAGCGACACTTTTTAATCGAAAAATCTAAAGGGGGACTAGGGATTCCTAATTTCACCACTTACTATTACGCAGCACAAATTGCCCAATTATCTAAGTACCATGCATTGTTTGAAACCCCTTTGTGGGTGGCAATAGAATCTATCGATATTGATCCAATATCTGTGGCTAATATAATGTGGTTATCCCCTTGTGATAGAATTAGCCTGTCTAATCCTATTACAAAGCACTCCATGACTATCTGGGACAAATTTAGATGTTCACATAAACTACAATCCCCACATAACCCCCTACTGTCATTTATTAGACACCCAGCTTTTTATCCTGCATGGAAGTTTCCCTCTTCCTTTTCAGCCTGGACTACCAAAAATCTGACATGCTTATATGATATAACCTCCATCAATAACATCCTGACATTTCCTAATCTATGTGATATTCATGGTTTACCCAGCAAAGAAATTTTCCGGTACCTACAGATTAAAAACTTTTATACACCGGTTATTGAATCGGGTTCCATACTTAATCAACTATCACAGTTTGAAAGGATCTGTAAATGTGATCCACACACTAGAGGTCTGATCTCACTACTTTATAAACATCTTAATTCCCCCCTCACAGACACTCCACCGCTATATGTCACCAAATGGCCTCAGGATTTTGATAAGACATTCAGTACGAAAGATTGGGACAATATCTGGTCGACCACTATGCGCTCATCCACAAATTGTTATGCTCTTGAAACGAATTTCAAGGTCTTATCACGCTGGTATCTGGTACCAGCGAGGTTAGCTAAATTCTCGCCTACTTGTCCAAATATTTGCTTTTGTGGCTGTGCGACTGTAGGTACCTATCTCCACATATGGTGGGAATGTCCAATTGCCCAAAATTTTTGGAACAAAATATTCGGAATGGCTTCCACTGCTCTAGAAAACTTGATTAAGCCGGACCCAGTCGTAGCATTATTGAATCTTAAACCCCATGAACTTACCCACAATCAATTCAAACTATTACTATATCTGACAACCTCAGCTAAACAAACTATAGCTAAGGCATGGAAATCTCAGACATTGGTTGTGACTGAAGCTAAACACCGAATGAACAGAGCCCTCATTTTCCACAAAATGTCAGCTATTGAGAATAATAATGTGAAAAAATTTAATAAAATTTGGCAACCATGGGTTAAACATTTCCTAACATATGATTTTGACCAATCTCTTTTGCTGCCCTGCTAATCCAATTTAACATTTTTTTTATTCTCTTCCTTTCAAACGTTGCTAGTCTTAGTGAGCATTTCTTGGGGCTGGGGCTGGATCATCCCTGGGAGGGAACCTCATCTTTTCCTTTCCTATCTCTTCACTCCTTTCCTTTCTCAATCTCTTCTTTTCTTTCTTCCTATCTCAACACTCTTCTTCTTCTTTTATTTTCATTATTGCCCAGTATGCGATTTTGGGATTTATATTTTCTTACTGATTCTTCAAACTACTATTACATATACTCTAGAGTTTGGAATAATAACCTGAGAAAATCCTCTACCCATTTAATACACTGTTTTTCTTCTGTTGTTTCTTCATAGGATTGGTTTTGACATTTAAAAGTGACTTTAATAGGCTTCTAACTACTTTACTTATATGTTAGGATAATTTATTCATCCTTCCAGGACTCTAGCTCACCTATACCTTAGTTAATTCATTATTTCTCTTTTTTAACATGTGCCCCCTCCCATCCACAGTTTTACCCCACTAGGGGTGGATGGGAGGTCCGGAGGCACTTTCTACCTGATGTAAGGTAAAGTTTTTTTCTTTTTTTTACGAGTCCAGTATACATGACAATTGTTATTGCTCTCTATTTTCTTCTCTTTATTATTTCAAGGTTAAAAATGATCTTTTCCTTTTTTTTTTTTGAGCATCAAACTCTACAAACATATCTTCCATTAAGGTTACGTTTTATATCTCAGGCCTCGTACACACGACCGATTTTCTCGTCGTAAACAGTCAAGAAAAGTGCCGCGAGAGTTTTTTTGTCTAGAAAAACGTTCGTGTGTATGGTTTTACGACGAGAAACTTGACGAGAATCTCGACGAGAAAATAGAGAACCTGCTCTCTATTTTCTCGTCAGGAGTCCAGATTTCCTCGTCGTGTTTCTCGTCGGCCTGTTTTGTGACGAGAAAATGGTTCGTGTGTATGCTTTTACGACTCTTCCAAAAGCGCGCATGCTCACAAGCAACTATGAGACGGGAGCGCATCTTCTGGTAAAACAAGCCTTCATAATGGAGAGAGCACATTCGTCACGCTCATAAATATTTCATCTTTTAAATGTTCTGCATTGAATTCTTCGTTAGAATGTTACATTAATCAAAACGAGAGACCTTCTTTTGCTGCTGATATTCACACAGAGTTATGAATTATTTTTAACCTTTTTCATGCTGCTCTATATAAGATTTATGTGTATTATATCGTGCAAGTTTTTAGGAATAATTTAAATGGTTAGATTTTTCAAAATGATGTTAATTATAATTTCTCAATGTTTTGATAGCGATCTCCCATTTAATTTTCTAATCTATATTTTTAAAATTTCACACCATGTTTTTGAGCTAATCAGATTTAGTTATTCTTTTGGGGGGGGGGTGATATCTGTGCCTTTTATTGTCAGTCAAATGTATCTGCTTACTCCAAAGCTTGTTTTTTTTTAATTTAAAAATACACATAGTCAAGTATGAACTTAAACAAAAAACACATTTATTCATGTTTATAAATTAAATAAAGAGAAGGCAGCGCTGGAGAAGCTGCTGCCATTTGTGCATCCCAGGGACCCCAGAGCACACAGCAACCCTGTGTGGACACTAAAATTGGGAGCTTGAGAAGGCCCACATTTCAGAACACAATCTGATGCTGGCCTCCCAGAGGTCAGGAACAGCAGCAGGTGAGATATATGTCCCAAGTGTGTGGTACTACAACAGGCTGCCTTCTGTCCGACCAGTGCGACCACAATGAAGCAAGGCCATCACTTCCTCTTCTTCCTGGCAACCTTCCCTGCAGCCTTTACTGAAGCCTTCCTTCTTCGTTTAGCTGGAGGCTGGCCCACTGGAGGGGTACTCCTGTCAGGAGGTGGAGGTGTAGCAGAAGGGGGTGGGGCAGAAGAAGAAGGTGGAGGTGTAGCAGAAGGGGGTGGGGCAGAAGGTGGAGGTGTAGCAGAAGGGGGTGGGGCAGAAGGTGGAGGTGTAGCAGAAGGGGGTGGGGCAGAAGAAGAAGGTGGAGGTGTAGCAGAAGGGGGTGGGGCAGAAGGTGGAGGGGTAGCAGAAGGGGGTGGGGCAGAAGAGGAAGGTGGAGGTGGAGGTTGAGGTTGGGTCAGTTGGGCCACCTCACATATGGCGGTATTGGGGGTAATTTGCTCCATCACCCCCTTGTTGAGCAAGGTGATGAGCAGGGGTTCGCATAGGAGGCGTTGCTCCATGCTCATCACCTTGAACTTAGCCTCCACTAGGCCGGCAATGGCCTCTTCAGGGGATGTGGGCTCCTTGAGGGTGGCATGGGCCTCTTTAATAAGGGCCATTGCTGCCTCACTGGTGGTCCTGTCCCTCCTGCCTCTTTTGTGAAGCCTGATGGGAGGCACCTGGGATCTGGTGCTTCTCCTTTGCCCTGCCACCTCCTGTCTGCCACTGGGCCCTGCCACCTCCTGTCTGCCACTGGGCCCTGCCACCTCCTGGCTGCCACTGGGCCCTGCCACCTCCTGGCTGCCACTGGGCCCTGCCACCTCCTGGCTGCCACTGGGCCCTTCCTCCTCCTGCCTGACAGTTTCCAGACCCTCCTCCTGGCTGATTTCATCCTGTGTATGAAAAAGAAACATAGTTTAATATGTTGGTTTAATCTTTGCATCAAACTTTGTAATCCTGATGGAAGCAATTAGAATGTAAATGCATAAATCCTTGCTTTAAATTTACCACTACATCAGCTTGACTATTTACCACACAATTAAGTGCAGAATAATGTCTACAGATCATGATTTCACTTGTTGAATACAAAATAATGTATGTTTCTCATCCTGACATATTTGGGAAACATTAATTTTATCCCACTACATTTTCAGTTAATACTATACCTGGCTCCAGATGGCCAAATCAGGATCATCCAGGATGGCTGCCTCCTCTTTCTCCAGAGAAGGCTCAGGTTGGCTGCAGGGAAGTCTGGGGGGAAGAGTGGAGAGTGATGGCCTTGGCTCAATGTGGTCATCCAGGAAGGACATCCTGCTGTAGTACCACAAAACCGGGACATAAACATCATCTGCTGCTGCTCCTGACCTCTGAGAAGCCAGCACCTTAGAGCGTTCAGTCCTGTAGGTACCTCTCAAGCTCCCAATTTTAGTGTCCACTTGTTTTGCTGTGGCTGTGGGCACCTTGGTATGCACAAATGGGAGCAGCTTCTCCAGCGCTGCTTTTCTCACCCCTTTTTTTTATGGATGGGGTTTTTGGTCTCCCACAGAGCCGGCAGCTCCCTTACCCGGTCAATAAATTCCGCCAGGAACTCTTTGTCGCTAATAAATACATTCATATTGTATCTGCAAGTAAAATAAATTATATTTAAATAATGTGAGGCAAACAGTCTAACCTCCTTCACATCCTAGTCACCATATATATCCTCCAACAATCTCAAGACAGTATAGGCCAACAATTTTAACAAGTCTCACAAAATCACATACCTTCGTTCGCACGTCCGTCACTTGAACTCCTCTCTCCGCACACCGAACGTACTATAGTCACATGTGTGTTTGCTATATACACACCACGCATGCGTCCAAATTCGAACACGTCGCTCCGCACACGTCGCCCGCCCATGACGTTCTAACTAACATCTTTTCCCCGCCCCTTCTCTTTCGGCGCGCAGACAGATATGGCGGAGTTACAGCAGGTGTCTGATAATTCCGCAACTAGCGAGGAGACAAGCCCGGAGACCGAGGACACGTCACGATCAAGGAGGAGATTCAAGGCATCGAATATGTCTTTGGCGGAGATGGCGGAGATGGTGGACATCTTGGTCAAGGCTGATTATGATGCCAAGCATGGGCCGTATAGCAAACCAAATAGAAGGAAGGCCAAAATCCTCACTAAAGTTGTGAAGAGTCTGAGGGCGAAGTTCGGGGTGAAACGCTCAAATGAGCAGCTCAGAAAGAGGTGGTCAGACCTCAAACTGAGGGAGCCAGACCAGTTGAGGAGCATAAAGAGGATGCTCGCTAAAAGTAAGTAAAATGACGACCTTTCTGCTATTAATCTTTTTAGAAACTGACTTTTTTTTTTTTTAAAGCATATTGGACTCCCTTCCAAAATGTATTATTTTGAACTAGGTTGGGCACAGTAATCGTTCGTTACGTTACCGACACTTCGTTCGGCCACTATCCGTGGTTTTGGCTTATTTAAGACCCCCAAAAGTAATTAGACATCTGCCATTTTTGATCAAGTATTGTGGATAATTTTTAAGTCTAGATGATGTGTTTTTAAGGAGAATGAAATGCAAACTTTAATCAGTGTAAAGGAGAGGACACTCAGCAGCTGCTTCCACATCTGTACTTTGGAGCACTATAGTGTGGGCCACCAGACCCGCCTTTTTTGGGTGTCCCACACAGGTGCATCAGAGTTTATTTGTGGTGCCTCCATGTCCAAAAAATTACATCCAAATGTGAATAATAAACATATTTGGGGTCATAAAGAATGCATTTTTCTTTAAATTCCGCACAAACACACACTTGTACCCCACTTCCAAACAATGTAGCCTGTTTTAAGTTTAAAAATGAGATTTTTACAGTGTGATAAATAGACCTTTGGTTTTATTCTCATAGGGGAGAGAAGACTGGGAGGAGGACACTCCAGGGAGCACATGCACCCCACAACTTCCAAGCAACCCCAAACTCCCAAAGATCCACAACCGAAAGATGTGCAGGAAGTTGAGGTGGAGGAAGGAGAAGTGCAGGAAGGAGAGGTGGATGACGTTGTGGATCTGGTCACCACAACAGGTCAGTATCTGACACCACAGCTTAAGGTAAGCGAGGTAGGCCTGCAGAGTTTTATTATTTTTTTTTATGGTTTTTAGGGGATGGAAATGTTGTGAAGGATAGCACACCGTTCTCTGCTGACAGTGCCCTCCGCCTCATCCAGCAAGTGATGGAATGTAGCACGGAACTGGACCTAATTAAACAAAGAATCCATGTGATGGAACAAACATTTAAAGACATTCTCGATGTTTTGGGGAGAATTCAATAAGCCATCCAAACACATTTGTTTTTACATGTTTGTTTTTATATTTTTACTAATTTTTTGAGTAACAAAGCAGCCAAAAATTGAATATGCACACAGTGTGTGAACATGTGCTATCTGCCATCAGGGGATATCCATGTACGTCTTTTGTGGGTGCAACCCCTTCCTCGTATCAAAAGTCGGTGAACTGAGGAAGGGGATGCACCCCCAAAACACATCCATTGATCACCCCTGATGGCAGATAGCACATGTTGACAATAGGGATCAGGATTGTAAACTTCCTATTTGCAAAAAAGTAAAAATGTGTGCATATTGAATTTTTGGCTGGGCAAGGGGTGGCAGGACCCCATATTAGGACGGGCACATAGAGACATAGTTTGTGTAACTGAATGTCTCAGATTGCTCAGAGGTATCCAATGTTGTCATTTTAGAAATGCAAGTGGTATTTTTGTATTTTCATAAGCCAAAATTTGACGGGTTGTGGTCAGGCCAACCCCAAAGTAAAACAAAAAAAAATGTGCAGAGAGTAAAATATTTGACCACAAACAACGTGTAGCTTCTTTTTATAATACACTCTAAGCTTATTTGGTTCTTTTGTAAGGTAACATAGTGAAATTGGTTGTTATTTACTAAAGTAAAATACACTTGCCACTACAAATGCACAAAGACAAACTAGGAGACAGGAAAGAACAAATAATTAAAGGTTTAAACAAGATTTTTATTGGGATACTTAGACATAGGCTGGCATAGGAATTGCCCCCCTACCCGTGAAATACTCCATGTATTTGTCCCGAACCACACGGGCATTTTGGGGGGGCAAGCCAAGACGGGCAGATTCCAGGCCCGGAAGGGGATTTGCAGGGGAAAGTCCAGCCTCTGGCAAAACTGAGGCCATATATGAATTCGCTTTGCGGCAAAGAAAATTGTGTAGCACACAGCAGCATAACACTACATAGTTTATTTTGTAGTCCGCCAAGTGGATGGAAGTCATAAAAAGGCGGAACCGGCTGGCCATTATGCCGAAGGCATTTTCAACGACTCTTCGGGCCCTGGCCAGCCGGTAATTGAACACACTCTTCTCTGGGGTCAGGGTCCTCTGTGGAAATGGCCTCATAAGATGCCGTCCGAGTCCGAAGGCTTCATCAGCCAAGAAAACAAAGGGGAGTCCTTCAATATTCCCTGCATCCGGTGGCAATGCAAGGTCGTCACTCTGGAGACGGAGGGCAAACTCCGTCTGGATGAAGGATCCCCCATCGGACATCCGGCCATTCTTCCCTACATCAACATAGAGGAATTCATACCGTGCTGACACCACCGCCATCAGCACAATGCTATGAAACCCCTTGTAGTTGTAGTAGTAGGATCCAGAACGGGGTGGCGGCACGATGCGGACGTGCTTCCCGTCTATGGCACCACCGCAGTTGGGGAAGTCCCACCGCGTGGCAAACTCCGATGCCACAGTCTGCCATTCCTGTGGCGTTGAAGGAAGCTGTGGAGTGAAACAAGATGAAATAATATTAGAAAAACAAAGGCATACATTACAAGCAAATTCAAGACCAAAAAATTAGAGACCAACATCAATCTAATTATACGTTTATTAAGGTGTGTAAAAAAAGTATAATGGAAGGCTCATTTATCATATTCATCACCCCCTCTGATGGGCCATTACTAAATTATTTTGGGGGGGGGAGATGTGTTTGGCCACAGGATAGCATTGCAGTGGCGGTGCGTCCAGAGTGGGCGCTGGAGCACTGTCCCCTCTCTCCTGTGCCCATCACTCAGAACAATACATAGGTTCATGCGTTGCATGAACCTATGTATTGTCTATGCCGCACACTATTCAGGTGGATGGCCTCTTGTAAAGCGACCGACATATGATTAATTGCGTCATTTAGGGGGTTAAAATTGCAGAGCAGAAACAGGTATTAAAAAAGTCTTGCAAATTACAACCTGAGGGATGTAATTGGCTTCCTCAAAGAAAAATCGGGGACGCAAGGAGGGGGCATTCCTTGTGTAAACACTGACAGGCAGCTCTGGCAATCATGTTCACCAAGTCTGTTTAATGGTAACATGATTGGCTGATGCAACATGAAGGGAAGGAGAAGACATCAAGGACAGAAGAAGGATGGCGCTGACCACAAGAAGGTAAGTGCAGGGCTGGGGGGAAACTGGCTGCAATAGAGGGGACTAAATGGCTGCATTGGAGGGGACAACTGGGGGCGTTTATTAGGCAACAGAGCAAAAAAGGAGGACGTTTATTTCCGAAATTGGGGTTGTAACCCCCCAACATTTGGAGCAACAGGCGCCCCTGCTGGAAAAGTTAGTGAGGGGAAATATTTAGGGAGGATAAAAAAGGGGCATTTAAAAACTTCCAGCATGCATGGGGACAAAGGGGACATTCTCAGCATATTACAATCATGGTAATTAGGAAAGGATGAAAGAAATACAATACATTAGCATACATGTAATACATAAAATGTGATGTGAAGGGAGAAAACTTACCCTAATATAGTCCTCCTGCAGGACTTGTATAATAGCAGAACAGGTGTCTGGGATTATGAGGCCCAGAGCCTGGGGGGAGATGCCTGTGGTGAACTTCAAGTCCTGAAGACTTCTCCCTGTCGCCAGGTAACGCAACGTGGCGATGAGCCTCTGCTCAGCACTGATGGCTTCCCGCATAACGGTGTCCTTCCTGGTAATATAGGGGGACACCAAAGCCAACAGTTCCTGAAAAACGGGGTCAGACATCCTCAGAAAATTCCTGTAGTCCTCAGGATTATTCTCGACGATCTCCCGCAGCAGAGGCATGTGGCAGAATTGGTCCCGCTGGAGCAACCAATTCTTGGTCCATGAACTCCTCCTCACACCATTCATGGACTGGTCTTGGTCCAAAACAAGCAGACCAACACCAAGCGCACGCACAGCACGAACTCGACGACGAGAACGTCCAGGCGACATGGCTAGGAAACGGTCGTCTAATCAGAACGTACAGAACAGAACGCACTTTAGAACAGCAAGGCCTATGAATAACGAACTGAAATTCAGAAACGAACAGGCAAGAACGCACTGTAAAACAGATACGACCTGCCTAGACGCCCTGAGAGTCAAGATACGAACCCACAAGCACAAACTGAACGGCAGAAAACGATCTGAAAAGTACGAAGACTGAAAAGCGCGAATCGTCTCTTCCCAAACTTTTACTTCACACGCGGTAACACGAGATCAGCAAAAGCAGCCCAAGGGGTGGCGCCAAGAAAAAAGATCTTCCCCTTTATAGTGCCGTCGTACGTGCTGGACGTGAGCGCAGAGAACCACGAGGAAATTGGGAAATGACAGTGTGTACGCATAGAAAGCTTGACGAGAAAATCGACAAGCTTAACAAGAATCTCGTCGAAAAAAACGACGTGTTTTTTACGACGAGAAAATCGGTCGTGTGTACGAGGCCTCACTCTCGCATCATCTGTATTATACCTGTGATATGTATTCTTGTTAAAATACTTGATAAAAATATTGAACAAGGAAACTTTTTTTTTCTAGTCAGAGATTAACAAGAAGTAAAACATGAATGGCAATATTCCTTTGTTCTTTTAGATAAATAAATTATTGCATAATATTTATATAATTTTTAATTTTTGTGTGTCAGGACAAGTCAGGTCATTGAAGCAGAGCAGACTGAGTTTCCAGCATAGCTAGAGAACTGACCATGGTGTGTTCCCCTGCTTAGTGTGGTCAGTTTAATAGGAAAGAAGAGGTACTGGCAGGCACACCAGGGATTTCACACAAAGGAAACAATACAAAGAGAACAGGATACTTTTTCATACAAGTATATGGTATAGCAGGCACGTGTCAGGTATGAAATGTTGGGTTTACACAATCTTTAGGTCTTATGAACATAGTACCTTTAATGCAGATGTATATCCATTGTTGAACACAGCACAATGAGACATTGGAAGTGCCTAACAAGTAAACAAAAAAAGGAAAAAAAAAAGGGCATGGGGGAATTATTCCTAAGTATGCTGAATTAACATGGACCCATATGTGTGGGTACATTCAACACTTGTGTAAGTAAGCTACCAAAGTAAGCTACCAATAATCTTTATCTGAATATCATAATTTGGTGGAGGTAAGCATTATCCTTTTTGCTTATAGCCACATGTAGGTGATTTTCTGAGCAGCTGTAGAGGCCCTTGCTGCTGAATTATAGGGGCTTTCAACGTTTGTCCTTCATCTTCTTTCTTTTCATATGTTAGATATTCATTTAGAAAGGCTTTGAAAGTCTTGAAGGGGATCATGTTATCAAATGGCTAAAGGCAGAACCTGGCAGATTTGGTATTAGGCTGAATCTACAGCTGTCAGCTGTCACCTCCATGCAAGAGTACATTAAACTTATGGCGTATGTGATCTAACAAGAAACAACTGCGTTTTTATTGTACAGAAAAATTGATTTTTCTATGCTTTCTATATACTAAAAAAATTGCTGCTTGATACTGTATATGACAAATTATATTTTCTATGAAAAGGCCTCTTGAAGTAGATATATGTCCCCCATTGAGCAATGTTTGGAAATTGGCACCTCTCTAACAGCAACACAGAATATATTTTCTGTAAAGCTAGTCACATATTGCTCATCTTTCTCTTATGATACAACTCATTGAAGTATTGTTAGTGCAGTTCATAGCTAACTCAGCAGTTCAGATAAATGTTCTCATCATATAGTGGGTTTGTACCCCCAAGGTACATATTATATTGTAGCGCTACCCCCATAGGAGTTGCTGGATATGATGGGTCCTCTGTTCTTTGCCTCAGCCTTCTCAAGAACCTCAACCCCTCTGATACACCAGGTTGAGTGTACAAACATACAGGTACAATAGCACAGGAAATCACTGAAAGTAATACTCAGTACCAAATAGTAGTGCTATATCAAAGAAAACAGGCACCAAACCAGGTAGTAAAAGCATACTTAATGTATTGTCACCCAGTATAGTAGCACAGTACAGTTTAATCTACCAAGTACTGGAACTATACTTCCAGAGGTCATTTATGGCAGCAATGCTAGTCCTAGTCCAACTGGGTATGCACTGTGCAAAAGAAAAGGAGGATGATAGGCAAGGGGAAAGGGGAACAACTGGGGGGAGAGGCTTGCAGAATGAAGAAGGAGCAGTCTTTTGAGATGTTCTTCTGTCTATCATTGGGGCCCATTAAGAGAATTGGTGCACATAACGGCAGTCTTAGTTAGCTTGCATGCAGTGTAGGTACAGTATAGCTTTAGTATAATCTCGGCACAGGTGCAAGGTAGATTTGGGTCAGATGTGGTAAAAGTTCAGTATGATGTTGTATAGGAGCAGTCTATGTTTGGAATAAGGTGGTATAGGGTGCAGTATGGCTGTGATATGAATTTGGTACACTTGGTGTCCTGCTCTCAGTGGCTCAGTCCCTGCTAGCAGTATCAGCAATGGGCAATTGGGAAAAAAAGCAATGGGCAAATAGCCCTCTCCCCATTCCCTGGGATGTTGAGGTGAAGCAGAGGGTGAGTGGAGGCTCCAGTATCCCTACAGCAGCAGTGAAGGAGCTGTGATGTGGGCGGTGTCCACTGGTATGGTCTCCTGCAGGCAGGTGAATATTCAAAGATAAATAACTTTCCGGGACAGTTTAATAAAAAAATAATCTCTTCACTACTCCTATTGCGCAGGTACCAATGTGTAAGGAGTCTTGTTGTCCCATTATATGGCTGCCATCTCAAATTACAACTCCCAGGATTCTCAGGGCTCTGCATAGAAGTCTATGGGCAGGCTTGGCTTTAGCTCTTCACCCTGTTGCCCGGAGGAGAATGGTGCAGCATAGCATCAGTATTTCAGTAAAGGGAGAGAAGAATCAAAGGCAATATCTCCTTCTCCATATTGCTGTAGCCCTGCTCTTGGCTACAATAAGTTTAGGTAGTAGTCCTATATAGCAAATTACATTGAATATTTGGAAAATACAAAATCAAAAACATCACAACCTGTATTAGCTATTTTTGCTTACTTTACAAGCATTAAACATTAGTTGGAAAAAGGTTGCATTTGAAAATGTATGTACTTCAGGATATATTTGACAAAAATCACACCTATCATGGGGTATTTGGCAAATATTTGTTGTAATAAAGTGATACATATTAAAATAAAGGGAATAAATACTAGTCTAGGGGACACAGAGGGGTTTTTACTAAAGGCATATCCACTTTGCACTACACGTTCTGTGCAAGTACACTTGGAAGTGCAGTCGCTGTAGATCTGAGGGAAAGATCTGAAATGAGTGGAAGCTCTGCTGATTTTATCATCCAATCATATGCAAGTTAAAAAATATATATTTTCCTGGCATGTCCCCCTCAGATCTACAGCGACTGCAAGTGCACTTGTAGGGCAAAGTGGAGTTGCCTTTAGTAAATAACCCCCTGAGTATCCAAGGTCAGGCTCAGGATCAAGCTGGCTTTTTTCCAGTATACTCTAAAACCTCTGCAAATAAATTATGTGGTTATTTCTTTTTTAATGATAAAGTCAACATTCTTATTCTACTGTGCATGTATCAAGTAATGTGATAAAGCAAAAAAAAAAGCATCAGCCTCTATGTATTCCTGGATATGGATATGCAATACAAAATTATTAATTTTAATTGGAGGGTTTGGTTCTAGAGCCTGCAGTTGTTTTTTGATTGTTACAAGCCTGGAATGTAAAATAAAAGAGCAACCGGTGTAAGATTTTACCCTTGCTAAGTATGACTGTCGACTTTAAATATGAAAATCCCAGCTTGCTGCATGTAAATGACAAGAAAATCAAACACCCATAATCAAAGGGAATAGCAGGGCAAATTTGATGTACTTACAGAGAGCATCTTAAAAGTTATGAGTTGGATCTTCTAATAAATGTTATAACACTTTCCTCTTCCACTGTACTTATGATTGGGCTTAGCATGTTGAAGTATCATCTCATTTTCTCATCTTCCTTTACATCAGAACTCTACTTGCAGATTGTCTGTCCCTATTTGATCTTTTACAAAGATTTGATGCAGGAATGATAATTGCCTGGGTTTTCTAGAAAAGGTTTCTTGCTATATATTCATCTGGTCAGGACAAGAAGAATGTATAGTCTGACAGCAAGACGAATCTAGAGAAAAATGAAATTCATGAAATCAGATCTGTCTACAAAATTTCCACGTCACTTTTTATTAAACAGAAAAATATGACTGTTTCTGTATGAATATGAATTATAGCTGTGTGATGTGCGCAGAACATGGTCAATATGCAATTTAATATACCTTAAAGGCTAAGTTGCCCTTTCCATCAAAAATGAACTCTCGCTGATTCCTGGTCCTCACTGCTCTTATCTCTTATGTTCACCTCCTCACATGACCCACCTCAGCCAGTGCAACAGTCTATACACTTGAAAATTTCACTATACAGCTCCCGAGTGTCACATTACAGTGCATGTCACGGGGAGTTGTCATTGGGCAACACTACCACATGATCATATTGAACATTAAGAATCCGTGATATACATTGTCAAACCACCCAGTGATATGTAAGGTTAAAGAAAATGAGCACTTTTCAAAGAGCCAAGGACTTCTTAAGTTTTAGTTTAGAGCATCTAGAGCTAAAGATTTTGATATGGTTTAATGAAAACACTAAAAAGGTGCAAGAAAAATATTTACAAAAAAATTACAAAATTAGACAACAGCAACAGTAAAAAAAAAATAGAAATGAAAGGTACTTAACAGGTTTTGCTCGAGGTATGGTTTTGACAGAGTGCAATTCATTGTGAAAAAAGGCCAGTTATGGCAGAGTTATCAGAATTTGCACATAATTTCAATGGAAAATTAAGAGTTTGAGCTGCCAATTGCAGAATTGTTTTGTGGACCTTCTAGAGGGCATCACTGCCAGTCCCACCCAATCAAAAGAGCTTAGGGTGTGATATAGGATAACTGAAGGGTTTATGATAAAGGAAAGTTACAGCTACATATGAATGTGCTCAGCAATCAATGTATTCTCAGGAAAACGGTGGGTGCTGGCAATGCACGTAGCAAATAGAAGGAAAGGATGATTATGGACAACCACACTCCAAAAAAAACTTGATGTTGTCTTAATTGTAAAATTGGATAAGATGCACTACAAATCAGTGAAAAACCGGGACATGCTATGAATAAGCACTAGGTTGTAGTGCCAAACATGTCAGCTGTTGTCCCGGTTTTGCAATGATTTGTAGTGCATCTTATCCAATTTTATCCAATTTTACAATAAAGGCAACCATCAAGGTTTTTTTTTAGTGCGGCTGTCCATAATCATCATTTCCTTCTATTTGAAGGGTTTATGATGTTTCCAGCAGAACCTGCCTTCAGGCCAGATTTCTAAAACTTCCAAATGTTCATAAGAATACATGGTACAGTAGAAAAGCCAACATAATGCATACACAGGCAGGAGGAAGTGATGTCATCTCTCCTCGAGGCAGTGTTTTTGACCGGAGCTCGAGGAGAGAAGACATCAGGTTAATGCACCAACACCACATTGACACGTAGGTACACATAGGCACACTTTTCACCCCCCCCAGTCACCCCCAGGTCACCCCCTGCACCCCCAGTCACAGTGTCACTGATCATTTATTTACTGATCACTGCAATCAGTGTCATTTGTGACTGTAAAAAGTATCAGGGCAGTTAGGTTTAGGCCCCTTTAGGTCCAGGGTAGCCCCCTAACTCCCCCTAATAAGGGTTTAACCCCTTGATCGCCCCCAGGTAACCCTTTTCACCACCTATCACCAGTGTCACTAAGCAATCGTTTTTCCGTTCGCTGTATTAGTGTCGCTGGTGCCGCTAGGTAGCCAGTTATTTTTTTAGGTTCGCCGCCAGGTTTTTATAGCATCAGGTGCCCCCATATATTACCTAATAAAGGTTTAACCCCTTGATCGCCCCCCAGGTAACCCTTTCACCCCCTATCACCAGTGTTACTAAGCGATCATTTTTCTGATCGCTGTATTAGTGTTGTTGGGGCCGCTAGGTAGCCAGTTATTTTTTTAGGTTCGCCGCCAGGTTTTTATAGCGTCAGGTACCCCCATATATTACCTTATAAAGGTTTAACCCCTTGATCGCCCCCCAGGTAACCCTTTCACCCCCTATCACCAGTTCACTAAGCGATCGTTTTTCTGATCGCTGTATTAGTGTCGCTGGCGCCGCTAGGTAGCCAGTTATTTTTTTAGGTTCGCCGACAGGTTTTTATAGCATCAGGTACCCCCATATACAACCTAATAAAGGCTTTTAACCGTTTGATTGCCCCTAGAGTTAACCCTTTCAACAGTGATCACCGTATAAGTATCACTGGTGACACTGGTTAGCCAGTTAGTTATTTAGGTTCCCCGTCAGGTTTTTATATAGCGTCAGGTACCCCCATATATTACTTAATAAAGGTTTTAACCCCCTGATTGCCCCTAGTTAACCCTTTCACCAGTGATCACCATATAAGTGTTACGGGTGACGCTGGTTAGTTAGTTTGCTTTTTATAGTGTCAGGGCACCCGCCGTATATAACCCAATAAAGGTTTAACCCCCTGATCACCCGGCAGGTGATATCAATTAGGTTTTAGCGTCAGAGAGGGTCTGCGTCGCCCCAGGCACCGTCAGGTTAGTGCCAGTAACGCTAACACCCACGTGCAAAGCATACACCTCCCTTAGTGGTATAGTATCTGAACAGATCTATACTAGCGTCCCCAGCAGTTTAGGGTTCCCAAAAACGCAGTGTTAGCAGGATCAGCCCAGATACCTGCTAGCAACTGCGTTTTGCCCCTCCGTCCAGCCCAGCCCAGCCCGCCCAAGTGCAGTATTGATCGATCACTGTCACTTACAAAACACAACACACATAACTGCAGCGTTCGCAGAGACAGGCCTGATCCCTGCGACTCCAGTGCTGTAGGAGAGGATTTCACCACCACAGTTAAAAAAAAGAGCATATATGCCGAAGCATGGGGGCAGCAGGGGCGGAGGAGCAATTTTGCTCCTAATGCCGCGTACATACGGTCAAAATTCCGACTGAGGCTTGCCCGTGGAAAAGTCAGACCGTGTGTACGCGGCATAACTTTTGCGGGAGAATGCCCCCATGCTTTGGCATATATAGATAATGCATGTATGCCCATCATTAGAAGTGGGTGGATGAAGGGAGGTATTCTAATGGTGGGCATACCAACCGATCAATCTCTTTTTTTCGTTCAGCCAACAGGCTGCATGAAAAAAAAGATTACAATACATGTCCAACAAGGACCAGCAACGTACTGGTATGTTGCTGGACTTTGAATGGTTATACCAGAATGATGCCTGCGGGTTTATGTATCATCTTGGTATCATTCTTTTCAGCCAGCGGCCAGCATTTATGTAAAAGCAATCCTAGCGGCTAATTCGTTTTTTAATCAAAAATTTGCGCCCTTAGAAAACCTGAAGATGGTACTTGGTTTTCAGGGTCCCGTACGCGGCTAGGCTCCCAAAAAGTCCCACACATGTGGTATCCCCATACTCAGGAGAAGCAGCAAAATGTATTTTGGGGTGCAATTCCACATATAACCATGGCATGTGTGAGCAATATATAATTTAGTGATAACTTTTTGTATTTATTTTTTTATTTAATCACTTGGGACAAAAAAAATATTCATTGGTCTCAATTTCCTTGAGGTGTCTACTTTCCAAAATAAGGTCATTTGGGGGAGGTTTTGTACTGCCCTGCCATTTTAGCACCTCAAGAAATGAGATAGGCAGTCATAAATGAAAAGCTGTGTAAATTCCAGAAAATGTAACCTAGTTTGTAGACGCTATAACTTTTTAAATATACGCTTATTGACATTTTTTTTTACTAAAGACATGTGGCTGAATACATTTTGGCCTAAATGTATGACTAAAATTGAGTTTATTTGATTTTTCTTATAACAAAAAGTAGAAAATATATTTTTTTTTCAAAATTTTCGGTCTTTTTCTGTTTATATCGCAAAAAAAAAATCACAGAGGCAATCAAATACCATTAAAAGAAAGCTCTATTTGTGGGAAGAAAAGGACGCAAATTTTGTTTGGTTACAATATTGCATGTCCGCACAATTTCCAGTTAAAGCAGCGCAGTGCCAAATTGTAAAAACACCTCTGGTCTTTAAGCTGCGTATTGGTCCGGGGCTTAAGTGGTGAAAGTGCAACAATAAAAATGAAAAATTCCTTTAATTATAGAGCCTCGAGGGTCCCCTAATGTGCAAGTAAAGTGGCGCATCTGTAGCATGCATAAAACATGCTACAGCAAAAATGACATTTCGAAAGAAAAAAAAAACTAGCCAAATCCCGCTTAAAATGACTTGTGGTTACAATTACTGCCACCCGGCTATTAAAAAAATAAAGAAAAAAATTGCATGCCCCCCCCCAGTCCATACCAGGCCCTTCAGGTCTTGTATGGATTTTAAGGGGAACACCATGCCAAAATAAAAAAAAAAACGTTGTGGGGTCCCCCCAAAATCCCTACCTGAACATGCAGCCCAGCAGGTCAGGAAAGGGGAGGGGATGAGCGAGCGCTCCCCACCTCCTGAGCCATACCAGACCACATGCCTCCAACATGGGGGGGTTGGTGCTTTGGGGCACCCCCAAACCTCAAAGCATTCTGTCCCCATGTTGATAAGAACAAGGGCCTCTTCCCGTCAACCCTGGGCTGTAGTTGTCAGGGTCTGCGAGTGGGGGTTTATCAGAATCTGGAAGTCCGCCCCAGATTCTGCCCCCCCATGTGAATGGGTAGTAGATAGATCGTATCCCTACCCATTCACTAAAAAAGTGTCAAAAAGTAATAACCATAAGAAACAGTTTTTGACAAGTCCCAAAAATAGTGTCCCTCAATGTATATCCATCATCAATCATGATGCCCGCCGGACACGAAAAAAGAGGGGAAAAAAATGCTCCGCCTCCTGAGAGGTCTCCTGCCGTCTGCCTCCTCTGCACTTTGACAGTTCTTATATAGCTAAGGGGCGGGGCCACCCGCTACATCACCCAGTGGCACTGCCCCCTTCTGACATAACGTGAGTTGTCGGTGTTTGCTGGAGGTACACTGCTCTGTGTCTTGAGATCCCCTCTCTGATCTGCTGGGTGCTGCACTGACACTTATGAATGAGTTGGGTCGTCACTATGTAAAGAAGGACACCCTATCCTCTTTTCAGCACCCAAAAGGTTGTCACCCAGCTCTCACTGTGGACTATCACAGCCCAGACACCCTGCTGGACTAAACTTCACCTCTGAGCTCCTTGCATGCCCTGCAACTTCAGTCGAATTGTATAAGCAGATCATGGGAACACCAGAATCCAGAGCGAGCATACGGACCTCAAGAATGTACCTGTAACCCACCCAACTTCTCTTCCGAGGGGATAACTTGAGAGGTCTTGGATATTCACATTGGACTGGCAAACACAGTCTTTGGAATCTAAGTAGCAATTCTGTTGCAAGCTAGACCTCCCAATCTGCCTCTGTATTCAATACTTGGATTACCAATGCCTTATTGACTCAGTACCATGGTATCCGAGTCCATGAGATCTGGTAAGTGCCATACCCATCCTTGGTGGTTGATGCTCACGTATTGGTGTTATATATGGACTGTAGGGATGAGCTTCATGTTCGAGTCGAACATACGTTCGACTCGAACATCGGCTGTTCGATCGTTCGACGAAGATCGAACGATTTGGGCCGTTCGCGCCAAATTCGAGTGACGCGAACGGCCCACAATGCACTACGCCATCGCAGTGTCATCCAGGCGCTGTGATTGGCCAAGCATGCACTGTGACCCCGCATGCTTGGCCAATCACAGCGCCGGCAGTGAGGAGAGCAATGATTGGCCACAGGCAGGATGCCTGTGGCCAATTATTGCTGAGGGTGTTTAGTACACGCCCCACACTATAAAAGGCCGCCAGCACGGCGGCCTAGTGTAGTGTGTTCCGGAGCAGGGAAAGAGAAGCATAGGCAGGGACAGTGACATTTATTTTTTCTTGCTTAACCTGGATTCCTTTAGTTTAGGGAAAGAGAAGGATAGGTAGGGAGAGTGTCAGTGTGTTTTACTGTGCGAATCCTTGTTTCTAGGGACAGGGAAGGACAGTGAGGGAATTCTCCTTGTGCTATAGTGTGCTTTAAAAAAACATTTTTTCTAGGGACAGAAAACTATAGGTAGGGAGAGTGTCAGTGTGTTTTACTGTGCGAATCCTTGTTTCTAGGGACAGGGAAGGACAGTGAGGGAAATTCTCCTTGTGCTATAGTGTGCTTTAAAAAAACATTTTTTCTAGGGACAGAAAACTATAGGTAGGGAGAGTGTCAGTGTGTTTTACTGTGCGAATCCTTGTTTCTAGGGACAGGGAAGGACAGTGAGGGAAATTCTCCTTGTGCTATAGTGTGCTTTAAAAAAACATTTTTTCTAGGGACAGAAAACTATAGGTAGGAAGAGTGTCAGTTTCTTTCACTGTGATAATCCTTGTTTCTAGGGACAGGGAAGGAAAGTGAGGGAAATTCTCCATGTGCTACAGTGTGCTTTAAAAAAACATTTTTTCTAGGGACAGAAAACTATAGGTAGGAAGAGTGTCAGTTTCTTTCACTGTGATAATCCTTGTTTCTAGGGACAGGGAAGGAAAGTGAGGGAAATTCTCCTTGTGCTATAGTGTGCTTTAAAAAAACATTTTTTCTAGGGACAGAAAACTATAGGTAGGAAGAGTGTCAGTTTCTTTCACTGTGATAATCCTTGTTTCTAGGGACAGGGAAGGAAAGTGAGGGAAATTCTCCTTGTGCTATAGTGTGCTTTAAAAAAACATTTTTTCTAGGGACAGAAAACTATAGGTAGGAAGAGTGTCAGTTTCTTTCACTGTGATAATCCTTGTTTCTAGGGACAGGGAAGGACAGTGAGGGAAATTCTCCTTGTGCTATAGTGTGCTTTAAAAAAACATTTTTTCTAGGGACAGAAAACTATAGGTAGGAAGAGTGTCAGTTTCTTTCACTGTGATAATCCTTGTTTCTAGGGACAGGGAAGGAAAGTGAGGGAAATTCTCCTTGTGCTATAGTGTGCTTTAAAAAAACATTTTTTCTAGGGACAGAAAACTATAGGTAGGAAGAGTGTCAGTTTCTTTCACTGTGATAATCCTTGTTTCTAGGGACAGGGAAGGACAGTGAGGGAAATTCTCCTTGTGCTATAGTGTGCTTTAAAAAAACATTTTTTCTAGGGACAGAAAACTATAGGTAGGAAGAGTGCCAGTTTCTTTCACTGTGATAATCCTTGTTTCTAGGGACAGGGAAGGACAGTGAGGGAATTCTCCTTGTGCTATAGTGTGCTTTAAAAAAACATTTTTTCTAGGGACAGAAAACTATAGGTAGGGAGAGTGTCAGTGTGTTTTACTGTGCGAATCCTTGTTTCTAGGGACAGGGAAGGACAGTGAGGGAAATTCTCCTTGTGCTATAGTGTGCTTTAAAAAAACATTTTTTCTAGGGACAGAAAACTATAGGTAGGGAGAGTGTCAGTGTGTTTTACTGTGCGAATCCTTGTTTCTAGGGACAGGGAAGGACAGTGAGGGAAATTCTCCTTGTGCTATAGTGTGCTTTAAAAAAACATTTTTTCTAGGGACAGAAAACTATAGGTAGGAAGAGTGTCAGTTTCTTTCACTGTGATAATCCTTGTTTCTAGGGACAGGGAAGGAAAGTGAGGGAAATTCTCCATGTGCTACAGTGTGCTTTAAAAAAACATTTTTTCTAGGGACAGAAAACTATAGGTAGGAAGAGTGTCAGTTTCTTTCACTGTGATAATCCTTGTTTCTAGGGACAGGGAAGGAAAGTGAGGGAAATTCTCCTTGTGCTATAGTGTGCTTTAAAAAAACATTTTTTCTAGGGACAGAAAACTATAGGTAGGAAGAGTGTCAGTTTCTTTCACTGTGATAATCCTTGTTTCTAGGGACAGGGAAGGAAAGTGAGGGAAATTCTCCTTGTGCTATAGTGTGCTTTAAAAAAACATTTTTTCTAGGGACAGAAAACTATAGGTAGGAAGAGTGTCAGTTTCTTTCACTGTGATAATCCTTGTTTCTAGGGACAGGGAAGGACAGTGAGGGAAATTCTCCTTGTGCTATAGTGTGCTTTAAAAAAACATTTTTTCTAGGGACAGAAAACTATAGGTAGGAAGAGTGTCAGTTTCTTTCACTGTGATAATCCTTGTTTCTAGGGACAGGGAAGGAAAGTGAGGGAAATTCTCCTTGTGCTATAGTGTGCTTTAAAAAAACATTTTTTCTAGGGACAGAAAACTATAGGTAGGAAGAGTGTCAGTTTCTTTCACTGTGATAATCCTTGTTTCTAGGGACAGGGAAGGACAGTGAGGGAAATTCTCCTTGTGCTATAGTGTGCTTTAAAAAAACATTTTTTCTAGGGACAGAAAACTATAGGTAGGAAGAGTGCCAGTTTCTTTCACTGTGATAATCCTTGTTTCTAGGGACAGGGAAGGAAAGTGAGGGAAATTCTCCTTGTGCTATAGTGTGCTTTAAAAAAACATTTTTTCTAGGGACAGAAAACTATAGGTAGGAAGAGTGTCAGTTTCTTTCACTGTGATAATCCTTGTTTCTAGGGACAGGGAAGGACAGTGAGGGAAATTCTCCTTGTGCTATAGTGTGCTTTAAAAAAACATTTTTTCTAGGGACAGAAAACTATAGGTAGGAAGAGTGTCAGTTTCTTTCACTGTGATAATCCTTGTTTCTAGGGACAGGGAAGGAAAGTGAGGGAAATTCTCCTTGTGCTATAGTGTGCTTTAAAAAAACATTTTTTCTAGGGACAGAAAACTATAGGTAGGAAGAGTGTCAGTTTCTTTCACTGTGATAATCCTTGTTTCTAGGGACAGGGAAGGACAGTGAGGGAAATTCTCCTTGTGCTATAGTGTGCTTTAAAAAAAACATTTTTTCTAGGGACAGAAAACTATAGGTAGGAAGAGTGTCAGTTTCTTTCACTGTGATAATCCTTGTTTCTAGGGACAGGGAAGGAAAGTGAGGGAAATTCTCCTTGTGCTATAGTGTGCTTTAAAAAAACATTTTTTCTAGGGACAGAAAACTATAGGTAGGAAGAGTGTCAGTTTCTTTCACTGTGATAATCCTTGTTTCTAGGGACAGGGAAGGACAGTGAGGGAAATTCTCCTTGTGCTATAGTGTGCTTTAAAAAAACATTTTTTCTAGGGACAGAAAACTATAGGTAGGAAGAGTGTCAGTTTCTTTTACTGTGATAATCCTTGTTTCTAGGGACAGGGAAGGAAAGTGAGGGAAATTCTCCTTGTGCTATAGTGTGCTTTAAAAAAACATTTTTTCTAGGGACAGAAAACTATAGGTAGGAAGAGTGTCAGTTTCTTTCACTGTGATAATCCTTGTTTCTAGGGACAGGGAAGGACAGTGAGGGAAATTCTCCTTGTGCTATAGTGTGCTTTAAAAAAACATTTTTTCTAGGGACAGAAAACTATAGGTAGGAAGAGTGTCAGTTTCTTTCACTGTGATAATCCTTGTTTCTAGGGACAGGGAAGGACAGTGAGGGAAATTCTCCTTGTGCTATAGTGTGCTTTAAAAAAACATTTTTTCTAGGGACAGAAAACTATAGGTAGGAAGAGTGTCAGTTTCTTTCACTGTGATAATCCTTGTTTCTAGGGACAGGGAAGGACAGTGAGGGAAATTCTCCTTGTGCTATAGTGTGCTTTAAAAAAACATTTTTTCTAGGGACAGAAAACAATAGGTAGGAAGAGTGTCAGTTTCTTTCACTGTGATAATCCTTGTTTCTAGGGACAGGGAAGGACAGTGAGGGAAATTCTCCTTGTGCTATAGTGTGCTTTAAAAAAATATTTTTTCTAGGGACAGAAAACTATAGGTAGGAAGAGTGTCAGTTTCTTTCACTGTGATAATCCTTGTTTCTAGGGACAGGGAAGGACAGTGAGGGAAATTCTCCTTGTGCTATAGTGTGCTAAAGCATTCCTCATCAACCATCTTTGAAATCCTTGTTTTTTGGACAGTCAGGGAAATTGTCGTTGTGCTATTCTGTGCAAAAGCAATCATCCTCAACCATATTTAGAAATCCTTAAGTAAAGGGACAGAGAAGGACACCTGAAGGTAGCCCTTATTGCTTTTTTCCCATCTCCCTGCAGGCCATCTATTAGAATGTCTGGAAGGCAAACAAGGAGAGGCAGACAGTCAGGAGGCAATAAAAGAGGGCAAGCAGGCTCTGTGTCTGGGGGCAACAGTGCTGGTCGTGGACGCGGTGCATTGTCATCAGCACATGGCCATGGGACACGCTTGTCCTTCTTTTCGGCAGCTGGACATGTTGAGCCACATCATGCCGAAGACTTGGTAGAGTGGATGACCAAGCCCTCCTCCTCCTCCTCATCCTCTCTCACCCAGGCTCAGGGTACTGGAAAAGCAGCTGCCAAAGCGTCCTCTTCCCTGGTATCAATGTCAGACTCATCATCAGTCACTCCTTCCCTAGACCCACCATGTCCTCCTCCTGAGGAGTCCCCCGAACTGTTTGAGCACAGTGTTGGGTACATGCTCCAGGAGGATGCCCAGCGTTTCGAAGGGTCTGATGATGAAACCCAGCTACAGGAAGGCAGTAGCGTGAGAGCAGACAGAGGGGATGCTCAAGAAGGACACCAATCTGGCAGTCATGTTCCAGCAGCTGCAGCATACTGCCAGATTGGCTCCAGTGATGAGGAGGGAGGGGATGATGAGGTCACTGACTCCACGTGGGTGCCTAATAGGAGAGAGGAGGAGGAGGAGGATGAGGAGGAGGCACATCTCCAACGAGGCAGGATGCCCTTTGGTGGCCAGCGTAAGGGCAGTACACCGACGGAATCACACCGCAGAGCTCTGCCTGTGCAGGGCGCTGCCTCTGCCCGTCATTCAAAAAGTTCTTTGGTGTGGGCCTTTTTTGAGGCTAGTGCATCAGATCGCACAGCTGCTGTTTGCAACATATGTCTCAAGCGTATATCGCGTGGCCAAAACATCAGCCGCTTGGGTACCACATGCCTGACCAGACATATGTTGACCTGCCATGCAGCTCGTTGGCAAGCCTACCTCAAAGACCCACACCAAAGAACAAAGCGGACCTCTCCTTGCACCGCATCAGCTGGGATCTCCAACCCCACTATAACTTCAGTCCTCTCTGAAACATGCACTGAGAGGAATGAAGGTGTAGAATTAGGTGTGTCACAGCCAAGTACTTGCGGCCACTCTGCTAGCAGTACACCGACGTCCGATTCTAGCAGGCAAATTTCCCTGCCCCAGCTGCTGGACCGTCGAAAGAAGTTCACTCCCAGCCATCCACATGCCCAGCGGTTGAATGCTAGCTTGGCTAAATTGCTAGCGCTTCAACTGCTGCCTTTTCAGTTGGTAGACTCGGCCCCCTTCCGTGAGTTTGTGCAATGTGCGGTTCCTCAGTGGCAGGTTCCCAAACGCCACTTTTTCTCACGGAAGGCTATTCCGGCTCTCTACCGGCATGTGGAAGGCAATGTCTTGGCCTCGCTGGACAGGGCGGTCAGCGGTAAGGTGCATATTACCGCTGACTCATGGTCCAGCAGGCATGGACAGGGACGTTACCTTTCTTTCACGGCCCATTGGGTCACTCTTTTGGCAGCTGGGAAGGATGCAGGACAAGGTGCAGTAGTGTTGGAGGTTGTTCCACCGCCACGCCTCCAAAATGCTACTACTGGTTGTGACACACCTCTCTCCTCCACCCCCTCCTCTTCTTCTTCCTCCATGGCCTCTTCCTGTGGTTTGTCCTATGAACCAGCGGTGCTCCATAGCCGTTCAAGGGGCTACGCAAGTACGCAGGCAAAAAGATGCCATGCCGTGCTTGCGCTGGTGTGTTTGGGGGACAGAAGCCACACTGGGGCAGAGGTCCTGTCTGCTCTGCAGGGCCAGGCCGAGAGGTGGTTGACGCCACGCCAGCTTAAGCCAGGAATGGTGGTTTGCGACAATGGCACCAACCTCCTCTCCGCCCTCTGACAGGGACAACTGACCCATGTGCCCTGTGTGGCTCACGTCCTTAACCTGGTGGTGCAGCGGTTCTTGGGCAGGTACCCGGGCTTACAGGATGTCCTGAGGCAGGCCAGGAAAGTCTGTGTGCATTTCCGCAGATCTTATAATGCCAGTGCTGGCCTGGCTGAGCTGCAAAAGGAGTTGAACCTGCCCAAGAACCGCCTTATATGTGACATGCCCACCAGGTGGAACTCAACGTTGGCCATGCTGCAGCGGCTGCACACGCAGCAGAGGGCCATCAATGAGTACCTGTGCGACTACGGCACCAGGACAGGGTCAGGGGAGCTTGTTTTTTTTCTCCACGCCAGTGGGGCATGATCAGGGATGCATGCACTGTCCTGGCACCATTTGAGGAGGCCACGAGGATGGTGAGCAGTGACAGTGCATGCATCAGTGACACTGTACCTCTTGTCCACCTGTTGGAGCACACGCTGCGTGGAATAATGGACAGGGCACTTGAGGCAGAACAGAGGCAGGAAGAGGAGGACTTCCTTGCCTCTCAAGGCCCCCTTTACCCAGACAGTGTTCCTTCTGTCCCACCCATCGCACAGGAAGAGGACGAGGACGAGGAGGAGGAGGAGGAGGAGGATTGTGTCAGCATGGAGGTGGAGGCTGGCACTCAGCATCATCAGCAGCAGTCTTTTAGGGATGATTTACAGTCCCAAGAAACCAGTGGACTTGTACGTGGCTGGGAGGAGGTGGCTGCGGATCATGTCGTCCTTAGTGACCCAGAGGACTCCGGAGCGAATGCCTCAGCAAACCTACGCTGCATGGCCTCCCTGATCCTGCAAAGTCTGCGGAAGGATCCTCGTATTCTTCGGATCAAGGAGAGGGACCATTACTGGCTGGCCACTCTCCTTGATCCACGGTACAAGGGTAAGGTTGCGGACCTTATGTTACCGTCGCAGAGGGAGCAGAGGATGAGACAACTCCGGGAGGCCTTGCAGAAAGGTCTGTGCAACGCGTTCCCAGAGACTGGGAGGTTACAAACTCCTGGTCCTGGACAACGAGTTGCTGAGGCTTCGGCCAGTCAAAGAAGGAGCGGTGGGAAAGGTGGCCGTCTGACCGATGCGTTCAGACAATTCTTTAGTCTGCAGCCCCAAAGTATGATCGGTTCCAGCAACCATCGCCAGCGTCTGATAAACATGGTGCAGGAATATCTAGGGGCAAGGTCAGACTTGGACACCTTCCCCACCGAAAATCCTCTGGCTTACTGGGTCTTGAGGATGGATCACTGGCCAGAGCTTGCACAGTATGCAATTGAGCTACTGGCCTGTCCTGCATCCAGCGTTCTTTCGGAACGCACATTCAGTGCTGCTGGAGGATTTGTCACGGATCACAGGGTGCGCCTGTCCACCGACTCGGTTGATCGACTGACTTTCATCAAGATGAACCAGTCTTGGATCACCACCAGCTACCACACACCTGATGCTGATATAACAGACTAATTGATTTTAACATGTCACATCTAGGGATGGGCCCGGTGCTCGATTCGAACCCATGTTCGAATCGAGCACCGGGCGTTCGCTCGCTCGTCGAGCCCAGAACTATTTGGGCCGTTCGCATCACATTCGTGTGATGCGAGCGGCCCCGCAATGCATTGCGGCCGGCGCGGCTGGCGCAGTGCATTGCTGGCTGATGATTGGCCAAGCATGCACTGTGACCCCGCATGCTTGGCCAATCACAGCGCCCGAAACTCGGAGAGCAATAATTGGCTACAGGCAGGACGCCTGTAGCCAATTACAGCTCAGGGGCTTTAGTACATGCCCCACCATTTAAAAGGCCGCCACGCCATCGGCCCTGGTCACATGAGTTCCGGCTTTAGGAGAGATCAGTCTGCTGATTCTGTCTTTGCTTGATACTGAAAGATTTGCTCTTCTTTGCTAAACAATTGGCTATTTCTTTGCTAAACCATTGCTACCTAAGTCATTGATCGTTCATTGCTGCTGATTGCACAGTTAGCGTGTTATTAGCTGCTGCTGGGGATTAGTCTGGTGCGTGCTTACTGTTAGTACAGTATTGCAGTAGTACCAACCGCAGTGCTGTTAGCACAGCATTGCACCCCAACAGCACCCATAGGACTTCTAGTGTGTTAGTGGCAGCAAACAGAGCTCCTATATTTTCTTCTCAGAAGCACCCATAGGACTTCTAGTGTGTTAGTGGCATCACACAGAGCTCCTATATTTTCTTCTCAGAAGCACCCATAGGACTTCTAGTGTGTTAGTGGCAGCAAACAGAGCTCCTATATTTTCTTCTTAGCAGCACCCATAGGACTTCTAATGTGTTAGTGGCATCACACAGAGTTCCTATATTTTCATCTCAGAAGCACCCATAGGACTTCTAGTGTGTTAGTGGCATCACACAGAGCTCCTATATTTTCTTCTCAGAAGCACCCATAGGACTTCTAGTGTGTTAGTGGCAGCAAACAGCTCCTATATTTTCTTCTCAGCAGCACCCATAGGACTTCTAGTGTGTTAGTGGCATCACACAGAGTTCCTATATTTTCATCTCAGAAGCACCCATAGGACTTCTAGTGTGTTAGTGGCATCACACAGAGCTCCTATATTTTCTTCTCAGCAGCACCCATAGGACTTCTAGTGTGTTAGTGGCATCACACAGAGCTCCTATATTTTCATCTCAGAAGCACCCATAGGACTTCTAGTGTGTTAGTGGCATCACACAGAGCTCCTATATTTTCTTCTCAGCAGCACCCATAGGACTTCTAGTGTGTTAGTGGCAGCAAACAGAGCTCCTATATTTTCTTCTCAGCAGCACCCATAGGACTTCTAGTGTGTTAGTGGCAGCAAACAGAGCTCCTATATTTTCTTCTCAGCAGCACCCATAGGACTTCTAGTGTGTTAGTGGCATCACACAGAGCTCCTATATTTTCTTCTCAGCAGCACCCATAGGACTTCTAGTGTGTTAGTGGCAGCAAACAGAGCTCCTATATTTTCTTCTCAGCAGCACCCATAGGACTTCTAATGTGTTAGTGGCATCACACAGAGTTCCTATATTTTCATCTCAGAAGCACCCATAGGACTTCTAGTGTGTTAGTGGCATCACACAGAGCTCCTATATTTTCTTCTCAGAAGCACCCATAGGACTTCTAGTGTGTTAGTGGCAGCAAACAGAGCTCCTATATTTTCTTCTTAGCAGCACCCATAGGACTTCTAATGTGTTAGTGGCATCACACAGAGCTCCTATATTTTCTTCTCAGAAGCACCCATAGGACTTCTAGTGTGTTAGTGGCAGCAAACAGCTCCTATATTTTCTTCTCAGCAGCACCCATAGGACTTCTAGTGTGTTAGTGGCATCACACAGAGTTCCTATATTTTCATCTCAGAAGCACCCATAGGACTTCTAGTGTGTTAGTGGCATCACACAGAGCTCCTATATTTTCTTCTCAGCAGCACCCATAGGACTTCTAGTGTGTTAGTGGCATCACACAGAGCTCCTATATTTTCATCTCAGAAGCACCCATAGGACTTCTAGTGTGTTAGTGGCATCACACAGAGCTCCTATATTTTCTTCTCAGCAGCACCCATAGGACTTCTAGTGTGTTAGTGGCAGCAAACAGAGCTCCTATATTTTCTTCTCAGCAGCACCCATAGGACTTCTAGTGTGTTAGTGGCAGCAAACAGAGCTCCTATATTTTCTTCTCAGCAGCACCCATAGGACTTCTAGTGTGTTAGTGGCATCACACAGAGCTCCTATATTTTCTTCTCAGCAGCACCCATAGGACTTCTAGTGTGTTAGTGGCAGCAAACAGAGCTCCTATATTTTCTTCTCAGCAGCACCCATAGGACTTCTAATGTGTTAGTGGCATCACACAGAGTTCCTATATTTTCATCTCAGAAGCACCCATAGGACTTCTAGTGTGTTAGTGGCATCACACAGAGTTCCTATATTTTCATCTCAGAAGCACCCATAGGACTTCTAGTGTGTTAGTGGCATCACACAGAGCTCCTATATTTTCTTCTCAGCAGCACCCATAGGACTTCTAGTGTGTTAGTGGCATCACACAGAGCTCCTATATTTTCATCTCAGAAGCACCCATAGGACTTCTAGTGTGTTAGTGGCATCACACAGAGCTCCTATATTTTCTTCTCAGCAGCACCCATAGGACTTCTAGTGTGTTAGTGGCAGCAAACAGAGCTCCTATATTTTCTTCTCAGCAGCACCCATAGGACTTCTAGTGTGTTAGTGGCATCACACAGAGCTCCTATATTTTCTTCTCAGCAGCACCCATAGGACTTCTAGTGTGTTAGTGGCAGCAAACAGAGCTCCTATATTTTCTTCTCAGCAGCACCCATAGGACTTCTAATGTGTTAGTGGCATCACACAGAGTTCCTATATTTTCATCTCAGAAGCACCCATAGGACTTCTAGTGTGTTAGTGGCATCACACAGAGCTCCTATATTTTCTTCTCAGAAGCACCCATAGGACTTCTAGTGTGTTAGTGGCAGCAAACAGAGCTCCTATATTTTCTTCTTAGCAGCACCCATAGGACTTCTAATGTGTTAGTGGCATCACACAGAGCTCCTATATTTTCTTCTCAGAAGCACCCATAGGACTTCTAGTGTGTTAGTGGCAGCAAACAGCTCCTATATTTTCTTCTCAGCAGCACCCATAGGACTTCTAGTGTGTTAGTGGCATCACACAGAGTTCCTATATTTTCATCTCAGAAGCACCCATAGGACTTCTAGTGTGTTAGTGGCATCACACAGAGCTCCTATATTTTCTTCTCAGCAGCACCCATAGGACTTCTAGTGTGTTAGTGGCAGAACACAGAGCTCCTATATTTTCATCTCAGAAGCACCCATAGGACTTCTAGTGTGTTAGTGGCATCACACAGAGCTCCTATATTTTCTTCTCAGCAGCACCCATAGGACTTCTAGTGTGTTAGTGGCAGCAAACAGAGCTCCTATATTTTCTTCTCAGCAGCACCCATAGGACTTCTAGTGTGTTAGTGGCAGCAAACAGAGCTCCTATATTTTCTTCTCAGCAGCACCCATAGGACTTCTAGTGTGTTAGTGGCATCACACAGAGCTCCTATATTTTCTTCTCAGCAGCACCCATAGGACTTCTAGTGTGTTAGTGGCAGCAAACAGAGCTCCTATATTTTCTTCTCAGCAGCACCCATAGGACTTCTAATGTGTTAGTGGCATCACACAGAGTTCCTATATTTTCATCTCAGAAGCACCCATAGGACTTCTAGTGTATTAGTGGCATCACACAGAGCTCCTATATTTTCTTCTCAGAAGCACCCATAGGACTTCTAGTGTGTTAGTGGCAGCAAACAGAGCTCCTATATTTTCTTCTTAGCAGCACCCATAGGACTTCTAATGTGTTAGTGGCATCACACAGAGTTCCTATATTTTCATCTCAGAAGCACCCATAGGACTTCTAGTGTGTTAGTGGCATCACACAGAGCTCCTATATTTTCTTCTCAGAAGCACCCATAGGACTTCTAGTGTGTTAGTGGCAGCAAACAGAGCTCCTATATTTTCTTCTCAGCAGCACCCATAGGACTTCTAGTGTGTTAGTGGCATCACACAGAGTTCCTATATTTTCATCTCAGAAGCACCCATAGGACTTCTAGTGTGTTAGTGGCATCACACAGAGCTCCTATATTTTCTTCTCAGCAGCACCCATAGGACTTCTAGTGTGTTAGTGGCATCACACAGAGCTCCTATATTTTCATCTCAGAAGCACCCATAGGACTTCTAGTGTGTTAGTGGCATCACACAGAGCTCCTATATTTTCTTCTCAGCAGCACCCATAGGACTTCTAGTGTGTTAGTGGCAGCAAACAGAGCTCCTATATTTTCTTCTCAGCAGCACCCATAGGACTTCTAGTGTGTTAGTGGCATCACACAGAGCTCCTATATTTTCTTCTCAGCAGCACCCATAGGACTTCTAGTGTGTTAGTGGCAGCAAACAGAGCTCCTATATTTTCTTCTCAGCAGCACCCATAGGACTTCTAGTGTGTTAGTGGCAGCAAACAGAGCTCCTATATTTTCTTCTTAGCAGCACCCATAGGACTTCTAATGTGTTAGTGGCATCACACAGAGTTCCTATATTTTCATCTCAGAAGCACCCATAGGACTTCTAGTGTGTTAGTGGCATCACACAGAGCTCCTATATTTTCTTCTCAGAAGCACCCATAGGACTTCTAGTGTGTTAGTGGCAGCAAACAGAGCTCCTATATTTTCTTCTCAGCAGCACCCATAGGACTTCTAGTGTGTTAGTGGCATCACACAGAGTTCCTATATTTTCATCTCAGAAGCACCCATAGGACTTCTAGTGTGTTAGTGGCATCACACAGAGCTCCTATATTTTCTTCTCAGCAGCACCCATAGGACTTCTAGTGTGTTAGTGGCATCACACAGAGCTCCTATATTTTCATCTCAGAAGCACCCATAGGACTTCTAGTGTGTTAGTGGCATCACACAGAGCTCCTATATTTTCTTCTCAGCAGCACCCATAGGACTTCTAGTGTGTTAGTGACAGCAAACAGAGCTCCTATATTTTCTTCTCAGAAGCACCCATAGGACTTCTAGTGTGTTAGTGGTATCACACAGAGTTCCTATATTTTCATCTCAGAAGCACCCATAGGACTTCTAGTGTGTTAGTGGCATCACACAGAGCTCCTATATTTTCTTCTCAGCAGCACCCATAGGACTTCTAGTGTGTTAGTGGCATCACACAGAGCTCCTATATTTTCATCTCAGAAGCACCAATAGGACTTCTAGTGTGTTAGTGGCAGCAAACAGAGCTCCTATATTTTCTTGTCAGCAGCACACATAGTACCTATAGTGTGTTAGTGTCAGCACCCATAGGACCTACAGTGTGTTGTGAGCACACATAGGAGTTCTATTTTTTATACTATATACACTACCGACTACAATGGCTGGAAGACCGCCAAGGAGAGGCAGAGCGTGCCGAGGCAAGAACACAGGGCAGGCAGGCTCTGTCTCTAGAGACAACAGTGCTGGCCGTGGACGTGGTCGTGCATCGTCATCAGCACGTGGCCATGGGACACGCTTGTCTTTGTTTTCGGCAGCTGGACATGTGGAGCCGCATCATGCCGAAGGCTTGGTAGAATGGATGACCAAGCCCTCCTCATCCTCCTCATCCTCTCTCACCCAGGCTCAGGGTACTGGCAGAGCAGCTGCCAACGCGTACTCAATGGCATCATCAGCCACCCCTTCCCTAGACCCACCATGTCCTCCTGAGGAGTCCCCCGAACTGTTTGAGCACAGTGTTGGGTACATGCTCCAGGAGGATGCCCAACGATTCGAAGGCTCGGATGATGATACCCAGCTTGAGGAAGTCAGTAGTGTGCACGCAGAGAGAGGGGATGCTGAAGGACAGCAATCTGGCAGTAGTGTTCCACCAGCTGCAGCTTACTGCCAGGTTTGCTCTAGTGGTGAAGAGGGAGGGGATGATGAGGTCACTGACTCCACGTGGGTGCCTGAAGGGAGAGAGGAGGAGGAGGAGGAGGATGCAGCGTCACATGTCCAACGAGGCAGGATGCCCCCTGGAGGCCAGCTAGAGGCCAGCACAGCAACTGTACCACACCGCAGAGCTCCGCCTGTGCAGGGCGCTGCCTCTGCACGTTATCACAAAAGTTCTTTGGTGTGGGCCTTTTTTGAGACGAGTGCATCAGATCGCACCACTGCTATTTGCAATATTTGTCTCAAGCGTATCTCGCGTGGCCAAAACATCAGCCGCTTGGGCACCACAAGCATGAGCAGACATATGTCGACCTGCCATGCAGCTCGTTGGCAAGCACACATAAAAGACCCACACCAAAGAACAAAGCGGACCTCTCCTTGCTCCTCATCAGCTGGGATCTCCATCCCCACTATATCTTCAGTCCTCTCTGAAAGCTGCTCTGAGAGGACTGAAGGTGTAGAATTAGGTGTGTCACAACCAAGTACTTGCAGTACACCGACGTCCGATTGTAGCAGGCAAATTTCCCTGCCCCAGCTGCTGGACCGTCGAAAGAAGTATACTCCCAGCCATCCACATGCCCAGCGGTTGAATGCTAGCTTGGCTAAATTGCTAGCACTTCAACTGCTGCCTTTTCAGTTGATAGACTCGGCCCCCTTCCGTGAGTTTGTTCAATGTGCGGTTCCTCAGTGGCAGGTTCCCAAACGCCACTTTTTCTCACGGAAGGCGATTCCGTCTCTCTACTGGCATGTGGAAGGCAATGTCCATGCCTCGCTGGACAGGGCGGTCAGCGGTAAGGTGCATATTACCGCTGACTCATGGTCCAGCAGGCATGGACAGGGACGTTATCTTTCTTTCACGGCCCATTGGGTCACTCTATTGGCAGCTGGGAGGGATGCAGGACAAGGTGCAGTAGTGTTGGAGGTTGTTCCGCCACCACGCCTCCAAAATGCTACTACTGGTTGTGACACACCTCTCTCCTCCACCCCCTCCTCTTCTTCTTCCTCCATGTCCTCTTCGAGTGCTCTGTCCTCGGAACCAGCGGTGCTCTGTAGACGTACAAGGGGCTACGCGAGTACGCAGGCAAAAAGATGCCATGCCGTGCTTGCGCTGGTGTGTTTGGGGGACAGGAGCCACACTGGGCCAGAGGTTCTGGCAACTCTGCAGGGGCAGGCCGAGAGGTGGTTGACGCCACGCCAGCTTAAGCCAGGAATGGTCGTTTCTGATAATGGCACCAACCTCCTCTCCGCCCTGCGACAGGGGCAGCTCACCCATGTGCCCTGTATGGCTCACGTCCTCAACCTGGTGGTGCAGCGGTTCTTGGGCAGGTTCCCAGGCTTACAGGATGTCCTGAGGCAGGCCAGGAAAGTCTGTGTGCATTTCCGCCGATCTTATAATGCCAGTGCTCGGCTGACTGAGCTGCAAAAGGAGCTGAACCTGCCCAAGAACCGCCTAATATGTGACATGCCCACCAGGTGGAACTCAAAGTTGGCCATGCTGCAGCGACTGCACACGCAGCAGAGGGCCATCAATGAGTACCTTTGCGACTACGGCACCAGGACAGGGTCAGGGGAGCTTGGCTTTTTTTCCCCACGCCAGTGGAGCATGATCAGGGATGCATGCACTGTCCTCTCACCATTTGAGGAGGCCACGAGGATGGTGAGCAGTGACAGTGCATGCATCAGTGACACTGTACCTCTTGTCCACCTGTTGGAGCATACGCTGCGTGGGATAATGGACAGGGCACTTGAGGCAGAACAGAGGCAGGAAGAGGAGGACTTCCTTGTCTCTCAAGGCCCCCTTTATCCAGACAATGTTCCTTCTGTCCCACCCATCACACAGGAAGAGGAGGAGGAGGAGGAGGAGGATTGTGTGAGCATGGAGGTGGAGCCTGGCACTCAGCATCAGCAGCAGCAGTCTTTTAGGGATGATGTACAGTCCCAACAAACCAGTGGACTTGTACGTGGCTGGGAGGAGGTGGCTGGCGATCATGTCATCCTCAGTGACCCAGAAGACTCCGGACCGAATGCCTCAGCTAACCTACGCTGCATGGCCTCCCTGATCCTGCAAAGCCTGCGGAAGGATCCTCGTGTTCTTCGGATCAAGGAGAGTGACCATTACTGGCTGGCCACTCTCCTTGATCCACGGTACAAGGGTAAGGTTGCGGACCTTATCTTGCCGTCGCAGAGGGAGCAGAGGATGAGACATCTCAGGGAGGCCTTGCAGAAAGGTCTGTGCAACGCGTTCCCAGAAACTGGGAGGTTACAAACTCCTGGTCCTGGACGACGAGTTGCTGAGGCTTCGGTCAGTAGCAGAAGGAGCGGTGGGGAAGGTGGACGTCTGACCGATGCGTTCAGACAATTTTTTAGTCCGCAGCCCCAAGGTATGATCGGTTCCAGCAACCATGGCCAGCGTCTGATATACATGGTGCAGGAATACCTAGGGCAAGGTCAGACTTGGACACCTTTCCCACCGAAAATCCTCTGGCTTACTGGGTCCTGAGGATGGATCACTGGCCAGAGCTTGCACAGTATGCAATTGAGCTACTGGCCTGTCCTGCATCCAGCGTTCTTTCCGAACGCACATTCAGTGCTGCTGGAGGATTTGTCACCGATCATAGGGTGCGCCTGTCCACCGACTCGGTTGATCGACTGACCTTCATAAAAATGAATCAGTCTTGGATCACCACCAGCTACCAGACACCTGAAGCGGATATAACGGAATAATTTATAATGTCACATCCCTTCAAGACTGCCTATGCTGATGCTGAGTGACTGTCCTGTTATGTTCACTGACTATCCTCTTCCTCATCCTCAATGATCCATGCCACCACACCAGTGCCTAAGGCACAATTTTTCAGCCCCTGTATAACAGGGGCGTGTAATTACAATTTTTTAAAAAGATGCTTCGCAACAGGTGTGACTGCTGTGCTCAGAGTACAGTATCTGTGAGGGGTTGCAGTGTTGTGGCACCAGCACCAGTGCCTAAGGCACAATTTTTCAGCCCCTGTTGGGGCGTGTAATTACAATTTTTAGGCAATGCTTTGCAACAGGTCTCATTGCTGTGCTCAGAGTACAGTATCTGTGAGGGGTTGCAGTGTTGTGGCACCAGCACCAGTGCCTAAGGCACAATTTTTCAGCCCCTGTATAACAGGGGCGTGTAATTACAATTTTTTAAAAAGATGCTTCGCAACAGGTGTGACTGCTGTGCTCCAAGTACAGTATCTGTGAGGGGTTGCAGTGTTGTGGCACCAGCACCAATGCCTAAGGCACAATTTTTCAGCCCCTGTTTAACAGGGGCGTGTAATTACAAATCTTGATCTAATAGTTCACAGCAGGGCCCATTCCTGCGCCCACCAAGAGTAACTATGAGGGCCTACAGTCTTGTGGCAACACCGTCCACCACCACCACCACCACCAAAGGCCCAATTTTTCTGCCCTGTTCAACAGGTGCATGCAATTACAAATCTTGATCTAATAACTCACAGCAGGGCCCATTCCTGCACCCACCAAGAGTAACTGTGAGGGCTTACAGTCTTGTGGCAACACCGTCCACCACCACCACCACCACCACCAAAGGCCCAATTTTTCTGCCCGGTTCAACAGGTGCATGCAAGTACAAATCTTGATCTATTAACTCACAGCAGGGCCCATTCCTGTGCCCACCAGTCTTGTGGCTACACCAACATCTAATAGGGCAAATTTCTGCAGAGTATATACGGCAGGCCCCTACTTTCAAACATCCAACTTACAAACGACTCCTACTTGCAAACGGCAAGAGAAAACAGGAAGTGAGAGGAAATCTACCCCTAGGAAGGAAAATTCTATCCTGTTAGATTTAATTTGGGAAAAAGGTATCTCCTCTCTACTGATGCTTTATCACCAATCCTTGTTTCAATTAAAACCCCACTTTTCCAAAAACATTTGTCATTGGGACGGAAAGTGAGGTGACATGTTCTGAACAGATGTGCAAAGACAGCAAATGTTACAGGGGTGATAACCCCTCCCTATGTTCTCCAAAAAGCTTAAAAATTGATTTTTTTGGGATGTAGCTACACTTCATAATGTACCTGTTCAGATTCTACTTAAGAACAAACCTACAGTCCATGTCTTGTTTGCACCACCTATATACTGCTGTTCAGAGTATATAGGGTTGTAGGTATAGGGTTTTATTTTGGGTGCGGGGTCCCCCTTAGTATCCATACAAGACCCAAAGGGGCTGGGGTGGGGGGGGGGGGGTGATGGGGTAGCCATGCCATTTTTCTCAAGGATTTTCAGCCATATGGCGGCCAGGACAAGACATGACATTAAAGCCGCAAGTGGTTTTAAATGGCTTCTTTTTTTCCTTTACAAATGTCATTTTGTGCAAGGACAGTTCTAAACACGGGAAACACATGCCACTTCACAGGCATACTTTAGACACCCCCCAGGTACCATATTTAAAGGAAAATTTCACATTTTTTTTTTCACTTTATGCATCATTAAAATGACTGCTCCCGAAAAAACTTTAGTTTTTAAAATTTCTTTTTGCATTGATATATGTCCCCTGGGGCAGGACCCGGGTCCCCAAACCTGTTTTATGACATTAACATGCATATTGGCCGTTGTAATTAGCAATTTTGATTTCGAACGTTCGCGTCCATTATAACGAATAGGGTTCGAAAATTCGCGCGAACTTTCGGTCCGTTCGAAGGTTCTGGTGCGAACCGAACCCGGGGGTGTTCGGCTCATCCCTAGTCACATCCCTTCAAGACTGATGCTGATGCTGAGTGCCTGTGCTGTTATGTTGACTGGCTATCCTCCTCCTCCGAGTCCTCAATGATACGATTGATGATGATAGCTTGGAAGATCATTTTTGTTTATGGGTGCCGCCACCAGTGCCTAACGCCCAATTTTTCAGCCCCTGTTTTACAGGGGCGTGTAATTACAATTTTTTTAGCAATAATTTGCCATAGGGCTCATTGCTGTGCTCCAAGTACAGTATCTGTGAGGGGTTGGAGTGTTGTGGCACCAGTGCCTAAGGCCCAATTTTTCAAGCCCCTGTTTAACAGGGGCGTGTCATTACAATTTTTGAAGCAATACTTTGCATCAGGGCTCATTGCTGTGCTCCAAGTACAGTATCTGTGAGGGGTTGTAGTGTTGTGCCACCAGTGCCTAAGGCCCAATTTTTCAGCCCCTGTTCAACAGGGGCATGTAATTACAATTCTTGATCTAATAATTCACAGCAGGGCCCATTCCTGCACCCACCAAGAGTAACTCTGAGGGCTTACAGTGTTGTGGCAACGCCACCACCACCACGAAAGGCCCAATTTTTCAGCCCCTGTTCAAAAGGGGCATGTAATTACAATTCTTGATCTAATAATTCACAGCAGGGCCCATTCCTGCACCCACCAAGAGTAACTCTGAGGGCTTACAGTGTTGTGGCAACGCCACCACCACCACCACCACGAAAGGCCCAATTTTTCAGCCCCTGTTCAAAAGGGGCATGTAATTACAATTCTTGATCTAATAATTCACAGCAGGGCCCATTCCTGCACCCACCAAGAGTAACTCTGAGGGCTTACAGTGTTGTGGCAACACCACCACCACCACCACCACCACGAAAGGCCCAATTTTTCAGCCCCTGTTCAACAGGGGCATGCAATTACAATTCTTGATCTAATAATTCACAGCAGGGCCCATTGCTGCACCCACCAAGAGTAACTGTCAGGGCTTACAGTGTTGTGGCACCAGCACCACCATCAAAGGCCCAATTTTTACTACCACTGTTCAACAATTATATGTAATTAAAATTCCTGATATAATAGTTGACAGCAGGGCGTTCCAGCACCAACCAAGAGTAACTGTGAGTGCTTACAGTGTTGTGCCAACACCAACAACTAAGGGGCCTATTTCTGCAGAGTATATACGGCAGGTCCCTACTTTCAAACATCCAACTTACAAACGACTCCTACTTGCAAACGCAAGAAGACAACAGGAAGTGAGAGGAAATCTACCCCTTGGAAGGAAAATTCTCTCCTGTAAGAATTAATATGGGAGAAAGGTGTCTCCTCTGTACTGATGCTTTATCAGCAATCCTTGTTTCAAGAAAAACACCACATTTCAAAAACAGTTGTCATTGGGACGGAAAGTGAGGTGAAATGTTCTGAACAGGGGCACAGACAGCAAAACAAATGTTACAGGGGTGATAACCCTTACCTATGTTTTCCAAAAAGTTTAAAAATAGATTTTTGGGCTGGAGCTACACTTAAACAATGTACCTGTTCAAAATTACAAACAGATTCTACATAAGAACAAACCTACAGTCCCTGTCTTGTATGCACCGTCTGTATATGGCTGTTCAGAGTATATAGGGCCTTTTTTATTTTATGTGCAGGGTTCCCCTTAATATCCATACAAGACCCAAAGGGGCTGGTAATGGGCTGGGGTAGGGGGGGGGGGGGGTCATGGGGTAGCTATGCCATTTTTCTTAAAGATTTTCATCCATATTACCGGGAGCAGACATTACATTAAAGCCGCAAGCATTTTAAATGGCTTTTTTTTCCTTTAGAAGTGTCATTTTGTGCAGGGACAGTTCTAAACACGGGAAACACGTGGCACTTCACAGGCATACTTTAGACACCCCCCAGGTACGATATTTAAAGGAATATTTGACTTTTCTTTTTTTCACTTTATGCATCATTAAAATGACTGCTCCCGAAAAACGACCGTTTTTAAAACTTCTTTTTGCATTGATACATGTCCCCTGGTGCACAACCCGGGTTCCCAAACCCTTTTTAGGACAATAACATGCATAATAGTTGTTATAATTAGCACTTTAGAATTCGAACGTTCGCATCCATTGTATTTAATAGGGTTCTAATGTTCGTACGAACTTTCGGTCCGTTCGCGGGTTCTGGTGCGAACCGAACCCGGGGGTGTTCGGCTCATCACTAATGGACTGTTATCATTACCATCCATAACCACATTGATCACATTGGAACTTCTGCAACCTCTTTGGGCTTTCTTTGAGATATATGAAGGAGAAAAATTACTTATTTGCAAAATTAACATAAATAACAGAAACTAAGAAAAACTTTTTTTCATTTGTTTAGCAGAAAAAACCTAGTGGTGATTAACCACTTCCATACAGGGCACTTATACACCTTCCTGCCCAGACCAATTTTCAGCTTTCTGCGCTGTTGCACTTTGAATGACAATTGCGCGGTCATGCTACACTGTACCCAAACAAAATTTTTATCATTTTTTTTCCCACAAATAGAGATTTCTTTTGGTGGTATTTGATCACCTCTGGGATTTTTATTTTCTGCTAAAAAATAAAAAAAAGACCGAAAATTTTGAAAAAAAAAAGTTTTTTTTTGTTTCAGTTACAAAACTTTGTAAATAAGTTAGTTTTCTCCTTCACTGATGGGCACTGATGGGGCTGCACTGACGGGCATGGATAAGGCGGCACGGATGGGCACCGATGAGGTGGCATGGATGGGCAACGATCGGCGGCATGGGTGGGCAATGATTGGCGGCACGGGTGGGCACAGATAGGTGGCACGGGTGGGCACAGATAGGCGGCACGGCTGGGCACAGATAGGCGGCATGGGTGGGCACAGATAGGCAGCACGGGTGGGCACAGATAGGCGGCACAGGTGGGCACTGATGGGCATGGATAGGCGGCATGGATGGGCACTGATAGGTGGCACGGATGGGCATGGATGGGCACTGATAGGTGGCATGGGTGGGCACTGATAGGTGGCACTGTACTGTACTAATGGATGCCAATCAGTGCCAAACAGTAATGCCTGCCAATCAGTGGTGCCCATTGTGGGCACTGATTGGCATCCATTGTGGCACTGATTGGCATCCATTATCCCTGGTGGTCTAGGGTGGCATACCATTAATGGTGGGCTTCCCTGGTGGTCTAGTGGCTTCCCTGGTGGTCTAGTGGCATCCCTGGTGGTCCAGTGGGCATCCTCGGGGGAGATGTGCTGATAATCTATCAGCACAAACCCCCCCTGTCAGAGGAGCAGCCTATCGGCTCTCCTCTACTCGCGTCTGACAGACACGAGTGAGAAAAAGCCGATGACCGGCTTTTCCTGTTTACACTGTGATCAGCCGTGATTGGACACGGCTGATCACGTGGTAAAGAGTCTCCGACGGAGACTCTTTACCTAGATCGGAGTTGCGGGGTGTCAGACTGACACCCTGCAACAACGATCGCCGCGATGCGCGCCCCCGGGGGCGCGCAGCGGCTTAAAATCCTGAGGACGTCATATGACGTCCAGTCAGGATTTTAGAACCACTTTGCCGACGTCAATCTGCTATAGGGCGGGCGGCAAGTGGTTAAATACCACCAAAAGAAAGCTCTATCTGTCTTCAAAAAAATTATAAAAATGTCATTGGGGTACAGTGTTGCATGACCGTGCAATTGTCATTCAAAGTGTGATAGCGCTGAAAGCTCAAAAATGGCCTGGGCAGGAAGAGGGTGAAAGTGAATAGTACTGAAGTGGTTAATCTGCCACTGTCCACTTTTTGCACTGATCATTTGTCTTTGTACTTACATCACTCTAGTGGTCTTGCCTGTTGTGACACAATAGGGTTGATTTACTAAAATTGGACAGTGCAAAATCTGTTTCTGCTCTGCATAGAAACCAATCAGTTTCCACTTTTTGTTTGTCAAACCTTCATTGAACAAGCTGAAGTTAGATGCTGATTGTCTACCATGCACAGCTGCACCAGATTTTGAAATCTCCAATCTTAGTAAATCAACCCCAATGGGTAAACTGAACTCTGTGACAGTCTGTCCTCATATTTGCCTGCATAGCTGGATTCAGACTGATAGAGGAAACAGACAGCACTGGTAATTGATTAGACTTTACAACTTTGGACAGTGCAGAAGGGGCTAACGTCAACTGCATTTGTGTTATTTAGTAACAGGCTGGAATAGTCCTTGACCTAGCAATAGTGCTTTAATTGCAATATAGAAGAGCGAGGTCAGAATTTAGTTGTGCCATCTGACAGGGTGTCTTGATTAGAAACCCAGCTCAGCAGAATTACAATTTATTTGGCAGGTAAGACATTTCTCACTTACATATTTCAGCTGTGAATTTAGTTGTTTGCCTTCATTTTCACTCTCGTCGTACGGAAAAAAAGTCCATCTGGTGTTACAGTATGCACTAGCTTCTTGTTAATATACTGTATGTCACTTCCCTAGAAGACTGAGCATTTATAATTTTTCAGAACAATGTTACTAACTACCTAAGCCAGAATAAGCTGTCCTCCCATTCAATCACCAGTATTTCACAGGAGCCCTAAATTGCTCAGTCAATTTGCAGTGTAGAGAAAAATGTTTTAATAAGCATTCACTGCCCAAATTATCTATAGACAGGGTTTGGTTAATATCCTAATTTATATGATATATTATACTTGGTATGGATTATACCCACCGTGTAGCAAATCTCACATTTTACTGGCCAGGAGATGTTAGTAAACCATTATCAGAATGTATAATACAATGCCAAACTAGCAATTCCTCTTTGAAAATGCCTATTTAATATTTATGTAAAAATTATCCCAGACTATTACATATGGTCAAAGGTGTAGCTACAGGCTTAGCATTTCATGTAGCTGGTATTAGTCCAACAAACCAATAGGATGGGCTGCATTGTTTACAAGTGTTTAAAGAAAGTAGTCTGTATAACTTACCTTCAATTAAGAAACTTGATGTCCTTATCCTTGTACTGTTCTAAATTTTAGGTAGCATTGACATTTTTATTTCTGAAATTCTAATTTTATTTAATTTTTCTAAATAATTTTGAATCAAGAGTGATCCAACCCTGATTAAGCAGGTAGCTCTATAAAAAAAAAAAAAGATATCTCTGTGCATTGGTATTTTCATGTAGAAGTTCCAGGCACTCTGTATCACGGTAAGACAAGGCACTGTCATGCAGAAAATTATTTGTTTGCCTTTGATGCTAGGTGACAAAGGTTTGTCATGTCAACAAATGTTGACAAACATTTGTAATCTTTGGACACTGACCACAACTCCATATTGCTTTAAAAAACAATTTGTTCTCTTGCAAATGCTTTTCACCCTGCTAAGAAGTCAAAGGAGTTTTCTGTGGGCTACCATCATGGTGAAATCCAATGATTGTGACCATTCATGACATTGGGCTTATAGTAGGCTTGGGATTTGGGCTAAACCAGTTCTTATAAATATTAATGCTTGTATTCATTAGAATATGAAGTTTGTTTAAGTTTATTGCAGTGATTCAAGATTCAAAGATTCAAATTCATAAAACATGACACAATGATGATTTTTTTTTATGAATAAACTGTACATGCACACTGTATGTATGATGGAATCAAACTAGATGTGGTCATTAGAGTTTACTGTGATGTTAACGCACACTACTTTGACAGCTTAGCATGTTAAAATACATTGGCACAGTGAACTTCAATGATTGTGACCATTCATGACATTGGGCTTATGCCACGTACACACGGTCGGAATTTCCGATGGAAAAAGTCAGATGGGATTTTTTCATCGGATATTCCGACTGCATGTATGCCCCATCGGAATTTTTCCTTTGGAAATTCCGACAGACTTAGATAGAGAACATGTTCTCTTTTTTTCCGACGGAAATTCCGTTCGTCTGTATGCAATTCCGACGGACTAAAAACCATGCATGCTCGGAATCAATTTGACGCATGCTCGGAATCATTGAACTTCATTTTTCTCGGCTCGTCGTAGTGTTGTACGTCACTGCGTTCTTGACGGACTGAATTTGGTGTGACAATGTGAATGCAAGACAGCTTGAGCGGAATTCCATCGGAAAAACCCATCAGAGTTTATTCCAACAGGAAAACTGGTCATGTGTACGTGGCATTAGGCTTGGGATTGGGCTTGTACCTACAAGCCAATTCTTAAAAAATATAAATGGTTGTATTTCATTCATTAGAATATGAACTTCATTAAACTTTATTGCAATTAACTTCAATGAACTGAAGATTCTAATGAATAAAACATAACACACTGATGTTTTTTTTAATAAATAAACTGTATGTACATAATGTATGTATAATGAAATCAAGCTAGATGGGGTCATTAGAGTTCACTGTGATGTTGACTTGCACTTCTTTTGACAACTTAGCATGTTGAAATACATTGGCATGTAAACACATTCATGCATGGGCAAAAGGGTCAAAATACAAAAATAAAAATAAATATGAATTAATTAATTAAAATCAGTTTTTTTCCCTATACATTATTCACCTATTATCACCTATTGTCTAAAATAATTAAGAGCCATTTGAATGACAGCAGCTTGCCTAGTAATGCTCCAAATGGAAAAAGTTCAACATGAACAATTGTTTTCCATTGAATTTATTGTATATTGAGTCCAAAATAATATTTTTGAATTAGTAAAATTTTAGTTGAACCGAATAATAGAAAATTAGCGCATCTAAAATCTCAGGGTTAGACAAATTTATAAAGCCTTTGCAGCGAAAACCGCTCCTATGTTGGAATTTTAAATGTTCATTTAGCTGTTTGCTCTGACTCAAAGCTTTAAAACAAAACAGATGAAAAAAAAAAAAAAAAGACATCCATCATACAAAAACTCCTACTGCTGCTGTCTGTTGCTGGCTGAATGCCTGGCACAGGTGTGACAAGCGCAATCTACTTTTTGTCCTTGCATTGATACATGGCGATTCACCCACTGACCCGCTTAGACCTGGCTGCTACTTGTGGCTTACTTACAGAGAGGGAGCTGCTTTGAGGTGGAATTATTTACAGCCTAGCTGTCAGCACTGCAAAATTCATATAATATAACAAAATGGTACAGCATGACATAAACAGGCAAGAACTTGTTATTGTAGTTCAGAAGAATTGCTGCAATGCATATGTCCTTATTACTATAGCGTTAGTAATGAAAAAAACAAATGCTACAAAGCATGTCCTTTTCTATACTGTTATTTGCATTTTTTTTAACCAAAAATATGTAGCAGAATACATATTGGCCTAAACTGATCAATACATTTTTTTTATAATTTTTTGGGGATATGTATTATGTAAAATCTGTCACAATTTATATTTGCAGAGGATAGCCAATCTGTTACAGGTTTGGGTTGCTTAATCTGTAGATATTTTAATATCTAAAAAGATGCCTGTGTTGTTATAATGAACACAACACAATTTCAAAGCATATGTTTATTGTGCGTTGTTGATTAATTTCTTTATTTTAATTAGGCTGTTATCTGAGATGTGTCATTGAATAAATACATGTCCTCTGATCCCAAAGGTCAGTAATGCAGAACTGATCGTACAACAGAGAGGTTATGTTCTTTCTGTAATTAGAAGTAAGTGACTAACGTCACTGTTTTGGTCATCAGCAGACTAACACTTGGGAAATGTCATACTCCTGTGAGATGTGTGTTAATAAGGAACTTCCGTTCTGCACACACCAAATACAGTTGTATTAAAAATCAATATTTCTCAATGACCTATAACCGGTCTTTATTAGTATCTAGTTAATGGTCCACTCCTAAAAAGAGAAACATTAGGTAAGCATGTAAACGCATATGATGTTGAAAAGTAATTTAGAGAAGTGATTCAGTCTGTGGGTTTATCTGAAAGTATTTAATATTAAGAAAGTATTAAACAAAGCTTCTTCTTCGATGTGCTACAAAAGTGTAATAAAAATGTTGGCTATACAGACACATTAACCACTTCAGCCCTGGAAGGATTTACCCCCTTAATGAGGCCATTTTTTGCGATACCGCACTGCATCGCTTAAACTGACAATTGCGCGGTCGTGCAAAGCTGTACCCAAACTAAATTGATGTCCTTTTTTCCCCACAAATAGAGCTTTCTTTTGGTGGTATTTGATCACCTCTGCGGTTTTTATTTTTTGCGCAATAAAAAAAAAAGTGCCACGATATTGAAAAATAATTTTTTTTTGCTATAATACATATCCCCAAAAAATTATAAAAAAACTAATGCATTCATCAGTTTAGGCCAATATGTATTCTGCTACATATTTTTGGTTAAAAAATTGCAATAAGCGTATATTGATTGGTTTGCGCAAAAGTTATAACACTTACAAAATAAGGGAAAGATTTCGAGACTTTTCTTTTCTTTTTTATAGTTTTTACTCCGATTTTAGCGGGACTGCCGCATTGCGGTGCACACATCTGACCCTAAGTGACACTTTTTGGTGACCAGTGACACCAATACAGTGATCAATGCTATAAAAATGCACTGATCACTGTATAAAAGACACTGGCAGGGAAGGGGTTAACACTAGGGGGCGATCAAGGAGTTAAGCGTTCTCTAGGGAGGTGTTTCTAACTGTATGGGAACAAACTGACTGAGAGAAGAGAGAGATCGTTGTTCTGATCACTAGGAACAGCTGATCTCTCTCTCTTCCCCTGTCAGAACGGCATCGACATTGAGTCCGCCAAACATGCGGGTGAGCTCCCGTGGCACGCGGTGGGCACACGCCCGGAAAAGCTGCTGCATGGACCGACGTACCGGTACGTCTATTCATGCAGGGGAGCCAACCTGCCGCAGTATATCTGTGGCAGCTGGTCAGGAAGTGGTTAATGTCTTTGGTTACGCTAAAGCAGAACTCCTTACCTGAGCTTCCGATTCAGTCCGAACCAACATTAAAACTGAATTACGCTTGTTTGGAGGTTTGGTGAATGGCTGATGTGAACCTCTAGCTGCAATAAGAAGTAAAGACAAAAGTAGCAGTGGTATTACTAGAGCAGGCAAATATAACAGCTTCACGCTCAGGCTGGTTGTTAGGAAGCTGGAGTCATCCTAATAACCACTGATGTATGGCCACCTGACCCATTTAGCTGTCAGTCAGGGACTAACAGTGGACAGGTGAATGTAAACAAAGGGACTGGAATATTGTAAAAGAAAAAAAAATGGTGCGGGCGCCCTTCCAAAATTTACACCTGATCCTTTAGGTCTGGTATAGGTTTTAAGGGAGACTCCATACAAAAAAACAGAAGAAAAAGCACAGAGTCCCAAAAAAAATCCATACCAGATGTAAATCCATCGTCAATCAGGTGATGTAGAAGTGATGTAGATCCTTGCTAATTATAATGGTAGACACCCGCCAACCCATTTAAAAAAAAATCTTTGACATGTCTGATCCTGTTGCTCACTTGCCATGAATGAAATCTCCCAGCCCTGCAGTTAAATGTAAACAGGGTGATGGGGTATCTCGGATGACGTCATCAACTAAATATGGTTATGTATCCAGTCATTCAATGGCATCACTCAGGATACACTGTTCTTTTGTTTACATTTAGCTGCATGGCCCAGAAGCCATTATTCATTGTGAGAGAGTGAGGTGATCGAAGTGTTGACAGGTCAGAAGGTTTTTTCTCTCTGCAGGGTGATGGGCATCATCCATCATGATTGACAAGTATTTTCTTTGCTGGATGACATGATTGGCATCATGACTACTGATAGATTTAGGGATTTATATAGTGGGATTTTTTTTTACTTTCTTATTTTACTCTTTATTTACGATTTACTTTTTTTTTTGTCAGTCAGTAGGGGTACTATTTAGTTACCACTTACTCATTTACATGTGGGTGATACATGGGGGCTTCCAGAGTCCAATAATCCACTTACCGTATATACTTGAGTATAAGCCGAGTTTTTAAGCACAATTTTTTGTGCTGAAAATGCCCCCCTTGGCTTATACTCGAGTCACCTTTTTGCGCCTGATCTCCCTTATTTTTGGGGAGCCGGTACCGGTTGGCACACATGTAGCCCCACTCTTCCTCTATAAGTTTGCAAAGTTTCTTGTCTGGGGGACCTACGGCCGGGGAGCACCGATTTTTCAAACCCGGGCACCCCTTCTATAGACTCCCATGTTAAACGGTAATTTCTCTGGTGACTTTGGGGACCCGGTTCTGGCCGGTCGTAGGTTCTCTGGACCCCAATCTTGGCACACATGTAGCCCCACTCTTCCTCTACAGGTTTGCAAAGTTTCTTGTCCGGGGAACCTACTGCCAGGGAGCACCGATTTTTCAAACCCGGGCACCCATTCCATAGACTCCCATGTTAAACGTCAGTCTAGTCATGGACACAGTGAGGCATGCACATGGACACAGTGAGGCATGCAGATGGACACCCTAGGCTTATACTCGAGTCAATAGGTTTTCCCAGTTTTTGTGGTAAAATTAGGTGCCTCGGCTTATATTCGGGTCGGCTTATACTCGAGTATATACGGTACCAGCAGGCTCTCACAATCACTAGGAGGGTCAAGGGGGTCTGGTTTGCATGGAATAGGCTCTTGTTCTCATCAACATGGGGAAAAGGTAGTTTGCTAGGGGTAATTCCCTATGGCAACGTACCGTCCCCATGTTGAGGGTATGTGCCCTGGTGTGTTTCAGGAGGGGGGCATATGCTTACCCTCTTCCTTTTCCTTTCTTTTCTAACAGATTGATTGGTCAGAACAACTGGAAAATAAGGAAAACGTGGCTAAAAAAGGAAACTAATGCAGTTACCACATCTAAGAAATGTTAAACTACAATTAATTAAAACAAATTTGGTGGCTTAATAGTACTTTATTCTGGATGTGCATAAGCCCCACTAAATGGTCCCCAATCTAACCCCAACTATTTATAGTTACAGTATCTGTTATAAGCTATATCTGCATTTTAAACAGGATATTCCTACATTTTATTTTATAACCTCTACAAGGCAAACAAATTAGGCAAACCATATGATTTCTGAAGACCAAACAGCCGGGATTGTTAAAAAAGTATGTTGCCCATTTATCTCCTATAAATATACCCAACTATAAATAAGTTGTTTGCAGTTCAGAAATCTATATATGAGGGTATTGCATGAGTTTACAGGTCAATATCTTCAGTTAACATACTGTTAGTATGGGAGACTGACACAATAAACTTACTTTAGCCACAAGTCATACTACGTAGGCAAGTCATAATGTAAGTATATGTGCATGAGAGCAAATCACAATGAAATATATGTAATATATATTTGCAATTCTGTGTAATATACCCATACCTTTAAAATCCCAATGATTCTCACGTAGGTGCTAAGAGGACATTTCCAAGACAACAGCAGGAACAGATTTGCCAAGATTTGTCATACACCTCCATTCCTTCTCAAGGAATGTAGTAATAATCATTAAAATGTCATGGGCTTATGAGTGGCTGATGGTGTTGTCTTAGTATAGCACTGAATCATTGTTTGGAATTCATTTCAGCAGCTTTACATAAAGCAGGGGATTTGTTTACTTCATTTGAAATACATTTTTCCTCAAAACATGGTTGCCTGGTCTTCATTACAGTTCCATTATAGTTTGCGCCTGCTTAGCAATGGCTAAATCACTGTCCAGCCCTTTTCTCCATCAAGACTTAAGATTTCAAAACACTAAATGTCCACTGAAGTAGGAAAATATAAAGCAATAATAAACATGAAATTGGATGAAAAGGATTCGCCCAATACAACCTTCTTTATCAGTGTGTAGCAAAAGCCTAATGAAACTGTCAAAGATAATTGGTAAGCTGGATATATTAGGCTTAGTCAACATCAATATTTGTTACTGATAGTTATAACAGGGGAAGTATCTGTTTTTGTCACTGTGCACTGGATTTCATTATCTGGGTTACCTTACACATCTGACTTTACCCATGTCATGGGTATTTTATCATATTTTATATAGCTGTATGTTGTAGATAAATATGACTTTATATTCTATGTATGATTGCCATACAACAAGTTAAAGGCAATGTTTACCTTTTCCAGAGAATAAACCGTATTGTCAAGGGGCCATGATAGGTATTAAAAACCAATGCATCATTGTAAAATTTTATTGGCATACCTGTAGTCCATTTGGGCCCTCCTGGAAACCCGACTGAAAGTTTTCCAGTTAGCAATCAATCAACAGGGAGCATGTGATATGGGCCTGATTTAACAGGGACCTCTGTGAACAGCTTCTACACATGGAAAAAGGGTCCTTCTCTGTATTATTCTGTGAGTGGACAGGCATTTATGATTAGACTGCCTTCAAATAAATAAATATCTCTTACATGCTAAATATCTCTTACATGCTAAACACTTTTTTTTTTGCACCTGGAAAATATTTACTTGATCTAAGACAGGTGCACATTACACTATTGACAGCTCTGGTCGAAACCGCTGTACTAACCATGCGAGGTTAGTCCAGTGTTCTCCCCCCGCTAAGCTGTTGTGTTCTGATAGGGGGACGCCCCTGGCAAAACACTTCTGATCAGCGCTCTCTGCCATTGGCTGAGAGCGCTGATTGGGAGTCGGTCAGCTGGTTTTTCAGCATGCATGTCCAACAGAAGCCGACGAAAGGCTGGCTTCTGTCGGACAGATCTGCATACACATGGGCCGAATGTTTTTTAACCGGCCGTTGTCTCCTGACTCGGGGCTTTAACCACTTGGCGTCCGCGCTATAGACGAAAGACGTCTACAGCGCGGCGCCTATCTGCCGGGTGGACGTCCCCCTGTTTACTTCCGCCATACGCGCCGCCGCAGGCGCGCATCCGGGAAAAGCTGTGCTCGCCGTGTCCACCAGGTACCCGCGATCGGCAGTCACAGAGCAAGGACATGGATCTCTGTGTGTAAACACAAAGCTCCACGTCCTGTCAGGGAGAGGAGACTGATGGTGTGTCCCTTGTACATAGGGACAAAGATCGGTCTCCTCCCCCAGTCAGTCCCCTCCCCCCACAGTAAGAATCACTCCCAGGGAACACATTTAACCCCTTGATCGCCCCCTAGTGTTAACCCTTTTCCTGACAGTCACATTTATACAGTATCAGTGCATATTTATAGCACTGATCGCTGTATAAATGTGAATGGTCCCAAAATAATGTCAAAAGTGTCCAATGTGTCCGCCGCAATATCGCAGTCCTGACAAAAATTACAGATAACTGTCATTACTAGTAAAACAAAATAAAATAAAATAAATTTCATAAATCTATCCCCTATTTTGTAGGCGCTTTAACTTTTGCGCAAACCAATCACTATACTCTTATTGCGATTTCTTTTTACCAAAATATGTAGAAGAATACATATCAGCCTAAACTGAGAAAAAAAATAGTTAAAAAAAAAAATTGGGATATTTATTATAGCAAAAAGTTAAAAATATTGTGTTTTTTTCAAAATTGTCAGTCTTTTTTCGTTTTTAGCGCAAAAAATAAAAACCACAGAGGTGATCAAATACCACCAAAAGAAAGCTCTATTTGTGGGAAAAAAAGGACGTCAATTTTGTTTGGGAGCCACGTCGCATGACCGCGCAATTGTCATTCAAAGCGTGACAGTGCTGAAAACTGAAATTACGCTTGGGCAGGAAGGGGGTCCAGTAAGTGTCCAGTAAGCAAGTGGTTAAAGTTATATTAAACCCAAATCAACAGCTTACCATGTCTTTGTTGTCATGGCTTAACTAGATTTCTTTTTTATAATTGTTTTGACCTTTTTTACCTTTTTTTGGTTGAACTACAAAGAACTTGTGTCTTTTTTAAACCTGACTAACTCTGTAACTATGCAACGTTAATTTCCACCTTGTGACTCTGCAAATAAGTCTGCTATTATTCAACCTCCTTTAACAGACCAAGCTGTGCAGCAATATTGTCCATTAGATGGTTGAGATAAATCATTTATCACTAACAGGGGTGCTTACAAGGATCAGCTTTTAATAATTGATGTAAAACCTTTATTCCAACCTTTATTAACCACTTAACGACCGCTCACTGTATATATACGTTGGCAGAATGGCACCGACAGGCACAATCACGTAGAGTGTACGTGATTGCCTTTGTACAGTTGGGGGGTCCAATCGGACCCCCCTCCTATACAGTGAGCGGCCGTTAATCGTTCGGGAGCGATCCAGGATGAGGGGGCAGCCATTGGATTCCGGCCACCCCCTCGCGATCGCTCCCGGCGAATGAAAAGGCCCCCTCTGTCACACACAGGCAGAGGAAGCAGGAGGAAGTGATGTCATCTCTGGTGCGGAGCTCACATATACCGAGTGCCGTACAAGAGAAGACATCAGGTCAGTGCACAAAACACTACACTGACACCAGAACACATAGGGAGTGGGACATAAATTGCCCCCCCCAGACACCCCCAGATCACCCCCCAGATCACCCCCCAGCCCCCAGTCACAGTGTCACTGATTGCAGTGACCATTTATTTACTGATCACTGCAATCAGTGACATTTGTGACTGTAAAAGTGTCACTACAGTCAGTTTTAGGTCCAGTGTAGCCCCCTAACCCCCCCCCCCAATAAAGGTTTAACCCCCTGATTGCCCCCAGATATCCCTTTCACCCCCTATCACCACTGTCGCTAAGCGATCATTTTTCTGATCGCTGCCTTAGCATCGGTGATGCCGATCGGTAGCCAGTAATTTTTTTTAGGTTCGCCGCAGGTTTTTATAGCGTCAGGTACCTCAATATATTATCTAATAAAGGTTTAACCCCCTTGATCACCCCCCAGGTAACCCTTTCACCCCCTATCACCACTGTCGCTAAGCGATCGTTTTTCTAAACGCTGTCTTCGTGTCGGTGATGCAGATCGGTAGCCAGTAATTTTTTTTAGGTTCGCCGCAGGTTTTTATAGCGTCAGGTACCCCAATATATTATCTAATAAAGGTTTAACCCCCTTGATCACCCCCCAGGTAACCCTTTCACCCCCTATCACCACTGTCGCACAGCGATCGTTTTTCTAAACACTGTCTTAGTGTCGGTGATGCAGATCGGTAGCCAGTAATTTTTTTTAGGTTCGCCGCAGGTTTTTATAGTGTCAGGTACCCCAATATATTATCTAATAAAGGTTTAACCCCCTTGATCGCCCCCCAGGTAACCCTTTCACCCCCTATCACCACTGTCGCTAAGCGATCGTTTTTCTAAATGCTGTCTTAGTGTCGGTGATGCAGATCGGTAGCCAGTAATTTTTTTTAGGTTCGCCGCAGGTTTTTATAGCATCAGGTACCCCAATATATTATCTAATAAAGGTTTAACCCCCTTGATCGCCCCCAGGTAACCCTTTCACCCCCTATCACCACTGTCGCTAAGCGATCGTTTTTCTAAACGCTGTCTTAGTGTCGGTGATGCAGATCGGTAGCCAGTAATTTTTTTTAGGTTCGCCGCAGGTTTTTATATAGCGTCAGGTACCCCCATATATTATCTAATAAAGGTTTTAACCCCCTGATTGCCCCTAGTTAACCCTTTCACCAGTGATCACCATATAAGGTGACGCTGGTTAGTTAGTTTGCTTTTTATAGTGTCAGGGCACCCGCCGTATATAACCCAATAAAGGTTTAACCCCCTGATCGCCCGGCGGGTGATATCAATTAGGTTTTAGCTTCAGAGAGGGTCTGCGTCACACCCCAGGCAGCGTCAGGTTAATGCCAGTAACGCTAACACCCACGCGTGAAGCATACACCCCCCTTAGTGGTATAGTATCTGAACAGATCAATATCTGATCTGATCAGATCTATACTAGCGTCCCCAGCAGTTTAGGGTTCCCAAAAACGCAGTGTTAGCGGGATCAGCCCAGCCCACCCAAGTGCAGTATCGATCACTGTCACTTACAAAACACAACACACATAACTGCAGCGTTCGCAGAGACAGACCTGATCCCTGCGACTCCAGTGCTGTAGGAGGTGATTTCACCACCACAGTTAAAAAAAAAAGCATATATGCCGAAGCATGGGGGCAGCAGGGGCGGAGGAGCGATTTTGCTCCTAATGCTGCGTACATACGGTCGAAATTCAGACGGAGGCTTGCCTGTGGAAAAGTTTGACCATGTGTGCGCGGCATAACTTTTTTGCGGGAGGATGCCCCAATGCTTCGGCATATATAAATGGTGCATGTATGCCCATCATTAGAAGTGGGTGGATGAATGGCGGTATTATAATGGTGGGCATACCCACCGATCAATCTCTTTTTTTGTTCAGCCAACAGGCTGCATGAAAAAAAGATTACAATACATGTCCAACAAGGACCAGCAACGTACTGGTATGTTGCTGGACTTTGAATGTTTATACCAGAATGATGCCTGCGGGTTTAGGTATCATCTTGGTATCATTCTTTTCAGCCAGCGGCCGGCTTTCATGTAAAAGCAATCCTAGCGGCTAATTAGCCTCTGGACTGCTTTTACAAGCAGTGGGAGGGAATGTCCCCCCCCTGGATATAAACACATAAATCCCTGTTCTATCAGTGGAGAGAAGACATATCGTTTGTTCCTAATAAGTAAGAACAATAATATGTCTCCCCCAGTCAGTCCTATCCCCATACAGTTAGAAACACTAACTAGGGAACACATTTAACCCCTTTGATCGCCCCTAGTGTTAACCCTTTCCCTGCCAGTGACATTTACACAGTAATCAGTGCATTTTTATAGCTCTGATCGCTGTATAAGTGTCAATGGTCCCAAAAATGTGTCAAAAGTGTCCGATCTGTCCGCTGTAATGTCGCAGTACCTCTAAAAATTGCAGATCACCGCCATTACTAGTAAAAAATAAAAATGCCATAAAAATGCCATTAATCTTTCCCATAGTTTGTAGACTCTATAACTTATGCGCAAACCAATCGATATACGCTTATTGCAATTTTGTTTACCAAAGATATGTAGAAGAATATATGTCGGCCTAAATTGATGAAGAAATGTGTTTTTTTTTAAATATTTTTGGGGATATTTATTATAGCAAAAAGTAAAAAATATATATTTTTTTTTAAATTGTCGCTCTTTTTTTGTTTATAGCGCAAAAAATAAAAACCGCAGATGTGATCAAATACCACCAAAAGAAAGCTCTATTTGTGGGGGGGGGGGAAAAGACATAAATTTTGTTTAGGTACAACGTCACATGACCGCGCAATTGTCAGTTAAAATGACCTGGCCTGATCATTACGCAGCCAAATCTTCCGGTCTGTAAGCGGTTAAACAGATACAACTTATGTAGGAGGATTTGTTTCATCTCTGTGTACCATCTGAGGCCAATTATTTCACTGGGTATATGTAAGGGTTTACAACCACTTTAAATTTGGGGGTATTTCATTCTTTTGAATTTCAGAAACCTCATGGAGCATACATTAGGTGTGTTTGGGAATACCTCAACAGATTACTGACAATAAGGGGCAGGGTACACCATTGCAATACAGCTATATGTGAAATAAAACAAAGGTCTTAAGTGATTAACTGGTGTTTCCTATATGTATTTCAAGGATTCAATTTTCAAATATAATTTTAACTCGAGTGGACTTTTAATCTGGTACTAATATATTAACGTGACCTTACAGCTACAGCAAAATCCAAGACAAGGTCAGGTTACAATGTTCAAAGAGTTAAACTTTTAGTAGCCAGTTCTATATCTTTTTTTAGTTTGACTTTATGCCTTTTTTTTAGCTAAACTTTACTCCCACGGAAATTTGACAACATTATTGCTGCCTTTACTTTGAATAGTCACAACAAAGTATTCATAACATGACTGAAAGCACCAATCTCTCTCTGCAGGTGAAAAATAATATTATAACAAATCAACAAACGCCATAGTAAGAAAATAGAAGTTTACAATCATTCTGTAATTTGACCTGGGGTCTGTATGTTTCATGCTGCTTCCTCTCCATGATGAGTTTTTTTTTCTTGTTGTTTTAAACTTTTATGCGTTTTTGGATCTTTCCGATCTGTTTTATGAAGACTGCAGGTGATTAAAATTGTGTGCTGTTTCAGTATGTCATTTTCTATATACACTATATTATCAAAAGAATTGAGACACCTGCCTTTACACACACATGAACTTTAATGGCATCCCAGTCTTAGTCCGTAGGGTTGAATATTGAGTTGGCCCACCCTTTGCAGCTATAACAGCTTCAACTTCCCTGGGAAGGCTGTCCACAAGGTTTAGGGGTGTGTCTTTGGGAATGTTGTTTAGCGCATTTGTGAGATTAGACACTGATGTTGGAGAGAAGGCCTGGCTCACAGTCTCTACTCTAATTCATCATGAAGGTGTTCTATCGGGTTGAGGTCAGGCCAGTCAAGTTCCTCTACCCCAAACTCGTTCATCCATGTCTTTATGGACCGTGCTTTGTACACTGGTCCAAATCATTGAATGGAGGGGGGATTATGGTGTGGGGTTGGTTTTCAGGGGCTGGGCTTGGCCCCTTAGTTCCAGTGAAGAGAAATCTTAAGGCATCAGCATACGAAGACATTTTGGACAATTTTATTATACCAACTTTGTGGGAACAGTTTGGGGTTGGCCCTTCCTGTTCCAACATGACTGTGCACCAGTGCACAAACATGGTCGATAAAGACATGGATTAGCGAGTTTGGGGTGGATGAACTTGACTGGCCAGCACAGAATCCTAACCTCAACTGGATAGAACTCCTTTGGGATGAATTATAGCGCAGACTGCGAGCCAGGCCTTCTCCCCAACATCAGTGCCTGACCTTCCAAATGCGCTTCTTGAAGAATGGTCAAACATTACCATAGACACACTCCTAAACCTTGTGGACAGCCTTCCCAGAAGAGTTGAAGCTGCTAAAGCTGCAAAGGGTGGGCCAACTAAATATTGAACCCTACGGACTAAGACTGGGATGCCCTTAAAGTTCATGTGCGTGTAAAGGCATCCGTCTCAATACTTATGGTAATATAATGTATCTCATAAAGATATATGTAATAAATAATTATCAGTTTAGTCTGTTTAACACCAGTGTGCAAATTCTCAATCATTTTGTAACAGCACGTTGAGCCTATTAAGGATGCAAACTGGTCATTGACAGTATCCTGTTCATTTTTTAAGTGGATACATTTCATTGTCTGATGTGTATGCATTGGAGGCAATGTTATGTTTTCAGCTTGACAATTGGAGACGGCATGGCATAGGAAACATGCCTTCAACATTTATTCTGAATATTCAGCTATTAATAAATGATGACTCCAGCTACATTCTTAGCTAGAGATGAGTGAATACCCATTTCACTTGGTTAAAATGGTCCAAAGAATCTGCTACTTGATCGCAAATGGTATAAAATTGAGTCCCTGTAAAGAGAAAAGCAGAGCACAAGCTCCTTACCTCTTGGTGACCTCTTTTTACCTAACATACCTTGCAAGCGAAGATCTAGAATTCAATGCCGTTTCGGGGACATGGGACAAGAATCTCCACCCTTTTTGACAGCAAATGCCTAATAAGAAAGTAATATACTTATTTGTTTGGTGATATCTTAATATGGACGTTGTTAAAGCAGTGATATAACCACAGCATGTTACATCTTTATAAATTAATGAGTTGCAGTGGTTTAAAGTGGTTGTAGACCGCTCAGACATAAAAAATTAACAAGGCACATCCTTCTATAGGGTATACTGTACTATCCTGAATCTGAATCACCAAGTGTGATTTGTCCCTTATCTTTGATCCCTCTGCTATCTGCATGAATCACTGAAAAGACTTTGAGGTGACACAACAGCCTTCTTTGAGATGGCCTGCTTTCTCTCCAGCACACAACAGGAAACTCAAAGCCTCGGCTGTCTATATTTTTCTGTGGCAGTGTGTAGAGGGGAGTGTGTTCATTCCCTCCACTGTGGTTTCAAGTTTTACTTGAGTTCAATGCTTTTGCTCTGCAGTATGTGTGACAACAGATCCCCACCCCGTGCCGGAGAGAGTTGAGAAAAATCCTTTGATCTATGTTTTTTTTTTGTAGGCTGCAGATAAACAGATACAATCTATGCTGGAAGACTTGATTCACCTCTGTGTATCACCTGAGGCTAGTCACTTCACTGGGTATATGTAATGGTTTACAAACACTTTAACTACTCTACAGTATCAGATTTTGTTATTTACAGCAAATGTTGCTTTTTTTCTGTTGCATCAGTGTTTAAAATGTAATATTATGTAATAATGTGTTTGATTGGACTTTTATTAGATTTGTTGTCTTCTGTTAATTTTATCCACACCATTATCCCCAATTTGACCAATTATTATAAGGTAAATTGTAATTTAGAAGTTACATTACTTATCAGCCAAGTTCTCTCCATCATGACCTTTTTTATTCAATGTACTGACAAAATGTAATGTTCTATTGTGTTTTGGGGGTTGGCATCTGAAGATAATCAGAGCACAAGAGGCCTGCTTGTTGCATCTGGTGTGTATATTTATAATCAAACAATATAACAAAAATTGCTCTATTCATGCCCTTAACTAACAAGCCCAAACTTTTATATGAGGCACAATGACTGGTAGTGCCACTTTCTTACTTACTTTTTTACAATCACAACAGAGTATTCACACACAACCCCATAGGGTTGCCTGGGCTACAAATTGTTATACAAATAGTCATATTGTTCAAAGTTATAAAAAAAATGGCAACCATACCAATCTGAAGCTAGCCATTGCAGTAAGGTGCACGTTTCAAACAAGCAAAAAAATTCCCAGCACAATTACCAGCTAGCCTTCAAAAAAAAATTGGCCCTGTTTAATAATGCACAATAAAAGCAGAGGGTTTAGTTACACACTTATGCAAATCTATGTGAAGCCGCAATGCCGCGGCAAGGCCCCTTTGCTTAGTGCAGTCCTAACTCTATAATATGATATTCTCCTCCTCACTGACTGGCCAAAGTATTGACCTTCCTTTTCTAATCTCATATGCTACTGTATATGAGATGTTTGAGGGCAAGTTACATTTAATTATTTATGCTAGCTGCTTTTTAAATACATTTAAAGATTTATTCCAAGTATGGATATTTTATACATAGTTACGTTGGTGAAGCTTGGACAGTTGTAACTATGTATATACCATACTTGGCCGATCCCCCTGGAAGTTGGAAATCACTGATGTCACCGTTCCACCACTCTACCTCATTCAATCAGAGAATGCTTTGCATTTATTCAGAAAGTGAAAAGCATTCTCTGAATGGTGCCCATGTCAAGTAGCCGACCCCCTGTTTTCAAAATGCAACAGGACAGCCACTTGGCACAGGAAGAAAGTGAAGATTACTGGAATAGTGATGTTTACTAAATGATTTCCAGCTTCCAGGGGCATCGGCCAGATATAGTTAATACTTAGTTACAGTACATTGGTCCAATCTTAACCAATGTAACTATGAATAAAATATCCATAACCAGGATTCATCTTTCATGGTTTAAATACTTAAAGCGGGATTCCACCCGCAATTTTTTTTTTAAAATTAAAGTCAGCAGCTACAAACACTGTACCTGCTGACTTTTAATAAGGACACTTACCTGTCCTAGGCGCCCGTGATGTTGGCCCCCCCAAGGCCGACCCCTCAATCCTGGCAGGTCCCGGCGCTGCCATCCTCACTAAGGGAAACAGGCAGTGAAGCCTTGTGGCTTCACTGCCCGTTTCCTGCTGCGCATGCGCGAGTCTAGCGGCGCTTTGTGAATGGGCCGGCTGCTCTCTGGGATACACACAGTTCCCAGAAGGCAGCACGCCCCATTCACCAGAAGACAACATGAGGAGGACGAAGAAGAAGACCTGTCGCGGACTAGGAAGAGGCAGATTAGGAACATCCGCATAGCAACCGCCTTTTCTGGTGAGTAAAAAAAATATTTTTTTTCTATTTTTTTGCAGGATTTCGGTGTATTTTTTTTTTTTTTTTTTTAGGGTGGAACTCCACTTTAACTGACTAGTGTTCAGCTTTAATGATGTGAAACAGCCACATTACTCCTGATATGTACATACCCTGTGATCCAGGCTACCTAAAGTTAGGGTTCCATGAGAGAGCTCAGAAGCAGCAGTTTTCTTATTTATTGAAAATGAGAGGTACTTTTGCACTAAGAGTAATAATGCTATCTGATTATCCTGATGCACTCTCTGTTGATTTATGTGAAGTGTGAATTTTAACTCTCTAATTATATCACAGAAAGCTGAATAGTCAGGTGCACTCAACACAGCAAATAATTATTAAAATGTCAAGTAAATTGGTAAAATGATTGCTATATTTAAAGCATTACACAGCACCCTGTTTTAAACAATACTTTGCATTTAGGTGTTCATTCCTAAAGGCAATGTATGGTATTTTTAAGCTTATTCTTTAGATGTTCAAGTACTCAAAACTAATAGGACAAAGGACATAGACATAGGGTCCAGTGCTGAAGGGGTGCCAGGCAGCTGGACAAAAAAATAAAGTAGACGCTCTTACATGAGTAACAAATGAGGTGTCATGGAGGTGGGGTCCTCAAAACCAATCTGTAGGGAGTTCCAGAATAGGAACATTCTCAGGCTGGAAACAGAAAAACAACCTGGCAGATTGTGTCATTTGAACAATTAATCTTTTGACTGAGATTGGCCCCATTCCTTCCTTAATATTTATTGTGTTTGATCCCCTTTTTTTTTTTTTTTATCCTCCCTTGTTCCCTTGTATTTCTTGCTGATATTATGGAACTTTTATCAGAGATTGACTCACTTAAACACACTAGAGTCCAGGAACTTTTTCCGAATGATTTTTTTAAACCGCTCCCCCAATTTAGTCACGCACAATATGGTGCTTTATGCCATTCGTTTCAAAGATTGGAGAAATTGCTCACCTCTGCCAATCAACAATGGTGGGATGAATTTTTTCTTCAAAAATATATATCTGCTCATATTACTCCTAGAGGCCTTAGGATTTTAAAAACATGTTCCTTTTTAGATACGGCACAACAGAAAGAATGGTCCTCTATCTCTGAATTTTGTACTAATAAGTGGATCAGTATTATTATAATACAGAGACACATTAAATATGAACAAGTGGTACACCAGATACAGATCCTGATCTCTCAAATCATGGAATTGACCTCTCACTTACCTACCTATTGGCTATCTACCATCACTAAAAAAATCAATAAGAGAGAAGACCTCCTCACTAAATTTAAACTTGGAAAATTCCGGAGAGATTTGGGTGATTATAATAAAAACAATATATTCTCATAGAAACGTACATCTAATTGTAATATTCCATCTCTTATGGATATTAACCCATATGCCCCTATAGTTAACCAGCATCCAAAAACTATAGCACACGATAGAGTGCCCCTCAAGTCTCCTACATCTCTATCACTACCTAACCTACAGAGAAAGGACACCAAAAAGGTACCCCCAGTATTACATTCATCCATACCTGGTGTTGACCTACCACCTAGCCATACACAGGTAATTTCTAGTTCCAATCACAGGATATCTTCTCCTCCCTCTTTTCATACAGATGAAATTAATACGAGTACCACGATGCCTATTCATATAAATGAAACTAACATTATCACTTCAATGCCTACTTTATCTGTTGACCAAACATCATCTAACTTACCTATAACCTTTGGTCCAAATTCCTTATATGTACCCACTACTAGTGGAGCCCAATCTTTTGAATCCCCTCCGGTCTCTTTTTTAGTATTAGACCTCCCCCGGACCAAACCTTTAAAAAGAAAGCACGACGCAGAGGATGCCGGGGTAGAGGAAGTAGATCCAAGTCCAGACCACAGGAAAAAGAGAGTACAGTAAAAATCTTCAATCTCTCGACACACCAGCTGTCTAGTGACGAAATCTCTTTACTCAGTCGGGGCCTTAATTTTGCACCTTCTGCTCAACCAAACCCCTTTCTTTTATTTACTGATTTAAATAAGTTTATACGTCGTCTTACTTTAAAACGATTTTTTAATATAAAGTCTACCCACCACATGCCTAATCAATCTGAGGTTTACCCTATTCCAGCCAGTCCCCTGTGTAATGACAATATGACTCATGATGATCATGTCTGTTTAGCTCTCTTAGAAGACCTTTATTGTCCTAATACTGAACCTGACTATGAGCATTCTGCCAGGGCCTCTTTGTTTGATAGTTCAGTGAATGACCAAATACAGTATACCCAGTATCTTATGACCTCGCCACCAATTCAGAATACCAAATTCAGACCTGTCTCCGTCTTTTATCCCACGAAGTCTAAAGGTTCCTGTATTGATGCCTTTTACCGTATAGTACACGCAGAGATTCAAGAGATGTGTATCTCAGGTAAAAATAAGACTGCCCATAATCTCACTCAGTCTGAAAAAAAGGCTCTTGAGGCCCTTACCAATAATTTTAATTTAACAATTAAATCTGCTGACAAGGGAGGGGGTATAGTCGTCCAGAATAGATTAGATTATGTAACAGAGGCAAATAGACTCTTGTCAGACAGTAGCACATACATGAAATTGCAGACTGACCCCTTGCCTCGTTTTACTATAGAAGCTGCTTCCCTTGTCAAGGATGCACTCCGTGATGCTGTTATTACTAAATATGAAGCTTCTTTTTTAGTTGGGACCGTTCATTTTACCCCATATTTTTATCACCTACCCAAGGTGCATAAAAATCAAACTAATCCCCCCGGACGACCTATAGTGGCAGCAATGGGAAGTATTACCAGTGGCTTCTCACAATATGTTGACCAGTTCCTCCAGCCACTTGCTCAATCAATGCAGTCTTATATTAGAGATGGTACTCACTTGTTACAACTCCTCTCTCCTTATTCTTGGGAGCCCATTTACCTGTGGGTTTCACTTGATGTCCAGTCTCTGTACACCTCCATACCACACGATGTGGGATTGCGTGCTGTCCAATCCTTTTTATGTCAGGATCCCTTATTGAATTCCAGGCAAGCATCCTTTATTTTAGAGGCAACTGCTTTTTGCCTCACTCATAATTACTTTCAATTTGAAAAAGACTTCTTTCTGCAGGTAAACGGGACTGCGATGGGAGCTAATTTTGCGCCATCATATGCAAATATTACTATGGGATACTGGGAATCTTCCTACATTTGGCATAACAACCCCTTTTCATCTCACATCGTGTTTTATGGAAGATATATAGATGACATGATCATTATCTGGGATGGCAGTGTATCCTCAGTCTCTGATTTTGTTGCTCACTGTAACAACAATAATATGGGTCTCAATTTCACTTCAGTCATAGACGAACATCAGTTGGCCTTTCTTGATCTGGAGCTCTTCTTTATTGGGAAGGACATCCATGCCAGGAATTTTACTAAGCCTATGGCGGGTAATTCATTTCTTAATTATAAAAGTTGCCATCACCCTCAGTGGCTTAACAATATACCTAAAAGCCAGTATTGCAGATTGAAAAAGAACTGCACTAGGGATACCGATTATGAGACTCAAAGTAAGATCTTGGAGGGAAAATTTCTTGATAAAGAATTCCCTGCCGATATTGTAAAAACAGCCTATTCCTTTTATAAAGATACGTCGATTTCATCACGTCCTAAGATCCAAGCCGACACTAGCACTAACAATAAAAATGATATACGGTTTATCACTCAATTTCACTCCCGCCACAGACAGATGGAGGGCATCGTGCGGAAACATTGGCCCTTATTGTTGCAGGATGAACACCTTGTCCCTGCTTTATCAAAAAAGCCAAAATTTGTCTATAGAAAGGCCCCTAACATAAAAGGTAAAGTGGCACCAAGTAAGTTAAAAGAAAAACCCTTACCGCCAGGGTATTCTATCCCTACATTTTTAGCTATTTCAGGCATGTATCAGTGCCGAAAACCCCTTTGTAAGACCTGTAGGTTTGTCAAGCATGGCCAGAAGGACTTCAGTGTAAAAGGAAAAACTTACCCCATCAAAGGTTTCCAGACTTGTTCCTCTGACCATGTAGTATATTGCTTGACATGTCCTTGTGGTTTGTTCTATGTAGGGCGAACCATTAGACCACTGCGCAAACGGTTTGGTGAACACCGCCGTTTTATTACCGATGGTTTAGACAATCATAGTGTCCCTAGGCACTACCTTGAACATCACCAAAAATCTACTGAAGGTCTTTCGGTTTGGGTGATTGAGGCGATGCCCAGAGACCTACCATCAGCTGAGCGCTTTCGCAAGCTTTGTCGTAGGGAAATGTTTTGGATTTTTTCTTTAAGTGTTTTGGCCCCTGGTGGGTTAAATGAGGATTTTGAAATTAGTGCCATTGTATAAAGCAATCCTCTATATTGTTCATCCTCTTCTATGTCTGGTGTACTATGCGTTTCTCATGCGTTTATATTTTTTTATTTTTTATTATATATATATATATATATATATATGCACACATATGCATATGTGTATACATATTCTTATCTCCCTGATAATAATTCACCCGTTTTTAACTCCCTTTATGTCTGGTGTATTATGCGTTTTTCATGCGTTTTTTATGTATACATACATATGTGTATGCATATCCTTATTCTCCCTGATAATAATTCCCCTGTTTTAACTGTAATTTATATGGATTTTAATATCGTCAAAAATAGATTATGTTATATGTTTAAATATTTATGTCATACAACATTTTTTTTTTTTCCCCCAACAAAAAATTTGTATGCAAACTGAGCAATAAGTAGTATGCAGATTTTGTCCTATTATGCTGTCCAGCTATGGTCCTCCTCCTATTGTTGTTTTTATTTTTATTATTATTATTTTATTATTATTTTTATTTGTGTGTGTGTGTAAACAGTGTATAGTCATTTGGCAGCGTTCTGCTGCTAAAACACTGTGTTGCTTTTTATTTGATTGACGTCCACTAGTCCCGCCCCCATTACAACACATAGACTATAAGAAGTCTAGCCCTTATGGAACCATCGTCACTGGCTGAAGAAGGAACCAATGAGCTGTTCCGAAACGCGTCCCGCCTCCATGACACACTTCCTGTCCACTTCCTGTTCGTGTTCCATGCTGGTTTCTGTCTCGCTTCCTCTGACATCATCCCCAGGCTCCAGCGTTACTGTGTCCTCTGAACATTCACAGCACAATCAGCTGTTATCGTGGACTTTCCTGGAAGCTTTAACATCAGAGACTGGGACTGCCCTGCCACTGGAACATCTCCTGGACGCACTTACCTACTACATGCCTGTTTCATCCACTATCTTGTAAGTGTTTTTAACCCTTTTAGGGGATATTAAAAGTTTTATACTTCTGCACTTAGAGGCGCCTTGTTTGTTTTTCTGTTTCCATTAGAGATTGCTTGTCTCCCTGAGTGCTGCCTAAAGTGTGTGAAGATTTGCTACCCTCTCCAACACAGACCTTATCTGTCAGGATTCAAATGCTTGGAGCGCCCTGGATATACACATTTTTCACATTCTCAGGCTGACCAGTGTTCAAAACACATTCCATTGTCACTGGCCTGCCATGTAATTAGTATGCCACTGATATTTGTTTGTTTTTGTCAGTCATGGTGGCTATTTTGCGAATAGAGGGTCTTTGAAGGTGTTTCATTGATGTAAAAGTGAATGGGGATCCATCTAAGGTATGGTGTCCCATTTAAAACACTTAAGGACCGCCTCACGCCGATAAACATTGGCAGAATGGCATGGCTGGGCACAAGCACTTACAGGTACGTCCTCTTTAAGAAGCCCAGCCGTGGGTCGTGCGCGCGCAACCGGTGGTGCGCTCACGACCCGGTCCTGAGCTCCGTGACCGCGCCCGCGGGACCCAATCGCCGCCGGTGTCCCGCGATCGGGTCACAGAGCTGAAGAACGGGGAGAGGTAAGTGTAAACAAACCTCTCCCCGTGCTTCCTAGTGTGTGTCACTGATCGTCTCTTCCCTGTCATAGAGAACGACGATCAGTGATGTCACATGCCAAGCCACGCCCCCACACAGTAGTAATCACTCCCTAGGAAACACTTAACCCCTTCAGGGCCCCCTACAGGTTAATCCCTTCATTGCCAGTGTCATTTTCACAGTAATCAGTGCATTTTTCTAGCACTGATCGCTGTTAAAAATACAATGGTCCCAAAATGGTGTCAAAAGTGTCTGATGTGTCCGCCATAATGTCGCAGTCACGATAAAAATCGCTGATCACCGTCATTACTAGTAAAAAAAAAATATTAATAAAAATGCCATAAAACCATACCCTATTTTGTAGACGCTATAACTTTTGCGCAAACCAATCAATAAACGCTTATTGCGATTTTTTTACCAAAAATATGTAGAAGAATACGTATCAGCCTAAACTGAGGAAAAACATTTTTTTTATATATTTTTGGGGATATTTATTATAGCAAAAAGTAAAAAATATTGCATTTTTTTCAAAATTGTCGCTCTATTTTTGTTTATAGTGCAAAAAATAAAAACCGCAGAGGTGATCAAATACCACCAAAAGAAAGCTCTATTTGTGGGAAAAAGGACGTGAATTTTGTTTGGGAGCCACGACGCACGACCGCGCAATTGTCACTTAAAGCGATGCAGTGCCGAATCGAAAAAAGGGGCCTGGTCCTTTAGTAACAAAATGGTCCGGGGCTTAAGTGGTCCAGTTGTTTAGACTAAGGAGCAGGGATGAGCCCGCCCCTTCTAAAGTTCCCCATCAGGTCCGCTCAGCGGACCAGATGCGGAACGCGAGAAGGGGCGGGTCTATTCATGTATTACACAGCGAACAAAGTTCCCCATCAGGTCCGCCCCCTCGGTATGTCCGACCCCGCCTACGTCATTTGCCTGAGCGGGGAACTTCCTTCACTGTGTAATTTAAATTTACACAGTGAAGGAAGTTCCCCGCTCATGCCAATGACGTAGGCGGGGTCGGACATACCGAGGGGGCGGACCTAATGGGGAACTTCGTTCGCTGTGTAATACATGAATAGACCCGCCCCTTCTCGCGTTCCGCATCTGGTCCGCTGAGCGGACCTGATGGGGAACTTTAGAAGGGGCGGGTCTATACATTAAAAACACAGCGGAGGAAGTTCCCCATCAGGTCCGCACAGGCACAACCAATGACAGACAGCGCTGGACATCGGGATCGCCGCGGGACACTGGATTTCATCGCTGGAATGTTTTTTTTTTTTTTTAATAAAGGACTTTTCCAAGGTGTTTGTGTGTTTTTATTTACATTTTTTGACACTTTCTTCGTGAAATGGTAGGGGTACAATGTACCCCTTACCAATTCACATAGGGGGGGGGGGCGGGATCTGGGGGTCCCCTTTGTTAAAGGGGTCTTCCAGATTCCGATAAGCCCCCCACCCGCAGACCCCCACAACCACCGGGCAAGGGTTGTGGGGATGAGGCCCTTGTCCCCATCAACATGGGGACATCCTCCCCATGTTGAGGGCATGTGGCCTGGTACAGTTCAGGAGGGAGGGGGGGGCGCTCTCTCGTCGTCCCCCCCTCTTCCCCTGTGGCCGGCCAGGTTGCGTGCTCGGATAAGGGTCTTGTATGAATTTTTGGGGGGACTCCACGCCATTTTTTTTTAATTTGGGGTGGAGTTCCCCTTAAAATCCATGCCAGATCTCAAGGGCTTGGTATGGATATTTAGGGGGAACCCCACGCCATTTTTTTTTTAATTTGCAGCGGGGTTCCCCTTAATATCCATTCCAGACCTAAAGGGCCTGGTAATTGAATTTGGGGGAACCCCCACGCTTTTTTTTTTTATCAATGACTTTTCTATGTATTGATAAAAGCCGACAATTCATTATAGCCGCGAGTGAGTTTTAAATGACTTTTTTTTCTTAAAAAATGACACTTTGTACAGGGACAGTTCTAAGCACGGGAAACATGCGCGACTTTACATGCATATCATACACACCCCCCAGGTACGAAATTTAAAGGAATATTTCACTTTTATTTTTTCATTTTAAGCATTATTAAAATCACTGCTTCTAAAAAAACGTCCGTTTTTAAAACTTTTTTTTTGCATTGATACATGTCCCCAGGGGCAGGACCCGGGTCCCCAAACACTTTTTAGGACAATAACTTGCATATAAGCTTTTATAATTAGCACTTTAGATTTCTCCCATAGACTTTTCGAATTTGCCGCGAACACCCCAAATTGTTCGTTGTTCGGCGAATGGGCGAACAGGCAATGTTCGAGTCGAACATGAGTTCAACTCAAAGCTCATCCCTACTCAGGAGAAATATCAAATGTTTAATCTGCAGTGGGCTTTTGTAATAATTCCGCATCAGCGTATTAAAGCGTATTAAAGCTTGGGGTCTACCAAGTAACAAAAGTTTGGCTGCAGATACAGTGAATTGTTGGAGCTTTCTTTCTGATGCCTTCAAGGACCATTAAACCATCTTTTTTTTTTGTTATTGGTCTGGACTTTTGTATAAATCACTGCTATGACCAATAAATAAAAACTGTTGTCTGGTCTTGATTTTTCACAGGGGGTATAAAAAATGGTAAGGGTAGATATGACCTTGTTGGTAGTAGTTGTAGGCTCCCTCTGAAGCACCTGTGTCAAGTTAAAATAGAGCAGCTTGATGTAATAATCCTATTAATATGTGTTAATAGTTTAAAGGGTAACTTCACTTTCATGGGGAAAAAATAGCAAAGAAAAAATAATATAGGGCATATTATTGTGACACTAATCATATTGTAATTGAACGTTATTAACAATTGCCTTTCCTTTTCAATCTGCAGCTCGGTAATTTTCTGAGAATGCATTGAAATATCGCTACCTGGAGTTGTTCTGTACACATGGTGTGTACTGACCACTCCCCAGAAACATAATTTCCTGCTTGTGTGATTGGCTCACCAATTTTCTCAGAAATCTGCCTAAGATACAAGTCAGATTTCAGGCATACCCTGCAACAAAAATGACATTTTTGGAGAGATACTTAAATAGGAACCCACCTAAAGGGATGCAGGCCCAGCAGATTTTCTCATTAGTACCCTGCTGCTGCCACACCTGACAGTTAATTATGAAACCACTACCATTAGATCCACTCAGAACAGGGACAAACACACATGGATTTATTCAGAATAACAAAAGGTAGGAATCTGCAACAAAGTTTGTTATACTCCTTGCAATGTACATAGATCACCCAGACAGGATTTATTTTTCTCAACAAAAGTGGAGTTACACTTTCAATAATACTTCGCTTTATTGTTTATTGTATAGGAAAAAAGGATTAAGAGAGTAAACTAGACACTCTCAAAGAAATAGCGGATTTTGTTTGGCACAACATGAGGCAATACATGTTAAAGCAAAATAATCTTTATTACAAAAATGTTAAAAACCATACACTAATGTAGAGGCCTCACCCCATCTCCTTTGTCTAGGGGTATGTCACACGACAGGGTGAGATGCACTACGGCCCATGTCCTCCCCATAGCTGTGGGTGAGGTGAAGGCCAGCACCAGATAATTCCTTGGGCCTATGTGTTCTGTTATAAAAAAAAGTCCTGCTGTGTCAACACTTCCCTCTGCTCCCATTAACCAGAGTTCCACACACCGATCACAGTCCAACTCTTGTTTTATTGTACATCTCACAATAAACAGAGCTTCAGTAGCCAACTGGTTGCGACTTGATAACATTTTGATACGGGGAATGAGCAGGTCGAGGCACTATCCTGGTTATTAGCTAAACCACTGCGATCTCGCCAGCGGTTACTATAGCATTTAGCTAGAAAGGACTTAGAATCTGAGAGTCTCTACCAGCGACTCAAGAGAACGTAGATAGGAGTACCTTCGCTGCGCTGCGGCCCCTGTCAGGGGAAGATGTCCCTCCAAGGGAGTTACCAGAGGCCCATCCGTCACTGGGTTGATGCTGCTCCAGACTCTCCGAATGGGTAACCTCCCCGGCCTCCTCACCTCAGACATGGGCTCCGTCCACCTCAGGGACCCTCGGACGTCCCCACCCTCGCGGGATCCAGTCGAAGTCACTGGACCCCAGGCCTCCTAGTTTAGTACCTCACCCCAGGCTGAAGGTGCCTGGGATGGACTCCAACTCCATTCTGGTCAGGCCTAGGGCGCCTGGGCCGGAATCCAGAACCGCCCGCACCCAGGCCTAAGGTGCCTGGGCACGTGAAGATGATCCTCCGTAAGACCTCGTGGTTAGGGCGTCTCCCCCTTTTATCTCCTCCCATCGACCTATGCTTGTTTTGAGAGTAGGACTATTGCTTTTATTCTACTCTAATTAATAAACATTTTTATATGCGGTAATGCACTAGGTCGGTGCACCCTCCTTTCTTTCTTTTTCTCTTCAACAATTTGTCTGACCACTCTAACAGGGCACAGATGTAGGTTTAATAGGGGCCAAAAAAGGCCAAAAAGGGATTTTGAAAGAGTTAACGAAGATATATGTCCAGATATCTTGGGATATAGAGAAGCCCCAAATAATGGGTGAATATAAAGAGTGTTTCAATATTTAGAGCATGGATACCCAAAATTGAGGTTCATCCTAGATGTTTTTACGGCCACAGTGTAAGGGGATAATTCTCCCACATAGTAGTCTATTCTAGACAATCACAGTTATGGCTGGTTGGTAGGGATGAGCTTCGTGTTCGAGTCGAACATAAGTTCGACTCGAACATCGGCTGTTCGATCGTTCGACGAAGATCGAACGATTTGGGCCGTTCGCGCCAAATTCGAGTGACGCGAACGGCCCACAATGCACTACGCCATCGCAGTGTCATCCAGGCGCTGTGATTGGCCAAGCATGCACTGTGACCCCGCATGCTTGGCCAATCACAGCGCCGGCAGCGAGGAGAGCAATGATTGGCCACAGGCAGGATGCCTGTGGCCAATTATTGCTGAGGGGGTTTAGTACACGCCCCACACTATAAAAGGCCGCCAGCACGGCGGCCTAGTGTAGTGTGTTCCGGAGCAGGGATAGAGCAGCATAGGCAGGGACAGTGACTTTTATTTCTTTCTTGCTTAACCTGGATTCCTTTAGTTTAGGGAAAGAGAAGGATAGGTAGGGAGAGTGTCAGTGTGTTTTGTGCTTGTGCTATATTGTGCTTAAAAAAAACATTTTTTCTAGGGACAGAAAACTGTAGGTAGGGAGAGTGTGTCAGTTTCTTTCACTGTCAAAGTCCTTGTTTCCAGGGACCTGGAAGGACAGTGAGGTAATTCTCCTTGTGCTAAATTGTGCTTAAAAAAAACATTTTTTCTAGGGACAGAAAACTGTAGGTAGGGAGAGTGTGTCAGTTTCTTTCACTGTCAAAGTCCTTGTTTCCAGGGACCTGGAAGGACAGTGAGGTAATTCTCCTTGTGCTAAATTGTGCTTAAAAAAAACATTTTTTCTAGGGACAGAAAACTGTAGGTAGGGAGAGTGTGTCAGTTTCTTTCACTGTCAAAGTCCTTGTTTCCAGGGACCTGGAAGGACAGTGAGTGAATTCTCCTTGTGCTATATTGTGCTTAAAAAAAAACATTTTTTCTAGGGACAGAAAACTGTAGGTAGGGAGAGTGTGTCAGTTTCTTTCACTGTCAAAGTCCTTGTTTCCAGGGACCTGGAAGGACAGTGAGGTAATTCTCCTTGTGCTAAATTGTGCTTAAAAAAAACATTTTTTCTAGGGACAGAAAACTGTAGGTAGGGAGAGTGTGTCAGTTTCTTTCACTGTGAAAGTCCTTGTTTCCAGGGACCTGGAAGGACAGTGAGTGAATTCTCCTTGTGCTAAATTGTGCTTAAAAAAAACATTTTTTCTAGGGACAGAAAACTGTAGGTAGGGAGAGTGTGTCAGTTTCTTTCACTGTCAAAGTCCTTGTTTCCAGGGACCTGGAAGGACAGTGAGGTAATTCTCCTTGTGCTAAATTGTGCTTAAAAAAAACATTTTTTCTAGGGACAGAAAACTGTAGGTAGGGAGAGTGTGTCAGTTTCTTTCACTGTCAAAGTCCTTGTTTCCAGGGACCTGGAAGGACAGTGAGGTAATTCTCCTTGTGCTAAATTGTGCTTAAAAAAAACATTTTTTCTAGGGACAGAAAACTGTAGGTAGGGAGAGTGTGTCAGTTTCTTTCACTGTCAAAGTCCTTGTTTCCAGGGACCTGGAAGGACAGTGAGGTAATTCTCCTTGTGCTAAATTGTGCTTAAAAAAAACATTTTTTCTAGGGACAGAAAACTGTAGGTAGGGAGAGTGTGTCAGTTTCTTTCACTGTCAAAGTCCTTGTTTCCAGGGACCTGGAAGGACAGTGAGGTAATTCTCCTTGTGCTAAATTGTGCTTAAAAAAAACATTTTTTCTAGGGACAGAAAACTGTAGGTAGGGAGAGTGTGTCAGTTTCTTTCACTGTCAAAGTCCTTGTTTCCAGGGACCTGGAAGGACAGTGAGTGAATTCTCCTTGTGCTATATTGTGCTTAAAAAAAACATTTTTTCTAGGGACAGAAAACTGTAGGTAGGGAGAGTGTGTCAGTTTCTTTCACTGTCAAAGTCCTTGTTTCCAGGGACCTGGAAGGACAGTGAGGTAATTCTCCTTGTGCTAAATTGTGCTTAAAAAAAACATTTTTTCTAGGGACAGAAAACTGTAGGTAGGGAGAGTGTGTCAGTTTCTTTCACTGTCAAAGTCCTTGTTTCCAGGGACCTGGAAGGACAGTGAGTGAATTCTCCTTGTGCTAAATTGTGCTTAAAAAAAACATTTTTTCTAGGGACAGAAAACTGTAGGTAGGGAGAGTGTGTCAGTTTCTTTCACTGTCAAAGTCCTTGTTTCCAGGGACCTGGAAGGACAGTGAGGTAATTCTCCTTGTGCTAAATTGTGCTTAAAAAAAAACATTTTTTCTAGGGACAGAAAACTGTAGGTAGGGAGAGTGTGTCAGTTTCTTTCACTGTCAAAGTCCTTGTTTCCAGGGACCTGGAAGGACAGTGAGGTAATTCTCCTTGTGCTAAATTGTGCTTAAAAAAAACATTTTTTCTAGGGACAGAAAACTGTAGGTAGGGAGAGTGTGTCAGTTTCTTTCACTGTCAAAGTCCTTGTTTCCAGGGACCTGGAAGGACAGTGAGGTAATTCTCCTTGTGCTAAATTGTGCTTAAAAAAAACATTTTTTCTAGGGACAGAAAACTGTAGGTAGGGAGAGTGTGTCAGTTTCTTTCACTGTCAAAGTCCTTGTTTCCAGGGACCTGGAAGGACAGTGAGGTAATTCTCCTTGTGCTAAATTGTGCTTAAAAAAAACATTTTTTCTAGGGACAGAAAACTGTAGGTAGGGAGAGTGTGTCAGTTTCTTTCACTGTGAAAGTCCTTGTTTCCAGGGACCTGGAAGGACAGTGAGGTAATTCTCCTTGTGCTAAATTGTGCTTAAAAAAAATTTTTTTCTAGGGACAGAAAACTGTAGGTAGGGAGAGTGTGTCAGTTTCTTTCACTGTCAAAGTCCTTGTTTCCAGGGACCTGGAAGGACAGTGAGGTAATTCTCCTTGTGCTAAATTGTGCTTAAAAAAAACATTTTTTCTAGGGACAGAAAACTGTAGGTAGGGAGAGTGTGTCAGTTTCTTTCACTGTCAAAGTCCTTGTTTCCAGGGACCTGGAAGGACAGTGAGTGAATTCTCCTTGTGCTATATTGTGCTTAAAAAAAACATTTTTTCTAGGGACAGAAAACTGTAGGTAGGGAGAGTGTGTCAGTTTCTTTCACTGTCAAAGTCCTTGTTTCCAGGGACCTGGAAGGACAGTGAGGTAATTCTCCTTGTGCTAAATTGTGCTTAAAAAAAACATTTTTTCTAGGGACAGAAAACTGTAGGTAGGGAGAGTGTGTCAGTTTCTTTCACTGTCAAAGTCCTTGTTTCCAGGGACCTGGAAGGACAGTGAGTGAATTCTCCTTGTGCTAAATTGTGCTTAAAAAAAACATTTTTTCTAGGGACAGAAAACTGTAGGTAGGGAGAGTGTGTCAGTTTCTTTCACTGTCAAAGTCCTTGTTTCCAGGGACCTGGAAGGACAGTGAGGTAATTCTCCTTGTGCTAAATTGTGCTTAAAAAAAAACATTTTTTCTAGGGACAGAAAACTGTAGGTAGGGAGAGTGTGTCAGTTTCTTTCACTGTCAAAGTCCTTGTTTCCAGGGACCTGGAAGGACAGTGAGGTAATTCTCCTTGTGCTAAATTGTGCTTAAAAAAAACATTTTTTCTAGGGACAGAAAACTGTAGGTAGGGAGAGTGTGTCAGTTTCTTTCACTGTCAAAGTCCTTGTTTCCAGGGACCTGGAAGGACAGTGAGGTAATTCTCCTTGTGCTAAATTGTGCTTAAAAAAAACATTTTTTCTAGGGACAGAAAACTGTAGGTAGGGAGAGTGTGTCAGTTTCTTTCACTGTCAAAGTCCTTGTTTCCAGGGACCTGGAAGGACAGTGAGGTAATTCTCCTTGTGCTAAATTGTGCTTAAAAAAAACATTTTTTCTAGGGACAGAAAACTGTAGGTAGGGAGAGTATGTCAGTTTCTTTCACTGTCAAAGTCCTTGTTTCCAGGGACCTGGAAGGACAGTGAGGTAATTCTCCTTGTGCTAAATTGTGCTTAAAAAAAACATTTTTTCTAGGGACAGAAAACTGTAGGTAGGGAGAGTGTGTCAGTTTCTTTCACTGTGAAAGTCCTTGTTTCCAGGGACCTGGAAGGACAGTGAGGTAATTCTCCTTGTGCTAAATTGTGCTTAAAAAAAACATTTTTTCTAGGGACAGAAAACTGTAGGTAGGGAGAGTGTGTCAGTTTCTTTCACTGTCAAAGTCCTTGTTTCCAGGGACCTGGAAGGACAGTGAGGTAATTCTCCTTGTGCTAAATTGTGCTTAAAAAAAACATTTTTTCTAGGGACAGAAAACTGTAGGTAGGGAGAGTGTGTCAGTTTCTTTCACTGTCAAAGTCCTTGTTTCCAGGGACCTGGAAGGACAGTGAGTGAATTCTCCTTGTGCTATATTGTGCTTAAAAAAAACATTTTTTCTAGGGACAGAAAACTGTAGGTAGGGAGAGTGTGTCAGTTTCTTTCACTGTCAAAGTCCTTGTTTCCAGGGACCTGGAAGGACAGTGAGGTAATTCTCCTTGTGCTAAATTGTGCTTAAAAAAAACATTTTTTCTAGGGACAGAAAACTGTAGGTAGGGAGAGTGTGTCAGTTTCTTTCACTGTCAAAGTCCTTGTTTCCAGGGACCTGGAAGGACAGTGAGTGAATTCTCCTTGTGCTAAATTGTGCTTAAAAAAAACATTTTTTCTAGGGACAGAAAACTGTAGGTAGGGAGAGTGTGTCAGTTTCTTTCACTGTCAAAGTCCTTGTTTCCAGGGACCTGGAAGGACAGTGAGGTAATTCTCCTTGTGCTAAATTGTGCTTAAAAAAAAACATTTTTTCTAGGGACAGAAAACTGTAGGTAGGGAGAGTGTGTCAGTTTCTTTCACTGTCAAAGTCCTTGTTTCCAGGGACCTGGAAGGACAGTGAGGTAATTCTCCTTGTGCTAAATTGTGCTTAAAAAAAACATTTTTTCTAGGGACAGAAAACTGTAGGTAGGGAGAGTGTGTCAGTTTCTTTCACTGTCAAAGTCCTTGTTTCCAGGGACCTGGAAGGACAGTGAGGTAATTCTCCTTGTGCTAAATTGTGCTTAAAAAAAACATTTTTTCTAGGGACAGAAAACTGTAGGTAGGGAGAGTGTGTCAGTTTCTTTCACTGTCAAAGTCCTTGTTTCCAGGGACCTGGAAGGACAGTGAGGTAATTCTCCTTGTGCTAAATTGTGCTTAAAAAAAACATTTTTTCTAGGGACAGAAAACTGTAGGTAGGGAGAGTGTGTCAGTTTCTTTCACTGTGAAAGTCCTTGTTTATAGGGACCTGGAAGGACAGTGAGGTAATTCTCCTTGTGCTAAATTGTGCTTAAAAAAAACATTTTTTCTAGGGACAGAAAACTGTAGGTAGGGAGAGTGTGTCAGTTTCTTTCACTGTCAAAGTCCTTGTTTCCAGGGACCTGGAAGGACAGTGAGGTAATTCTCCTTGTGCTAAATTGTGCTTAAAAAAAACATTTTTTCTAGGGACAGAAAACTGTAGGTAGGGAGAGTGTGTCAGTTTCTTTCACTGTCAAAGTCCTTGTTTCCAGGGACCTGGAAGGACAGTGAGTGAATTCTCCTTGTGCTATATTGTGCTTAAAAAAAACATTTTTTCTAGGGACAGAAAACTGTAGGTAGGGAGAGTGTGTCAGTTTCTTTCACTGTCAAAGTCCTTGTTTCCAGGGACCTGGAAGGACAGTGAGGTAATTCTCCTTGTGCTAAATTGTGCTTAAAAAAAACATTTTTTCTAGGGACAGAAAACTGTAGGTAGGGAGAGTGTGTCAGTTTCTTTCACTGTCAAAGTCCTTGTTTCCAGGGACCTGGAAGGACAGTGAGTGAATTCTCCTTGTGCTAAATTGTGCTTAAAAAAAACATTTTTTCTAGGGACAGAAAACTGTAGGTAGGGAGAGTGTGTCAGTTTCTTTCACTGTCAAAGTCCTTGTTTCCAGGGACCTGGAAGGACAGTGAGGTAATTCTCCTTGTGCTAAATTGTGCTTAAAAAAAAACATTTTTTCTAGGGACAGAAAACTGTAGGTAGGGAGAGTGTGTCAGTTTATTTCACTGTCAAAGTCCTTGTTTCCAGGGACCTGGAAGGACAGTGAGGTAATTCTCCTTGTGCTAAATTGTGCTTAAAAAAAACATTTTTTCTAGGGACAGAAAACTGTAGGTAGGGAGAGTGTGTCAGTTTCTTTCACTGTCAAAGTCCTTGTTTCCAGGGACCTGGAAGGACAGTGAGGTAATTCTCCTTGTGCTAAATTGTGCTTAAAAAAAACATTTTTTCTAGGGACAGAAAACTGTAGGTAGGGAGAGTGTGTCAGTTTCTTTCACTGTCAAAGTCCTTGTTTCCAGGGACCTGGAAGGACAGTGAGGTAATTCTCCTTGTGCTAAATTGTGCTTAAAAAAAACATTTTTTCTAGGGACAGAAAACTGTAGGTAGGGAGAGTGTGTCAGTTTCTTTCACTGTCAAAGTCCTTGTTTCCAGGGACCTGGAAGGACAGTGAGGTAATTCTCCTTGTGCTAAATTGTGCTTAAAAAAAACATTTTTTCTAGGGACAGAAAACTGTAGGTAGGGAGAGTGTGTCAGTTTCTTTCACTGTCAAAGTCCTTGTTTCCAGGGACCTGGAAGGACAGTGAGTGAATTCTCCTTGTGCTAAATTGTGCTTAAAAAAAACATTTTTTCTAGGGACAGAAAACTGTAGGTAGGGAGAGTGTGTCAGTTTCTTTCACTGTCAAAGTCCTTGTTTCCAGGGACCTGGAAGGACAGTGAGGTAATTCTCCTTGTGCTAAATTGTGCTTAAAAAAAAACATTTTTTCTAGGGACAGAAAACTGTAGGTAGGGAGAGTGTGTCAGTTTCTTTCACTGTCAAAGTCCTTGTTTCCAGGGACCTGGAAGGACAGTGAGGTAATTCTCCTTGTGCTAAATTGTGCTTAAAAAAAACATTTTTTCTAGGGACAGAAAACTGTAGGTAGGGAGAGTGTGTCAGTTTCTTTCACTGTCAAAGTCCTTGTTTCCAGGGACCTGGAAGGACAGTGAGGTAATTCTCCTTGTGCTAAATTGTGCTTAAAAAAAACATTTTTTCTAGGGACAGAAAACTGTAGGTAGGGAGAGTGTGTCAGTTTCTTTCACTGTCAAAGTCCTTGTTTCCAGGGACCTGGAAGGACAGTGAGGTAATTCTCCTTGTGCTAAATTGTGCTTAAAAAAAAACATTTTTTCTAGGGACAGAAAACTGTAGGTAGGGAGAGTGTGTCAGTTTCTTTCACTGTCAAAGTCCTTGTTTCCAGGGACCTGGAAGGACAGTGAGGTAATTCTCCTTGTGCTAAATTGTGCTTAAAAAAAAACATTTTTTCTAGGGACAGAAAACTGTAGGTAGGGAGAGTGTGTCAGTTTCTTTCACTGTCAAAGTCCTTGTTTCCAGGGACCTGGAAGGACAGTGAGGTAATTCTCCTTGTGCTAAATTGTGCTTAAAAAAAACATTTTTTCTAGGGACAGAAAACTGTAGGTAGGGAGAGTGTGTCAGTTTCTTTCACTGTCAAAGTCCTTGTTTCCAGGGACCTGGAAGGACAGTGAGGTAATTCTCCTTGTGCTAAATTGTGCTTAAAAAAAACATTTTTTCTAGGGACAGAAAACTGCAGGTAGGGAGAGTGTGTCAGTTTCTTTCACTGTCAAAGTCCTTGTTTCCAGGGACCTGGAAGGACAGTGAGTGAATTCTCCTTGTGCTATATTGTGCTTAAAAAAAACATTTTTTCTAGGGACAGAAAACTGTAGGTAGGGAGAGTGTGTCAGTTTCTTTCACTGTCAAAGTCCTTGTTTCCAGGGACCTGGAAGGACAGTGAGGTAATTCTCCTTGTGCTAAATTGTGCTTAAAAAAAACATTTTTTCTAGGGACAGAAAACTGTAGGTAGGGAGAGTGTGTCAGTTTCTTTCACTGTCAAAGTCCTTGTTTCCAGGGACCTGGAAGGACAGTGAGGTAATTCTCCTTGTGCTAAATTGTGCTTAAAAAAAAACATTTTTTCTAGGGACAGAAAACTGTAGGTAGGGAGAGTGTGTCAGTTTCTTTCACTGTCAAAGTCCTTGTTTCCAGGGACCTGGAAGGACAGTGAGTGAATTCTCCTTGTGCTATATTGTGCTTAAAAAAAACATTTTTTCTAGGGACAGAAAACTGTAGGTAGGGAGAGTGTGTCAGTTTCTTTCACTGTCAAAGTCCTTGTTTCCAGGGACCTGGAAGGACAGTGAGGTAATTCTCCTTGTGCTAAATTGTGCTTAAAAAAAACATTTTTTCTAGGGACAGAAAACTGTAGGTAGGGAGAGTGTGTCAGTTTCTTTCACTGTCAAAGTCCTTGTTTCCAGGGACCTGGAAGGACAGTGAGGTAATTCTCCTTGTGCTAAATTGTGCTTAAAAAAAAACATTTTTTCTAGGGACAGAAAACTGTAGGTAGGGAGAGTGTGTCAGTTTCTTTCACTGTCAAAGTCCTTGTTTCCAGGGACCTGGAAGGACAGTGAGGTAATTCTCCTTGTGCTAAATTGTGCTTAAAAAAAACATTTTTTCTAGGGACAGAAAACTGTAGGTAGGGAGAGTGTGTCAGTTTCTTTCACTGTCAAAGTCCTTGTTTCCAGGGACCTGGAAGGACAGTGAGGTAATTCTCCTTGTGCTAAATTGTGCTTAAAAAAAACATTTTTTCTAGGGACAGAAAACTGTAGGTAGGGAGAGTGTGTCAGTTTCTTTCACTGTCAAAGTCCTTGTTTCCAGGGACCTGGAAGGACAGTGAGGTAATTCTCCTTGTGCTAAATTGTGCTTAAAAAAAACATTTTTTCTAGGGACAGAAAACTGTAGGTAGGGAGAGTGTGTCAGTTTCTTTCACTGTGAAAGTCCTTGTTTCCAGGGACCTGGAAGGACAGTGAGGTAATTCTCCTTGTGCTAAATTGTGCTTAAAAAAAACATTTTTTCTAGGGACAGAAAACTGTAGGTAGGGAGAGTGTGTCAGTTTCTTTCACTGTCAAAGTCCTTGTTTCCAGGGACCTGGAAGGACAGTGAGGTAATTCTCCTTGTGCTAAATTGTGCTTAAAAAAAACATTTTTTCTAGGGACAGAAAACTGTAGGTAGGGAGAGTGTGTCAGTTTCTTTCACTGTCAAAGTCCTTGTTTCCAGGGACCTGGAAGGACAGTGAGTGAATTCTCCTTGTGCTATATTGTGCTTAAAAAAACATTTTTTCTAGGGACAGAAAACTGTAGGTAGGGAGAGTGTGTCAGTTTCTTTCACTGTCAAAGTCCTTGTTTCCAGGGACCTGGAAGGACAGTGAGGTAATTCTCCTTGTGCTAAATTGTGCTTAAAAAAAACATTTTTTCTAGGGACAGAAAACTGTAGGTAGGGAGAGTGTGTCAGTTTCTTTCACTGTCAAAGTCCTTGTTTCCAGGGACCTGGAAGGACAGTGAGTGAATTCTCCTTGTGCTAAATTGTGCTTAAAAAAAACATTTTTTCTAGGGACAGAAAACTGTAGGTAGGGAGAGTGTGTCAGTTTCTTTCACTGTCAAAGTCCTTGTTTCCAGGGACCTGGAAGGACAGTGAGGTAATTCTCCTTGTGCTAAATTGTGCTTAAAAAAAAAAATTTTTTCTAGGGACAGAAAACTGTAGGTAGGGAGAGTGTGTCAGTTTCTTTCACTGTCAAAGTCCTTGTTTCCAGGGACCTGGAAGGACAGTGAGGTAATTCTCCTTGTGCTAAATTGTGCTTAAAAAAAAAATTTTTTCTAGGGACAGAAAACTGTAGGTAGGGAGAGTGTGTCAGTTTCTTTCACTGTCAAAGTCCTTGTTTCCAGGGACCTGGAAGGACAGTGAGGTAATTCTCCTTGTGCTAAATTGTGCTTAAAAAAAACATTTTTTCTAGGGACAGAAAACTGTTGGTAGGGAGAGTGTGTCAGTTTCTTTCACTGTCAAAGTCCTTGTTTCCAGGGACCTGGAAGGACAGTGAGGTAATTCTCCTTGTGCTAAATTGTGCTTAAAAAAAACATTTTTTCTAGGGACAGAAAACTGTAGGTAGGGAGAGTGTGTCAGTTTCTTTCACTGTCAAAGTCCTTGTTTCCAGGGACCTGGAAGGACAGTGAGGTAATTCTCCTTGTGCTAAATTGTGCTTAAAACATTCATTTTTTCTAGGGACAGAAAACTGTAGGTAGGGAGAGTGTGTCAGTTTCTTTCACTGTCAAAGTCCTTGTTTCCAGGGACCTGGAAGGACAGTGAGGTAATTCTCCTTGTGCTAAATTGTGCTTAAAAAAAACATTTTTTCTAGGGACAGAAAACTGTAGGTAGGGAGAGTGTGTCAGTTTCTTTCACTGTCAAAGTCCTTGTTTCCAGGGACCTGGAAGGACAGTGAGGTAATTCTCCTTGTGCTAAATTGTGCTTAAAAAAAACATTTTTTCTAGGGACAGAAAACTGTAGGTAGGGAGAGTGTGTCAGTTTCTTTCACTGTCAAAGTCCTTGTTTCCAGGGACCTGGAAGGACAGTGAGGTAATTCTCCTTGTGCTAAATTGTGCTTAAAAAAAACATTTTTTCTAGGGACAGAAAACTGTAGGTAGGGAGAGTGTGTCAGTTTCTTTCACTGTCAAAGTCTTTGTTTCCAGGGACCTGGAAGGACAGTGAGGTAATTCTCCTTGTGCTATATTGTGCTTAAAAAAAACATTTTTTCTAGGGACAGAAAACTGTAGGTAGGGAGAGTGTGTCAGTTTCTTTCACTGTCAAAGTCCTTGTTTCCAGGGACCTGGAAGGACAGTGAGGTAATTCTCCTTGTGCTAAATTGTGCTTAAAAAAAACATTTTTTCTAGGGACAGAAAACTGTAGGTAGGGAGAGTGTGTCAGTTTCTTTCACTGTCAAAGTCCTTGTTTCCAGGGACCTGGAAGGACAGTGAGGTAATTCTCCTTGTGCTAAATTGTGCTTAAAAAAAACATTTTTTCTAGGGACAGAAAACTGTAGGTAGGGAGAGTGTGTCAGTTTCTTTCACTGTGAAAGTCCTTGTTTCCAGGGACCTGGAAGGACAGTGAGGTAATTCTCCTTGTGCTAAATTGTGCTTAAAAAAAACATTTTTTCTAGGGACAGAAAACTGTAGGTAGGGAGAGTGTGTCAGTTTCTTTCACTGTGAAAGTCCTTGTTTCCAGGGACCTGGAAGGACAGTGAGGTAATTCTCCTTGTGCTAAATTGTGCTTAAAAAAAACATTTTTTCTAGGGACAGAAAACTGTAGGTAGGGAGAGTGTGTCAGTTTCTTTCACTGTCAAAGTCCTTGTTTCCAGGGACCTGGAAGGACAGTGAGTGAATTCTCCTTGTGCTATATTGTGCTTAAAAAAAACATTTTTTCTAGGGACAGAAAACTGTAGGTAGGGAGAGTGTGTCAGTTTCTTTCACTGTCAAAGTCCTTGTTTCCAGGGACCTGGAAGGACAGTGAGGTAATTCTCCTTGTGCTAAATTGTGCTTAAAAAAAACATTTTTTCTAGGGACAGAAAACTGTAGGTAGGGAGAGTGTGTCAGTTTCTTTCACTGTCAAAGTCCTTGTTTCCAGGGACCTGGAAGGACAGTGAGGTAATTCTCCTTGTGCTAAATTGTGCTTTAAAAAAAAATTTTTTCTAGGGACAGAAAACTGTAGGTAGGGAGAGTGTGTCAGTTTCTTTCACTGTCAAAGTCCTTGTTTCAAGGGACAGAGAAGGACACCTGAAGGTAGCCCTTATTGCTTTTTTCCCATCTCCCTGCAGGCCATCTATTAGAATGTCTGGAAGGCAAACAAGGAGAGGCAGACAGTCAGGAGGCAATAAAAGAGGGCAAGCAGGCTCTGTGTCTGGGGGCAACAGTGCTGGTCGTGGACGCGGTGCATTGTCATCAGCACATGGCCATGGGACACGCTTGTCCTTCTTTTCGGCAGCTGGACATGTTGAGCCACATCATGCCGAAGACTTGGTAGAGTGGATGACCAAGCCCTCCTCCTCCTCCTCATCCTCTCTCACCCAGGCTCAGGGTACTGGAAAAGCAGCTGCCAAAGCGTCCTCTTCCCTGGTATCAATGTCAGACTCATCATCAGTCACTCCTTCCCTAGACCCACCATGTCCTCCTCCTGAGGAGTCCCCCGAACTGTTTCAGCACAGTGTTGGGTACATGCTCCAGGAGGATGCCCAGCGTTTCGAAGGGTCTGATGATGAAACCCAGCTAGAGGAAGGCAGTAGCGTGAGAGCAGACAGAGGGGATGCTCAAGAAGTACACCAATCTGGCAGTCATGTTCCAGCAGCTGCAGCATACTGCCAGATTGCCTCCAGTGATGAGGAGGGAGGTGATGATGAGGTCACTGACTCCACGTGGGTGCCTAATAGGAGAGAGGAGGAGGAGGAGGATGAGGAGGAGGCACATCTCCAACGAGGCAGGATGCCCTTTGGTGGCCAGCGTAAGGGCAGTACACCGACGGAATCACACCGCAGAGCTCCGCCTGTGCAGGGCGCTGCCTCTGCCCGTCATTCAAAAAGTTCTTTGGTGTGGGCCTTTTTTGAGGCTAGTGCATCAGATCGCACAGCTGCTGTTTGCAACATATGTCTCAAGCGTATATCGCGTGGCCAAAACATCAGCCGCTTGGGTACCACATGCCTGACCAGACATATGTTGACCTGCCATGCAGCTCGTTGGCAAGCCTACCTCAAAGACCCACACCAAAGAACAAAGCGGACCTCTCCTTGCACCGCATCAGCTGGGATCTCCAACCCCACTATAACTTCAGTCCTCTCTGAAACATGCACTGAGAGGAATGAAGGTGTAGAATTAGGTGTGTCACAGCCAAGTACTTGCGGCCACTCTGCTAGCAGTACACCGACGTCCGATTCTAGCAGGCAAATTTCCCTGCCCCAGCTGCTGGACCGTCGAAAGAAGTTCACTCCCAGCCATCCACATGCCCAGCGGTTGAATGCTAGCTTGGCTAAATTGCTAGCGCTTCAACTGCTGCCTTTTCAGTTGGTAGACTCGGCCCCCTTCCGTGAGTTTGTGCAATGTGCGGTTCCTCAGTGGCAGGTTCCCAAACGCCACTTTTTCTCACGGAAGGCTATTCCGGCTCTCTACCGGCATGTGGAAGGCAATGTCTTGGCCTCGCTGGACAGGGCGGTCAGCGGTAAGGTGCATATTACCGCTGACTCATGGTCCAGCAGGCATGGACAGGGACGTTACCTTTCTTTCACGGCCCATTGGGTCACTCTTTTGGCAGCTGGGAAGGATGCAGGACAAGGTGCAGTAGTGTTGGAGGTTGTCCCACCGCCACGCCTCCAAAATGCTACTACTGGTTGTGACACACCTCTCTCCTCCACCCCCTCCTCTTCTTCTTCCTCCATGGCCTCTTCCTGTGGTTTGTCCTATGAACCAGCGGTGCTCCGTAGCCGTTCACGGGGCTACGCAAGTACGCAGGCAAAAAGATGCCATGCCGTGCTTGCGCTGGTGTGTTTGGGGGACAGAAGCCACACTGGGGCAGAGGTCCTGTGTGCTCTGCAGGGCCAGGCCGAGAGGTGGTTGACGCCACGCCAGCTTAAGCCAGGAATGGTGGTTTGCGACAATGGCACCAACCTCCTCTCCGCCCTCCGACAGGGACAACTGACCCATGTGCCCTGTGTGGCTCACGTCCTTAACCTGGTGGTGCAGCGGTTCTTGGGCAGGTACCCGGGCTTACAGGATGTCCTGAGGCAGGCCAGGAAAGTCTGTGTGCATTTCCGCAGATCTTATAATGCCAGTGCTCGCCTGGCTGAGCTGCAAAAGGAGTTGAACCTGCCCAAGAACCGCCTTATATGTGACATGCCCACCAGGTGGAACTCAACGTTGGCCATGCTGCAGCGGCTGCACACGCAGCAGAGGGCCATCAATGAGTACCTGTGCGACTACGGCACCAGGACAGGGTCAGGGGAGCTTGGTTTTTTTTCTCCACGCCAGTGGGGCATGATCAGGGATGCATGCACTGTCCTGGCACCATTTGAGGAGGCCACGAGGATGGTGAGCAGTGACAGTGCATGCATCAGTGACACTGTACCTCTTGTCCACCTGTTGGAGCACACGCTGCGTGGAATAATGGACAGGGCACTTGAGGCAGAACAGAGGCAGGAAGAGGAGGACTTCCTTGCCTCTCAAGGCCCCCTTTACCCAGACAGTGTTCCTTCTGTCCCACCCATCGCACAGGAAGAGGAGGAGGAGGAGGAGGAGGAGGATTGTGTCAGCATGGAGGTGGAGGCTGGCACTCAGCATCATCAGCAGCAGTCTTTTAGGGATGATTTACAGTCCCAAGAAACCAGTGGACTTGTACGTGGCTGGGAGGAGGTGGCTGCGGATCATGTCGTCCTTAGTGACCCAGAGGACTCCGGAGCGAATGCCTCAGCAAACCTACGCTGCATGGCCTCCCTGATCCTGCAAAGTCTGCGGAAGGATCCTCGTATTCTTCGGATCAAGGAGAGGGACCATTACTGGCTGGCCACTCTCCTTGATCCACGGTACAAGGGTAAGGTTGCGGACCTTATGTTACCGTCGCAGAGGGAGCAGAGGATGAGACAACTCCGGGAGGCCTTGCAGAAAGGTCTGTGCAACGCGTTCCCAGAGACTGGGAGGTTACAAACTCCTGGTCCTGGACAACGAGTTGCTGAGGCTTCGGCCAGTCAAAGAAGGAGCGGTGGGGAAGGTGGCCGTCTGACCGATGCGTTCAGACAATTCTTTAGTCCGCAGCCCCAAAGTATGATCGGTTCCAGCAACCATCGCCAGCGTCTGATAAACATGGTGCAGGAATATCTAGGGGCAAGGTCAGACTTGGACACCTTCCCCACCGAAAATCCTCTGGCTTACTGGGTCTTGAGGATGGATCACTGGCCAGAGCTTGCACAGTATGCAATTGAGCTACTGGCCTGTCCTGCATCCAGCGTTCTTTCGGAACGCACATTCAGTGCTGCTGGTGGATTTGTCACGGATCACAGGGTGCGCCTGTCCACCGACTCGGTTGATCGACTGACTTTCATCAAGATGAACCAGTCTTGGATCACCACCAGCTACCACACACCTGATGCTGATATAACAGACTAATTGATTTTAACATGTCACATCCCTTCAAGACTGATGCTGATGCTGAGTGCCTGTGCTGTTATGTTGACTGGCTATCCTCCTCCTCCGAGTCCTCAATGATACGATTGATGATGATAGCTTGGAAGATCATTTTTGTTTATGGGTGCCGCCACCAGTGGCTAAGGCCCAATTTTTCAGCCCCTGTTTTACAGGGGCGTGTAATTACAATTTTTTTAGCAATAATTTGCCATAGGGCTCATTGCTGTGCTCCAAGTACAGTATCTGTGAGGGGTTGGAGTGTTGTGGCACCAGTGCCTAAGGCCCAATTTTTCAGCCCCTGTTTAACAGGGGCGTGTCATTACAATTTTTGAAGCAATACTTTGCAACAGGGCTCATTGCTGTGCTCCAAGTACAGTATCTGTGAGGGGTTGTAGTGTTGTGCCACCAGTGCCTAAGGCCCAATTTTTCAGCCCCTGTTCAACAGGGGCATGCAATTACAATTCTTGATCTAATAATTCACAGCAGGGTCCATTGCTGCACCCACCAAGAGTAACTCTGAGGGCTTACAGTCTTGTGGCAACGCCACCACCACCACCACCACGAAAGGCCCAATTTTTCAGCCCCTGTTCAAAAGGGGCATGTAATTACAATTCTTGATCTAATAATTCACAGCAGGGCCCATTGCTGCACCCACCAAGAGTAACTGTCAGGGCTTACAGTGTTGTGGCACCAGCACCACCATCAAAGCCCCAATTTTTACTACCACTGTTCAACAATTATATGTAATTAAAATTCCTGATATAATAGTTGACAGCAGGGCGTTCCAGCACCAACCAAGAGTAACTGAGTGCTTACAGTGTTGTGCCAACACCAACAACTAAGGGGCCTATTTCTGCAGAGTATATACGGCAGGTCCCTACTTTCAAACATCCAACTTACAAACGACTCCTACTTGCAAACGAAAGAAGACAACAGGAAGTGAGAGGAAATCTACCCCTAGAAAGGAAAATTCTCTCCTGTAAGAATAAATATGGGAGAAAGGGGTCTCATCTGTACTGATGCTTTATCAGCAATCCTTGTTTCAAGAAAAACACCACATTTCAAAAACAGTTGTCATTGGGACGGAAAGTGAGGTGAAATGTTCTGAACAGGGGCACAGACAGCAAAACAAATGTTACAGGGGTGATAACCCTTACCTATGTTTCCCAAAAAGTTTAAAAATAGATTTTTGGGCTGGAGCTACACTTCAACAATGTACCTGTTCAAAATTACAAACAGATTCTACATAAGAACAAACCTACAGTCCCTGTCTTGTATGCACCGCCTGTATACGGCTGTTCAGAGTATATAGGGCCTTTTTTATTTTATGTGCGGGGTTCCCCTTAATATCCATACAAGACCCAAAGGGGCTGGTAATGGGCTGGGGTAGGGGGGGGGGGTCATGGGGTAGCTATGCCATTTTTCTTAAAGAATTTCATCCATATTACCGGGACCAGACATTACATTAAAGCCGCAAGCAGTTTTAAATGGCTTTTTTTTCCTTTAGAAGTGTCATTTTCTGCAGGGACAGTTCTAAACATGGGAAACACGTGGCACTTCACAGGCATACTTTAGACACCCCCCAGGTACGATATTTAAAGGAATATTTGACTTTTTTTTTTTCACTTTATGCATCATTAAAATGACTGCTCCCGAAAAACGACCGTTTTTAAAACTTCTTTTTGCATTGATACATGTCCCCTGGTGCACAACCCGGGTTCCCAAACCCTATTTATGACAATAACATGCATAATAGTTGTTATAATTAGCACTTTAGAATTCGAACGTTCGCATCCATTGTATTTAATAGGGTTCTAATGTTCGTTCGAACTTTCGGTCCGTTCGCGGGTTCTGGTGCGAACCGAACCCGGGGGTGTTCGGCTCATCACTACTGGTTGGTAATGAAATAGAAACAGAGATGCCTTATTATAAAGGAGTACACCCCAAGAAGGGAGGAAGTATCCCCCACTTGGGAGCTCAGGAGTAGCTTAACCAAACACCCGATAGGGTGGGGGAACCTCACTCGGGAATCTGTGTTGTATGGGGTCACCGCCAGCCCACAGGGTTCCCGCCAGAGTTCTGTTTTTCGAGGTCAATCAGTAGCACTTACCCAATCTGTCCTGAGGAAGCAAATCTTTTTGCAAAACACATTGACAAGCACGCATGGAGGAATTGTGGACCTGTTACAAATGTCACATCTACCCCAAGGTAGATGGTCAGACACTATAGCTGGCTACTGTGCACTTCACCTATAGCAGCCCCCTTTCCCTTAAGGCAAGCAGGCCTACCAATAATTGGTTGCCCCCAGGACTTAAACACAATGCTATAGTGTCTGACCAGCCCAGCTGGGCAGACGTGAACAGGGCAAACAACAGGTTACTTGCAGTTAGCAGACAGCGTGGTTCAAAGACAGTCCAGGTAGAGGCAGGCTGAGTACAGGGGATAACCCAGTATCTGTTCCAGGTAGGAGGACAGGTTGTATTCAGGGGATAATCCAGTCCAATCAAGGTGAAACACAGGGGATCCAACAACAAACAAGGCAGACTAACAGGGGCTTGGTCTTGAACAATACCGGTAGATCTGTCTCTATCACAAGCAAGGGATAGAGTGTTCAGTTTGCTTATATCAAGTGACTGAGCAGATCAATCACCTAACAGGTGAACACAGACAGGGAGGATGCAACAGCCAACACTCGACTGCTGGAATAGGGATCAGGAGCGCTTAAGTGATCATGACAGGACCTGACTTTTTGATATCTACTTACATTACTTGCTACATATTGATGGACTTATTTATTATTATTGAATTCATGCCTCCATGTCTGTAATTGACTACCTGTCTTAGACTACTGTTGAGTAGTTGGTGTTGTCTGTGATTTTATATTAGTGTATGGTTTTTAACATTTATTGTAATAAAGATTATTTTGCTTTTACATGTATTGCCTAATGTTGTGCCCACAAAATACTCTCTTAAAGCGGTTGTATACCGCAAAACTTTTTTTTTTTTTTTGGTCAACCTGCAAGGCAAAGGTATAATGAGCTAGTATGACTAGCATACTAGCTCATTATCAATCACTTACCTTAGATTGAAGCCCCCGCAGCGGTCCTCGGACGCGTCCTCCGTCGAATCCATGATACCCGGAGTGACTTCCGGGTATCGCCGCTCCGGCGCTGTGATTGGCCGGAGCGGCGATGACGTCACTCCCGCACATGCGCGGGGAACGGCACGATCCCTGCGCATGCGCAAATTTCCGGCAGTGTCCAGCAGGCTCCCATTCAAGAGCCGCCGCGCTCAGTGCGCCTGTGCCGTTATCTACGGCGCGCATGCGCCGTAGATAGCGGTACAGTTTTTTTTGCAAATATCTCCGAGACTGTGTAGGTCTCGGAGATATTACAAGCACCTACAGGTAAGCCTTAATGTAAGCTTACCTGTAGGTGCTTGTACAAAATTTGGGTATACAACCACTTTAATCCTTTTTTGTTCTAACACTTGGATGTTGGCATTGTGGGGGTCCTCATTCCTTGTTTAATGTATAATTATGAGTGTATACAAGGCAGACATATTTTCACATTGTATAGCCAGGCACTTAATTTTCTGCTACATTTTCATAGTCTCACTTCCACATTCCTGTTAGTTGTGCAGGGTGTTTAAATATGACTGTGCAGTCCAGAGGAGGGCAGTACAGTTGGGTCCAGCCCAACCTCACTCAGCCTAAACAAGAATAGGAAATCAATAGACAATCAATAAAATTTTCGCTGGTCCCGATCACCATCGACACCACCAAAAACATCATCAGAAGTCTCTGAGACAGCACATCACCAAATGACATAATTTCTACAAAACTCCTGAAAGAGTTTAACGACATCTTGGCACCCACCATAACACATCTCGTAAATCAATTGTTCAAAGATGGCATTGTTCCGATCTCCCTCAAGCAAGGCATAGTCAAACCCCTCCTAAAGAAGCCCAACCTCGACCCTAAAGACCCAAACTACCGCAGACCGGTAACAAGTCTCAACACCATCTCAAAGATCATGGAGAAAGCAGTAGTACAACAGCTACAACTCCATTTGGACACCCACAAACTCTTGGATCCACTACAATCAGGCTTCCGCCCAGGCCATGGCACAGAAACAGCCCTTCTCAAAATATGGGATGATGCCCTTGAAGCTGCAGATGACGGAGAATCATGTCTTTTGGTGCTGCTGGATCTCAGTGCAGCGTTCGACACAGTAGACCACAAAACTCTACTCATCCGCCTTAAAGAAGTAGCAGGAGTCGCAGACCCTGACCTACCCTGGTTCGCATCCTTCCTAGAAAATCGCTCCCAGACAGTGAAACTAGGAGCCTTTACCTCTGAACAATTTCTTGCGGAGTCCCTCAAGGATCACCCCTGTCACCCATGCTCTTTAACATTTACCTCCGCCCACTCCTCAAAATCATCAGCAAACAGGACTTGTGCTACCACTCATACGCGGACGACACCCAACTCTACTTTTGTATCACTGTAAAAAAAGACCAATATCACGGACTGGAAAATTGCCTCACATGATCGATGATTGGATGACTGAGAGTTTCCTCAAACTCAATGGATCCAAAACAGAACTTCTTCTCCTCCACGCAAACCGAAAGACAAAAAACAAAGACTTCTTGGACACCACCCACCATCCTTGCACAGACCATTACCCCGAGCACCAAAGTCAAAAGTCTCAGAGTTATCTTTGACTCAGAGATGTCGATGCATGCACAAATAGGATCAGTAGTCAGCGGATCGCACCATCTCCTCCGCCTGCTGCGTAGACTCTTCCCCTTCATCCCGGAAGAGGACATAGCAGTAGTAGTTGGAACAATCATCAACTCCTGACTCGACTACGCAAACTCCCTCTACATAGGACTACCTAAATATCAGATTTCGCGCCTACAAGTCATCCAGAACACGGCAGCCAGACTGGTAAAAGGGAAAAAACCTTGGGAATCCATCACCCCTTCACTGAGGACACGGCATTGACTAACCATAAAGGATCGGGTCACATTCAAGACCCTCTGTCTCACCCACAAGTGCACACAAGGAAACGCTCCTCAATATTTATGTGAGAGGATAAAACACTACATCCCCAAACGCATTCTCCGATCAACCAACCAAAACCTCTTCCACATCCCCAAGTCCCGCTACAAATCAAAGGGAGAACGAAGATTTGCAGTCCAAGGACCACGGCTATGGAACGCTCTACCCATGGACATCCGTATGGAAGAAAACCATCGGGCCTTCAGGAAAAAACTTAAGACCCACCTCTTCTGAAGGATCAGGACGTCACTGGATGCAAAGCGCCTTGAGGCGATTTAGTTTGCATTTGTAGCGCTATATAAGTTATTCACTCACTCACTCACTCACTCAGCGCACTCATTAATTAGCACTCAGTAACAGACATCAACAACATAGAATGGTAGACTGCCTAGATATTTCTAACATAATATTTTACAATGGCAAACTGTCTCTTACACAAACATGTATATCCCTACATTTTTTATGGCTATTTGTTCACTGTTTGTTCAAAATATGTATGTTCAAACACTGGAGAGCAGCTCTGTTGGGTTACTGTGAAATAATAAACCCCAAGTTATCATAGACTGGTGACAGACATGATCTATTTTTAAGATAGAGTGTTTTTCTATTTTTATTTTTTTTATTTAGTTTATTCAAATGAAAATGACAATGATTACACATCATTTAGATTAAATGTGTAGGAGCAAGTACAGACATGCTCAATTAAACGTTTAACAATGTTCCAAAGGCAAACAGTAAACCGTTTTTAATAATTTACCTGCAAGAGTGATAAGTATTAATTCTGTACTAGCAAAGTGCAATGTTTGCTGTTCTTTGTCTCAAGGTGTAGGCACCTTTATGTTCAAAAATTCAGAAATAAAAAGCACTTACAGCAATGCACATTAATTCATGTGGGTATGTACTGTATATGCCAATTGCAATGACCAAACTACTAGTTATTCATGCCATCAAAAAGAAGCGTCTGGAAAACAGTAACACAGGTTCCTCGATAATAATCTCTGTCAACATTCATTGATACTTTAGCAGTGTTTCTCATTATTATGAGACCATAATAATTATTATGCACCACTATGACTGTAATTTTAGCAGCAGACCTTTATAAAGCAAAAAACAAGAAAATATTAGCTATTGTTTTAAAGAATATTGATTGTGAAATGGTAATGAATTAGACAGCCTAAAGTGATACCGTATATATGGTATAGGCCTGGTCACCTAAACCCTGTACCATGTACCCGAAAAAATAAATAAGAAATACCAGCATTATTTATTTACAGATCTGACCACAACTGCATTGTTTCAATGAAGATATTCACACAATTGTGTAAACATACACTGCGTTCAGATCCAAAACACATATTCCAAAAATCTGCATCCAAGGACATGTGTATACATTTATTCCATTTGCAGGTATTGAAAAAAAATGCAGGACAATTTTATAGAAATATTTACTGATCATTACGCAGAAACATTTACACACAAAAAAAAAAAGAGTAATAAGATCAGTAAAATGTTTGCGCCCATGTAAATGTAGCCTAAAGCGTCGTACACACGGTCGGACGTCAAAAAACTTTTCCGTGGATTTTTGTCTGAAGGGAGTTGGCCGGGCAAACCCATAGCATACACACGGCAGGACTTTTCTGCAAACTTTCCCAAAACTTTCCCAACATCACGTGGTTTTTCTGCTCTTTACCGCCCCTTTGGTCAACTTCTGCTATTGTTGGTTGATTTCAACATTGGTTCTGGGCATGCGTATTTGTACTTCGGACAAAAGTCTGATGGATTTCTGTACACATGGTCGGACTTTGCACCATCGGACTTTTGTTGCCGAAAAGTTTGTCCGTTTGCAGAACAAACTTTTGTCCAATGAAAACCGAAAAAGTTTGTCCGATGGAGCGTACACACGGTCGGATTTTTGGGAAAACATGCTAATTTTTAAGTTTGTTGGCAAAAAGTCAGACCGTGTGTACGAGCCTTTAGGCTACATGCACATGGGTATATTCAAATATTCCTATTTAATATGCCTATTTACATTTTATATATCTGCTGGCAGAAAAGGCCCCCAAATTGCTCAGTTTGGGGCACGTATGTACGTATGTACGCACTTTCATGCACGTAAGGCGTATGCATGTTTTTTCATTCTAGTGGCCTGAAAATTGATTTGTTCTAGCCATTAAGCTTAAATTGCGTACATAAGTATGCTGTTATGCACGTATATGAGCACCTGCGTGCTTTATGACAGTTCACTTCTCTCTGAACGTAGGTTTAGGGCAATTTTTCTTATGCCCCTGAATGCTGCTCTAAAAGACGAATATAAATGCCACAATGTGTATGGACACATTATGGTGGGTTTACTAATGGCAAATAGACTGTGCACCTTCAAGTGCAGGTCCACTCATTTTCCCCAGAGCTTAGTAATTGTGGTAAAGCCATGCTGATTTCCATCATCTAATCATGTCCAAGCACAAATGCTTGTACCTGATTGGGTATTCTTGACAAATTGAAGCTTTACCACATTTAGATTTACTAAAGAAAATAAGTGCAACTCCACTTGTAGAGAGCACAGTCTATTTGCCTTAGTTTACTTATACTGAGCTGTGTTTAGAGGCATAAAAAAGGAAAAACGCTGCTAAAAGCAGCATTTTTACTGCTTATGTGCAGCTAAAACTTTTTTTTATTTTGTTTTAGATAGGTCAGGTAAGGGGCATAACCGCTGCATGTTTTTTTTATTACCAACTAATATTCTATTGAGGAGATTTCTCCTCACTTCCTGTCAGTACAAGAAGCATGGGAAATTTCTGTAATGTGAATGTAAATGAAAACACATTTTTAAAGTAGTTAGGAAAAGTTAGAATGTGTGATCATGATTTATTTATTTATTTGTCTTTGCATTTTCATTTCTTGTATAGACATCAAAGAATTTGGAAGTGAGAAAAAAAAAACCTTCTTGATAGCGACATTGACTGAAATAAAAACCTGATTAATATTAACCCTTCCTCGCTTTCTGGTTCACATCAGACTCGCAGGTTCGGGTTCCTGTGCAATTCATGTGCTTTCCCCTGCAGTGCGATTTGGCAGCTTATTTATTTGAATGGACTGCAAATCGCACTGGATCACAAAACAAGTAGTGAATGCACTGCTTTTGAAATAAATACTGCACCAAATTGCATTGTACTGCATTTGCGATCTGCGTTTGGGTTTCCATTAACAATATATTGGCATTAGAGATGAGCCGAACACCCCCTGGTTCGGTTCACGGCAGAACTCGCAAAAGTTCAGACATTGAAGTCTATGGGACCTGAATTTGAAAAATCAAAAGTCCCCATTTTGAAGGCTTATATGCAAATTATTGGCCATAAAAAGGGTATGGGGGCCTCGGTACTGCCCTGGAGGACATATACTAATGCAAAAACATTTGCAGAAAGATTGTTTTTAAAGGAGCAATGATTTTAACCGCTCCAGAAAGTTTACCCCCCTTCATGACCAGGCATTGCGTTACTTTACCTGACAATTACGCGGTCGTGCAACGCTGTTCCCAAATAAAATGTCCTTTTTCCCACAATTATAGCTTTCATTTGGTGGTATTTGATCACCTCTGCGGTTTGCGCTGTAAACAAAAAAAAAGACCAAATCTTTGCCCAACGAGGGCTTAGAATGCACTGTGCAGCGCGCAGTGCATTGTGGGGCACTTGGCAGGCGAACACCCCACCGAGCGCCCTGCAAATTTGAGTATTCGCTGAACAGGCGCTGTTTGGGCTGAACTTTTGCTCGGCCCAAACTGTTTGCCCAACTCTAATTGGTACGTGTAGCAGATTGCAAAGGCAGTACATTTTGAATGCAATGTTGGAAACACATATGGATCCCGGCTTTCCCACACCGCGTTCTGGGGTAAACTGGCCCTTATTCAACTCTGTGCTTCTCTTTGCAATGGAGGCAGATCATGGCTTGTGAAAGGGGGCAGTAGAGTGTTGTACATTGCTTCCTGAAAACATCACAGCACCCTGCCTCAGTATTCCCCTACAGAGCCCTCATGCAAGCAGTGGGATAACTCTTGGGAGGAATTATATAAATATAAAAATGCTTTGATTTCTGGATTTCATTCTGGAACAATGGGTGTTCCAAGGCAGTAATTCTGGGGAGGAAAGGGCTAGGATGTCTCTGTCTACAGTGTGAGAAAATCAGTAGGCAATTTCAGTACAGGATAGGACAAGCACAGTGCAAAACAACTGTGCAAGATTGAAGGTGTACTGCTTAAAGGTCCCGTTAATACCAGAGCATTTTGTAGCTCAAAGTTCCAAACTGCTCAACATCCAAAATCGCATGTATTTCAATGGTGACTATTTACATATCAGCGCTCAGACGCCCGTAGCTCAACGCCGAAGTTCCAAAAGCTTCTTCTAAGACCCCTTTCACACTGAGATGCTTTGCAGGCACAATAGCGCTAAAAATAGTGCCTGCAAAGTGCCCTGAAACAGCGGCTCCATTCACTTCAGTGTGAAAGCCTGAGAGCTTTCACACTGGAGTGGTGCGCTGGCAGGGCGTCAGAAAAAGTCCTGCCAGCAGCTTCTTTGGAGCGCATTAGGAGCTGTGAACACACCGCTCCTAAAGCACCCCTGCCCATTGAAATCAATGGGCAGTGCCGCCGCCGAACTGCCGGCAAAGCGCCGCAAAAACAACGGTAAAGCGTCGCTAAAAATTGCAGCGTTTTACTGCTGACGCCCGGGCACTTTCAGTGTGAAAGCAGCCAGATTTGAGTGTTTTTGGTCTCATAGACGTCAACAGGAACACCTGCAAACACTCGTATTGAGTGTTTTTTGTTTTTTTTGTGTGTATTTTTCATATTGGGCATATTTCAGGCATGTATAAACCCTTAAAAAGGAGTACTAAAACAAAAAAGACTAAATCTTGAATACACATACACAAAAAGCTTGAAATGTGCTTCCAAAAAGCTTGTACATGCATGCAAAAATGCTCAAAAACTCAAAAATAAAAGCATCTGAAAATTACATAAAATTGCTCTGCTCAGGTGTGAATGCACTCCAAGTGTTCATGTAATTTTTTTTAGTATGTGAGGCAAAGATTCAGGCTGTGGTTCATTGTATGGTGCAAAGATTCAGGCTGGGTTCACAAATATGCGGCCGCGGTTTCAGTGCGGCAGTCTGGTACTGTTCTGTTTACCGGTTCAGGTGCAGTTGAGGTGCGATTTAGGTGCAAATTTTTACCTAAAAATCACACCTCAACTGGACCCAAAATCAGGCAGAACCTTTTTTAAAAACCGCACCGCGGCTGCCGCACACATGTGTGAACTGGCTCTATTGAAATCTGGACTAAGTCACGTGTTATGTGAATTGGATGTGGTTAAAACTTCATATTCCAATCACACACTTTCCTGGATAAGCTCTCAAAGTTTGAGTGCTGCAGCAAAAACCAGCTGGATACTTCGTCAGATCACATGCCTGACAAAGGGGTCCTGCGTGACTCAGAAACGTTGCACTCTTCTTATGTTGTGATCATGCAATAAATTACCTGTTTGGATGCTACTTTTTGTCGATCCATGGTGTGCTGGCAGATATCTATTTTTTGGATGTGGTTAAACACGCATCCAATTTGCATATATGTGAACCAAGCCTAAGGCATATTATGTGAGTAAAGTGCCTGAAGTGCATGAGTACTGTCACTAGAGAATATATGCTTAGAAGCACTGACATAACTATACCCTTTTAAAGTATATCTACAACCCAGACTTTTTTCTTAGTGTTGGATAGAGTAGGGGACGATTAGCCGCTTCCCGACCACCTGCCGCAGTAATACTGGCTGGATAGCGCAAATCGCTGTAGGTGTACATCAGTCCGTGCATGTAATATAGCGGCGACCCGCGATCGCGGTATAGAGAGGCAGAATGGGGATCTGCCAGTGTAAACAAGGCGGATCCCCGTTCTGACAGGAGACATCATGAAGATCTGCTGTTCCCAGTCATCGGGAACAGCGATCTCTGTGGTGTTCCAGGCAGCCCATCCCCCCTACAGTTAGAACACACCCAGGGAACACAGTTAACCCCTTGATCGCCCCCTAGTGTTAACCCCTTCCCTGCCATTGACATTTATACTTTGATCAGTGCATTTTTGTAGCACTGATCAATGTAACAATGTCACTGGTCCCCAAATTAGTGTAATTTGGGGTCAGATTTGTCCACCGCAATGCTGAAGTCCCGCTAAAAATTGCAGATCTTAGACTGGGAGGAGGGGGTGCAACAGTACCTTCCTCTCATGATCTTGGCAAGAGATAGATTCACCCAGCTTAGATTCCCCCCCCCGACAACAGTGGAGAACCCTGATGGACAATCCACTGCCACTTTACAAGCTGACATACCTGGGACGTAACTGCCCCAAAAAGTTCGACAAGATCTGGGCAGCGTGGGTTGAGAGATGATGGCTTACTATAGTTTGAGGGTGGTGTTATTGAGGTGGCTGGTGGCGATGTGGGTGTGCCTTGCCTATTTTTGCAGTCGGAACCCCCCAACGTCAATATAGATTTAAGACCTTAACATGTCTCTGGTTCTTGCCTCCTTGGGCCCCCTCCCTCCCTCCTTTTATGCCTTATGTTCTAAAATGGGCCTGGGTCCAATCCTCCAACTTGCCTATCTAGTGGGGGTGGCTCCCCCAGTTTCCCCTGGGTCTTGTGTATGATTACCTACAGGCTGACTTGTTTGTGTCTAGTGACTAGATTAGCAACTGTATTTTCAACTGTTCTGATCTCCTACTGATGATATACCCCTGTGCTTGGTGTACCTTGTTGCTACATTGTATGCTATTGTACTGTTGATTGATTTGTCCTATCGGAGATAGATGATGACTGTCGAGTATGTACCACTGTATTTTGCTGTGCTTTTTTTTGTTTTTCTTTTCCAAAATAAATAAACTTTATGTTAAAAAAAAATTGCAGATCTTACCCAAGTTCCTAAATCTAGCCCATAGTTTGTAGACGTGATAACTTTTGCGCAAACCAATCAATATACGCCTATTGCAATTTTTTTAACAAAAAATAGGTAGAAGAATATATATCGGCCTAAACTGATGAATACATTTTTTTTTATATGTATTATTGTATTATAGCAGATGTAAAAATAATATTATTTTTTCAATTTTGTCATTGTTTATAGCGCAAAAAATAAAAACTGCAAAGGTGATCATATACCACCAAAAGAAAGCTCTATTTCTGGGGAAAAAGGACATCGATTTTGTTTGGGTACAGCGTCCCATGGCCGCGCAATTGTCAGTTAAAGCGACGCAGTGCTGTATCGCAAAAAATGGCCTGGTCAGGAAGTGGGTAAATCCTTCTGGGGCTAAAGGGACCCCGTTGAATATTTTTGTCTTTGTCCTGTTGGGGAGATGTTATAGGAAAACTGTCTAAAGTGAGGGTAAATCCCCTCTTGGTGTCACTAGTACTGATTTCCACACAGAAAGATTTCTCCTTTATCCTTGTTCTGGTGACAAATAGAAATGTTCAGATTTCCTGTCATTTTCTGTCTTGGAGACAATGGTGTCCAGGACTAATAGAGATGGTGTATTTCTCCAGCAGGGACACAGACACCAAAAAAGAGAATATCAAATCATTCTCTTCACATCCAAAACTAAAAAAAAAAGCCTTGGCCTTACAAACCCATTAGGTGCACCCATTATGACCTCATCCACTGATGACCGTAGTCAGCTAAGCGTAGCACAATTTTGTTTTTAGGTTTACCCGTAGGTACCGCAGAACTTTTGGAGCCCTAGTAATGGCTATGCAAGGAGAAAATTATAAAATGTCATCATGTGCTTATGTTGATCTTTAGAAAGGTAACAACACCACTAAAATGAAAAATTGTAAATCCATGTGGTATATCATAACAACTATAGCAGATGGTAATATATTGCATTCTTTTAAGACAAGGAATATGTTAATTTCTAAAGGCAAGGCAAGAAAGTGACCTAGAACAGATGGGACTTTTCCAGGCAGGCGTGAGAGATGAAAGGCATCATTTTCCTCTGCCGCATCGAAATTCAACACCAAGTTGTCATCTGGCTTTCTATGTTCTGCAGGGAGTAATTAAACTGAGCAGTGATATCAGAACAAAGTTGTGTAATTTCCCATAAAGATTCCATAAAGGGTCGTATCTGGCCCTCTTTGACTATTAATGCATGGGAATGGACACGGGGCTCCAAAACACACACACACACACACACAAAAAAGAAAGAAAAATATGTATGTAGCGTATGAATCAGCATGTCACTTGAAAATGAGAGCCTCATCTAACTGGGGCATGACTGAATATTCTTTCTATTATATTTAGATGTAACCTTCAAATTGTATGGGAATTGAAAATATGTGTCTGACTAAATGGAGCACTGAAGCAATCTAAAAAACAAAGTATAATATGAAATGAAGGTATGGCTTTACATGGAGGTAATATATCATCATGATATATCATCAGACCCATAATATAAAGACAAAGTGGATGGATGTACTGCATTAGGCACAAATGCAAAATCACAGTTAAAGATTATATTAACATGTGTCATCTGTTCTGTTGTCATTGCATGCAATATGCTTGACATAAAATAATACAATAAAAAAGCACACTCAGACTACAAAGGGGAACTAAACTTTAAAAATCAGAAAACTTATTGAAAGTAGAACATTAGACAAATTAGTGGTTGCAAGTATGCTATCCTTTGGTACTATGTGCTAAAAGTTCAAAGCTGAATTCCAGAAAAAAAAAATATTTAATTTGCAGTGAGTCCCTCTTCCCACTACAAGGGTTACCTGCTCGTTTTGCCTAGGGAATGTTGAATAAGGCTCAAGATTTACCTTATCTCTAATTCCAGCAGGTTTCCTTCTCTTCATGCAACCAATCCCCCAAAGCCTCATCCCTTGGCATCATTCGTGACATTATAATGTACAATGCAGTACCAGCTATCATACATTTTAATAAAGGCGCTAAGGGCCCTCCCACAACCAGAAATTGCCAAACAGTGGAGGAGAGCACCAGTAACAAAAAAGTATCGTATTTATGGGCGTATAACACGCACTTTTTTCTCCTGAAAATCAGGGGAAAATCGTGGGTGCGTGTTATAGGCCGATCCCTGCTGTTTGTGAGGGGAAGAGGAGCGTGCGCCGCCGATATACACATAGCCAGGTGCACTGTGTACTCGGCTAAGCTCGGCTCTGTTCGGCTCATAGTCACGCCCAGTCCCGCCATTGGACCTGTGTTATGTCCATAATAGGAGCCTGGCCAAGGAGCGGGACTGCGAGAGGAGCAGAGTACAGCGAAGTACACAGGACATCCGGCTCTGTCTATCTCGGCGCCGCAGTGGTAATTTTAAACGCTGCAAGGACACTGGGCAAGGCTGCATTGACACTGGGCAAGGCTGCAAGGACACTGGGCAAGGCTGCAAGGACACTAGGCAAGGCTGCAAGGACACTGGGCAAGGTTGTAAGGACACTGGGCAAGGCTGCAAGGACACTAGGCAAGGCTGCAAGGACACTGGGCAAGGCTGCATGGACACTGGGCAAGGCTGCAAGGACACTGGGCAAGGCTGCAAGGACACTGGGCAAGGTTGCAAGGACACTGGGCAAGGCTGCAAGGACACTAGGCAAGGCTGCAAGGACACTGGGCAAGGCTGCAAGGACACTGGGCAAGGCTGCAAGGACACTGGGCAAGGCTGCAGATGGACACTGATCCTTCTGCAATGATGGACAAGGTTGCAGATGGACACTGATAAGGCTGCATTGATGGGCATTTAAATGTAAGTTTTTATCCTTAAACTTCCCTTCTAAAAGTTTTTTTCCTTAAAATTCCCTCCTAAACTTGGGGTGCGTGGTATACGCCGGCGCGTGTTATACGCCGATAAATAAGGTATTTCACTTTCAGGCCCCATTCACACTATGGAGTTGATTTACTAAAGACAAAAATACTTTTTTAAGCATTCTGCTTAGTAACCTTAGTAAATGAGGTATAGTCTCGCTTTGCAAATAATACCCAGTCAAGTACAAGGAAAATAAAAAAACAGCATTTTTGTTTGCACATGATTGGATGATCAAAGTCAGCAGAGCATCAGTGTGCAACTGCACTTTCCAAAGTGAACAGTCTATTTGTAAATCAACCCTATAGTGAAGTGAAAGCATGCCTTTTTTGGCGCGTTTTTACTGTAACATGCATAGGGCAGCCCTCTGATTTTGAGTGGGCCATTCTACACGTGGCAAAGTAGCTCATGGGACATTTTGGTGTGTTGCGGGTTGCATGTTTTTTAATGTGCATTTTGCTGCATTTTTCGCTTGTTTTTTTTGCAATCTCTGTACAATCTTTAGATTTACCAAAACTATATAATAGGAGGATACACCATCCAATCACTCTGTATCCTATCAGGCAGGCCCTTGCACTACATAGTTGATGGTAGATCTAAAGGAGATTGTACAATCAGATTGTACAGTGTATGGTGAGCTTTACAAACCCCAGGACATACTTCTCCTGTTTTCAGTTTTACAACTATCCACATAGGCTGTTGTCTGATCGCTAGCTCCTACACAATCTGCCAAGTGAACGATCTATGGCTGTGTATTTGGTGAGAGCCATATTGACTGCTTGCAAAGAAAAAACGTGCAGCCGATAATGAGTGGTATTGATCTGCTGGAGTAGAAGGGTAAATGATGCAGGGTGTGTGCTAATGAGGTCAGTTGGTAAACTCCTTCCTGTGTCATGTCCATCCAGGAAGTAATGGAAACTTTTTTTTTTTTTCATAGAGCCAGCTGGACAGTGAGGTAAGGGGTGAAAAGATAAAATATAAAGTTTTATTTCTGCAAAAGAAGTACACTGATGGTATATTGGTACATATGGGAGCTTGAATTAAGAAAAAAAAGTTAACTTATCCTTTAAATACCTCACAGTAATTGGTCCTACCAAAAAGGGGCAAACATTAGGGTAGGTGCTTTCACCGCTCACAGCCTCCAAATGTAAACCAAGGCACAGCACAAGAGATACCCAACAGCTACCAAAGAGACCAGACCGGTCAAACAATAGTAACCAAAGATCTTTCAAATTAAATTGACCAAAAGAATGACCAATTAAATAGCCGGACAAAAGTTAGTTAACAGCAATCAGTCACTATCAGGGTGATAAAAGATTAACCACTTCAGCCCCGGAAGGATTTACCCCCTTAATGACCAGGCCATTTTTTGCCATACGGCACTGCGTCGCTTTAACTGACAATTGCGCGGTCGTGCAGCACTGTTCCCTAACAAAATTGATGCCCTTCTTTTCCCACAAATACAGCTTTCTTTTGGTTGTATTTGATCACCTGTGCGGTTTTTATTTTTTGCGTTATAAACAAAAAAAGACAGAGAATAATATTTTTTACTTTTTGCTTTAATAAATATCCCCAATATATTTTTTTTTTTAAATGTCTTCACCAGTTTAGGCCAATATGTATTCTTCTACATATTATTCGTAAAAAAAAAATTGCAAAAAGGGTATATTGTTTGGTTTGCGCAAAAGTTATAGAGTCTACAAAATAGAGGATATATTTATGTCATTTTTATTATTATTATTTTACTAGTAATAACGGTGATCAGCATTTTTTAGCGGGACTGCGACATTGCGGCGGACAGATCGGACACTTTTGACACTGTTTCGGGACCATCGACATTTATACAGGTATCAGAGCTAAAAATAGCCACTGATTACTGTATACTGTCAATGTCATTGGCAGGGAAGGGGTTAACCACTAGTCCCCCGCCCACTGTCAATTGACGGCGGGCGGAGGACACTCTCGATCTGGGAGGACGTCATATGACGTCCTCCCTTTAAAATGATCTAGGAGGCGCGCGCCCGCCACGTTCCCAAGGCCCCAATGCGCGTGCCCGGCGACCGCGATTGCCGCCGGGCACCCGCGATTGCCCGGGAAACGAGCAGGAAAGTGGATCTGTGTGTGTAAACACACAGATCCACGTCCTGTGAGGGAGAGGGGACCGATGGTGTGTCCCTTGTACATAGGGACAACCATCGGTCACCTCCCCCAGTCAGTCCCCTCCCCCCACAGTAAGAACACATTAAGGGAACATATTTAACCCCTTCCCGACCCCTAGTGGTTAACCCCTTCCCTGCCAATCACATTTATACAGTAATCAATGCATTTTTATAGCAGGGATCGCTGTATAAATGTGAATGGTCCCAAAAATGTGTCAAAAGTGTCCGATGTGTCCGCCGCAATATCGCAGTCACAATAAAAATCGCAGATCGCCGCCATTACTAATAATAAAAAAAAAATGCTATAAATCTATCCCCTATTTTGTAGACGCTATAACTTTTGCGCAAACCAATCAATACGCGCTTATTGCGATTTTTTTTTTTTTACCAAAAATATGTAGAAGAATACGTATCGGCCTAAACTGAGGAAAATGTTATAAAAAAAAAAATGGGTATTTATTATAGCAAAAAGTAAAAAATAGTGTTTTTTTTCCAAACTGGACGCTCTTCTTTTGTTTATAGCAAAAAAAATAAAAACCGCAGAGGTGATCAAATACCACCAAAAGAAAGCTCTATTTGTGGGAAAAAAAGGACGCAAATTTCGTTTGGGAGCCACGTCGCATGACCGCGCAATTGTCATTCAAAGTGTGACAGCGCTGAAAGCTGAAAAATGGCCTGGGCAGGAAGGGGGTTTTCGTGCACAGTAGGGAAGTGGTTAAACACTAGAGGGCGAGAAAGGGGATTAAATGTGTTCCCTCAGCGTGTTCTAACTGTAGGGGGATGGGCTACCACTGACATGACAGAGATCACTTCTCCTGATGACAGGGAACAGAAGATCCCTGTCATGTCACTAGGCAGAACAGGGAAATGCCTTGTTTACATAGGCATTTCCCCGTTTTGCCTCTCCTCGTCGCAATCGCAAGCCACTGGAATTACAAAGGGGTGTACGGGTATGCCCTTTTGCGTACCCGTGCCATTCTGCCAACGTACATCGGCGTGCGGCAATTGGGAAGTGGTTAAAAACGCATTTATTTTTAATCAAGAAACAAGTTTATTGAGATGTCATCCTCAGCTACAAACATTCAATAAAAATAAAATCCATTGACTCATACCCAGATAGTCAGAGCCAATCAAAGTAACACTTATACCTTACAGATACTATGAAGTGCACCCACCAACCATTGTTCTTTCACTTATGCAAACCCTTACATTCCCAATCATAAACAGCATAATACAGGAGATACCCTCCAACCTATCAGAGGAGCATTCTTTCCATAAGTAAATCAGTCGGAGCTAGACCCGGTGTATTTAACCAAAAACACAGTTTACCCTTCACTTTGTTCCCATTTTCTCTGCCTATTCTGTGCCCATCATGTAGATCTTTGTAGGAACTTATTCTGGATGTGCGCACGCTCCAAGAGTAGCAAAACATTGCAGTTTTACTGTGGTGAGAACAGCCCAATGTTCCCTCCTAAAACCAGACTTTGTAAAGTTGGTTTGTATTCTGTTATTTGAAATCATAAGTTAGCACATTATCTTGCTTTTACAAGCACTTGGAATTGCAAGATTCTCATAGTCAAGGGATAATTTAATTCATTTTCTTTTTCATTTCAGTGAAATTTTCAATCACATCTATAACTTTGAAAGTTGTGGCCAGTTTGTTGAAGCTTTCAGAATACAAATGCACCATTTAAATCAGGAAGGGATATTAAATTGCTTGCCCTCCTACATTACCCTCAACTAATCCCTCAGATCTCTGAAAGGAGATGAGACTGCAAAAGTTCTGTTATTACTTCTTTTTGTAGATCAATTCAATTGCTTTTGTCACGGACTAACTTATGGTGTCATTTGTGTAGACAGTACAGATTTTGCATATGAAAAATAAATGCAGTCCCCAGATCAACCAGCTAAAATTACTATTCACTTGAGCAGAGCCTCAATTACTTTTCCACATCATTTGTGTATATGTATTTATATTTACTTTGTTTTAAAGTGAATGAAGAAGGGTTAGAACTTACTTCAGGTTTTTTATTGCTGTCTGTGATATCTGTAGGAAAATTCACCCCCTCTATTTCTTAAGGTGACCACTGTCACTGAGACAGAAAGTGAGATACTATCACACAGTTTACAATTGTCACAAAGAATATAAGTGAAGGAAATATCTTCCAATAGAATAAGCTGTTTTTGTGACAGCTGTCAAAAGTGGGATTTTTTTTCTCCCTTTCTATCATATCTCCCTAGTGCAGTTGTCTCCAAATTGTGGCCCGGGTGCCAGATGTGGCTCTTTGCATGCTTTTATTTGGCCCTTGGGGCACTGTTTCATCCACTGATACCAATGGGGCATAATTCCCCCACTGACACCAATGATGGGGCCCAATTCTTCCCAATGACACCAACGAAGGGGCACAATTTCGCCCAATGACACCAATGATGGGGCATAATTCCTCCCACTGACACCAATGATGGGGTACAATTCCACCCACTGACACCAAAGATTGGGCATTGCTTTTTCCCACTGACATCTGGACCTTTTCTACTCTCAATGGTCCCAATCCAGCACCCTTAAAGTCTGTAGGACAGTAAATTGGCCCTTTTTTAGAAGGTTTGGAGACCCCCTGCCCTAGTGGGAACACATACAGCCATTCAAAACCTTCCAAGCTCTATTTTTTAATAAAATGTATATAATTTATTTATTTTTTCACAATATGTTTTATTTAAGTTTTTATTTTGAAATTGCAAAACAAAGAAATGTAAATTCAATAAGATATTGAAATATAGGTAACATGTTTAGTGTTTTTCGTTAAACATTGTCTGCCAGACAATAAATATTCAAGCTCTTATCTATAACTAAAAACTACTTTAAATAGATGGTGAGGTTAATTTATTACAGGTGTAAAGCATCTGCACTTTTCTTGGAGGATGCGGTAAAGAATACCCAAAAATGTGCAAGGTAAAGTTTTGGTAAAGTGAATATAAAGGGTTCTGAGGGGAGGATCTTTGCAGAGACATTGTCACTTAGCCCAGCATGAACATAGTGCCAGTGACCTTGATTTACTAAAGGAGTAAATCATTTTCATGTTCAGAGTGACTTTATCTGAGGTAGCTGATGTGAAACAATGTGCAAAGTATAGCAAACCATGTACAAGAAAAACATTTAAAAAAAACGTGATTTTTGCTTTCACATGATTGGATAACTGAAATCATCACAATTTCACCTCATTCACTAAGTAAAGTGAATTTTCCCTCTGCAAAGTTGATATTCACTTAGCTTAGTGAATGAGGTATACTGACAATTATCCAACTAAATGCAAGCATAAATCCTATTTTTTTATTTCCTTTGCACATGATTTGAATGATGTCATCACTCCAGCGGGTCATTTCAGTGCCAGAAAGAGGGGAGGATCAATAAGGGATCACTAGTAAGGTGAAAATAGGGGGGTCAGAGCCCTTTGAAAAGACACTGTCACTGTGTCTGCATGGGGAAGGTTACAAAGAACAAAGGAGTGTATTCACTAAAACTGGAGCGTGCAAAATTTGGTGAAGCTCTGCATTGTATCCAATAAGCTTCTAACTAGCTTTGACAAAAAAAAAAAACCTGGAAGCTCATTGGGTTCTATACACAGCTGCACCAAATTTAGCATTCTCCAGTTTTAGTAAATCAACCCCATAATCTTAATGGGATGGATTTAACAAAAGAGTTGATTGCTTAGAAAAGTGCTGGGTCCACCAACCCAGTCAATGCAACAATAACTTAAAGCGGTAGGCTTACCTGTAGGTAAAATTAATCTCCTACACCTTTTAGGACATAGTCAGCCAGTGACGTCACCGACACATGCACTCTGAAGGTCTGGCATACCTTGCCAGACCTCCAGAGATTCGTGCCGGAACCAAGGGCATGCGTGGGAATGACATAATCGCGGCTCTGGCAAATCACATAGCTGGAGCGAGCAAACTCAGAAAAAAGACTGGGGGAAGATGTCAGCCCTCTCAGCAGTGACAGCGCGCTGCTGGAAGGCTTCTTTCCAAGGTAAGTTTTTTTTATAATGTGCTAGTTTGTGGTGAATACTAGCACATTATGCAATAGCCTTACACTTGTTTTTTTGTTTTTTTGTTAACCCAGCTGCTGTTTACTACCACTTTAAAAGCAAAACTAATTTCTTTTTCCCACAATATATCTGCTCAGATTTTTTCAAAAACCTAAAATATTCAAATCATGTTGTTGCTTATTGAACTGAAACTTTGACAAGAAACAAGCAGCAACCAAACATACTGTATACACATACTACCAAAAACTTTGTATTTAAGGTGCCTCAAAAAGGTTTAGTATCTTATATATTTTTTTTCTATTTCACTCTAGAAGTTGTAACATGTGGTTCTCTAAATTGTAGTGTTTACATATACAGTGTTTCAAAAATTCTAACCTTAAAATGTGTTTCTTTAAAAATGTTTGTTACTAATTACTAATCTTAGGCCTTGTTGATATCTAAAAAAAAAAAAAACTGAAACCAAAGATCCCAGCAAATGACTTTTTACTCCAATCTCTACATCACTAAAAGATTTTCCTGCACGGTTATAATGGCTCTTTTCTTGAAGGTTTAATCTTTTTCAAAGACGGAAAGGGTCTCTAGGCAAATCTTTCCAAATTATTAGGGAAAAATCGAAATCCTTTCTTTTAAAAACTTTTTAAAAGTAGACCCTATTTAAATGTTTTTGCAAATATAGCAATGGCAACCCTAAGACCCGGTTCACACAGGGGCGACTCGTCAGGCGACTCAGCCGTCCTGACAAGTCGCGTCCTGCTTTGTTCAATGTAACCGTTCTAATAGGAGCGACTCAAGTCGCTCCGACTTAGAAAAAGGTTCCTGTACTACTTTGGGGGCGACTCGGGGCGACTTGCATTGACTTCAATACAGAAGTCATTTTGCAAATCGCCTCTCAAGTTGTCTTGAGATCGCTTTGCCAAGTCGCCCCCAAAGTCGTGCCACCCCAGTGTGAACCGGCTCTAAAGCACATCATGCTAATAAAAAATAAAACATGGAGGGGGCCGTTAGCACTTCTAAAAGAAGGGCATATACAGTAAAGGCATGAAAATGCTACTATACATTTCCTGGCCAGGTATTTTGCAACATGTCTAAAAACATAGCAACTTAAATGATGAAATAAAGAACTAGAAGTAAACCTAGTGTGAAGTGCTAATCAAGCCTAGAACGGCTCTCTAAAAAATAGTGCTATTTTGTTAGCTGACTCAGGTATAGATTGTCTGCTTCACAGCTAAATGAAAATACATCCAAGATGTCTGCCTAAAAATAGACATTCTATTTAGCAAGAGTTACACTACCTAGCAATTTTCACACAATCCTCTTGATGAGGTGGACAAGCTGTTTCCTGTGTCAGAGGGAATATGGGCAAGCCCGGCATAGTCACAACAAATGCACATGTGGTTGTAAATAGCGTTGATGTGGGTCACTCAACTGCAGGTAACTAGACTGATGGTGAATTTACTGAGATTGATCACTCTTCTCTAATCTAGATGCTTTTACATTCATTTTTTTTTTTTTCACTGAAGGTAAACTATGCCTTTTTCATCACATGATTAGTCTGAATTTCCTTACTAGTATAGTTTATTAATACGTTTAGAAGGAAACCATCCTTATGTGCCTTAAAAATGATATGGTCATAACATGCCATTTATATCCCTTGTAGAAGATAACAGGATATAACCTAACAGGCCCCAACAGCATGGTATTGCTACCATAAACATAAAGAATAGCTAAAGGACAAACTCCCTTTTTTAAATGTAATACCAGTAACCTGAGCAAGGAGTCTGAAACCTGGTAATGAATTTAGAAATATTCAAGCAACTGTGCTGCTCCAGGGACAGAAACAAAATGTGATTCATGATGCAGTAAAAGGAAAAACACATTGTTTTAAATGATCCACCAAAGGTCCATAAATTATTCCCATAACAAATTTCTTCTGTTGATATCTAAAGATTTTAAGACTAAAGGAATGAGTGTAATAACTTTACAAGCCGAAAATGTTGCATTTTATGTGCAATGCATTGTCAATTCAACATTATTATAAAAAAAAAAATTAAAATAATAATTAATAAATGACCAGAGTTCTTTTGTAGCTTTAGTAAGATTTTTAAGTGATTATGTTAACTGAATTTGCAAAGAGTAATAAAAAAAAAAAAGGTTTCAGCTTGGAATTGAAATGCACCTGTGAGGTACCTGGGTGTAGGAGACGTTTGTAAACTGTATTTGCCTGTATTGACCAGGTAATGTTTTACCTCCACATTCTGTAAATTAAAAGAGGACTCAACGCTGGGATGCTGTGTTTTCATGTTTTCATTTGCTGTTCCTCCAATGAACACGGGTATATTGTTGCCAGGCTGTCATACTGAGCTGGTATTTCTTTGGGGTGAGTGCATGTTCTTTAATTTTCAAACTGGCACAACAGATTAGGGATTATTGATCCATTTAAATATTTTACATTCAGCTCATTCACCACCACAATATATACAGTCTTCATTTACCAAAAATGTTATCAGTACATGGAAGTTTTGCAAAGTTTCAGAAAAATGAATTGGAGTGCAGAGAAGATGAAATAAAGGTGGTTTTTAAGGGGTGGACTAAAAGCATTAAATGGCTCCTGAGGGTTATATAGGTTGCACAGGCTGCTTTTAACTATCTTAAACCGTATCTTGTGCCAAATAATGGTTTCCTCATTAGTAGGGTTGAGCGAACTTGAACTGTAAAGTTCGGGTTCGTACCGGACTTTTGGGTTTTTGGTACCAGGACCCGAACCCGAACAATTTACTGTATGTTCGGGTTCGGTGTTCGGCAATGTAATGGTGCGCTGCAGGGCAGCCAATCAACATTTTTTTAACTCGTGTGCCCTTAGAAGCCATCACAGCCATGCCTACTAATGGCATGGCTGTGATTGGCCAGTGCAGCATGTGACCCAGCCTCTATATAAGCTAGGAGGCACATAGCACAGCACGTCACTCTGTCTCAGATAGTGTAGGGAAAGGTTGCTGCTGCTGCTGCTTTGAGGGACAGAATTATCACAGGAGTCCTGATTCAGAAATCAAATTACTCAGCAATCTACATTGATTTTGTTGTGTGGGTGCAGTGCACAATCTTTTTATCCTGCCCTGAGCCCAGTGCAAGAGAAAAGATAACTTTTATCCGTCTGTTAGTTAGGTTGGCGTCGGCGGACATTTAATGCAAGCTTAGTGCACTGCATATGTTACTGTAAGATACACCCTTTAGATACTGTTGCTCTATTCTGCTATTCAAAAAACACCCATTTAGGGCCAAAAAAAATATTTTGCAGTGTTTCCTGCATATCTGTACGTATGAGATACACACTTTAGATACTGTTCTTCTATTCTGCTATTCAAACAAAAAAATTATTTAGGGCAAATCATTTCTTTTTGGTGCGTTTCCTGCATATCTGTACGTGTGAGATACATACTTTAGATACTGTTCTTCTATTCTGCTTTTCAGATTTTTTTTATTTAGGGCAAATAATTTTTTTGGTGCGTTTCCTGCATATTTGTACGTGTGAGATACACACTTTAGATACTGTTCTTCTATTCTGCTATTCAAAAAAAATGTATTTAGGGCAAATAAATTTTTTTGGTGCGTTTCCTGCATATCTGTACGTGTGAGATACACACTTTAGATACTGTTCTTCTATTCTGCTATTAAAAAAAAAATATTTAGGGCAAATACATTTTTTTGGTGCATTTCCTGCATATCTGTACGTGTGAGATACACACTTTAGATACTGTTCTTCTATTCTGCTATTCAAAAAACACCCATTTAGGGCAAGATCCTAAATTTGAGAAATATGAGGAGAACGTCAAATAAGGGACGTGGCCCAGGTCGTGGTGCTGCTGGTGGAGCTTCTGTTGCAGGGAGAGGACGTGGTCGATCTGTGCCAGCTACACGTACAAGTGAAACACCTTCCTCAGGTGCGAGTAGGCGACAGAGCCTGCAGCGGTATTTGGTCGGGCCTAATGCGGCTCTACGAATGTTGAGGCCAGGAGAAGTACAGGTGATAGTAGATTGGGTTGCTGACAGTGCCTCCAGTTCCTTCACATTGTCTCCCACCCAGTCTCCTGCTGAAAGATCAGAGTTGGCATCTGCAGCCGATGTCCATCAGTCTTTCACCTCACCCCCTTGCAAATCAGCCAAGCAGTCTGAGCCCCAAATCATGCAGCAGTCTCTTCTGCTTTTTTATGACTCTGTTAGCAGGGTTTACCAGGGCCATCCACCTAGCCCTGCCCCAGAAGTGGAAGAGATTGTGTGCACCGATGCCCAACCACTTATGTTTCAAGACGAGTACATGGGAGGACCATCGCAGCACGTCTCGGATGATGAAGAAACACAGGTGCCAACTGCTGCTGCTTTCGCAATTGTGCAGACCAACAAGGAGGGCAGGGGTGAAGACTGGGTGGAAGATGATGTGGAGGACGATGAGGTCCTCGACCCCACATGGAATCAACGTCATGCAGGTGACCTGTGTAGTTCGGAGGAAGAGGCAGTGGTCGCACAGAGCCACCAGCACAGCAGAAGAGAGAGCAGGGTGCAAAAGCGGAGCGTCCGTCCCCTAGACAGTACGCCTGCTACTGCCCAACGCAGCAAGGGACCGAGCACACCAAAGCCATGTCCAAGGAGTTCCCTAGCATGGCAGTTCTTCAGACAATGTGCTGATGACAAGACACGAGTGGTTTGCACGCTGTGCAATCAGAGCCTGAAGCGAGGCATAAACGTTCTTAACCTGAGCACAACCTGCTTGACCAGGCATCTAAGTGCAAAGCATGAGCTGCAGTGCAGTAGACACCTCAAAAACCAAGAAAGGTCTCTGGCTCCTCCTGCTTCTTCATCCACCTCTGCAGTGACAGTGGCACCTGCCACCCCGCAAACAGAGGATCTGCCAGCAACACTACCACCTGGGTCACCAACCATCTACACAATGTCCCATGGAAGCGTTCAGCTCTCTATCTCCCAAACACCGGAGCAGAAGAATAAGTACCCCCCTACCCACCCACGATCCCTGGCCCTGAATGCCAGAATTTCAAAATTCCTGGCCTTTGAAATGCTGTCATTCCATCTGATGGAGACGCAGAGTTTTAAAAGCCTGATGGCATTGGCTGTCCCACAGTACGTCGTGCCCAGCCGCCACTACTTTTCCAGGCGAGCCATCCCTTCCCTGCACAACCAAGTGGGGGACAAAATCAGGTGTGCACTGTGCAACGCCATCTGTGGCAAGGTCCACCTAACTACGGATGCGTGGACCAGTAAGCACGGTCAGGGACGTTATATCTCCCTAACAGCACACTGGGTAAATGCAGTGGCGGCTGGGCCTGAGGCGGATAGCAGTTTGGCGCATGTCCTTCCACCACCGAGGATTGCAGGGCGCTTCAGTTTGCCTCCTGTTGCTAACTCCTCCTACTCCGCTTCCTCATCCTCTACCGCCTCCTCATCCGGTCAGCGTAACACCTTCACCACCAACTTCAGCACAGCCAGGGGTAAACGACAGCAGGCAGTTTTAAAACTTTCCTGTTTGGGGGAAAAACGCCACACCACGCAGGAGTTGTGGAGGGACATGGAACAACAGACTGATGAGTGGTTGGTGGCAGTGAGCCTCAAGCCCGGCCTGGTGGTGTGCGATAATGGGTGAAATCTCGTAGCAGCTCTGGGCCTAGCCGGTTTGACGCACATCCCTTGCCTGGCGCATGTGCTGAATTTGGTGGTGCAGAGGTTCCTTAAAAATTACCCCGATATGCCAGAGCTGCTGCAGAAAGTGTGGGCCGTCTGTGCGCACTTTCGGCATTCTCACCCTGCTGCTGCTCCCCTGTCAGCTCTGCAGCGTAACTTCGGCCTTCCCGCTCACCGCCTCATATGTGACGTGCCCACAAGGTGGAACTCCACCTTGCACATGCTGGCCATGCTGTGCGAGTAGCAGCAGACGATAGTGGAGTGTCAGCTGCAGCATGCACGCGTGAGTCGTTCTGCGGAACAGCACCACTTCACCACCAATAACTGGGCCTCCATGCGAGACCTGTGTGCCTTGTTGCGCTGTTTCGAGTACTCCACCAACATGGGCAGTGCCGATGACGCCGTTCTCATCGTTACTATCCCAGTTCTATGCCTCCATGAAAAAACACTTAGGCGATGATGGAAGAGGATGTGGCACAGGAGGAGGAGGAGGAGGAAGAGGGATCATTTCCAAGGCTTTCAGGGCTGTCATTCACAAGTGGCTATGAGGGTGGGTTCCTGCACCAACAAACGCCAGGTACACAATTGTCCAGCAAGGGCACAGTTCTGAAGGATGATGAGGTGGAGGATGAGGAGGAGGAGGAGATGGAGGAAGAGGAACCATGTTCACAGCAGGGTGGCTACCAGACCAGCTCATGGCCATCACTGGTGCGTGGCTGGGGGGATACAGAGGACACAGACGATACACCTCCCACAGAGGACAGCTTTTTGTTGCCTCTGGGCAGCCTGGCACACATGAGCGATTACATGCTGCAGTGTCTCCGCAATGACCGCCGAGTTGCCCACATTCTAACAGGTGCTGATTACTGGGTGGCCACGCTGCTGGATCCCCGTTACAAGGACAACGTATCATCCTTAATTCCCTCACTGGAGCGTGATCGTAAGATGCGCGAGTACAAGCGCACGCTGGTAGACGCGCTGCTGGTGACATTCCCACCTGACAGCGGGGGCACAGTGGAAGCACAAGGCGAAGGCAGAGGAGGAGGAAGAGGTCGCCAACGCAGCCGGGGCACCGCCAGCACCTCAGAAGGCAGGGTTAGCATGGCTGAAATGTGGAAAAGATTTGTCAGCACGCCACAACAACCAGCACCAACAGCTGATATGGAACGTCTTAGCAGGAGGCAGCATTTCACCAACATGGTGTAGCAGTATGTGTGCACACGCCTACACGTACTGAATGACGGGTCTGCCCCCTTCAACTTCTGGGTCTCCAAATTGGGCACATGGCCTGAGCTTGCCCTTTACGCCTTGGAGGTGCTGGCCTGCCCTGCAGCCAGTGTATTATCTGAACGTGTATTTAGCACGGCAGGGGGCGTTATCACAGACAAGCACAGCCGCCTGTCCAGAGCCAATGTGGACAAGCTCACGTTCATTAAAATGAACCAGGCATGGATCCCACAGGACTTGTCTGTACCTTGTGCAGTATAGACATGTATACCGGCCTTATTCAGCCATTGTTGTATTTTTGATCTTTCTCACTCTTTTGGGGTATATCCTAATTTAAAAATAAAATTAAAATTAAAAACAAAAACCAGTGTTGGCTACCTCGTCCTCCTCCACCGCCGCTTCCACCTACACCACCACATCCACCGCCACCTCAACCTCCTACTCCATATTGTCACGATCAGGCGTCGGGCTTGAAGACCAATTGCAATAGCAGTGACAGGACAGGCATACAGGCAGTCACTTCTGGCAGATGACACAGGGTCACCTGAGGTGCGAAGTCCAAGTACTGGCTAGTTTTCCCCAGAGCTCCTGATGGTGGAGATGGATTTAGCTGCAAGCTAGTACCAGGTCGCGGTCCTCAAGTTTGCCCCACCAGGGTGTGAGCAAGCCGGGGTCCAATAGCGGATAAACAGACAAGGATGAAACTGCAGCGTGGTCAGAAAACAAGCCAAGGAATCAATCACAAGTGGCTGCAGGTTGGGATCAAGCAGTAGAGTGGTCAAAAGAACAGGCCGAGGGTCAAACACGGGTGGTTGCAGATTGGGATCAGGCAGTAGAGAAGTCCAGGAACAAGCCAAGGGTCAATCACGAGTGGTTGTAGGTACAGATGGCAGCAGGAAAGACAACAGCAAGGCACTGGCAGGGAAGGCACAATAACCTGGCAAAGAGGAAGTGCTGAGACAAGGCTTTATAGGAAGTTCATGGGAGGAGCAAGGAGTTCAAGGTTCCACAGTAATCAAGACTCAAGGCAGGGTTGTCCATTGGATCAGGTTTATCTAGCAGATCAGGCAGGGAACTGTCCAGCATCCCAAATAGCTCAGTGGGAATAGTCAATACCACACACCGAGGAGTTCCCAGGTTCATGCCCAGTTCCTGACACATATGGACCTCGTCCTCCTAGGTCAAGATTTTTTTTTTTAATGTATTTTATGTTATTTTAAGTTATTTCCCTATCCACATTTGTTTGCAGAGCACTTGCCATGCTCTTAACAACATTTTGCTGCCATTTGCAGCTCTCTATCCCTTTCCATTACATTTTGAGAGCCATTTTAGTCCTCAAAAGTTTGGGTCCCCATTGACTTCAATGGGGTTCGGGTTCGGGGTCAAGTTCGGGTCAAGTTCAGGTCCCGAACTCAAACTTTTTTGTGAAGTTCGGCCGAACCCGTCGAACCCGAACATCCAGGTGTCCGCTCAACTCTACTCATTAGTCTTGTTATTTTATATACTCTATTCTCTCACAGAACAAAAAACACTGAACTAAAAATTTAAAACAGTTCACATAATCCAATACACAAAAAAATAAGGAAACATAAATCACACTTAATTAAAATACACTCTATTCTAAACTCCCCCTACCCTAAAAAATCCCACTCTATCAAATCAATAATTAAAAAATTGTTTTTTTTTCAAGCAAAATGAGTCACTCTGTTCATTCCTATTGATAATGCTTCCTGGAAATTACGTCCTCTGCTGTTAATGTCCATTGTATGATTTTACATTGAGCTTAATACTTTACCTATGAATGTCCCTACTATCTGTACAATTTAAATGGATATTATATTATCATAACCACTTGTCCTTTCCCCCTTGCCCAGAGGACCATTCTGCTTCCCAACAATCAACAGTAAATACTTAAAGTGGTATTAAACCCAACAACTAAAATGTCATATCTTGCATCTTATCGATCATTAAATATACAGGGGGTACTCGGGTTACGAACCCGTTAGGGACTTTCCTCCTCTTTGTAATCTGGAAATGTTTGTAAGTTGGCCGCGCATGCGCAGAACGACAATTACGGACATTTCCGATGTTTTCCAATGTTCCGTCGAAAGCCGTTCTGCGCATGCGCAGCCAATTACGGACATTTCCGACATTTTCCTAGGCTCCGTCTGGCCGCGCATGCTCAGAACGGCAGATAGTCCGCGCAGAGCGGCAGAGGGTCCCCGCAGCGCCCTGTTTGTAAGTAGGAGTGGTTCGTAAGTCGGGCGTTCGTAAGTCAGGGACCCCCTGTAGTGGCTATGTTTATTTTCTTATTTAGGCTTTTTTCTCTTTTATTTTCATCTGTCAATCTGGTTAGTAACACACTTCCTGTCTTAAGGTGGTTCCATGGGGGAGAAATTGACTAACCCTTGAACAGCAATGCTCTCTGGCAGGGATAGATGGACTAGTAGATTTAGATGGACTTCACATAAATTACTAATAAAGTAAAGCCTATCTCCAGATAACACACTTTAACTAGCTACATAAAGTTTTTTTTTTTCACCTTTTGGAATAAGGGTCTTAACTAAATTAATAAAAGCTCACCATTGTAATTACCCTGATCAGTGTTACATGGTTTGTTTCCCCTAACTAAGTTGTCTCCCCCCCCACACATAACTTCTACATTTTCTGCCCAACTTGGCCTGTTAACCACTTAAAGAGGAAGTGAACCCTCTTTTAAAAAAAAAAAAAAAAAAAAAACCCTGCAAGAGAAAGGCATAATGAGCTAGTATGCATAGCATACTAGCTCATTATGAATGATTTACCTTAGATCGATGCCCCCGAAGCGCTCCTCATTCCCCGCTGCCGCCGCCGCCATCTTGCTTTCAAGTCCCGTCCGTGTATCGCCGCTCCGACGCTGTGCCGGCGGGACAGGCATAATCCCGGCATGTCCCATTCAGAAAACCGGGACGCTCAGTGCGCCTGCGCCGTTGTCTACGACACGCATGCGCCATAGACATCAGTGCAGTGTTTTCTGCAAATATCTCCTTAACAGTGTAGGTTAAGGAGATATTTCTTACACCTACAGGTAAGCCTTAATCTAGGCTTACCTGTAGGTGCAAGTTGTCAGAGTGGGTTTACACCCACTTTAAGGACCGAAAGGATTTACCCCCTTAAAGAGGAACTGTAGTCTGCTCACATAATTTGTAATAAAAACATCTTTGTCTTTCTGAAGGCTCCCTCCAACCACTTTGCATATTATTTTATATATACTGTGATTCCGTACTTGCCAAATATGCTGCAGAAGTCTCTCTCCACTAAGTCTGGCTGCAGCCATTTTAACTGTGGGCAGCTGAAGATGCTGCCTGTTCACTTCCTGTATTTACACAGACACACAGAGGCACACTTCCAGCTCTGCAGCCCTGCAGCTCTCATTGGCCCTCTGATAACTCATCCCCCCTCTCTTCCTGGCAAACTCTCACGAGAGTTTGATGTCATAAGCTAATGACTAAACAATAAAAAGGAAGTAGGCTGTATGTACAGGAGAACAGTGTGGAGGGTATGGCAGTGGGCAGTATGTACGGGGGAGGACTGTGGATTGTATTATGGGGGCATTATGTACAGGAGAGGAGTGTAGAAGGTATTATGGGGGCAGTATGTACAGGAGAGGAATGTGGAGAGAAATACAGTTGACAGTATGTACAGGAGAAGAGTGTGGAGTATATGACAGTTGGCAGTATGTACAGGAGAGGAGTGTTGAGGGTATGATGGGGGCAGTATGTACAGGAGAGAAGTGTGGAGGGTATGACAGTGGGCACCATGTACAGGAGAGAAGTGTGGAGTGTATGATGGTGGGCAGTATGTACAGGAGAGAAGTGTAATGGTATGACAGTGGGCGGTATGTACAGGGGAGGAGTGTGGAGGGTTTGACAGTGGGCAGTATGTACAGGAGAGAAGTGTATGACAATGGGCACTATGTATAGGAGAGAAGTGTGGAGGGTATGATAGTGGGCGGTATGTACAGGAGAGAAGTGTGAAGGGTATGACAGTGAGTGGTAAATCCAGGAGAGGAGTGTGGAGGAGATCACAGTGGGCGGTATGTACAGGATAGGAGTGTGGCGTGTATGACAGTGAGCAGTATGTACAGGAGAGGAGTGTGGAGTGTATGACAGTGAGCAGTATGTACAGCAGAGAAGTGTGGAGGGTATGATAACTGGCACTATGTACAGGTGAGGAGAATAAAGGAATCTGGGAAGGAAAAATGTCAAAGTTTGTGGAAGGATGTTTAGGGACTGCATAGTGGTTAAGCGGGCCATACATGGATTGAAATGAAGCCAATTAAGCAGAGACCAGCCATAGTCAATCGATGTATGGGCAAGATGGTTGCACACAAGTTCTATTAATCGACTTGAGTACAACCAGCCTGTCAGGTTTTTCCCAAAACAAACAATGAGTGCTTAGTTGGCAACACTGATCATTGTATTCTGTGGGTAGAGAAGGCTCCCCACTGGCAGAACACAATAACACTGCGGGAGGGATTCCCCCATCCACAGGCAGCAGGTGAGAGGGTGTTTGGGGACAGGCTGGGAGAGAGATCTGTCAGCAGGGGGGTGTGAGGTAGTCATGGAGGGATATCAATCAGTGGGTGGGGAGAGTAACTGGGAGTGATATCTTTTGGAGTAAGGTCTGTCATCTGCAGGTTGGGAAATGGTCACCTGTGATATAAGTTGAAGGGAGGTGCTCTAATAGGTGTCAGAAACGGTGACCTGCGAGCGCCATACTTGGATCTAGCAGTTTACCCAGCTGTGTTAGAACAGCGAATGAATATTCGCTGTTCTAACACTGAACCGCCTCTCCGCCAATCTCCAGTGCTCGGGTCTGCTATCCGTCACCTGATTGGCTGAAACAACAGCCGCTGTAATTGGATGCCAGGTGTCAAATCGCCTATAGAAGAGGACAGGAGGAGAGGAGGGGAGAAGACCCATACCATGGAGGACACTGATCGCCGTCACCCACTGCCCCACCGAGACAGGGTAATTGCCGGGCAGACGGCGAGCACAGTGGGAGCATTTGATGGCGCAGTGGAAGCATTTGATGAGCACAGTGGGAGCATTTGATGGCACAGTGTCAGCATTTGATGGGCACTTTGGCAGCATTTGATGGCACAGTGGCAGCGTTTGATGGCACAGTGGCAGCGTTTGATGGCACAGTGGCTGCATTTGATGGGCACAGTGGCTGCATTTGATGGGCACAGTGGGAGCATTTGATGGCACAGTGGCAGCGTTTGATGGGCACAGTGGGAGCATTTGATGGCACAGTGGCAGCGTTTGATGGCACAGTGGCAGCTTTTGATGAGCACAGTGGCTGCGTTTGATGGGCACAGTGGCTGCAATTGATGGTCACAGTGGCTGCATTTGGCACATGGGCTGCGTGTGATGGGCAGAGTGAGGCTGTAACTGATGGTTTGTTTTTCAGAATTCTTCAGTTTGTTTGCACCCCCCAAACAATTTTAAACACCAGCCGCCACTGATCCACTGCAGCAATTTTATTGGACAACTGGAGCCAATGGTACTTTACGATTGGTCCAAGGCTCCAAGCTGTCCATTGAGCTCAGTGCCTCTGACAAGAATTGAGAGGCACTGTGAGCTCTCAGTCTGCTGCAAACAGAGTGTACCAGCTTGTATTTAAACTGGCCGCCTTTTATGTAGCTCTGACAGGCTGCACAAGGAGCCCCGTATCTCTGGAACCATAGGTTCCAGGAGCTCCAAATTTTGACCAGTGGTGGGGTAGGTCTTCGGCTATCTAACCCCATGAGGTCACTACAACCCTCAAAGCTCAATCTTTTTTTTTTGTGATTTTTGTTTTGTTGTTGGGTTTTTTGGCAAATGGGCCTAACTTAAGATAAGGGGCCTGGAGCTCCAATAGCCCCTATGTTAATCTGGCCCTGCTTCTATCCAGTCAGCAAGCTGAGCTTTAGTCTATTTTTCACATGTATCCAGTATTTATTTTTTTTTAAAGAATTTTAAAAATATTTTATATAAGTATATTAAAATAACTTTCAATAACTATAGGATTTGTTTACCCTTAACTATGGGTTCTGCAGTTTGAGAGTTGCAGAGATGTTGCAAAGTGGTGATATTTGGCACCTTACATTACTTTTTATGATAGGCACCAATCTCTAATCTGCACAAGCCTTTAAAATATATTTTTCTTTTAACGCAATCTAATCATGTTGACCCTTTAGGCAAAGTTTTATCATTTGATCTGGATAACCCAATCATCATGACAGTGATTATTGGTTATTACATTTCTAACAGTTGAAAACCAGAAAGAAACACAAGTTGTACTTTTTAATAGGAAAGTTTTTGCCAAAGGGATACATTTCGTTTTAAAAGATGGCTGCACTAGGCTGGGCCATTATCTCTAGTAAAAATTATATGGTTGTTAATTCCTCCATTTAAAATGATTCTTGTGTCCTGTATCCAGGAAAAATAAAAACATAAAACTTATCTAAAAAGTGTAAGATGCCACAGCGCAGTGCTGTAGGTGTCTTTTATTGATCTGGGAAACAGTTAAGAAATAATTTAAGAGTAGGCATCAATAAGAACTCGATTTTGGTTTCTACTCAGTAGATAAAAAGAAAAGTTGTATATTTTACAGGTCGCTGCAGAATTCTGCTGCACTGTCCAGCAGTAAAGCCATAATGGCCCAGATTGGAAAGGCGGTTTTCATTTGGATACATTTACACAAATACATGGCATTCATCAAAATAGCAACAGGAATATAAAGATAGGCTGTTTCTATATGTTAGAATGAATGGGCTGTGCAGAGCTATAATGCAAAACAAATATTTCACATGTAGATTAGGACTTCGTTATACAGTTTGCTTAAAGCCATGGACTTTAATGTTATAAGATTTATATACTAAAAATTGCATTTGCATGCAAATCGAGTGTGCTTTGCACTGGTGCCATTTGCATTGTTTATTTAAATGTTGGACTGTCATATTTACTAAAAGGCAAGAAAACATATGTATGCAAATATGGTATATATTTAAAAAAAAAGATCGCTGTTTCATTGCAATATTGCTTAAATGGACAAAACCCTTTTCACTGTGTGAATGACAAAGAGACCAAGCAAAGAATTTTAAGACCCTTAAAAATTAAGCTTTATAATAGATATCTATACATGGTATATTTACCAAGATATTAAGTAGCTACAAATATAGGCTTTAGATCTTGGTAATAAAACTCTACATTTATTTCTCACATCTTTATATGTCCTGACCAGAAATTATTTTTATTTAAGCACCATTAACTGATCATTGATAAAATATGTGCAGGTAAATACAAAAGGCTATAGGAAAACAGGACATGCCAACATCCTTCTATGTAAACTCCAATGTGGGTGACATCACAGAGATCACAATTACAGTATATCTTTACCTCCTTATTTTAAAGCCCAAGTAAATGCTAGAACAAAATTTGTTATATAACAGCCTACTAGACCTTATAAATAGAAGCTGTATTCACTTTCATTTTCAGGCCTTTTTCCATGAGAGCCCATTAAGATTCATGCATGTGCATACAGGTGCATTTTTTGTAGCATTAGACACATGTATTGTCATGCATCAATGTGCATTTTTTTAATGTATTAACATGTGCTTAGAGTTGCATTGATGCACTTTCAATGTGCTTCAGTTTTTCAGTTTGGAGTGGATAAGGTTAACACTATTCAACCAAGCTTGTTAATAACTGTTGCCAATGCATCATCAATGTTATATACATTTTAAAGCAGAACTCCACTCAAAAAGGGAAGCTCCACTTGTCTGCTTCCTCCCCCTCTCCGCTGCCACATTTGGCACCTTTCGGGGGGGAACTAGTACCTGGTTTTGACAGGTACCCGCCCCCACTTCCAGGTGAGTACACAACGGCAAACTCAGAAAGAAGTTCGGCCCCCCTCCTCTTTTGTGCCTCACAGCTTCACTACCGGTTTCCATTAGCCAAGATGGCGGTGGCAGTATGGCAGGGGCAGGCAAATGGGTGTACCTAGCAAGAGGAAAACTCACCCAAGCTCTACCGCTATATAGTATAGTTGGTGTGTAGAGTAGTCGTTTCTCTAGCTAATTAAGCTCACAAGGGATCCATAGAAAGTACAGGCCGGCAACTTGACAGCTTCTCCATAGAAAATATTTATTGAAGCATTACAGCAGTAACATCATCCAAAAATACTGACGCGTTTCGTAGGCCATCATCAAAGCATAAAAATATGACAATAAAAACATATATATGTATATATATATATATATATATATATATATATATATATATATATATGTGTGGAAGCAGCCCTTCTGAGCTATGCAGGGCAAAATTCACTTAATTAAAAATGTAACCCATTAATTGGTTACAGGTGGAGATGACCAGACCTGGGCCAAACAAACACACACAAAACAGGAGGTTTATATAGGAAACATGAAATATTAACCATTAAAGTCCCACTGATACAACAGTGGAAAATATACAATAAAAAATCATTGATTGCTACAGTATACTTCAGATCCTTATTTCAAAAACAGGCTAACATTCATCCTATTGTTCATACCCAGCGGCATCCTGGCAATTAACCTGAGTATTCACCACACCTCCCATTGGAGCAGGGTGCAATGGGTGTTCCTCCCCCTCCCCCTCTTGTAGACCGTTTGACATGTTCTGAACCAAGGAAAGAAAAAGTATCAAGGTTACCTCCATGCACTGTCTTGAAATGTTTAGATACATTTGAAATATTTTTGGCATTTGGATTGACAGTGTCATTATAGTGTTCAGAGACTCTGATTCGTAGGTGGCGAATGGTGCAACCCATGCACTGTATCTGACAACCCCTACTGTCCACTACATAAACCATTGATTTAGAGCTGCAGTTAATAACATTTCTAAGAGCGTAGGTTTTACCGGTGGAAAAAGAGGTGACAGTTTTGGTTTTTCTATGTCTTCTGCATTGTCTGCATGTGCTAGTGCCACAAGGAAAAGATCCAGTGGCACTTAGCCATGTCCGTGGGAGCTGATGTGGATGAAAAAGGCTGAGAGATAGGATAGATCCCAGTGTGGGGGCCTTCTACTGAAAAAACTATAACCCTGTTGTAAAATGTCATATAGTCTATTATCCGCATATACAACAGGAAGACATTTTTTAACAATTGCTACAATTTTATTGTATTGTTTAGAGTAAGTAGTAACACAATGTATTTTATCTCTGTTGCAATGGGACTGTCTTTTCATACTAGGGCTCTCTGCAGTTTTTAGCATGCTACATCTATTCTTTTTCTCCGCCTTGATCCTGCCATTATCAATCAAATATTTTTTGTATCCTCGCCTCAGTATTTCTGAGACTACAGTGCATTCTTTCTCATAATCTTCATGATCTGAGCAGTTCCTTTTTGCTTTCACAAACTCCCCCACTGGTAGTGCATGAATGGTATGAAAGGGGTGACAACTCGTTGCAAGCAAAAGCGAATTGCCAGTACATTGTTTTCTGAAAGTTTTTGTGGTTACCCTGCCACTGTCGGTGTGTCCTGTAAGTGTTTTATCCAAATAATCAATGCTGTCAGAGTGAAAGTGTTGACTGAACTCCAAATTCAAATGGCTATTATTAAGATACTGAATAAAATAATCTATCATAGAGACCAGGCCAATCCACACTAGGGCCAGGTCATCTATGTAGCGACAGTACCAGTCAATGTACACTCGGAAAGGATTATTATGTGTGGAAAAAAAGACCTAATCGAGGCACAATGTAAGGTGGTGTTTTATAGCCTCCAAGGCTAAATAATGTGGTATATATGAAAATAGTGCCTTAACATCTACAGTCATCCAAGTGTTGGTTGCTGACCATTTGATTTCATGTGTATGGGCAAGAAGATGACCAGTGTCTCTAAAATAACCTGGTAGACAAGTGACGAGTAGGGATGAGCTTCGAGTTCGAGTCGAACCCATGTTCGACTCGAACATCGTCTGTTCGGCCGTTTGCCGAATTTTGAACATTATGGGCCGTTCGCGCCAAATTCGAGTGGCGCGTCACGGCCCATAAATCACTCCGGTATCGCAGTGCATTGCTGGCTGATGATTGGCCAAGCATGCACTATGACTCGCATGCTTTGGCCAATCACAGCGTGCAAAAAACGGAGAGCCATAATTGGGCAAAGCCAGGGTGGCTTTGGCCAATTATGTCTCAGGGGGTTTAGTACACACCCCACACTATATAAGGCCGCCTCCGTAGCGGCCTTGTGTAGTGTGTTGCGGTGGTTAAAGAGAGAGGTTAAAGAGAGAGACAGTGTCATTTATTTTGAGTTAGATAGAGCAGGCAGGCGAGTCAGTTTGCTGCAGTTACAGTGTGTAGAGGATATATATGCATCCTAGGTGTTGTATATATATTTACACACTGTATTCAGTTTAGCTAGATCTGTTCCTGTTATTCTCTATACTGACAGGCAGGCAGGTGATTGTGCTAGCTGCAGTGTTTCACATAGTGTACTGTGTCCTTTGCACAGTGTGCACCAAAAGATTACCTGAATACAATTGCTGGTGTTCTGATACAAATACAGGCAGGGAGCTGCAGAATTTTGCTTTAGTGTCCTTTGCACAGTGTGCACCAAAGGATTACCTGAATAACATTGCTGGTGTTCTGATACGAATAAAGGCAGGGAGCTGCAGTATTTTGCTTTAGTGTCCTTTGCACAGTGTGCACCAAAAGCTTACCTGAATACAATTGCTGGTGTTCTGATACAAATACAGGCAGGGAGCTGCAGTATTTTGCTTTAGTGTCCTTTGCACAGTGTGCACCTAAAGCTTACCTGAATACAATTGCTGGTGTTCTGATACAAATACAGGCAGGGAGCTGCAGTATTTTGCTTTAGTGTCCTTTGCACAGTGTGCACCAAAAGCTTGCCTGAATACAATTGCTGGTGTTCTGATACAAATACAGGCAGGGAGCTGCAGAACTTTGCTTAAGTGTCCTTTGCACAGTGTGCACCAAAAGCATACCTGAATACAATTGCTGGTGTTCTGATACAAATACAGTCAGGGAGCTGCAATATTTTGCTTTAGTGTCCTTTGCACAGTGTGCACCAAATGCTTACCTGAATACAATTGCTGATGTTCTGATACAAATACAGACAGGGAGCTGCAGTATTTTGATTTAGTGTCCTTTGCACAGGGTGCACCAAAAGCTTACCTAAATACAATTGCTGGTGTTCTGATACAAATACAGGCAGGGAGCTGCAGTATTTTGCTTAAGTGTCCTTTGCACAGTGTGCACCAAAAGCTTACCTGAATACAATTGCTGGTGTTCTGATACAAATACAGGCAGGGAGCTGCAGAACTTTGCTTTAGTGTCCTTTGCACAGTGTGCACCAAAAGCTTACCTGAATACAATTGCTGATGTTCTGATACGAATACAGGCAGGGAGCTGCAGTATTTTGCTTTAGTGTCCTTTGCACAGTGTGCACCAAAAGCTTACCTGAATACAATTGCTGGTGTTCTGATACAAATACAGGCAGGGAGCTGCAGTATTTTGCTTTAGTGTCCTTTGCACAGTGTGCACCAAAAGCTTACCTGAATACAATTGCTGATGTTCTGATACAAATACAGACAGGGAGCTGCAGTATTTTGATTTAGTGTCCTTTGCACAGGGTGCACCAAAAGCTTACCTGAATACAATTGCTGGTGTTCTGATACAAATACAGGCAGGGAGCTGCAGTATTTTGCTTTAGTATCCTAAAGCTTACCTGAATACAATTGCTGGTGTTCTCATACAAATACCACAGGCAGGGAGCTGCAAGTATTTTCAGTTAGTGTACTGTGTGCACATAAAACTAACTGAAGACAATTGCTGGTGTTCTTATACTAATACCACAGCAGGCAGTTGATTCTGCTAGCTGCAGTATAATCAGTATATATATATATATATATATATATATATATATATATATATATACATCCCACCTTTGTGCAGCTACATCTCACTGCAGGCCATTAGTATGTCTGGAAGGCAAACAAGGAGAGGCAGACAGTCACGAGCCAATAAAAGAGGGAAAGCACTCTCTGTGTCTAGAGGCAACAGTGCTGGTCGTGGACACGGTGCATCCTCATCAGCACGTGGCCGTGGGACACGCTTGTCCTTCTTTTCGGCAGCTGGCCATGTTGAGTCGCAACATGCCGAAGACTTGGTAGAGTGGATGACCAAGCTGTCCTCATCCTCCTCATCCTCTCTCACCAAGGCTCAGGGTACTTTGTCTTGCAAAGCAGCTGCCAAAGCGGCCTCTTCCCTTGGCTCAATGGCATCAGTCACTCCTTCCCTATCCCCACCATGTCCTCCTGAGGAGTCCCCGAACTGTTTGACCACAATGTTGGGTACATGCTCCAGGAGGATGCCCAGCGTTTTGAAGGATCCGATGATAGTACCCAGCTAGAGAAAGGCAGTAACGTGAGCCCAGAGAGAGGGGGTGCCCAACAAGGACAGCAATCTGGCAGTCATGTTCCCCCAGCTGCAGCATACTGCCAGATTTGCTCCAGTGATGAGGAGGGAGGGGATGATGAGGTCACTGACTCCACGTGGGTGCCTGATAGGAGAGAGGAGGATGAGGAGGAGGCACATCTCCAACGAGGCAGGATGCCCTCCAGGGGCCAGCTTAAGGGCAGCCAACTGACTGCATCACACCGCAGTGTTCTGCATGTTAGGGGCGCTGCTGTCTCTGCGGGTTATTCCAAAAGTTCTTTGGTGTGGGCCTTTTTTGAGACGTGTACAGCAGATCGCACCATTGCTATTTGCAACATATGTCTGAAGTGTATCTTGCGTGGCCAAAACATGAGCCGCTTGGGCACCCCGTGCTTGACCAGACATATGTCGACCTGCCATGCAGTCCGTTGGCAAGCATACAAAAAAGACCCACACCAAAGAACAAAGCGGACCTCTCCTTGCTCCTCATCAGCTGGGATCTCCAACCCCACTATACCTTCAGTCCTCTCTGAAACCTGCACTGAGAGGAATGAAGGTGTAGAATTAGGTGTGTCACTGGCAAGTACTTGCGGGCAATCTGCTATCGGTACACCGACGTCAGATTGTACCAGGCAAATTTCCCTGCCCCAGCTGCTGCGCCGCCAAAAGAAGTTCGCTCCCAGCCATCCACATGCCCAGCAGTTGAATGCTAGCTTGGCTAAATTGCTAGCACTTCAACTGCTGCCTTTTCAGTTGGTAGACTCTGCCCCCTTCCGTGAGTTTGTGGAATTTGCGGCTCCTCAGTGGCAGGTTCCCAAACACAACTTTTTCTCACGGAAGGCGATTCCGTCTCTCTACCGGCATGTGGAAGGCAATGTCTTGGCCTCGCTGGACAGGGCGGTCAGCGGTAAGGTGCATATTACCACTGACTCATGGTCCAGAAGGCATGGACAGGGATGTTACCTATCTTTCACGGCGCATTGGGTGACTCTGCTGGCAGCTGGGAAGGATGCAGGGCAAGGTACAGTAGTGTTGGAGGTTGTTCCACCACCACGCCTCCAAAATGCTACTACTGGTGATTTTGACACACCTCTCTCCTCCACATCCTCCTCTTCTTCCTCCATGGCCTCTACCTGTGCTTTGTCCTCGGAACCAGCGGTGCTCCGTAGGTGTTCAAGGGGCTACGTAAGTACGCAGGCAAAAAGATGCCATGCGGTGCTTGAGCTGGTGTGCTTGGGGGACAGGAGCCACACTGGGGCAGAGATTCTGTCAGCTCTGCAGGGGCAGGCTCAGAGGTGGTTGACGCCATGCCAGCTTAAGCCAGGAAAGGTGGTTTGCGACAATGGCCCCAACCTCTTCTCCACCCTCCAACAGGGACAACTGACTCATGTGCCTGTTTGGCTCACGTCCTTAACTTGGTGTTGCAGCGGTTCTTGGGCAGGTACCCGGGCTTACAGGAGGTCCTGAAGCAGGCCAGGAAACTCTGTTGGCATTTCCGCCGGTCATATAATGCCAGTGCTCGGCTGCCTGACCTGCAAAAGGAATACAACCTGCCCAAGAACCGCCTAATCTGTGACATGCCCACCAGGCGGAACCCTACGTTGTCCATGCTGCAGCGGCTGCACATGCAGCAGAGGGCCATCAATGAGTATCTGTTGCAATATGGCACCAGCACAGGGTAAGGGGAGCTTGGATTTTTTTCCCCACGCCAATGGGCCATGATCAGGGATGCATGCACTGTCCTGGCACCATTTGAGGATGCCACGAGGATGGTGAGCAGTGACAGTGCATGCATCAGTGACACTGTCCCTCTTGTCCACCTGTTGGAGCACACGCTGCGTGGAATAATGGACAGGGCACTTGAGGCAAAACAGAGGGAGGAAGAGGAGGACTTGCTTACCTCTCAAGGCCCCCTTTATCCAGACAGTGTTCCTGCTGGCCTGCCTATCACACAGGAAGAGGATGAGGAGGAGGAGGATTGTGTCAGCATGGAGGTGGAGCCTAGCACCCAGCATCAGCAGCAGTCTTCAAGGCATCAATTATAGTCCCAAGACACCTATGGACTTGTACGTGAATGGGAGGAGGTGGCTGCAGATCATGTCATCCTGAGTGACCCAGAGGACTCCGGACCAAATGCCTCAGCAAACCTATGCTGCATGGCCTCCCTGATCCTGCAAAGCCTGCGGAAGGATCCTCGTATGCGTGCTATCAAGGAGAGGGATCATTACTGGCTGGAAACCCTCCTTGATCCACGTTACAAGGGAAAGGTTGTGGACCTTATCTTGCTATCGCAGAGGGAGCAGAGGATGAAGCATCTTCGGGAGGCCTTGCAGAAAGGTCTGTGCAACGTGTTCCCAGAGACTGGGAGGTTACAAATTCCTGGTCCTGGACAATGTGTTGCTGAGGCTTCGGTCAGTAAAAGAAGGAGCGGTGGAGAAGGTGGCCGTCTGACCGATGCGTTCAGACAATTTTTTAGTCCGCATCCCCAAGGTATGATCGGTTCCAGCAACCATCGCCAGCATCTGGTTTACATGGTGCAGGAATACCTAGGGGCAAGATCAGACTTGGACACCTTTCCCACTGAAACTCCTCTGGGTTACTGGGTCTTGAGGATGGATCACTGGCCAGAGCTTGCACAGTATGCAATTGAGCTACTGGCCTGTCCTGCATCCAGCGTTCTTTCTGAACGCACATTCAGTGCTGCTGGAGGCTTTGTAACTGATCACAGGGTGCGCCTGTCCACCGACTCAGTCGATCGACTGATTTTCATAAAAATGAATCAGTCTTGGATCACCACCAGCTACCAAGCACCTGATGCTGATGTAACAGAATAATTTTCTTTGAAATGTCAGATCCCTTCAAGACTGCCTATGCTGATGCAGAGTGACTATCCTGTTATGCTGAGTGACTATCCTCTTCCTCCTCAATGATCATGCTGATAGCATGTAAGAACATTTTTGCTTCTGGGCACCGCAACCAGTGGCTAAGGCCCAATTTTTCAGCCCCTGTTTAACAGGGGCGTGTATTTACAATTTTTAATGCAATACTTTGCAGCAGGGCTCATTCCTGCGCTCCAACTAGAGTATCTGTGAGGGGTTGCAGTGTTGTGGCACCAGTGCCTAAGCCACAATTTTTATGCCCCTGTTCAACAGGGGCATGCAATTACAATTCTTGATCTAATAATTCACAGCAGGGCCCATTCCTGCGCCCACCAAGAGTAACTGTGAGAGCTTACAGTGTTGTGGCAACACCAACACCTAAGGGGCAAATTTCTGCAGAGTATATACGGCAGGCCCCTACTTTCAAACATCCAACTTACATGCGACTCCTACTTGCAAACGGAAGGAGACAACAGGAAGTGAGAGGAAATCTACTCCTAGGAAGGGAAATTCTCTCCTGTAAGAGTTAATATGGGAAAAATGTGTCTCCTCTCCACTGATGCTTTATCACCAATCCTTGTTTCACTAAAAACCACAAATTTTCAAAAAACATTTGTCATTGGGACGGAAAGTGAGGTGAAATGTTCTGAACAGGTGCACAGACAGCAAAATAAATGTTACAGGGGTGTTAACCCTTCCCTATGTTTTCCAAAAAGCTTAAAAATAATTTTTTGGGCTGGAGCTACACTTTAAAAATGAAAAAAAATTGGGGGAACTCCCGCGCTGCCCTAACGTGTGATGAATTGGTGAACCTATATACCGTGACAGAAGGGGGGGGGGCACTGCTGGCAAACACCTGTGAATCCAATTCAAGAAAACTCAAAACAATTTATAACAGTAATGGTGTTAGCGCTGTGTTAGAATAAAGAGAAAGTGCAAAAACTGGGAACAGTGTGACTGATAACACACTAAACCTAGACAAAATTATGACCTTATAGTGAAGAATAAACAAATTAATTACACTCAAATGTGATCAACGTGATCATGCACCGCATGTATCTGAAAAAAACAATTGTGATCAAAATCAAACAGGTAAACTAATATGAATATGTACAGTAGCAAAAATAATGTTAATAAAGGTCCAAATAGGTCCAATCAAACTGTGCAATCCAAAAGTGTATATAAAAGTGAGTCCCGTCACCAAAAATGAAAAAAATGAAACACACATTGGTTCAGTGCTTGGAAGCTTGATATATCTTCAGTGCTCCACCTCTGTGTCTGTGAGCAGCTTACCTTATTGCTAATCAAGCTTAACACAACCAAAGCACAGGGTTATTCAGAGCGAATGAGCAGAAATTTGAATGATGCCAGTCTCCTTCCTGTTGCTGCAATCCTCCCAAATATCATATGTAAAACCAAAAAAATTGTGGATCATGGTGTAGTACCGCCAATGTCCAGAGATAAACACATGCGCCAAAGAAGTACTCACTTAACAGATAAATGTTGTGGGAGCGTCTCCACGAGCACTGAACTCGTCGTCCCTCTAATTGTTTATGGCTCCGTGTAGATCTCCGTACAGTGGTGTCTCAGATAGGCATCATGTTCAATAAAGAAAAGATATGGCAGACATAGCATAATCCCGTACCGGAAGAATTTTATTAAAAAAACAATAAACCTAACACTCACATGAGGTGTAAGACAGAAATTGCAGGATATCCTATGAGTGCCTCGCTCGTCTACCTGCTCGGGTCCTGGTCTGTCAGCAAGCTCTGGTGAAGTCACGTGACACGTGACGATACGCGTAGGGATTGGAGCTTTGCTGACAGACCAGGACCCGAGCAGGTAGACGAGCGAGGCGCTCGTAGGATATCCTGCAATTTCTGTCTTACACCTCATGTGAGTGTTAGGTTTATTGTTTTTTTAATAAAATTCTTCCGGTACGGGATTATGCTATGTCTGCCATATCTTTTCTTTATTGAACATGATGCCCATCTGAGACACCACTGTACGGAGATCTACACGGAGCCATAAACAATTAGAGGGACGACAAGTTCAGTGCTCGTGGAGACGCTCCCACAACATTTATCTGTTAAGTGAGTACTTCTTTGGCGCATGTGTTTATCTCTGGACATTGGCGGTACTACACCATGATCCACAATTTTTTTGGTTTTACATATGATATTTGGGAGGATTGCAGCAACAGGAAGGAGACTGGCATCATTCAAATTTTTGCTCATTCGCTCTGAATAACCCTGTGCCTTGGTTGTGTTAAGCTTGATTAGCAATAAGGTAAGCTGCTCACAGGCACAGAGGTGGAGCACTGAAGATTTATCAAGCTTCCAAGCACTGTACCAATGTGTGTTTCATTTTTTCATTTTTGGTGACGGGACTCACTTTTATATACACTTTTGGATTGCACAGTTTGATTGGACCTATTTGGACCTTTATTAACATTCTTTTTGCTACTGTACATATTCATATTAGTTTACCTGTTTGATTTTGATCACGATTGGTTTTTTCAGATACATGCGGTGCATGATCACGTTGATCACATTTGAGTGTAATTAATTTGTTTATTCTTCACTATAAGGTCATAATTTTGTCTAGGTTTAGTGTGTTATCAATCACACTGTTCCCAGTTTTTGCACTATCTCTTTATTCTAACACAGCGCTAACACCATTACTAAAATACACTTTAAAAATGTACCAGTTCAAAATTACAAACAGATTCTATGTAACAACAAACCTACAGTCCCTGTCTTCTTTGCACCACCTGTATACTGCTGTTCAGAGTATATAGGGCCTGGGGGCGGGATTCCCCTTAATATTCATACAAGAACCAAAGGTGCTGGTAATGGGCTGGGGGGGGGGGTGGTACCCATTCCATTTTTCTCAATGATTTTCATCCATATTGCCGGGACCAGACAATACATTAAAGCCGCAAGCAGTTTTAAATTACTTTTTTTCCTTTAGAAATGTCATTTTGTGCAGGGACAGTTCTAAACACGGGAAACATGTGCCACTTCACAGGCATACTATAGACATCCCCCAGGTATGATATTTAAAGGAATATTTCACTTTTTATTTCACTTTAAGCATCATTAAAATCACTGCTCCCGAAAAAATGGCAGTTTTTAAAACTTTTTTTTGCATTGATACATATCCCCTGGGGCAGGACCCGGGTCCCCAAACCCTTTTTAGGACAATAACTTACATATTAGCCTTCATAATTATCACTTTTGATTTCGAACGTTCGAGTCCCATAGACTTTAATATTGTTCTAAAGTTCGTGCGAACTTTCGGTCCGTTCGCAGGTTCTGGTGCGAACCGAACCGGGGGGTGTTCGGCTCATCCCTAGTGACGAGGGGTTGAAGATGTTCATCCACCCACTTGCCAAGTCTCTCTTATAGGGAGCCTATACCTGCAACAATGGGATGGCCTTGGACAGGAATATGGTTTTTGTGTACTTTAGGGAGGTGATGAAACACTGGAACAATTGGTTTTTCTACCATGAAATAATCTGTAATTTTTTGTTCAAGTATTCCTGCATTCCTTCCTTCATCCAGAAGATGTCTCATTTTGCACTATCTGTGCTGAGTATACGATATGTATTTGCATCGTTCAGCTGTTTCAGTGCTTTTTCCCTATAGCTGTCAGTGTCTAAGACAACAACCAGCCCACCCTTATCTGCTTTCCTTATGACGATATCTTTTCTTACTTTTAACCCCTGAAGGGCAAGATATTCTAATTTAGATAAATTAAACCTCCCAGGATGTGTGTGGGTTTGAGACAATTCTTTCAGTTTTTTTATTCAATCTCCACTATGTGCTGAAAAGAATCTACAGCTTATCTGCAAGCCCGAATGTCACTCAAGGAGATAGTAATTTTCTTAATGTCTTTTTTCTATGTTTTGAAGAAGGCCTAAGGCCGAAACACGTCAGAATTTTGGATGATGTTACTGCTGTAATGCTTTAATAAATATTTTCTATGGAGAAGCTGTCGAGTTGCTGGCCTGTACTTTAAATGGAAGTACCTGTACGTCCCTTTAAATTTGCCGCCCAGCGGGCACGCGCCACGGGAGCGTGCCTGCGGGTCCCGCAAACTTGATGTTCATCGGCGGCCCACGATTGCGGCGAGGAGAGGCAGAACGGAGAGATGCCTTTGTAAACAAGGCATTTCCCTGCTCTGCCCAGCAACATGACAGGGATCTACTGCTCCATGTCATCGGGAGCAGTGATCTCTGTCATGTTCTAGTGAGACCATCCCCTCCACAGTTAGAATATCTCCCTAAGACACACTTAACCCCTTGATCGCCCCCTAGTGTTTAACCCCTTCCCTGCCAGTGCCATTTATACAGTAATCAATGGCTATTTGTAGCTCTGATCGCTGTATAAATGACAATGGTCCCAAAATAGTGTCAAAAGTGTCCATTGTGTCCGCCATAATGTCGCAGTCCCGATAAAAATTGTAGATCGCCGTCATTGCTAGTAAAAAAAAAAAATTATAATAAAAATGCCATAAATCTATCCCATATTTTGTAGACGCTATAACTTTTGCGCAAACCAAACAATATACGCTTATTGCGATTTTTTTTTTTTTTTACCAAAAATATGTAGAAGGATACATATTGGCCTAAACTGAGGAAAACATTTGTTTTTTTATATATTTATTATAGCAAAAAGTAAAAATATATTGCTTTTTTCCAAATTTACGCTCTTTTTTTGTTTATAGCGCAAAAAATAAAAAATGCAGAGGTGATCAAATACCACCAAAAGAAAGCTTTATTTGTGGGAAAAAAAAGATGTCAATTTTGTTTGGGTACAAGGTCGCATGACCGCGCAATTCTCATCTAAAGCGATGCAGTGGCGAATTGCAAAAAAATGCTCTGGTCAGGAAGGGTGTAAAATCTTCCGGGGCTGAAGTGGTTAAAGTAGATCAGTACTGAATAGCAAAAAAATAACCTGGACATGAAGGAGGTAAAACCTTCCAGAGCTGAAGTGGTTAATATGGACCTCAGACAAGCACAATATTGCCCAAGTTTGTTTGGGTAATTATTCATAATGTTTTCTGTGAAACAAGTACCGTAACTTTAATTTGTTCTTTAACTATTAAAATTATTAACCTTTTTATTATTATTATTATTATTTTATACAATAATAATAATAATAATAATAATAATAATAATAATAATAATAAGGCAGCTTTATTGTATTGAATATAAACACTTGACCTTCCTATTCCTGGAATGAAATCATGGCATACTGGGAATTACCTATCAAACAAACAACACTGGCATGTTCACACGTTCAGAAACAAGATTTCTTATTCTCACCAAAAAGGTACAGCATAGTGTCCTCTTATTAAGTGTGAGTATGCTATTTCCCGGTGTCAACCAATGGTCTTCATGCACTATTTACGACAAAGTTCTAATGACTTTTTTTGCATTACAGTATTTGCTTACAGTAAATGATGTGATAAATACATTACCAATTACAAGCTTTTGGGAAAAGCATGAAAGTAGATATCTGAATTAAATTGAGAAGCAACAGGCCTACACATAGTGATTGATTGTTCTCTTGCAGTACATCAGTCATTCATTAATGTCGCCACTTAGGCACAGGGACTAACTTTCCTCTGTCTATCTATGAAAAAGAGGTCACTCAATTCCTTCCTCTGTCTTCATTTTCCTATTTCCCATGAGTCCAGGGGCTGTGCAATTTAAGTGCTCATTAACACACTAGAACTTTAGTCATTTTTGCTGTAGGCTATTGCTTTAAAAAGACTTCTATCCACCCATTAAGATATATTTGTTAAGTTTAAATCCAATTTTGCACTGACAATATGCAGTGTTAATTGTGCGAGTGGGACCTGCGGCTATCCACCTATTTGTCAGTCAGGTTGCTAGGGTGAGCTGTTATATACACCAACAGAAAACATTATTACTTTGCTATGTGTGCTATAAACATGACCCTTTTAATATAGATATACAGTAGTTACTTATAGTATAGTACTACGTATATACTTATAATATAGATATGGCATTGTAAAGTTAGTGTTTGTGTAAGTGACCATTTCTATGTTTGGAATCCGAGTCATAGTCTGAAATTAACTAGTAACGTTATTCACAATTGTATTATGACTACTCATGTGGCAAGATGTGCTAAACATATAACCTGTGTTACCAGTATGATATTGGAATATTATAGATTAAACATGGGGTGATTGACAATAATTATATCAGACATGGCCCTATCTGTAATCAGAGTATGTAAAAGCACCTTATAAGGACAATAATGTTGCCTCTAAATAACTGATCATTAGTGTCCCTTACCCAGGTGTATAAGAATAAATGATACTGCAGGCCATTCACGTTCCTCCAGCCCAAACTTGCTCATCCATGTCTTTATGGACCTTGTTTGTGCACTGGTGCACAGTCATGTTGGAACAGGAAGGGGACATCCCCAAACTGTTCCCACAAAGTTGTGAGCATGAAATCCAAAATGTCTTGATATGCTGACGCCTTAAGAGTTCCCTTCACTGGGAGGTAGCCCATTTGCAAACCATAGTGCCCAAAATGAGGGCACCATGGCACCACCCCTTACTAATGCTGGCCAATGCTGCTGCTGTGTACGCCATCCAATATATGTTACAAGCTGCAGAAAACGCTCCCCAGGAGCAGAGTGGGGGGAGGGGGGAGACCGTGGGCAAGTGCTAATGGAACCAAAGGCTAAGGGTCCTTACCCCAATGTGGCTCCTCGCGGGGCATCGTGGGCAGCGATGGATCGTCAATTAGCAGACATCCCGGTAGGCTTCCTACAACCAGGAAGTGCGGGTACCTCCTGCGTTCCAACCCGAACTTCTGGTTGGGCCGGAACGTCACTTCCGCTCCTGCGCACGCACCCATAGTGTGCGACGCATAGCACTAGTCGATCCATCGCTGCCCACGATGCCCCACGAGGAGCGACATTGAGGTATGGACCCGTAGCCTTTGGTTCCATTAGCACTTGCCCATTGATGGTCACCTGAGCTTGGGCCCCTCTGCACATGGGTACGCTTATATATTGGAGGGCGCACAGGAGAGAGGTACAATGGACCACCTAGGCTCTGAAGAAAGGGGTGCGCCCCAGAAACGCATTAGCCGTTCAGCCGTTGGGGTATCATCCGATCCTCCTTGTCATCAGGTCCTGCTGGCAGGTGCCAAGAGATCAGCTTGACTGCTAGAAAAGCGTTTAGCTAAGCTACATTTGTGAGTAGGACCAATGCTTTTATTCTATTTTAAATAAAACCTTTTTATGTGGTAATGCACTAGGTCGGTGTACCCTCCTTTTTTTCTTTTTTTTTTTCTTTCTTTTACATCCCTATCAATGCAATAGGAGAAAATGCCTCATAAGTTACCCATTAATGTCAGACAAAAAAGTGTGGCCTTTTCATTAATATCACAAAGGCAAGAAAATGTGGTAAACCATGTTTATCAATCCTCCAGTTGAATGTCACACTCAGGGGGTGATTTACTAATAACAGTGTGCTGCGCTGGTTGATACCTTAATTGCTGCACACAATAAATCATTCACTGGCCGCAGGAACCAGCGGAGCACTGTTATAGTTACTAAAAATGTCAGCGGCGCTCTATTGAAAATGAATGGTTCCCTATGGGAGCCCATTGATTTGAATAGAGGTCGCCCGGGAAGTCGAATGAAGACGATCTGACTTGCGGGGCGACTCGTGTGCCGGCTGACACAGGGACAGCGCGACTTTGCGAGGCAACTTGGACATGACCTGAGAGTCGAGCAGCCGCTCAAGTCGTGTCCTAGAGGCGACTACCTGGCCGAGAATGTCTCCAGCGCGATGGCATCGCGCTGGTTCTCGGCAGCCTCGCGCTCCCGTGTTTGGTATGAATCATGAAGGGGAACTACACTCCAAATTTTAATGAAAAAACCGGCATGGGTTCCCCTCCAGGAGCATACCAGGCCCTTAGCGTCTGGTATGGATTTTAAGGGGAACCCCCTAAGCCGAAAAAACTACGTGGGGGTCCCCCCAAAATTCAAACCAGACCCTTATCCGAGCACGCAACCTGGCAGACCGCAGGAAAAGAGGGGGGACGAGAGCGCCCCCCTCCCTCCTGAACCGTACCAGGCCGCATGCCCTCAGCATGGGGGGTTTGGTGCTTAGGGGCAGGGGGGCGACCTGCGCCCCCCCCACCCCAAAACACCCTGCCCCCATGTTGATGGGGACAAGGGCCTCTTCCCGACAACCCTGGCCGTTGGTTGTCGGGGTCTGCGGGCGGGGGGCTTATCGGAATCTGGGAGCCCCCTTTAATAAGGGGGCCCCAGACACCGGCCCACCCACCCTATGTGAATGAGTATGGGGTACATTGTACCCCTACCCATTCACCTGGTGGCAAAAAAGTAAATAAAAAACACAACACAGGTTTTTAAAGTAATTTATTAGGCAGCTCCGGGGGGTCTTTCTGCCGGGCGCCCCGCTATCTCCTTCCAGCTCTTTTGCTAGCGGGGTCCCGGTCTTTCTCGTCGTCTTCTTCCGTCTTCGTGGGTCTTTCTGCCGGGCGTCCCGCTATCTTCTTCCAGCTCTTTTGCTAGCGGGGTCCCGGTCTTCATCGTTGTCTTCTTCCGACTTCGGTGGGTCTCTTGTTCTGTTCTCCGGTGTCGTCTCCACACTCTCCGGTTCTTCTCCCGCTCTCCGGTGCCTTCTCCACGATCTCCGGTTCTTTCTGCCTTCTGCCGGGCACCCCGCTATCTTCTTCCAGCTCTTTTGCTAGCGGGGTCCCGGTCTTCATCGTGGTCTTCTTCCCTCTTCTCTCCGTCCGATGTTGCCTCGTCGCTGTCCGCCGCTACAATGCTCTGTCCGCTGACCCCGCCCCCCATATGATGTCACAGTCCCGGGGAATGATGGGACTGTGACGTGATACAGGGGCGGGGTCAGCGAGTGGCATCACCCGGTGACCACGCCCCATGCCAATATAAGTGGGTGCGCTCCGCGGACAGAGCATTGTAGCGGTGGACAGCGACGAGGCAACATCGGACGGAGAGAAGAGGGAAGAAGACGATGATGAAGACCAGGACCCCGCTAGCAAAAGAGCTGGAAGAAGATAGCGGGGCGCCCGGCAGAAGGCAGAAAGAACCGGAGATCGTGGAGAAGGCACCAGAGAGCGGGAGAAGAACCGGAGAGTGCGGAGACGACACCGGAGAACAGAACAAGAGACCCACCGAAGTCGACCAAAGTCGACATCCTCCCCATGTTGAGGGCATGTGGCCTGGTACTGTTCAGGAGGGAGGGGGGCCGCTCTCTCGCCCCCCTCTTTTCCTGCGGCCTGCCATGTTGCGTGCGCGGATAAAGGGTCTGGTGTGGATTTTTAGGGGAACCCCCACGCTATTTTTTTTTAAAGTTTGGCCGGGGTTCCCCTTAAAATCCATACCAGACCTGAAGGGCCTGGTATGGATTTTGGGGGGACCCCCACGCCATTTTTTTTTCATTTTGTTGGGGGGGGGTCCCCTTTGAATCCATACTAGACCCAAGGGCCTGCTATGGACCTGGGGGGGGACCCCATGCTGTTTTTTTTCAAGATTTTTTTTTTTTAGAGCCGGCAATGTTTATTTTTTTTTACATTTCCTTTAACAACCAGCTATAAACAGGTTAAAAAACAAAAAAAAATGCTGCAAAATCACAGTACTTGCATTTTGGATCCGGGTCCATTGAATTCTATTACATCCAAAACACTGACCTATTTTTTTACATTGATAAACTCAAAAATTATGGCAAATGAGGAAAAACCATTCAAAATATATATATACATCCAAAAAATTATGAAATTGCTTCCATTGCATTGTGGACAATCCACAACTTGGGGCAGGTGACGTGGCAAGTGGACAATCCACAACTTGGGGCAGCTGATGTGGCAAGTGGACAATCCACAACTTGGGGCAGCTGACGTGGCAAATGGACAATCCACAACTTGCGGCAAGTGATGTGGCAAGTGATGTGGCAAGTGACACGCTAAATACAACTACACTGCTGCTCTCTCAGCTGCTGATACTCATTCTGGTCTCACAAAATAGCTGAAATGGTTAATAATACTGATTTGGAGCTTAGGGCGGCTCCTTATGATGTTTCCTAACTAAACGCATATAGACGCAAATGTGGTAAAACGCGGCATGCAAACGCCACAAAGCGCACCTTTCTAAACGCCGCTTTCAACCTTAGTTCTGAACACTTTGCACCAGCGTCCCGTGTACATGGGGCATAAAACCGCCTATGCCATTTACAGCTCAAAAACGCCATGGTGGCCATGAGGCCATAGGCTAACATGGAGAGACGTTTTTAAGCTGCAAAAAACGCTCAAACAAGCGGCTGGAAAAACGACCGTGTGCATGTAGCCTTATATTAACCACTTGCGCACTGGCCACTTAAACCCCCTTCCTGCCCAGACCAATTTTCAAATTTCAGCGCTGATGCACTTTGAATGACAATTGCGCGCTCATACAACACTGTAACCCAATGAAAATGTATTATTATTTGGCACACAAATAGAGCTTTCTTTTGGTGCTTTCTATAAATACAAAAGACCGAATAAAAAAAATAAAAAATAGGATATTTTAACCACTTCAGCACTGGGCCTATTCTGGCACTTCTCTCCTTCATGTAAAAATCATAAATTTATGGCTATAAAATTACTTCAAAACCCCAAACATTATATATGTTTTTTTAGCAGACACCCTAGGGAATAAAATGGCGGTCATTGCAAATTTTTAGCTTGCTCAGTATTTGCGCAATAAATTTTCAAACGCCTTTTTAAAAAAAAAAAAATGGTTTCATGAATTAAAAAAAATGACAAAACAGTAAAGTTAGCCCAATTTTTGGGGATAATGTGAAAGATGTTGTTATGCTGAGTAAATTGATACCTAACATGTCTCTCTTTAAAATTGCGCACACTCATGGAATGACATCAAACTTCAGTACTTAAAAATCTCCCTAGGCGATGCTTTCAAAATTTTTACACGTTACCATTTTCGCATTACAGAGGGGGTCTAGTGCTAGAATTGTTTCACTCGTTCTAACGCACGCAGCAATACCTCACATGTGTGCTTTGAACGGCGTTTATATATGTGGGAGGGACTTACGTGTGTGTTCGCTTCTGAGCGCAAACTACCGGGGACATGGGCGCATTTTTTTTTTATTTCTTTTTTTTACTTTTTTGTATTTCTTACTCTTTTTATTTACTTTTTTCGTTTTTTTGATCACTTTTATTCCTATTACAAGGAATGTAAACATCCATTGTAATAGGAATATATTGTGACGGGTCCTCTTTATGGAGAGATGCAGGGTCAATAAGACCCCACATCTCTCCTCCAGGCTGCAAAGCATGAGATCGGTCAAAAAAATTCACCTATCTCATGCTGACAACCGAGATCACGGCTTTGTTTACATACGGGAACCCGGCGTGATGTCATAACGTCGCGCCCGGGCCTCCGACGGTCATAGAGATGACTGGTGACCATCTGGTAACCAGTCATCTCTATGCTTCCCATCCGGCGCCAGCCAATTCGTTCTCCGAGCCCCAGATGGCACGGGAGAGCCCGGAGAAGCACCATATGGCGGCGGGAGGGGGGGGACGTCCCCTCCCGCCGTCTATAAGAACGATCAAGCAGCGGAACTGCCGCTATGATCGTTTTTATCGTGCACAGAATCGCTGGCTGAAAAGAAAGAATTCTGAATGATGCCTGCAACGGCATCATTCAGATGTCACCACACAAAGCCAAGGACATCATTTGACGGTGGGCGGTAGGAAAGTGGACCTAAAGGGCCTGGTATGGATATTTGGGGGAACCGCACGCATTTTTTTTTTAATTTGCGGCAGGGTTCCCCTTAATATCCATTCCAGACCTGAAGGGCCTGGTCATTGAATTTGGGGGGACCCCACGCATTTTTTTTTTGTTTTTATCAATGACTTTCAATTACTTTTCTCTATATTGCCGGGAGCCGACAATTCATTATAGCCGCGGGTGCTTTTAAATGCCTTTTTTTTCCTTTAGAAATGTAATTTTGCAGGCGCACTGGCAAGTTCAGAGCTGCGCCTATTCAACTTATGCAAATTGAGTTATGCGACTTGACATTTACTAAGATTTTGCCGGCGCAGTGTCCTGGCGCGTTTGAACAAGTAAAATTCCCGCGCTGAGCTAAAAAAAACTCTAAACGCAATTGCCGGCGCAGCGGGCTGGTTCTGAAAAAGTTACTTTATCACTCTATTTTGGGCATATTTGTTATTTGGGCAGGTGTCACTACACTTCCTCACATCGCCCCATGTCACCCCCATTATATTGCCACTTTCAGCTTCTTTATATTTAGATTTTAATATGCCGTGCGCCAGGTCCATAGTGGCGCACTGAGCGCCTCCTCCCGTCCGCCGAGAACACTATAGTAAATGGGAAATAGGGCTGCGCTACCGGCGCTAATGTTTTGTAAATACCAAAACAGACATTGCGCGCGCAGATGCGCTGATACTCATGGCGCAAACGTTTCGTAAATCAGCCCCAAAATGTCCATCAGCTCTACAACAAAAATATCTCAGCCGTTACTGTAGTCAATAAAATGTCTTTGTCATAAATACAGACTTTTTTACATTTATGGAATATGTACTGTATGTGACTTATATATCAAAGAAAAAAATGATTTAAAATTAAAAGAATGGTTGACGACTATTTGAAAAACATATTGACTGGGTTCAAACCATAATTTGTCGTCATTTAGGATTTAGTAGATATGGTTTAGATATTCATTACAATGAACCTCTGTACAAAGATATCTCAGGAGAATTGTGGGTAAGACTGAAACTTAATGTGTAGGAAAATTATTTCCAGTTCTCATTATAGGCTTGTGGTATAAGTATACGTGTATAAATTTATCATGAAACACAGATAAGGTAAGGGCTTTACAAAATGATCTCGCATATAGGTTGTTCTCTTCAGTTGTCTCTTGGGAGACCAGACTTGTATTTGTAGATTGTGCCTGAGGTTTTACCCAGATGGATGCATAATAATGTGGCTGAAAAGCAACAATGTGAGATGTGCTCATTCTACAATATATTTTCCAGTATGAAAGAATTTCAGCCTGTTGTATAAGCAGATATGGCATTTCCCTGGTTTTATGATATATTGATTACTTTTTATAATCACTCTGTATTTTTACTTCAAGTTCATAGTTCTTTATCAATATTTATGTCGTAAATTCTTTAGTTTACCAATAGAATAGTATAACATCAATGCTAGATGCACAGTTGGTGCATGGGTTTTAAAATCATGATTTGGGTGTCTCTTCTTACCATATCCAAATGTTGAAATACATACTCATAGCAGGAACACTATTTCAAAAGCAATTACAATTATTTTCTTTCCTATATTTAATCTAAAATAATATTTGTAACATAAATTTTTTAAAGAATTTTTGTATTACCAAATATTTTAATTTATTCAAATTATTGTTTAAAAAATGAAATGAACAAAAGGCTTCCATATGTTTCTTTTCAAAATGTAGACTGTAATGTTAAAGGGTTATAAGTACAAAATACATGTGCTTGTCTTCTGTTTCAGTATTAATCATGGCAGTATGAATTAAAATAAGTAGAATCAGAAAAGCCATTGTTTACAAGGTGGTATGGGTTATTATGTGAAGTATAAAGGAGACAAACACGTATCAGACTGAACAAAACTAAAAAGGAAGAACTGAAAAGACTATTCACATGTAAAAAGAAGACACTGAATGTAAAATAGACATGAAGCTCCTGGAAATAAAGAGTTTTCTCCCAAATTAGGTCAAACAGAATATGTTATACAGATAAAGTACAGCTCTTTCAGACTAGACAACCCATCTGCCTCAAGTCAAAAAATATGTGAATGGGTGGGACTAGCATAGAGCTCTCTTGAGTATTTACATAAATAGACAAGTATAGCATTTCCACTTCTCTGAAAAAGCCACTCTCCTGAGTTAAAAACAGAAATGACATTTGAAGCAGGAAAGAAAATTAACAGGGTAGCTTATGTGTGAATTGGAGAATTAAAGAACTCTGGACAAATGTAAATTTCTCAATGATATATATAAAATATATATATATATATATATATATATATATATATATATATATATGTAGCGCCCCCACCTCTCCCCCTACCTGCCCTTTTCGTGTATGTGATTTGGCTCCTCGCAGGGAGGGGAGAGGCACACCACACCACAAGCCCGTACCCTCCTGAGTAAGGAGGTTGAGCGGTGTTAGTTTTCGGGTCTGCCTGCGGCTGGAGTTGAATCCTCCCGAGGATGATTCTCACCTCTACTTAGGTAGATGTAAGTCCTTATGTTTCCACCAGTAATGTAACTGTCCACACCAATTGAAAGTCCAACTTCTATATTTATTTCACACGGATAATAAATATGCCTCTTTGACAGCAGACAGGTTGGAACAAGACACATGACAGCTTAGGTGGGAGGAGGTCCAGGCACAAACTTGAATCAGGTTCTTTGACTGTTTAGGCTTAACAAACAGCTTTGGCACACGATCTCTGCCACAGACTGTGAGGTTGGTCTCTGCCACAGACCAGGTGAATAGGAAGTCACTGCCACTGACTTGGAGAACAGGTCACTGCCACTGACCGGGTGAATAGAGTCACTGCCACTGACTGGGTGGATAGGGAATGACCCTGTTAGGCCACTGCCACTGACCTGTAAGCAAACTTCCTTCTAGAGAGTACTTGGCCCATGGGAGGGAGAAGACATCCCTCCGGAGAGTTACCAGAGGCCCACACTGTCACCACGACTCTGCGCTGGGTCTTCGGTACAGGTAACCTCCCTGGCCTCCTCATCTCAGATACGGGTCCCCTCACAAGGCGGCACCCTGGGAGTCCTCGATCCCCGGCCGAACCCAGCCGAAGGTGCTGGGCTCTGGGCCTCCAAATTAGTACCTCACCCCAGACTGAAGATGTCTGGGATGGAACAGGAACCAGGCCCCTGGGCCTAGGGCACCCGGAGATGACACCCACACACCCAGGCTGAAGGTGCCTGGGCGTGGACGAAGACACCGACCCCGATGGAAGATGGCCGCCCCTTTTTATACCCTCTCCCGACCGGCACAGCAGGTTCCCCGCCCCGCCGTACTGCTGCCGAGAGGGGACAAGAAAAGGCACAACCTTGTATTGTGGTTCAATCCGGACCTATGGCGACAGCGCCACCTGTAGGCCCCAGGGAACTATACACCAACACTAGCTCCCATGGCACAGAAATGGTCCATTAACCCTAACAATAGTGTGTCTGAGCCTAACTACCACTCAGACACTCCCCCTAAATTGAACACCCCGCTACATATATATATATATATATATATATATATATATGTGTGTATATATATATATATATATATATATATATATATATATATGTAGCGGGGGTCTAAAATATAGGGGGAAGTGCATGGGTGGTAGTATGATCCAATGCACCCTGATTTCTAGAGAATTGGGAACTATTTACAGTCTGGAGGACTCTGGTGGTGTGAGGTTCCCTGTGGCCTACAGGTGGCACTGTCGCCCTGGGACGGGGTTGAGCCCACACTGCAAGACTGTGCCTTTTTTGTCCTTTCCTGGCGCTTGTACAGCGGGGCGGGGAACCCGCTGTGATGCAAAGGGAGAGGAGATAAAGGGGGTGTACACCCTTACCACGGGGTTCAGAGTTCGGAGTCTGAGGACGCGGCCGCACCCAGGCACCCTCAGCCTGGGTGCTGGCGTTCCGGAGTTCCGGGCCCAGGTGCCCTCGACCTGGCCGGAGCGGGAGATGGAGTCCATCTCAGGCACCTTTAGCCTGGGGTGAGGTACTATGGCGGAAGCCTGGAACTCAGTACCTTCGACTGAGTTCCGCGAGGGTGGAGGAATCCGAGGGGTCCCTAACTCCTTGGGTGCCCGTGTCTGAGACGAGGAGGCCGGTGAGCGGAACTTCTCCGCAGAGTCCAGCCTATCATTGCTGGTGACGGAGAGGCCTCCGGTAACTGTCTTGGACGGATGTCTTCCCCCTTATAGGGGCTACATTAGTGAAGGTAATCCATGTTCTGTTCAATATAGTCAGTGGAAGTGACAATTCGCCATTGGTGACACCACAATGGTTAGCTCTATCTAGAAGGATTGTGCCTCGACCTACTCCCTACAAATACTGAACTGTTCATTGGGTCCCAACCTGTCTGTGCTGAATGACTATTTATTGAGAAGAATAAATACGAGTTGGACCGTTTTCAGTGTGTGGAACTTCAGTTACTGGAAGCAAAGGGGGGTCATTCAGTAAAGGATTTGACTCTGGGACATACACACAAAGCCCGATAGTTCTGGCCTTCACCTCTACACATTGGAGGACATGGGCCGTGGTGTATCTCATCCCTCCCCCAGTACTAACCCCTAGACGAGACAAACAAGCCGTGAATGAGAAGGGGTGAGAGGGGTGAGGTCGCTACATATATATATTTATATACAGGTCCTCAAAAAATTAGCATATTGTGATAAAGTTCATTATTTTCTGTAATGTACTGATAATCATTAGACTTTCATATATTTTAGATTCATTACACACAACTGAAGTAGTTCAAGCCTTTTCTTGTTTTAATATTGATGATTTTGGCATACAGCTTATGACAACCCAAAAATCCTATCTCAAAAAATTAGCATATCATGAAAAGGTTCTCTAAACGAGCTATTAACCTAATCATCTGAATCAACTAATTAACTCTAAACACCTGCAAAAGATTCCTGAGGCTTTTAAAAACTCCCAGCCTGGTTCATTACTCAAAACCGCAATCATGGGTAAGACTGCCGACCTGACTGCTGTCCAGAAGGCCATCATTGACACCATCAAGCAAGAGGGTAAGACACAGAAAGAAATTTCTGAACCAATAGGCTGTTCCCAGAGTGCTGTATCAAGGCACCTCAGTGGGAAGTCTGTGGGAAGGAAAAATTGTGGCAGAAAACGCTGCACAACGAGAAGAGGTGACCGGACCCTGAAGAAGATTGTGGAGAAGGACCGATTCCAGACCTTGGAGGACCTGCGGAAGCAGTGGACTGAGTCTGGAGTAGAAACATCCAGAGCCACCGTGAACAGGCGTGTGCAGGAAATGGGCTACAGGTGCCGCATTCCCCAGGTCAAGCCACTTTTGAACCAGAAACAGCGGCAGAAGCGCCTGACCTGGGCTACAGAGAAGCAGCACTGGACTGTTGCTCAGTGGTCCAAAGTACTTTTTTCGGATGAAAACAAATTTTGCATGTCATTCGGAAATCAAGGTGCCAGAGTCTGGAGGAAGACTGGGGAGAGGGAAATGCCAAAATGCCTGAAGTCCAGTGTCAAGTACCCACAGTCAGTGATGGTCTGGGGTGCCATGTCAGCTGCTGGTGTTGGTCCACTGTGTTTTATCAAGGGCAGGGTCAATGCAGCTAGCTATCAGGAGATTTTGGAGCACTTCATGCTTCCATCTGCTGAAAAGCTTTATGGAGATGAAGATTTCATTTTTCAGCATGACCTGGCACCTGCTCACAGTGCCAAAACCACTGGTAAATGGTTTACTGACCATGGTATTACTGTGCTCAATTGGCCTGCCAACTCTCCTGACCTGAACCCCATAGAGAATCTGTGGGATATTGGGAAGAGAAAGTTGAGAGACGCAAGACCCAACACTCTGGATGAGCTTAAGGCCGCTATCGAAGCATCCTGGGCCCCCATAACACCTCAGCAGTGCCACAGGCTGGTTGCCTCCATGCCACACCGCATTGAAGCAGTCATTTCTGCAAAAGGATTCCCGACCAAGTATTGAGTGCATAACTGAACATAATTATTTGAAGGTTGACTTTTTTTGTATTAAAAACACTTTTCTTTTATTGGTCGGATGAAATATGCTAATTTTTTGAGATAGGAATTTTGGGTTGTCATGAGCTGTATGCCAAAATCATCAATATTAAAACAAGAAAAGGCTTGAACTACTTCAGTTGTGTGTAATGAATCTAAAATATATGAAAGTCTAATGTTTATCAGTACATTACAGAAAATAATGAACTTTATCACAATATGCTAATTTTTTGAGAAGGACCTGTATATATTTATATATACATACACACACACACACACCCTATACACCTTCCCATTCTGATTACATTCATGCAATAAATTACTTCACATTTAGGCAACATATTTATTTTAGTGGGCTGTCAATGCTCCAGAACAGAATTAAAACCTTGTCAACAACAAGTTCAGACTCAGGTTTTAATTTTTAGTGCAAATCTCAAATCACCCGCTGACATACAAAAGATTATTGACCCCCTATAAATAACTAGAAATGTAGGCAACAAATGCACTTTCTATCTGCATTTACGATACTGGGCCCCAGGGCTACCATATTAACACCCTATGAACATCTCTGTTTTGGCACGGAGATGCTACAGCATTTACTGTCTAAATTATTGTTCTCTCCTTCAGTTACCTTTATCCCACCCTTTCTACTGAAATGGAAGAAATAACTTGACACCATTTTCACACCTGAAAAAGAGACAACATACTTTCTTTCTTGCATTGTTTCTCCATTACTAGTTACAGTAGTTCCAAGAAGCCAATTATAAACTGCGTATCAGATAGTACAAAGCTCCAGTTGTTCTGCACAACATAAAAAGACTATAGTCCACGGCTTTTGGTGTCCTATCTACTGTATAAACCAATTCCCGCAGCTATGAAATAAACCTTCAGTATATAAAAATATATTTAAAAAACTAAAAATACCACAAAGTATAAGATAGTTGTGTTTTACCTCATATTGTATATCTACTTACTATTAGACAGCTTATCAGTTAAGATCATCCCAAAGGTATAACTGTACGCTAAACATAAAAAAGCTGTCACTTGCTGTGTGCCTTTGCAGTTACTTGATGCTAGGCTGGGAATTCAAAAGACATTCTGTAACAATCAGACACCACCGATGAGGGATATTAGCGGGCCACTCTCACTCCTGTCAACTCACAAGGCACCCTGGGAGCACGTTTTCAGAGAAACGTCCCTTTCGTCAGGTGTTTGGTCTGGTGTTTGATCCCTATACTGTCATTTCCAGATTGTCTGCATTATGATCCATCTTCCCGCCCATAGCTGGGGCTGCACAGGCTTTATACTGGACACGTTACAGGACTCTGATGCTGGGCTTTCTTACATGTGTGCCCTCTGTATCCACACTTGTGAATGCAGTATTTACAATCTGTTTTTATGTGTTCTGCACAAAATACTCACGCAAACCCCCAACTGTGTTGGAGATGTGAGGAAGCTAAAGTAACCCAACAGCACATATTTTGGCCTGAACCAGGTTGCAGGGGTTCTGTAAAGGAGTGTGTGAAATGAACCCACCAATTAGCAGATGTTGACCTTGGGAGGAACCCGGCCTATTATCTCCTACACCTTCCAAAATTGTCTAGGAACAGATAAGATAGTATTTTTTAATTACCCTATTTAACAGCCAAGATTTGCATCCCCATCCTTTACTAGACATGTGTGATTTGTTTCGTACGAATCGAAAATTCGTACGAATTTCCGAAAATTTCGTACATTCGGTAAGCATCCAATATCCGAATTGCTATGCTTCCGAATTTTATACGAAATACGAAATTTCGTTGACGAATTTTGGATCCAAATTCCCTTACAACTGAAACATGACTGGTGTTTTGTTGACCAATCAGAGGTTTTCTTCTGCTCCTGAGTGAGGGTTGGGAAAATTACCTTTTTTAATATGGGAGTGGGAGACTGGTACTGGTAGTCGATGGGAGATTCAGAATCGGACAGAATAAGAATGTTCGTTAATATCGTTTTATTATTGTCATAATAATTATGATTATTCGTTATGATGAAGTTAAAAACCCAGGAAAAAAAAAAAAAGCACAGCACAGGGATGGTGGGAGCCCCTCATAATGAGCACAGCAGGGGTACAGCCCCTGAGGAAGTCAGCGCAGCACAGGGATGGTGGGAGCCCCTCATAATGAGCACAGCACAGGGATGGTGGGAGCCCCTCATAATGGGCACAGCAGGGGTACAGCCCCAGGAGGAAGTCAGCACAGCACAGGGATGGTGGGAGCCCCTCATAATGAGCACAGCAGGGGTACAAACCCAGGAAGTCAGCACAGCACAGGGATGGTGGGAGCCCCTCATAATGAGCACAGCAGGGGTACAGCCCCAGGAGGAAGTCAGCACAGCACAGGGATGGTGGGAGCCCCGCATAATGAGTCGATGACTGCCATATTGAGAAAGGTATTTTTTGCTTTTTAAATTCATCATAACGAATGTTCGTAATTGTTATGAAAAGTTAACGAACCTAACGAACTTTCGTATTTCATACGAATCAAAATTGAATTCCGGACACAAAATACGAACTAACGGGCTACTACAAACCCAGGAAGTCAGCACAGCACAGGGATGGTGGGAGCCCCTCATAATGAGCACAGCAGGGGTACAAACCCAGGAAGTCAGCACAGCACAGGGATGGTGGGAGCCCCTCATAATGAGCACAGCAGGGGTACAGCCCCAGGAGGAAGTCAGGATAGCACAGGGATGGTGGGAGCCCCTCATAATGAGCACAGCAGGGGTACAAACCCAGGAAGTCAGCACAGCACAGGGATGGTGGGAGCCCCTCATAATGAGCACAGCAGGGGTACAAACCGAGGAAGTCAGCACAGCACAGGGATGGTGGGAGCCCCTCATAATGAGCACAGCAGGGGTACAGCCCCAGGAGGAAGTCAGCACAGCACAGGGATGATGGGAACCCCTCATAATGAGCATAATGAATCGACGACTGCCATATTGAGAAAGGTATTTTTTGCTTTTTAAATTCATCATAACGAATGTTCATAATTGTTACGAAAAGTTAACGAACCTAACGAAAATTCATATTTCTATACGAATCCAAATTGAATCTCGGACACGAATTACGAAATACGAATTAACGGCTAATACGAAATGGAACGGAACGAAACGAAACAAACTTATTGACGGCGCACATGTCTATCCTTTACAATGACTAACTATATACTCCGTGGCTTACTTTCAGAGGCACTCTCCTGCCCCCCCCCCTTTTTCTTTCTCTCCACTCCCACACCACACTCTTCCTTTCCCCCTTCACCTTACCTTTTGCTTCCTACAGGGGAGCTACATTAGTTAAACATTTACAAATGTAAATCCCCTCCTTTTTTACTCCCCCTTCCCCTTTTTAATACAAAATGGAAAACAGGGTAAACAGTTCTACAATACCAGTCTCAAGGAACACACAATACATTCAGCAATACAAGTCATGTTACCAGTGTACACATTTTTTATATAATATTATACAAGGCTGTGAGTTTGCTGTAATCTTACATAAAGAATTTGAAAAAAATAATAGGTATGTAATCTTACGTCCATAGGCTGTCTGCCTTCATAAAAATCTTCCTATTTTGGAATTAAACAAATTATAGAGGCATTCTTTATTGTGAAATCAGATGCCATAGCCTGGAGGCTGTGTAAGGTTGGAGTTGTTATACAGAGTTACTTTACACATGCAATTATTTGCAGTTTTACAATTTTCTTTTTACATTTGCATTTAAATGTATATCTTTTTTTTACATGTTAGACCCGGTTCACACAGGGTCGACTCGTCAGGCGACTCAGCCACCTGACAAGTCGCGTCCCGCTCTGTTCAATGGAACCGTTCTAATAGGAGCGTGGACTTAGAAAAAGGTTCCTGTACTACTTTGGGGGCGACTCGGGGCGACTTGCATTGACTTCTATACAGAAGTCATTTTGCAAATCGCCTCTCAAGTCGTCTTGAGATCGCCTTGCCGAGTCGCCCCCAAAGTCGTGCCGCCCCAGTGTGAACCGGCTCTAAGGGCATCCTTGCCCTGGTAAAGCCAACAGTCAGGGATGGTAATGCAACCTGGTACTTCTCTAATAACAAAAATAATTGAAAAAAAAGGCTGCCTACCCTTCCACAGTGTACTGTAAGTAAAGAGTTGAATCCTATAGACATAGGCTACCTTCCTTTCCTCAAATCTTTCTTTGTAGTCACATATATCAGAGACAGTGTGGAGACACTGTGGGGAAACTTTATTTGTTACCCTGCCAGTGTTGAATGACACAAGGGGTAGTGAAGTGGCTGACAGACAATTTCTCTTTTTATTCTTCTAAGGCGCAGAGCAGTCACTTGCCTGCATTACTATTAATACATTCTTTCTCTCCTTCTCCTTAAGAGCACATATTAGCAATTTACTTTTGGGCTCCTAATGCACCCTTTTTCCTCCTCACCCTTGAGGCTGCATATAAGCCCTTTCTTTTAACTCATAGGGGGTTATTTACTAAAACTGGAGCAACTGCAACCAATCAGCTTCCATGTATTAGGCCGGGTTCACACTTGTCCAACAAACGCTCCGACATTGGGAGCTCATGTCGCATGACGTGTGAAAATCAATGTTTCCCTATGGGAGCCGTCTTAACTGGTCCGACACATGTCGGTCCGACTTTGAAAATGCTCCCTGTACTTCTTTGGTCCGACTTTGATCCTACTTCAGCCCATTGACTATCATTGAAGTCGGATCAAAGTCGGACCGCAGTCTTGCATGATTCGACTTTGGCATGCGACTTGTGCTCTGCTGATCTTGAGAGGGAACTCCACGCCAAATTTTAAATAAAAAAAACGGCATGGGTTCCCCTCCAGGAGCATACCAGGCCCTTCGATCTGGTATGGATTTTAAGGGGAATCCCCTAAGCCGAAAAAACGACGTTGGGATCCCCCCAAAATCCAAACCAGACCCTTATCCGAGCACTCAACCTGGCAGGCCACAGGAAAAGAGGGGGGACGAGAGCGCGGCCCCCCCTCCCTCCTGAACCATACCAGGCCGCATACCCTCAACATGGGGGCTTTGGTGCTTTGGGGCAGGGGGGGACCTGTGGCCCCCCCACCCCAAAGCACCCTGCCCCCATGTTGATGAGGACAGGGCCTCTTCCCGACAACCCTGGGTGTTGGTTGGTGGGGTCTGCGGGCGGGGGCTTATCGGAATCCAGGAGCCCCCTTTAATAAGGGGGCCCCCAGATCCTGGCCCCCCACCCTATGTGAATGAGTATGGGGTACATCGTACCCCTACCCATTCACCTGGTGGAAAAAAATGTCAATAAAAAACACTACACAGGTTTTTAAAGTCATCTATTACACAGCTCCTGGGGTCTTCTTCCGACTTCGGGGGTCTCCGGTGTCGTCTCCGCGCTCTCCGGTCCTTTCTTCCTTCTGCCGGGCCTCCGCTATCTTCTTCCAGCTCTTTTGCTAGCGTGGCCCGGTCTTCTCCCTCACCTTCTTCCCTCTTCTTCTCTCGCTCTCCGGTTCTTTCTTCCTTCTGCCGGGCCTCCGCTATCTTCTTCCAGCTCATTTGCTAGCGGGGCCCGCTCTTCTTCATCGCCTTCTTCCCTCTTCTCCTCTTCGATGTTGACACGTCGCTTCCTCCCACTGTAATGCTGAGTGTGCGGTGCGCTCCGATTTATATAGGCCTCTCATGACTTCACAGTCACAAGCTCCGGGTGGCCCCGGAGCATGTGACTGTGACGTCATGGGAGCATGTGGCCACCCGGAGCATGTGACTGTGACATCATGATAGGCCTATATAAATCGTAGCGCACTGCACACCAAGCATTACAGTGGGTGGAAGCGACATGTCAACATCGAAGAGAAGAAGAGGGAAGAAGGCGACGAAGAAGACCGTGCTCCGCTAGCAAAAGAGCTGGAAGAATATAGCGGAGGCCCGGCAGAAGGAAGAAAGAACCGGAGAGCGAGGGAAGAAGGTGATGAAGAAGACCGGGCCCCTCTAGCAAAAGAGCTGGAAGAAGATAGCGGAGGCCCGGCAGAAGGAAAAAAGAACCGGAGAGCGCGGAGACGACACCGGAGACCCCCGAAGTCGGAAGAAGACCCCGGAGCTGTGTAATAAATTACTTTAAAAACCTGTGTAGTGTTTTTTTATTGACATTTTTTCCACCAGGTGAATGGGTAGGGGTACGATGTACCCCATACTCATTCACATAGGGTGGGGGGCTGGGATCTGGGGGCCCCCTTATTAAAGGGGGCTCCTGGATTCCAATAAGCCCCCGCCCGCAGACCCCGACAACCAACGGCCAGGTTTGTCGGAAAGAGGCCCTGTCCTCATCAACATGGGGGCAGGGTGCTTTGGGGTGGGGGGGCCGCAGGTCGCCCCCCTGCCCCAAAGCACCAAACCCCCCATGTTGAGGGCATGTGGCCTGGTATGGTTCAGGAGGGAGGGGAGGTCGCTCTCTCTTCCCCTCTCTTCTCCTGCGGCCTGCCAGGTTGCGTGCTCGGATAAGGGTCTGGTTTGGATTTTGGGGGACCCCCATGCTGTTTTTTCGGCTTAGGGGGTTCCCCTTAAAATCCATACCAGACCGAAGGGCCTGGTATGCTCCTGGAGGGGGAACACATGCCGGTTTTTATTTAAAATTTGGCGTGGAGTTCTCCCTCAAGATTCATACCAAACACAGTGCCTGGTATTGGCGGCGATCCAAGTCGGTTCCCCGTTCATTGAAAGTTGGACATATGTCGGCTTCATGTCGCAGGGCAAAGTCGGATCCAAAGTAGGATGGCTGTCGTGTCGGACAAGTGTGAACCCAGCCTTCTTGCCAAAGCTTTATTGAACAATCTAAAGTCAGAAGCTGATTGGCTACCATGCACAGCTGCACCAGATTCTGAGTGCTCCAGTTTTAGCATAATGTTAATAATAACAATTGTCCTCCTCTTCCTCAAGGACATATAGCAACCATGTTTTTGATGCCCTAGTACAAGAGAAAATCTGAAGATTTACCGCTGCCATCCAAGAGTGGGCAAGAGCGTCATGGCTGCAATTGAAATTTCATCACCCCCGTTATGTCACAGCTGCCACTGAATTTAGGAAATACCCTAAAAAAAGAGGTCAAGCAGGTCTAAAGTGAAAAGTAAGCAAGTTACCGTACATTTTTTTATATATTTTTTTTTTTTAACATTTTTTATATATCCATTTTTTTTTTTCATTTTTCATTGTTAGGCCATCCTTGCTCTGTTGAAGCAAATATGGGCAGGGATAATGCAACCAGGATACAGAAACCTGGGTAAAAATTGTCCTAGTCCTAAACCCACCTTGTAGTGTGTTAGAATCATAGGATGGTACAGAATTAACGGGCAAAATCAAAAGACAAAAGATCAGGGTGGGTGGTGAACAAGTGTAGTCAGATACAAACTTAAGTCAGTAAACTTCTAGGTGACTTTTACCCATTGATTTCAATGGAAGTTGCCTCCAAGTCGGATCCCCTGTCTTATCTGAAGCAACTTTCCAGGAAGTAAAAATATTTTTCCAGGCAAACCCCTCCCTCCCCCAGAGCTGATAATTGTATGATTGGCCACTGGAAAGTAGCCTGTCCTGGAGGCAACTTGAAGTTGCCTTGTAAGTTGCCTGGAGTCGCGCTGTGATTCATACTCAAGTCGTGTCCAAGTTGCCTCCCAAAGTCGCACTGGAAGTCGTGTTGCCCCTGTGTGAACCGGCTCTTAGGCAACAGTGTTGATCTGAGTACTGCTAAATAGAGAACATGACTGACAGTCTGGGTGGGCACTTATCCTGTAGGTGTTATTTAAATCAGCAGAAAGCTGTAAAAAGAGAGAAGAAGCCACATTCTAACAAAATCACAAGTTGCACATCTGCTTTACTGCTGGTCTGTGACACAGACCAGCAGTAAAGCACAGCAAGAGACCAACTGTTTAAACAAAATAAAAATGGCAGACACTTGAGTTTTGATGAGAGCCAAACACTGGACCAGACCCAGCATTTAATCACCGTCCGCTACTCTAACCAAAAAGAACTCATGATATACAGTAGAAAGGGTTGATGTGTATGCCTAAACAAAAGTTCTTCTATCCAGCTTACTTTGTTGTGTGGACTGCATGGAGGCCAAGCAGATCAAAGCTCATAAATATTTTCTCATTGCCTGAGCAAATAATACTCCCTTGCCTGGCAAAGTTGAAGAATTTGATGAGAATGCACCAGCTGACTTTGCTTAAACAATCCAATGCTTGTGGCCAAATCGCCTTTTGTTGGGAAAAAGGAAAGGAACAATATATATATACATATATATATATATATATACATATATATATATATATATATATATATACACATATATGTTTTTTTTTTTATGTAGCTCATTGTGTAGGGCCTAAGTGTGTTTAGGCAACTATTGAATAATTTGTTTTGTGAACAGTGTATAAATATTTACATGATTTGCATCTTGACTATTTTTGTTTACTGTATCAATCAGTAATGGCATAAAGAGTAGGGATGAGCTGAAGTTTCAACTGAATGCCCAAACTGTTGCCCATTCGACCACTTGTTCAGTGGGAGCTAAGCAACATACATTGCTCAAAAAAATTAAAGGAACACTTTGAAAACACATCAGATCTCAAATATCATTCTGGATATCTATACTGATATGGTCTGGGTAATGTGTTAGGAATTAAAGGATGCCACATTGTTTGATGGAAATTAAAATTATCAGCCTACAGAGGGCTGAATTCAAAGACACCCTGAACATGAGATGACAGATGGTGTCCTGGGGTATTTCCTCCAAGATCTGGACCAGGGCATCACTGAGCTCCTGAACAGGCTGAGGTGCATCCTCCAGGAACTGGCTGCATACTCTCACCACATGAGGCTGGGCATTGTCATGTACCAGAAGGAACCCAGAACACACTGCACCAGTGTAGGGTCTGACAACGGGTCCAAGGATTTCATCCCGATACCTAATGGCAGTCAGGGTGCCATTGTCTAGCCTGTGAAGGTCTGTGTGTCCCTCCATGGATATGCCTCCCCAGACCATCACCAAACTGGTCATGCTGAACGATGCTACAGACAGCATAACATTCTCCACGGCTTCTCCAGACCCTTTCATGTCTGTCACATGTGCTCAGGGTGAATCTGCACTCATCTGTGAAAATCACAGGGCGCCAGCAGTGGACCTGCAATTCTGGTGTTCAATGGCAAATGACAATCAAGCTCCACCGTGCCGGGCAGTGAGCACAAAGCCCACTAGAGGACGTTGAGCCCTCAGGCCTCCCTCATGAAGTCTGTTTCTGATTGTCTGGTCAGAGGCATTCACACAAGTGGCCTGCTGGAGGTCATTTTGTAGGGCTCTGGCAGTTCTCATCCTGTTCCTCCTTGCACCAAGGATCAGATACCGGTCAGGTCCTGCTGATTGGAAAGGACCTTCTACGGCCCTGTCGAGCTCTCCTAGAGTAACAGCCTGTCTCATGAATCTCATCCATGCTCTTGAGACTGTGTTGAGAGACACAACAACCCTTCTGGCAATGGCATGTATTAATGTGCCATCCTGGAGGAGTTTGACTGCCTGTGCAACCTCTATAGGGTCCAGGTTTAGCCTTATGCTACCAGTAGTGACACCGACCCTAGTCAAATACAAAACTATTGAAAAACAGTCAAATGATGAGTTGGGGAAAAAAAAGTCAGTGGCCCCCACCTGTAAAACCATTCCTGTTTTGGAGGTTGTCTCAGTGTTGTCTCGGTGTTGCCCATCTAGTGCACCTGTTGTAAATTTAATTAACACCAAAGCAGCTGAAACTGATTAACAACCCCCTCTGCTACTTAACTGACCAGATCAGTATTCCAGTTTATTTGACTATACTCTGATTAAAAAAGTGTTCTTTACATTTTTTTGAGCAGTTTATATAGAAGTGGCATTTCTACTGCTTCTATATATGACAGCTTCCCACTGTTATTGTTTCTCAAGGAAGCTACGGGTGCTTGCAACAATCGCATCCCTAAACACCACTGATGTCACTGGGAATCCCTACCACTTAAGCAATACGTCAGGTGTAGCAATTAGATCACTGCCTAAATATGGCCACTATTGCTTCCCCTTCCCCTTATATAGCTGATGACAGCTCAGGAAGCTGCCATTTGGCCAGTGTTACCGTTGGGATCGATCATGTGCTCTGGGTTGTCAGGCTTTTATTGGGAGGGGCATCATGATTGATGATACATTTACATTTTTAAAATAATGTAGGCTCTACACAAATTGTTTTATCATTATTTATTTAGTATGTTCAACAGAAAAAGTGAAACCAATAAAATATTTACATTTCCCTGAGGGCTTCTTTTAAAAAAACAAAAAACAAACAGCACACAGATCCCTCTAAAATGTAATTTTTCTGCAATTTTAAAGGATAAGTTCAACTTTGTAACATGTAACAAGCTCCAGCCCTTACTCACACCTGAGCCTCCCCCTACTGTGACAGTGGGCAGGAGTTTCTCTTTCCCACAGCTTATGTCACAACTAAAACCAGCATGATTGTGCAGGGCTCTGCCCAAACAATTGCATTTTTCATGCACCATTGGATTGTAGTTCTCAATGGAATTGGATCAGCACACTCGCAGTCCATTTACTCTTCCTCCAGCTTTGTAATTGGAGAGCCCATAGGGATGAGCTCGGTGTTCGAGTCGAACATAAGTTCGACTCGAACATCGGCTTTTCGACTGTTCGGCGAACATCGAACGATTTGGGCCGTTCGCGCCAAATTCGAGTGACGTGAACGGCCCACAATACACTGCGCCATTGCAGTGCAATCCCGGCGCTGTGATTGGCCAAGCATGCACTGTGACCCCGCATGCTTGGCCAATCACAGCGCCGGCAGCTAGGAGAGCCATAATTGGCCACAGGCAGGTTGCCTGTGGCCAATTATAGCTCAGGGGGTTTAGCACACGCCCCACACTATAAAAGGCCGCCAGCGCGGCGGCCTTGTGTAGTGTGTTCCGGCGCAGGGAAAGAGTTACATAGGCAGGGACAGTGTCAGTGCTATTTGTACCTCAAACTTGTGTGTAGGGAGAGAGAAGGATAGGCAGGGAGAGTGTCAGTGTCATATTCTTTGCTAAACCTTGTGTGCAGGGAGAGAGAAGGATAGGCAGGGGACAGTGTCAGTGTCACATTCTTTGCTAAACCTTGTGTGCAGGGAGAGAGAAGGATAGGCAGGGAGAGTGTCAGTGTCATATTCTTTGATAAACCTTGTGTGCAGGGAGAGAGAAGGATAGGCAGGGAACAGTGTCAGTGTCATATTCTTTGCTAAACCTTGTGTGCAGGGAGAGAGAAGGATAGGCAGGGAGAGTGTCAGTGTCATATACTTTGATAAACCTTGTGTGCAGGGAGAGAGAAGGATAGGCAGGGGACAGTGTCAGTGTCATATTCTTTGCTAAACCTTGTGTGCAGGGAGAGAGAAGGATAGGCAGGGAGAGTGTCAGTGTCATATACTTTGATAAACCTTGTGTGCAGGGAGAGAGAAGGATAGGCAGGGGACAGTGTCAGTGTCATTGTTGCTAAGCCTCCTGCACCTTATACACCTGAAGTTAGCCTGTATTGCTGCGTTTTCCTGGTGTGTTACACCAACAGGCATTTGCAGCACTTACAGCGGGGGTAGTGTGCCTCCTGATCATATTACACCTGAAGTTAGCCTGGCTGAGGTACATAGATGATGTGCTCATGATATGGACGGGGACCCCTACACAACTAAGCCAATTCATGGACAAGCTCAATCAGAATAAGCGTAATTTACGCTTTACCTCTGTTTCCAGCACCAGTGAGATCTCCTTTCTGGATTTAAAACTATCCATCCATGAGGGGCACCTGATCACCCAGACCTATAGGAAAACTACAGCAGCTAATACCCTCTTAAGAGCTGAAAGCTACCATCCCGCCCCTCTCAAACGTGGTATACCAGTGGGACAGTTCCTCAGAATCAGGAGGAATTGCTCCAGCGAAGAAATGTATCGCAAGGAATCTGAGACTCTATACCAGCAGTTTAGAGAAAGGGGATATGGGCATAGAACACTCCGTAAGGCTAGAAGCATTGCCAGCCAACGATCACGAGAGGAATTGGTCCAACCTAAATCCAATTTTGAATCTAAACAGGATGGACAAGCTCGGTTTATTACTCCTTTTGGTGCACAATGGCACCAAGTACGAGCGGTCCTCACTGAGCATTGGCATATTCTGACAGGCTGTGAACAACTTAAGAAAATAGTAGGTGAAAGACCTCAATTAACAGCTAAAAGAGCTAGAAATCTCAGGGATACACTTGTGAATAGTGAATATATACGCCCTGTTGATAGGAACTGGCTGACAGATATACCACGTACAGTAGGTATGTTTTCATGTGGCCATTGTGGCACATGCAAACACGTCGACAGAACAAAAAGTTTCAGAGATTCACAATCTAAAAATCTCTATGAGATTAAATCCTTCATTAACTGTAGTACAGCACGAGTGCTCTATATTCTGGAATGCCCGTGCCACCTACTCTATGTGGGTAAAACAAAAAGACAACTTAGGGTACGCTTTGCTGAACATCTTAAGAGCATTCGCCTCAAAGAAGATACCCCAGTGGCCCAACATTTTTTTAAAATTCCATGAGGGAAAAACACAAGGCCTGCGAGTAAAGGGGTTTATGCCCTGAACCTATCAGAAAGACGAGGGGATTTCGATACCGTCCTGATCCGACATGAAAAGACTTGGATCTTTAGGCTCCAGACACTCCAGCCTAAAGGCTTGAATACAGAAATGAGCCTAAAAATATTTCTTGAGCCATAAATAGGACACACATGTTCATGTCTAAGATCAGCACGGTATTGGTCCCCGCCTTAGGTCTCCTCAGTACAAATACCTAACATACTGACATCTAATAGCTGGGTGGGCAAAGTCAATATATGACAAACGGGTGTAATTGTATGTTTCTTTGAAACATCTATCTACACCTAGCCCCTTGTCTATGCCTATGTCTCTGTTGTGTCTGCTAGTTCCTGTAAACACTGTAATTATTATTCTTTTTACTTTTGAAATTCTGTGAATGTATAAATTCAACTTTTACATGCATATCAACATTATCTGTTATGAACACAAGATGGCGCTACTTCGTCAGTCAGTGGTACCTTACCTGTGATTGGCTAAATAAGGCTACTTAATAGGAGCACTAATAATCCACTGACACATCAAGATGAAGTGACATATTCGTCAGGAAAAGCGTCATGTCCGACGTTGTTCTCCTGGGTTGTTGACTAACTCCACTCGCTCCTCTCCTTTCCTCATAATGAACATTATCGAATGAATTTACCGAACGAATTTCCCACCAGCCTACAGAGGATTCGACAAGGACGATCAGCTCTTGCCCCCAGAGGCCCAAGCCTGAAATTACACAGGTCTGCACGTTTTCAGACGATACAGTGTGACGGCTTCAGCTTCAGCCCAACGCTCAGCGCTGATGCGGTGAAACACAGCCATCGGATCACATGTGCCGCACGTGACCCAACAGAGGGACGCATTCAACGCAGCAGTCTCCCACGAGCTGGCAGGATCTCTCCTCTGAGCAGCAGCACTACGTGAGCTACAGAGCTCAGGAAAACCATCAAAAACTCATAGAGCAAGGGCCAAAAAGAGACATTGATGTTGGGCGAATCACGGGTTGGATGTCATGGATGGGTAAGCCAGTATATTACTACATGGTTACTGTGCCCTTCCCCTCCCCCCTATCAAATATCATCATACTTGTCTCAGCCAGCATTTGGCTATAATCTCGGTCCTTTCATAGACTGTCCGCACCAGACTAAAATCACAAGTAATCCTATGCTGTTTTGTTTGAACACAATCCTGTGCTAATCAATTTACCCCACATGGATGTCAATAGTGTTTTACAATACCAAACATATTTAGTAGCATATGGAGCAGTGTGGTACGAACTTTGAATCTGCAGGAACACTAGCCAACACGGCTTGATCTTGACATTCCAGGTTGGATATAGATCCTAGTAATTTTCCATCTTGCAGCTTCAACTGGAATTTGCCTGTACAGTCCTCAAATTCAATCATTGCTATTGGCTTTAGATATTGATAGGTTATCTATTTGGTAATTCAGTGTTCATTTATAGTAAGGACATTATCAGTAGTTGAGCGGGCGGTATATGTCCACCCGGGCCATATTTTTTACATTTTACATTTTTCAACAGTGCACTGTGTATGGTATTTTTCATGTTTTTTTATATTCTAATGTGCATATACTCAGGAGAAACCCCTTCCTCCTACATGAGTATATTCATACTGTTAGGTTGAAATGTGACAACAATATTTTCTTATATAGCATTCAACCAATAAAGTTTTTTCTATGTTTAATTACCAAATGTATTGTGGTTGATTCACCCAATAACCGTCTATTGGGCCTTGTCCCAATCTCCCGTTCCCCCAGCTCCCTTATTTATACTCCTGATCATATTACACCTGAAGTTAGCCTGTATTGCTGCTTTTTCCTGGTGTGTTACACCAACAGGCATTTGCAGCACTTACAGCGGGCGGAGTGTGCCTCCTGATCATATTACACCTGAAGTTAGCCTGTATTGCTGCTTTTTCCTGGTGTGTTACACCAACAGGCATTTGCAGCACTTACAGCGGGCGGAGTGTGCCTCCTGATCATATTACACCTGAAGTTAGCCTGTATTGCTGCATTTTCCTGGTGTGTTACACCAACTGGCATTTGCAGCACTTACAGCGGGTGGAGTGTGGCTCCTGATCATATTACACCTGAAGTTAGCCTGTATTGCTGCTTTTTCCTGGTGTGTTACACCAACAGGCATTTGCAGCACTCACAGCGGGCGGAGTGTGTCTCCTGATCATATTACACCTGAAGTTAGCCTGTATTGCTGCGTTTTCCTGGTGTGTTACACCAACAGGCATTTGCAGCACCTACAGCAGGCGTAGTGTGATTCCTGCAAAATATACTCCTGAAGCTAGGCCTTATTGCTGGTTTTCCCATTTCCCTGCAGGCCATTAGAATGTCTGGAAGGCAAACAAGGAGAGGCAGACAGTCAGGAGCCAATAAAAGAGGGCAAGCAGGCTCTGTGTCTAGAGACAACAGTGCTGGTCGTGGACGCGGTGCATCGTCATCAGCACGTGGCCATGGGACACGCTTGTCCTTCTTTTCGGCAGCTGGACGTGTTGAGCCGCATCATCTTGAAGACTTGGTAGAGTGGATGACCAAGCCCTCCTCATCCTCCTCAGCCTCTCTCACCCAGGCTCAGGGTACTGGCAAAGCAGCTGCCAAAGCGTCCTCTTCCCTGGTATCAATGTCATCATCAGTCACTACTTCCCTAGACCAACCATGTCCTCCTGAGGAGTCCCCCGAACTGTTTGAGCACAGTGTTGGGTACATGCTCCAGGAGGATGCCCAGCGTTTCAAAGGGTCTGATGATGATACCCAGCTAGAGGAAGGCAGTAGCGTGAGAGCAGAGAGAGGGGATGCTCAAGAAGGACACCAATCTGGCAGTCATGTTCCAGCAGCTGCAGCATACTGCCAGATTGGCTCCAGTGATGAGGAGGGAGTGGATGATGAGGTCACTGACTCCACGTGGGTGCCTAATAGGAGAGAGGAGGAGGAGGATGAGGAGGAGGCACATCTCCAACGAGGCAGGATGCCCTCGGGGGGCCAGCGTAAGGGCAGCACACCGACGGAATCACACCGCAGAGCTCTGCCTGTGCAGGGCGCTGCCTCTGCCCAATATTCAAAAAGTTCTTTGGTGTGGGCCTTTTTTGAGTCGAGTGCATCAGATCTCACAGCTGCTGTTTGCAACATATGTCTCAAGCGTATATCGCGTGGCCAAAACATCACCCGCTTGGGCACCACATGCTTGACCAGACATATGTTGACCTGCCATGCAGCTCCTTGGCAAGCCTACCTTAAAGACCCACACCAAAGAACAAAGCGGACCTCTCCTTGCACCGCATCAGCTGGGATCTCCAACCCCACTATACCTTCAGTCCTCTCTGAAACCTGCACTGAGAGGAATGAAGGTGTAGAATTAGGTGTGTCACAGCCAAGTACTTGCGGGCACTCTGCTAGCAGTACACCGACGTCCGATTCTAGCAGGCAAATTTCCCTGCCCCAGCTGCTGGACAGTCGAAAGAAGTTCACTCCCAGCCATCCACATGCCCAGCGGTTGAATGCTAGCTTGGCTAAATTGCTAGCGCTTCAACTGCTGCCTTTTCAGTTGGTAGACTCGGCCCCCTTCCGTGAGTTTGTGCAATGTGCGGTTCCTCAGTGGCAGGTTCCCAAACGCCACTTTTTCTCACGGAAGGCGATTCCGGCTCTCTACCGGCATGTGGAAGGCAATGTCTTAGCCTCGCTGGACAGGGCGGTCAGCGGTAAGGTGCATATTACCGCTGACTCATGGTCCAGCAGGCATGGACAGGGACGTTACCTTTCTTTCACGGCCCATTGGGTCACTCTTTTGGTAGCTGGGAAGGATGCAGGACAAGGTGCAGTAGTGTTGGAGGTTGTTCCACCGCCACGCCTCCAAAATGCTACTACTGGTTGTGACACACCTCTCTCCTCCACCCCCTTCTCTTCTTCTTCCTCCATGGCTTCTTCCTGTGCTTTGTCCTCGGAACCAGCGGTGCTCCGTAGGCGTTCAAGGGGCTATGCAAGTACGCAGGCAAAAAGATGCCATGCCGTGCTTGCGCTGGTGTGTATGGGGGACAGGAGCCACACTGGGGCAGAGGTTCTATCTGCTCTGCAGGGGCAGGCCGAGAGGTGGTTGACACCATGCCAGCTTAAGCCAAGAATGGTAGTTTGCGACAATGGCACCAACCTCCTCTCCACTCTCCGACAGGGACAACTGACCCATGTGCCCTGTGTGGCTCACGTCCTTAACCTGGTGGTGCAGCGGTTCTTGGGCAGGTACCAGGGCTTACAGGATGTCCTGAGGCAGGCCAGGAAAGTCTGTGTGCATTTCCGCAGATCTTATAATGCCAGTGCTCGCCTGGCTGAGCTGCAAAAGGAGTTGAACCTGCCCAAGAACCGCCTTATATGTGACATGCCCACCAGGTGGAACTCAACGTTGGCCATGCTGCAGCGGCTGCACACGCAGCAGAGGGCCATCAATGAGTACCTGTGCGACTACGGCACCAGGACAGGATCAGGGGAGCTCAGGTTTTTTTCACCACGCCAGTGGGGCATGATCAGGGATGCATGCACTGTCCTGGCACCATTTGAGGAGGCCACGAGGATGGTGAGCAGTGACAGTGCATGCATCAGTGACACTGTACCTCTTGTCCACCTGTTGGAACATACGCTGCGTGGAATAATGGACAGGGCACTTGAGGCAGAACAGAGGCAGGAAGAGGAGGACTTCCTTGCCTCTCAAGGCCCCCTTTACCCAGACAGTGTTCCTTCTGTCCCACCCATCGCACAGGAAGAGGAGGAGGAGGAGGATTGTGTCAGCATGGAGGTGGAGCCTGGCACTCAGCATCATCAGCAGCAGTCTTTAAGGAATGATTTACAGTCCCAAGAAACCAGTGGACTTGTACGTGGCTGGGAGGAGGTGGCTGTGGATCATGTCGTCCTTAGTGACCCAGAGGACTCTGGACCGAATGCCTCAGCTAACCTACGCTGCATGGCCTCCCTGATCCTGCAAAGTCTGTGGAAGGATCCTCGTATTCTTCGGATCAAGGAGAGGGACCATTACTGGCTGGCCACTCTCCTTGATCCACGGTACAAGGGTAAGGTTGCGGACCTTATCTTACCATCGCAGAGGGAGCAGAGGATGAGACAACTCCGGGAGGCTTTGCAGAAAGGTCTGTGCAACACGTTCCCAGAGACTGGGAGGTTACAAACTCCTGGTCCTGGACAACGAGTTGCTGAGGCTTCGGTCAGTCAAAGAAGGAGCGGTGGGGAAGGTGGCCGTCTGACCGATGCGTTCAGACAATTCTTTAGTCCGCAGCCCCAAGGTATGATCGGTTCCAGCAACCATCGCCAGCGTCTGATATACATGGTGCAGGAATACCTAGGGGCAAGGTCAGACTTGGACACCTTCCCCACCGAAAATCCTCTGGCTTACTGGGTCTTGAGGATGGATCACTGGCCAGAGCTTGCACAGTATGCAATTTAGCTACTGGTCTGTCCTGCATCCAGCGTTCTTTCAGAACGCACATTCAGTGCTGCTGGAGGATTTGTCACGGATCACAGGGTGCGCCTGTCCACCGACTCTGTTGATCGACTGACCTTCATAAAGATGAACCAGTCTTGGATCACCATCAGCTACCAAACACCTGAAGCTGATATAACAGACTAATTTATTTTCAAATGTCACATCCCTTCAAGACTGATGCTGATGCTGAGAGACTGTCCTGTTATGTTGACTGACTATCCTCCTCCTCCTCAATGATCCGATTGATGATGATAGCTTGGAAAAACATTTTTGTTTCTGGGTGCCGCCACCAGTGGCTAAGGCCCAATTTTTCAGCCCCTGTTTAACAGGGGCATGTAATTAAAAAAAAATATGCAATGCTTTGCAGCAGGGCTCATTCCTGCACTCCAACTAGAGTATCTGGGAGAGGTTGCAGTGTCATGGCACCAGCACCAGTGGCTAAGGCCCAATTTTTCAGCCCCTGTTTAACAGGGGCGTGTAATTACAATTTTTGATGCAATACTTTGCAACAGGGCTCATTGCTGTGCTCCAAGTACAGTATCTGTGAGGGGTTGCAGTGTTGTGGCACCAGTGCCTAAGGCCCAATTTTTCTGCCCCTGTTTAACAGGGGCATGTAATTACAATTCTTGATCTAATAATTCACAGCAGGGCCCATTCCTGCGCCCACCAAGAGTAACTGTGAGGCCTTACAGTGTTGTGTCAACACCACCACCACCACCACCAAAAGCCCAATTTTTCAGCCCCTGTTCAACAGGGGCATGCAATTACAATTCTTGATCTAATAATTCACAGCAGGGCCCATTCCTGCGCCCACCAATAGTAACTGTGAGGCCTTACAGTGTTGTGTCAACACCACCACCACCACCACCAAAGGCCCAATTTTTCAGCCCCTGTTCAACAGGGGCATGCAATTACAATTCTTGATCTAATAATTCACAGCAGGGCCCATTCATGCGCCCACCAAGAGTAACTGTGAGGGCTCACAGTGTTGTGGCAACACCAACATGTAAGGGGCAAATTTCAGCTGAGTATATACGGCAGGCCCCTACTTTCAAACATCCAACTTACAAACGACTCCTCCTTGCAAACTGAAGGATACAACAGGAAGTGAGAGGAAATCTACCCCTAGGAAGGCAAATTCTCTCCTGTAAGTGTTAATATGGGAAAAAAAGTGTCTCCTCTCCACTGATGCTTTATCACCAATTCTTGTTTCAATAAAAACCCCAAATTTTCAAAAAACATTTGTCATTAGGACGGAAAGTGAGGTGAACTGTTCTGAACAGGTGCACACTGCACAGACAGCAAAACAAATGTTACAGGGGTGATAACCCTTCCCTATGTTTTCCAAAAAGCTTAAAAATAGATTTTTTGGCTGGAGCTACACTTAAACAATGTACCTGTTCAAAATTACAAACAGATTCTACATAAGAACAAACCTACAGTCCCTGTCTTGTATGCACCGCCTGTATACGGCTGTTCAGAGTATATAGGGCCTTTTTTATTTTGTGTGCGGGGTTTCCCTTAATATCCATACAAGACCCAAAGGGGCTGGTAATGGGCTGGGGTGGGGGGGGGGGCTGTGATGGAGTAGCTATGCCATTTTTCTTAAAGATTTTCATCCATATTACCGGGACCAGACATTACATTAAAGCCGCAAGCAGTTTTAAATGGCTTTTTTTCCTTTAGAAATGTAATTTTGTGCAGGGACAGTTCTAAACACGGGAAACACGTGGCACTTCACAGGCATACTTTAGACACCCCCCAGGTACGATATTTAAAGGAATATTTGCCTTTTTTTTTCACTTTATGCATCATTAAAATGACTGCTCCCGAAAAACGGACGTTTTTAAAACTTTTTTTTGGATTGATACATGTCCCCTGGTGCAGAACCCGGGTTCCCAAACCCTTTTTAGGACAATAACATTCATAATAGTCATTATAATTAGCACTTTAGATTTCGAACGTTCACATCCATTGTATTTAATAGGGTTCTAAAGTTTGTGCGAACTTTCGGTCCGTTCGCGGGTTCTGGTGCGAACCGAACCCGGGGGTGTTCGGCTCATCACTAGGTACGAGCAAAAACCTGTAGGAAGAGCATGCAGCAGCCTGGCATTGCACTCATGACTCCATGATTGTTGGTGCAATTCTTTGCACTCCCTTTCCTATTAGCCCTGAAAACTGTCATTTTTAATTTGATTCCTATTGTTTTCAGTAGGGTTTGGGGTTAGCACCCGAACTCCTTTCAAATTCGCCAAACCCTGCTTAAACCGACCCAGGGCAGTTTGGCTCATCCTTATTAAAGGAGTTGTAAATAAATATATATATTTTTTAAATAACAAACATGTTATACTTACCTCCACTGTGCAGCGCGCCACGTCATTGGATGTGATTGACAGCAGCGTAAGCCTATGGCTGCGCTGCTTTCAATCCATCCAGGGCAGCCAATCAATGGCCAGGTTGAGAAACGAGGAGGATGACGGGGGCGAGCGCGGGACTTTCGAGGGCTGTAGGTGCATGAAATATCTCCTTAACCTACACAGCACCGATGACGTCACACACATGCGCACTAGCGGGCCAGCATCATTACCGGTTTTCTGAATGGGATCTTGCCAGCCCGAGCGTGCATGCGCGTGACGTCATCGCCGCTCCGGCCAATCACAGCGCCGGAGCGGTGATAACAGGAAGAAGCTCTGAGCGGACATGGCGGCGGCGGAGAATGAGGAGGACTTCGGAGGCTTTGATTTCAGGTAAGTGCCACATAATGAGCTAGTATGCTATGCATACTAGCTCATTATGCCTTTCTCTCGCAGGGGTATGTTTAACTAAAAAAGTTGTGGAGGGGGTTTACTTCCTCTTTAAAGCGGTTGTTTACCCACTGCTGTTTTTTTTTTTTACATACCTGAAAGGCAAAAGGCACAATGAGCTAGTATGCACCGCATACTAGCTCATTATGAAATACTTACCTTAGAATGAGGCGTCGGCAACTTACCTGGTCCACGCCGAGCGAGATGTCATCTTGCCTCGGCGTGTCTTCTGGGTATCGCCGCTCCAGCGCTGTGAGTGGCTGGAGCAGCGATGTCGTCACTCCCACGCATGTACGCGGGAGACTTCTTTCCGGCAAGGTCCGGTGGCTGCCGGGCTTTAGCCGGGAATCCCGCTGCGCATGTGCCACTGCAGTCAGCGGCTCATTGCGAGGGGAATATGTACGGTTTAGGAGATATTCATTTTACCTACAGGTAAGCCTTATTATAGGCTTACCTGTAGGTAAAAATGTGAAAGTGAGGTATACAACCGCTTTAATGCATAGGATGCATTAAGGTGAAAAAACTTTTACCTTTACAACCCCTTTAAAGAATTTCTAAATTAAAGTTACAGACATTAATATATCACAGAGAATATGGCAGCTTAAAAGTAACCAGCACCAGGACAGTTTTAATCAGGGACAATAGGCCTAACCGGTGATTCCTAATTTATTTTTATTTTTTTATCTATTGGGAGAAAGGGTGCGATGAATGTAAGTGATGTAATATGGGGTGGTTTAGGTGCATGAACTTCAAGCTCTTGGACAGGCTGTCAGCAACAGCTAATAAATTAAATTAAAGTAAGCCGCGCTAAAAACAAGTGATATGAAATATACATACAGTATATCAAAACATCGAAAAATAAAGATTCTAATAACCACATATATAGACTGTGAACAATGGTGTAACACCCATGTGTATCTAAGTCCATGTGCCAGTACACTGCTATGCTGATAGAGTTCTCAAAGAAAAAGGAGAGTTTGTGCAAGACTGAGACAAATCCTCTTCATGAGTATTCAAATGAAGATAGAAAGCATAACATCACCAAAAGAGTCTCCAGATCATACCGCCACCACCTTAAATAAGATGCAAGCTTACCAGATTTAGTGGACCCTCTAATTAAAAAGAGGTCAATTAGGCACATGGCCACACACCCAGGCCAAGGTATTTCTAGGGCTCTCGTGCTAGTTCCACTCCAGATAAATGATATGGGCATTAATTCTTATCACAACAATATCTGGGTAAGGCCGTAATCCACATAAAAGAAGAAGCTACTTTTAAAACCTTTTTACCTGAGCAATTGGCAATGAGAGGCTGGAAAGAGTCTGAGTGTCAGGACCGGAGGAGAGCCATTCCGCATTGATACGATAGGAAGGACCCAAACATCCAGTCAATCTGCGTTGTGTTTCTATTAAAGAATCTGTTGCAATCTGAAGATGTTGTGCTGAAAGTTCAGTAGCTTCTTTTTTTATGTGGATTACAGCCATAACTGGATATTGTTGTGACAAGAATTATAGCCCATATCCTTAATCTGGAATGGACCTTGTAGGAGAGCCCTAGGTATACATTGGCCAGGGTGTGTGGCCATGTGCCTAATCGACCTTTTTTTAATTAGAGGGTGCACTAAATCTGCATCTTATTTAAGGCGGTGGTAAGATTTGGAGACCCTAAAAACATTTTTATGCTTTCTATCCTCAATTGAATACTCATAAAGAGGAAGTGTCCCAATCTAGCACAAACTCTCCTTTTCAGTGTACTGGCACATGTTCACAGGCTATGTATGTGGTTATTAGAATAATCGTTATTTTTTGATCTTTTGATACATATATATTTCATATCACTTGTTTTTAGCACGACTTACTTTCCTTTTGATTTACTCGTTTTGGTCTGTGAAAATATCTCGCAACATAGCCGCTGCGTCTCACTTTTTGTTTGTACTACATCATTTTTTCACTGTCATTTACTGTTTTCCAAATGCAGTTTTTGTATTGGGATAGTGTCAGCAACAGCTACCTGATGCACTCTAATCACCACAAGGTTAAAGTTAGAATCGAATTGAAAAAAAAACAACAATTTAATAGAAATAAAAGGTTTAGGTGTAGAGTTGAGCGGACACCTGGATGTTCGGGTTCGACGGGTTCGGCCAAACTTCGCAAAAAAGTTTGAGTTTGTGACCCGAACTTGACCCGAACTTGACCCCGAACCCCATTGAAGTCAATGGGGACCTGAACCTTTGAGGACTAACATGGCTCTAAAAAAGTAATGGAAAGGGCTAGAGGGCTGCAAATGGCAGCAAAATGTTGTTAAGAGCATGGCAAGTGCTCTGCAAACAAATGTGGATAGGGAAATAACTTAAAATAACATAAAATACATAAAAAAAATTAAAATAATCTTGACCTAGGAGGACGAGGTCCATATGGAGTAGGAAATTGAGGTGGCGGTGGATGTGGCAGTGTAGGTGGAAGCGGCGGTGGAGGAGGACGAGGTAGCCAACGCTGGTTTTTGTTTTTAATTTTTTTTTTTTTTAAATGAGGGTACACCCCAAAAGAGTGAGAAAGATCAAAAATACAACAATGGCTGGGTAAGGCCAGTATACATGTCTATTCTGCACAAGGTACGGACAAGTCCTGTGGGATCCATGCCTGGTTCATTTTAATGAACGTGAGCTTGTCCACATTGGCTCTGGACAGGCGGCTGTGCTTGTCTGTGATAACGCCCCCTGCCGTGCTAAATACACGTTCAGATAATACACTGGCTGCAGGGCAGGCCAGTACCTCCAAGGCGTAAAGGGCAAGCTCAGGCCATGTGCCCAATTTGGAGACCCAGAAGTTGAAGGGGGCAGACCCGTCATTCAGTACGTGTAGCGTGTGCACACATACTGCTTCACCATGTTGGTGAAATGCTGCCTCCTGCTAAGACGTTCCATATCAGCTGGTGGTACTGGTTGTTGTGGCGTGCTGACAGAGCTTTTCCACATTTCGGCCATGCTAACCCTGCCTTCTGAGGTGCTGTCGGTGCCCCGGCTGCGTTGGCGACCTCTTCCTCCTCCTCTGCCTTTGCCTTGTGCTTCCACTGTGCCCCCGCTGTCAGGTGAGAATGCCACCAGCAGCGCGTCTACCAGCGTGCGCTTGTACTCGCGCATCTTACAATCACGCTCCAGTGAGGGAATTAAGTACAGTACATTGTCCTTGTAACGGGGATCCAGCAGCGTGGCCACCCAGTAATCAGCACCAGTTAGAATGTGGGCAACTTGGCGGCCGTTGCGGAGACACTACAGCATGTAATCGCTCATGTGTGCCAGGCTGCCCAGAGGTAACGAAAAGCTGTCCTCTGTGGGAGGTGTATTGTCTGTGTCCTCTGTATCCCCCCAGCCATGCACCAGTGATGGCCATGAGCTGGTCTGGGTGCCACCCTGCTGTGAACATGGTTCCTCCTCCTCCATCTCCTCCTCCTCATCCTCCACCTCATCATCCTCCAGAACTGTGCCCTTGCTGGTCAATTGTGTACCTGGCGTTTGTTGGTTCAGGAACCCACCCTCGGAGCCACTTGTGAATGACTGCCCTGAAAGCCTTGGAAATGATCCCTCTTCCTCCTCCTCCTCCTCCTCCTGTGCCACATCCTCTTCCATCATCGCCCAAAGCGTTTTTTCAAGGAGGCATAGAACTGGGATAGTGACGCTGAGAATGGCGTCATCGGCACTGGCCATGTTGGTGGAGTACTCGAACGATGCAACAAGGCACACAGGTCTCGCATGGAGGCCCAGTTATTGGTGGTGAAGTGGTGCTGTTCCGCAGAGCGACTCACGCGTGCGTGCTGCAGCTGGAACTCCACTATCACCTGCTGCTGCTCTCACAGTCTGGCCAGCATGTGCAAGGTGGAGTTCCACCTTGTGGGCACGTCACATATGAGGCGGTGAGCGGGAAGTCCGAAGTTACGCTGCAACGCTGACAGGCGAGCAGCAGCAGGGTGAGAATGCTGAAAGTGCACACAGACAGCCCGTACTTTCTGAAGCAGCTCTGGCATATCGGGGTCATTTTTAAGGAACCTCTGCACCACCAAATTCAGCATATGCGCCAGGCAAGGGATGTGCGTCAAACGGCTAGGCCCAGAGCTGCTACGAGATTTCGCCCATTATCGCACACCACCAGGCCGGGCTTGAGACTCACTGCCACCAACCACTCATCGGTCTGTTGTTCCATGTCCCTCCACAACTCCTGCGCGGTGTGGCGTTTTTCCCCCAAACAGGAAAGTTTTAAAACTGCCTGCTGTCGTTTACCCCTGGCTGTGCTGAAGTTGGTGGTGAAGGTGTTACGCTGACCGGATGAGGAGGCGGTAGAGGATGAGGAAGCGGAGTAGGAGGAGTTAGCAACAGGCGGCAAACTAAAGCGCCCTGCAATCCTCGGTGGTGGAAGGACATGCGCCAAACTGCTATCCGCCTCAGGCCCAGCCGCCACTGCATTTTTTTTGAATAGCAGAATAAAACAACAATATCTAAAGTGTGTATCTCACACGTACAGATATGCAGGAAACACTGCAAAATATTATTTTTTTTGCCCTAAATGTGTTTTTTTTAAATACCAGAATAGAGCAACAGTATCTAAAGGGTGTACCTCACACGTACAGATACAGACTAGGCTGCAATTTAAGATTTTTCCCCTAAATGTGTTTTTTTTTGAATAGCAGAATAGAGCAACAGTATCTAAAGGGTGTATCTCACACGTACAGATATGCAGAAAACGCACCAAAAAAAAAAATGTTTTGCCCTAAAAAAAATTTTTTTGAATAGCAGAATAGGAGAACAGTATCTAAAGTGTGTATCTCAAATGTACAGATATGCAGAAAACGTTGCCAAATTTTTTTTTGGTCCTAATTTTTTTTTTGAATAGCAGAATAAAACAACAGTATCTAAAGTGTGTATCTCACTAAATACAGATATGCAGGAAACGCAGCAAAATATATATTTTTTGCCCTAAATGGGTGTTTTTAGAATAGCAGAATAGACCAACAGTATCTAAAGGGTGTATCTCACAGTAACATATGCAGTGCTGGCGCACTGAGCTTGCATAAAATGCCCGCCGACGCCAACCTAACTAACAGTAAAAGTTATCTTTTCTCTGGCACTGGGCTCGGGGCAGGGTAAAAAGATTGTGCACTGCATCCACACAACAAAATCAAGGTAGATCGTTGAGTAATTTGATTTCTGAATCAGGACTCCTATCTAATTCTCTCCCTCAAAGCAGCAGCAGCAACCTTTCCCTACACTATCTAAAGCAGAGTGACGTGCTGTGCTATGTGCCTCTAGCTTATATAGAGGCTGGGTCACATGCTGCACTAGCCAATCACAGCCATGCTATTAGTAGACATGGCTGTGATGGCTTCTAAGGGCCCTCGAGTTAAACAAATGTTGATTGGCTGCCCTGCAGCTTTTTAAAATGCGCCATTACATTGCCGAACACCGAACTCGAACCCGAACATACAGTAAATTGTTCGGGTCCGGGTACCAAAAACCCAAAAGTCTGGTACAAACCCGAACTTTACAGTTCGGGTTCGCTCAACCCTATTTAGGTGTTGGAAATTGAAGGGCTATCTATCAATTAGCGGTTGTGCACAGATAAAAAGGATTTGGGGGTTTTACAGGTAGGGCACATACACCCAAGCACTGCAATTCGAAGAACTCAAGCATAGTAACCATTAAAATATAATATCAGCTTTAACGGTTGGTAATATTGATGCAAATCTCCTTGCCTGGGCACTGTGTTCTTGGTGACAGTGTTCTGTCTCTGTCTCCCACAATCTTCTGCTTGAAAAATTACTCAGTCACATGTCTTCCCAAGGAAAAAATAACACTTCTGTGCCAGTGTACATTGCCCAGGAATATTACTCTGCTTTTTCAAAAAGAGCCTTTAATGCAGTAAATGGCAGCCAACAAAAGTTAAGGAATATGACTAAGAATTTGTATGCAGTCTTGCAGTGAAATACATATGGACTTAGAGAGAAAAAATCATATAACTACATTATTTTCGCTATATAGCAACAACATAATTGTCAAAGTGATATACTACCAAACTAGAAACCTTAATATTGTAAGTACGTCGCCAATCAGATATCGTGGCCAAAATTAGGGGGAGATAAAAAGGGGGGTAAAACCCTAGATGGAGTAGCCAAAGGCATAGGGTAAACAAGGAAGAAAAGCAAGAAAGAAAAGAAAAAGGAGGGGAAAGGGGAAGGACGGGGGGAGTTGGGAGAGGGGTAAAGGGAAGCTAAAAAGGAAGGAAAAAAAGATTTTAAAGAGTTTTAGAGTAGAAGAGGGAAAAGGAGGTCCTTCAAACAGCAATAGTTCCTAAAGAAAGGGTTTATAACTCAACATTTTATTTAATCCTGGAAAACTGTAGCTTTTAAAGAATGAATCCAACGGGATTCCAACTGTAAAAGTTTGTAAGCAAGTATAACATGTTTGTTATTTAAAAAAAAAAAAAAAAAAACAACCTTTACAATCACTTTAAGGTTAATGATCTTGAAAATGTATTTGTTGCTAAAAACTAGGGGTACAACATGACAGAAAAAAGTATTCTAACAGACAGTGGCATCACTGGGGGGGCAGAGAGGGCCATGCCCCTCCAACTAAAATAAACGGAAACAAGGTGACAGGGATGGACTAAGCTGCCGTAGTGCTGGCTCCGGCTCTGCCTATACCAGACTCTACTCCTGGCCACCGGTTGCTAGAGTCACCTGGCATCTAGCAACCAGTGATGTCAGAGCCAGCATTTATAGTTTCCCTCCCCCTCCTTCCTCTCTTGCACAGGATGGGAGAGGAGACAGCCGATCTGCTCCTTCTCCCCCTGACTCTCTCCTGTGTGTGCACCGCAGGAAATGTGAGCTCGTTAGCATCACACTTTACTTCCCGCAGTGCACACACAGGAGAGGGTCAGGGGGATAAGTAGAAGATTGTCTGTCTCTTCTCCCATGCCATGCAAGAGAGGAGGGGAAGAGAGAACTATCAATGCCTGCTCTCGGGTTCTGAGCTGTTCCTTGAGATAGACACACTTGGCTCACAGCCATGCTGGAAGGCAATCTGCATTCATGAGCACTGATAGGAGGCACTAATGGGCACTGATAGGTGGGATTGCTGAGCACTGATAGGAGGCACTAATGGGCACTGATAGGTGGGATTGGTGAGCACTGATAGGAGGCACTAATGGGCACTGATAGGAGGCACTATTGGGCAGTGATAGGTGGCATTGGTAAGCACTGATAGAAGGCACTAATGGGCACTGATATGCTGCAATGATGGGCACTGATAGGCTGCATTTATGAGCACTGATAGGCAGCATTAATGGGCACTGATATGCTGCACTGATGGGCAATGATAGGCTGCATTGATGAGCATTAATAGATGGCACTGAGGGGCATTGAGCACTGATAGGCAGCATTTATGGCCACTGATAGGTGGCATTGATGAGCACTGATAGGCAGCACTGATCAGCTGAACTGGTAGGCGGCATTGATAAGCAATAATTGGTGGCTCTGATAGGCAGCAATGATAAGCACTGATAGGCAGCACTCATAGGCTGCACTGGTGAGGACTGATAGGACGCATTGATGAGCACTGATAGGCGGCATTAATGAGCACTGATAGGTGGCATTGATAGGGGCACTGATAGGCAGCCTTGATGAGCACTGAAAGACTGCACTGATAGGAGGCACTAATGGGCACTGATAGGTGGGATTGATGAGCACTGATAGGTAACACTGATGAGCACTGATATGCTGCACTGATGGGCACTGATATTCTGCACTGATAGGCTGCACTGATGAGCACTGATAGGCGGCACGGATGGCCTTTGAGCACAGATGGGCAGCATTGATGGGCACTGATAGGCAGCACTGATAAGCTGCACTGGTAGGCGGCATTGATGAGCATGTATGTTAGCCCAACATTGAAAGAACGATTACACTCTTTGAATCTAAGTGGCCACCTGCAGCTGGAATGTTTGGCTAACATCTCTCTTTCTAACAAGACCTCTGGAGTGCATTCTATTCTTGAAATATATATATATATATTGTGACAGCAGGAAGGTAAAGTCACCTGGTTGCATCCAGGGGGGTAGATATATTTCGCCCAGATTCAGGCTTTACGCCGACTTATACAACTAGGGAGTTGATGAAGCCCAGCTGAGGCTAGTGGGCTCATGAATGACTCATACCTCTAGGGAGAGTGCTGGGCGTCGTGAGGCAGGGAGTTGATGAGACCAGCTGAAGCTTGTCAGCTCATTTAGGCCTCTATAAGAACTCCCAGATTCATTAGGTGTTAGCTCATGCCTGGACCCAGACCTGTGTGGACTGTCTAGGGAGAGTGAACCCCTGTGCGGTGAGACAAAGCCTGTGTGGCTATTTGCTTGGACATTTAAAACCAGGGACTTAGGGACTAGGACAGCACTAGGCTGATCCTAGTTGTTAGTTAGGAAACCTGTATGTTTAGTCAGAGGTCAAGTTGACCAGGATTTATTTTGTTTATGTTTCTTTTGCTTTGCTGTGTTTTGTCACTGTAAATAGAAAATAAACCGCACCTTTTTGATTTTGAAAACCACAACCTCCGTTTGCTGGGCCTGTTTTTGTGTGGGGAGCCCATCTCGGGGGTCACACACACCCGCTGCCGAGCTAACCCCCTCACAGTTGGTGGAGAACCAGTGGCAGTTTTTTTTTAAGCCAGCATGGAGGAGATACTGAAGCAGCTGGCTCTAGCAAATGCCAATCAACAGCAGACAAATGCAGGTTTGCAAAAGAGCCTTGCAGCTCAACAACAGAACTTCGCAGCCCAGCAGCAAGCTCATCAACAGAGCCTTGCAGCCCAGCAGCAGACAAACGCAACTTTGCAACAGAGTCTGGAGGCTCAGCAACAAGCCCAGCAGCAATCTGAGGCCCGCTTCATAGACCTGTTGCAGAAGCAAGAGCAGAGACTACAACAACAGATGGAAGCAGCAATGCAGCAACGTCCGCAGACCAGTGAGGAAAGCCGTCCCACTAATACCGCGTCCTTTGGGGTGAGTCGTTTATTGACAAAAATGACTGGAGAGGATGATCCAGAGGTATTTTTGACCACATTTGAAAGGACCGCTGAAAGAGAAAAGTGGCCTGAGGAGCAGTGGGCTGGACTGGTGGCTCCTCTGTTAACTGGTGAATCGCAGAAAGCTTACTATGACCTAGAGCCTAACCAAGCAAAAGACTATGTGATGCTAAAAGCTGAAATATTGGCAAGGCTGGGTGTCACCCAGGCTGTCCGGGCTCAGCGTGTGCATAACTGGACTTTCCAGCTTGGAAAACCCCCCAGGTCTCAAATGTATGATCTCATTCACCTGAGCAGAAAGTGGCTACAGCCAGAGACTTTGTCCGCACCAAAGATTGTGGAACGTGTTGTAATGGATCGGTTTTTGAGAGCTCTTCCTACTGCCATCCAAAAGTGGGTAAGCCATGGAGACCCAGAGACGGCCGATGGTCTTGTGGATCGTGTGGAGAAATACTTGGCTACAGAGAACCTGACGGCCTCTTCCAGAGACACTCGGACTTTCCACCCTAAGACCAGACCATCCCCAGGGGCGGATAAGAGGATTCCAAGGGGTGAGGGTGGAGAGAGTGAGAGGGTGGGAGCTCTACCCCAAGTTTGGCGAGAACAGCCTGGGAAATCAGCGGCTCAAGAGGCCGCAAGAAGGATCGTTTGCTACCGCTGCCGGCAAGCGGGACATATTGCAGCCAATTGCCCGGTTGTGGAGGAACCCATGCAGTGTGACTTTCTGACGGGCAGACGTCAGTCGCTGTGTGCGACAGTCGCATGCACTGCCATTCGAGGAACTGAGAAACATTTATGCAAAATGTGTGTTAATGGTAGAAATGTTGTGGTATTGCTGGATTCAGGTAGCCTTGTGACCCTGATAAAGGCTGAGTTAGTTAAAACAGAGGTCTCTGGGAATAGCAAGGTAGCTGTTATTTGTGTGCATGGGGACACCCGAGAGTATCCAGTGACTACAGTGTGTTTCGAGACCCCCAAAGGTACCCTCTCTCATCCAGTGGGCTTAGTATCTCAGTTACCGCATGACGCCATTGTGGGAAGGGATTTTCCGAAGTTCTGGGAACTGTGGGATGATCCTGAGCCCCCCACTGGTGCCCCTATGTACCAGGAATGTGATAGCCAGAACTCCCCTGAGAGTGGTGAGGACTCTCCGGAATTTCCCTTATCAGTATTGGCAGGGGAGACTCAAGAAACTGGAGAGGAGCCCACCTCCTCAGACGAAAACCTACCGTCTGTGGAGTTTTCTGATCTGGAGGTTCACAGGGAAAATTTTGCCACAGAACAGTTAAAAGACCCCGCCCTAATAAAGGCACGGGAAAACGTAGTGGAAATAGATGGCGAGTTAGTGAACCCAGATAATACCTGCACTTACCCATACTTCAGCGTAGAGAAGGACCTACTGTATCGGGTGGCAAAAAGGGCAGAAGAAACCGTTGAGCAGCTTGTGGTGCCCAAACCTTACAGGAAGTTGGTGTTGGAGTTGGCCCATGGGCACATTCTTGGAGGTCATCTGGGGACAGAGAAAACCCGAGAGAGGGTATTACAGAGATTCTATTGGCCGGGGGTGATGAAGGACATAGAAAATTATTGTTCCTCCTGCCCTGTGTGTCAGAGGTCGGCCCCGATGCCACATTTCCGTAGCCCGCTGGTCCCTCTACCCATCATTGAGGTCCCGTTTGAGAGGATCGCCATGGATTTGGTAGGTCCTATAATCAAGTCCGCTAGGGGGCACCAGTACATATTAGTTATAATGGACTATGCCACCCGTTATCCAGAAGCGATCCCTCTCCGAAATACCTCGGCCAAAACCATAGCCAAAGAGCTATCTCTTGTGTTTAGCCGGGTGGGTATTTGTAAAGAACTGCTTACGGACCAAGGTACACCCTTTATGTCCCGGGTTATGAAGGAGCTGTGTAAATTGTTCAAAGTGACGCAATTACGTACATCTGTGTATCACCCCCAAACCGATGGGCTGGTTGAAAGGTTCAACAAAACCCTAAAACAAATGTTGAAGAAAGTGGTGGATAGAGATGGAAAGGATTGGGACTGTCTACTTCCTTATCTGATGTTTGCTATTAGGGAGGTGCCCCAATCCTCTACGGGATTCTCCCCCTTTGAGTTACTGTATGGGAGACACCCAAGAGGGCTGTTGGATATTGCCAAGGAAACTTGGGAAAGTGAGAGTTCTCCCCACAGGAGTGTGATTGAGCATGTCGCCCTGATGCAAGACCGAATTGCACAGGTAATGCCCATCGTGAAGGAACATTTGGCCCAAGCGCAGTTAGCACAGCAGAGAGTGTACAACCGTGGAGCCAAGACCCGTACCTTTTCCCCGGGGGATAGGATACTGGTACTTGTCCCTACGGTTGAAAGTAAATTCCTTGCCAAATGGCAAGGCCCCTACGAGATAATGGAAAAAGTGAGCGAAGTGAATTACAAGGTCAGACAACCAGGAAGGCGAAAGCCCGAACAGATCTATCACGTTAATCTGTTGAAAGCCTGGAGGGATAGAGAGTCCCTAGTCGCAGACACTTGGTCACCAGCTCAAACTGGTTGCGTGATTCCTGAGGTTGGAATAGCAGCCACCTTGTCACAACCCCAACAACAGGAGGTTAAGGAGTTTGTGCTTCGCAACAAGGAGGTATTCTCTGAGCTGCCGGGACAAACATCTGGGGTAGAGCATGACATCATTACCCCGCCCGGTAAAGGGGGAAGTTAAAACCCTATCGGATCCCAGAGGCCCGACGGGAGGCAATACGGGAGGAAGTACAGAAAATGCTGAACTTAGGGGTGATAGAGGAGTCCCAAAGTGATTGGTCTAGTCCCATTGTGTTGGTGCCTAAACCGGATGGGAGCTGGCGATTTTGTAACGATTTTCGTCAGTTGAACAAAGTTACAAAATTTGACACCTACCCCATGCCACGTATAGATGAGTTGATCGACCGGCTGGGAACAGCCCGATACATGACGACTCTTGACCTCACAAAAGGGTATTGGCAAATCCCCCTGGCCAAGTCGGCCAAAGAGAAAACCGCATTTGTAACCCCAGACGGGGCGTTCCAATACAAAAGAATGCCGTTCGGGTTACAGAATGCGCCGGCCACATTCCAGCGGAAAATGGACCAGATGCTGAGGCCCCATCGGAAGTATGCTGCGGCTTACCTGGATGACATAATTGTCCATAGCACAGATTGGGCCTCACATCTGCCAAAAGTGCAAGCAGTCCTGGACTCTGTTCGGGAAGCGGGGTTTACGGCTAACCCCAAGAAGTGTACCATTGGGCAGGAGGAGGCCAAATATCTTGGGTACACCATTGGGAGGGTAGTAATAAAACCCCAACTCAACAAAGTCGAGGCCATCCAGAGTTGGCCACGTCCCAACAGCAAGAAGCAGGTACGAGCCTTTCTGGGAATCGCTGGGTATTATCGGCGATTCATTCCCCACTTTGCTTCTAAGGCTGTGCCCCTAACCAACCTGACGAAGGGGAAAGGGTCGGTCATGATTAAATGGACCCCTGAGGCTGAGGCAGCATTCCAATTCTTGAAACAAGCCTTATGTAGCCAGCCAGTGTTGTACTCACCCGACTTCTCTAAAGACTTTGTCGTACAAAGTGATGCGTCAGATGTGGGGTTAGGAGCAGTATTGTCCCAGGTCTGGAACGGGGAAGAGCACCCAGTCATTTACCTCAGCAGGAAGTTGAAGTCCCATGAGGTAAATTACGCCACCGTTGAAAAGGAGTGTTTAGCGGTGAAGTGGGCTCTAGATTCCCTTCGGTACTACCTGCTAGGTAGGCACTTTGACATGGTTACGGATCACGCTCCGTTAAAGTGGATGGCTCAAAACAAGGAAACAAATAGAAGACTGAATAGGTGGTTCCTGGCCCTCCAGGAATTCAACTTCACAGTAAAGCATCGCCCTGGCGTTCAAATGGGGAATGTGGATGCTTTGTCTCGAGTACATGAATGCCTGATTGCTGGTGTTCCAACCCCGAGGTTAAAACAAGAGGGGGGGGTATGTGACAGCAGGAAGGTAAAGTCACCTGGTTGCATCCAGGGGGGTAGATATATTTCGCCCAGATTCAGGCTTTACGCCGACTTATACAACTAGGGAGTTGATGAAGCCCAGCTGAGGCTAGTGGGCTCATGAATGACTCATACCTCTAGGGAGAGTGCTGGGCGTCGTGAGGCAGGGAGTTGATGAGACCAGCTGAAGCTTGTCAGCTCATTTAGGCCTCTATAAGAACTCCCAGATTCATTAGGTGTTAGCTCATGCCTGGACCCAGACCTGTGTGGACTGTCTAGGGAGAGTGAACCCCTGTGCGGTGAGACAAAGCCTGTGTGGCTATTTGCTTGGACATTTAAAACCAGGGACTTAGGGACTAGGACAGCACTAGGCTGATCCCAGTTGTTAGTTAGGAAACCTGTATGTTTAGTCAGAGGTCAAGTTGACCAGGATTTATTTTGTTTATGTTTCTTTTGCTTTGCTGTGTTTTGTCACTGTAAATAGAAAATAAACCGCACCTTTTTGATTTTGAAAACCACAACCTCCGTTTGCTGGGCCTGTTTTTGTGTGGGGAGCCCATCTCGGGGGTCACACACACCCGCTGCCGAGCTAACCCCCTCACAATATATATATATATATATATATATATATATATATATATATATATATTGCGTTTTATAGTTGTCCTCCCCATATTTGTCACCGTCCCCCCATGTGCCCCCCTAAATATGAAAGCTGGAGACGCCAATGCTAACAGAGGTATTTGCTTCTTATTGGCTACTTGTGTTCTCCTCTTACTAATCCTCTTTCATGGAAATGTTTCTCTGTGGTTTAGTTGTTTGAAAAGTTACCTAGGTAACATCAAGGTTTTTAGATGTCTGGAATTTGTATTTGTCTGTTGATGTGATAATTGCTATAAGCAGTATATGGAAATATTCAGGGATGTTGCTATGCTACTCTCAGGGCACATTCCAAGGTAAGACACTTGTGATTCTTTATGTTATGTGTAGCAATTTCATAGTTAATTACTTGCTATTTTATATTAGATTTAGCTATTGACAGATTGCTTTTTACCTGTTAATGTGATTGTAAAATAAAAAGATTACTTTTAAAATAGCAGACATGTCATACTTACCTGCTCTGTGCAATGGTTTTGCACAGAGCAGACTCAATCCTTCTCTTCTGGGATCCCCCGCCAGTGTTCCTGGCTCCTCCCCCTTACACGTGCCTCTATAGCAAGTGGCTTGCTATGGGGGCATTAAATGTGGCCTCAATCCTAAGCTGGGCTCTTTGTATCCAGTGACACACACAGCACGGTTCGGTTGTTCCCCTCTCCCTTCTCACAGGCTGTGATTGACAGCAGCAGAAGCGAATGGCTCCGGCTTCTGCCTCCATGTCCAGTGAGGAGAAAGAGAAAGAGAGAGAGAGGACAGAGCTCTCAGGAACAGTGAAGAATTGAATTTGGGCTGAAGTATTTATAAAGGGGGGCTGGGTGGGGGAGCTGAACACAGAAAGTTTTTTACCTTAATGCAATGCAAAAATGTTGGATTTTCATTTACTTTCAATTTTAATGATAATGATAAACAGGGCAAATAGAGAGGGAGAATCTCCCTAATGGGGGCACAGACAGCAATAAAAACCTTATAGTGCTCTAATCCCTCTTTACTCTTTCCAAAACTAAAAATATACCTTTAGTTATACTTTAATACCAATCACTATGGTTTTATAAAATCTGTCAAGACAGATGCTGATTGTGCAAGAACATAATTAAAGGCATGTAAAGTTGTGAAAGCACCTCATTCTAAATAACACAATTCAACAGCCATGAAGTCTTGGAACACGTGTTAATTGATGTACATGGCTGAAGGTGTGATTTGTAAAGTGGCTGCTAGATTAAAGATCAGGTTAAGGGTAAAGAGTGCTTTCTGACTGTCTTAGCTTCAATATTTCTTAGAAAGCACGAACAGTTTTTGCCTTCTTTGGATGTTTTTTTTCATTGCATATACAGAAAAGTATTGAAGTAATGTTAAAAAACAAAACAAAAAAAAAACATATAAAACTGACTAGAATGGTATACTAATATAAATGTAACAGTAGCAATTTTCAGCAAAAAACAAACAAAACACAAGAATTTTAGTTAAATAATTATTGACGGCAAGTCACGAGAGAAGACTAAATCTGGATTACCTGTCAGACTTTTTGCACAGGGAAGCCCCTTAAAGCATTAACTTTAAATAGGATAGAGACAGTTACGGTACTTGTAAAATAATAAAAAGGTCATTGTGTTTGATATTGTACAGTTCATGCCTGGCTAGAAGATGAGCTTGTTGACTAATTGGCTGCTTGCCACACCTTGTCATAGCATTCTGCCCTAGGATTTCTGTCATAGCATTCTGCCCCAGCATTTCTGTCTTAGCGTTCTGCCCCAGCATTTCTGTCATAGTGTTTTCTGCCCCAGGATTTCTGTCATAGCGTTTCTACCCCAGGATTTCTGTCATAGCGTCTCTGCCCCAGGACTTCTGTCATAGCGTTTTCTGTCATAGTGTTCTGCCTCAGCATTTCTGTCATTGCGTTTCTGCCTCAGCGTGTCAGGAAAGGGTTCACCCGTTGGTGGCGCTGTTGGTTCTATGGATTGCAGTACTAGTGTCCACCAGCAGGTGCCTTCTTGCAGCAAGTATCTATGATAAAGGATCTCACCTGCTGGTGGCACTGTCTGATCCATGGGCCGTAGTACCGGCATCCACCAGTGGGTGTATTCCGGCAGTGTGGGGCAGGCAGCACCTCCTCCGCTCAGGTGTTACATAGGAAAATAGGACTGCAGTCTCATAAATACCCGGCAAGCCCTCACATACTTTGCCTTGGTATCTCTCTCCTTGAGCCCTGACCTTGCTGCCTGTATTCTGACCTTGAGCCTCTACCTCACCTGACCAGATATGATCCCTATCCTGAGCCTATCTTGGACCTGTCCCCCTTATTTCCTTGCATACCTCATTTCCTTGGATCCCTGCCCTGCAGCCTATCCATCTGCCCTCTCCCTGTCTTGTTTGTTCCCTGTCCTCATCTGCTTACTCCCCATGTATGACCTTGGCCTGACTACGTTTATGCTTCTGGAACACCCCTTGTCCATCTCCTGATCTGCTGTGTATGACCCTGGCCTGGCTTACGTTCAAGATTCTGGTACTGCCCTTTGCTGTATATAATATTTGTTGTTTGTGGGTTGTTTGGTTGGTTTTGCACTGTTTGTATTTACTTATATATCACCTATCTTAATAAACATCATTATAATTCACTTTACATGTGTTTTTGGTTCTCTCTGTGCAGTCCACACAGTCTGGTCAACTAATTCCCTGACACAGCGTTTCCGTCATTGCGTTTCTGCCTCAGCATTTCTGTCATTGCATTTCTGCCTCAGCGTTTCTGTCATTGCATTTCTGCCCCAGGTTTTCTGTCATTGCATTTCTGCCTCAGCGTTTCTGCCTCAAAGTTTCTGTCATTGCATTTCTGCCTCAGCGTTTCTGTCATAGCGTTTCTGCCCCAGGATTTCTGTCATTGCGTTTCTGCCTCAGCGTTCAGTTTCAGCATTTCTGTCTTAGCGTTTTCTGTCATAGCGTTGCTGTCCTTGCGTTTCTGCCCCAGGATTTCTGACGTAGTGTTTCTGCCTCAGCGTTCAGTCTCAGAATTTCTGTCATAGCGTTTCAGCCTTAGCGTTTCTCAAAGGGGCGTTGTTGTTCAGTCATGGCATATACTCCGGTAGCTGTTTTCATCTTCATTGGTTGCCATGTCTAATCGTATCTTCGTTCATGTTTGTACCTGGGTTAGTTAGCTAGGGTTCACATCTCGGGATCTGTCACATCTACAGATCCATACGGGCTGAGGTTTTGTTTGTTAAATGATTGTTGACCACAATCTTCTCGCCCGTATACCATACGTTATACGATGCACGTTTATTCATTACACCTGTATGACTACCCACCATGGTCTGTGGGTACACTAGCCCTGAGTGTTCAGTTTAATTACCTGTCTCCACACTGCAGGCTCACTTACTACTCACACAAGGGTGGGGGGCTGTCATCAGGTTCATTCACGCACGGTGGTCTTGACATTTCTGCTCATGTTCTCATACTTAGGTAGGCACAGAGGGACGTTGTTGTTCTCATGTCTGGTTGTCTGTCATTTTCTCTAGTTTGTGTTCGTAGGTTGGCTGTATTAGCATCCACACCAATATCAACCATACTTCCATCAGTCCTGCCCGTTGATAGGGCTAGTTGATTGGTGCAGATGTCGTTTTGCCACCGGGCTCACCCTTGGGTCGGAAGCAATCATCAATTTTCTTTCAGTTGACGTCCTGTTGCATAGAGAGCCTGGTTACCGGCCAGGGATTTATAGTCTCTCTCAGGGTGTGTGCTGAGCCACATCCCCTTGACAGTCCATAAGTGGTAGGTTTGGGCAAACGTCATCATGATTCTGGGTTACACTCTCGGCTCTGATCTCTTGTCTAGGATGTTGCCGGTAGAATGGCTCGGGGACGTCAGTCCAGTCATCTTTTCCGATCCCCAGCCTGGTCCAAAAAAGGGGGGCTTTCAGACACTTTGGGTATGACAGTATCATGCCACAAGACTTATTCGCCAGGATGGAGTCTGGCCCTCCTTCCTCGGTTCAGGATTCAGACTCGGTTGTCAGGTCACAGGCTGAAGCACAACCCGATCTATCAGGTGGGACCAGTGTTCTGTGTCTGGCATGGTTTCTCCATGTTTAACAATGCTTCTTGCCATAGCGCATTGGCCTTATCCGCCAACTCCATCAACATATCCATCAGGTATCCGGCACCTTAAACTCCTGCCAGTTGTCCATTTTTGCACTCACCCTCTCACTTCCCCATACCAAGTATGGGTGGGCCAGGGGTTGGGGGCATTTCACTGAGCTACTTCACCAGTGTCCGTTTGAAGTATTTTGATCTTCTCAGCCATCATTTGCAGGGACTCCCTTTCCCCCATGTATCCTCTCATTCAAAAGCAGTTCATTCTCATGTCTGGGTTGTCTTGGGCATCAGGCTCAATCCAATCTTTCACGGGATGTTTAGTTGGGCTCTGGGTAGCTTTGCAGGTTCCATAGGGGGGTTCCTTCTCATCACTAAGTTATGAGTCGTGGCTTTCTCCTGTCATAGCGGATGCTTACCAGATACATATTCTGTTGCCATCTGGGCGCGCGCTACTCCACTTGATGGATTGTTATCTTCCCTTCTTCACCTAAATTTGTGTCTTTTTGCCCTCTTTTCAGGCATACTGACCAGCTAGGCCAAGGCACACCTCAGGCCTTGGTTGTTAGGGTATCGCATTTCCCACTCGAAGACTCTAACTACAAGTGTAAGAATGGCCGGAGGCTAGCCTGTGTTTGTGGGAGGAGTTTGAGAGGGGTACTTAATCCTCCTCCCCTGTCGAGTGAGGTGTTGTCGTCGCTTTCTGGTTTCCCACCCACCCGTTTCCCTCAGCCTTCACACATACTCTTACTTTTTCGTATTCTTACATTATGGGCATGCCCTCTTTTCAGACATACTGACCAGCTAGGCTAAGGCACACCTCAGGCCTTGGTTGTTAGGGTTATCACATTTCCCACTCAAAGACTCTGACTACAAACTCTATTAACACTGAGATGGGTGCTCAGCTTTTATTCATTTACTGTAGTTAAAACCTTGCCTCCAAAAAAAAAAAAGAAACACTGTTTCTGTAAACACTTAAAGTGATTGTAAAGGCAGAAGTTTTTTTCATCTTACTGCATTCTTTGCATTAAAATAAAAAGCCTTCTGTGTGTAGCAACCCCCCTCAGCCTCCCTAATACTTACTTGAGGTCCATCTAGATCCAGCAATGTTGCACAAGAGACTCGGCTGTCCGGGACTCTCCTCCTCATTCGCTGAGACAGCAGCGTGCCCTTATTGGCTCCCGCTACTGTCAATCAAAATCAGTGAGCCAATGAGGAGAAAAATGGGGTGTGGCCGGGCCGTGGCTCCATGTCTGGACACAGGGAGCTGTGGCTTGGGTTGGGTGCCCCTATAGCAAGCCGCTTGCTGTGGGGGCACTCAACAGAATGGAGGGACCAGGAGCACAGAAGAGGGACATGAGAAGAGGAGGATTGGGTCTGCTTTGTGCAAAAGCACAGAGCAGGTAAGAATACAATGTTTGTTATTCTTTATGAAAAAAAAGACTTTAGTATCACTTTATGAATTTTTAGGTGAAGTTTGATGTTGATTTTTAGTCACTTGTATCAATCTAACGCTACTATTTCATCTAACACTACCCCTTCCACAGTTTGACAATACAGCTATAAAATTGGAACATTGCTTTCTAATAGATACAGTGGAGAGGTAAGTGTAGCCACCCTAAGAAGTTTGCTTACTTGCCAAATCATCAGGTGAAAATAATGAAAAGAAACCAAAAAAGAAAAATAATTCAGCCACCATACATTATCTAAAGATTGGTAAGCTGCAATATTAAAAAATTTTGTTGGCTTTACAGGAACCTTAACATCTTTAACCGCTTGCTGACCAGCCGCCGTCATTATACTGCGGCAGGTCGGCATGTTCCTACGAGCTGTCGTAGGTGTACATCGGCCCTTTAAGCAGGGATAGCAGGCTTGCTCACGCACGCCCGCTGCACTGCCAGGGAACCAATGTGTGTGGCCGGCGGACTCGATGACCACTGGCCACGCGCGATCGCGGGCATGAGAGTCAGAACAGGGACGTGGGTGTGTAAACACACAAATCCCTGTTCTGTGAGGAGAGGAGAGACAGATTGTGTGTTCCTACAAGCTAGGAACAATGATCTGTCTCCTCCTCTAGTCAGTTCCTTCCCCCTACAGTTTAAACACACACTGAGGGAACACATTTAAACCCTTGATCCCCTCCTAGTGTTAACCCCTTCCCTGCCAGTGACATGTACACAGTAATCAGTGCATTTTTTCAGCACTGATCGCTGTATAAATGTCAATGGTCCCAAAAATGTATCAAAGTGTCCGATTTGTCCACCACAATGTCGCAGTCTCAATAAAAATCACAGATCACTGCCATTTCTAGTAAAAAATTATAATAATAAAAATGACATAAAAATGGCATAAATCTTTCCCATAGTTTGTAGACGCTATAACTTTTGCGCAAACCAATCAATATACGCTTTTTGCGATTTTTATTACCAAAAATATGTAGAAGAATATATATTGGCCAAAACTGATGAAGAAATTTGATTTTTAAAAACATTTTGGAGGTATTTATTATAGCAAAAATTAAAAAATATGTTTTTTCTTTTCAAAATTGTTGCTGTTTTTTTGTTTGTAGCGCAAAAAATAAAAACCGCAGAGGTGATCAAATACCACCAAAAGAAAGCTCTATTTGTGGGAAAAATTTTGTTTGGGTACAGCGTCGCATGACAGCGCAATTGTCAGTTAAAATGACGCAGTGCAGTATCGCAAAAAATGGCTTGGTCATTAAGCAGGCAAATCTTCAAGTCTGTAAGTGACTTTCAAATGTCTACACAAATGCAGACTCTTTTGAAGACGCATTTGGTATTAAGCTTTCCGTTATGTGGTTGAACAACATACATACTAGATCAAATGATTGTCCTATTTTGGTTGAAAATGGTGCTGGAATAGAGAGACACAAACATATAACATCTGGAGAGTCATTTGCTATGTCTAAGTACATTTTATACAAAGGCTTATTGCATATTTTCAATATGGACTATCTCCTGCTCTTTCTACTGTGCCCCAAGGCATAAATTAAAATGAAAGGGCATGCTGTGAGGAGCATGTGTAGGACATTTGCTGTAACATTGGCCAGAACATAGGCTGTATGACTCCTAAATCATGACACCATTTCATCATTTAGTACTGAGGAAAGCCTACAGTAAATGGGCTTTAATTTGAAGAAAAAAGTACAAGCAAGCTGGCACTAATGAATTGTCAAGCAGGTTCTCATGGATTATTCAAGTAAAGTACGCACTCAGCAATAACAGAGCTTAGACAAAAATAATGAACCTCTTCAGGGAAAAAGTACTAAGTTAGAAAAATAGATTTAGCTTTTGGGTATGTCACTGAAATGAGCAGGATGGCTTTTTGTTAGTGAACTAGAGATTTGGCTTTGTGTGCATTAGACAGCGATGGAAGCAATGCTTACGGCTTTTATTTTATTTCAGTTTGTCCTTCTCATTAATACAGCAGATGTGACCTCCATAACTTTTATCATTTACATACCATCATGAAACTATCGCTAAAAACGATATTAGTAACATAGTGAAGACCAGCAGTGAATACAGTGTACATGTAAGCATGTGTAGGGTCACTCAATTTTTTTTTAATATTTAGGAATACAACAGAAAATGTTCTCGCTTAGATCCTTACTCCAGCCTTTCTGTCATCTGTTTGGTCATTTCAACCACCCACATATCAACCACTAGTCACATTGTATAAAGTGCAGCTCTGTCATGTTTTTATTGTTGTCAGTGTAATCATTGAGAAGATTTTTCCTTGGTCCTGGGGCATTTATAATAAAAAAACTAAAGAGTTTAAATATTTTTACAAAATCATAGGTTGAACATTTCCTTTTATTAAAAAGGTCCAATAAGAATCTTCATCTAACATAAAAGTTTATTCATTATTTTAAGGAATTATTCTTAAAGATGTACTACCGGAAAACAATTATATAGATGACATGCATATTAAGGAGCTGCTTTTCATTTTTGTCCATTCACTTCTGAGATTTACACAGCCCTGCCATAAAGCACAGCTCTCAGTTTCAGTTAAGACATACAATAGACCCTCCCTGCAACATGCGATTGGCCAGTGAAAATGCAGCAGTAGATGAATGGGGTCCTTTTTCTGCTCATTCTGCTGTATTCAATTGTCAGCATATTTTAATGAAGCTCATCTAATTGGCTCCCATTACTGCCTTTTCCTCTCCCAGTTGAAGAGGAGCTGCACAGGGGATTGCAAAAGGTTGTTGCTAAGTCAAATATAAGTTCCTAAACAATGTGAATAATGAAAAAAAAATCATTGTTATGATTTATTATTGAATATCTACCTGCATTAAAGTGACACTAAAGGTTCACTTATTTTTTTTTTAAATAACAAACATGTCATACTTACCTCCACTGTGCATTCGTTTTGCACAGAGTGGCCCCAATCATCCTCTTCTGGTGTCCCACGGCGGCTCTCGCCGCTCCTCCCCACAAGAGCTAACCCCCTCTGGGAAGTTCTCTCCCGAGAGGGTTACCTTGCTGCCGCGGTCCGGTGTCATACAATCGGCGTCCATAGCCGCTGATTGTATGATTTGGCCCCGTCCCACGGCAGCCACGTCATTGGATTTGATTGACAGCAGTGGGAACCAATGGCTGCGCTGCTATCAATCTAACCAATGAAGAGCCGATCAGGCATGGGGAGAATGATGCAGGATCGCGCCCTCGGAAATTCGGGGCTCAGGTAAGTAAAACGGGGGCTTGGGGGGGCTGGACACTGCAAGGTGTTTTTTCACCTTAATGCATAGGATGCATTAAGGTGAAAAAACACTAAGCTTTAAAACCCCTTTAACCTCCCTGGCGGTATGATTCTGTCTGGAATTACGTACCAAAAGCGGTACAATTATTTTGCATGGAAATTTGGTGTTATGTATTGTAGGCCTGCGATTCTTAGTAATTACTTACTTAAACCTGACCAAACAAGAGTCTAGTAGACATCCCGGGTATGATAAAGTTTGAAACACAAAATCATAAATTATAATATAATAAATAACTATAAATAATTATAACAAATAGTAATGTAATTATAATATAAATTATTTAATAATGTAATCAAATCAAAAACACTGAAATTTGCTCAGTTGCAGAATTGTCGCTGTCATTAGATTTAGTGTTTGATGACGAATTTCCCCACAAATCGCTATCGCTCAATCCTGCGAGTGATTCGAATTTACTGTCGCTGTTTTTTAGCTGGTCTAAAACAACTTTTGACATAAAGGACACTTTTTGGTTGCTATGGACAATCTCCAGTTTCCAGGCAGAAAGAAAAGTTTTTATTATATAAAACTGCATGCAGGACACTGGGCAGACCACTAGGGACAATGGGGGTGTGTAATTATTACATACAGTACTGTAATCAGTAAGATTACAGTATACTGTATGTATACCATGTGTTTCACTTTTTGAATTTGGCGCCGAACTCCGCCTCCCCGTGCACCGCAACGTCGCAGGGAACGGAGCTCGGCACTCGGCAGTGAGGATCGAGCAAGACACGACTCGCAGACACTGCGGGAGGACATCGCAGGATCCAGGGAACAAGGTAAGTAACTTCCCCTGGATACTGCGATGCAGCCCGAGTCAGGCTCGGGGTTACCGCTCCTAGCATAAAAAAATCACCCCGAGCCTGACTCGGGAATACCGCTAAGGAGGTTAATATGTGCTTTTCATAGCTGCCTAGAGTTCACATTTATTCTTTTGCCTTATAATGTATTTATCTATTGTCAGAGCTCTAAACCCACAACAGTAAAATCTGTCTGTTTATGCAGAATAGCATGCTTGTTATACTCACTGTGGAACTTAAGGGGTTAATCATCTGCATTTTGTAAAAAAGGCTCTTTGACACTATATGGACAGATCCTTCCCTCCTGCACTGTCTATCTTGGCAAGGCCATTAAATACAGTGAGGGTAGCCGTCCCGCACATGCTCAGTTTTGTCTCTATTGCTGGAGAGAACATTTCCTGTTTCAGTTGAACTATTCAGGTCACATGATTGACATCACACATGTGGGCGTGTATACAGGCTTAGAGGAAATCTCCTCCTACCTGAAAACTCAGCACTGGACAAACTTTGCAGTTTATCATGTGACCGTGATATACAGATCAGCAAAAAGGTATACAGTATAGTGGCAATATTTTAATGTAAAAAGAAGATTTATAAGCTGTGGGCACTGTGGGGGAGCAGAGGAATTATTTTCATATTACTGGGTTTAGTAACACTTTAAGCAGAGACAAATTTCAAAGTCCTCTGATTAGAAAGCTGTTTTGGTGCGTGAAGTCTTCTTAACATTTTTGATATGTTGTCATTCCAAATATACTGTATATTGTAAGGAAAAGGTTAGTGCATAATTTTTGATAATATGCTGGTTGGGTACATGTACTGATCAAATAATATACTGTAGCTCTATAACAAAAGTCAATGTCACTACTTAAAATGTATTGTTGCTGAATGTACAGACCTTATTTCTCCAGCTGAAGTTTGTGAATTTTTTAAAATCTTTTTTGAACATAAAAAGTTATCTCTACAGAAATAACTTTTATTAACCCTTTCCCGACCAGCGCACGACTATATACTTCGGCACAATGGCACGGGTGGGCAAAAGGGCGTACCCGTCCGTCCCTCCATGTTAGCCATCTAGCGGGCGCGCGAGTGCCCGCCGCGGGCAGCGGGCCCGTGGGTCCTGCGGACTTGATGTCCCCCGGTGGCCCGCGATCACGGTGAGGAGAGGCAAAATGGGGAAATGCCCATGTAAACAAGGCATTTCCCTGTTCTGCCTAGTGACATGACCAGGATCTGCTGCTCCCTGTCACCGGGAGCAGTGATCTCTGTCATGTCCTAGGTACCCCACCCCCCCCCCTAAAGTTAGAACACACCGAGGAAACACATTTAATCCCTTGATTGCCCCCTGGTGTTTAACCCCTTCCCTGCCAGTGACATTTATAAAGTAATCAGTGGCTATTTTTAACTCTGATCGCTGTAAGTGTCACTGGTCCTAAAATAGTGTCAAAAGTGTCCGATCTGTCCGCTGCAATGTCTCAGTCCCGATAAAAATCGCAGATCACTGCCATTAGTAGTAAAAAAAAACAACCAAAAAAATGCCATAAATCAATCCCCTATTTTGTAGACGCTATAACTTTTGCGCAAACCAACCAATATACGCTTATTGCGATTTTTTTTAACCAAAAATATGTAGTAGAACATATATCGGCCTAAACTGAGGAAGACATTTTTTTTTATATATATATATATATATATCTTTTGGGGATATTTATTATAGCGAAAAGTGAAAAAAAAAATTTTTCAAAAAATTTTGGTCTTTTTTTGTTTATAGCGCAAAAAATAAAAATCGTAGAGGTGATCAAATACCCCCAAAAGAAAGCTCTACTTGTAGGAAAAAAAGGACGTCAATTTTGTTTGTGTACACCATAAAATGACCGAGCAATTGTCAGTTAAAGCGACGCATTGCCGTATCGCAAAAAATGCTCTGGTCATTAAGGGGGCAAATTCTTCCGGGGCTGAAGTGGTTAAACACAATTATTTAAGCAGTGAAAGATTTTTCTTTCCATGAGACAAAACTGACCATCCAATGCAGGCATTTGACCTTTTTGTATAAAGCGGTACTAAATCCACCAACTGTTACCCAAATGAACATTCAAGTTAGAGTTGCTCAATACATTTTATAAAAATCTTTAATCTAACATATAATTTTTTTTATGCAGTGCTTTCATTTACATTCTATGTACAAGCACATGTACAGTGTGTACTACATTTAAGATATGCTCCTGGTGATAACTGTCACAGTTACCAGTGTGCTTATGATAGCTCTCAAATGAACTTTCAAACCCTCAAATGACTGGTGTCATAGCTGGTCCCCTCTACTATGTACTATGGCAACTGTAGATCTACATATAAGCTAAAATGGCACTATCCTTGATGGTTGGAATAATAGGAGGGTCAACTTCTGCTTTAAAGGATAAGTTCACTTTTTTAACAAAGATTATAAATGCACATTTTTTTTTTAGGCAAAATGTTTTTATTATTTTGTGTTACAGGATCCTGGACAGCATTGCACCAGCGATTAGCAGATTGGCTTACACTTACATTCTGGTGGGGCTTGTAGTTCATTCAGACACACAGAGCCCCACATGGCCGTGCTGTTTTTCAAACAGTGTCAGCTATTATCAGGAATGTCTCCCCGTACTGCTGCCATGGGCGGGGCAGCAGACGGCGGCTGAAACACTGGGAACATGTTACATATTCCACCCTAAAATCGGGTGGAACATGTAACATGTCCCCAAAGGGGAACGTATCCTTTAAGTGTACATTGTTTGTCAAATGTAATTATACATTTGTTTGGTAAAAGGCCCTCAAACATTGCAATATAGACATAGTCATTTACCTAGTACTTCGACATGGCTTTTTTCTTCTTCAATATTAGTTTATCTATTATTGATTGGGATATTGTTGCATCATACAGTTCTACAGTAGTGAACATTGTATTAACCACGACTGTCTACAAGTGGAGGGATAAATCAATAACTAAAATATACTGCCCCTAAAGCTAAAAGCAGACATAAAAGATGCAAATCAATGCAGCCCTATATTAATTAGTACCTCCTTAAATTAATACAAAATTCTCCTTTTTTTCTTTAAAAATAACAAACATGTTATACTTACCTGCTGTATGCAGAGCAGAACAGCCCAGATCCCTCTTTGCCGCTCCTGGCTTCTACCTCCTACTGAATGCTCCCACAGCATAAAGCTTGCTATAGGGACACCCGAGCCGAGCCACAGCTCAGTGTGTCCATTTAGACATGAAGCCACAGTTTGACCCCGCCCCCTCTCGCTCCTCATTGGCTAACTGACTTTGACAGCAGTGGGAGCCAATGGCACCGCTGCTGTGTCTCAGCCAATCAGGAGGGACAGTCCTGTACGGCCAAGGCACTCATGCACATCGCTGGACTGAGATGAACTCAGGTAAGTATTTGGGGGGTTGAGGCGGGCTGCTGCACCCAGAAGGTTTTTTATCTTAATGCATAGAATGCATTAAGATAAAAAAACTTTTCTGACTTTACGACCACTTTAAATGTATTTTCCAAATGCAAGCAGTGAAAGTACTTGAATGTAAACTGGTATCAGTCTTTTGAAATCCCCAGTTCAGCAGACACCAGACTGGGGAAGATAGACATAGTACTAGAGGCCAGTAAGAAGTGCACATAGGAGGATATAGCAGAGATGAGCTCATCAGTCTGTTGCTTCTCTTTTCACTGTCTAGTTACAGACTAGGAAAGGGACCTGCCTAGTAAACACAGGGCGAATATCGGGCGATGTTCGGCCTGCTTCTGTTGGACGTGCATGCTGGAAAACCAACAGCCAACTGACTCCCGATCAATACTCTCAGTCAATGGCTGAGAGCACTGACCGGAGTGTTCTGGCAGGGGGGTTTCACCCTGTCAGAACACAATAGAACAGCAGGGGAGATCACTGTACTAACATTGGATAATTAGTATACGGCTCAGACTGGAGCCTAGTAGTGGTGGTGTACTAGGCTTAACTGAACCGCACCAGAGAAAATACAAGCCAGACAAGGCTGTGTCGTATGGCATTGCTGTGTAAATCCTAGGACTGGACAGGCAGAAATAAAATCCTTTGGCAGGTATAACAACTTTCCTTTATGCATACCATCCATTGTATTTAGCTGTATTCCTGGAGTTCACCTTTAAGATACTTACAGACATTAGTGTCAAAATATAACATACATCTTTGAGATGTGCTACAAAGATGATAGCATACATTTAGTCCCCAGGCAAATAATTTACCATGAAATAATTTATCAGGAAAACTGTACATTTCAAAGTACACTATGGATAATTCATAATTTATATAACATATATTTTTATACCTAGTGTATGTGGGAAAGACATAAGTGGGTTAGTAATGGCGAATATGAAGAAATGCCTATTTCTTCGACTATTGTTTGGAGGAACATCACTTTTACATTAGGAGAAAATGTGCTATTAATTACCTCCCTCATTAGGTCATTATGCTTACTGGACTGCTATTGCATGCTGGCTATTTTTCTTGGTAATAGTGCATTAGGCTTTATTAATCTAGGATCTGTAAGATTTACATCTTAACAATGGAGGCACTCTCTCTAATCAAAGCGCTAAGAGAACAGGAATTAATGTTTCATTTATAAACACCAAGTTAAGACAGACTAGACATTTATAGAACCGAATACATGGAAAGTGGAAATTAAATATGGGGAAAAACAAGTCTTTGAGCCTGCATTTGCATTCACCAGCATTACAAGCACTGCCTTTCAGACACTGTACATGTGACAAGCATACTAAACCCATTTCACACAACACCATATCCATATGTAGTGCTTTGATCATCCTCTATAGCTAAGTTACAAAGGCTTTCTAGCTGCAGGCCATAGTCTCAGGAATCATTCTCATGTAAGAGATATTATAAACACACAATTTTTCTATGCCAAAGTCTAAAAGTCGGTGCATTCATCTCATGCTCACATATAAACAGGTATCTGTATTATGTAAATAACTTTTCAGATTATGTCTATTTCAGGTTGAGGAAAGGAATGCAGGATGTTGTTACAAAATGTATTGTAGCATTTAAAATACCATTACAGCCGAAGAGTAAGATAAATCAGTACACTGCTTGACCACATTGTTATAAATATAAGTGCATATTGCACACTCTTGGATGATGTGTTGGTGGTTTCCCAGTTGGCCATTACTGGTTGGATTTCAGCCTGATGCTATCCTTTGGGTTCTTTTTTAGGGCCTGTTTTGATGGGGGTTAGTTCCCTTCAAATGGGTTTTGCATTTCTACACAAGTCTACAAATTCTGCTTGAAGCAGGTCAAATGCAGACGGTAAGCAAGTCAAATGCAGGTTAAATGCACCTGTCAATGAATTCTGAATGATTCTTAAACTGATGCCATCAATGCGAGACCAAACAGATGTGTTCATGCATGTTTCTTTGGAATTACACTAGATTCTGTTCTCGAAGGAGAAAAGACTATGCAGAGAGTGGAATTTAATAATGGAGAGATAGAAAGGAGGCATTGTCAGGGAACATGAAATAGGTAAGGAGATGCCACTCTAGTCCCACAAGTTTATTTTGGACATTTCAACTTCATCAGAAATATAGTTATATTTGGGCTGCTACATATCTAAATGCTTGGATAACATATCTACTAGGGATGAGCTTCGAGTTCGAGTCGAACTCATGTTCGACTCGAACATCGCCTGTTTGCCCGTTGGCCGAACAGCGAACTATTTGGGGTGTTCGCGGCAAATTCGAAAAGCCGCAGAACACCCTGTAAAAGTCTATGGGAGAAATCTAAAGTGCTAATTTTAAAGGCTTTTATGCAGGTTATTGTCATAAAAAGTGTTTGGAGACCCGGGTCCTGCCCCAGGGGACATGTATCAATGCAAAAAAAAGTTTTAAAAACGGCTGTTTTTTCGGGAGCAGTGATTTTAATAATGCTTAAAGTGAAACAATAAAAGTGAAACATTCCTTTAAATTTCGTACCTAGGGTGTGTGTATAGTATGCCTGTAAAGTAGCACATGTTTCCCGTGCTTAGAACTGTCCCTGCACAAAGTATAATTTCTGAAGGAAAAAAAGTTATTTAAAAGCACTCGCGCTATAATGAATTGTCGGCTCCCGGCAATACAGAGAACAGTCATTGAAAGTCATTGATAAAAAAAAATAAAAAATGCGTGGGGGTCCCCCCAAATTCAATTACCAGGCCCTTCAGGTCTGGTATGGATATTAAGGGGAACCCTGCGTCAAATTAAAAAAAAAATGACGCGGGGTTCCCCCCAAATATCCATACCCTTCAGGTCTGGTATGGCTTTTCAGGGGAACTCCACGCCAAATAAAAAAAAAATGGCGTGGAGTTCCCCCCAAAAATCCATACCAGACCCTTTATCTGAGCACACAACCTGGCAGGCCGCAGGAAAAGAGGGGGGGACCAGAGAGCGCCCCCCCTCCTGAACCGTACCAGGCCACATGCCCTCAACATGGAGAGGATGCTTTGGGGTCTGGACCCCAAAGCACCATGTCCCCATGTTGATGGGGACAAGGGCCTCATCCCCACAACCCTTGTCCAGTGGTTGTGGGGGCCTGCGGGCGGGGGGCTTATCGGAATCTGGAACCCCCTTTAACAAAGGGGACCCCCAGATTCTGCCCCCCTATGTGAATTGGTAACGGGGTACATTGTACCCCTACCATTTCACAAAGAAAGTGTAAAAAATTGTCCGATGTCCAGCGCTGCAGTCTCCTCCAGTCTCCACTCCACACGAAACCCCCATGACGTACGAGGGGGCGGGGTCACCCATCAGATTATAGGGGTAAGCCCCGGATTTCCCTGCTTGTGGGGAATAGCCAATGACGCAGGTTCTGGTGCGAACCGAACTGGGGGGTGTTCGGCTCATCCCTAATATCTACATATTAAATAATATGATCACATCAAATATAAATAACGAAAAACACAAAAACACTCCTGTAATAGAAGGTAATCTAGGGTTAGACGCATAAAGAACTTATAGAAACTCAGTAAAAAATATAAAATAAAAAAACTGCAATCTTGTTGTGCAATTCCATATTTTAAAAGCTTATACTGTACAATATGTTTTATTTTCTCAGTGAATATGATTACCCTGGCAATCCTTCACCTTTATTTAGCCTAGCTGTAACTATGTCAGTGCATGAAAGATATGACAAGCAAATAGGAATTGTACATAACAACATCTTATATGCATTCAAATATATTTCCATCATCCATATATATTTATTTTTCTTTCTAGGCTGTTTATGCTGGCTGGAACGGATAACTTACAGAAAGATCATTACGTTTCCCACAGACTAGGTGAGCCTTTCTATTTGTTCTTCAGTAAACATTTGTATGAAATGGAATTGTCAATTATGAGTATTCATTTTTCAGAATCAATAGTATATCACTGTTGCTGTATGGCCCAGAAACGTTTATATAAGCACTTATTTTCAAAAACTAGCATATAGGAAAAAACGATTTGCTGTCCTGTGTACCTAGTATTGCTTGCTTCGAGTACAATTTCAAAAGATAAAGGCAAAGCTCGCTGGTGTCTGTGAGGACACTAGCTTTCATTAGTCTAGTTATGGGAAAAGTTCATTATATTGTGGATTTATGTTGCTATTAGAATTTCCACTTTATCCCTGTCTTTTTTTCACATTTATTGAAATGATACACTTTGACAATATAACATGTTATCTATTTTATTTCCTCAAGTCTATATAGGCTGTGGGAATTGACCAAACATTTCCTTTTGGCCACGTGAGATTTGAAATCACGTGAATTGTTTTAGGTTGTTGATCTAAACCAGGCGCGTAGCGTGAAAGGGTGCGTGAGTCGCAGTTGCGATCCTGCGTTCAGCTCCAGGGGGCCTGGAAGCTCCTTGAGCTATCTTAGTAAGATAAGAACTTTCAGAACTTTCAGGGTCGCTGCCGTTCGGCCGCTGTGGGGAGGCCCCCAAGACCTGGCATTTCCCCCTGCATCTCCGGCTTTCGGTTTGGGATGCAGTTGGGGGAGGGGAAGGTGGCGATATGCAGCTCTAGGGTGCTCGCGGCATCTCCCTGGGGCTTGTATTTCTTCTTCAGTGTGTATACAGTGGAGGGGCCTCTGACCCAGGCCGGTACAAGTTTCACTCTCAGTGTACAAGTGAGTTGCTCGGGTCGAGGCCCCTCCCCCCTCCACTGTACAGACTCAGGAAGAGAATTACAAGCCCCAGGAAGATCCCCCTGCCCATGGCTATCATAGAGCTGCCAATCGTGGCCTCCCACCTCCCCCTGTGCGGGGGGTTGGAGGTGCACAGCCAGCCAGGTACAGGGAAACCTCTGGGGGGGATGTTTAAGTCTGGGAACCCTGATGTATGGGGGGCTCTCTGGGGACTCTGATGTATGGGGGGGCTCTCTGTGAACCCTGATGTATGGGGGGGCTCTCTGTGAACCCTGATGTATGGGGGGCTCTCTGTGAACCCTGATGTATGGGGGGGCTCTCTGCGAACCCTGATGTATGGGGGGGCTCTCTGCGAACCCTGATGTATGGGGGGGCTCTCTGTGAACCTTGATGTATGGGGGGCCTCTGTGAACCCTGATGTATGGGGGGCTCTCTGAAAACCCCGATGTATGGGGGGCTCTCTGTGAACCCTGTTGTATGGGGGGCTTTCTGTGAACCCTGATGTATGTGGGGCTTTCTGTGAACCCTGATGTATGGGGGGCTCTCTGGGGACCATGAAGTATGGGGGGCCTCTGGGGACCATGAAGTATGGGGGGCCTCTTAGAACCCTTATGTATGGGGGGCTCTCTGTGAACCCTGATGTATGGGGGGGCTCTCTGTGAACCCTGATGTATGGGGGGGCCTCTGGGGACCATGAAGTATGGGGGGCCTCTTGGAACCCTGATGTATGGGGGGCTCTCTGGGGACCCTGATGTATGGGGGGCTCTCTGGGGACCCTGATGTATGGGGGGGCTCTCTGGGGACCCTGATGTATGGGGGACTCTCTGTGAACCCTGATGTATGGGGGGCTCTCTGGGGACCCTGATGTATGGGGGACTCTCTGGGGACCCTGATGTATGGGGGGCTCTCTGTGAACCCTGATGTATGGGGGGGAGCTCTCTGTGAACCCTGATGTATGGGGGGGAGCTCTCTGTGAACCCTGATGTATGGGGGGGCTCTCTATGAACCCTGATGTATGGGGGGCTCTCTGGGGACCATGAAGTATGGGGGGCCTCTGGGGACCATGAAGTATGGGGGGCCTCTTAGAACCCTTATGTATGGGGGGCTCTCTGTGAACCCTGATGTATGGGGGGGCTCTCTGTGAACCCTGATGTATGGGGGGGCCTCTGGGGACCATGAAGTATGGGGGGCCTCTTGGAACCCTGATGTATGGGGGGCTCTCTGGGGACCCTGATGTATGGGGGGCTCTCTGGGGACCCTGATGTATGGGGGGGCTCTCTGGGGACCCTGATGTATGGGGGACTCTCTGTGAACCCTGATGTATGGGGGGCTCTCTGTGAACCCTGATGTATGGGGGGCTCTCTGGGGACCCTGATGTATGGGGGACTCTCTGGGGACCCTGATGTATGGGGGGCTCTCTGTGAACCCTGATGTATGGGGGGAGCTCTCTGTGAACCCTGATGTATGGGGGGGAGCTCTCTGTGAACCCTGATGTATGGGGGGGCTCTCTGTGAACCCTGATGTATGGGGGGGCTCTCTGTGAACCCTGATGTATGGGGGGGCTCTCTGGGGACTCTGATGTATGGGGGGCTCTCTGTGAACCCTGATGTATGGGGGGGCTCTCTGTGAACCCTGATGTATGGGGGGCTCTCTGTGAACCATGATGTATGGGGGGAGCTCTCTGTGAACCCTGATGTATGGGGGGGCTCTCTGTGAACCCTGATGTATGGGAGGCTCTCTGTGAACCCTGATGTATGGGGGGCTCTCTGTGAACCCTGATGTATAGGGAGCTCTCTGTGAACCCTGATGTATGGGGGGGCTCTCTGTGAACCCTGATGTATAGGGGCTCTCTAGGGACTCTGATGTATGGGGGGAGCTCTCTGTGAACCCTGATGTATGGGGGGGCTCTCTGTGAACCCTGATGTATGGGGGGCTCTCTGTGAACCCTGATGTATGGGGGGGCTCTCTGTGAACCCTGATGTATTGGGGGGCTCTCTGTGAACCCTGATGTATTGGGGGGTCTCTATGGACTCTGATGTATGGGGGGGCTCTCTGTGAACCCTGATGTATGGGGGGCTCTCTGTGAACCCTGATGTATGGGGGGCTCTCTGTGAACCTTGATGTATGGGGGGGCTCTCTGTGAACCCTGATGTATGGGGGCTCTCTGTGAACCCTGATGTATGGGGGGCCTCTGGGGACCATGAATTATGGGGGGCCTCTAGGGACCCTGATGTATGGGGGGCTCTCTAGGGACCCTGATGTATGGGGGGCTCTCTGTGAACCCTGATGTATGGGGGGCTCTCTGTGGACTCTGATGTATGGGGGGCTCCCTGTGAACCCTGTTGTATGGGGGGGCTCTCTGGGGACTCTGATGTATGGGGGGCTTTCTGTGAACCCTGATGTATGGGGGGGCTCTCTGTAAACCCAGATGTATGGGGGCTCTCTGTGAACCATGATTTATGGGGGGAGCTCTCTGTGAACCCTGATGTATGGGGGGGCTCTCTGTGAACCCTGATGTATGGGGGGGGCTCTCTGTGAACCCTGATGTATGGGGGGGCTCTCTGTGAACCCTGATGTATGGGGGGCTCTCTGTGAACCCTGATGTATGGGGTGGCTCTCTGGGGACTCTGATGTATGGGGGGCTCTCTCTGAACCCTGATGTAGGGGGGCTCTCTGTGAACCCTGATGTATGGGGGGCTCTCTGTGAACCCTGATGTATGGGGGGCTCTCTGTGAACCCTGATGTATGGTGGGGCTCTTTGTGAACCCTGATGTATGGGGGCTCTCTAGGGACTCTGATGTATGGGGGCCTCTCTGTGAACCCTGATGTATGGAGGGGCTCTCTGTGAACCCTGATGTATGGGCGGGCTCTCTGGGGACTCTGATGTATGAGGGGGCTCTCTGTGAACCCTGATGTATGAGGGGGCTCTCTGTGAACCCTGATGTATGGGGGGGCTCTCTGTGAACCCTGATGTATGGGGGGGCTCTCTGTGAACCCTGATGTATGGGGGGCTCTCTGTGAACCCTGATGTATGGAAGGGCTCTCTGTGAACTCTGATGTATGGGGGGGCCTCTGGGGACCATGAAGTATGGGGGGCCTCTGGGGACTCTGATGTATGAGGGGGCCTCTGGGGACCATGAAGTATGGGGGGCCTCTGGGGACTCTGATGTATGAGGGGGCTCTCTGTGAACCCTGATGTATGGGGGGGCCCTCTGTGAACCCTGATGTATGGGGGGCTCTCTGTGAACCCTGATGTATGGGTGGGCTCTCTGTGAACTCTGATGTATGGGGGGGCCTCTGGGGACCATGAAGTATGGGGGGCCTCTGGGGACCCTGATGTATGGGGGGCTCTCTGGGGACCCTGATGTATGGGGGGGCTCTCTGGGGACCCTGATGTATGGGGGGCTCTCTGGGGACCCTGATGTATGGGGGGCTCTCTGTGAACCCTGATGTATGGGGGGCTCTCTGGGGACCCTGATGTATGGGGGGCTCTCTGGGGACCCTGATGTATGGGGGGCTCTCTGTGAACCCTGATGTATGGGGGGCTCTCTGGGGACCCTGATGTATGGGGGGCTGCCTGTGAACCCTGCTGTATGGGGGGGCTCTCTGGGGGCTCTGATGTATGGGGGGCTCTCTGTGAACCCTGATGTATGGGGGGGCTCTCTGTGAACCCTGATGAATGGGGGGCTCTCTGTGAACCCTGATGTATAGGGGGCTCTCTGTGAACCATGATGTATGGGGGGAGCTCTCTGTGAACCCTGATATATGGGGGGGCTCTCTGTGAACCCTGGTGTATGGGGGGGCTCTCTGTGAACCCTGATGTATGGGGGGCTCTCTGTGAACCCTGATGTATGGGGGCTCTCTAGGGACTCTGATGTATGGGGGGCTCTCTGTGAACCCTGATGTATGGGGGCGCTCTCTGGGGACTCTGATGTATGGGGGGGGCTCTCTGGGGACTCTGATGTATGGGGGGGCTCTCTGTGAACCCTGATGTATGGGGGGCTCTTTGTGAACCCTGATGTATGGTGGGGCTCTCTGTGAACCCTGATGTATGGGAGGGGGGTTCTCTGTGAACCCTGATCTATGGGGGGGCTCTCTGTGAACCCTGATGTAAGGGGGTCTCTCTGTGAACCCTGATGTATGGGGGCTCTCTGTGAACCCTAATGTATGGGGGGCTCTCTGTGAACCCTGATTTATGGGGGCTCTCTGTGAACCCTGATGTATGGGTGGGCTCTCTGTGAACCCTGATGTATGGGGGCGGCCTCTGGGGACCATGAAGTATGGGATGGCCTCTGGGAACCCTGTTGTATGGGGGGCTCTCTGGGGACCCTGATGTATGGGGGGCTTTCTGGGGACCCTGATGTATGGAAGGGGCTCTGGTAACCATGATATATGAGGGGCTCTCTGGGAACCCTGATGTATGGGGTGGGCTCTCTGGGGACACTGATGTATGGGGGGCACTCTGGGGACCCTGATGTATGGGGGGGCTCTTGGAACCCTGATGCATGGGGGGGCTCTGGGAACCCTGATGTATGGGGGGGCTCTCTGGGGACCCTAATGTATGGAGGGGCTCTGGGAACCATGATGTATGGGGACTCTCTGTAAACCCTGATGTAAGGGGGGGGGCTCTCTGGGGACCTTGCTGTATGCTAGGGCTCTCTGGGGACCCTGATGTATGGGGGAGGCTCTCTGGGGACCCTGATGTAAGGGAGGGCTCTCTGGGGACCCTGATGTATGGGGGGGGGCTTTGGGAACTCTGATGTATGGGGGGGCTCTCTGGGGACCCTAATCTATGGAGGGGCTCAGGGAACCATTATGTATGGGGGGCTCTCTGGGAACCCTGACGTAAGGGGGGGCTCTCTGGGGACCTTGCTGTATGTAGGGCTCTCTGGAGACCCTGATGTATGGGGGCTCTCCGGAGATCCTGATGTAAGGGGGGCTCTCTGGGGACCCTGATGTATGGTGGGCTCTCTGGGGACCCTGATGTAAGGGAGGCTCTTTGGGGACCCTGATGTAAGGAAGGGCTCTCTGGGGACCTTGATGTATGGGGGGAGGCTCTCTGGGGATCTTGATGTATGTGGGGCTCTCTGGGGACCCTGATGTAAAGGGAGACTCTCTGGGGACCCTGATGTATGGGGGAGGCTCTCTGGGGACCTTGATGTATGGGGAGACTCTCTGGGGACCCTGATGTAAAAGGGCCTCTCTGGGGACCCTGATGTAAGGCGGGCTCTCTGGGGACCCTGATGTAAGTGGAGGAGGCTCTTTGGGGACCCTTATGTATGGGGGGAGACTCTGGGGACCCTGATGTATAGGGGGAGGCTCTCTGGGGACCCTGATGTAAGGGAGGGCTCTCTGGGGACCCTGATGTAAGTGGGGGAGGCCCTTTGGGCACCCTTATGTAAGGAATTGGCTCTCTGGGGACCCTGATGTAAGGAGGGGCTCTCTGGGGACCCTGATGCAAGGAGAATCCGCACTCAGATATGTAACTAATATATATATATATATATATATACACACACACACACACACACACACACACGTATATTGTATACCCGCCCAAGCGTATGACTTTCTTTACTTGCTTGCTACACTGCTATGGGCTTTAGCCCGAGATCTTTTGTAGACCTAGCAATGCCAGTGGGGGGGGGGGGGCCTTCATGGTTTCTTGCACCGGGGCCTTGAAGATTCTAGTTACACCTCTGGTCTAAACTACTGTATATACACACCTCCATGTCAATACAAAAAGTAGAGAAATTCCTTCTCACTTCTTGTCTAAGTAACAGAGGGTTTATTTACTAAAGCTTGAGAGTGCAAAATCAGGCTCACGTCTGCATAGAAACCAATCAGCTTCTAACCTCAGCTTGTTCAATTAAAGGGGTTGTAAAGCCTTGTGTTTTTTCACCTTAATACAGTGGTTCTCAACTCCTGTCCTCAGGACCCACTAACAGGCCAGATTTTAAGTATTACCTTGGTGAGATGCAGACTAGAATACTGCAATCCCTGAGCAGCAAATTATATCACCTGTGATGCATTTCAGTTATCTTGCAAACCTGGCCTGTTGGTGGGCCCTGAGGACTAGAGTTGAGAACCACTGCCTTAATACATCCTATGCATTAAGGTGAAAAAAAACCTTGCAGTGTCCAGCCCCCCTGAGCCCCCGTTTTACTTACCTGAGCCCCGAACTTCCGTGGGCACGATCCTGCGTCACTTTTCCCATGGCTCTTCATTGGATAGATTGATAGCAGCACAGCCATTGGCTCCCGCTGCTGTCAATCAAATCCAATGACGCGGCCGCCGGGGGGCGGGGCAGAGTCATACACTTGGCGGCTGTGTACGCCGAGTGTATGACACGGGAGCGCGCCTGCAAGGTAACCCCCTCGGGAGAGAGCTTCCCAGAGGGGGTTATCTATTGTGGGGAGGAGCCGCGAGAGTCGCCGTTTGACCCCAGAAGAGGACGATCGGGGCCACTCTGTGCAAAACGAACTGCACAGTGGAGGTATGTATGACATCTTTGTTTTTTGTTTTTTTTAATACCGTGAACCTTTAGTACCACTTTAAGCTTTGGCAATAAAACCTGGAAGCAGAAGTGAGCCTGATTTTGCAATCTCCCACTTTAGTAAATCAACCCCAGGGGGGTCATAGGGATAGCACATGATGGGAATCTATGCACAGGAGACATATTTGTTTCATGGAGTAGAGATGAGTTTGAAGCTTTGTTGTTTGGGTCCTGTCTCAGTGTCACTTACAGTATAATCTGTAGTTACGAGGGGGACATGCAAGGAAAATAAAAAACAGCATTTTAGCTTGCACATGATTGAATGATAAAATCAGCAGAGCTTCTCCTCATTCAGATCTACCCCATAGTGTCACTGATGTTGACAGCCAATTAACAGACATGACTACTAAAGTGGTGTAAGTCCACAGACCAATGATCAGTGCACACTGAAAGTAATGGAAAAGCAAAACCTTTATGCCACAGTTACACAGCTAGTTACCTGCGGCCACCGGATTTCAATGGCAAGAATCAGTGGATCCTTGTTGCTAGAATGACTGGGCATCTGATGATCACTACACTTTACAGCTTTTGTAATAATATTGTCCCACAGTCAGCTGCAATCAGTCTTGGAAATGTGTCCCTAACTGTAGCTATCCACTTTGTGTGTGGCTACATCATAGGCGTGCGCAGCCTATTGCATTAGAGTGTGCACCTCAAGCCAAAGCTCAAAAACACGTGCGTCTGTGTGTGTGTGTGTGTGTGTATGTGTATGTGTATATATATATATATATATATATATATATATATATATATATATATATATATATATTTATATACACACATACACACACACACTTATAAATAAATGTTAACAAACATTTTAAAATACAGTAGCTGAGTTTGATGGCACAGTGGCTGCATTTGATGGGCACAGTGGCTGCATTTGATTGGCACAGTGGCTGCATTTGATGGGCACAGTGGCTGCATTTGATTGGCGCAGTGGCTGCATTTGATGGGCACAGTGGCTGCATTTGATGGGCACAGTGGCTGCATTTGATTGGCGCAGTGGCTGCATTTGATTGGCGCAGTGGCTGCGTTTGATGGGCACAGTGGCTGCGTTTGATGTTTTTTTTTTTTTGCAGTTTGTTTGCACCCCCCCAAAAAATTTGAGCACCAGCCACCACTGCTCCAATGTGGGCTGACGTACAGGTATGTTAACCCACATTTGGCACTGCTTTCCATCCGCCATATGTTGGGGCTGTGGGCATATGATAAGTGGTTAATATACACTTGGGATTAATTTTTTTATACCAAAGACATGTATAAATATATATATATATATATATATATATATATATATATATATATATTACATACGCTGACAAGCCAGGGTTCATATAGTTTTGAATTGCACATGTGATATATACTGTATATATATATATATATATATATATATATATATATATATATATATTCACACAATATAAATAAATTATATAATATAAAAAAAAAATAGCCAACCAATTGATAAACCTTACACTGGCTTGTCACTAACTATATATATATAGTTAGTGACAAGCCAGGGTAAGGTTTATCAATTGGGTTGGCTGTTTTTTTTTTTTTTGGTGCATGATCATTTGCCCACAGTGCTGTCTCTCTCACTCACCTTGATTGCCTGAAGCCACTCGCCTGCCGCTATCCAGGCTACGCAATACGCACTTATTTGCTGACAAGCCAGGGGATTTTTTTTTTACTAAAGACATATATATATATAATATATATATATATATACACACTTTTTTGCTGACAAGCCTGGGTTCATATAGTTTTAATTGTATATGCAATATATATATATATATTTATTATGTAAAAATAAATATATATTATATATATATATATATATATATATATATATATATATATATTACATATACAATTAAAACTATATGAACCCTGGCTTGTCAGCAAAAAAGTGCGTGTGTATATATATATATATATATATATATATATATATATATATATATATATATATATTACATACGCTGACAAGCCAGGGTTCATATAGTTTTAATTGTATATATGATATATATATATATTTAAACAATATATATAATATAAAAAAAAATAGCCAACCAATTGATAAACCTCACCCTGGCTTGTCACTAACTATATATATATAGTTAGTGACAAGCCAGGGTGAGGTTTATCAATTGGTTGGCTATTTTTATTTTTTTTCTGGTGCATGATCATTTGCCCACAGCGCTGTCTCTCTCTCTCTCTCTCTCACTCACTCACCTTGATTGCCTGAAGCCAACTCGCCTGCCGCTATCCAGGCTAGTCCGCGGCGCTGCTTCTAATGGAGTCTGGAGAAGGCCGGAGGGGGGGGGTGGAGTGCAGATTTAGATCACTCCGCCGGCGCCTGCGGGACCTATAGCCAGAACTATAGAAGCTGCATCGGCTTATGCGGCTCCCCGCTGTGTTACTCCACAGCTAGTTCTCTCCCTGCTATTCCTCCCACTAGCAGCACATTGTAATTGCCGGCCAGACATTACCCCAGGCAGTGTTGGGTGACTGAGTTACACAAAGGGGACATCATGTACATGTTGCAGTGCAGGCAGTCAGTGAAGAACAAGAGCACAGCAGGGATGATTAGGGTGTGCCTGGGCACACCCGGCACACCCCGTGGGCACGCCTATGGGCTACATGCACACCACAGTAGCCTCTGTCAGCCCACCATTAGGTTAACCACTTAAGGACAATAAGATTTTACCCCTTAATCACTTAACGACCGCTCACTGTATATGTACGTCGGCAGAATGGCACTGACAGGCACAATCACGTACAGTGTACGTGATTGCCTTTGTACAGTTGGGGGGTCCGATCGGACCCCCCTCTTATACAGTGAGCGATCGGTATTCGTTGGGGAGCGATCCAAGATAAGGGGACGGCCGTTCGATTCCGGCCACCCCCCCGCGATCGCTCCCGGCGAATGAAAATGCTTCCTCTGTCCTGTAATGTAAACACAGGCAGAGGAAGCAGGAGGAAGTGATGTCATCTCTCATGCGGCGCTCACATATACCGAGCGCCGTACAAGAGAAGACATACAGGTTAGTGCACAAACAGCACACTGACACCAGGACACATAGGCACACAAATCGCCCCCCCAGGCCCTCCCAGATCACCCCCCAGCCCCCAGTCACAGTGTCACTGATTGCAGTGACCATTTATTTACTGATCACTGCAATCAGTGACATTTGTGACTGTAAAAGTGTCACTAAAGTTAGTTTTAGGTCCAGTGTAGCCCCCTAACCCCCCCTAATAAAGGTTTAACCCCCTGATCACCCCCCAGATAACCCTTTCACCTCTAGCACTGCCGTCGCTAAGCGATTTTTTTTTCTGATCGCTGTCTTAGCGTCTGTGATGCAGATCGGTAGCCAGTAATTATTTTTTAGGTTCGCCGCAGGTTTTTATAGCGTCAGGTACCCCCATAAATTATCTAATAAAGGTTTAACCCCCTTGATCGCCCCCCAGGTAACCCTTTCACCCCCTATCACCACTGTCGCTAAGCGATCGTTTTTCTGATCGCTGTCTTAGTGTCGGTGATGCAGATCGGTAGCCAGTAATTTTTTTTAGGTTCGCCGCAGGTTTTTATAGCGTCAGGTACCCCAATATGTTATCTAATAAAGGTTTAACCCCCTTGATCGCCCCCCAGGTAACCCTTTCACCCCCTATCACCACTGTCGCTAAGCGATCGTTTTTCTGATCGCTGTCTTAGTGTCGGTGATGCCGATCGGTAGCCAGTATTTTTTTTTAGGTTCGCCGCAGGTTTTTATAGCGTCAGGTACCCCCATATATTATCTAATAAAGGTTTTAACCCCCTAATTGCCCCTAGTTAACCCTTTCACCAGTGATCACCATATAAGTGTTACGGGTGACGCTGGTTAGTTAGTTTGCTTTTTATAGTGTCAGGGCACCCGCCGTATATATAACCCAATAAAGGTTTAACCCCCTGATCGCCCGGCGGGTGATATCAATTAGGTTTTAGCGTCAGAGAGGGTCTGCGTCACACCCCAGGCAGCGTCAGGTTAGTGCCAGTAACGCTAACACCCATGCGTGAAGCATACACCTCCCTTAGTGGTATAGTATCTGAACAGATCAATATCTGATCTGATCAGATCTATACTAGCGTCCCCAGCAGTTTAGGGTTCCCAAAAATGCAGTGTTAGTGGGATCAGCACAGATACCTGCTAGCACCTGCGTTTTGCCCCACCGTCCAGCCCAGGCCACCCAAGTGCAGTATCGATCGATCACTGTCATTTACAAAACACAACACACATAACTGCAGCGTTCGCAGAGACAGGCCTGATCCCTGCGACTCCAGTGCTGTAGGAGATAATTTCACCACCACAGTTAAAAAAAAAGCATATATGCCGAAGCATTGGGGCAGCAGGGGCGGAGGAGCGATTTTGCTCCTAATGCCGCGTACATACGGTCAAAATTCCGACGGAGGCTTGCCCGTGGAAAAGTCCGACCATGTGTGTGCGGCATAACTTTTTTGCGGGAGGATGCCCCCATGCTTCGGCATATATAAATGGTGCATGTATGCCCATCATTAGAAGTGGGTGGATGAAGGGCGGCATTCTAATGGTGGGCAAAAAAGATTACAATACATGTCCAACAAGGACCAGCAACGTACTGGTATGTTGCTGGACTTTGAATGTTTATACCAGAATGATGCCTGCGTGTTTAGGTATCATCTTGGTATCATTCTTTTCAGCCAGCGGCCGGCTTTCATGTAAAAGCAATCCTAGTGGCTAATTAGCCTCTGGACTGCTTTTACAAGCAGTGGGAGGGAATGTCCCCCCCCCGGATATAAAAAGCGCCATTGGGAAATTGGGAAAGCATTTTATCACACCGATCTTGGTGTGGTCAGATGCTTTGAGGGCAGAGGAAAGATCTAGGGTCTAGAAGACCCTAGTTTTTTCAAAAAAGAGTACCTGTCACTACCTATTGCTATCATAGGGGATATTTACATTCCCTGAGATAACAATAAAAATGATAAAAAAAATATATGGAAGGAACAATTTAAAAATAAAATAAAAAAGCTAAATTAATAATAAAAAAAAAAGCACTCCTGTCCTGCTCTGCTCTTGCCCAATGGCGAACGCAAGCGTCGGTCTGGCGTCATATGTAAACAGCAATTGCACCATGCATGTGAGGTATCACCGCGAAGGTCAGATCGAGGGCAGTAATTTTAGCAGTAGACCTCCTCTGTAAATCTAACGGGGTAACCTGTAAATGCTTTTAAAGGCTTTTAAAAATGTATGTAGTTTGTCGCCAATGCGCGTTTGTGCGAAATTTTAAAGCATGTCGTGTTTGGTATCTATGTACTCGGCCTAAGATCATTTTTTTTATTTCATCAAGCATTTGGGCAATATAGTGTGTTTTAGTGCATTAAAATTTAAAAAAGTGTATTTTTTCCCCAAAAAATGCGTTTGAAAAATCGCTGCGCAAATACTGTGTAGGAAAAAAAATGCAACACCCACCATTTTAATCTGTAGGGCCTTTGCTTTAAAAATATATATAATGTTTGGGGGTTCAACATAATTTTCTTGCAAAAAAAAAAAATGTTTTCATGTAAACAAAACTGTCAACAAGGGCTTTGTCTTCAAGTGGTTAGAAGAGTGGATGTAAGCTTCCTAATGTTGTGTGTAAAATGCCAGAACAGTTCAAAATCCCCCCAAATGACCCCATTTTGGAAAGTAGACACCCCAAGCTATATACTGAGAGGCATGTCGAGTCCATGGAATATTTTATATGTTGACACAAGTTGCAGAAAAAAGACAATTTTTTTTTTGCACAAAGTTGTCACTAAATGATATATTGCTCAAACATGCCATGGGCATATGTGGAATTACACCCCAAAATACATTCTGCTGCTTCTCCTGAGTACGGGGATACCACATGTGTGAGACTTTTTGGGAGCCTAGCCACGTACGGGACCCCAAAAACCAAGCACCGCCTTCAGGCTTTCTAAGGGTGTAAATTTTTGATTTCACTTCTCACTGCCTATCACAGTTTCGGAGGCCATTGAATGCCCAGATGGCACAAACCCCCCCAAATGACCCCATTTTGGAAATTAGACACACCATAAGCTATTTGCTGAGAGGTATTGTGAGTATTTTGCAGATCTCGCTTTTTGTCACAAAGTTTTGAAAATTGAAAAAAAAAAAAATATATATTTTCTTTCTTCATTTTCAAAAACAAATGAGAGCTGTAAAATACTCACCATGCCTCTCAGCAAATAGCTTGGGGTGTCTACTTTCCAAAATGGGGTCATTTGGGGGGGTTTTGTGCTATTTTGGCATTTTATGGCCTTCAAAACTGTGATAGGTAGTGAGGAGTGAAATCAAAAATTTGTGCCTAGAAATCCTGAAGGCGGTGCTTGGTTTTCGGGGTCCCGTACGCGGCTAGGCTCCTAAAAAGTCCCACACATGTGGTATCCCCGTACTCAGGAGAAGCAGCAAAATGTATTTTGGGGTGTAATTCCACATATAACCATGGCATGTGTGAGCAATATATCATTTAGTGACAACTTTTTGTAATGTTTTTTTTTTTTTGTCATTATTCAATCACTTGGGACAAAAAAAAAATATTCAATGGGCTCAACAGGCCTCTCAGCAATTTCCTTGGGGTGTCTACTTTCTAAAATGGGGTCATTTGGGGGGGTTTTGTGCTATTTTGGCATTTTATGGCCTTCAAAACTGTGATAGGTAGTGAGGAGTGAAATCAAAAATTTGCGCCCTTAGAAATCCTGAAGGTGGTGCTTGGTTTCCGGGGGCCCGTACACGGCTAGGCTCCCAAAAAGTCCCACACATGTGGTATCCCGGTACTCAGGAGAAGCAGCAAAATGTATTTTGGGGTGCAATTCCACATATAACCATGGCATGTGTGAGCAATATATCATTTAGTGACAACTTTTTGTAATTTTTTATTTTTTTTTAGTCATTATTCAATCACTTGAGACAAAAAAAAAATATTCAATGGGCTCAACATGCCTCTCAGCAATTTCCTTGGGGTGTCTACTTTCCAAAATGGGGTCATTTGGGGGGGTTTTGTACTGCCCTGCCATTTTAGCACCTCAAGAAATGAGATAGGCAGTCATAAATTAAAAGCTGTGTAAATTCCAGAAAATGTACCCTAGTTTGTAGACGCTATAACTTTTGCGCAAACCAATAAATATGCGCTTATTGACATTTTTTTTACTAAAGACATGTGGCTGAATACATTTTGGCCTAAATGTATGACTAAAATTGAGTTTATTCGATTTTTCTTATAACAAAAAGTAGAAAATATCATTTTTTTTCTAAATTTTCGGTCTTTTTCCATTTATATTGCAAAAAATTAAAATCGCAGATGCAATCAAATACCATTAAAAGAAAGCTCTATTTGTGGGAAGAAAAGGACGCAAATTTTGTTTGGGTACAACATTGCATGTCCGCACAATTTACAGTTAAAGCAGCGCAGTGCAAAATTCTGAAATCACCTCTGGTCCTTTAGCTACCAAATGGTCCGGGGCTTAAGTGGTTAATGACCAGGCCATTGTTTACGATACAGCACTGTATCGCTTTAACTGACAATTGTGCAGTTGTGCGACGCTGGACCCAAACAAAATTGATATCCTTATTTTTCCCCACAAATAGAGCTTTCTTTTGGTGGTACAGTATTTGATCACCTCTGCGGTTTTTATTTCTTGCGCTATAAACAAAAAAAGTGCGATAATTTTGAAAAAAATTATATTCTTTATTTTTTGCTATAATAAATTTTCCAAAAAAATGTAAAATAACTAATTTATTCATCAGTTTAGGGCAATATGTATTCTTCTACAAATTTTTGGTTAAAAAAAAAATCGCAATAAGCGTAAATTGATTGGTTTGCGCAAAAGTTATTGCGTCTACAAAATAGGGCACAGATTTATGGTATTTTTATTATTTATTTATTTACTACTAGTAATGGCAGCGATCAGTGATTTTTAGCGGGACTGCAACATTGTGGTGGACAGATCGGACACCTAACTGCCATTTTTGACACTTTTTTGTGAACCAGTCACATTACAGTGATCTCCAGTGCTAAAAATATGCACTGTAATTGACACTGGAAGGGAAGGGGTTAACATCAGGGACGATCAAGGGGTTAAATGTGTTCCCTCAGTGTGTTTACTAACTGTATAGCAAAAAGATAGGATCTGTATGATCTTCCCTGTCAGAAGGGAGATTTGCCTTGTTTACACAGGCAGATTCCCTTTCTGTCCCTGCCTGTAACGATCGCGGGTGGCCGGCGGACATCGAGTCTGCCCCACCCGCTAATTGGCTCCCCCGGCTGGCCAGCTCACAAATCGCAGTGTACGAGCCGATGTACAATGACGGCGCTTCGCTGGAAGCTGCCACATTGCCGCAGTACTACTGCGGCGGCTGGTCCTCAACCAGTTAAATAGCTGAGCTGCTGTTCGCATGTAGCTGCACACAAAGTGTATAGCTGTGGTTAGGGACAGATGTTCGAGTTTGAACGCAGCTGACAGCGGAACATTATTTTTATGAATGCTGTAAAATGTAAAATTGATGTCATAAATAAGTAAAACTCCAAACAGTAATTAAAAATAAGTTAAATACACCTTTGTAAACTCTTTTTTACCTGAAAAAGAATGTGATATTCCAAACTCCCATAATGCCCAGTCATAACACTTTTATAAGCATATAAACTATATAATTTTAGATTAATAAAAATACCGCTTTAAATGATTGGTACCTATTACAACTTTGTATTCCTTTTATCTTTATTTGTACTAGATAAACTGGAGTGTGGTATATTGGGGTATTGAATGCATTACCATAATTTGGAGACAGTAGACAATGTTTTACTGTCTGTTAATTCATTATTATACTTTTATTTGTTTATCAGCATTCTGATTAATCTGAGTTTTTGGAGCATGGAGTTCATTATTTATCTCTAAATGTGTTTGAACAGCTTACTAATGAATTCCTAAAGTGGCTGCCACTTTGTAAAGATCAAAAAGATGTTTGCAGAGAGCACAATGTGAAACAAAGTAAACTTTTATCAGCGTATACTCTCTTTAAAGTGCAGTCCAAATGGCTGCATGGTGCAGTCACAGCGTTCTCTGTGAATTTAATCACATCGGAGTTTCTGGCAAGTAAACGCACATACTGCAATTAGTGTCACTTTGTATCTGGGAAATTTGGATCCAGTATTGGTGTGTCTGGAACAAAAATGGGCATCGGAAATTATCTAGAGCTAGCGTACAACCGTACGTAAGTGTTTCATCTGTTTAACGATCATCATCCTTGTTCAATCCTCCTGGCTATGCTGCTGGCAAGCTTGTACAAGTGTACTGTCCAAGCAATTGTACTCACTATGGGATAGGACATCAATTGATTCAATTTGATTTTGAGGTTAAGCATAGTACCCAAGAAGCTAGGAAAGCACACTATTTAGAATACAATGTTATAGTATGTGCCCAACTTTAATATCTTTCGCTGTAACTATCATGTGGTGAATAGAGTAAATTTAGTTGATTGTGGTTTTAAATTGCAGTGTTAGAACTAGATGATGTATATTTTGTGCCAAATGGAAGATTTTGAAGGTTTGTAGTCAAATAAAGATCTGTGAGTGTTTCTTTGTGATTAGAGCAAGCAAACGTTCTAAAATCCGGGAGTCTGGCAAGCAGATATGGCATGTGCGAGGTGATAGAGCTTAAACAATCATAGCACTGGAAATATCTTTTTCACCTAGTGGAACAGGTTTATAATTGTGTTAAAATCATAATAACACATTCAAGTTTTCAATTTTTGATATTGTTTTCTCTGATGATTTTGCTTTCAATATCGTTTTTTCTAGGTGATATCTAATATAAGTCACATATAAACAAGGCCCATAAAATGTAAAGAAGAGAGAATTATTGGTAGTGAACAGTGGTATTGTCTATAATTCTGATGTAGTATTGATGACAAAGCTATGTTAGAAATTAGAACACAGAAGCCCTCAACTCATTGTGGCATGGTCTAATGCTGACACTGCTGACACACAACTCTAAAGCCAGGTACACACGATCAGATTATCGGACAAATTTTTGTCCGATTTTTGTTGCATGCTAGTCTCATATCGAAAGTAAAGAGGTTACTCAACATACGAATATTCTTGTACGACTTCAGAAGTGATGTAATGTGTTGTATTGTTTTGTATGTGTTCTTTCATTTCTGAGCATGCGTAGTCTTGCTCCTATGATTTTCTTTGGACAAAAACTGTATAGCCTCGTACACACGACCGGTTTTCTCGGCAAGAAAACTGCTGGCAGAGCTTTTTGCTGAGAAAACCGTTCGTGTGTATGGTTTCTCATCGGGAAAACTGCCGGGAATCTCGACGAGAAAAATAGAGAACCAGCTCTCTATTTTCTCGTCGGGATTCTCGTCGGCCTGTTTGCCGAAGAGAAAACCGTGCGTGTGTACGAGGCTACATGCTTACCTGTCCCCAGGTAAGCCCGTGCATGCTCGATGAGACTTCAACACATGCGCGGTAACGGCATCGAATGTGACGAGCGCGTGCTCGTCGTAGTCGATGACGTCACCGCGTTCTTGCCATTCAAAAGAACGGCAGTTCTTTTGAATGTGCGTGTGTACACAGGGCTTGGCAAGAAAAGCTTGCCAGGAATCCCGTTGAGAAAACCGACGTTCTTTTTCGACGGGATTCTCGCCCGTGTGTACGAGGCATTATAATTAAACAAAAATCCGATGTTGTGTTTACTCACAAGAAATTTTTTATAGCCTGCACATTCAGTTTTTGTCGTCCGATAATTTGGAATCCGCTCTTGAATAGACCATTCTAATGATCAGAAAATTTGTCGGAATAAATTTTACTTCAGTTTTTTGTATCGTGTGTATGGGCCTTAAGAAAGGGAACCAGTGCAGAATGCGGTGAGGAAAACAATGATCTATACACTATTGTGATGCTTTTATATAGAACTACTGAAAAAACTATGGCAAATGGCAACCAGGTACAGAAAAAGACAAAGCATATGCACAGCAGTAGGGATGAGCTCCGCGTTCGAGTCGAACATACGTTCGACTTGAACATTGTGTGTTCGATCGTTCGACGAAGATCGAACGTTTTGGGTCGTTCGCGCCAAATTCGAGTGACGCGAACGGCCCAAAATTCCGGCGCTGTGATTGGCCAAGCATGCACTGTGACCCCGCATGCTTGGCCAATCACAGCGCCGGCAGCGAGGAGAGCCATAATTGGCCACAGGCAGGATGCCTGTGGCCAATTATAGTTCAGGGGGGTTTAGTACACGCCCCACACTATAAAAGGCCGCCAGCGCGGCGGCCTTGTGTAGTGGGTTGGCGTGCAGGGCAAGACGTACATAGGCAGGGACAGTATTAGAGAAATTGTGTGTAGGGAGAGAGAAGGATAGGTAGGGACAGTGTCAGTGATATTGTGTGTAGGGAGAGAGAAGGATAGGTAGGGACAGTGTCAGTGATATTTTGTGTAGGGAGAGAGAAGGATAGGTAGGGACAGTGTCAGTGATATTCTGCTAAACCTTGTGTGCAGGGAGAGAGAAGGATAGGTAGGGACAGTGTCAGTGATATTTTTGCTAAGCCTCCTGCACAGTATACAACCGAAGCTAGCCCTTATTGCTGTGTTTTCCTGAGCCGGCGGATGACTGGGCGGTTCCCGCACACTGTGCAGGGACCGCCCTGTCAGAGCGCCGCTCTCCCCTATGGGGGGATCGGATGATGACGGACCGTAGAGTCCGTTTTCATCCGATCCGATCCGCAGACGGAAGGAAAAATAGGGTTTTCCTCCGTCACACTTTTGCGGATCAGAGCGGGTCGGATGTCAGCGGACATGTCACCGCTGACATCCGTGGCTCCATAGGAAGACATGTAGCATCCATTCAGGTCCGCCTAAAAAACTGACAGGCGGACCTGAACGGACCCTCCGTGTGAAAGAGCCCTAACAGGCATCTGCAGCACTTAAAGCAGGTGTAGTGTGATTCCTGAAAAATATACACCTGAAGCTAGCCCTTATTGCTCGTAGTTTTTTTTTTCTTTTGTGTTACACTAACAGGCATCTGCAGCACTTAAAGCAGGCGTAGTGTGATTCCTGAAAAATATACACCTGAAGCTAGACCTTATTGCTCGTAATTTTTTTCCTTTGTGTTACACTAACAGGCATCTGCAGCACTTAAAGCAGGCGTAGTGTGATTCCTGAAAAATATACACATGAAGCTAGCCCTTATTGCTGTGTTTTCCTGTTGTGTAACACAGGCAGGCATCTGCAGCACTTACAGCGGGCGTAGTGTGCCTCCTGCACATTATACACCTGAAGCTACCCCTTATTGCTCGTGTTTTTTTTTCTTTTGTGTTACACTAACAGGCATCTGCAGGGGCATGTAATTACAATTATTGATCTAATAATTCACAGCAGGGCCCATTCCTGCGCTCACCAAGAGTAACTGTGAGGGCTTAAAGTGTTGTGGCAACACCACCACCACCAAAGGCCCAATTTTTTAGCCCCTGTTCAACAGGGGCATGCAATTACAATTCTTGATCTAATAATTCACAGCAGGGCCCAATTATGCGCCCACCAAGAGTAACTGGGAGGGCTTACAGTGTTGTGGTAGCACCAGCACCACCACCAAAGGCCCAATTTTTCCTACCACTGTTCAACAATGGCATGTAAATATAATTCCTGATATAATAGTTCACAGCAGGGCGTTCCAGAGCCCACCAAGAGTAACTGTGAGGGCTCACAGTGTTGTGGCAACACCAACATGTAAGGGGCAAATTTCTGCAGAGTATATACGGTAGGCCCCTACTTTCAAACATCCAACTTACAAACGACTCCTACTTGCAAACGGAAGGAGACAACAGGAAGTGAGAGGAAATCTACCCCTAGGAAGGGAAATTCTCTCCTGTAAGAGTTAATATGGGAAAAAGGTGTCTCCTCTCTACTGATGCTTTATCACCAATCCTTGTTTCAATAAAAACCCCACTTTTCAAAAACAGTTGTCATTGGGACGGAAAGTGAGGTGAAATGTTCTGAACAGGGGCACAGACAGCAAAACAAATGTTACAGGGGTGATAACCCTTTCCTATGTTTTCCAAAAAGCTTAAAAATATATTTTTTGGCTGGAGCTACACTTAAACAATGTACCTGTTCAAAATTACAAACAGATTCTACTTAAGAACAAACCTACAGTCCCTGTCTTGTTTGCACCGCCTGTATACTGCTGTTCAGAGTATATAGGGCCTTTTTTATTTTGTGTGCGGGGTTCCCCTTAATATCCATACAAGACCCAAAGGGGCTGGTAATGGGCTGGGGTAGGGTGGGGTGATGGGGTAGCTATCTCATTTTTCTCAAAGATTTTCATCCATATTACCGGGACCAGACATTACATTAAAGCCGCAAGCACTTTTAAATGGCTTTTTTTCCTTTAGAAATGTCATTTTGTGCAGGGACAGTTCTAAACACGGGAAACACGTGCCACTTCACAGGCATACTTTAGACACCCCCCAGGTACGATATTTAAAGGAATATTTGACAATTTTTTTCACTTTATGCATCATTAAAATGACTGCTCCCGAAAAACGGCCGTTTTTAAAACTTCGTTTTGCATTGATACATGTCCCCTGGTGCAGAACCCGGGTTCCCAAACCCTTTTTAGGACAATAACATGCATATTAGTCATTATAATTAGCACTTTAGATTTCGAACGTTCGCATCCATTGTATTTAATAGGGTTCTAACTTTCGTGCGAACTTTCGGTTCGTTCGCGGGTTCTGGTGCGAACCGAACCGGGGGGTGTTCGGCTCATCCCTACACAGCAGCATGGAGGATTGTGATTAATATTATCAGGAACTTAAGATTGTCAATTTTTTTGGGCCAAAAATTTGAAGATATCAAATTCTCATGAATTGCTACCATTTGGATTGAAATATAATTCAAACAAATGGATCTATTTAATTTACCTGTGGTGCCTAGAAAGAAAAAAATGCATGTGCAATTAATTTTTAAGTTACAACGTAGCCCTACTCCCGTAAGGGCTGCTGAGTAATACCTTGACCCTTTTGACATTCTATGTTCAGACATGAACTTTGCAAACGGGGTTCAATAACCTTGTCATACAAAATACCCAGCATAATACCAAGGCAATGAACATGGAGTTCAGCAAACACTGTTGTATGGAGTACTTCAAAGAAGTACGAGTCAATTATGGAAACACTTGGCTAACAGCAATACACATTTAGATGTTGTGAGCAGGGGCGGACTGACAGCTCATGGGGCCCCCGGGCAAAAGGAGATCATGGGGCCCCCTGTGTCTCCACCCATGTGTCCCCGCCCATGTGTCCCCGCCCACGTTCAAGCTACATCCAGTGAGAGAGGGGGTGTAGAAAGTGGGGGGTTGTGAGAGAGGGGGGAGAGGGGTGTAGGAAGAGGGGGGGCTAGTGAGAGAGGGGGAGGGAGTGTAGGAAGTGGGGGGGCTAGTGAGAGAGGGGGGAGATGGGGAGGGGGTGTAGGAAGAGGGGGGTAGAGAGAGAGGGGGTGTAGGGAGAGGGGGGCTAGTGAGAGAGGGGGAGGGAGTGTAGGAAGTGGGGGGCTAGTGAGAGAGGGGGAGGGAGTGTAGGAAGTGGGGGGCTAGTGAGAGAGGGGGAGGGAGTGTAGGAAGTGGGGGGCTAGTGAGAGAGGAGGAGGGGGTGTAGAAAGTTGGGGGTAGTGAGAGAGGGGGAGATAGGTGTAGAAAGTGGGGGGTAGTAAGAGAGGGGGAGAGGGGGAGGGGGTGTAGGAAGTTGGGGGGTAGTGAGAGAGGGGGGATGGGGAAAGGGGGAAGAGGGGTAGTGAGAGAGGGGCGGTAGGGAGAGGGAGGTTGAGAGAAAGAGGGTGGGTTGATCAGTATGTCTGCTATGTCCCACCATTTTACAGAACAAGCATGCTTCATAAAATTGTTACAGCAAAGGAAAGGATTATAAGTGAAGTCTCCGCAGATTGCAGCATGGCATTCAATAAAGAAAACATGACACATGGGGCAAATGCATAGGACTTGGCATTTGACATTTTTTTTTTAAGTACAGTACATCCCCCACTCACATACACAGGTTTCCTCTCAGAGTGGTCTCACCCTTCTCCGTGTAGAAGGCGGACTGTCACACTCCGGCCGGTTCTTAGCTGCTCGCCGGTCCCTCCTCCCATCGTCCTCCTCCTCCCCGGGCTCTCTCGGTCCCTCTCTCTCTCCTCTCAGGACCAGGAGCCCGTTCACACCGTCGCCATCCATCCCACAGCCGAATCCAGCCTGGAGCCTCTCATAGTTCCCTCGGCCCACGTGTACTCAGCCCAAGAGCCTGAATGGTCAGTCCACCCCTGGGGGCGGGCCTGTCACAGAGCAACCACGGCCGGCCGCTGCTCACTCGGCATTGCCTAGCCCCCCTCCCCAGGAGTTGGAAGAAGATAACAGAAGGGAGAGGAGTGGAGGAGGCATGGGAGATCGAATTTAGAACAGGCGGCCCACCGATGAGCTGCGGCTGCGGGCACCTCCAGGGGCGGACTGAGCCGGCCCGGGCCCCCCCCACCACGGGACCCTCGGGCGGCCACAGAGTCACTGAATGGTCAGTCAGCCCATGGTTGCGAGAAATAAGCAGAGTGCATACAAGTTACAATGAATATGCAGATTAAAACAGATATTAAGGAAGCATTGAGTGAAACAGTATGAACTGTATTGGTGCTTTCTAATTGTGCAGCACAAGCTGTAGAAGGTGGCTTGCCACCAATGCAGTCAGGCTCCCCTCAGCAACTAGTCCAGTATTGCTGAGGAAGGTAAGAGTTCTTGTACAGGTAGACAAAAGGTACCCCTAGGTGAGTGATAGATATTTGGATAGTGAAGAGGCAGTTTGTGCTGAAGGCTGTATCTTCTGCTAGAAATTGGCTAACATTTACACTACACTAACGCTGCCCCCTCTCGCTCCTGCGCCCGTCACTCACCACAACAATACATAGGTTCATACATTGCATGAACTTATGTATTGTCGCCGCCGCTGCCGCCCACTATTTAGATGGCCGGCCCCCTGTTGAGCGCCGGCTATGAGAATAACAGCAGCTGGTTGGTGTTTGGAAGTGCCTATCAGAGCCAGCCTGAGGGCTGTAATCGGCTTCCAAATAGCTAACCAGAGGACGCACGGGGGGTGCGTTCCCTGGTTAACAGTAACAGGCGTTTCAGCCAATCAGGTTCACCGGGTCTACCAGTAACCTGATTGGCTGAAGCGAAATCGAGGGCGGGAGAAGACATCGAGGATGGAAGAAGGACGGCGCTGACCCGAGGAAGGTAAGTGCAGGGCTGGGGGGAAACTGTCTGCATTTGGGGGACAAACTGGCTGCATTTGGGGACAAACTGGCTGCATTTGGGGGGAAACTGGCTGCATTTGGGGGGAAACCTATATGAATAGGGGAGTCCAATCTTTTTTTTGTTTGTTTTTGTTTTTTTATATCAATACATTTTTATTAAAGAATTTTGCAGGTAACAAATACAGAAAGAAATAAAGGGTAAAATATAAAATAAGGGGTTACAGAGAGGGATATACACAGTAAGTAATATACAGTGGTGATAAGTATACATTTTAACAATGGGACTTGGGCCAAATAGCCCAGTCGTCATCAAATTTTTTACACGATAGGGAGTTGATTGCTAAAAGGCGTTCGAAGGTATAATTTCTATGAACTGCTGCCATAACTTCAGAAATGTTTGTAGCCATATTGGACTTCCAATTGCGCAATATCAGTAAGCGCGTTTCTAGTAGTATGTGCGTTACGACTGGTATGAAAGTTTGCGGAAATTTGTCTATGTTTAGGTGCAGTAGCGCTAAAGTTGGATCAGGCTGTGATAATATGCCAGTCATGGAGGAGATCAGTTGGAAAACCTGGTTCCATAGACTTCTTATACTAGGACAATGCCAGAACATATGAGGTAGGTTGCCTACGTGCCCACATTTTCTCCAGCAATTCGATGACGTTCCCGGAAAATATGTGGCAAGTCGGAAGGGAGTATAGTGCCATCTATTTGCTATCTTGATCATTAGTTCCCAGTGTTTTACACAATGGGAAGATTTGTGTATTTCTATAAAGGCACGGTGCCATTGCGTGTCCGAGAATGTGTCACCCAAATCTACTTCCCATTTTTGCATTGCTGCCGTCTTGTTGAACGTCATTCTGTCATGAATTAGGTTATAGAAAAAGGAAATGCCCTTCGAGTCCAATTTTGCTTTGGAGTAGAACTGCCAAATTTTGAATGGCACTGACACTAGTGGGGGGGTCTGACGTCTCAAGAAGTGTGTAATTCTGAGGTATTTGTAAGTGCCGGTTGTGGGGATACTAAATTGTGTCATGATTTGTTCCATGGTTTTGAGTTTTGGGCCTTCATAGAGGTCCGATATGTGACATATGCCCTTATTGTTCATGTCTGTGACATCCAGCATTGGAATCTTGGATTCCAATAGAGTCAGGGGAAGGTCGAAGTCTATTGTTCGTTCGTCTTTGTGTTGTTTATCTAAAATGAGTCCCCAGGCTCTCAATGAGGCCTGCATGGGAGGCGGGAAAGTAGCAATGTTCCATGGAGTCCATCGGTCACCTAGGAGTAATTGGGTAAGATCTTTCATTGGGGATATGTTCGTTTCCATGTCAACCCATAGAGGTATGTCGGATTTTCGAATCCAGAATTTGATCTGGTCAAGGCGCACTGCCCAGAAGTAATCATAAATGTCTGCTAGACCCGCCCCACCTGCTTTTCTGTGTGAAGTCAAGTTATTTCTGGAGCATCTAGCTCTTTTTCCCTTCCATATGTACTTCCAACCCATACTTGCTAGGCTATTGAGGAAATGAATAGGAATATGTATAGGTAGGGTGCGGAACACATATAAAATTTGCGGTAATATCAACATTTTGTATGCGGATATTCTACCCATCCATGAAATTTCAGTTCTTGAGATATCCTTGAGTTGGGCTTCCAGTTTGGTCATTAGTGGAGACATGTTAGTTTTGGCGAGGGCAGATATTTTACTAGTGAGCGAAATACCCAGGTAGGTGATACTACCTGTGCTCCAAGTATATGGTAATTGGTTCTGAAGGGATCGTTTCACTTGAGACTGTACTCCTAAGTCTAGAATAAGGGATTTTGTGAAGTTGACCATATAGTAGGAGACGTCCCCAAATGCTGTCAGAATTTTATGCGCCTCTCTTAAGGACTGTAGTGGGTTAGTCAGGATCAGGATTACATCATCCGCAAATAGATTAATGGTGTGCATGTTGGAACCAAACTGGAAGCCCGTAATCGAGGGTTGCGATCTGATTGCTTCAGCTAGTGGTTCTATCATAAGATTAAAGATAGTTGGAGACAGGGGACAACCCTGTCTAGTCCCGTTTGAAATATCGAAGGTCTTAGACAGTAGGCCTGCAGAGTATACCTGGGCAGATGGGCAGGAGTAGAGGGATAAAATAGCCTTCAATATTGATCCTTTAAACCCAAACTTTTCCAAAACCATTTCCATGTAAGTCCAATGGACCCTGTCGAATGCCTTCTCTGCGTCAATAGAGAGCAGCAGGGAAGGCGTTCGAGATCTTTCAGCCTGATGTATCACATTGATGATTCTCCTGGTAGCGTCAGAGGTCTGCCTCCCCTTCACAAAGCCCATCTGGTCTTTTTTGATAATTAGTGGTATTATATGCGTGAGTCTTTTAGCCAGTAGTTTTGCGTATATTTTGGTATCAGTATTCAAGAGTGAAATGGGTCTGAAGTTAGCTGGTGTATTGGGTTCCTTTCCTGGTTTGGGAAGTGTGACTATGTGTGCTTTTAGCATTTCTCGCGGGAGTGTCGCTGATTCAGTGGCTTTTGCGAAGACTTTGGACATGTGGGGAGAGAGTACCTGTTTAAATGTTTTAAAGTATTCATTGGAAAAGCCATCTGGACCTGGAGATTTCCCGTTTGGTAAAGAATTAATTATGTTTTCTATTTCTAGTGCTGTTATCGGGTTGTTGAGGTCCTCCAGTTGTATTTGGGAAAGGGATGGGAGTTTTAACGTGTGCAAGAATGTTTGTATCTTTTCTACTGTCGGTTGGGGGGTGTTGGAGTCCCCATGGAGGTTGTAGAGTGAACTGTAGTAGTCAGCAAATTGATTGGCTATGTCTTGGGGGTTGATAATTTTTTGTGATGTAGAGGGGTGTTTTAGGTATGGTATTCTAGTTTTGGAGCAAATTGCCTTGAGTCTATTTGCTAAATATTTACCTGCTCTGTCTGCGTTGGCGTAGTGCAAGAGTTTCAGGCGTCTTAGATGTTTATCATATTGGTGCGACAGGAGTTCTCTAAGCTTTTCTCTGAGGGCGTTCAACTTACTAGTTAATGGCGCTGATGGTGACTGCTTATTCAGGGATTCTAAATTTTGTATGTCAGCAATAGTTGTGTTAAGTAAGTCATTGTGTTTTTTTTTTCTCTAGCACCAATTTGGATTAATATCCCTCTAATGTAGGCTTTGTGTGCATTCCACAGAACGTTTGGATCAGCGACAGATCCAGCATTTTCTGCAAAGTAATTTGTAAGGTTTTGGGCTATAGACTTTTGAAGAAGTGGTTCTTGAAGAACCCTAGTGTTACATCGCCAGATGGGGGTAGAAGGGGAGGCACCCTTTTCTGTAATAGACATAGAGATAGCAGTATGGTCGGACCATGTAATATTGTGTATGTTTGTTTTTTCTATGTTTTGTAGCAACCATTTATCGACCAGGAACATGTCTATGCGAGAATAGGAACTGTGTCTGTTCGAGAAAAAGGTATAGTCACGTTCGTTGGCGTGAAGGGATCTCCATGCGTCATAGAGTTCCATCTTATGCAACAAGGGTTGCAGAGATAGGCAGTGCCTGGTTTTGCCAGAGGTAGTATCCAGTAGCGGGTCTGATGTTACGTTAAAGTCACCACAGATCAAGAGGTTGCCATATTTCATATTTTGTGCTTTGGTAAAGATTTTCCTCAGAAAGCGGAGTTGGTGAGTGTTAGGGGCATACACTGAAACAATTGTGTAGGGTTTGGAGTTGATATCTCCTGTGAGGATTATGTATCTGCCTCCATCATCAAGAACGATATTCTTCGGTTGGAATGAGAGTGAGTTTCTGATGGCCATAAGGACTCCTCCCTTTTTGTTGTTAGGTGTGCAAGCCGTATATACGAAAGTGTAGTCCTTGTGTGAACAATTTGGGGCTGCATCTTTTTGAAAATGTGTTTCCTGCACACAGAGTATGTCAGCTCCCTGCGCGCAGGCCTCCCTCCACATAGAGAAGCGTTTTGCTGGGTGGTTAAGACCCCGGGCGTTAATAGATAGTAGTTTAATGGTCATTGTGTTAGATGGGTGATAGTATGTATGATGAAACTGGGTAGGCACTTACGCGTCCAGGGTAATGTTGGTTGGTTAGTGTCATCTTGGCGACGATATGATGAGAATAGCCTTGTATGTCCTTCAGTAAACATTGAGCGTCTCTGTGTATATCAAAAAGAAAAATGGGAAAAAAAAAGGGAGAGCAGTAACGGATATAAAAGAGAAAAATAAATAGATATAACTGTTCTTCTATAAGAAATGGATCCATAAACTGATCCTCGGGCAGACGTAGCTGCTAGCGCAGAAAGGAGGGTGTAAAGGTGGTACCTCACTGTGGTACCTGTACACCTGAGATAAACTTGAGTATTGACTATAAGCATTTATTGTGCTTCACCGGCTTTTTTCTTACCAGACTTCTTGCGGGACACTACCTGCCAGTCATTCTGCAGTGGCTGCATGCCCGCAGGGGAGTGAGATTGAGGAACTTGTTCCGGGAGAATACCCCATTGGCGTAGAGTATGCAGCCCTTCTTCAAGCTTGGATACGGAGACATTAGCCCCATTGTGGGTGATGACAAGAGTAGCGGGATATTTCCACTTGTGCGGGATATTATGACTCCTCAATGCTTTGGTTACAGTGAGCAGGTTGCGTCTGCGTTGGAGAGTGTGTCTAGACAAGTCAGGTAGCAGCCTGATGTTGGCGTATTGTGGCGGAACGTTCCCTGGGGTACGTGACGCTTGTAGTATGCGGTCTTTAATATGGAAAAAGTGTACCCTCATCAATACATCCCTGGGAACCTCATCAGGGAGGAAGGAAGGTTTAGGAACCCTATGGATTCTATCAATGATGAGGTCCTGTGCCGTTGCCTCTGGCAGCAATGTGGAGAACAGAGTCTGGGTATATTGGAGGAGCTGTGTAGGGGGGACATTTTCAGGGACTTCCCGCAGTTTAAGGTTGTTTCTCCTGGACCTGTCTTCAAGGTCCGCCATCTTGTCTTTGAGCCAAACTATTTCCTCCCCTTGTGCCATGTGGGCTTCCACCATTAGGTTGTATGCAGAAGTGTGTTCTTCCACTTTAGCTTCAATAACATGGACCCTTTGTCCCATGGCCTGCACTTCTTTTTGGCATGCAGTGATCCCGTTATATATATCTGACTGCAGGGAGGTTCTCAGGGAAAGGAGCATGTCCTTCAGCATGGTGTCAGATACTGGCCTGTCTGCAGTGGGGAATTCTGATATTCTGATATAGGGTCCCCCCCCTGTTTTCGCTGGCCTGTGCCGTGAGATAGCGGCCCGCTTACCTCCATGCAGGGATCCGGCTGCGGCCTAGTTGGGGAGTCCCTCCAGGGCCTCGATTTGGCTGGGCTGCGCGTTGTAGGGCTAGCTGTCCCAGAGGAAGATGCGCTGTGTGCAGTAGCCGAGCGGATGGCGTCGGGTGTCGGGCCGCTGCCTGTGTTCAGCTCTCCTAGCTGCATTGCGTGAGGTGAGACTCGCGCTCTGCCGCCGCCGCTATCTTGCTGCATTCCCCTCACTGCTGCTCCGAAGAAGCTGTCCAGTTTCTGGGGCTGTAGCGGTTTTTTATGATTCCTGGGCATCACCGGGATGTTCTGCGGCGGTTCAGGGATCTAGTGGTGGTCCGTAGGGTTCGCAGGAGCGCCGGTGGGCTGTGAAGGCTGTGATTATCTCAGGCTGACAAGCGGAGCTCCAGAGTTAAGCGGCCATCTTGGAGTCCGGTCGCCACGCCCCCTCGTTTGTTTTTGTTTTTGACTAGCCTGTTGCTAAGGCCAACCTTGGTCAGGTTACAAAAAATACCACTGTCCCTCAAATTTAAGTTAAGACTCTACAGGATGATATCAGCTCTGGTTGTTTGTACCCTTTTTTAGCTTAATTTTGTAGAGGCAGAATGGGCAAGTCTTCCACTGTCAAAATACAATAATGTAGCAGGAAGGATTTCACTATACACATTGAGGGTGTGGATAGGGGAATCAAGTCTTTTTTTTTTTTTTTTTTTGATGGCCTGCCAAAGTTTATAGATCAATATTACTGACTATAGTGTGATATGTTTTGAGTTGTTGAATTAGAAAGTATTAATGGCAAGGACAGTCAGGCAACACTTGTATGTCACTTATCTGCAACAGGTTTGTAAGTCAAGTGTAATGGCTTCACTGGCCACATGCTTGTTCCAGGTCAGTTTCTCAGAAAGTGCTAAAGCTTTACAGTATATGGTAAGGAAACTAGCAGTTTCAGATGGAGGTCAGTATAATTAGTCCTTTCAGTGCACATTTCCCTTAAAAATAGTAAAATAAACCATTATAGAAAACAAAGTTTATTCACACAGAATATTTTAAAATGTACTACTGTACATGTAAAAAAAAGGGAAGTAGACACTTTCTAATTTAATAATTTTTACTACTCCTGGATACCTTTAGACATGATTGTGTATAATGTATTTGTGTTCCAGCATCTGATAATAGCACTAACCTATAGCTTGGGCAGGATCCGAGAACTAACAGTTCTGCAATCTGGATGGGGAGATCTCCCAACTTTTTGTACAAGTGGTAACACAGTATAGAAAATCCAAGAATAAAGGAGCTTTAAATGAAACCAGTCATGAGAGAAATATGTAAGTGTCATTGTCAATTGTGAATCAGGTTGTTTGACTTTGAGCCACTGACCCAGAGGAATGCAGAATTTAGTCAGACCATTTGATTTGCATATTTATTCCATATTAGAAGTTTAAATACAGGTCATTAAGAGTTTTAAACCCAAAGAGTCAGCATTAGGCACGTGGCTCAGGTTTTCCGCTGCCATAGGTTTGATGCGAACCCTAAAGGTAAGAGATTTGCAGTTCTGGTGAATTTGTGTGCAGATTTGCCATAAACAGAGGACACTTTTCTAAATAGGACTACCAGTCAGCATACATCTGAAAATATACACTCCACAATAATAAAATCATGAAGAGTGCACTTATAGGACAATTAAATTTTCCTTTTTGTTATGCTGCGTACACACAACCGTTTTTCATGAAGAGAAAAATGCAATTTTTTTATTTGGTCATTAAAAACGATCGTGTGTAGGCTCCAGAGCATTTTTCGCGACGTGAAAAATGGGCATTAAAAATTTGGAACATGCTCTATTTTTTCTTGTCGTGAAAAACTGCCGTGTGTAGGCTTTAACGACGTGAAAAAAACGTGCATGCTCAGAAGCAAGTTATGAGACGGGAGCGCTCGTTCTGGTAAAAATAGCATTCATAATGGAGATAGCACATTCGTCACGCTGTAACGGACTGAAGAGCACGAGGCTGAAAAGCGCGAATTGTCTCTCACCAAACTTTACTAACACGAGGATCAGCAAAAGCAGCCCAAAGGGTGACGCCATCCGAATGCAACTTCCCCTTTATAGTGCCGTCGTACGTGTTGTACGTCACCGCGCTTTGCTTGAGCATTTTTCTTCACGATAGTGTGTAGGCAAGGCAGGCTTGAGAAGAATCACGTCGAGAAAAACTTTGTTTTTTTCAATGACATTAAAAACGGTCGTGTGTACGCGAAATAAAACTTATGCTGTCTCAGTTACTTAAAGCGGAGGTAAACCCATCGATTTAACAGTTTCAAAAAGCAGTTACATTCCCGGCATGCCGGGAATGCCAACTGTCACATTGGTTGTGCTCTCAACCAAACTGTCAAACCATCCAATGGCTGGTGTCATAACTTATCACATGTGCAGCATCATGGCAGTTGAAGATTAAACAGAGGCCAAGATGGCAGCTTCCTTGCCTGAAAATGATAGGAGGGTTTACTTCCACTTTAACATTACAACTATGGTGTTAACATATTGCATCTTTCTTTCACTTCACACACAAATATGACTTGACCGCCTTTGGTACTTGTCCCCCATGACAGTACGAGCTTCCCATGCCTTTTTTACAGTAGAATGCCCAATAGCCCTAAAAATGGCCATAATCTGACAAGATTCTCCCACCATATACTTCAGTAGGATTCACTCTAAAGTTGTCCATTCATGGATTGAATCTTAACCAGTTCCATGTATAGTCATCCTGGTTGTACAGAATTCAACCTGACAATTGTCTTCTGTGCAACCAGCCTGTTGGATAAAGCTATAGCTTGCAGTACTGAGTGATTAGTGTATTCTGATGGCTGGGAAGTCTTCCTGCTGTCAAAATACAATAGCTGAGTGGCAGTGATTCCCTCATCCAACCTGAATGTGTGGATCGGGGAATCAGGTCTTTTTTTTTTTTATTCAACCCACTGAATGAAAAAAAAAAAGATCCATTTTATGGCTAGCTTTGAACAAGAGTTGCTAAACCTTTGATGAATCAAACCTGGGCAGATTCACGTATCACTAATCAGCACGAAAGCGAGGCAATAGCAAGCAAGTAATGATAGCCAACATATCTTCATTGTCATTACCGGTTTCCTTTACAGGGACCTTATCGGGGCAAAAAATTATTTCATGCAAGTAAAAGTGACCTGCAAAAGGAGACACTGTATACTCAGTTATCTGGCAGCTCATGTATCCTTCTACCCTTCTGTCCCAGCCTCTGTCAATGTCTCTCAGATGTTCAACATTTTCAGATTGTTTGATACCTGTGTCCTCATCACTTGCTGTTGTTTCATCCTCTGACTCATTTTGAAGAGTTCTGTTATTGGAAGCTTCAGTGTTTCCTGGTCATAAGCAACCAAGGCAGCTCACTCTCCTATTCCTCCCCTTATTCTGTCCAGAACTTCTCCTTAGCTCTACAGGAAACACTATATCATAACAATATGCACATTTTAAAGAATATAAGCAGCATAAAAATATTCCAAGACATTGTTACAAAGGCAGCTTTGAAACGTATTTTACAAAATCGGTGGACTAACTAAATAGCTAGGAAAAAAGGTTTACAGGAGTATTTTTGGTAGGAGGTTGAGAATAAAGGCAAAACAATGCAACAGCTCTGGAAATCTAACTATAGTAGGAGAAAGAAGACATCAGTACTTTGGAGAACTAGGTCATGTGATAAGGATCCAAAAATTGTTAAAGTTAAAATCCAAGAGGAAGTAGAAATAAAGAAGAGGGGAATAGGATTGGATCAGATAAAGGTGGATGTCAGCAGATGTGTCCGCTGACATCCATCGCTCCAAAGGGGTGAATGGAGGGTTCGATCAGGTCCACCCAAAAAATTGACAGGCGGACCTGATTGGACAGCCTCTTTGAAAGGGACCTAACAATGCTCATACATGATGTGAGCACCATTCAGCACAAAATCAAGTACAGACCACTGCAGATGCTCTTATTTGCCTGGAGTTAGAACATTTGATTAAACCAGTTGAACTAATCGTATTCATTAGAAAAATATCTGTAGTTGAAGCCTCCATATGTGTGTATTATTTGTGCATAGTTGTCTATATTTCTTGAATTCAGTAATAGAGAAAACCTATAGCCTGGGAACAATGACTAAATTATACGGGACAGCCAATACACAACATACAATTTCTTCCCAAGGATAAATGTTGTGCTGAACATATCCTTTCTTTTTCACAAAAACTATATCCAGTCCCGTTATGGTGTGAACAATAGCAGTTTTACCTTGTCATAAGGAGCATATTTGGCCTGTTTCTTTTATTGCAATTATTCTATTGCTCAAAGCACAACTAATCCATTTATGTTTGGTGGACGGTGACCTTAACGTGTGATTTTAGGTTTTGTACATAAACCTTTGACTTTTGATATTGTTATTATTTTTCCTACAAAAAAAACACATTAGCTTTACTTTACAACATGTCTTCTAAAACAGCAAAAGACAGACTTGCTCATAAAATGAATCTACTTAAGAAAATGCTCTTTCGGGTTATGGAATTTCCAATTAAAATGGTGTTAGAGAGATTAGATCTGTGAACTGACTAGAATCTTCCGGACATGGTCATTATTAGTTGGAAAATTTCCTCCCTCTGGGAAATGCTTATTTCATCTATTTCAGGTGTTAAGGATAACTAGCTTATAATGATGTGCTTAAAGATAATCAATTTGTCATTATTTTAAAAAAAAAACGTTATCGCACTTGTTTGTGTTAGTTTGAAAAGCATAACCATAAAATAAAAGGATCCCCTACAAAAATTACAGGCATATTTAACCCCTTGGAATCCACGCTATAGCCGAATGATGGCTACAGCGCGGACCTGAATTGCCGGGAGGCCGTCAAAAGACGTCCTCCTGTGCTCGAGCGGCCTATGAGACTCACTGAATCACAGATCTGAGTAAGGGGTCGCTCCCGACCCCGTACCACATGATCAGCTGTCAGCCAATGACAGCTGATCATGTGACGTAAACAGAGCCGGTAATCAGCTATTTTTTCTCCTCACGATGATAGCGTGAGGAGAAAAAAAAAGCCGATCATCACAGGTGACAGAGGGAAATCGGTCCCGATCAGGGAGAGCTGCCCAGCTCATCTGTGCCCATGTGTGCCACCTGTCAGTGCCACCTACCAGTGCCCACAGTGCCACCTACCAGTGCCCTCAGTGCCAACCATCAGTGCCCACAGTGCCACCTACCAGTGCCCACAGTGCCACCCATCAGTGCCCACAGTGCCACCCATCAAAGTTACTAATCAGTGCCTCATCAACAGTGCTGCCCATCATTGTCACCTACCAGTGCCCATCATTGTCACCTACCAGTGCCCATCAGTGTTACCTACCAGTGCCCATCAGTGCCACCTATCAGTGCCACCTATCAGTGCCATCTATCTGTGCCCATCAGTACCACCTTATCTGTCCCTATCAGTGCTGCCTTACCTGTGCCCATCAGTGCCGCCTTATCTGTGCCCATCAGTACCGCCTTATGTCCCCATCAGTGCTGCCTTATCTGTGCCTATCAGTGCCACCTTATCTGTACCTATCCGTGCCCACCAGTACAGCCTATCAGTGCCCATCAGTGCCGCCTCATCAGCGCATATCAATGAAGGAGAAAAATTACCTGTTTGCAAAATTTTATAACAAAATATAAAACATGATTTTTTTTTTTCAAAATTTTCCATCTTTTTTTGTTTGTTTAGCAAAAAATAAAAACCCCAGGGGTGATCAAATACCACCAAAAGAAAGCTCTATTTGTGTGAAAAAAAAGATAAAAAGTTAATTTGGTTACAGCCTTGTATGACCGTGCAATTGTCATTCGAAATTCATCAGCACTGAAAGCTGAAAATTGCTCTGGGCAGAAGGGGGGGGGGGGGGTTAAGTGCCCAGTAAGAAAGTGGTAATAACATAATGTTAAAGAACAAGATTACCTTTTCGGGCAGAATTTCACTTTTCGTGATAAATAGACGCGTTCTTTAATGCCATTTCTGGCCCAGCTATCCCAATGTGCTTCTTTCTCACTTACCTTATCCACAGGAGGTGTAAAGTCGTGTCAGTTTATTTAACTGTTTGAACTGATTTTCAGATTCCATCACTTCCTGCAGATGGTCTCAGCATTCACTTCCTGTTAGGTTATCTCCCAGAAGCCTTCACCTCCATGTGGCATCACAAAAGAGGGCGTGATAGGGTATGTTCACCACTCTGCTAAAAGGGGGGATTTTTGGGACTTTGAATGAGGTGGGTGGGTGTAGCTAAATGATAAGTCGGTTTTGAAAATGATACCTTTATTGTCAAAAAGCATCACAGCATAACATAAATGCAATGAGTAAATATGCAATCACATGTTAAAAACCATGTATGGTGAAAACAGTAATGTAGCATGGCAGGCCCTTTGTATGATAAATGGTAATATCTTCCATGTGGAAACAAAATAAGATCACAGAAATCTAGTACATACAGTAAATTATGGACCACACCTCCCTCGTTACAATACCACCTTACAATACTACCTTCTACCCACTTCCTATACAATTTAATTGTACAATATCCTTTAGATCTGCCATCAGCTATGTAGTACAAGGACCTGTTTTATTTGATATAAATTGAATGGATTGGTCAGGTGTGTCATCCTATTCCATAGTTCGGGTTAATCTAAAGTAAATGGTACAGAGATTGTACAATCAAATCGTATAGTGTATGGCCATCTTTATACACGTGCATAGGAGGAAGTAGATGAAGACACTTGGTTGTCAGGCCTACTTCACATTTCCACGTAGCGAAAAATCACATTCCCGCATGCGTTTGTTTTAAATGTTTTGGAGCATTTTCACTTGTCATGCGCAGGGCAGCCCATTCACTTGAATTGGCTGCCCTATGCACAACAAGTCACCCCAGAGAAGCTCCAGAACTTTTTTTTTTTTTTTTTAGAGTGGAGCAAGGTGCGTTCCTGCCCATTGTTGGTGCATTTACCGCACCTGGGGTGCCTTTTAACACGTAATGACATTTGCAGAGTGTTTCTAAAACACATTACAAAGTGTGCATTTTCTGTGTGGCTTGCCATGCGTTCAGAAAAACACAGATGTAAATGGAGTCTCATTGTTCTTCTGTAAATGCACCAAATTCAATTCAAGCCCCATTCACAAATAGAGTAGTAAGAGTGCATGCTTTTTGGCTCGTTTTTTCCAGTGACACACATAGGGCAGCCCATTTTTTTAATGGGCTGTGCTACATGTGACAAAATAGCACATGGGACATTTTGGCATGGTGCGGGTTGCACATTTGTATTGCTGCATTTCTCATCCATTTTTTCATGTGGCAAAATGTGTGTCTGCTTCTGTGTTTGGTGTGTCGTTAACAATTTATGACTAAAAATGCAACTAGATAATTTTAGGTGTGTAAATGTGGCCATACATTATACAATTAGATAATACAATCTCTGTACAACTTTCTTTAGATTTACTAAAACTATATAATAGGAGGACACATCATTTATCCAATCACTCTGTATCCAGTCAGGCAGGCTCTTGCACTACATCCAGAGTGTCCTGTGGGTTGCATGTGGCCCCAGGAAGCTAAGCATGCAGCCTGACCCCCATCTGAAGGGATGCTGGGGAAGCCAGGCAAATGCACACTTTGGAAAGATGCCAGGGATGCTGTGAAAACTTGGTTGATTGGTAAAGTATGCATGCTAATGAGGTCAGCTGGTAAACTCCTTCCTGTGTGTTACTGGTTTCTCTGTCCTAAATCTAATGTTAGGATGTGATGAATAGTGATGAGCCGAACACCCCCGGGTTCGGTTCGCACCAGAACCCGCGAACGGACCGAAAGTTCGTACGAACATTAGAACCCTATTAAATACAATGGATGCGAACGTTCGAATTCTAAAGTGCTAATTATAACGACTATTATGCATGTTATTGTCCTAAAAAGGGTTTGAGAACCCGGGTTCTGCACCAGGGGACATGTATCAATGCAAAAATAAGTTTTAAAAACGGCCGTTTTTCGGGAGCAGTCATTTTAATGATGCATAAAGTGAAAAAAAAAAAGTCAAATATTCCTTTAAATATCGTACCTGGGGGGTGTCTAAAGTATGCCTGTGAAGTGCCACGTGTTTCCCGTGTTTAGAACTGTCCCTGCACAAAATGACACTTCTAAAGGAAAAAAAAGCCATTTAAAACTGCTTGCGGCTTTAATGTAATGTCTGGTCCCGGTAATATGGATGAAAATCTTTAGGAAAAATGGCATAGCTACCCCATGACCCCCCCCCTACCCCAGCCCATTACCAGCCCCTTTGGGTCTTGTATGGATATTAAGGGGAACACCGCACACAAAATAAAAAAGGCCCTATATACACTGAACAGCCATATACAGGCGGTGCATACAAGACAGGGACTGTAGGTTTGTTCTTATGTAGAATGTGTTTGTAATTTTGAACAGGTACATTGTTTAAGTGTAGCTCCAGCCCAAAAATCTATTTTTAAACTTTTTGGAAAACATAGGTAAGGGTTATCACCCCTGTAACATTTGTTTTGCTGTCTGTGCCCCTGTTCAGAACATTTCACCTCACTTTCCGTCCCAATGACAACTGTTTTTGAAATGTGGTGTTTTTCTTGAAACAAGGATTGGTGATAAAGCATCAGTACAGAGGAGACACCTTTCTCCCATATTAATTCTTACAGGAGAGAATTTTCCTTCCTAGGGGTAGATTTCCTCTCACTTCCTGTTGTCTTCTTGCGTTTGCAAGTAGGAGTCGTTTGTAAGTTGGATGTTTGAAAGTAGGGACCTGCCGTATATACTCTGCAGAAATAGGCCCCTTAGTTGTTGGTGTTGGCACAACACTGTAAGCACTCACAGTTACTCTTGGTTGGTGCTGGAACGCCCTGCTGTCAACTATTATATCAGGAATTATAATTACATATAATTGTTGAACAGTGGTAGTAAAAATTGGGCCTTTGATGGTGGTGCTGGTGCCACAACACTGTAAGCCCTGACAGTTACTCTTGGTGGGTGCAGCAATGGGCCCTGCTGTGAATTATTAGATCAAGAATTGTAATTGCATGCCCCTGTTGAACAGGGGCTGAAAAATTGGGCCTTTCGTGGTGGTGGTGGTGGTGGTGGTGTTGCCACAACACTGTAAGCCCTCAGAGTTACTCTTGGTGGGTGCAGGAATGGGCCCTGCTGTGAATTATTAGATCAAGAATTGTAATTACATGCCCCTTTTGAACAGGGGCTGAAAAATTGGGCCTTTCGTGGTGGTGGTGGTGGTGGCGTTGCCACAACACTGTAAGCCCTCAGAGTTACTCTTGGTGGGTGCAGCAATGGGCCCTGCTGTGAATTATTAGATCAAGAATTGTAATTACATGCCCCTGTTGAACAGGGGCTGACAAATTGGGCCTTAGGCACTGGTGGCACAACACTGCAACCCCTCACAGATACTGTACTTGGAGCACAGCAATGAGCCCTGTTGCAAAGTATTGCTTCAAAAATTGTAATGACACGCCCCTGTTAAACAGGGGCTGAAAAATTGGGCCTTAGGCACTGGTGGCACAACACTCCAACCCCTCACAGATACTGTACTTGGAGCACAGCAATGAGCCCTGTTGCAAAGTATTGCTTCAAAAATTGTAATTACACGCCCCTGTTAAACAGGGGCTGAAAAATTGGGCCTTAGCCACTGGTGGCGGCACCCATAAACAAAAATGATCTTCCAAGCTATCATCATCAATCGTATCATTGAGGACTCGGAGGAGGAGGATAGCCAGTCAACATAACAGCACAGGCACTCAGCATCAGCATCAGTCTTGAAGGGATGTGACATGTTAAAATCAATTAGTCTGTTATATCAGCATCAGGTGTGTGGTAGCTGGTGGTGATCCAAGACTGGTTCATCTTGATGAAAGTCAGTCGATCAAACGAGTCGGTGGACAGGCGCACCCTGTGATCCGTGACAAATCCTCCAGTAGCACTGAATGTGCGTTCCGAAAGAACGCTGGATGCAGGACAGGCCAGTAGCTCAATTGCATACTGTGCAAGCTCTGGCCAGTGATCCATCCTCAAGACCCAGTAAGCCAGAGGATTTTCGGTGGGGAAGGTGTCCAAGTCTGACCTTGCCCCTAGATATTCCTGCACCATGTTTATCAGACGCTGGCGATGGTTGCTGGAACCGATCATACTTTGGGGCTGCGGACTAAAGAATTGTCTGAACGCATCGGTCAGACGGCCACCTTCCCCACCGCTCCTTCTTTGACTGGCCGAAGCCTCAGCAACTCGTTGTCCAGGACCAGGAGTTTGTAACCTCCCAGTCTCTGGGAACGCGTTGCACAGACCTTTCTGCAAGGCCTCCCGGAGTTGTCTCATCCTCTGCTCCCTCTGCGACGGTAACATAAGGTCCGCAACCTTACCCTTGTACCGTGGATCAAGGAGAGTGGCCAGCCAGTAATGGTCCCTCTCCTTGATCCGAAGAATACGAGGATCCTTCCGCAGACTTTGCAGGATCAGGGAGGCCATGCAGCGTAGGTTAGCTGAGGCATTCGGTCCGGAGTCCTCTGGGTCACTAAGGACGACATGATCCGCAGCCACCTCCTCCCAGCCACGTACAAGTCCACTGGTTTCTTGGGACTGTAAATCATCCCTAAAAGACTGCTGCTGATGATGCTGAGTGCCAGCCTCCACCTCCATGCTGACACAATCCTCCTCCTCCTCCTCCTCCTCCTCTTCCTGTGCGATGGGTGGGACAGAAGGAACACTGTCTGGGTAAAGGGGGCCTTGAGAGGCAAGGAAGTCCTCCTCTTCCTGCCTCTGTTCTGCCTCAAGTGCCCTGTCCATTATTCCACGCAGCGTGTGCTCCAACAGGTGGACAAGAGGTACAGTGTCACTGATGCATGCACTGTCACTGCTCACCATCCTCGTGGCCTCCTCAAATGGTGCCAGGACAGTGCATGCATCCCTGATCATGCCCCACTGGCGTGGAGAAAAAAAACCAAGCTCCCCTGACCCTGTCCTGGTGCCGTAGTCGCACAGGTACTCATTGATGGCCCTCTGCTGCGTGTGCAGCCGCTGCAGCATGGCCAACGTTGAGTTCCACCTGGTGGGCATGTCACATATAAGGCGGTTCTTGGGCAGGTTCAACTCCTTTTGCAGCTCAGCCAGGCGAGCACTGGCATTATAAGATCTGCGGAAATGCACACAGACTTTCCTGGCCTGCCTCAGGACATCCTGTAAGCCCGGGTACCTGCCCAAGAACCGCTGCACCACCAGGTTAAGGACGTGAGCCACACAGGGCACATGGGTCAGTTGTCCCTGTCGGAGGGCGGAGAGGAGGTTGGTGCCATTGTCGCAAACCACCATTCCTGGCTTAAGCTGGCGTGGCGTCAACCACCTCTCGGCCTGGCCCTGCAGAGCAGACAGGACCTCTGCCCCAGTGTGGCTTCTGTCCCCCAAACACACCTGCGCAAGCACGGCATGGCATCTTTTTGCCTGCGTACTTGCGTAGCCCCTTGAACGGCTACGGAGCACCGCTGGTTCAGAGGACAAAGCACAGGAAGAGGCCATGGAGGAAGAAGAAGAGGAGGGGGTGGAGGAGAGAGGTATGTCACAACCAGTAGTAGCATTTTGGAGGCGTGGCGGTGGAACAACCTCCAACACTACTGCACCTTGTCCTGCATCCTTCCCAGCTGTCAAAAGAGTGACCCAATGGGCCGTGAAAGAAAGGTAACGTCCCTGTCCATGCCTGCTGGACCAAGAGTCAGCGGTAATATGCACCTTACCACTGGCCGCCCTGTCCAGCGAGGCCAAGACATTGCCTTCCACATGCCGGTAGAGAGCCGGAATAGCCTTCCGTGAGAAAAAGTGGCGTTTGGGAACCTGCCACTGAGGAACCGCACATTGCACAAACTCACGGAAGGGGGCCGAGTCTACCAACTGAAAAGGCAGCAGTTGAAGCGCTAGCAATTTAGCCAAGCTAGCATTCAACCGCTGGGCATGTGGATGGCTGGGAGTGAACTTCTTTCGACGGTCCAGCAGCTGGGGCAGGGAAATTTGCCTGCTAGAATCGGACGTCGGTGTACTGCTAGCAGAGTGGCCGCAAGTACTTGGCTGTGACACACCTAATTCTACACCTTCATTCCTCTCAGTGCATGTTTCAGAGAGGACTGAAGTTATAGTGGGGTTGGAGATCCCAGCTGATGCGGTGCAAGGAGAGGTCCGCTTTGTTCTTTGGTGTGGGTCTTTGAGGTAGGCTTGCCAACGAGCTGCATGGCAGGTCAACATATGTCTGGTCAGGCATGTGGTACCCAAGCGGCTGATGTTTTGGCCACGCGATATACGCTTGAGACATATGTTGCAAACAGCAGCTGTGCGATCTGATGCACTAGCCTCAAAAAAGGCCCACACCAAAGAACTTTTTGAATGACGGGCAGAGGCAGCGCCCTGCACAGGCGGAGCTCTGCGGTGTGATTCCGTCGGTGTACTGCCCTTACGCTGGCCACCAAAGGGCATCCTGCCTCGTTGGAGATGTGCCTCCTCCTCATCCTCCTCCTCCTCCTCTCTCCTATTAGGCACCCACGTGGAGTCAGTGACCTCATCATCCCCTCCCTCCTCATCACTGGAGCCAATCTGGCAGTATGCTGCAGCTGCTGGAATATGACTGCCAGATTGGTGTCCTTCTTGAGCATCCCCTCTGTCTGCTCTCACGCTACTGCCTTCCTCTAGCTGGGTTTCATCATCAGACCCTTCGAAACGCTGGGCATCCTCCTGGAGCATGTACCCAACACTGTGCTGAAACAGTTCGGGGGACTCCTCAGGAGGAGGACATGGTGGGTCTAGGGAAGGAGTGACTGATGATGAGTCTGACATTGATACCAGGGAAGAGGACGCTTTGGCAGCTGCTTTGCCAGTACCCTGAGCCTGGGTGAGAGAGGATGAGGAGGAGGAGGAGGGCTTGGTCATCCACTCTACCAAGTCTTCGGCATGATGTGGCTCAACATGTCCAGCTGCCGAAAAGAAGGACAAGCGTGTCCCATGGCCATGTGCTGATGACAATGCACCGCGTCCACGACCAGCACTGTTGCCCCCAGACACAGAGCCTGCTTGCCCTCTTTTATTGCCTCCTGACTGTCTGCCTCTCCTTGTTTGCCTTCCAGACATTCTAATGGATGGCCTGCAGGGAGATGGGAAAAAAGCAATAAGGGCTACCTTCAGGTGTCCTTCTCTGTCCCTTTACTTAAGGATTTCTAAATATGGTTGAGGATGATTGCTTTCGCACAGAATAGCACAATGACAATTTCCCTGACTGTCCAAAAAACAAGGATTTCAAAGATGGTTGATGAGGAATGCTTTAGCACAGTATAGCACAATGAGAATTTCCTTCACTGTCCTTCCCTGTCCCTACAAACAAGGATTAGCACAGTAAAACACACTGACACTCTCCCTACCTATAGTTTTCTGCCCCTATAAAAAATGTTTTTTTAAAGATGGTTGATGATGAATGCTTTAGCACAGTATAGCACAATGAGAATTTCCCTCACTGTCCTTCCCTGTCCCTACAAACAAGGATTAGCACAGTAAAACACACTGACACTCTCCCTACCTATAGTTTTCTGTCCCTATAAAAAATGTTTTTTTAAAGATGGTTGATGATGAATGCTTTAGCACAGTATAGCACAATGAGAATTTCCCTCACTGTCCTTCCCTGTGCCTACAAACAAGGATTAGCACAGTAAAACACACTGACACTCTCCCTACCTATAGTTTTCTGTCCCTATAAAAAATGTTTTTTTAAAGATGGTTGATGATGAATGCTTTAGCACAGTATAGCACAATGAGAATTTCCCTCACTGTCCTTCCCTGTCCCTACAAACAAGGATTAGCACAGTAAAACACACTGACACTCTCCCTACCTATAGTTTTCTGTCCCTATAAAAAATGTTTTTTTAAAGATGGTTGATGATGAATGCTTTAGCACAGTATAGCACAATGAGAATTTCCCTCACTGTCCTTCCCTGTCCCTACAAACAAGGATTAGCACGGTAAAACACACTGACACTCTCCCTACCTATAGTTTTCTGTCCCTATAAAAAATGTTTTTTTAAAGATGGTTGATGATGAATGCTTTAGCACAGTATAGCACAATGAGAATTTCCCTCACTGTCCTTCCCTGTCCCTACAAACAAGGATTAGCACAGTAAAACACACTGACACTCTCCCTACCTATAGTTTTCTGTCCCTATAAAAAATGTTTTTTTAAAGATGGTTGATGATGAATGCTTTAGCACAGTATAGCACAATGAGAATTTCCCTCACTGTCCTTCCCTGTCACTACAAACAAGGATTAGCACAGTAAAACACACTGACACTCTCCCTACCTATAGTTTTCTGTCCCCATAAAAAATGTTTTTTTAAAGATGGTTGATGATGAATGCTTTAGCACAGTATAGCACAATGAGAATTTCCCTCACTGTCCTTCCCTGTGCCTACAAACAAGGATTAGCACAGTAAAACACACTGACACTCTCCCTACCTATAGTTTTCTGTCCCTATAAAAAATGTTTTTTTAAAGATGGTTGATGATGAATGCTTTAGCACAGTATAGCACAATGAGAATTTCCCTCACTGTCCTTCCCTGTCCCTACAAACAAGGATTAGCACAGTAAAACACACTGACACTCTCCCTACCTATAGTTTTCTGTCCCTATAAAAAATGTTTTTTTAAAGATGGTTGATGATGAATGCTTTAGCACAGTATAGCACAATGAGAATTTCCCTCACTGTCCTTCCCTGTCCCTACAAACAAGGATTAGCACAGTAAAACACACTGACACTCTCCCTACCTATAGTTTTCTGTCCCTATAAAAAAATGTTTTTTTAAAGATGGTTGATGATGAATGCTTTAGCACAGTATAGCACAATGAGAATTTCCCTCACTGTCCTTCCCTGTCCCTACAAACAAGGATTAGCACAGTAAAACACACTGACACTCTCCCTACCTATAGTTTTCTGTCCCTATAAAAAATGTTTTTTTAAAGATGGTTGATGATGAATGCTTTAGCACAGTATAGCACAATGAGAATTTCCCTCACTGTCCTTCCCTGTCCCTACAAACAAGGATTAGCACAGTAAAACACACTGACACTCTCCCTACCTATAGTTTTCTGTCCCTATAAAAAATGTTTTTTTAAAGATGGTTGATGATGAATGCTTTAGCACAGTATAGCACAATGAGAATTTCCCTCACTGTCCTTCCCTGTCCCTACAAACAAGGATTAGCACAGTAAAACACACTGACACTCTCCCTACCTATAGTTTTCTGTCCCTATAAAAAATGTTTTTTTAAAGATGGTTGATGATGAATGCTTTAGCACAGTATAGCACAATGAGAATTTCCCTCACTGTCCTTCCCTGTCCCTACAAACAAGGATTAACACAGTAAAACACACTGACACTCTCCCTACCTATAGTTTTCTGTCCCTATAAAAAATGTTTTTTTAAAGATGGTTGATGATGAATGCTTTAGCACAGTATAGCACAATGAGAATTTCCCTCACTGTCCTTCCCTGTCCCTACAAACAAGGATTAGCACAGTAAAACACACTGACACTCTCCCTACCTATAGTTTTCTGTCCCTATAAAAAATGTTTTTTTAAAGATGGTTGATGATGAATGCTTTAGCACAGTATAGCACAATGAGAATTTCCCTCACTGTCCTTCCCTGTCCCTACAAACAAGGATTAGCACAGTAAAACACACTGACACTCTCCCTACCTATAGTTTTCTGTCCCTATAAAAAATGTTTTTTTAAAGATGGTTGATGATGAATGCTTTAGCACAGTATAGCACAATGAGAATTTCCCTCACTGTCCTTCCCTGTCCCTACAAACAAGGATTAGCACAGTAAAACACACTGACACTCTCCCTACCTATAGTTTTCTGTCCCTATAAAAAAATGTTTTTTTAAAGATGGTTGATGATGAATGCTTTAGCACAGTATAGCACAATGAGAATTTCCCTCACTGTCCTTCCCTGTCCCTACAAACAAGGATTAGCACAGTAAAACACACTGACACTCTCCCTACCTATAGTTTTCTGTCCCTATAAAAAATGTTTTTTTAAAGATGGTTGATGATGAATGCTTTAGCACAGTATAGCACAATGAGAATTTCCCTCACTGTCCTTCCCTGTCCCTACAAACAAGGATTAGCACAGTAAAACACACTGACACTCTCCCTACCTATAGTTTTCTGTCCCTATAAAAAATGTTTTTTTAAAGATGGTTGATGATGAATGCTTTAGCACAGTATAGCACAATGCGAATTTCCCTCACTGTCCTTCCCTGTCCCTACAAACAAGGATTAGCACAGTAAAACACACTGACACTCTCCCTACCTATAGTTTTCTGTCCCTATAAAAAATGTTTTTTTAAAGATGGTTGATGATGAATGCTTTAGCACAGTATAGCACAATGAGAATTTCCCTCACTGTCCTTCCCTGTCCCTACAAACAAGGATTAGCACAGTAAAACACACTGACACTCTCCCTACCTATAGTTTTCTGTCCCTATAAAAAAAGTTTTTTTAAAGATGGTTGATGATGAATGCTTTAGCACAGTATAGTACAATGAGAATTTCCCTCACTGTCCTTCCCTGTCCCTACAAACAAGGATTAGCACAGTAAAACACACTGACACTCTCCCTACCTATAGTTTTCTGTCCCTATAAATTTTTTTTTTTTAAAGATGGTTGATGATGAATGCTTTAGCACAGTATAGCACAATGAGAATTTCCCTCACTGTCCTTCCCTGTCCCTACAAACAAGGATTAGCACAGTAAAACACACTGACACTCTCCCTACCTATAGTTTTCTGTCCCTATAAAAAATGTTTTTTTAAAGATGGTTGATGATGAATGCTTTAGCACAGTATAGCACAATGAGAATTTCCCTCACTGTCCTTCCCTGTCCCTACAAACAAGGATTAGCACAGTAAAACACACTGACACTCTCCCTACCTATAGTTTTCTGTCCCTATAAAAAATGTTTTTTTAAAGATGGTTGATGATGAATGCTTTAGCACAGTATAGCACAATGAGAATTTCCCTCACTGTCCTTCCCTGTCCCTACAAACAAGGATTAGCACAGTAAAACACACTGACACTCTCCCTACCTATAGTTTTCTGTCCCTATAAAAAATGTTTTTTTAAAGATGGTTGATGATGAATGCTTTAGCACAGTATAGCACAATGAGAATTTCCCTCACTGTCCTTCCCTGTCCCTACAAACAAGGATTAGCACAGTAAAACACACTGACACTCTCCCTACCTATAGTTTTCTGTCCCTATAAAAAATGTTTTTTTAAAGATGGTTGATGATGAATGCTTTAGCACAGTATAGCACAATGAGAATTTCCCTCACTGTCCTTCCCTGTCCCTACAAACAAGGATTAGCACAGTAAAACACACTGACACTCTCCCTACCTATAGTTTTCTGTCCCTATAAAAAAATGTTTTTTTAAAGATGGTTGATGATGAATGCTTTAGCACAGTATAGCACAATGAGAATTTCCCTCACTGTCCTTCCCTGTCCCTACAAACAAGGATTAGCACAGTAAAACACACTGACACTCTCCCTACCTATAGTTTTCTGTCCCTATAAAAAATGTTTTTTTAAAGATGGTTGATGATGAATGCTTTAGCACAGTATAGCACAATGAGAATTTCCCTCACTGTCCTTCCCTGTCCCTACAAACAAGGATTAGCACAGTAAAACACACTGACACTCTCCCTACCTATAGTTTTCTGTCCCTATAAAAAATGTTTTTTTAAAGATGGTTGATGATGAATGCTTTAGCACAGTATAGCACAATGCGAATTTCCCTCACTGTCCTTCCCTGTCCCTACAAACAAGGATTAGCACAGTAAAACACACTGACACTCTCCCTACCTATAGTTTTCTGTCCCTATAAAAAATGTTTTTTTAAAGATGGTTGATGATGAATGCTTTAGCACAGTATAGCACAATGAGAATTTCCCTCACTGTCCTTCCCTGTCCCTACAAACAAGGATTAGCACAGTAAAACACACTGACACTCTCCCTACCTATAGTTTTCTGTCCCTATAAAAAATGTTTTTTTAAAGATGGTTGATGATGAATGCTTTAGCACAGTATAGCACAATGAGAATTTCCCTCACTGTCCTTCCCTGTCCCTACAAACAAGGATTAGCACAGTAAAACACACTGACACTCTCCCTACCTATAGTTTTCTGTCCCTATAAAAAAAATTTTTTTAAAGATGGTTGATGATGAATGCTTTAGCACAGTATAGCACAATGAGAATTTCCCTCACTGTCCTTCCCTGTCCCTACAAACAAGGATTAGCACAGTAAAACACACTGACACTCTCCCTACCTATAGTTTTCTGTCCCTATAAAAAATGTTTTTTTAAAGATGGTTGATGATGAATGCTTTAGCACAGTATAGCACAATGAGAATTTCCCTCACTGTCCTTCCCTGTCCCTACAAACAAGGATTAGCACAGTAAAACACACTGACACTCTCCCTACCTATAGTTTTCTGTCCCTATAAAAAATGTTTTTTTTAAAGATGGTTGATGATGAATGCTTTAGCACAGTATAGCACAATGAGAATTTCCCTCACTGTCCTTCCCTGTCCCTACAAACAAGGATTAGCACAGTAAAACACACTGACACTCTCCCTACCTATAGTTTTCTGTCCCTATAAAAAATGTTTTTTTAAAGATGGTTGATGATGAATGCTTTAGCACAGTATAGCACAATGAGAATTTCCCTCACTGTCCTTCCCTGTCCCTACAAACAAGGATTAGCACAGTAAAACACACTGACACTCTCCCTACCTATAGTTTTCTGTCCCTATAAAAAAAGTTTTTTTAAAGATGGTTGATGATGAATGCTTTAGCACAGTATAGCACAATGAGAATTTCCCTCACTGTCCTTCCCTGTCCCTACAAACAAGGATTAGCACAGTAAAACACACTGACACTCTCCCTACCTATAGTTTTCTGTCCCTATAAAAAATGTTTTTTTAAAGATGGTTGATGATGAATGCTTTAGCACAGTATAGCACAATGAGAATTTCCCTCACTGTCCTTCCCTGTCCCTACAAACAAGGATTAGCACAGTAAAACACACTGACACTCTCCCTACCTATAGTTTTCTGTCCCTATAAAAAAAGTTTTTTTAAAGATGGTTGATGATGAATGCTTTAGCACAGTATAGCACAATGAGAATTTCCCTCACTGTCCTTCCCTGTCCCTACAAACAAGGTTTAGCACAGTAAAACAGACTGACACTCTCCCTACCTATCCTTCTCTTTCCCTAAACTAAAGGAATCCAGGTTAAGCAAGAAAAAAAAAAGTCACTGTCCCTGCCTATGCTTCTCTTTCCCTGCTCCGGAACACACTACACTAGGCCGCCGTGCTGGCGGCCTTTTATAGTGTGGGGCGTGTACTAAACACCCTCAGCAATAATTGGCCACAGGCATCCTGCCTGTGGCCAATCATTGCTCTCCTCGCTGCCGGCGCTGTGATTGGCCAAGCATGCGGGGTCACAGTGCATGCTTGGCCAATCACAGCGCCTGGATGACACTGCGATGGCGTAGTGCATTGTGGGCCGCGAATTAGGCGCGAACGGCCCAAATCGTTCGTTGTTCGGCGAACGATCGAACAGCCGATGTTCGAGTCGAACGTATGTTCGACTCGAACACCGAGCTCATCCCTAGTGATGAAGCTTTCTAGGAAATTTAGCAAGGGCTAAGGTAAGGCCTTGTTCTCAAAATCAAAAAAAGTTTTGTTTTTTTTTGCAACCTACTGTAGGTACATTAATGGTATATTGGCACATAGGGGAACTTGGCCTTTAGGAGCTATCACTATGTAAGGTTTCCAAATCCAAAGCAACCAGTTAGGAAAAATCTCTTGTTAGAACAGACACAGAAATGTGATTGGTTGCTTTCATTTTCTACACTTTAGACTATGTCACTGCATCTTTGTACAGCTTCGCCTATGGAACAGTGTGTTATTCCTTTTGTTTACTTTTTTAGCTACCTTTTAGATGTGCACAAATGGTGATAGAAGATGGTGGTATAAGATCAAAGAATCAATAAGGTAAAACTGGTGCCCAACTTTACTATAAATTGTTATCCCTACCTTTTAGTACATGTTTGTATGATGGAAAAAGGAATAGTAGATCTTATTACCATGTACTGTGTATTATCATGATGCGTTCTAGTCTACTTAAAGTGCAAGGTGCATGCTAACAATGAAAATTTTGATATTTTATGTAAATATTTTGTATTCTCATTTTTAACCTACAGGTAAAGCTTTAGAGGAGGAAGTCCTGTGTGGTCACAGAGGACACACAGTGACCAGGCTACATGAACAAAAAAATGATGTATGAATAGAACAACCAGGATATGGGGAGAAAATTGCTGTAAAAACAGCTATGAGGGAATTACTTACTTTAAAAGCTATATATTCAGAGCATGGGGTGGAGGGCAACTTGGGTTACAAAGTGAGTGATGAGTTGTTAACCACTTAACGACCGCCCACTGTAAATATACATCGGCAGAATGGCACCGACAGGCAGAATCACGTACATATACGTGATTGCCTTTGTATAGTTGGGGGGTCCGATCGGACCCCCCTTCTTTACAGTGGGTGGTCGTTTTACCTTCAGGAGCGATCAGGCATGAGGGGACGGCCGTTCGATTCCGCCCCCCCCCTCTCGATCGCTCCCGGCGAATGAGAGAGCTTCCCCTGCCTGTGTACTGTTTACACAGGCAGGAGGAAGTGATGTCATCTCTCCTGCGGCGCTCACATATACCGAGCGCCGTACAGGCGAAGATGCAGGTTAGTGCACAAAACAGCACACTGACACCAGGACACATAGGCACATAAATCGCCCCCCCCAGGCCCCCCAGATCACCCCCAAGATCACCCCCCAGCCCCCAGTCACAGTGTCACTGATTGCAGTGACCATTTATTTAGTGATCACTGCAATCAGTGACATTTGTGACTGTAAAAGTGTCACTACATTTAGTTTTAGGTCCAGTGTAGCCCCCTAACCCCCCTAATAAAGGTTTAACCCCCTGATCACCCCCCAGATAACCCTTTCACCCCCTAGCACCGCCGTCGCTAAGCGATCATTTTTCTGATCGATGTCTTAGCGTCGGTGATGCTGATCGGTAGCCAGTAATTTTTTTTAGGTTTGCCGCATGTTTTTATAGCGTCGGGTCCACCCATATATTACCTAATAAAGGTTTAACCCCCTTGATCGCCCCTCAGATAACCCTTTCACCCCCTATCACCACTGTCGCTAAGCGATCATTTTTCTGATCGCTGTCTTAGCGTCGGTGATGCAGATCGGTAGCCAGTAATTTTTTTTAGGTTCGCCGCAGGTTTTTATAGCGTCAGGTACCCCGATATATTACCTAATAAAGGTTTAACCCCCTTGATCGCCCCCAGGTAACCCTTTCACCCCCTATCACCACTGTCGCTAAGCGATCATTTTTCTGATCGCTGTCTTAGCGTCGGTGATGCAGATCGGTAGCCAGTATTTTTTTTTAGGTTCGCCGCAGGTTTTTATAGTGTCAGGTACCCCCATATATTACCTAATAAAGGTTTAACCCCCTTGATCGCCCCCCAGGTAACCCTTTCACCCCCTATCACCACTGTCACTAAGCGATCATTTTTCTGATCGCTGTCTTAGCGTCGGTGATGCAGATCGGTAGCCAGTAATTTTTTTTAGGTTCGCCGCAGGTTTTTATAGCGTCAGGTACCCCGATATATTACCTAATAAAGGTTTAACCTCCTTGATCGCCCCCCAGGTAACCCTTTCACCCCCTATCACCACTGTTGCTAAGCGATCATTTTTCTGATCGCTGTCTTAGCGTCGGTGATGCAGATCGGTAGCCAGTAATTTTTTTTAGGTTCACCGCAGGTTTTTATAGCGTCAGGTACCCCCATATATTATCTAATAAAGGTTTAACCCCCTGATCGCCCCCCAGGTAACCATTTCACCCCCTATCACCACTGTCGCTAAGCGATCGTTTTTATGATCGTTGTCTTAGTGTCGGTGATGCCGATAGGTAGACAGTAATTTTTTTTAGGTTCGCCGTCAGGTTTTTATATAGCGTCAGGTACCCCCATATATTACCTAATAAAGGTTTTACCCCCTAATTGCCCCTAGTTAACCCTTTCACCAGTAATCACCATATAAGTGTTACGGGTGACGCTGGTTAGTTAGTTTGCTTTTTATAGTGTCAGGGCACCCGCTGTATATAACCCAATAAAGGTTTAACCCCCTGATCGCCCGGCGGGTGATATCAATTAGGTTTTAGCGTCAGAGAGGGTCTGCGTCACACCCCAGGCAGCCACGCGTTAAGCATACACCCCCCTTAGTGGTATAGTATCTGAACAGATCAATATCTGATCTGATCAGATCTATACTAGCGTCCCCAGCAGTTTAGGGTTCCCAAAAACGCAGTGTTAGTGGGATCAGCCCAGATACCTGCTAGCACCTGCATTTTGCCCCTCCGTCCAGCCCAGGCCACCCAAGTGCAGTATCGATCGATCACTGTCACTTACAAAACACAACACACATAACTGCAGCGTTCGCAGAGACAGGCCTGATCCCTGCGACTCCAGTGCTGTAGGAGGTGATTTCACCACCACAGTTAAAAAAAAAAAAAGCATATATGCCGAAGCATTGGGGCAGCAGGGGCGGAGGAGCGATTTTGCTCCTAATGCCGCGTACATACGGTCGAAATTCCGACGGAGGCTTGCCCGTGGAAAAGTCTGACTATGTGTACGCGGCATAACTTTTGCGGGAAGATGCCCCCATGCTTCGGCATATATAAATGGTGCATGTATGCCCATCATTAGAAGTGGGTGGATGAAGGGCGGTATTCTAATGGTGGGCATACCCACCGATCAATCTTTTTTTTTCGTTCAGCCAACAGGCTGCATGAAAAAAAAGATTACAATACATGTCCAACAAGGACCAGCAACGTACTGGTATGTTGCTGGACTTTGAATGTTTATACCAGAATGATGCCTGTGGGTTTAGGTATCATCTTGGTATCATTCTTTTCAGCCAGCGGCCAGATTTCATGTAAAAGCAATCCTAGTGGCTAATTAGCCTCTGGACTGCTTTTACAAGCAGTGGGAGGGAATGTCCCCCCCGGATATAAAAAGCGCCATTGGGAAATTGGGAAAGCATTTTATCACACCGATCTTGGTGTGGTCAGATGCTTTGAGGGCAGAGGAAAGATCTAGGGTCCAATAGACCCCAGTTTTTTCAAAAAAGAGTACCTGTCATTACCTATTGCTATCATAGGGGATATTTACATTCGCTGAGATAACAATAAAAATGATAAAAAAATAAATAAATATGGAAGCAACAGTTTAAAAATAAAATAAAAAAGCCAAATTAATAATAAAAAATAAAAAAAATAAAAAAGCACCCCTGTCCTGCCCTGCTCTTGCCCAATGGCGAACGCAAGCGTCGGTCTGGCGTCATATGTAAACAGAAATTGCACCATGCATGTGAGGTATCACCGCGAAGGTCAGATCGAGGGCAGTAATTTTAGCAGTAGACCTCCTCTGTAAATCTAACAGCGTAACCTGTAAAGGCTTTTAAAGGCTATTAAAAATGTATGTAGTTTGTCGCCAATGCGCGTTTGTGCGAAATTTTAAAGCTTGTCGTGTTTGGTATCTATGTACTCGGCCTAAGATCATCTTTTTTATTTCATCAAGCATTTGGGCAATATAGTGTGTTTTAGTGCATTAAAATTAAAAAAAGTGTATTTTTTCCCCAAAAAATGCGTTTGAAAAATCGCTGCGCAAATACTGTGTAGAAAAAAAAATTGCAACACCCACCATTTTAATCTGTAGGGCCTTTGCTTTAAATATATATATAATGTTTGGGGGTTCAACATGATTTTCTTGCAAAAAAAAAATATGTTTTCATGTAAACAAAAAGTGTGAAAAAGGGCTTTGCCTTCAAGTGGTTAGAAGAGTGGATGTAAGCTTCCTAATGTTGTGTATAAAATGCCAGAACAGTTCAAAACCCCCCCAAATGACCCCATTTTGGAAAGTAGACACCCCAAGCTATATACTGAGAGGCATGTCGAGTCCATGGAATATTTTATATGTTGACACAAGTTGCGGAAAATAGACAATTTATTTTTTTATTTTTTATTTTTTGCACAAAGTTGTCACTAAATGATATATTGCTCAAACATGTCATGGGCATATGTGGAATTACACCCCAAAATACATTCTGTTGCTTCTTCTGAGTACGGGAATACCACATGTGTGAGACTTTTTGGGAGCCTAGCCGCGTACGGGACCCCAAAAACCAATCACCGCCTTCAGGCTTTCTAAGGGTGTAAATTTTTGATTTCACTTCTCACTGCCTATCACAGTTTCGGAGGCCATGGAATGCCCAGATGGCACAAAACCCCCCCGAATGACCCCATTATGGAAAGTAGACACCCCAAGCTATTTGCTGAGAGGTATGGTGAGTATTTTGCAGATCTCGCTTTTTGTCACAAAGTTTTGAAAATTAAAAAAAAAAAAAAAAAAAAAAAATTTTCTTCATTTTCAAAAACAAATGAGAGCTGTAAAATACTCACCATGCCTCTCAGCAAATAGCTTGGGGTGTCTACTTTCCAAAATGGGGTCATTTGGGGGGGTTTTGTGCTATTTTGGCATTTTATGGCCTTCGAAACTGTGATAGGTAGTGAGGAGTGAAATCAAAAATTTGTGCCTTGAAATCCTGAAGGCGGTGCTTGGTTTTCGGGGTCCCGTACGCGGCTAGGCTCCCAAAAAGTCCCACACATGTGGTATCCCCGTACTCAGGAGAAGCAGCAAAATTTATTTTGGGGTGCAATTCCACATATAACCATGGCATGTGTGAGCAATATATCATTTAGTGACAACTTTTTGTAATTTTTTTTTTAGTCATTATTCAATCACTTGCGACAAAAAAAAAATATTCAATGGGCTCAACATGCCTCTCAGCAATTTCCTTGGGGTGTCTACTTTCCAAAATTGGGTAATTTGGGGGGGTTTTGTACTGCCCTGCCATTTTAGCACCTCAAGAAATGAGATAGGCAGTCATAAATTAAAAGCTGTGTAAATTCCAGAAAATGTACCCTAGTTTGTAGACGCTATAACTTTTGCGCAAACCAATAAATATACGCTTATTGACATTTTACTAAAGACATGTGGCTGAATACATTTTGGCCTAAATGTATGAATAAAATTGAGTTTATTCGATTTTTCTTATAACAAAAAGTAGAAAATATAATTTTTTTTCAAAATTTTCGGTCTTTTTCCGTTTATATTGCAAAAAATAAAAATCGCAGAGGCAATTAAATACCATTAAAAGAAAGCTCTATTTGTGGGAAGAAAAGGACGCAAATTTCGTTTCGGTACAACATTGCATGTCCGCACAATTTCCAGTTAAAGCAGCGCAGTGCAAAATTCTGAAAACAGCTCTGGTCCTTTAGCTACAAAATGGTCCGGGGCTTAAGTGGTTAAGATGTCACTCTGGAAAAAAGGATGAGGGGTAAAGGTCACATAGAAAAAGGTGAGGAAAAATAAAAATAACAACAAAATTGAAAAATTATAATAAGAGGATAGAAAATAATAAATAATACTATCTGAATTTCAATGCGAAAGTAATAGTAAGTATTGCACAGGATAATTAAATGTAACTAACGATATTAAACATGTCACCTACATAGAGGTGCATGGGACTATGTCTCAAAATAATAAATAAAGTTAGAAGCACAAGGGAGTTGTATTATCGTTTGTAAAAAGTGGGGAATATTGCCAAAAGAGAGGGACCTGGGTGGTGGCAAGGATAATTACTGATAAGTACAGAGTGTTAGAAAGACAAATTAGACAATGCATTGAAATATGGATCATTGAAGTAAATGGATGGAAGCAGGGAGATAGAATATTCCTTACTGTCAGTATTGTTGCACAATATAGAAGTGACCTTCCGGCTCTGGCGAGGTTATAGCCAGAGTGGCCAGCTTTTATGTCTCCTCCATCGAGTCGGCGTCTGACGTCACTGGCTCGATGCGGATGTGAGGGCACCAGTGCGCATGCCCAAGAGTCCTGCCTGTCCTGCCTACTACAAGACCCAAAATGCCACGCGGTCACAGATGGGAGGGCTCTGCACACGGGGGCGAGCATCAGAGGAGAAGTCGCGAGCGGTGCGAGGCCCTCCCACTGCAGCCCACAGCAAATGAGCGAGTAGGGGAGGAGAGTGTGGTAAACACTGGGAGATGGAAGCCAGTGGAAATTTTTAAAGCGGAGGTCCACACAAAAATGGAACCTCCACTTTTCGGAACCCTCCCCCCTCTCCGGTGTCACATTTGGCACCCACTTCCGTGCATAGACTCGCGCGGGAGTCACGCCCCTTCCCCCCTGCTGTCTTCTGGGAGACACACAGGTCCCAGAAGGCAGGAGGGGTCATTTTGATTGGGCAGCGCAACTCGCGCATTCACAGTAGGGAACTTGGAAGTGAATAATTTCCTGGTTCCCTTACCGAAGATGGCGGCGGCAGCATCCGAGGACCAAGGCACGGGTCGGACATCGCGGGCTCGTTGAACAGGTAAGTGTCCATATTTTAAAAGTCAGCAGCTGCAGTATTTGCTGACTTTTTTAAAAAAAAAATCTCTTTTTGTCCATGGACGGACACAGCTCCTTAAATCTTGACAAAGTGGGTTATGTTCCTGTTCATAGGAGAGGACTAGGCAGAACATGTTAGTTATCTTAAAACATGTAACTTTAACAGAGTTGAACAGCCCCGCCCAGGGGGCGGCCCCTCCGTGCATAACCCTCCACCCTGCAGTCAGCAGCCTCAGTTTTTTTCTGCCTAGCAGAGGAGAACGACGTGGCTCCCTTTGGGCCCAGAGTCCTGAAGAATTTTTTAATTTATTTGTAATTTTTTGTGATATCTTCTATCAACTACCAGCTGGGCGACAGGCTGGATATTATAGATCTTTGTAGTCTTCCCAGTTCTGGCCATCGAGCGTGGCAGTCCTTAGCTATACGCTGGTTTGGCCACAACGTACCCCATGGCTCCAGGGATGGCCAGTGAGCACATGCTCCGGGGTCCACATATGACTGGGCTGCTTGTTGTCTCACTCACAGTGGATTGGGCCGACAGCTACTCCTTACCATCGGTTGTGGGTCTGTCAGGGACGCGCCAGCATGTCCTTGCAAGGACGGGTAAGTACGGTTCCTCCTGTCTCGGCAGGATGGAACAGCTGGGCATTCCCGGGATTAAGGGGTTCTCCTGTCCTCCCTTTCGTGCTCTCTGTCGCCCTTTTCCTGCCCTAGGGCCCGCTGCAACCGGGGTGTACCTGTGGGGGGGGCTCCAAGTCCCTGTGGGGGACTGTGGGGCGCTGGGGTCCGCTTTCTGTGAGGGGGTCTTTCTCCTGGGAAGTCTCTGCAGGCCTTCTCGTCCACATCCCGGGGCTCGGGCGCCATTTTTTACGGCGCTGACGCCATTTTTATTGTGTTTTTTTCTATGTTAAAATTTACATTGGCGGGCATTTTGTTGTGGCCGCTCTGTGGCGCAGGTCGGTATTGCGGGCGGGCATTTTCTTGTGGTCCGTGCCCTTTTTATCTGAGGCGTCTGGCGGCCATTTTGGAGTGGGTTTGGCCTCTAGCACTGGCTTTCTGAATGGCGCTCAGTTCTCTCTACTCACAGTTTTTTCATCACACACCCGCTGTGTATATAAGGCGGGCAGCGGTGCTGAGCGGTCTCCCTCTGGGTGGTGATTCCCCTGGGTTACCCCCCACCGGTCAGTGCAGCATGGAGGGTGGACACTTTAGTGTTTTTCACTTGGTCCCTGAGGGCTGTCAGTGGGTGTCTATGGAGTCAGTATGTGACCTTTCTTCCCCTACATTGCCAGAGGCTGCTAATGGTGCCCCTGCACCTGTGGTTTCCATGGAATCATTTGTTGCCAAATGGCTTGCGGGCATAAGGGGGGTAAAAAAGTGCCCCCTCCCCCGCCATCTTCTGGGAAGTGTTAGACAGGGCACTTATGAGTGCACTTCTGATGCGGGACACTCTCCAGCTGGTAGATGCAGCTGGGACTTCCGCAGAGGAGTCTGTCCCCTTTGGGTCAAACAAATCTGACCGCTTGTGACAGTTTTTCTTTGATAAAGTACTTTCTTTGATATAGTTCATAGATAAGGAATGGGAACGGCCGCAGAGGTCCTTTGTGGTCCCCCAGTGCATAGGAGGTCCGAAGCGGTGTCCGGCTCCAGGTTCCCCATGCTGGGGTCAGTGTTGCGATCTATATGGCTGCGACTTTGGTGTCTAAGACATTCACTGAATGGAGGGCAGCACAGTGGTGTAGCGGTTATCTCCCTCACCTGGCAGCAAGGGGGTCACTGGTTCGACCCGGTCCCCGTCACCATCTGCATGGAGTTTGCATGTTCTCTCTGTGCATGCGTGGGTTTCCTCCGGGTAATCCAGTTTCCTCCCACGCTCCAAAGACATGCGCGCCTTCGGCGCCACAGTAATAACATATACACTACTACATACTCAGTGTGTGTATGTAAAAATGATTACCAGAGCTTCTGTATCTGTGGTGGTACTGCGCCGCCTGCTGGCTGGAATGCTGGTCAGCTGGCCAAGCATCCAAGTGAGCTCTGGCAGATTGCCTTTCAGAGGTTTTTTGGTACCTCGCTGGACGACATTGTTAAGGATGTCACTGGAGGTAAGAGCACACTTCTCCCGCAGTCCTCTGAGGGGAAGGAGCCGTGCCATTGGCCGGGGCACTCCTATTCCACGCAGAAGCGGTATTTTCGTCAGTCAGGGTCAGTCGGCAGATCCTCCCAGACTGACAAGGCTCCAGCTGGGGGGCATAAGCATCCCTGGGCACGTACGCCGATCACACCGGCTAACATGCCTACTACCGCATGAAATTTTGCCCCCGCCCGACTCAAGGGGGGGGGGGGCGGTTAGCGAGTTTGCAGCTCGGTGGACCTCCCTGCTCTCTGACCAGTGGGTCGGCAAGGTGGTCACTTAGTGGTACAAGATGGAGTTTCTTCTTGTCCACCAAACAGATATTTCCCTCAAATCTTCCTCTCCTTCCGGCTCGTCGGTCTGCTTTGATGGGAGCAGTACGAGCCTTGCTCTGGTGCGGAGTGATTTTACCTATGCCCCTGGTGGAAAGGTGTCAGGAATTCTATTTGAATCTGTTGGTAGTCCCAAAGAAGTACGGTGTCCGTCCAATCTTGGACCTCAGGGCCCTCCTTACCTTTGTGAGGGTGTGAAAGTTCAGGATGGAATCCATTTGTTCGGTGGTTGCTGCGCTCCATCCGGGGGATTTTCTGACGTCTCTGAACGTCAAGGACGCATACTTGCATGTCCCCATCTGTGACAACCATCAGAGGTCTCTGCGCTTTGCGATTTGGCATAGCGTCAGCACCAAGAGTTTTTAACAAGGTGCTGACCCCGATCTGGCTTTGCTGAGACGTCGAGAGATTGTTATCGTGGGCTATTTGGACGATCTTCTTCTGAGAGCTGCTTCTGGCTCAGAATTAGAGGAGGACCTGTCTATAGCCAGTCAGACCCTCCGGGAAACTGGTTGGGTACTGAACATACAGAAGTCGGTATTGGTACCGACTCAGCGTCTGGAGTACCTAGGCTTGATCCTGGAGTCCTCGGAGGTGAAGATCTTCCTTCCTTTGGAGCAGTTGCAGACGCTCCAGTCGGCGGTGCAATTGTTTGCATCCCGCAAATGGTCGTCTACTTTTTTTGCATGCGAGTCTGGGCCTCATGGTGGCCTCCTTCGAGGCAGTTCAGTATGCCCAATTCCACTCTTGCGTATTGCAGGAGGAGATCCTGTCCATTGGAACAGATCTACATTGTTTCTGGATTCAGGTGTGTCACCTGGTCAAGGCTTCCCTGAGAGGGCGGCTTAGATCCCCGGCCCTTCAGTCTGGGAGATTGTTCCTTCCTTTCCATGGGACTGTGATCACGACAGACGCCAGCCTCACAGTTTGGGGGGGGGAGTCTGGGGGGTCCAGTCAAACCAAGGTTGCTGGACTCTGGATGAATCTCGCCTGCTGATCACTGTCCTCAAACTTCGAGCGATCAGACTGTGCCGCTCCAAGTGGTCGCAGAGACTCCAGGGGCGTCTGGTCAGGATCCAGTCGGACAACGCCACGGCGGTGGCTTCTGTCAGCCATCAGGGAGGAACAAGGAGCTTGGCCGCAGCGTCGGCAGTCACTCACATCCTAAGATGGGGCGAAAGGAGCGTGCCGGCTCTATCGGCTGTTTACATTCCGGGCGTAGAAAACTGGCAGGCAGACTATCTGAGTCGCCAGATGCTGGACCAAGGGGAATGGTCGTTAAACCCGGAGGTGTTTCAACTCCTTTGTCAGAAATGGGGTACACCAGTTGTGGATCTCCTGGCCTCTCGACTCGATCGCAAGGTGTCAAGGTTTGTGGCCAGGCCCAGGGATCCCTGGGCAGACGCGTCAGACGCATTGGTGGCTCCATGGGGAATTCATGCCTTTCCCCCAATGCAATTGTTTTCCTCGTCTGCTCCGCAGAGTGGAGGCTGTGGGGATTCTGGTGATTCTAATTGCCCCAGACTGGTCCCGGCATCCCTGGTACGCCAGCCTCGTGAGACTGGTAGCTGACGCTCCCTGACGGCTGCCAATGCGGGAGGACCTTCTGTCTCAAGGTCCCATTCTTCATCCTGTTTTTATAGTCGCTAGCTTTAATGGCACTGTCAGATTCGGTAATCTCCTCCAGGTTGAGGGCCCGTAAATCTTCTTCCCGGACGATCTACCGTCGCACTTGGAAGGCCTACATCTCTATGTGTGAAGAGATGGCCTGGCGCCCACAAACATATTCGGTTTCTCGGATCCTGCTGTTCTTACAGTGCGAAGTGGATCTGAAACTGGCCTTAAAGCACTATTAACCACTTAAGCCCCGGACCATTTTGTAGCTAAAGGACCAGAGATGTTTTCAGAATTTGGCACTGCGCTGCTTTAACTGGAAATTGTGCGGACATGCAATGTTGTACCCAAACAAAATGTGCGTCCTTTTCTTCCCACAAATAGAGCTTTCTTTTAATGGTATTTGATTGCCTCTGCGATTTTGATTTTTTGCGATATAAATGGAAAAAGACTGAAAATTTTGAAAAAAAATTATATTTTCTACTTTTTGTTATAAGAAAAATCGAATAAACTCAACTTTAGTCATACATTTAGGCCAAAATGTATTCAGCCACATGTCTTTAGTAAAAAAAATGTCAATAAGCGTATATTTATTGGTTTGCGCAAAAGTTATAGCGTCTACAAACTAGGGTACATTTTCTGGAATTTACACAGCTTTTAATTTATGACTTCCTATCTCATTTCTTGAGGTGCTAAAATGGCAGGGCAGTACAAAACCCCCCCCAAATGACACCATTTTGGAAAGTAGACATCCCAAGGAAATTGCTGAGAGGCATGTTGAGCCCATTGAATATTTTTTTTTTTTGTCTCAAGTGATTGAATAATGACTTAAAAAAAAAAAAATACAAAAAGTTGTCACTAAATTATATATTGCTCACACATGCCATGGTTATATGTGTAATTTCACCCCAAAATATATTTTGCTGCTTCTCCTGAGTACGGGGATACCACATGTGTGGGACTTTTTAGGAGCCTAGCCGCGTACGGGCCCTCGAAAACCAAGCACCGCCTTCAGGATTTCTAAGGGCGCAAATTTTTGATTTCATTCCTCACTACCTATCACAGTTTTGAAGGCCATAAAATGCCAAAATAGCACAAAACCCCCCCAAATGACATCATTTTAAAAAGTAGACACCCCAAGGAAATTGCTGAGAGGCATGTTGCACCCATTGAATATTTTTTTTTCTTGTCCCAAGTGATTGAATAATGACAAAAAAAAAAATTACAAAAAGTTGTCACTAAATGATATATTGCTCACACATGCAATGGTTATATGTGGAATTGCACCCCAAAATAAATTTTGCTGCTTCTCCTGAGTACGGGGATATCACATGTGTGGGACTTTTTAGGAGCCTAGCCGCGTACGGGCCCCCGAAAACCAAGCACCGCCTTCAGGATTTCTAAGGGCACAAATTTTTGATTTCACTCCTCACTACCTATCACAGTTTCGAAGGCCATAAAATGTCAAAATAGCACAAACCCCCCCCCAAATGACCCCATTTTGGAAAGTAGACCCCCCAAGCTATTTGCTGAGAGACAAAAAGCGAGATCTGAAAAATACTCACCATACCTCTCAGCAAATAGCTTGGGGTGTCTAATTTCCAAAATGGGGTCATTTGGGGGGGTTTTGTGCCATCTGGGCATTCCATGGCCTCCGAAACTGTGATAGGCAGTGAGAAGTGAAATCAAAAATTTACACCCTTAGAAAGCCTGAAGGCGGTGATTGGTTTTTGGGGTCCCGTACGCGGCTAGGCTCCCAAAAAATCTCACACATGTGGTATCCCCGTACTCTGGAGAAGCAACAGAATGTATTTTGGGGTGCAATTCCACATATGCCCATGGCATGTTTAAGCAATATATCATTTAGTAACAACTTTGTGCAAAAAAATAAAAAATAAAAAATAAATTGTCTTTTTTCCGCAACTTGTGTCAACATATAAAATATTCCATGGACTCGACATGCCTCTAAGTATATAGTTTGGGGTGTCTACTTTCCAAAATGGGGTCATTTGGGGGGGTTTTGAACTGTCCTGGCATTTTATACACAACATTAGGAAGCTTACATCCACTCTTCTAACCACTTGAAGACAAAGCCCTTTCTGACACTTTTTGTTTACATGAAAACATTTTTTTTGCAAGAAAATTATGATGAACCCCCAAACATTATATATTTTTTTAAAGCAAAGACCCTACAGATTAAAATGGTGGGTGTTGCATTTTTTTTCCACACAGTATTTGCGCAGCGATTTTTCAAACGCATTATTTGGGGAAAAAATACACATTTTTTTTATTTTAATGCACTAAAACACACTATATTGCCTAAATGTTTGATGAAATAAAAAAGATGATCTTAGGCCGAGTACATAGATACCAAACACGACATGCTTTAAAATTTCGCACAAACGCGCATTGGCGACAAACTACATACATTTTTAAAATACTTTAAAAGCCTTTACAGGTTACCACGTTATATTTACAGAGGAGGTCTACTGCTAAAATGACTGCCCTCGATCTGACCTTCGCGGTGATACCTCACATGCATGGTGCAATTGCTGTTTACATATGACGCCAGACCTACGTTTGCGTTCGCCATTGCGCAAGAGCAGGGCAGGACAGGGGTGCTTTTTTTTTTTTTATTATTAATTTTGCTTTTTTATTTTATTTTTAAACTGTTCCTTCCATATTTTTTTTTTTTTATAATTTTTATTGTTATCTCAGGGAATGTAAATATCCCCTATGATAGCAATAGGTAGTGACAGGTACTCTTTTTTGTGAAAAAACTGGGGTCTATTAGACCCTAGATCTTTCCTCTGCCCTGAAAGCATCTGACCACACCAAGATCGGTGTGATAAAATGCTTTCCCAATTTCCCAATGGCACTTTTTATATCCGGGGGGGGGGACATTCCCTCCCACTGCTTGTAAAAGCAGTCCAGAGGCTAATTAGCCACTAGAATTGCTTTTACATGAAAGCCGGCCGCTGGCTGAAAAGAATGATACCAAGATGATACCTAAACCCGCAGGCATCAATCTAGTATAACCATTCAAAGTCCAGCAACATACTAGTACGTTGCTGGTCCATGTTGGACATGTATTGTAATCTTTTTTTTCATGCAGCCTGTTGGCTGAACGAAAAAAAAAGATTGATCGGTGGGTATGCCCACCATTAGAATACCGCCCTTCATCCACCCACTTCTAATGATGGGCATACATGCACCATTTATATATGCCGAAGCATGGGGGCATCTTCTCGCAAAAGTTATGCCGCGTACACATGGTCAGACTTTTCCACGGGCAAGCCTTCTGTCGGAATTTCGACCGTATGTACACGGCATTAGGAGCAAAATCGCTCCTCCGCTCCTCCGACCCCTGCTGCCCCCATGCTTCGGCATATATGCTTTTTTTTTTTAACTGTGGTGGTGAAATCACCTCCTACAGCACTGGAGTCGCAGGGATCAGGCCTGTCTCTGCGAACGCTGCAGTTATGTGTGTTGTGTTTTGCACGTAACAGTGATCGATCGATACTGCACTTGGGTGGCCTGGGCTGGACGGAGGGGCAAAACGCAGGTGCTAGCAGGTATCTGGGCTGATCCCGCTAACACTGCGTTTTTGGAAACCCTAAACTGCTGGGGACGCTAGTATAGATCTGATCAGATCAGATATTGATCTGTTCAGATACTATACCACTAAGGGAGGTGTATGCTTCACGCGTGGGTGTTGGCATTACTGGCACTAACCTGACGCTGCCTGGGGTGTGACGCAGGGTTAACTAGGGGCAATTAGGGGGTTAAAACCTTTATTAGATAATATATGGAGGTACCTGATGCTATAAAAACCTGCGGTGAACCTAAAAAAAATAACTGGCTATCTATCGGCACCAGCATATCTAATACAGCGTTTAGAAAAACGATCGCTTAGTGACACTGGCAAAAGGGGGTGAAAGGGTTACCTGGGGGGGGCGATCAAGGGGTTAAACCTTTATTAGGTAATATATGGGGGTACCCGACGCTATAAAAACCTGCGGCGAACCTAAAAAAAATAACTGGCTACCTATCGGCATCACCGACAATAAGACAGCGATCAGAAAAATGATTGCTTAGCGACAGTGGTGATAGGGGGTGAAAGGGTTACCTGGGGGGCGATCAAGGGGGTTAAACCTTTATTAGGTAATATATGGGGGTACCTGACGCTATAAAAACCTGTGGCGAACCTAAAAAAAATAACTGGCTACTGATCGGCATCACTGACAATAAAACAGCGATCAGAAAAACGATCGCTTAGCGACAGCGGTGCTAGGGGGTGAAAGGGACATCTGGGGGGCGATCAGGGGGTTAAACCTTTATTGGGGGGGTTAGAGGGCTACACTGGACCTAAAACTAAACTGTAGTGACACTTTTACAGTCACAAATGTCACTGATTGCAGTGATCAGTAAATAAATGGTCACTGCAATCAGTGACACTGTGACTGGGGGCTGGGGGGTGATCTGGGGTTGTCTGGGGGGGCCTGGGGGGCGATTTGTGTGCCTATGTGTCCTGGTGTCAGTGTAGTGTTTTATGCACTGACCTGATGTCTTCTCTTGTACGGCGCTCGGTATATGTGAGCGCCGCATGAGAGATGACATCACTTCCTCTGCCTGTGTACACATTACACAGCAGTGGAAGCTTTCTCATTCGCCGGGAGCGATCGCGGGGGGGTGGCCGGAATCGAACGGCATTCCCCTCATCTCGGATCGCTCCCCAACGGAAAACGACCACTCACGACCAACTATACAAAAACGCAATCACGTAGATATATGTGACTTTGCCTGTCGGTGCCATTCTGCCGACGTATAACTACAGTGGGCGGTCGTTAAGTGGTTAAGGGGCAGATTTCGGCCTTGGCTGTCTTCTCCCAACGGCCCCTGGTGGCTCACTCACTGGTAAGTACGTTTATGCAAGGGGTCCGACACGTGGTTCCCCCGATTAGACCACCGCTCCCCCCGTGGACTTGAATCTAGTGCTCTCGGTACTTCAGGAACCTCCCTTTGAGTACATCAGGGTGATTCCTCTCCTCACGCTTTCTCAGAAAGTTGTCCTTCTAGTGGCCATAACATCCGTCAGAAGGGTTTCTGAATGGCGGTCTTGTCTTCCAAGTCACCTTATTTGGTCCTCCATAAGGATAAGCGGTGCTACGCCAGCAACCTCCATTCCTTCCTAAGGTAGTTTCGGCTTTTCTCCTAAACAAGGACATTGTTCTTCCATCCTTGTGTCCTCGGCCATTGCATCCCAGGGGGCTGTGCTACTTACCTTGGACGTGGTACATGCCCTACGGGTGTACCTGTCTGCTACTGCTCCGTTCCGGCGCTCTGACTCACTGTTCGTGTCAGTATCTGGTCCACAGAAGGGTCTGCGGTCTCCTTGGCCACCTTTCTAGGTGGATCAGGCAGACTGTCGTCCAGGCCTCTGCACTTAGAGGGCGGGCACCTTCCTTTCCTGTCAAGGCGCATTCAACCAGGGCAATTGGTGCCTCCTGGGCTTTCCAACATCTAGCATCTGTCTCCAAGGTGTGTGAGATGGTGACCTGGTCTTCTGTTCACACTTTCTCAAAGTTTTTCAAGGTAGATGTGAGTGCATCTTCGGATGCTTCCTTTGGCCGCAAGGTTTTGCAGGCGGCTGTTTGAGGTTGCAACTCCTCCGTTGAGGAGCTCTGCTTGTTTGGGGTGAAGTTAAGTCTTCCTTTGATTGCTGTTCCCACCCCTTGTTTTTTCTGACACTGCTTGGGGACGTCCCACTTTGTCAAGATTTAAGGAGCTGTGTCGGTCCATGGACGAAAAGAGAAAATAGGATTTTTTTGTACTCACCGTAAAATCCTTTCCTCTGTCGTCCATGGACGGCCACAGCACCCACCCTCCTTTTTTAGTCTGTACTGCTTTTCTACGAACTGAGGCTGCTGACTGCAGGGTGGAGGGTTATGTACGGAGGGACCGCCCCCTGGGCGGGGCTGTTCAACTCTGTTAAAGTTACATGTTTTAAGATAACTAACATATTCTGCCTAGTCCTCTCCTATGAACAGGAACATAACCCACTTTGTCAAGATTTAAGGAGCTGTGTCCGTCCATGGACGACAGAGAAAAGGATTTTACGGGGAGTACAAAAAAAATCTTATTTTCGGCGGACCTCCGCTTTAAGATATCTGAAAAGGCGAACATTTGATTTTCATTCACATAGTGCTTACAGATGAAAGTGATATATGTAAAAAAAAACACATAAGGCTTGATGTACACGGGACATTTTACAACCTCTCCTGAATAATTTAACTTGACAGATAGTAATCGACGGTTAAAAACGTCCGCGTTTACATACCGCGTTTGCGTTTAGAAGCGTTTTTTTTCAAAAAGTAAAAAATTAAGAACGAATGTAAACAAAACGCAGCTAAATGTGAGCTACCGCTTTTACACGCGTTTTCAAAATGTTACAGGCAATTGCTTTCCAAAAAGTGCTTCTAAACTCAACTGCCTAGAAACAACTATAAACGACCCTGTGTACATGTACTGATAAGATAACATAGATTAGAGTTCAGGGGCAGCTGAAAAAAAAACGCACAACGTATCCTAGCATCCGTTTACCAGCAGCAGTGTACATGAAGCCTAAAATTAACATGTTTGACAGCCCATCACCTTTCTTTCATTATATTTCTTGTCAGCACATGTGCATGATGATTGCCTCCCAATTCTTCTGCCCCGTACACACGATCCGATTATCGTATGACAGATCGTACAACTTTTTTCGCTTAACAGTCGCAAGACAGAAAAAATAAATTGGAAGTGATGTCATGTGTTGTAATGTATTTGTATTGTATTTTTGGACGACAACTATACTGAGGAAAATTTCCGTGTATGTCCGATAAAATAATATCGGATGAACTGTCATGATCGGCTCTCAAAAGCTCTGTACTAACGATCTGATTATCATACGATTCTTCCTCGGACGACATTTTTTGTATGATATTCGGATCGTGTGTACGGGCCATTACCCTCCCTTTCCCAGAGTGCTACTGTATAGGGGATTACAAGAGGCTGAAAACTATAACAAATTCAGGTACTTAAACTAGGTGCATTTAAAATGCATTTGCTGTAATTATTATTATTATTATTTTTTTTTTTTTAAGTACATGCTTTATCAGTTTGTGTTTTAATATGTTTCTGGAGATCAGCTGTAACTGAATCTGTAAATCGTATTGTAATTTTGCAAAATATAAACTATTTAGGTAAAATTACAGGATGATTTTGGCATTCTGTACTCTGCAGCTCAGTGTGCTAAATGTGGTACGTGTTCACCGGAAACCAGCACCAGAAACGACATATATATATATATATATATATATATATATATATATATATTCTTATTTCAGCCAATTCCCTATTGTCTTCTTCAGGCAGTTGTTGCGTGGTTCAGCACATTAGTTTACATCACTGTTGCAAGTGATACCCACAGGAGGATGAGTCATTTCAGCATATTCTGCCAGGAAGCAAGCCTTGAAAACCCATGCCCAAAAGCAAATTGATTCACAAAACAGGCAGCTCAGTTGCTCCTTTTTTGATATATCTGGATTCTTGTTTTGCTGATTTTCATTCTTATCAGGCAGATATGCATGGACATATGTAGCAAGATCAAACACTTGTCCTTTGACCATTCTCCCAATATTGTCATCATTGCACATTACATAGCATGGTTGTACATAACTGTAACATTTTCAGGTCAGCTGGCTTCAGACTCCTTAACCACTTAAGGACCGCCTCCTGTATAGTTATGTTAGCAGAGTGGCACAGACAGGCATTAGCACGTACAGGTACGTCCCCTTAAAGATGCCGCCGTGTGCGACCCTGCCACTTTCTCCGTGAGCCCGACCATGGGTCCCGCGGACTCGATCGCCGCGGGGATACCGGCGATCGTCTCACAGAGAGATAGAGCGGGGAGATGGTAGTGTAAACAAAGCATCTCCCCGCTCTGCCTTGTGACAATGACACTGATCTCCGCTCCGTGTGATCGGAGCAGTGATCAGTGTCATGTCACGCCAAGCCACACCCCCTACAGTAAGAATAATTCACTAGGGCACACTTAACCCCTACAGCGCCACCTACTGGTTAATCCCTTCACTGTCAGTGTCATTTTCACAGTAATCAGTGCATTTTTATAGCACTGATCGCTGTAAAAATGACAATGGTCCCAAAAATGTGTCAAAAGTGTCCGATGTGTCCAACATAATGTCACAGTCACAAAAAAAATCGCTGATCGCAGCCATTACTAGTAAAAAAAAAAGTTATTAATAAAAATGCCATAAAACTATCCCCTATTTTGCGCAAACCAATCAATAAACGCTTATTGCGATTTTTTTAGCAAAAATATGTAAAAGAATACGTATCAGCCTAAACTGAGGGAAAAGAAAGAATTTTATATATTTTTTGGGGATATTTATTATAGCAGAAGGTAAAAAATATTGCATTTTTTTCAAAATTGTCGCTCTATTTTTGTTTATAGCACAAAAAATAAAAACCGCAGAGGTGATCAAATACCACCAAAAGAAAGCTCTATTTGTGGGAAAAAAAGGACGTCAATTTTGTTTGGGAGCCACGTCGCACGACCGCGCAATTGTCAGATAAAGCAATGCAGTGCCGAATCGCAAAAAGTGGCCTGGTCTTTGACCAGCAAAATGGTCCGGGCTGAATTGGTTAAAGTGGAGCTTTAAAAAACACCACCATGATTGTTACTACTTGTACGGCAATAATTGGCTATTGTTGTAACTGTATTCATACCTGTATGAATACAGATGTTGTCACATCTGTAATCGATCACAAGATCTCGACAGCAGGCAGGGGCCATGGTGGATGTGGGCAGCTGAAGCCCGCTCCTGTTTACTTCAGGGATTTGGTGCAGCTGGCTACCCAATATGCACCTCCTGATCTCGCGCTTGCGCAGTAATGACACTGCGCTGTGCAGTCTGTTGATTGCAGAGGACAACCCTGAAGTCAGCTGCGGTCAGGGGAAATAACGCAGAATTTCAATATTAGGTGATTCCCTTGGACTCCTGGGTAGATTATGCTGATTTCCCAGGAGTCCAAGGGAATCGCCTTATGATGACATCATATCACATAAGAGGCACATCTAAGTATGCAGGCATCTGGGGTAAAGATGTCCACATAAACCATCCTCCTCACCGCCATTGACGTCATCCCTTCCATGCTTCACTACACGAGCGATTCAAGCCATTTCAGACCGCTCTACTGCAGGGTAGTCTTCCCGGTCACGATTGCAGACAGCTTTACCCCGGATGCCTGCATACTTAGATGTGCCTCTTTTAATCATCAACCATGTCAGTTGGTAAATGTTGTATCTTCATTAGATGTAACCATATTGCTACACTTAGAGCCCCCTCTCTTCTCTTTTATACTCTGTAGCTCCTGCTGGATTTCTGCTTCTAATCCCCTTTGTGGAGGCTTCCATTTGTGGATAGACATTTTATGGGTACACAACCACAATCACATTGCTATAATCTTTTTATATGGACTATAAACTGAGGGATTTATGAATACATGGTTGTGGAATGAATCATTTGTGTTTCCATTATTTCTTATGGGAAAATGTGCTTTGATATACAAGTGTTTTGGATTACAAGCATGCTTCCAGAATAAATTATGCTCGCAATCCAAGGTTTTACTGTATTATTTATGAAGTGCCTATGTATGTTTTGAAAATATAGTTCAAGTCAAAAAGGTATGGGTTAAGTTTTAAAGTCTGATGGTCTGTCCCTATTTTTAAGTGACAAATAGTGCTGGGCAAACCAAGGATTTGATGAAATTAAGTGGACCCAAACAAAAGGGCAAAACCCACTGATGTCAATGAAGGACAGATATTGATGTTAAAGGAAAACTAATGTAAAAAAAAGGTATGTGACATTAGGCACTGCCAAGAAATCTATGACTAATAAAAAAAAAAATACCATACAGCAGAGAGAAGGTCTTTTCATTTAGCTTTGAGGCAACATTGAAGAGACTGAAGGTGATACAACAGTGTAAAATTGGTCAGTAGCAGGACAGTTTTCAGGGATAATCACACACAATTTATTAGAGACATACAGGCGGATGTTTTACTAAATATGAGGCAACCACAAATAATACAGCAGTGTAAAATTGGGCAACAGCAGGACAATTTTAACGAGTAAGGCTAGGCCCAAATTTACTGAAGACAAAGAGCATTGGTGGATATTTTTTTACTACAATCATTAAAATACTGTAGATGTAAAATTGGTGAGTAGCCAGACAGTTTAATAGGTCAAAATGTACTAGAGACAAAGAGACAAATAGATTGTTCAATTCCCAAGGGAATTTTTCCCTTAGCTTAGTGAATGTGGTGTTATATCACTTTGCAAAGAATACCTAATCATGTGCAAGAAGAAAATATATATAATTACATCCACGTGATTAAGTGATGGAATCAGCAGAACTTTGATAGTTCTACAGTGTACTACATCATGTATGATATACTCGGGCACGGATCTCATTTGGTGTAGCCACCTGCTGGGAGTGAGGTCATTTTACAACACTTCTCTTGTAGTTTCAGCATCTAAGGTCCAGGGGAATCAGTCTACACTTTGTGAAAATACTTTTACCACCAAAAAGTAGACATATATACACACACACGCACACATTTTCCAGGAAGATAAGTTCCTCTATTTTTCACCCTCTTTGGATGCCCATGTCCATATTATTAGTGCGAATGCTCTCCAAGCATTCCCAGTATTGTTATTCAGATTTTTATTAGTGGGAATGCTCTCCAAGCATTCCCAGTATTGTTATTTCAAATTTTTATTATTCTTAATTTTAATTTTATTATTCCGTACGTTTTTTTGGCTCTGCGTAACTTCTACATACTTTCAGCTATTCAAATCATTCAACTTTTAAAATGTTCAGCTCTTTTAGCTAATGATGAGACTTCTTAAATTTTTTTGTACTATTTATACTGTGACAGCAGGAAGGTAAAGTCACCTGGTTGCATCCAGGGGGGTAGATATATTTCGCCCAGATTCAGGCTTTACGCCGACTTATACAACTAGGTGGAGAGTTGTATAAGCCCAGCTGGGGCTAGTGGGCTCATGGATGACTCATACCTCTAGGGAGAGTGTGGGGCGTCGTGCAGACAGGGAGTTGATGAGACCAGCTGAAGCTTGTCAGCTCATTTAGGCCTCTATAAGAACTCCCAGCTTCATTAGATGTTAGCTCATGCCTGGAACCAGACCTGTGTGGACTGTCTAGGGAGAGTGAACCCCTGTGCGGTGAGACAAAGCCTGTGTGGCTATTTGCTTGGACATTTAAAACCAGGGACTTAGGGACTAGGACAGCACTAGGCTGATCCCAGTTGTTAGTTAGGAAACCTGTATGTTTAGTCAGAGGTCAACTTGACCAGGATTTATTTTGTTTATGTTTCTTTTGCTTTGCTGTGTTTTGTCACTGTAAATAGAAAATAAACCGCACCTTTTTGATTTTGAAAACCACAACCTCCGTTTGCTGGGCCTGTTTTGTGTGGGGAGCCCATCCCGGGGGTCACACACACCCGCTGCCGAGCTAACCCCCTCACAATACTTTTTAAATTATTAAGCTTTTTATCACTTTTTTTTTAACATTGAAGTCAATGAGAGCATGCTTCAAATCCTTAAAATCTTCATCTGCTCCCAAAATTTTCAGCTCCTTCATACTTTCACCTACAGATGCCAAACAAACTTTAAAATGTTCACAAAATATTCAGCTATCCGGCTATATCTTTTCAGTTTGATATCTTTTACGGTTTTTGTGAAAAAGTTGTTTAAGTTTAGTCATCATTTCAGGAAATTTTATCGATTTAACAGAGGGTCTATGGGGTTGCTTAGAGTGGGTGATGTCATCGCTACAGCACAGAGCCTTAAAAAAATTATCTGTGTTCCTTCTCTATAAATTGCTCTCACGCCCACAAGATCTATTTGTTATACACATTTTATACATCAAAACGTAGGTATTTTTGTCTAGTTTTAGGCAGTTTTGTGATACGCCTTTTACTTTTGGCTGGTTAAGCTTCCAAATGACAAGAGTTCCACACTTTCTTCCATTAACTGTCCTGTATAAAATTCTTCACATTCCCCAGCGAAATGCACAGCGAACTTCTTTTTTAAATCGCTGACATGCCCACATTTTTTAGTTTATCAACATAAATTTTATACCGATACGTTCACAAAGGCCGTGTGTCTCTAATGGTGAAGTCCCTGTTTCGATAGCATGTACTGTTGTGGATTTATTAAGGCTTGTTTGAAGGGTTCTCTCACACTGTCTCTCATTCATTAGGTGTGGGGATTAATGATCAAAGAGAGGTTTTATAAGTACTGAAGGAACACTGCTTGTATGTCCTAAAGATAGTGTAGTGGTTATGGTGAATGGCTTTGGTGTGGGCTTAGCAATTCAGCTATTCAGCATTCCCACGCATTTTCTGCAGATTTCCCATTTTCTAGTTGTCCTTGTTATCTTGAAACTACTGTTATAAATGCACCTTGAGTTTTTGGAAAATTTTAATTTTGTATTAGTTTTGCTTTAATAAAGTGTATGCACAGAAATCTTTTTGCATTCGTAGTGAAATATTTTATCCTCCCAATGCATTCTTATCTTGGTAAGTAACTACTTACAATGTATTTTTTATTTTATTTTTCTCTCTTTATGTCTCTAAGTGCCCATGTACTATACATTTAGACATTCTGATTGTTCCTACAGGCTCTGACCTCTAACAACAATTTTTTGATTCCAACATGCACACCTACTGGATGGTGCCTACTGGATAAACATTCCATTAGGGAATAACTGTGGTGCAGGCTTATATTTATTAACTAGTTAACAACCCCCCATTAACCGCTTAAGGACCAGTGCTCGACGATATACGTCGACAAAATGGCACGGCTGGGCAGATGGATGTACCTGTACGTCCCCTTTAAGATGTTGCATTGGCATGTGGAAGAATACGTATTGGCCTAAACTGAGGACAAAACAATTTTTTTTATATATTTTTGGGGGATATAAAAAATATTGCTTTTTTTTCAAAATTGTCGCTCTATTTTTGTTTATAGCGCAAAAAATTTAAACCGCAGAGGTGATCAAATACCACCAAAAGAAGGCTCTATTTGTGGGAAAAAAAGGACGTAATTTTTTTTTGGGAGGCACGTCGCACGACCGCGCAATTGTCGACGCAGTGCCGAATCGCAAAAAGTGCTCTAGTCTTTTGCCAGCCAAATGGTCCGGGGCTTAAGTGGTTAAAGCTTTGCTTCTGCCAGTGCACTGCTTCTGCTGTTAGTTACATCAAAAGCCGATCAGTGGGTGCCGACCAATGGATGACTCCTGGCACCCGCTGATGCCACTATAAATCGCTGATCGCCACCATTAATAGTATAAAATAAATAAACAAAAATTCCAGTATACATAGTATCTCACAAAAGTGAGTACACCCTTCACATTTTTGTAAATATTTTATTCTATATTTTCATGTGACAACACTGAAGAAATTACACTTTGCTACAATGTAAAGTAGTGAGTGTACAGCTTGCATAACAGTGTAAATTTGCTGTCCCCTCAAAATTACTCAACATTAATGTCTAAACCGCTGGCAACAAAAGTGAGTACACCCCTAAGTGAAAATGCCCAAATTGGGCCCAGAGGTCAAGTGGTTAAACAGCAGAACACAACACCATCCACCCAAAATATTTACAGCCCAGGATATTGTTGTCCCAGTGGGCACTTAAAGTCTGCTGGAAATGTTCAGCATGTATGGGTAGAGGAGTTTGTCTTAGTTTCACTCACACCACGCTTTTTTATTCAGTTTTCAATTTGAATTGATGGCATTCTGACACATGATCATTCTGTTATTAAATAGCTAATGCCCCGTACCCGCGACCGGTTTTCCCGACGAGAAAACTGACATTTTTTAGATTGGTCGGGAAAACCGGTCATGTGTATGCTCCATAGCAATTTTCCCGACGAGAAAACTGCCCGCAAAAAATTTAGAACCTGCTCTATTTTTTCCCGTTGTGTTTCCCGTCAGTCTTTTTCACGTCGTGAAAACCGGTCGTGTGTATGCTTTTCCGAGGGGAAAAAAAATGCGCCTGCTCAGAATCAAGTATGAGACGAGAGTGCTCGTTCTGGTAAAACTAGCATTCGCAATGGAGATAGCACATTCGTCACGCTGTAACAGACTGAAAAGCACGAGGCTGAAAAGCGCGAATCGCCTCTCAGCAAACTTTTACTAACACAAGATCAGCAAAAGCAAGCCCAAAGGGTGGCGCCATTTGAATGGAACGTCCCCTTTATAGTGCCGTCGTACGTGTTGGACGTCACCGCGCTTTGGGCGAGCATTTTTTTTGAACGTGTGTGTGCAAGGCAGGCTTGAGAGGAATCATGTCGGGAAAAACGTCTGGTTTTGGCATGTCAGGTCGTGTGTACGGGGCATTAGAGTTTTCTTCTATTGTGTGTGTGGAAATAACAGCATAAAATCAAACCTGCATTAATATTTGACACCCATGTGTCATATATAAAGCAGTAAACTGGGATTATGTAAATGTGATGCCCTTTATGAGAAAACTCTCACACCAAAAATGCACAGTGGAAACTCTTTACTTTTATTAATTCCCCCCAGAATGGGTGCAAATAAAAACGAGAAGCAGGCATTTTCTAAAGAACCAGCAAATCAAATTAGCTATAATTAACCACATCTATAAGACAGAAATATGCAGAAATGTGATTGCAAACTTCTTAAAATTGACAAGTGTCAGATTAAGTCAGGAAACTACTGTATTTTAAGTTCATGGGCTAGCCAATCCTGTGAGTTTGTCAAACAGAAAGGATATTCCCAACCATTGATTATTGCTTCCTGAAATAAGACCTCACATTGCATAAGAATGCATATCCATCTTTTGCATTTATTTATATACACGCGCACACACACACACAGTATTTGCCTATATATCTGTGTTCAGCATCTGTGGTTTTGATGGGTATCTTTGTTATACTACAATATTATAACATATGTTTTTGCTTGAGCAATTACTAGTTGAGATCTGAATGCTTCTGTGGTGTTTAGATGCTAAAAGACACGGACTAGATGAAACTGTAATATATATATATATATATTTTTTCATTTAGGATGGAAATTAAAAAAAAGCACTGGTCTTCCAATGGTTGGGAAGCAGGACTTGTTATCTGCTGTATGTTTGAATGAGTTGAGTTCTGAATGTTTTTTCATTTTCTTGATACTGCCGTAGACCATTTTAGAGTATTGCATTTCATTTCCTTTTACTGATATTTCAGAATTCCTTGTGAGGCCTGTGGTTTTATTATCCAAATTCTAGTAAACAAATTAGGTTGTTCAGCCTACAGGGGTTTGTGTTTTTATTTTTTATTTTACAGGCCATCAATAGAGCTTCTTCATTTTATTTAGATTTTATTTTTATTTTTTTACAAAAAAGTTGCATTGCTGTCATTAATTTTAACTTACTATATTCTGCATTGAAGGCATAACAACCTGAAGATACTTAATCAGCCTTATTCAGGGACGCAGAAGCAGTCTCAGAAATCCTTCCGTCAGCTTTATCAAGTAAAATATATATAAAAGAAAATATTTCAGAAAGCAGGCCAATGCAAACCTTTGACATTCAATAATTAATCTTTCCAGTGTCTGAGTGCCTGAAGCAGCGAAAATGAATTGTTGAGTCTGGAGAGGTCCTTTCAGTTCCAGCAGCATGTATGAAATGCAATTCTCATGATCTTCAGGAGCTGTGATAAAGCTTGTTACGGATATTGCACAGTGTAATGAACATATGTACAGTACCAGAGCAATATATATAGATTAGCAGCACGGCTAGGTGACCTGGGAGACTTCAAAGAGCCAAAAGTTGGAGGAATATTACCAATTGATACTAGTTTTTCATTGAAAACTGTTTTAACACACATTTGATTAATATTTATTCAAGCAAAGTTCAAGCATTACCACCAGATCTGTTAGGTACCTGGCAGTAACTGCAAATTGGTTTGTTAATGTAAAGGGTTAATTCTAACGTATCCGAGAAATAGCCTTGAGTATTTCAGCTGCCTATAGGATGCTCAAGTCATCTAATTAATTTATTTTTGAAAAAGGCAGCAGAGGAATCAGATAAGCATCTGTAGGTACCCCAATGCCATCTCAGTCAACTTCTGTAAATGTTAGTACTCCTAACAGCAACTATAAATCAAGCTTGGAGTCGCCCCTAATACATAAGCTTACTATCAGATTTTGCTAGAACAAATAGACCACTGACATCTCAAATCTGTGAGTACCACAATGATATCTAGGTCAGTTTCTATAAAGGCAAGTGCCCCTGATACTTGATTTTGCTGGACCAATTAGACCACTGTCATCCTACATCTGTGGGTACCCAAATGCCATCTAGGTCAACCTCTGTATTAAAGAACTGGCCGGGGATGGAAAACAGAGACTTGAGGGTCTACAATTTCTAAAAATACAGGAGGCTCATTTAAAATATTTTAGCACAGAAATCCCAACACGGCAGCTGAAGTGTAAGGAATTGTATCTATAGGGTTAACATTGCATAGTTGTTATATTTGCTTTAAACAATCCCTCTGCTATTGAAATCTGCTGATGTTAAAGTTCTGGAAGTTGCCTTTTTCAAACTTCTCTAGAAGGTAAAAAAGTCCCTGCATCTTGTCTTGAAAGTTATTAGCACCAAAAGTTGAGGGAAGCCTTAGTATCCCAAACAACAGGATATGCAACTTAATCTGCCTCATGCGCTAAGGTTTTCTTATGGCTTCACACTATTCCAACATTACTTTTGATTTGGGGATTACAGAGCTATGGTCACTAACAACTCTTCTCTATAATTGGGTATCTAAACTTCATCCTCATTTTAAAACGAACTCCCTATTCAGAGACACAATTGTGACCTAGAGAGAAACTCTGATAAAAAAATGATTTCCTTCCCCATATCTTTAAAAATCTTCCCATAAAGAAAAATACTCAGTTCTCACAAGTTCAACAACATGTGGCTTAGACTTCATGGATGAACCAGGGTATCTCCACAATAGGTCCTTTATTTTATCCAGTCACTGTCAATCCTCAATCCCTTCCAGTATTATGTACCTGATACAACATACCCCCGAGTCACTTTCTATATTACTTCCAACTAACAGGCTATTAGAAGAGGGAGATTCACTCCTCCACCTATTTCCACAAGACTTACATCCTTGATATATTAGGCACAACTGCACCTACTTAATCTCTTCTGTATAACTGCATCTCAATGAAAAAAATCCTAAAAACCCATGAAAAAATGAATGTACTCAAATGGCAATGCAACTATCAAGCAGGTGATATCTGTGGTCGAGTATTGCAGGGCTGTCTACAAGTCTAGAACAGTACTGAAAATTAGACTGCAAGAGAAACCCAAATTCAGATATTACATAGAGCACACTATTCTGTTTTTCTTTTTTTTCAGGCCCCTAAATCATCTCAAATCCTTCCCCAAATGTAAATTGATAAATGATCCATAAGACTACCTCCATATCTCATGCTTCTTGGGTCATGTAATAAAGTGCCTAAACACATGTGATGTGTTAGGGCTTAAGCATTCATTAATTTCAATGGCCAGAATTTATATTCTGACCAATGAAATTTAATGAACACCCAAACACCAGAACACATCTTCTTAATGCTGCTTTTCTCCTGCCAGGATCAAAGGCATTTAGAAGAGTTGTGCAAACACCCAGTGACCATGAGGCCTTAGTCATCTTCACCGCAGATCCTTAGAACAATGACTGAATGGATACACACAGTTCTTCTTTTAGTTCAGAGAGAAATAATGACTCAATGGTTGTCACCCAAACCACCTAATATAAAAGGTCTCTTATTGGACATCCAGACTCTGATTTCAAACATCTCGAATCACATTTTGAGGGTTACAAATTTGTTGAATATTGTTTTCAAAATAGAAGTATCTTATGTTATATGTGTTACCCGTTTCTTTTATTTAAGATTTAATATCTCAAAGATATGCTGTGGGTTAAATGAGAGTTCTTTTGACCCAGAGTGAAATCTTTAACACAATAACATTTATTGGAGCATAGTTGAAAGTCTAATACACAACCATCTATCTATAGTTTACAACAAGGGAGAAACTATTAGGTTAAAATAAATGAATTACATGGAGGAATACAGAGTATATTCCTTAAAATATTAATTTACAAACATATTCAGTTACAAGTAAAAGGCAGACCCTTTTCCATATTTACCCTTTGGTTCCATTCTGATGGCTGCTTTCCCATAAAGTGCAATTTCCCTCCCATCCAGTCCGTGTATATCATTATAGGCTGATGCCTCATTGGTTGGCATAGCATGGCTCTTGATTGGATGGCTTACCTATTACTGGTTACGGACTGGTTAGATAGCCAATTCCTATACTTTGCATAAGTCAGCCACCTTTATTGCAAATCCTTGTGACTATTCTATCAAGAGATTTAATAGAATTTTCCCAAGAAGTTAAGTATTGATTACGGGTTGGCCTCCCTTCATTGCATATCCCAGCATGGGATCCTTTGAAGTGAGTATGTGTAAAACAATGAGGTTTGGATCTCCATTGTTTGTATACACAAGCCTAGGCACTGTCTTGTCTGCTTAACCTAGCCTTCTTGGTGGCTCTGTTACATAGATACAAAGCTAATTGAAATATATTCACAATTACAATATTTTACAGCTATTAATGGAGATTTCACATAAACTCATAAGGCAACATATGCATATAAAGACGAATAAATTGTTAACATAGTTCAACCCCTCTGGTACTCTTAGACCCCTTTCACACTGAGCCGCCCATAGCGCCCGAGGGCTTTCACACTGGAGCGTTGCGCTAGCAGAACAGTAAAAAAAAATCCTGCTAGCCGCATCTTTGAAGCGGTGAAGGAGCGATGTGTTTACCGCTCCTCCACCACTCCTGCCCATTGAAATCAATGGGACAGCGCGGTTTTAACGCTTTCTCGGCCGCTAGCGGGGGTAAAATCGCCCCGCTAGCGGGTGAAATGCGCCGCAAATCCGCCCATAGCGTTGGCGGTAAAAATAGCGGCGTTTTACGGCCGACGCTATGGGCGGCTCAGTGTGAAAGGGGTCTTAATAAAACCTAGACTGCAGATTTGCTTAGTTCTTTTTATGTATTGAGTATTTACTCATACCGTATTTATTGTACTACTGATGGCATCTAGGTCAAACTTGTATGAACATTAGTATACCAGATGACAGCTGGTAGTCAAGCTTGGGATTCAACCATAGGCATTAGATCATTAAGTAATTTGGCTGAAAACAACTGAAACTGTCACAGTTTCTCATAATATAGCAAGCAAACTATTGATAAGGGCATTTCCCATTTCTGTATATGGAGGGAATATGACAGTGTTTCACAATGTACATCATATAAATGATTGAACTAACAACAACATTTAATGTATTTTCATATAATGCAGTTTGTTGGTGATGATTGGATTCTGATGTTAAAAACAAAACCAATTACTTGACACGCGCCTTGCGGCTAAACAATGAAATACATACCACAAAACAGACAGGATAAGCAGGTTATTTGATGTCCTGTATGTCTCTTACTGTGTCACAAACTTCATGTCATGTTATGATCCCAAAGAAATGGCTTTTTTCATTTTGTATTTATTGTTTATTTTGCAAGCATTATTATTGTATTGAAAATAAAGACTATTGTCATAGCTATTCATTTGCCTGTCTGATTAGAAACCTGCCAATTGTACAGATGTAAATATTCGATAGTATGCAACATAATTAAACTGGAACTGTTCCAGTTTCTAGTTTTTCTAAGATATGAAAATATAATTTTTATTACAAACTTTTGATGATCGAATTGTGTTCATTTGGCATCTAAGTTAGCTATAAGATATTCTGCATATGAAAAGGCACAGAATTCTGCTACAATTTAAATAATAACCAGGATTTTTATACTTTTACTTCAGCTTTCATTGTCAAAGAATCCGCTTGTTTTTAGTAAACAGAAACATGAAATAATTAATTACATTTTTTATAGCTGCAAAAGGCACTATATTTATTTGAAGACATGTAATAAAATAAAATGTATACTAACTGATAAGAGTCATTTAGAAATCATCTTTTATTGTTCTTAGTGCTCCAATCTGATGAAATACTGTCCCTGATTTTGAGGGACTGCCCCTCATTAGGAACAAAGTCCCTCTGTCCCTCTTTCCTCATCATTTGTCTCTCATTTTGGTCGGATCTATATAGTTGTGTATAGACATGTGCAATTCATTTAGTTACGAATTCGTTATTCGTCAAAATTCGTTATATTCGTTGATTCGTAAACATACAAATCAACAAATGGTTTGATAAAATTACAAACGAACAACGAATTATCGAAAAGAACGAATATGGAAAACAACGAAAATACAAATTTAGTAAATTTGAAACAGCCAAAATACGAAAAAGTAAAAAACGAAAACATAAAAACAATGAAAATACCTAACAAAGATCACAAAATAACGAAAATCAAAATGAACGAAAACGCGAAATTACGAATATTCGGAAAACGTAAAACAAAACAACGAAAATAACAAACAAAGATCCATATTAACGAAAATCAAAATGAACGGAAAAAAAATTACGTATCTTCGGAAAACGTAAATCAAAACAACGAAAATGCGAAAAAACGTAAATTCTATTTCGTTAGTTCTGAATTTGTTCTGGACGTTGGCCAATGGCCAATAAGATTGTCCCTTCCCCTGAAAAGGTTGTCTTATCCCCCAATTAGCTTGTTTCTTATTCCCTTGTGTGTTTTTCCGTGTTAGACTGCAGTGCATTCCATCCACAGTCCAGATAGGTTTGGATTTGTGAGTAAAGTTGTGACTTGTGAGAGAGAAATTCTTTGTTTCTTAAGCATACTCTGTCTAGATTCGAATTTCTATATTTGTATTTTGCAATATCTCTGACATATTTTAGTTTTCTCCTATTCTGATAGATTATGTAAAATTACAAATTATGCCCCGATTACTAATCTACGAAAACAATGTTACGAAAGTACGAATAAATGAGCCATTCAATCTCACGAAAGTACGAATTACAAAATTACTACGAGTAGTGTTTTGAATCAACGGAAAATGTATTCTAACGAAAGTACGAATGTAATTAAATCTACAAAAGTACGATTTTACAATCAATGGAAATTAGACACGAAAATACGAATCATTGCAAATCAACGAAAATATAGTTCTTACGAAAATACGAACGCGGCCGAATATAAAATATAACGTAAATATGAATTTAGAATCAACGAAAATTAGACTAACGGAAAAACGAATCAACAGAAAAATAACCCTTACGGAAATACGAAAGAGTCCGAATACGATAACCCACGTCTTGCGAAATTATGAATTGTTACGAATCAACGGAAACGCACAGAAACTAAACCAAACACATTTTTATGTTGTGCACATGTCTAGTGGTGTATAAAATGCACAACTTACTGTGAAAGTGTTTCACAGTGCTAAACCTTTCATCCAATTTCTTAATTGCTGCATTTGTAAATTCCAAAAGCCAATATAAAGGAATAGTAGTGGTAATAAAGTACTTGTGGGTTTAACTAGGGTTGTCCCGATACCACTTTTTTAAGACCGAGTACAAGTACCGATACTTTTTTCCAAGTACTCGCCGATATCAATTACCGATACTTTTTTTATGTCATGTGACGCACTGATGGATAGCACTGGCTGATGGGCACTAAAAGGTGGCACTGACTGATGGCTGGCAGTGGCACTGATGGATGGGCACTTATTATGCAGCACTGATGAGTGGCTCGCACTGATGGCTGGCACTGAAAGATGGAACTGATAGGTGGCACGCACTGATAGGTGGCACGCACTGAAATATGGCACTGATAGGTGGCACGCACTGAAAGATGGCATTGATAGGTGGCACTGAAAGATGGCACGCACTGAAAGATGGCACTGATGGCTGGCATGCACTGAAAGATGGCACTGATGGGTATCACACACTGAAAGATGGCACTGATAGATGGCACGCACTGACGGATAGCTGGTACTGATGGATGGGCACTGACAGATGGCTGGCACTGAAATAAATGACATGAAAGGAACCTAAACTATTTTTCTATGGTGCCTGCGACGCCCATCTTGCTACACCCTGCACTTGGCCACATAAAAGCAGCAGCGGACATCTTGTTACACCCAGCCTGAACTATCTGAAATTTTCAGATTATAACACGCCAAGATATATTAAGGCATTGATATTAGGATTCACTTTTCTATGTCAGTTTCATTTATTTAACACTATGTAGATAATTAGTATTTGACACATCAGGGGGGGGTCTAATCACACACTGACCTGCTGCAGTGGTGCTGGCCGTGTGTCTGTGCCTCTGCTTGCTGGAGAGGGGGAGAGGGGGGGCTCCACCAGGCTGAGTACGGACACACAGGGCACTGGGAGAAGCCTCACTGTGTGCAGAGCCTTGCAACTGCCAGGGAAAAGTCAGATCTGTGCGGAGGTCACACAGGACTCACTCCTGCTCACCGGACTGTGACAGAATTAGCGGAGCCGCGTTGAGCAGAGCTGAATGTGAGAGCTGCACCCGGCAGGAGGGGGAGGACAGGGGAATGGGGGAGCTGGGCTTGCTCACCTCTAATGCAGGAAGTTTCCACAGACATGCAGTCCCAAGCCTGGTGATAGCTGGCGAGAGGGGAGGAGGAGGAGGCGGGGAGGGAAATCACAAGGACACGTGATTGGTTGTTAAGGACGCCGTGGCCCCGTTCCTTAACAACCAATAATTGCCAGCATTGTTTTCTTTACTTTTCAGCTGTTAGTGGGGAATTCCTGCTGACCGCTGAAAGTACAGAGCGCGAAGGTATCGGTTTTGGGTATTGGGACATTTGCAAGAGTATCGATACTCTTGCAAATGCTTAGTATCGGCACCGATACCGATACCAGTATCGGTATCGGTGCAACCCTAGGTTTAACCAATCTTTTTTTTGTACAATTCACCTTTAAGGGGGCGTGGCAGGGGGGGTGTCCTATGCCTACATACTTTTTAATAGGTGTGCCTCATTCCCATCTCAGAAAGTTGGGAGGTATGGAAATGTGATCTTTACATTGCATTAAAGGTTCCTGAAAATTTAAGATTGCCTTTAGAGACTTTCTGCTCATTCTGCAAATGTCTGTTGCAAGGGTGTCTTACTGACCCAACAAGCATGCACATTCTAACTTCTCCCTGACTTTCCTAATGTGAACACTTTTTCTGGGTCACTGACAGTCAATTAACTGGTATTCTCAAAAGGAGGTCAGTAATAGCTGCCATATTTCTTTTAGGAGTGGTTTGCTTTAAAGCCCATCTCCAGGCAAAGAACATTTTTAAAGCGGTTGTATACCCGCTGCCTTTTTTTTTCTTTTTACACATGTAAAGGAAAAGGCATAATGAGCTAGTATGCACCGCATACTAGCTCATTTGGGAAATACTTACCTTAGAACGAGGCATCGGTTTCCCTCCCGGTCCACACCGAGGCAGCTGACATTATGCCTTGGCGTGTCTTCCGGATATTGCGGCTCCAGCGCTGTGAGTGGCTGGAGCCGCGATGCCGCGATGTCGCGGGAGACTTCTTTCCGGCAAGGTCCGGCGTCCGCCAGTCCTTCTGCCGAGAATCCCCTGTGCGCATGCGCCGCTGCAGTCAGTGACGCAGTGCAAGGGGAATATCTCCTAAACCGTAAAGGTTTAGGAGATTTTTTTTTACCTACAGGTAAGCCTTAGTATAGGCTTACCTGTAGGTAAAAGTAAAAAAAAAGACTATACAACCGCTTTAAGAAAATTGACAAAAAACATTTACAAATACGGCACATGCATTTGCTCGATTGGGCTCTAATATGGTGATGTTTTGCCAGCTGACCTAGCACAATGCAGAGATGTCATTGCTTACTATCCATCAGAGGCATCTTTATGTTGTTCAGCAGCCTCTGCAAGTACAACATTTAGGCCTCATGCCCATGGACGTTTTTACAGCAGCGTTTTTGAGCGTTTTTTACAGCTTAAAAACGCCTGTCCATGTTAGTCTATAGCTTCATGCCCACCTAGACGTTTTTGAGCTGCAAATAGCATAGGCGTTTTTAAGCTGTAAAAAAAAAAACAGGACCAGTGCGTTCCTCGGCGTCGGCGTTAGGCATAAAAAAATGCGAAGTGTTGAAAAACGCAAAAAAAAACGTGCAAAAACGCTGCAATTGCGTTTTTGAGCTCCAACGTTTTTTGTTTTTTTTTTCGAAAAAAAAAGGTCAAAAAATGTATACAATAACATGGACAGACGTTTTTAAGCTGTAAAAAACGCGGCTGTAAAAACGTCCATGGGCATGAGGCCTAAGAGCTTCTTGGTGCAGTTTGGCAACTCTGGACTAGACGTCCAAAAATGATACAGCAGGACATCCAATTATCACTGATACATAAATAAGTATAAGAAAACTTATAGGAAGCTTGGCTGGCATAAAATGGAATCTGGATCTCTTTTAACTAATTGCCGACCACCTTATAGCAGATATTCTGCTACAGGGTGGCCACTGTGCGCAGGATCACGTACATATACCGCAGGCATGAATGTGGGCCACCGGCATCTCATTCCCGCTGTGATTATACAGAGCGGGAGATGATCAGCGGGTACTGTGGATTCGATGTCCGCTGGCACCCGCCAATCATTTGGTACAGAGCCAGAATGGCAGTCTGCCTATGTAAACAAGGCAGATCGCTGTTCTGACAGTAGGGAAGGCATAGATCCTGTGTTCCTGCAAAACAGGGACAAGGATCCATGTCTTCCCCTAGTAAAAGCACCTCTCACACTGTACAAAAACACAGGCTAGGCACATTGTTAACCCATTAACCATCCCTGATGTTAACCCCTTCCCAGCCAGTGTCATTAGTACAGTGACAGTGCATATTTTTAGCACTATTAGTGTCACTGGTTCCCAAAAATGTGTCAAAAGTGTCAGTTAGTGTCTGACTTGTCCGCTGCAATATCGCAAAGTCCCTGATCCCCACCATTAATAGTATGTTTTCCATGCATTTCAATGAGGAGCTGTGTTTTGGTGCATTTTAAAAAAAAGCACAGCAAGATGCAACATGCAGGACTTTTCAAAATGCACCGCACCCCCAGCGCAGTGGAGTCCAGTCCGGGTTTTTTCTCAACTCCAGTCCGGGTTTTTTCTCAACACTAGTCTGGGTTTTTTCTCAACTCCAGTTGAGAAGTGGTCTTGTTTAAGACCACCTCTCAAAAGTGGGTGGAACTCTGCTTTAATGCATAAAATGCATTAAAGTAAAAACCTTCTGTAAAAAGCCTTTACAATTAGTGTTGAGCGAACCCGAACTGTAAAGTTCGGGTCCGTACCGAACTTTAGCTTTTTCCCGAACCCGAACCCGGACTTTGCGCAAAAGCCCGGGTTCGGGTTCGGCAATCTAATTAAGCATTTAGAAATGCTTCAGGGGCCAGCCAACCACCTTTTGATTAGCTGGTGTGCCCTTAGAGGCCATCATAGCCATGCCTACTAATGGCATGGCTGTGATTGGTCAGTGCAACATGTGACCCAGCTTCTATATAAGCTAGAGGCACACAGCACACACGTCACTCTGCTTCAGAATAGATAGGGAGAGGATCTAGTCTGCTGCTGCTGCTTTTAGGGAGAGATAGAAAAATACATGAGTTAGTCCTGATTCTGGAATCTGAGGGAAAAGATAACGTGTAGTGTAGGGCCAGGTTCCTGTTTTTTGCTTTTAGGGAGAGAGATATATTATATAGGAATAGGAGTCCAGATTCAGAGATATAACTCAGCGATCTGCATAGGTTTACCTGTTTGTGTTGCAGTGCAGTCTTTTTACACTGCTATGAGCCCAGTGTCAGAGAAAATCTACCTTTTATCTGCAAGCTCAGTGCACCAGCACTGCATATATTACGTTGAGAGATACACCGTTTCCATACTGTGGGTGTATTCTGCTCTTTGAAAAAGATCCATTTAGGGGGGAAAAAAAAGGCACTTTATTGTGCTCTTTTCCAAAAGACCCATAGGGCAAAAAAAAAAAAAAATTGCATTTTATTTTGCTCGTGCAAAAAAAGACCCGTTTAGGGCAAAAAAATATATAAAAAAATTTGCACTTTAACCACTTGACCACTGGGCACTTAAACCCCCTTAATAACCAGACCAATTTTCAGCTTTCGGTGCTCTCACATTTTGAATGACAATTACTCAGTCATACAACACTGTACCCATATGAAATTTTTGTCCTTTTTTTCACACAAATAGAGCTTTCTTTTGGTGGTATTTAATCACTGTTGGGTTTTTTATTTTTTGCGCTATAAGAGAAAAAAGACTGAAAATTTTGTAAAAAAATGATTTTTTTTTCGTTTCTGTTATAAAATTTTGCAAATTACTATTTTTTCTTCATAAATTTTGGCCAAAATTTATACTGCTACATATCTTTGGTAAAAATAAGTACAAATTGGTGGATATTATTTGGTCTTTGTGAAAGTTATAGAGTCCACAAGCTATGGTGCCAATATCTGAAAATTGATCACACCTGAAGTACTGACGGCCTATCTCAATTCTTGAGACCCTAACATGCCAGAAAAGTACAAATACCCCCCAAATGACCCCTTTTTGGAAAGAAGACATTCCAAGGTATTCAGAAAGAGGCATTGTGAGTTTTTTGAAGTTGTCATTTTTTCCCACAATTCTTTGCAAAATCAAGATTTTTTTTTTCTCTTTTTTTTTTTTCACAAAATTGTCATATTAGCAGGTTATTTCTCACACACAGCATATGCATTCCACAAATTACACCCCAAAACACATTCTGCTATTACTCCCGAGTATGGCGATACCACATGTGTGAGACTTTTACACGGCGTGGCCACATACAGAGGCCCAACATGAAGGGAGCACCTTCTGGCGTTCTGGAGCACCCAGGCCAATTCTGACATTTCTCTCCTACATGTAAAAATCATCATTTGTTTGCTAGAAAATTACATAGAACCCCAAAACATTATATATGTTTTTTTAGCAAAGACCTTAGAGAATATAATGGTGGTTGTTGCAACTTTTTATCTCGCACGATATTTGCGCAGCAATTTTTTTAACGCGTTTTTTACGGAAAAAAAATGTTTTGTGCTTAAAAAAAAAAAAAAACAGTAAAGTTAGCCCAATGTTTTTGCATAATGTGAAAGATGAAGTTACGCCGAGTAAATAGATACCTAACATGTCGCCCTTAAAAATTGCACACACTCGTGGAATGGCGCCAAACTTCGCTACTTAAAAAATCCCCATAGGCGACGCTTTAAATATTTTTACTGGTTACATGTTTTGAGTTACAGAGGAGGTCTAGGGCCAAAATGATTGCTCTGGCTCTAACGTTCGCAGAGATACCTCACATGTGTGGTTTGAAAACCGTTTTCATGTGTGGGCGGGACTTACGTATGCGTTCGCTTCTGTATGCGAGCTCACGGGGACAGGGGCGCTTTAAAAAAAAAAAAATATATTCTTCATTTTACTTTATTTATTTTAGTTTGACATGTTTTTCCGCCCTAAACATTTTTTTGATCACTTTTATACCTATTACAAGGAACGTAAACATCCCTTGTAATAGGAATATGGCATGACAGGTCCTCTTTACAGTGAGATATGGGGGGGGGGTGTCAATAAGACCCCACATCTCACCTCTAGGCTGGGAAGCCTGAAAAAAATACAAAAAAAAACAACAATCCTGGCTTTGATCGTAGCGGTGAGTCGGTAGAAGCACCGGAGGGCGGTGGGGGGGGGGACATCCCCTCTCGCCTCCCGTAAGAATGATCAAGCGGCGGAACAGCCGCTATGATTGTTCTTATGGTGTAGGGAATCGCCGGCTGAAAAAGCCAATATCTGAATGATGCCTGTAGCTGCTCCCATCATTCAGATATCCCCGCACAAAGTCAAGGACGTCATATGACGGCCGGAGGGCGGGAAGTGGTTATTGCAGAGTATTGCCGGGCATTGCGGAGTATTGCCGGGCATTGCGGAGTATTGCAGGGAATTGCGGAGTATTGCCGGGCATTGCGGAGTATTGCCGGGCATTGCGGAGTATTGCAGGGCATTGCGGAGTATTGCGGACTATGGCAGGGTATTGTGGTGTATGGCAGGGTATTGCGGTGTATGGCAGGGTATTGCACGGGTATTGCACAGGGTATTGTGGAGGGTATTGCACAGGGTATTGTGGATGGTATTGCAGAGTATTGTGGAGGGTATTGCAGAGTATTGTGGAGGGTATTGCAGAGTATTGTGGAGGGTATTGCAGAGTATTGTGGCGGGTATTGCAGAGTATTGTGCAGGGTATTGCAGAGTATTGTGCAGGGTATTGCAGAGTATTGTGCAGGGTATTGCAGAGTATTTTGCAGAGTATTGCGCAGGGTATTGCAGAGTATTTTGCAGGGTATTGCAGAGTATTTTGCAGGGTATTGCAGAGTATTTTGCAGGGTATTGCAGAGTATTGTGCAGGGTATTGCAGAGTATTTCGCAGGGTATTGCAGAGTATTGCACCAGGGTATTGCAGAGTATTGCACCAGGGTATTGCAGAGTATTGCACCAGGGTATTGGCAGGGTATTTTGCAGAGTATTGGCAGGGTATAGCACAGGGATGGCTGAGCAGGGATGGATGGATGGCTGGATCTGTGACTGCAATTGTCACAGATCCAGCCCACAGTGCTGCTGCTGCCATCCGCTCCCTCCCCCTCCCCTCTCACACTGTACCAATCGGTACAGAGAGGGGAGGGAGGAACCGGCGTCATCAAATGACGCCGGTCTGTTTACAAGTGATTGCTCCGTCATTTGACGGAGCGATCACGTGGTAAACGGCCGCTATCAGCGGCGATTTACCGCGATTCGTGATCCGCCGGGTCCTCTGGACCCGGCGGTCACGGAGTTTCCCGTGTGCGCGCCCCAGGGGGCGCGCGGGAGCGCGATTCTGGGAGGACGTTATATAACGTCCTCCCAGAGTTAAGCAACCACCTTGTCGACGTTATTTGTCGGCAGGTGGTTGTTAAGTGGTTAATGTACGCTTGCAAAAAGAGCCATTCAGGGCCACAAAAAATAGTTTGCAGTGTGTTATACATATGTGGAGGTGTGTGAAATAAACAATTTCTATATAGTTTTCTCCTACTGTGCTATACTAAAAATTTTTTTTTTTTTAATAGCATTTTCTGCAGTTCTGTAGCTGTGCGATTCAGCGGTTTCGTACTGTGGGTGTGTTCTGCTCTTCCAAAAAACGCCTTTTAGGGGCACAAAAAATAGTTTGCAGTGTGTTATACATATTTGGAGGTGTGTGAAATAAACTATTTCTATATAGTTTTCTCCTACTGTGCTATACTAAAAAAACAAAAATTTTTTTGAATAGCATTTTCTGCAGTTCTGTAGCTGTGCGATTCATCGGTTACGTACTGTGGGTGTGTTCTGCTCTTCCAAAAAATGCCGTTTAGGGGCACAAAAAATAGTTTGCAGTGTGTTATACATATTTGGAGGTGTGTGAAATAAACAATTTCTATATAGTTTTCTCCTACTGTGCTATACTAAAAAAACACATTTTTTTTTTAATAGCATTTTCTGCAGTTCTGTAGCTGTGCGATTCAGCGGTTACGTACTGTGGGTGTGTTATGCTCTTCCAAAAACACCCATTTAGGGCAAGATCCTAAATTTGGAAAATATGAGGAGAAGGTCAAAGGGACGTGGTGGCCCCGGTCGTGGTGCTGCTGGTGGAGCTCCTGTTGCAGGGAGAGGACTTGGTGGATCTGTGCCAGATACACGCACAAGTGAAACACCTTCCTCAGGTGCTAGTAGGCGACCGAGCCTGCGGCGGTATTTTGTCACGCCTAATGAGGCTGTACGAATGTTTAGGCCAGGACAAGTACAGGCGATAGTAGATTGGGTTGCTGACAGTGCCTCGGGTTCCTTCACATTGTCTCCCACCCACTCTTCTGATGAAAGATCAGAGTTGGCACCTGAAACCCATGTCCATCAGTCTTTCACCTCACCCCCTTGCAAATCAGCCAAGCAGTCTGAGCCCCAAATCATGCAGCATTCTCTTCTGCTTTTCGATGACTCTGTTAACAGGGTTTCCCAGGGACATCCACCTAGCCCTGCCCCAGAAGTGGAAGAGATTGAGTGCACCGATGCCCAACCACTTATGTTTCATGATGAGTACATGGGAGGACCATCGCAGTACGTCTCGGATGATGACGAAACACAGGTGCCAACTACTGCTGCTTTCGCAATTGTGCAGACAGACAAGGAGGGCAGGGGTGAAGACTGGGTGGAAGATGATGTGGAGGACGATGAGGTCCTCGACCCCACATGGAATGAACGTTATGCAGGTGACCAGTGTAGTTTGGAGGAAGTGGCGGTGGTCGCACAGAGCCACCAGCACAGCAGAAGAGGGAGCAGGGTGCAAAAGCGGAGCGTCCGTCCCCTAGACAGTATGTCTGCTACTGCCCAACGCAGCAAGGGACCGAGCACACCAAAGCCAGGTCCAAGGAGCTCCCTAGCGTGGCAGTTCTTCACACAATGTGCTGATGACAAGACACGAGTGGTTTGCAGGCTGTGCAATCAGAGGCTGAAGCGAGGCATAAACGTTCTCAACCTGTGCACAACCTGCATGACCAGGCATCTAAGTGCAAAGCACGAGCTGCAGTGGAGTAGACACCTCAAAAACCAAGAAAGGTCTCTGGCTCCTCCTGCTTCCTCTTCTGCTGCAGTCTCGGCCTCTTCATCCACCTCTGTAGTGACAGTGGCACCTGCCACCCCGCAAACAGAGGATCTGCCAGCAACACTACCACCTGGGTCACCAACCATCTCCACAATGTCCCATGGAAGCGTTCAGCTCTCTATCTCCCAAACATTGGAGCGGAAGAGGAAGTACCCCCCTAGCCACCCGCGATCCCTGGCCCTGAATGCCAGCATTTCAAAACTCCTGGCCTTTGAAATGCTGTCATTCCGTATGGTGGAGACGCAGAGTTTTAAAAGCCTGATGGCATTGGCTGTCCCACAGTACGTCGTGCCCAGCCGCCACTATTTTTCCAGGCGAGCCATCCCTTCCCTGCACAACCAAGTGGGGGACAAAATCAGGTGTGCACTGCGCAACGCCATCTGTGGCAAGGTCCACCTAACTACGGATGCGTGGACCAGTAAGCACGGTCAGAGACGTTATATCTCCCTAACAGCACACTGGGTAAATGCAGTGGCGGCTGGGCCTGAGGCAGATAGCAGTGTGGCGCATGTCCTTCCACCACCGAGGATTGCAGGGCGCTTCAGTTTGCCTCCTGTTGCTAACTCCTCCTACTCCGCTTCCTCATCCTCTACCACCTCCTCATCCGGTCAGCGTAACACCTTCACCACCAACTTCAGCACAGCCAGGGGTAAATGACAGCAGGCAGTTTTAAAGCTTTCCTGTTTGGGGGAAAAACCCCACACCGCGCAGGAGTTGTGGAGGGACATGGAACAACAGACCAATGAGTGGTTGCTGTCAGTGAGCCTCAAGCCCGGCCTGGTGGTGTGCGATAATGGGCGAAATCTCGTAGCAGCTCTGGGCCTAGCCGGTTTGACGCACATCCCTTGCCTGGCGCATGTGCTAAACTTGGTGGTCCAGAGGTTCCTTAAAAATTACCCCAATATGCCAGAGCTGCTGCAGAAAGTGCGGGCTGTGTGTGCGCACTTTCGGCGTTCTCACCCTGCTGCTGCTCGCCTGTCAGCGCTGCAGCGTAACTTCGGCCTTCCCGCTCACCGCCTCATATGTGACCTGCCCACAAGGTGGAACTCCACCTTGCACATGCTGGCCAGACTGTGCGAGCAGCAGCAGGCGATAGTGGAGTTTCAGCTGCAGCAATCACGCGTGAGTCGCTCTGCGGAACAGCACCACTTCACCACCAATAACTGGGCCTCCATGCGAGACCTGTGTGCCTTGTTGCGCTGTTTCGAGTACTCCACCAACATGTCCAGTGCCAATGACGCCGTTCTTAGCGTTACTATCCCAGTTCTATGCCTCCCTGAAAAAACGCTTCGGGCGATGATGGAAGAGGATGTGGCACAGGAGGAGGAGGAGGAAGCGGGATCATTTCAAAGGCTTTCAGGGCAGTCTTTCACAAGTGGCTACGAGGGTGGGTTCCTGCACCAACAAACGCCAGGTACACAATTGTCCGGCAGAAAGGGCACAGTTCTGGAGGATGACGAGGTGGAGGAGGAGATGGAGGAGGAGGAGGAGGAGCCATTTTCACAGCAGGGTGGCACCCAGACCAGCTCGTGGCCATCACTGGTGCGTGGCTGGGGGGATACAGAGGACACAGACGATACACCTCCCACAGAGGACAGCTTTTCTTTGCCTCTGGGCAGCCTGGCACACATGAGCGATTACATGCTGCAGTGTTTCCGCAATGACCGCCGAGTTGCCCACATTTTAACTGGTGCTGATTACTGGGTGGCCACCCTGCTGGATCCCCGTTACAAGGACAACGTACCGTCCTTAATTCCCTCACTGGAGCGGGATCGTAAGATGCGCGAGTACAAGCGCACGCTGGTAGACGTGCTGCTGGTGGCATTCCCACCTGACAGCGGGCGTACGGTGGAAGCACAAGGCAAAGGCAGAGGAGGAGGAAGAGGTTGCCAACGCAGCCGGGGCACCGGCAGCACCTCAGAAGGCAGGGTTAGCATGGCTGAAATCTGGAAAAGCTTTGTCAGCACGCCACAACAACCAGCACCACCAGCTGAGATGGAACGTCTTAGCAGGAGGCAGCATTTCACCAACATGGTTGAGCAGTATGTGTCCACAGGCCTGCACGTACTGGATGACGGGTCTGCCCCCTTTAACTTCTGGGTCTCCAAATTGGGCACATGGCCTGAGCTTGCCCTTTATGCCTTGGAGGTGCTGGCCTGCCCTGCAGCCAGTGTATTATCTGAACGTGTATTTAGCACGGCAGGGGGCGTTATCACAGACAAGCGCAGCCGCCTGTCCAGAGCCAATGTGGACAAGCTCACGTTCATTAAAATGAACCAGGCATGGATCCCACAGGACTTGTCCGTACCTTGTGCAGAATAGACATGTATACCGGTGTTGTGACAAAAACTGTCCGGCCATCGGATTGTGTCCGGCCCATACTGCGAAGGTGCAGCGCTTGCACAGTACAGAGGACAAGGAGATTCACAAAATCTCCGAAGATGAACGGCACCTGCGCAGTGAGTGCAGGTTCAAGCCCCACCATCCAAGTGGACATACGGTAGCACATAGTAACAGGGCCCCTCACGGGCTCGGTTCGATCGCCACGCTTCGGACACGGCCTCACTTGGCTCGGCTTGAACCACGGATGGTGTGGCCTTCACCTGAACTCACCACGCAGGCGCCGTTCGTCTTGGGAGATTTTCGAAATCCCCTTGTCCTACATACTGAGCAAGCGCAGTACAGGGTGGACACTATTTGACGGGGGACAGAATTCGACACATCACCGGCCTTACCCAGCCATTGTTGTATTTTTGAACCAGTGTTGGCTACCTCGTCCTCCTCCACCGCCGCTTCCACCTACACAGCCACATCCACCGCCACCTCAACCTCCTACTCCATATGGACCTCGTCCTCCTAGGTCAAGATTATAATTTTTATTTTATTTTTTTGTAGCGCACAGATCCTTTCCCCCTTACCTGCCTTTATGTTGTTGGCTCCTCGCAGGAGGGAGAAAGGCACACCGCACTACCAGCCCATACCCTACTATATAAAGAGGTTGAGCGGTGTACTTGACGGGCCGTGTCCACAGCCGGAGTCAAAACTCCTCCAGAGGATGATTCTCACCTCTACTGTAGGTAGAGGCAAGTCCTTTAATTCCCAGTAAAGTCAATGTCCACACCAGCTGAAATTACAACTCTTATTCTCTCATGGCAAAATAAACTCTACTCGGATAGAAAAGGTTAGAGCAAAGAAACAGGACAGCTTAAGTTGTGGAGGAGGTCCAGGCACAAACGTAGCACATTCACTTCACTGCTTAGGTTTCTCAAACAGTTTTAGGTGCACGGTCTCTGCCACAGACCTTGAGGTTGGTCTCTGCCACAGACCGGGTGTACAAGGCCCCTGCCACGGACCTGGAGAACTTTGGTCTCTGCCACAGACCAGGGTGTATAAGGCCCCTGCCACGGGCCGGGTGAATAAGGCCTCTGATACAGTCAAGATGACCTTGAGCTTCTCCTTCTACGAACCTAGCCCATATCAAGGGGAAGACATCTCTCCAGGGAGTCAACAGACCCTTCCTTCACCGTGACTCCCACATCGGTCCATCAGAATGATCCTCCCTTCCCTGGAACATGGTCCCCTACACGAGGCGGCACCCTAAGACTCCTCGACCCTTAGCGGACTCCAGACGAAGGCTCTGGACTCCAGGCTTTACTCCCGCACCTAGGCCTCCATACCCAGGGCAGCAGGAACTCCAGGATAGTACCTCACCCCGGGCTAAAGGTACCCGAGATGGAACAGGAACACATGCACCCAGGCCGAAGGCACCTGGGCGTGGACCCCACTGGACATCAGCCCCTAGGCCAAAGGTCTGCCCCTTTTATATGCTCTCCCGGCATGCACAGCAGGTTCCCCGCCCCGCTGTACTACTGCCAAGAGGGGACACAAAAGGCACAGCACTGTATTGGCGGTTCATCCCTAGCCTACCATGGCAGCGCCACCTGTAGGCCGCAGGGAACTGCACACCAATACTGTCCCCCGAGGACAAAATGGTCCATGAATCCTACAGAATTAGGGTGTTTGAGCCTATTTACCACTCAAACACTTCCCTTAAATTTAGCACCCCGCTACATTTTTATTTCAAAGTATTTTATTTTCCCACTAGCTTATCCATTAAATAATTTATTCCAGAAAGGGCGTATTCTGGGGCATTCCCACCATATGTGAGGCATCGTGCCGTTGAGTTTCTGAGGTTCTTAATGACTTCCCGTACATCTTCTGCTGAAAAGGGGGTCTCCAGCATATTTTTTTATTTTTTTTATGTTATTTTAAGTTATTTCCCTATCCTCATTTGTTTGCAGAGCACTTGCCATGCTCTTAACAACATTTTGCTGCCATTTGCAGCCCTCTAGCCCTTTCCATGACTTTTTTAGAGCCTTTTTAGTCCTTAGAAGTCCGGGTCCCCATTGACTTCAATGGGGTTCGGGTTCGGGTTCGGGTTAAAGTTCGGTCCCGAACCCGAACTTTTTTCCGAAGTTCGGCCAAACCCGTCGAACCCGATCATCCAGGTGTCCGCTCAACTCTATTTACAATGACTTTAAAAACAGCCCCATAGGACCAACAAAGTGATCACAGAACTAGTGCTCACGAACAAACCAACAAGCTGAATATTTCAGTTTAATATGGATTTTTGTTAAAAATAAAAGTTGGGGGTGGGTCAAACTGTGTTTTTAACCACCCTTTAACTACTCCCTGTTGCAGCACTTCGCTTCATGGCCACAGCGGGTATTATACCCCGTTGCATTTGGCAGCTACCACCATCTGAACGCGACCCATTCAGTTGAATCGGGCTGCGCTGTAACTGCAAATAGTGATGAGCCGAACACCCCCGGGTTCGGATCGCACCAGAACCCGCGAACGGACCGAAAGTTTGCACGAACGTTAGAACCCTATTAAATACAATGGATGCGAACGTTCAAAATCTAAAGTGCTAATTATAACGACTATTATGCATGTTATTGTCCTAAAAAGGGTTTGGCAAACCCGGGTTCTGCACCAGGGGACATGTATCAATGCAAAAAGAAGTTTTAAAAACGGCCGTTTTTCGGGAGCAGTCATTTTAATGATGCATAAAGTGAAAAAAAAAGTCAAATATTCCTTTAAATATCGTACCTGGGGGGTGTCTAAAGTATGCCTGTGAAGTGCCACGTGTTTCCCGTGTTTAGAACTGTCCCTGCACAAAATTACATTTCTAAAGGAAAAAAAGCCATTTAAAACTGCTTGCGGCTTTAATGTAATGTCTGGTCCCGGTAATATGGATGAAAATCTTTAAGAAAAATGGCATAGCTACCCCATCACAGCCCCCCCCCCCTACCCCAGCCCATTACCAGCCCCTTTGGGTCTTGTATGGATATTAAGGGGAACCCCGCACACAAAATAAAAAAGGCCCTATATACTCTGAACAGCCGTATACAGGCAGTGCAGACAAGACAGGGACTGTAGGTTTGTTCTTATGTAGAATCTGTTTGTAATTTTGAACAGGTACATTGTTTAAGTGTAGCTCCAGCCAAAAAATCTATTTTTAAGCTTTTTGGAAAACATAGGGAAGGGTTATCACCCCTGTAACATTTGTTTTGCTGTCTGTGCAGTGTGCACCTGTTCAGAATAGTTCACCTCACTTTCCGTCCTAATGACAAATGTTTTTTGAAAATTTGGGGTTTTTATTGAAACAAGAATTGGTGATAAAGCATCAGTGGAGAGGAGACACTTTTTTTCCCATATTAACTCTTACAGGAGAGAATTTGCCTTCCTAGGGGTAGATTTCCTCTCACTTCCTGTTGTATCCTTCTGTTTGCAAGGAGGAGTCGTTTGTAAGTTGGATGTTTGAAAGTAAGGGCCTGCCGTATATACTCTGCTGAAATTTGCCCCTTACATGTTGGTGTTGCCACAACACTGTGAGCCCTCACAGTTACTCTTGGTGGGCGCATGAATGGGCCCTGCTGTGAATTATTAGATCAAGAATTGTAATTGCATGCCCCTGTTGAACAGGGGCTGAAGAATTGGGCCTTTGGTGGTGGTGGTGGTGGTGTTGACACAACACTGTAAGGCCTCACAGTTATTCTTGGTGGGCGCAGGAATGGGCCCTGCTGTGAATTATTAGATCAAGAATTGTTATTACATGCCCCTGTTAAACAGGGGCAGAAAAATTGGGCCTTAGGCACTGGTGCCACAACACTGCAACCCCTCACAGATATTGTACTTGGAGCACAGCATTGAGCCCTGTTGCAAAGTATTGCATCAAAAATTGTAGTTACACGCCCCTGTTAAACAGGGGCTGAAAAATTGGGCCTCAGGCCTCGTACACACGGCCGAGATTCTCGTTGAGAAAAACATGTCGTTTTTTTCGACGAGATTCTTGGACAAGAAACTTGTCCCGGCCGAGTGTACACACGCTCGTTTCAAAGAACCCGCGGTTCTTTGAAAGGAGTGTACGCGGTGACGTCATCGACTACGTCGAGCATGCGCTCGTCACATTCGATGCCGTCGCCGCCATCTTGGTATACCCTACGTATGCCTAGGAAGCTACCGCGCATGCGTCAAATTCATTTCGAACATGCGCGGGCTTCCGGGCGGACAGGTAAGTGTACACACACTCACTTTTCTCGTCGAGAAACACGCCGAGGAGAATCTCGACGAGAAAATAGAGAGCAGGTTCTCTATTTTCTCGTCGAGGTTTCTTGTCGGTTTTCTCGACGAGAAACACGCTAGCAGCGTACACACGACCGATTTACTCGGCAAGACCTCTCTGCCAGCAAGTTTCTTGCTGGTTCTTGCCGAGAAAATCGGTCGTGTGTACGAGGCCTTAGGCACTGGTGCTGGTGCCACGACACTGCAACCTCTCCCAGATACTCTAGTTGGAGTGCAGGAATGAGCCCTGCTGCAAAGCATTGCATAAAAAATTGTAATAACACACCCCTGTTAAACAGGGGCTGAAAAATTGAGCCTTAGCCACTGGTGCTGGTGCCACGACACTGCAACCTCTCCCAGATACTCTAGTTGGAGTGCAGGAATGAGCCCTGCTGCAAAGCATTGCATAAAAAATTGTAATTACATGCCCCGGTTAAACAGGGGCTGAAAAATTGGGCCTTAGCCACTGGTGGTGGCACCCAGAAACAAAAATGTTCTTCCAAGCTATCATCATCAATCGGATCATTGAGGAGGAGGAGGATAGTCAGTCAACATAACAGGACAGTCACTCAGCATCAACATCAGTCTTGAAGGGATGTGACATTTGAAAATAAATTAGTCTGTTATATCAGCTTCAGGTGTTTGGTAGCTGGTGGTGATCCAAGACTGGTTCATCTTTATGAAGGTCAGTCGTTCAACCGAGTCGGTGGACAGGCGCACCCTGTGATCCGTGACAAATCCTCCAGCAGCACTGAATGTGCGTTCTGAAAGAACGCTGGATGCAGGACAGGCCAGTAGCTCAATTGCATACTGTGCAAGCTCTGGCCAGTGATCCATCCTCAAGACCCAGTAAGCCAGAGGATTTTCGGTGGGGAAGGTGTCCAAGTCTGACCTTGCCCGTAGGTATTCCTGCACCATGTATATCAGACGCTGGCGATGGTTGCTGGAACCGATCATACCTTGGGGTTGCGGACTAAAGAATTGTCTGAACGCATCGGTCAGACGGCCACCTTCCCCACCGCTCCTTCTTTGACTGACCGAAGCCTCAGGAACTCGTTGTCCAGGACCAGGAGTTTGTAACCTCCCAGTCTCTGGGAACGCATTGCACAGACCTTTCTGCAAGGCCTCCTGGAGTTGTCTCATCCTCTGCTCCCTCTTCGACGGTAAGATAAGGTCCGCAACCTTACCCTTGTACCGTGGATCAAGGAGAGTGGCCAGCCAGTAATGGTCCCTCTCCTTGATCCGAAGAATACGAGGATCCTTCCGCAGACTTTGCAGGATCAGGGAGGCCATGCAGCGTAGGTTAGCTGAGGCATTCAGTCCGGAGTCCTCTGGGTCACTAAGGACGACATGATCCGCAGCCACCTCCTCCCAGCCATGTACAAGTCCACGGGTTTCTTGGGACTGTAAATCATCCCTAAAAGACTGCTGCTGATGATGCTGAGTGCCAGGCTCCACCTCCATGCTGACACAATCCTCCTCCTCCTCTTCCTGTGCAATGGGTGGGACAGAAGGAACACTGTCTGGGTAAAGGGGGCCTTGAGAGGCAAGGAAGTCCTCCTCTTCCTGCCTCTGTTCTGCCTCAAGTGCCCTGTCCATTATTCCATGCAGCGTATGTTCCAACAGCTGGACAAGAGGTACAGTGTCACTGATGCATGCACTGTCACTGCTCACCATCCTCCTGGCCTCCTCAAATGGTGCCAGGACAGTGCATTCATCCCTGATCATGCCCCACTGGCGTGGTGAAAAAAACCTGAGCTCCCCTGACCCTGTCCTGGTGCCGTAGTCGCACAGGTACTCATTGATGGCCCTCTGCTGCGTGTGCAGCCGCTGCAGCATGGCCAACGTTGAGTTCCACCTGGTGGGCATGTCACATATAAGGCGGTTCTTGGGCAGGTTCAACTCCTTTTGCAGCTCAGCCAGGCGAGCACTGGCATTATAAGATCTGCGGAAATGCACACAGACTTTCCTGGCCTGCCTCAGGACATCCTGTAAGCCCGGGTACCTGCCCAAGAACCGCTGCACCACCAGGTTAAGGATGTGAGCCACACAGGGCACATGGGTCAGTTGTCCCTGTCGGAGGGCGGAGAGGAGGTTGGTGCCATTGTCGCAAACCACCATTCCTGGCTTAAGCTGGCATGGCGTCAACCACCTCTCGGCCTGCCCCTGCAGAGCAGACAGAACCTCTGCCCCAGTGTGGCTCCTGTCCCCCAAACACACCAGCGCAAGCACGGCATGGCATCTTTTTGCCTGCGTACTTGCGTAGCCCCTTGAACGCCTACGGAGCACCGCTGGTTCCCGAGGACAAAGCACAGGAAGAGGCCATGGAGGAAGAAGAAGAGGAGGGGGTGGAGGAGAGAGGTGTGTCACAACCAGTAGTAGCATTTTGGAGGCGTGGCGGCGGAACAACCTCCAACACTACTGCACCTTGTCCTGCATCCTTCCCAGCTGCCAAAAGAGTGACCCAATGGGCTGTGAAAGAAAGGTAACGTCCCTGTAAATGCCTGCTGGACCATGAGTCAGCGGTAATATGCACCTTACCGCTGACAGCCCTGTCCAGCGAGGCCAAGACATTGCCTTCCACATGCCGGTAGAGAGCCGGAATCATCTTCCGTGAGAAAAAGTGGCATTTGGGAACCTGCCACTGAGGAACCACACATTGCACAAACTCACAGAAGGGGGCCGAGTCTACCAACTGAAAAGGCAGCAGTTGAAGCGCTAGCAATTTAGCCAAGCTAGCATTCAACCGCTGGGCATGTGGATGGCTGGGAGTGAACTTCTTTCGACGGTCCAGCAGCTGGGGCAGGGAAATTTGCCTGCTAGAATCGGACGTCGGTGTACTGCTAGCAGAGTGCCCGCAAGTACTTGGCTGTGACACACCTAATTCTACACCTTCATTCCTCTCAGTGCAGGTTTCAGAGAGGACTGAAGGTATAGTGGGGTTGGAGATCCCAGATGATGCGGTGCAAGGAGAGGTCCGCTTTGTTCTTTGGTATGGATCTTTATGGTAGGCTTGCCAACGAGCTGCATGGCAGGTCAACATATGTCTGGTCAAGCATGTGGTGCCCAAGCGGGTGATGTTTTGGCCACGCGATATACGCTTGAGACATATGTTGCAAACAGCAGCTGTGCGATCTGATGCACTCGACTCAAAAAAGGCCCACACCAAAGAACTTTTTGAATAACAGGCGGAGCTCTGCGGTGTGATTCCGTCGGTGTGCTGCCCTTACGCTGGCCCCCCGAGGGCATCCTGCCTCGTTGGAGAAGTGCCTCCTCCTAATCCTCCTCCTCCTCTCTCCTATTAGGCACCCACGTGGAGTCAGTGACCTCATTATCCCCTCCCTCCTCATCACTGGAGCCAATCTGGCAGTATGCTGCAGCTGCTGGAACATGACTGCCAGATTGGTGTCCTTCTTGAGCATCCCCTCTCTCTGCTCTCACGATACTGCCTTCCTCTAGCTGGGTATCATCATCAGACCCTTCGAAACGCTGGGCATTCTCCTGGAGCATGTACCCAACACTGTGCTCAAACAGTTCGGGGGACTCCTCAGGAGGACATGGTTGGTCTAGGGAAGGAGTGACTGATGATGACATTGATACCAGGGAAGAGGATGCTTTGGCAGCTGCTTTGCCAGTACCCTGAGCCTGGGTGAGAGAGGATGAGGAGGATGAGGAGGGCTTGGTCATCCACTCTACCAAGTCTTCGGCATGATGCGGCTCAACACGTCCAGCTGCGAAAAGATGGACAAGCATGTCCCATGGCCACGTGCTGATGGCGATGCACCGCGTCCACGACCAGCACTGTTGTCTCTAGACACAGAGCCTGCTTGCCCTCTTTTATTGGCTCCTGACTGTCTGCCTCTCCTTGTTTGCCTTCCAGACATTCTAATGGCCTGCAGGGAGATGGGAAAACCAGCAATAAGGCCTAGCTTCAGGAGTATATTTTTCAGGAATCACACTACGCCTGCTGTAAGTGCTGCAAATGCCTGTTGGTGTAACACACTAGGAAAACACAGCAATAAGGCCTAGCTTCAGGAGTATATTTTGCAGGAATCACACTACGCCTGCTGTAAGTGCTGCAAATGCCTGTTGGTGTAACACACTAGGAAAACACAGCAATAAGGCCTAGCTTCAGGAGTATATTTTGCAGGAATCACACTACGCCTGCTGTAAGTGCTGCAAATGCCTGTTGGTGTAACACACCAGGAAAACACAGCAATACGGGCTAACTTCAGGTGTATAATGTGCAGGAGGCACACTCCGCCCGCTGTAAGTGCTGCAAATGCCTGTTGGTGTAACACACAAGGAAAACACAGCAATACGGGCTAACTTCAGGTGTATAATGTGCAGGAGGCACACTCCGACTGCTGTAAGTGCTGCAAATGCCTGTTGGTGTAACACACTAGGAAAACACAGCAATAAGGCCTAGCTTCAGGAGTATATTTTGCAGGAATCACACTATGCCTGCTGTAAGTGCTGCAAATGCCTGTTGGTGTAACACACCAAGAAAACACAGCAATACGGGCTAGCTTCAGGTGTATAATGTGCAGGAGGCACACTCCGCCCGCTGTAAGTGCTGCAAATGCCTGTTAGTGTAACACACCAGGAAAACACAGCAATAAGGGCTAGCTTCAGGTGTATACTGTGCAGGAGGCTTAGCAACAATGACACTGACACTGTCCCCTGCCTATCCTTCTCTCTCCCTGCACACAAGGTTTATCAAATAATATGACACTGACACTCTCCCTGCCTATCCTTCTCTCTCCCTGCACACAAGGTTTAGTAAAGAATATGACACTGACACTGTCCCCTGCCTATCCTTCTCTCTCCCTGCACACAAGGTTTATCAAAGAATATGACACTGACACTGTCCCCTGCCTATCCTTCTCTCTCCCTGCACACAAGGTTTAGCAAAGAATATGACACTGAAACTGTCCCCTGCCTATCCTTCTCTCTCCCTGCACACAAGGTTTAGCAAAGAATATGACACTGACACTCTCCCTGCCTATCCTTCTCTCTCCCTGCACACAAGAATAGCACAAAGAATATCAACACTGTCTCTGCCTATCCTTCTCTTTCCCTGCGCCGGAACACACTACACAAGGCCGCCGCGCTGGCGGCCTTTTATAGTGTGGGGCGTGTGCTAAACCCCCTGAGCTATAATTGGCCACAGGCAACCTGCCTGTGGCCAATTATGGCTCTCCTAGCTGCCGACGCTGTGATTGGCCAAGCATGCGAGGTCACAGTGCATGCTTGGCCAATCACAGCGCCGGGATTGAACTGCGATGGCGCAGTGTATTGTGGGCCGTTCGCATCACTCGAATTTGGCGCGAACGGCCCAAATCGTTCGATGTTCGCCGAACAGTCGAAGAGCCGATGTTCAAGTCAAACGTATGTTCGACTCGAACACCGAGCTCATCCCTAACTGCAAACTATGCATGTGGTTGTCCGGCATTTAGGGGATGAGGAAACACACAAATCCCCCTCACTGCCTGTCAAATACTCTCTGAAAAGTGATCTGAATGCAGTACCCACTTATGGCATTAATACCAAGAAGGTGTATGCACAGATATGCAGGAATGTATGATGCAGCAACACACCCTACCATTATAAAAATATATTTTTTTTAATAAAACCCCGACTGATGTTGAGAAAAAACTGGAGAAAGGTGATCTAAATGCAGTACCCACTTATGGGGTTATTTTTTACACTACAAAGAAAGTCACGTCAGTTTAACTGGCATCAATACCAAGAAGGTGTATGCACAGAAAATTTTGTTTTAAATAAAACCCGGACTGGAGTTAAGAAAAAACCCGGACTGGAGTTAAGAAAAAACCCGGACTAGAGTTGAGAAAAACCCAGACTGGAGTTGAGAAAAACCCAGACTGGAGTTGAGAAAAACCCAGACTGGAGTTAAGAAAAAACCTGGACTGGAGTTTGAAAAAAAAAACGGACTGGAGTTTGCAAAAAACCCAGACTGGAGTTGAGAAAAACCCAGACTGGAGTTGAGAAAAAACCTGGACTGGAGAAAAGCGATCTGAATGCAGTACCCGCTTATGGGGTAATTTTTTACACTACAAAGAAAGGCACATCAGTTTAACTGGCATCAATACCAAGAAGGTGTATGCACAGATATGCAGGAGTGTATGATGCAGCAACACACCCTACCATTATAAAAATATATATTTTTTGTAAAACCCGGACTGGAGTTAAGAAAAAACCCGGACTGGAGTTAAGAAAAAACCCGGGCTGGAGTTAAGAAAAAACCCGGACTGGAGTTAAGAAAAACCCGGACTGGATTTTGCAAAAAAAACCTGACTGGATTTTGCAAAAAAAACCTGACTGGAGTTGAGAAAAAACCCGGACTGGTGTTTGCAAAAAACCCGGACTGGAGTTGAGAAAAAACCTGGACTGGAGTTTGAAAAAAAAAAAACGACTGGAGTTTGCAAAAACCTGGACTGGAGTTTGCCAAAAACCCGGACTGGAGTTTGCCAAAAACCCGGACTGGAGTTTGCAAAAAAAAAACAGACTGGAGTTGAGGAAAAACCCGGACTGTAGTTTGAAAAAACCTGGACTGGAGTTTGCAAAAAACCCGGACTGGAATTTGCAAAAAACCCGGACTGGAGTTTGCAAAAAACCCGGACTGGAGTTTGCAAAAAACCCAGACTGGAGTTGAGAAAACCCGGACTGGAGTCTGCAAAAAACCCAGACTGGAGTTTGCCAAGAACCCGGACTGGAGTTTGCCAAGAACCCGGACTGGAGTTTGCCAAGAACCCGGACTGGAGTTTGCCAAGAACCCGGACTGGAGTTTGCAAAAAACCCGGACTGGAGTTTGCAAAAAAACCCGGACTGGAGTTGAGAAAAAACCCGGACTGGAGTTTCCAAAAAAAAACAGACTGGAGTTTGAGAAAAAACCCGGACTGGAATTGAGAAAAAACCTGGAGTTGAGAAAAAACCCAGACTGGAGTTAAGAAAAAAACGGACTGGAGTTTGCAAAAAACCCGGACTGGAGTTGAGAAAAAACCTGGACTGGAGTTTCAAAAAAAAAAAACGGACTGGAGTTTGCAAAAAACCTGGACTGGAGTTGAGAAAAACCCGGACTGGAGTTTGCAAAAAACCCGGACTGGAGTTGAGAAAAACCCGGACTGGAGTTTGCAAAAAACCCGGACTAGAGTTTACAAAAAAACCCGGACCGGAGTTTTTGAAAAAACCCGGACCGGAGTTTTCGAAAAAACCCGGACTGGAGTTTGAGAAAAAACCCGGAGTAACCTCTCCATTTTCGATAGGCGACTAGCATGCATAAAAAAACAAACAATCTGTCGTCCGATTTTCATGTCGTGTATAAAGGCTATAAAGGAGCAGGGCTGAACAAGAGAAATCTTATGCCACGTACACACGACCGTTTTTCCTGTCATGCAAAAAAACTAAGTTTTTCTCGACGTGATTCGTCGTCATTCCTCTCAAGCCTGCCTTGCATACACACGTTCAGGAAAAAAAACGCTTGAGCAAAGCGCAGTGACGTACAACACGTACGATGGCACTATAAAGGGGAAGTTCCGTTCGAATGGCGCCACCCTTTGGGCTGCTTTTGCTAATTTTGTGTTACAGCGTGTTAGTAAAAGTTTGGTGAGAGACGATTCGCGCTTCTCAGCCTTGTGCTTTTCAGTCCGTTACAGCGTGACGAATGTGCTATCTCCATTACAAACGCTAGTTTTACCAGAACGAGCGCTCCTGTCTCATACTTGATTCTGAGCATGCACGTTTTTTCTCCCCTCGGCACCGAGTTCAGCCATACAGTTGTATTACTGAACTCGCATTAGCTTCGCACAAAGAAAAGTGCAGGCACATATTTCTTCCCAGCACTAGAATCGGATCGCATGAGTGTTCTCACGTATGCAATCCGATTCCTGTGTGAGTTCACAGTTCGCACTGTGATCTGTGAACCGATCTGGGGGTGTCATTAGCAATGTAATGACACCCGCAACGGGGGAGGAGCAATGTGGGAACCGGCGCTGTAATCGCACTGGTTCCCGCATCGCATCAGTGTGAACCTAGGCTCAATGTACACATAGGTTTTTAGCAGAGTTTAGAAGCTGCCGCGTTTAGGTGACTTTCAGGGGGAGGGGAGGGGGATGTGAATTGTGAGCTTAGTACACAGAATGCCTGTCTCAGGCTTGTGCATGAGATATGTAAATCACCTGTCACTCACAGCAAGGGGGAAGAACAGACAGGGTTTTCTCTTTTTGTCTGTTTTATCTCACTGAAAAAAGATAAGAGGATTGCTCAGAGCTGGATTAACTCTTTGTGGCAAGACTGGGCACAGATGATAGGAAATCCTATACTCTTTTTTTTTTCGGGTTTACATCCACTTTAAGAAGGCATGACTATGCAGCAGCACTAGTGTGAACCTAGGCTTACTGTTCCTAGGTCAGCACACCAGACAGAGGTGTTGATGTTGGTCAGAGGAGCCTGGAGGTAGAGATATGACAAAGAAATGTGATTTTTTTTTTAACCAGGGAAATAAATTGCTGCTTAATTATAAGCTGGATGTGTCATCTGGTTTGGCTGTTCAGTGATGGTAGTGTGTGTCTATTACAAATCATTCAGTTGGAAAAACAGTAAACTGTATATTGAATTGCAATACTGTAAAGTAAATGCCAAGCCAAAGACTGGAATCAAAACATAAATCAGCAAAGTTATCAATAAACATAGCATTAACTGCAATGTGTATAATAATACTATACCAAGTCTAGAGTGCATCTAAAAGAATGGCTAGGATATGGTGCAATATCTCCTGAGCAAGAGTAATAGATATCGATCTCTGTGTAGCAGCTATAACGTGGTAGTCCTTAGTCCAAACTTTTTAGCCGGTTAGTTTTGAGGCCCAGTTGCACTATTGGTGCACATAAGCATAGTCCCAGTCAAGCCTAAATGCAGAAATAAGGCTACTAGATAGCTGTATGGTCAGTTCCTAAAGGGCTTAGACCCCATACACACTATTAGATTTTCTGCAGATTTTTGTCTTCAGATTTACCAAAAACATGCAGTGCAAGGGCATGCCTGATTGCATACAAATTTAAACTCTTAAGCCCTGTACACACGATCAGATTTCCTATGGATTCTAATCCAATGGATTTTTCCATCGGAATTTCCGATGAAGATGACTTCCATCAGGGACACTATCACAAGTTCCATCAGACTTCCATCAGGGACACTATCACAAGTTCCATCAGACTTCCATCAGGGACACTATCACAAGTTTATGGAAATTTGGTCACCTTGGATCGACTTTTTAAACTCAGAGATTCTGAGACTCTACTTGTGAAAACGAGTATGATGGGGATGTGGTTGGGCTGGGTAGGCGTGGCATGGTATGGTATGGAGTCGGGAGGGGGCTTCCCAGAGGAATGTGTAAGTATGTCTAGGTCTACTTCTGTGTGTAGTGTTTTTTTTTTTTGTTTTGTTTTGTTTTGTGTTTTGTGTTTTGTTCTTTGTGTTTTGTGTGTTTGGACTGATACGATTCAGATCCACTTGATAGCACTAAAAAATTACTATGAAGGAAGGGATAACAATCTTTAATTATTCAGGATCTCTCTGTTTTGTATTTTTGTTTTTCGATCTGATAGTAGTTATGCAATAGAGAGTAAAACTCTAGGTGATGTGTTGGGAATAATCCAATCCTAAAACAGGTATATATACACATGATTATGTTTTCTATGTGCTATGAGTGGAATCTGTATGTAAATTTATAAAACTCGTAATAAAATATGATTAAACAAAAAGAAGACGACTTCCATCAGTCTTGCCTACACACCATCAGTCAAAAATCCGACCGTCCAAAACGCCGTGACGTAAAACACTCAGACAAGCCGAGAAAAATGAAGTTCAATGCTTCTGAGCATGCGTCGACTTGATTCTGAGCATGCGTGGGTTTTTTGTCCGATGGAGTTCCACACAGACGATCGGAATTTGCTATCGTTTTTTCTTCCATCGGATAAATTTAAAACATGTTCTATTTTTTCTCACCAATGGAAAAAAGACCGATGGGGCCCATACACGATCGGTTTGTCCGATGAAAAAAGTCTATCAGACTGTTTTCATGGGTAAAACCAATGGTGTGTACATGGCTTTAAGGTTTGACCTCATATTATATGGTTTTGGTAAATCTGAAGACAAAAGTCTGCAGAAAATCTAATAGTGTGTATGGGGCCTATGTCTCTCTAGAAGACGATAGTAACTCCCCACAGCAGCAGCTCACCCATCCCAGGGATATTGCTGTTCACCATCTCCATAGGGACCTCTATAGGGAATGTAGTTCAAAAGCTCTTGATTACACAGCAGTGAGTCTTTCCTCTGGACTACAGTTCCCACAGTGCATTGTGGTCAGACTCAGTCTATTGAGCTCTTCCTGCTCAGCGGCTCCCTCCCTTTGATGAAATAACTGTTAACCAGTTCAGCAGCTACAGAAAGCAGCGGCAGCTTGCATTCCTCTCCCTCTCATTCTAAGCCAAGCACCCGGTTATCAATGTTTAAATTTCAATGGTGGATTTACCACTAGTGAATAATTGGTGAAAGTCACATTGACGGCTTCATAGGTAGGCCCCTTTGAACGTAATTTTAAAAGCAACTAAAGTATCAACCTCAAATTCTCTTGCTATCAACTTTTTAGAACTCCCTGTATAATGGCTCCTAAAATGGGGATTAGGACCATGCTGAAAAAGTTCATACTGACAGAAGGAGACATCAGAGTGATGACCTCATCCTGATGTTATTTCTTCTTCAGTGTACAATACAAATACAAAGTAGGGGATGAATATAGGTGACCAAAATGTACTGCTTAACTGCAGTAGAAAAAAGATCACCAGCTTGGCATTTGGTTATTTGACAGAGCCATGTAAACCTCAGGTCCCAATCTCAAATTTAATTTGCCTGGATTTAAGCCATTTCTAAGTGGATGCCACTACTGTATGTTAATTCACATGGAAAACAAGACCCAAATTTCATACCATAAACAGGTAAACTCATATCTAGCAGGCCTACGTGCTTAAGCAAATTGCAGACACTTCAGATTTTTGTCTCAAAGGAGCAATAGCTATTGAAGGAAGATTTAAAATTAAACTCTGTTAGCCATTTTGCTATTAGAGCTTACTTTCCCAACTGTCTCTACCGGAATGAATACCCTATGGGCATCTTACTTTTTGGTCAGGTCTAATGATATTGCAGGTACCCATATGAATCTGTGACCAGGCTATGAATATTCAAATACGTAATAAGCAGTGATGGAGCTTTGAACAAGTATTCAATGATCTCAGAGGGGGCAGGCACTGCGGCTCAATTCATCTTCAAAATTCACAGGAGAATAATTGAACTCATTCAAATTGTTCTCACGGCATCTCATACCTACTGTTCTGTGTTTGAATTACAGAGTACAAAGTTGCAAAGCTACCAAGTCCCTGCTGGAAAGATGGTACAGGGGGAGCTGAGCTACTGGAGAGAACAATTTGAATGATAGTTAACCACTTCCATACTGGGCACTTATACACCTTCCTGCCCAGACCAATTTTCAGCTTTCTGCGCCATTGCATTTTGAATGACAATTGCGCGGTTGTGCTACACTATACCCAAACTAAATTTTTATAATTTTGTTCCCACAAATAGAGCTTTCTTTTGGTGGTATTTGATCACCTCTGCGATTTTTATTTTCTGCTAAAAAAATTAAAAAATGACCGAAAATTTTGAAAAAAAAACATATTTTTTTTGGTTCAGTTACAAAACTTTGTAAATAAGTAAGTTTTCTCCTTCACTGATGGGGCTGCACTGACGGGCACTGATAAGGCGGCACTGATGGGCACCGATGAGGCGGCATGGATGGGCACCGATAGGCGGCATGGATGGGCACCAATAGGCAGCACGGATGGGCACCGATAGGCAGCACGGATGGGCACTGGTAGGCGGCACGGATGGGCACTGGTAGGCGGCACGGATGGGCACCGGTAGGCGGCACGGATGGGCATAGATAGGCAGCATTGATGGGCACAGATAGGCGGCACGGATGGGCACAGATAGGCGGCACGGATGGGCACTGATAGGCGGCATGAATGGACACTGATAGGTGGCAATGTACTGTAATGTGTTACTAATGGATGCCAATCAGTGCCAAACAATAATGCCTGCCAATCAGTGATGCCCATTGTGGGCACTGATTGGCATCCATTGTGGGCACTGATTGGCATCCATTAGGGGCACTGATTGGCATCCCTGGTGGTCTAGGGAGGCATACCCGGTGGTGGGCATCTCTGGTGGTCTGGTGGCATCCCTGGTGTTCCAGTGGCATCCCTGGTGGTCCCGTGTGGGCATCCTTGGGGGGGCTGCACTGATAATTGATTAGCACAAACCCCCCCTGTCAGAGGAGCAGCCGATCGGCTCTCCTCTACTCGCGTCTGACAGACGCGAGTGAGGAAAAGCCGATGACCGGCTTTTCCTGTTTACATCGTGATCAGCCGTGATTGGACACGGCTGATCACGTGGTAAAGAGTCTCTGTCGGAGACTCTTTACCTAGATCGGTGTTGCGGGGTGTCAGACTGACACCCTGCAACAACGATCGCTGCGATGCGCGCCCCCGGGGGCGCACAGCGGCTCAAAATCCTGAGGACGTCATATGACGTCCAGTCAGGATTTTTAAACCACTTTGCCGCCGTCAATCCGCTATAGGGCGGGCAGCAAGTGGTTAAAAGGGTAACTTCACTTTTGTGGGGAAAAAAATAGCAAATAAAGAAAAAATATAGCACATATAATTGCGACACTAATCATATTGTAATTGAATGTTATTAAAAATTACCTTTTCTTTTAAATCTGTGGCCACCAGGGCTGCTGATAGGGCAATACAACCAGCCCTGTTGTACCGGGCCCGGGCCCTATCAGCTCATCAGGGGGGCCCGGACAGCTGAAGGCTGAATAAATGACACCCCCGCTCCTACTGGCTTAGGGAGTGTATAAATATATTTTCCTGGGCCCCTTCAGGTGAACAGAGGGGCTCAGGAGGTGGGTGCTGGGAAGGGACTATTTTTTCATTTTCGGGCGGAGGTACACAAACCTGCGCCCAGCCGCATGCTCTATAGTTCCGGCCACTCTTCCCTGGTGCTTGGCGGAGTGATCCATACAGTGATTTACCTGCTCTGCCGCTCTTTCAAGGACTGAAATGAGACAGCTGACAGGGAGGGAACGGCAAAACTAATCCTGGCGGCGGCGGAGGATGGTAGCGCGGCACACACTGGGCAGCACACAGTGAGTGAAGTGTTCACTGTAATTTTAGCAGAATCATCCATATCCGATTCCTCACAGTGCCTTATGATAATTATTCACACAGCACACAAGGTGCTCTAAGGCTCTATCACAGTGTACCACATGGCTGTTGTCTGCTGACTTTGTTACTTTATGGGTGTACAGTGTGCTACAGATTGTAGCACAGTACAGCCACAGAAAAGTCAGCAGACAACAGCATGTGGTAAACTGTGATAGAGCCATGGAGCACCTTGTGTGCTGTGTGAATGATTATCCTAATGCTATAAGGCCTCATGCACACAGGAGGGTTTCAGGGAGGCCCCTCCTCTTGGCAGCAGCCTTTTGCCAGAAAAAAAACGTCTGACGCTTGTGAAAGTGTCTAACGCCTGTACGAGCGTTTAGGCTCATTTACAGGCGTCATGCACTTGGCCGTTCATTTCATTGGCGAGAACAATGATTTATAACAATGAAATTAATTAACGTTCAAGTGCTAAACGCGCCTAGTGTTAATACGCATTTAGTCACATTTACACGCGTCAAACGTTTTTTTTAGCCAAAACACTGCTGCTCCTGTGCGCACTGGCCCTGTTTGTTTGTTTTTGCCTGCCTGTAAATGCCCTTGCCACTAAAAGATTGTAAAAGTCTATGTGTGCATAGACACAGAATAACATGGAGGGGCATTTGGAGTCAGTAAAAAAAAAAAACACCTGTGTGCATGAGGTCTAAAGATCACAAGGCACTGTAAGATGCTACTGCACACTTGTGTTTGGGGGGGGGGGGCCCTTTAAACACGCCATTTTAAAATGGAGCTGAGGTCATGCAAGCATGTCTTTAACACATACACACATTTCTGGCTGGAGACAGCAGCCAGGAGTATGTGTATACTTGTAAAGGCAGCTGTCAGGTTTCATGTGCAAGTACTGTAATACGAGCCGCTCTGAAACCACCCGATTACTTCCACATTCATTGCACCATATGTTCCCCCGCAACTTTTGAGGCAGGGTCAGAGGTGGGGCCAGGGGTGGGGCCGAGGGCGGGGGTCAAAGGGGCCCCATCAGGTGGGCTGTACGGGGCCCCATGATTTCTAACAGCGGCCCTGGTGGCCACTGTAATTTTCTGATAATGCATTGCAATATAGCCACCTGGATGTGTTCTGTACACAAAATGTGTACTGACCACCCCCCAGAAACATTTCCTGCTTGTGTGATTGGCTCACCAATTTCCCCAGAAGTCTGCCTAAAGGCCTATACACACGATCAGACTTTTTGACAACAACGGTCCGACAGACGTGTTTTATCGGACAATCCGACCATGTGTATGCTCCATCGGACCGGACAATTGTTTTCGGGTTTTCACTGTGCATGCTCTCAAACTTTCCGGCAACAAATGTCCGATGGGGGATAATCCGATCGTGTGTACACAAGTCCATCGGACTAAAGTCCAAAGTACAAACACGCATGCTCAGAACCAATGCTAAAGATCAGACAACAATAACAGAGGGTGGCGGTAAAGAGCTGAAAAACCACGTGATTTGGTGAATGTTGGCTGAAAAATTTCTGCCGTGTGTATGCATACCAAGTTCATGGCCAACGCCCCTTCGGACCAAAATCCACGGAAAAGTCCGTTGGAAGTCCGATCGTGTGTATGAGGCTTAAGATACAAATCAGATTTCAGGCATCCCCTGCAACAAAAAATGTCATTTTTGGTGAGATACTCCCAATAGGAACACGTCTAAAGGGATGCAGGCCCAGCAGATTTCCTCATTAGTGCTCTGCAGCTGCACACCTGACAGTTAATTATGAAACCACTCCCATTAGACCTACTCAGAACAGGCACATAGAAACACAGAAGGATTTCTTCAGAATAACAAAAGGAAGGAATCTGAAACACAGTTTGTTATAATCCTTGAAATGTACATAGATCACCCAGAGGGGAATGTTTTTTTTTCTTAACAAAAGTGGAGTTATGCTTTAATAATATGTACAGTAAATACTTAAATGTCCTTATCCTGACCACAGGTTTTCCTGTCTTTAAGAATGAAGCTGGGCTCTAAAGGCAGCTGTGCCAAAACCTCTCTTTTTGAATAGAGCTTTCTGCCAGGGGCTGAATGTGAAAATGCTGTTGCTCTGTCTTAGCCAATATCATATTCATGTATAGTGGCAGTTCTTTCCCCTGTTCTTCATACTGAGACTCAATGCTTGTGAAAAGGGAACATGTTCTTTGCAAGTTGAGGCACCCCCAGCATCAGACTTTTGTCACTTTAAAGTTAAAGGGGTTGTAAAGGTTTGTTTTTTATTTTCTAAATAGGTTCCTTTAACCACTTCGCGCCCGGGCTATAAGCAAAAGACGTCCGCAAAGCGGTCGTCAATTGCTGATAGGACGTCTATGGACGTCCTCTTATTTACTTCCGCGATGCGCGCCACCGCGGGCGCGCGTCGGGGAAAAATTGTGCCCGCCGTGTCAGGCGAGTGCCGATGCGCGTGCCTGGCGGCCGCGATGTCCGCCAGGTACGAGCGATCGGCTGTCACAGAGCCAGGGACGTGGATCTCTGTGTGTAAACACAGAGATCCACGTCCTGTCGGGGAGAGGAGACGGATGGTGTGTCCCTTGTACATAGGGACAACCATCAGTCACCTCCCCCAGTCAGTCCCCTCCCCCCACAGTAAGAACATCTAGCAGGGAACATATTAACCCCTTGATCGCCCCCTAGTGGTTAACCCCTTCCCTGCCAGTCACATTTATCCAGTAATCAGTGCATATTTTTAGCACTGTTCGCTGTATAAATGTGAATGGTCCCAAAAATGTGTCAAAAGTGTCCGATGTGTCCGCCGTAATGTCACAGTCACAAAAAAAATCGCAGATCGATGCCATTACTAGTAAAAAAATAAATAAATAAATAATAAAAAAAAAATCATAATTCTATTCCCTATTTTGTAGGCGCTATAACTTTTGCGCAAACCAATCACTATACGCTTTTTGCGATTTTTTTTTTTTTACCTAAAATATGTAGAATACGTATCGGCCTAAACTGAGGAAAAAAATAGTTTTTTTAAAAAAAAAATGGGATATTAATTATAGCAAAAATTAAAAAATATTGTGTTTTTTTCAAAATTGTCGCTCTATTTTTGTATATAGCGCAAAAAATAAAAACCGCAGAAATGATCAAAGACCACCAAAAGAAAGCTCTATTTGTGGGGAAAAAAGGACGTCAATTTTGTTTGGGAGCCACGTCGCACGACTGCGCAATTGTCATTCAAAGCGTGACGGCGCTGAAACCTGAAATTTCGCCTGGGCAGGAAGGGGGTTATGTGCCCAGTTGTCAAGTGGTTAAGCTAGTGCATTGTTGGTTCACTTACCTTTTCCTTCGATTTCCCTTCTAAATGTTTTTTTTCTTTGTCTGAATTTCTCACTTCCTGTTTCTCCTCACTAAACTTTACACCATCATCCGAGTAGTGTTTAGTCAGCCAGAACAGCTTACTGAACAGCTTACTGAGGAGAAACTGGAAGTGACAAATTCAGACAAAGAAAACAAAGAAAAAAAACATTTAGAAGGTAAATCGAAGGAAAAGGTAAGTGAACCAACAATGCACTAGCTTAAAGGAACCTATTTAGAAAATAAAAAAAGGAACCTTTACAACCCCTTTAATCTATGGCAATAGCTGTAATTTATATAATAAAACGGACAGCCCTACCTTTACTAGCCTAGAACCAGAGCCCTGACAAAACAGCAGTGCAGACAACTTTCTCTTGACGCTAGTTTTATAGCTATAAGCATGCATGGACAAGTGAAAATATGTGCTCAAAGCTAAGAATGTTGGTCTTTTTACAATTTAATTTGTTGTCACTGCTTCTTTATAACTGGAGTGGTCCTGTTCTGTTCTTTTAAAATCAAATGTATTTTGAGGACTGTTTCATCTCTGATTTTCAGTTTTTCACCAGCCACTATTCATTTGGACAGCAGACTGTCACCCCATGATTGCTCCCCACAAATTTCTAATGTTCTGTGTCATTCCACTTATTTATTGCCATTTAAAATTACAACCAGTGGTGTTACTACTCTGCCATAAATTCTTCTTTACTAGTTCTCCATCACTGAACCTGAGAAGACTGTTTATTTCACCACGGTAACATGCAGCGAACACCCAGCTAACAGCAGCTTAGATTTCTGAAAACAAGTCACAACTCAAAAGCAACAATTATTTTCCAATCTATCTAAATCAGAAGAGCTTGCAGATTTTTTTTGCAAATTTGATATTTTTTCAAGGGTCGGTCAGTATAGGTCTTGGCGGAACATATGTACGTATCTTTCTTTCTCTACTTAATCCCATTAGAGATTCCCCAAACCTTCACTGTACTTCATCATTATGATGTGTCTTGGAATGTAGTCAAAAATGGGAAAAAAATATGAAAGTAATTTGGTCGTTTAAAACTGAATACATAGTCTAGCTTACCCAGAGTATTCAAAGTGCCCTATGTGTTCTAATAGTGTGTATATATATATATGTGGCGGGTACTTACTTTCCCGGGTGCATTTTTGAATCTGGCGGTGACATCAGTGCTATGTTCCCGGCGGTCCACCAGGTGGCGTTGTCGCCGTGGGCGGAGGGACGAATATCACTGTGTGCCGAGCCTCCTTTTTGTCCTCTCTCGGCAGCGGTATGGTGGGGCGGGGAACCCGCCATGCTTGCTGGGAGAGGGTATAAAGGGGCCGGCCATCTTGGTCACGGGGTGTTCGTCCCAAGCACCTTTAGCTTGCGGACGTGGGTTCGTGCTCGTCCTCTAGGCGGCCTCGGCCTAGAGGACCACCAGAGATCGTGTTCCACCTCAGGCACCTTTAGTCCTGGGGTGAGGTACTTGCAAGAAGGTCCAGAGCTCAGTGCCCAACACTGAGTTCCGCGAGGGAAGGGTCCTAAGGCGCTTCGGGGATGGAGGCCTGAATCTGAGTAAGACGCAATGGACCGGGGAGAGCTCCTCACTCGAAGACCCGGTGCAGCAGACTGCCGGTGACGGGTGAGTCTCTTGTCGGAGACCGTCCAGAAGGATCCCCTTTACCTCGTGCGGAGACCATAGCCCACTCTCCAGGAGGAGAGTGGAGGATCGAATTTGTGTCTGGGCCTATTCACACTCACACCTCCTTTTCTGCTCTATCTATCAAGGAAGTCCCTGTATGGTGTGTTCTAATAAAGGAGTGTTGGACTTTAATGGTGTGAGGCTCAATTCCTGGCGGACGAAGTTCACGGTGACTCTTGGAGGGAGGATCCGGGTGCACAGCACAGACCCGAAGGTAAACAAGACATTGCTGATACCACAGGTATTCTACACGTGGTGGAGGCTAGGCGTAGCCCACCCTCTCTCTCTCTCTCCACCATCAAATACCCCTAGACAAGAGACAGTGCGAGCCGCACGGAGAGAGAAGAGGGGTAGGCGCTACACGTATATACTGTATTTAATATATATATACCGTATACAGACATATACACAGTATTTACAGAATATATCTATACACTTCCTGTTTCTTATCTGGTAAAAAGCCTATACTTATGACCTCATGCACAGCTCTCTCTCTCTTGCCAGTAAGGGAGGGGGGTGGGCCTTAAGAGGGCCAATGAGAATTGCGGAGCTGGATGTGTGCCTCTGTGTGTCTGTTTAAATCCAGGAAGTGAACAGGCAGCAGCTTCAGCTGCCCACAGTTAAAATGGATGCAGCCAGACTTAGGCCCCTTTCACACTGGGGCGTTTTTCATTTGTGCCTGTAGCCTTCAATGTGAAAGCCCGAAGGCTTTCACACTGAAGCGGTGCGCTAGCAGGACCGCTCCAAAAGTCCTGCTAGCCGCTTCTTTACAGCGGTGAAGGAGCGGTGTGTTCACCGCTCCTATACCGCGGCTGCCCATTAAAATCAATGGGACAGCGCGGTAATACCGCCCGCAAACCGCGGCAATAGCCGCGGTTTGCGGGCGGTATTAACCCTTTTTCGGCCGCTAGCAGGGGTTAAATTCACCCCCCTAGCGGCCGCATACCGCGGTAAGAACGACGGTATAGCAGCGCTGAAAATCGCGCTGCTATACCGCCACCGCACCTGCCCGCCCCAGTGTGAAAAGGGGCCTTAGTGGAGGGAGATATCTGCAGCATATTTGGCAAGTACAGAATCACAGTATATATAAAATGTGTAAAGTGGTCAGAGGGAAGCTTCAGAATGGCAAAGATATCTTTATTACAGATTATGTGAGCAAACTGCAATTCCTCTTTAAGGCAAAGATACCAAGAGCTTTTCATAACATTTTAATATAGATATATATATACTGTATATAAAACCACAGTATGAAAGTTACTCACTGAGAAGATGACTGATGCATTACCTGAATCTGAAGCCGAAGGTAGACGCTCTGATCCTACATGACATTATATCTATCAATATAGATAATATGACTTATTGAAATATCCCTCCGCGTTTCAATCTTACATCCATCACTGGATGGCTTTGCAAAGTTATTATTACCCAGTTTCATTTTAAACCAAGCGATCAGTTTGGTGAGCTTTCATGCCTAATGGTGCTGTTTTAGCTACTTACAGCTTCAAGCTCTGTTCTAAACATATTTTGATATATATTTAAATAGGTTAAAATGTATCTAAATGGAAGAACAAAAATGTATTATATTGCAGTTCACCAGTTCTAGATCTGGGGGCTGCATTTATTTTATTTTTCCGGCTTTTTTCCCTTTATTTGCATCTGGTGATCATGCCAATAGTATGCTTTCTGTCCTAGGGTGACTCCACTGAATATATGGAGGAGCAGCATTTTCAGCCAATGACAGATAATGTGTTAGGATTACAGAACAACTCCCCCCTCTCCCCAACTCCATAGCATAAGGAGGAGAGGTTCTGAAGTTTATAGATGTGAACTGAACAGAGCTGATAACATTGATATAACATTGCAGAGTGCCCAGGGAATTACAAGCTCACTGGATTTCTGTTAAGATCAATAGGTATTTTTTAATACTTATTGAGAAAACAAAACATTTTCAACTCTATATTTAACAGACTAAAATGGAGTGAATAAAACTGGTTTATTTTTGGGGTTTACTTACCCTTTTAACTATGCTCAAGTTAAAAATATCACTAGTTTGTTTGCAACATGGAACGATGTTTTCCAAAAATATTCTCTAAAGTCCTGTACACACGATCGGATTTCCTATGGTTTTTAAACCGATGGATTTTTCAATCGGAAAACCGACAAAGCTGACTTCCATCAGTCTTGCCTACACACCATCAGTCAAAAAACCGACCGTTCCAAACGCCGTGACGTAAAACACTCAGATGAGCTGAGAAAAATGAAGTTCAATGCTTCTGAGCATGCGTCGACTTGATTCTGAGCATGCGCTGTTTTTTTATCCGATGGAGTTCCCCACAGACGATAGTAATTTGCTATCGGTTTTTTAACCATCGGATAAATTTAAAACATGTTCTGTTTTTAAACACCGATGGAAAAAAGACCGATGGGGCTCATACACGATCGGTTTGTCCGATTAAAAAAAAATGTCTATCGAACTGTTTTCATCGGTTAAACCTATCGTGTGTGCACGGCTTAACATTTTTGAAATGAAAAATATTTGTACTATATTCAAGTGAATCTACTATTGTGTTTAATATTTTAAGATGCTATAAATAATATTGCTCAAACTAATTGCGTTTTTAATAAAAAAAAGTTCAGTTTTTTTTCTGTTTTGAGATTTTGCTTAGAAGAGCACTTTATATATTGGTCACACATTTGCTTTTTAAATATTCATGTTGTGCTTACTATGTAGAACACAAAGCATAGATTTTGTAAATATTGTTGAAGAACCACTGAATAAATAGCCTATTTCCCAAACTACAGGCAATGGCTGGGGGTTACTAAAACTGGAGCAGACAGAATCTGGAGCAGTTGTGCATAGTAACCAATCAGCTTCTCAGCTTCTCAGCTTCAGTTTGTTCAGCTAAGCTTTGAAACTAAAGCCTCGTACACACGGCGAGAATCTCGTCGTAAAAAACACGTTGTTTTTTTCGACGAGATCCTTGGACAAGAAACTTGTCCTGGCCGAGTGTACACACGCTCATTTCAAAGAACCCGCGGTTCTTTGAATGGAGCGTACGCGGAGACGTCATCGAATACGACGAGCATGCGCTCGTCACATTCGATGCCGTCGCCGCCATCTTGGTTCACCCTACCTATGCCTAGGAAGCTACCGCGCATGCGTCAAAGTCATTTCGAGCATGCGCGGGCTTCCCGGCGAACAGGTAAGTGTACACACACACACTTTTCTCGTCGAGAAACAGGCTGACGAGAATCTCGACGAGAAAATAGAGAGCAGGTCCTCTATTTTCTCGTTGAGATTCTTGACGCTTTTCTTAACGAGAAACCATACACACGAACGAATTTCTCTGCAAGAAATCTCTGCCAGCAAGTTTCTTGCTGGTTTTTGCCGAGAAACTCGGTCGTGTGTACGAGGCTTGAAAGCTAGAATCTGTCTGGTTGTCATGCACAGCTGCACCATATTCTGTCAGGTCCAGTTTCACTTAATTCCCCTCAGTGTATTGCACAATACTGATAATTTTGCCTGCTTTTCACATTGGTCTTTTTGCATGGATGCTTACTACACCATAAGGACATGTCAGTCATAAAAACAAGTTGGAGCTTGACTGCCATATCCCATTAAATATTCAAAATGTATAGAAATGCCATGAATGATTCCCGGTAATATAATTATGAGCATAAATAATTCTCATAGCACAAGAAATGAGCCGTCTCTCTAAATATCACACACATTATATGCAATATCTCAAGTAATGTGCAAAAATGCACTGAAAAGTGACGAAAATTATAATAATTACCAGTCCATATATGCAATGCTAAAAAAATACTTAATAAATGTCCAAATGCATAGTGAAAGTGAAAATTGAGAAAAATGTATGAATATGAGAATGAATGTAAATGAATAAAAATAAATAAAAAAAACATCAGTTCATATCTAGAGTTAAGTGGACACCTGGATGTTCGGGTTCGACGGGTTCAGCCGAACTTCGGTAAAAAGTTTGAGTTCGGGACCGAACTTGACCCAAACTTGACTCCATTGAAGTCAATGGGGACCCGAACTTCTGAGGACTATTAGCGCTTGTTTCCTGTGCTTAGAACTGTCCCTGCACAAAGTGTCCTTTCTGAAGGAAAAAAAGTCATTTAAAACTCACTCGGCTATTAATGAATTGTCGGCTCCCGGCAATACATAGAAAAGTCATTGTTAAAAAAAAAAAAAAAGACCCGCCCCTTCTAAAGTTCCCCATCAGGTCCGCTCAGCCAATGACGTAGTGTAAGGCTGAGGACCTGATGCGGAACGTGAGAAGGGGCGGGCCCGAACATACAGTCAATGGTTCGGGTCCGGGACCCCAAAACCCAAAAGTTCGGTACGGACCCGAACTTTACAGTTCGGGTCCGCTCAACCGTATTCATATCTTAAAAGTGAGGAACCTCAAACAAAAAGAATATTTACTAAATAAAAAGTCCATCCAGATGCTAAAACAAAAGTGCTCGGTGCCCAAAATTATACAAAAGGTGCTTCAGTGCCACAGAAAAAGAATTCTGGCTAACCGTCTGCTGACGTTATTCCCCAAACTCATCTCATGGGATCAGGTGGGCTTTATCCCAGCCAGAGAAGCTATAGATTATACTCCGAAAAGCAATTAACCTTCACCACTGGCTTACCTCCTTGAGTCAATTGAGTTTATTTTTATTCCTGGATGCAGAGAAGGCATTAGACCAGGGTTGCCAACTTTCAGTAAATTTACGAACAGTTTGTAAAATCTGTACTTTTTGCATCTGTCCTTGAATGTCCATTACGTACATGTAGGCTGAATGTCCGTAACTGACATTCATGGACAGATGCAACAATTATGGATTTTACAAACTGTTTGTAAATTTACTGAAAGTTGGCAACCCTGCATTAGACAGAGTGGCCTGGGACTATATGACCACCGCACTTAAAGCAGTTGGGATCCGTGAGCATATGCTTCCGTTTATTTTATCCTTATACGCCACCCAAATGGCAAGAGTTCGGGTCAACGGCCACCTGTTGGATGCCTTCCCATATCGAAAGGGACCCGACAGGGCTGCCCATTGTCCCCTCTCATTTTGGTGCTAACCCTAGAACCTTTACTTTGCCACTTACAGGCAAATGCAGATATAAAGGGTATTCAGATCTCGAGTACCACTTCTAAATTGGCAGCCTTTGCAGATGATATCCTCCTCTTCCTATCTGAGCCGCATATCATGATCCCTAATCTGCTTATGGACTTCTCCTTATTCAAATCCCTGTCGAATGTACAGATTAATTTTACAAAATCTTTTGCCCTTAATGTTACCATGTCGCAGGACACACTCAAAGAATGCCAGTCCCACTTTCCTTTCATCTGGAAGTCGAATGCAATTCCCTATCTTGGTATACAGCTGCCAGCATCTCTTTATGAACTGTATACTAGAAATGACTTACCCCTCCTCTGGAATATACAACAAGACCTTACCACATGGACACCCGGTCTATTTTCTTAGTTTGGAAGGGCGGCCATTATCCAAATGAACATCATTCCCAGATTGTTATATCTCCTATAACTGATCCCAAAGGCTTTTTTTGCATCTTAGAGGTTGGCGTGCACCACTTTCCACTGGGGTTCCAAATATCCCCAACTTAGTTATGACACACTTATTGTTCCTAAATTACAGGGGTGTATAGGTTTACCAGATGTTCTAAGGTATTACTTGGCATGCCACCTGTCTAGAGTTGGAAATTGGAATTTACATTCCCTAGTGAAGGCATGGGTCCCGTTAGAAGACACTTTTGCACAACTGCCCCAACATGTTACCCCTTGGGTTCTTCCAAAAAATATGCCGACTCCATACAAAGAACACCCGCTGATAGGCCCGACCATTCAAATTTTCCACATGACCTGCAAAAAATGTGGTCTTTTTTCTTCTCCTGGATCCTTGACTTCACTCGGTCATAACCTGGGCTTTTCTCCGGGAATGTCTGACAAATTTCTTACTGGGATTTGGTCTCATTTTCAGGTTCGCGCAGAGCACTTTTTTGATAAGGGTTCCTTGTTGTCCTACCTTTAATACCCTCCCATATGCCAGGACAGACATTCCCTTTCTGGATTTATGTTCAGCTTCACCATTTTTTTGGTGGGCAAAAAAGGTAGCTATATGGTCTCATCCCCATACATTGTTTTGAAGCATTGTGTTCCAGAAATACCCCCTAAGGTCATTTAATTTCGGAAATATGCGCCATTCTATTTTCTAATCACCAACACAAAACTAGCAAAGCTTGCCGAATGTGGGAGAGTGACTTGGACCTAGGCCTGTCTTTTGAAGAGTGGGAGCGTAATTTTCTTTACCTGCATAAGGACTTGATAAATGTATCCACCCAGGAAAATGGGTACAAAGTGTTTTCAAGATGGTATAGAACCCCCCTTTTACTTCACAAAATGTTTCCATCACTTTCATCCACTGCTGGTGCTGTACGACTGCTCCAGGCTCCCTACCCCATATATGGTGATCCTGCCCCTCTATACAATCCTTTTGGACAGAAGTATACAAACTAATATCCCAAATCACTACATATACCTTTATCCTTTATAGACTCTACCCCAGGCCAATTCCTTTTACATCATTCTTCTCTTCCCAAAGAAATATATTTGACATCTCTAGCCATGCACCTAGTGAATACAGCCAGATTGTGTGTTCCTGCCTCTTGGTGCTCCACCATACCCCCAAGATATCAGATTGGCTCCGCCAAGTAAACAAACTAGCAGAAATGGAAGAGCTCATCAGTCTCACACATGAGACACCCTCTAAATAAACGAAAACTTGGGCTTGCTGGCACCATTTTGCTAACACGCAATTTACTCAGTTCATGGTTTCCTCACCTTGATGGCCAAGTTTTTACTTTCCGCTTCAGAGAGTGGGTCTATGAGCCCCCATGGTCTGAGGGAGAGGCACTAGGATAGAGTTGATTTCCCCATCCTCTCCTTCCCTCCCCTGTTTTTCACCCAATTCTCCTCTCTCCCCAAGCCTAAACCCACCTATCCTACCCATTACCTCCACCTACCTTATTTGTTTTCAATCCCTAACACCTCTATTTATAAACACCCTCCTGAGATATTGGGAAAACGGTCTGCTAATATTAATTCTTACTCTGCCACCATTCCTTATTCCCTATTCATTAGACCTTGTGATGGTAGCCTCATAGGGCACCGTATTTTACTCCTGTCTGTCTATATTAACCTCTGTCATGTTTTATGACCAAAAACACATATAAACGTTTTTCTCCCTATTTTATTCCTGTTTTGGCTACGAGGCCTGCATTTTCTCTTTTACCGTTTCTATTTGTATTGTACTGTTATATCACAAAAAAAAAATCAATAAAGTTTTTTGCTAACACAACATTTAAATAATCTCTCTTCAATATATTATATAAGAGTGGATTAGCATTGCATTCACTAATAATATCGAGATAGAAAATATTTTTGTATGTATCTTGCCAGAATAACCGTTTTTTATATCACATATATATTTAAATGTTTTAATTTTTCATTAATTTAATATGTAGCGGCCTCACCCCTCTATCCCTTTCTCATACTCGGCTTGTCTTTCTTCGTCTAGGGGTTTCAGTGCTGGGGAGAGGGATGAGATACACCACGGCCCATGTCCTCCATAGCTGAAAGGTGAAGGCCAGAAAGATTGGGCCTTGTGTAGGTGTCCTAGAGTCAAGTCCAGTACTTCGTCCCTGACTCCTTTGCTCCTAGTAACCAGAGTTCCACACAGCGAATAGGTCCAACTCAGTTTTATTCTTGGCGTACAAACATACAGTTTCTTTACTGAGTAATAATGGGGATAGATCGAGGCACAATCCTTTCCCTTCTGTTGGTAACCACTGTGGTATCACCAGTGGTAAATAGTCACTGCCACTGACTATGTGAGGTAGAACGTGAATTACCTTCGCAGTCAGGGGAAGGAGATCCGTCCAAGGGAGAAACCGGAGGCCTCTCTGTCACCAGCGATGCTGCGCCGGACCCTCCAGAGAAGTTCCGCACACCAGTCCTCACGAACTCAGACACGGGCACCCAAGGAGTTAGGACCCCTTCAGATTCCTCCACCCTCGCGGAACTCAGTCGAAAGTACTGAGCCCCAGGCATCCGCCATAGTACCTCACCCCAGGCTAAAGGTGCCGGAGATGGACTCCATCTCCGCTCCGGCTAGGTCAAGGGCACCTAGGCCTGGAACACTGGAACGCCAGCACCCAAGCTGAAGGTGCCTGGGTGCGGCTGAGTCCTCCGACTCCCACTCCGGACACTGAACTCTGAACCCCGTGGTAAGGGCGTCCGCCCCCTTTATCCCCTCCCCCTTTGCGCCACAGCGGGTTCCCCGCCCCGCTGTACCAGCTCCAGGGAAGGACAAAAAGGCACAGTCTTGCGGTGTGAGTTCAGCTCCGGCCCAAGGCAACAGCGCCACCGGTGGACCACAAGGAACCACACACCACCAGAGTCCTCCAAGAACCAGAAAAAGGTCCCGGATCCCCTAGCAATTAGTGCATCTGGGTTACACTACCACACAGATGCTTCCCCTAATTTCAAATACCCGCTACAAATACATTTTTTGTTTTATACTTAAACTTCTGTAGGAACTGGTGAGCGAGCGGTTATGCATGAAATCATTTTTATTAAATATTATATGTAGATGATTTTCACTTTATTTTTATATTTATTAAATAGCTCTAGTTTTCTAACTTTTCATCTTTTATTTTTCATGTTTATAAACTTCTTTTACTTTCTTTTATATAGTCATATGCGCCAGCCCATTATCTGGAACTAGATTACATTTGTGCTTCTGTTATATTGAGGTAATGTTACTGCCATGGAGAAAGGTAAAGCCAAAGTGGTCAGTTTTCCCCTTTTGAGTTCACATGCGTAGCACAATTTGTTTCGGTGTTATGTCCCCTTAAAGAGACAGCTGTGACGTCCCACACTAGCCTCTAATTCCAGAGGATGCCTTGTATGGGGAAATGCGTCAAACAAGCTAGTAGTGTGATGTCATCATGCATGGGCATGTTTGAAGATATCACGGCTGTGCTTAATTACGTTTATCGCTTGAATGTTCTTCACGTTTTGTAAGTGCAATACTCTTATTTAATAAATCTATATTGCTACAGTATAGCACTATGGGTTATATTCCTTACTTTTGATACACATGTGTGCCGGAGCTTGATGGTGGAGTCCAGAGCAAGTATTACTCTTACGGCAGAGACACTGTGGCTGGAGGTGGAAAACCGGGCCGCAGAGATTTTTTGAGATACTATAGTAAGAGTGTGGGTTCTCCAATGTGGAATATAACAAAGTGCTGAAGATTTCCCTTTGTGAGATCATATTGGTCTGGTAAGCAGCCTCTGGAATAGTGATCTATTGCTACAGTGGTTGCATTTCAGAATTCACAAAGAAAAAAGTATGGAGAGAGGAGCATATGCTTTAAGAAGTTTTAGAGACATTGTTAATGTTGTAATTGCAGGAACAAGTATTTAGTGGCATTAAAGGCAGCCTGCCCTGGGAACAGGGGCTACAAAAGTTTACAGTTAGATACCTAAAAATTTCAAAGCAATCGTTTATGTAATTATATCATTGACCTAAGATTTCTAATACTGAAAGGGGAACTGACACATACATCTAATAGTAATTTTTACTATTTAGACATATAAAATGGAAAGATTAAAATAAACTGATCCAGCATACGCCATTAAATTAGACATTGGACATTAATTTCTTAGCAAGAATTTCCATTGAAATTTTGGCTCTTTATTTGGCCTAAAAAAAGCAAGATAGATGGTATACAAGTACTGTTTGTAGTATCATAAATATTCATCATAATCATATCATAATTCTCTTTAGTCATCATATCATAATTCTAATCACTGCAACCTAGATGACTAATATGAGAAACGTATAATTCAGGCTTTTATCATTACACACTGAAGTACAGTATATTGTATTATCAAGTGATTTGCCCCCAAAGGGTTAATTTGCTACTTTGGACCTTCTAAATATGGTGTTTACATAAGCCCTGGCTTAAGGATTTTAAAACATATCCTATAAAAACAAGTTTAAATTAACAGTACAACTCACTTGAGCAATAACCAGGCCCAAGGGGTCAAGCACCCACTACACCTTGGATAAAAAAACACTGTTAATTATATCAAAATTGCCACTAGTCTGGAATCATCTACTGTGATTCCAGTGTCAGTAGTCAGTGAAAGTAATAAAGCTCCAGTGTCAGTGGAAGGAACAATGTCCCCTGTGTCAGTGGGAGAATAAGTGTCCTTGTGTCAGTGGTCATTAGAAGTAATACATGTCAGGCATCAGTGGTCAGTAGGAATAATAAATGCCCTTGTCATTGGTCAATTGGCAGAATGGTGCCCCTGAGTCAATGATAGGTGGGAAATGGTACCCTATTATTGGTGTTTAGTGCAAACATAGTTTGTAGGCACCATGTCCTCTGCTGCTCCTCATAGTGACCTCAGATCCAGGACTATATATTGTATGCATATAGTGCATATATATGTTAAAATGCTTTACTGCACTAAAAGCCCAGTTCAACAACAATACAATGGTGCTACAGGATCACAACGTGTAAATAGAAACCTTTAAAAATGTCAATGCTACCCTATGCTGACATTTGGAAGATGGGACCCGCAATTGCCTCTCCAACCTCAATTTCGTGAGCCTGCTGAAGACCATCTTGGACCTGAAGTCATCAGCCACTGCCCTGTTCCAGGAACTGACCTCAGAGCTCCCAACTGATTTCTGAGGCTCTGAGGAAGAAGGTATTCCTTCAAAATGCCTCAAGCCCTGAAAACTCTTCTTGTTGACTTTACAATCCAACAGAATCCAGTACTGTTGTATTTCCCCATTGAAGTGGTTGTAAACCCTTACATATACCAAATGACTGGCCTCAGGTGATACAAAGAGATTAAACAAATCCTCCTATATAAGGAGTACCTGTTTTTTTACAGTGCTCTTTTCTATATCCATGCAAAGTGAAAAATGTATACAGCTTGTCCGAGCTTTCAGAAAGCAGGGGACGGGGAGCTGAATTTACACTATGCAGAGCTCAGTGGGGAGAGCTGATTGGAGGGAAGGGACATACCTGCTTTCACACAGCACACAGGAACAGAGCTGCGGCTGTCAATCATAGGTTGCACGCTGGAGCTCCCTTACCTGTCGCCTTTTTATCCCTTGGGGCCAGGAAAACTTTTCAGAGGTGACTCATGCTAATAGCAGGAGGCAGCAGAGAGAAATTAAACTTAGTGTCCTAGATAGAGACAAGTACACACTATAGAGGGATAGGCTTTGTTCATATTGCATGTCTGAGGTTTACAAAAAACTTTACAAGTGGGAAGCTGTAAAACTGGCTGCATAGTGTGACAGATGTGTGTGAATCACAAGAGTGGCTGAACAGAATTACAATATTGTTGACTAGTAAAATAGTTCACATGCATGTTTTTTTAATTGTGCATTTAGCTTTCTGGCGTAATAGCTACATTAAATAAGTACCAAATACAACACAACACTTTCCATTCAAAATATTATAACTGGAAAGCAAAGAAAGTGTACTTATCTTAGAGATAAATATAAGCTTGATCAACTGCAAAGAATATTTCAAGTCTATGATTTATATAACTTCGTCACTTCCCCCACTTAGGCGTGCATGTGTTATTTTTACCAAACATATTTTAAACATGCTTCAGTGCTTGGCATTCTTAGTAATTTAAACATGTGTAAATATATAATCCAACTCTTTGTGATTATAACTACAATAATTCATATCAAACCTAGAGTTGTGTTTATTCATGCTAGAAACAACAAAGGCGTCTTAACACATCAGAAATTATGGAAGCAATAGCCAAGGAAGAATAAAATCACGAATGATCAAGCAAGTCTACCATTTACAGACTTCTGACCTATAATTCTGGAAAACATGAATTAAAAATGAGCTCATTCAATATTAATTGTGTATTGAATATAGAAAAATGTGCAATGTCAAAAAACGCCTTGCCTATCTAAAAATTCATGTAGGTGACTTACAGTGGGCCTTGTATCGCTTCATAGCTCCTGATCAGAATAGACTGAGTCTGGACTTCAGATGACATGACCTTGATTTCTGAATATATCTGAATATATTTGTGCCACTGGAATGGGTCGTGTATAGTATATTCTAGAAATAAGTCATGGCGATAAAAAAAATTCAAAATGTATTTATTTTAAGTGTAGTTTATTAATTTAAAGCATGTGGGTGTCCTGTAATTTGTAAGCTAGTTATATCTATTTACCTTGTGGTTCATGTCCATTTAAACACAGCTCTGTTTGAGTGCAAAGCACAAAACAAAAAGATTACGTTTCATGTGCTTTGCCTGCAATCTAAATAAACCTTTATAGGATCTGCTGCATTCAAATAAATTTAACACAAACCAGGTCAAATGCAGCCACTGCATTGTCACTGAGACTCTGCTGACCTGATTTTACATGTGTTTAAACACCTGTCACTTTCAGGGTAGTTAAGTGACACTAATGTCATTAGGAGAAAGAACCAAATTAAGTTTCAGCTTCTAAGGAAAGTTCAAGCACTGGAGTGGTGTTAGGTGGTGCTGACAGCAGGAGAGGTAAATGCTGTGTTTACTCTCTTTGTTACAGGTACATGTACTAAGTACCTTTCAACTTTTTGTGACAGAGTCACTTTAAATATATTTTTTATATGCCACTAGTGGAAGTACATCAGTTTGACATAATGTTAGCCTACTGTCCCCTGTACAGAACCCAGACTGGGAGAGACAGAAGAAGTAGAAGGGGCCAATAAGTTGTACTGCAATGCTTATATGCTAATAAGTGAGGAGACAGGGATCAAAGTTGTAACGATATCACACACTGGACACACGAATAGCGTAGCTAGTGTGTCCATTTTGTTTGTAAACTGTACGGCAGCCATGACAGTTTTACCAAGAGTGTGAGCTAGGAATGAACTTGCTTCCCCCCCTCTCCCTTATCCTTAGGAATTCCTAGGCTTTCTACTTCAAACAGGTGTTATCTCGGTGGAGGAAGCTAGGTTTGTTAATGTGGCCTGGCACAGTTCCAGGCCTGTCGTAAAGCTGTCACCCTTTTCACCTCAGAGAATCAGCAGACCCTGGTTGTAAATTCCTTAGTACCCATAATGCTTTAAGCTGGGAATAGGTATGAAAATTCAACATGTTTCATAACTTCCAAATAAAAAATAGTACCGCCATAACATGGACATATTTAGTTTGCTCAGATAATTTGTAACGTTTCAAGTCCAGACATCAATATGATAGATCATATGGAAAGCCCAGGGTAACCTTTATCCCCCCTAGGTCAACTAGAAATGGCAGAATATTCATGTGTGGACTCATCTTAAAGGTAATATTTTGTTTAACAATAAAACAGATATGGTTAGTCTGTAAACATTAGAGATGCAGAGATATGAATATGTATCACAAAGTGTACCTGGAACATGGTCATGAATGTAGACCCCTCCCAGTGACCAACCCCTAAACGAGATGACCAGACGATTGGTCACTGGTCGCTGTCAAAACCCCTTTGATCTGACAGAAAAGAGAGTTGCCAAGTCTATGAGCAGTTCTCCTTTTTACCATCCAAGCAGGAGCATCTGCCAAGTTTGAGAACGGATTACCTAACTCATCGATCGAACTCTGATCAACCCTTGGACATTAATTGCAAGTATTCTTCTTCATCAATTCTACCTTATTACGTTGTGGCTGTATATATTGCCATCTCTTGAAACATCTTTTTCTGTAAACATTTTATTGCACCAACTTTGCCCTTTTCATAATAAACCCTTATGTTGAAAAGTGTTAACCTTGTCTCTAAAACTCTTAGCGCAAGCTATAAACGAACCTGCCTCTTGAAGAGTGCTACAGTTGTAGAATAAGGCCTCTGAGCAGACCTGTCTGTGGTGACAGTGTGTGCTGCAGACGCTTATTCTAAAATCATAATTGGTATTGCTAATTAATGGGAGTACTGACGCTCCCTTATCAAATGTCGGTGGTGGCAGTTAAAGGGTTAATTGTGTCATTAGCCCAGTAACAATCGCTCTCAGGCTGCTGGCACTTAGATTGTGGTCCCGCAAGCTGGAAAATCTTTGTGCTGGGTGCAGCTGAGAGTGGCATTGTTACGCAAGTGACAGTGTGGTGTGAGGTTGGCTGGTCCTTCGTTGCGAGTTAGCGGAGGGCGGGTATCTGACACTCGCATTCGTCTAATAAGTGAGGAGACAGGGATCAAAGTGACATAGTGAGATGAACTTATCAGTAAGCAGCTTGTTCTTTGCCTGTGGAATTGAGATGGGCCGATCACCCCCCAGTTCGGTTTGTACCAGCACTCTCGAACTTCGCAAAAGTTTGGATGCAAACCCTATTAAAGTCTCGGGATCTGAACTTGAAAAATCAAAAGTCCCCATTTTGAAGGATCATATACAAGTTATTGGCCATAAAAAGGGTATGTGGCCTGGGGGACATGCACCATTCCAAAAAAAAAAGATTGTTTTTAAAGAAGCAGTGATTTTAGTGATGCTTAAAGTGCAACAATAAAAATGAAAATTTCCTTTAAATATAGCACCTTGGGGGTCCCCTTAGTCTGTCTGTAAAGTTGCACATCTGTACCCTGTATAGAACCTGCTGCAGCAAAACAGACATTTCTCATACTCCAGAGATAAAATTATAATCTTGTCACTTTATAAAAGTTTGGTCAGGCCACATCTGGAGTAGTTCATCCAATTCTGGTCACCAGTCCTCAGAAGGGATGTGCTGGAGCTGGAGAGAGTCAAAAGAAGGGCAATGAAATGAATAAGGGGACTGGAGGACCTTAATTACAAGGAATTTATTCTCGCTGGAGAAGAGACGCTTGAAAGGGGACATGATAGCAATTTACAAATATCTCAATGGTAATCCCAGTGTTGGGAAAAAAAATATTCAGTCCCAGAGAGTGTAAGAGGACACGGGCCACACAATGAGATTGGAGGAGAAACAGTTTAACTGTAAGCTGCGCAGGGGGGTTTTCACTGTCAGGACAACAGTGATTATCGACACTGACACACGTACACCTACACAAGTTGAACTGGATGGATGATATTTTTCAACCTTACCTACTATGTGACCTGTGTAAACTATTTATAAAGATTTTTTTATTTTTATTTGGACAAGCTGGAATTCAGACGCTAGGTGTGTGGGTGACAGGGAGTGTATTTTTTTTAATGAATCAGCTAGGGCAGAGAAAATTGCATGCTATAGTCTACAGCTGGTGGTGTGCTGCTGACAGACGTGTTGCAAGGACCTGTGACACCCTTTTCTATATAAATCATCCCTATCTCTGGAGGCTGCTGGGAGATCATTAGATATAGCAAGGGTAGACATGAAAGGTGAGGTGTGAGGAGAAGAAGAATTGTGTTCTTGTGTGTGGCTTTCAAGTACTATTACCAACGGGCTGTGTGATGGAAGGTTAAATGCCTTGTCAAGTATGTAGTACCCAAATGGCTGGTGTTTTTTCCACACTTGATCTGTGTGGCAGAGACTGCAAATTGCAACAGTGAGATTGGCTGCACATGTGCTAAAAAAGGCCCAGACAGCTGAGCTGTGGTAAGTGGGTTGGGAGATAACAGCTCCACAATCTGGTGGAATAGGGTGGCTGCTCTCTACTCTTCCATGATGGCTGCCTCTGGAGGACATCCTGCCTCATTGGGGATGTGCCTCCCCCTCACAGTCCTCCTCTGCTCTATCTGGTATCCAAGTTGAATCTGTGACCTCATCATCATCATTCCCTCCATCCTCATCATCACTGGAGCCAACTCGGCAATACGCTCCGGCTGGGGGAACATAACTAAAAGTTTGGCAGGAGTGGCTGTGGACAAGGAGGCAGAATAAGCCACTCTGGCAGCTCTGGTGGACTGCACACTAGTGCCAGTTTGGGTCATAGAGGATGAGTCATTCCTCGTAATTGAGGTCCTCCAGCTCCCTTATTAGTTTTGCTGCCCTTCTTTGGACTCTCTCCAGTTCCAGCACATCTCTTCTGAACACTGGTGACCAGAACTGGACAGAATACTCCAGATGTGGCCTAACCAGAGTTTTATATAGTTTATAGTTTTTAGGATTATATTTATAGAATTATACCGTATTTATCGGCGTATAACACGCACTTTTTTCCCCTTAAAATCAGGGGAAAATTGTGGGTGCGTGTTATACGCTGATACTCCGTCGAATTCCCCTGCTGTAACGAGCGAAAGAGCGAGCGGAGCCGAAGCCGAAGTAAACTCGGCTTTACTCGGCTCCTCTCGCAGTCCCGCCCATCTCTGACTGCGCCGCTGACATAGAGAAAGCCGAGTGTACTTCGGCTAGTCTCGGCTCCTCTCGCAGTCCTGCCCCTGACTGTGAGCAGAGCCGAGTCTAGCCGAAGTACACTCGGCTTTCTCCGTCAGCAGCGCAGTCAGTGGAGATGGGCGGGACTGCGAGAGGAGCCGAGTCTAGCCAAAGTACACTCGGCCCCGCTCGCTCCTCTCCACAGAAACCGGCGCCAAATTTTAAAAAACGCAGAGACTGACAAGATCGCAAAGGCACTGGGCAAGGCTGCAGATGGACAGATGGACACTGGGCAAGGCTGCAGATGGACAGATGGACACTGGGCAAGGCTGCAGATGGACACTGGGCAAGGCTGCAGATGGACAGATGGACACTGGGCAAGGCTGCAGATGGACAGATGGACACTGGGCAAGGCTGCAGATGGACAGATGGACACTGGGCAAGGCTGCAGATGGACAGATGGACACTGGGCAAGGCTGCAGATGGACACTGGGCAAGGCTGCATGCTGCATTTAAATGTAAGTTTTTTTTCCTTGAATTTCCCTCCTAAAAGTTTTTTTCCTTAAAATTCCCTCCTAAACTTGGGGTGCGTGTTATACGGTAGTTTTATCCCTGGAGTATATCCCCTTTTTTATGCATGCTAATATTCTCCCGACTTTGGTAGCTGCAGCTTGACATTGCATGTTATTGCTCAATCTGTCATCTACTAGGACCCCGAGGATCTTTATCCAACCTAGATTCCCCAGGTGGTTCTCCCCCTAGTGAGTAGTTTGCATTCATGTTTTTTGCCCCCAAGTGCATTACTTCATTTTTCACATTAAACCTGCTTTGCCATGTATTTGCCCACTCCATTATTTTGTTCAGGTCTTTCTGTAAAATTTCTATATTCTGATGTGAAGTTATTACCCTGTTTATTTTTGTGTCAGCCACAAAAAACTGAGATTGAGCTATTTATCCCATTCCCTATATCATTTATGAATAAATTGAATATAATTGGTCCCAAGACAGAACCTTGGGGCACCCCACCTACCACTCCAGACCAGTCTGAGTACATGTTATTTATCACCACCCTTTGGACACACACCTGTAACTCATTTTTTACCCAAGAACACACCTTATGGTCCACGCCTGTGGACCTCAGCTTGTAGATTAAGCGCTTATGGGGGACTGTATCGAATGCCTTTGCAAAATCAGGGTACACTAAATCCACAGGCTTTCCCCTGTCTAGATGGCAGCTCACTTCCTTGTAGAATCTTAACAGATTGGTCTGGCAAGAATGACCTTTCATAAACCCATGCTGCTTAATACTAATGATATTTTTTTCCTCAGTAAATTTTTGGATATAGTCCCCTATCATCCCCTCCAATAATTTACCAACGATTGATGTTAGGGCTGATTGGCCTGTAGTTTCCAGGGATTTGTCTCTGTCTTTTTTTGAATATTGGTACCACATTGGCTTTTCTCCAATCAGCTGGTACAACTCATGTCAGTATGCTGTCCATAAGGCCTCATGCCCACGGACGTTTTAAAAAATGGGCTGTAAAGCTAGTACAGACGCCAGGAAAAAAGCGGCGTTTTTAACGCAATTTTTTCAGCGTTTTGCATTGAATTCAATGCACATTTCCCCGCGCTAGTTTTCAGCCACGTTTTTCTTTCTCTATTCAAAATCAATGGTTCCCTATGGGAGCCCATTGATTTGAATAGAGGTTGCACCAGAAGTCGGATCAAGATGACCCGACTTGCGGAGCGACTCATGTGCGGAGAATCTTGAAGGGGAACCCCGCAAAAATTAAAAAAAAAATTGCGTGAGGTTCCCCCCAGGACGATACCAGACCCTTCGGTCTGGTATGGATCTTGAGGGGAACCCCCACACCAAAAAAAATGGTGTGGGGGTTCCCCCAGGATCCATACCAGACGCTTATCCGAGCACGCAGCCCGGCAGGTCAGGAAAGGGGGGCGAGCGAGTGCCCCCCCTCCTAGACCATACCAAGCCACATGCCCTCAACATGGGGGTTGGTGCTTTGGGGCAGGGGGGTACTGCGCCCCCCACCCCAAAGCACCTTGTCCCCATGTTGATGAGGACAAGGGCCTCTTCTCGTCAACCCTGGTCGTTGGTTGTCGGGGTCTGCGGGAGAGGGGCTTATCGGAATCCGGGAGCCCCCTTTAATAAGGGGGCCCCCAGATCCCGGCCCCCCACCCTATGTGAATGAGTATGGGGTACATCGTACCCCTACCCATTCACCTGGGGGAAAAAGTGTCAATAAAAAAAACACACTAGACAGGTTTTTAAAATAATTTATTAGGCAGCTCCGGGGGTCTTCTTGCGACTTCGGGGGTCTCTTCCGACTTCGGGCGTCTCTTCCGACTTCTTCGCTCTCTTTTTCCACTCTCCGGTTCTTCTCCCGCTCTCCGGTTCTTCTCCCACTCTCCGGTTCTTCTGCCGGGCTCCTCCGCTATCTTGTGCCACGCTTTTGCTAGCGTTGGCCCGGCCTTCTCTGCCGTCTTCTTCCCTCTTCTCTTCTTTGATGTTAACACAACGCTCTCCCCCGCTGTAATGCCGTGTGCGCGGTTCGCAATGACTTATATAGGCATGGGGCGTGGTCACCGTGTTATGTCACCCAGTGACTCCGCCCCCTATGACGTCACATCCCGGGGCATTATGGGACTGTGACGTCACAAGGGGGCGGGGTCACATCACTCGGTGACCACGCCCGATGCCTATATAAGTTGTTGCGCGCCGCACACACAGCATTACAGCGGGAGAGAGCGGCGTGTCAACATCGGGACAAGAGAAGAGAGAAGAAAGCGATGGGAAAGACCGGGCCAGCACCAGCAAAAGAGCTGGCAGAAGATAGCGGAGGTGCTCGGCAGAAGGCAGAAAGCACCGGAGAGCGGGAGAAGGCACCGGAGAGCGGGAGAAGAGGCCGGAGAGTCGGAAGAGACCCCCGAAGTCGAAAGAAGACCCCCGAAGTCGGAAGAAGACCCCCAGAGCTGCCTAATAAATTACTTTAAAAACCTGTCTAGTGTGTTTTTTTTATTGACACTTTCCCCCCCCAGGTGAATGGGTAGGGGTACAATGTACCCCATACTCATTCACATAGGGTGGGGGGCCGGGATATGGGGGCCCCCTTATTAAAGGGGGCTCCCAGATTCCGATAAGCCCTTCTCCCACAGACCCTCGACAACCAACGGCCAGGGTTGTCGGGAAGAGGCCCTTGTCCTCATCAACATGGGGACAAGGTGCTTCGGGGTGGGGGGCACAGTGCAAGCACCAACCCCCCCATGTTGAGGGCATGTGGCTTGGTATGGTCTAGGGGGGGGCGCTCGTTCGCCCCCTTTCCTGACCTGCCGGGCTGCGTGCTCGGATAAGGGTCTGGAATGGATCCTGGGGGAACTCCCACGCCATTTTTTTTTGCTGTGGGGGTTCCCCTCAAGATCCATACCAGCCCGGAGGGTCTGGTGTCGTCATGGGGGAAACCTCACGCAAATTTTTTTTTACATTTTCGCGGGGTTCCCCTTCAAGATTCTCCGCACACAAGTCGCCCCACAAGTCGGATCATCTTGATCTGACTTCTGGTGCGACCTCTATTCAAATCAATGAGCTCCCATAGGGAACCATTGATTTTGAATAGAGAAAGAAATGCCGGACGAGGCTTAACACAGCGTTAAGCCTCGTTAAATCGCGTTTAACACCCTTTGCCGGCATCTGACGTCTTTGCAGCTCTAACGCTGGAGCTTCAGAACGCACTGGTCCTGGGTTTTTTTTGCAGCTTAAAAACGGCTATGCCATTTACAGCTGAAAAACGTCATGGTGGGCATGAGGCCATAGGCTAACATGGAGAGCCGTTTTTAAGCTGCAAAAAACGCTCATAAAAGTGGCTGTAAAAACGTCCGTGGGCATGTGGCCTAAAGATTAGGAACAATGGTCTGGCTATAACCTGAGTTCTCTGAGGGCTCTCGGGTGTAAGCCATCTGGTCCTGGTGATTTATTTGTATTAAGTTTATCTAGTCTTTCCTTCACTCAGGCCTCTGTTAGCCACAAGGGTATGCCCTGTGATATGTCACTAACAGTACTGTCGTTGTCGATATTCCCCACCCTTTTCCTGCGTAAAGACTGAGGAGAAGAAGGCATTTTGTAAAGTTTCCTTCTCTGTGTCATCCGTATCCATCCTCCCATCCTCATCTTTTATTTGGGCAATGTGCTCTGATTTTGCCTTTTTACTGTTAATGTATCTAAAAAATGTACTTGGATTTTCTTTACTCTCGTCCACTATATGTTTGACGTAGTCTTTTTTGGCCGCCCAGATTGCATTCTTATACTTCTTATTGCATTCCTTGTAGTATTGGAATGCTAACAGTGACCCAGCCTCTTTATATTGTTAAAAGGCCATTGTTTTCTCTTTAATGAGGCTTTTTACATTAAAGTTTAGCCACCCAGGTTTCACCTTTGCTCTTCTATATTTATTGCCCATTGGAATGCACTGTGTGATTCCTTTGTTTAATATGCTCCTAAAGCTCCTATGCTCCTAATGCATTCACATTTTTCTTCCGTGTTCAATGTATCTAGGATTTGGTCCCAATTTATGGCTAGTAGTAATGACCGCAGTTCAGAAAAATTGGCTTGTTAAAAAATTAAGTGCTAGTGCGCTACCCTCGTGCCTCCTTTTTCTACATTTTACATTAAATGTGATCATCTTATGATCGCTAGATCCCAAGTTGTCCTGTATTTCCACATCTGAGATCAGACTAGGATCGTTCGTAATTAATAAATCTAGCAGGACATTCTTTCTAGTTGGGGAATCCACCAATAGGGACATGAAGTTGTCCTGTAAGACATTAATGAAATGACGGGCCTTTAACCACTTAAGCCCCGGACCAATACTAGTAATGGCGGCGATCAACGTTTTTTTTCGTGACTGCGACATTATGGCGGACACATCGGACACTTTTGACACATTTTTGGGACCATTTTTACAGCGATCAGTGCAATAAAAATGCACTGGTTATTGTAAAAATGACACTGGCAGTGAAGGGGTTAACCACTAGTGGCGCTGAAGGGGTTAAATGTGTCTAAGGGAGTTATTCTCACTGTTAGGTGGCATGGCTACGAGTGACACGTCACCGATCTCCGCTCTGATTACACAGAGTGGAGATCAGTGACAGTGCCAGTAGGCGAGCGGGGAGATGTTGTGTTTACACTTACATCTCCCTGCTCCATCCCCCCATGAGACGATCGCGGGGATCCCCGCGGCGATCAAGTCCTCGGGACCCGTGGTCCGACTCACGGGGATGACTGCAGGGTCACGAGTGTGCCGCCGGCGGCGTGCGCACGACCACACGGCAGGCAGTTAAAGGGCCACGTACAGGTACGTGATTGTGCCTGTACGAGCCATTCTGCCGACGTATATATGCCGTGAGCGGTCGTTAAGGGGTTAATGAGTGAGCTGTCCCCTCTGCCCAGTCAATATCGGGATAATTAAAGTCCCCCATTATGATTACATTTCCCTACCTTGCTGCCATTTCTAACTGTGATAGTAGGTCCTTCTCCTCCTCCTCCTTCAGGTTTGGTGGCCTATAACATACCTCCCCTATTCATTTCCCACTTACTTATTTTCTTTGAAGTGCTACTCATATGTCGCTCCTCTCTACCACCCTTGCATCTTTTTTTTACATATAGACCCCCCCCTTCTACCTTCCCTGTCTTTCGAAACAAGGAATATCCCTGGATATTTGCCAGCCAATCATGTGAGTTATTCTCAAAAAGTCTAAGTCCTCCTGAAGTAAAAGCAGCTCCAGTTCCTCCATTTTGTTAGCTAGGCTCCTAGCATTTGTGTATGCGCCTCTCAGCACACTATGGGTGCATATTAACTTCCCCTTAGTTTTACTCAGGCTTTGTTTTGGAATTGTCCTTGCATTATCCCCAGGATTAGAAGTTACAGCTCTATTATCACTACTGACTCCACTATTAACCTCTGTCCTATGCTCACTGCCGGCTATTGCTTCCTCTGACCCCCTCTCCCCCAATACCTATTATAAAAGCCCCTCCAACTTTGTGGCCATCTTTCGTCCAATAAGGCTGTACCATCCCCATTAGGTGCAGCTGTCCTTATTAAAAATGACTGAGAAGTCAGCCCAGTTCTCCAGAAACCCAAACCCCTCTTTCCTACACCAATTCCTCAGCCACTTGTTCTCTTAGCTCCTGCTGCCTCTCTGGTGTGGCTCAAGGTACAGGTAGTATTTCAGAGAAAACTACCTTGGAGGTCCTTTTCCTCAATCTATTCCCTAAGTCCCTGAAATTATTTTTTAGGGCTCTCCACCCTCCACTCACTTTGTCATTAGTGCCAACATGTACCATGACCACTGGGTTCTCCCCAGCCCCAACCAATAATCTGTCCAACCCATCCCCGAACGCCCGGTAAACAACATACTGTTTAGCGACCACAGTCTTTCTAACAGATTGCCCTCTCTGTCCTCCTAATAATTGAGTCCCCTACTACCAGCACTTGTCTATCCTTTGCTGCATCTCCGCCCCCCTCCTTACTGGAGCCGTCACTCCCCTGGCAGCTATGGGAGATCACCTGCTCCATCACTGCCATCCCTGAGCTTTTATCCCCAGCATCATGCAACCTGGCATATTTGTTGGAGTGTAACAGCTCAGGACTGGCCTCCCTAACTGTCTTCCCCTCCTTCTAGTTGTCACCCTGCTACCTACCTCTGGCTCCTGTGCCTCTATGTCTCCAACCTCCTCTTCACTGGTCCCTGCCAGCACCTGCTGGGTAACGTCCAAGCTCTTTTACAGGTTGCCGATGCTTCTCAGTGTTGTCACCTGATTCTCCAGGACCAGGATCTGTTTTTCCAGAGAAACAACTCGTTTACATCTCGCACAGCAGTATCCCCCCCCCCCCCCCCGATTGGCTCATCAAGGAACGCATACATGGAGCAGGATGTGCACTGAGTGGCATCACCAATCCTGTTGGAAATTTTACTCTCTATTCTAGTAGGGATAATAAGACTTACTATTGGTATCCTACACTACCAGGTACTAAGTTCCTCCTGGGTGTTAAGTTCCTACCGGGTATTAAGTTCCTCCTGGGTACTAAGTTCCTCCCAGGTATTAAATTAAGTGACCCAAATATTATTTTACTCCTAGGTGTAAAGTTATTCCCAGGTACAAACTTACTCCTGGGTACTAAGTAACTCCCAGGTGTTAATGTACTCCCAAGTGTTAAGGTACTCCCAGGTGTTTTACGGTACTCCCAGGTGTTAAGTTACTCCCAAGTATTAAGTTACTCCCAGATAGTAAGGCAAGTTTCTCCCAGTTACTAAGTTCCTCCCAGGTATTAAGTTCCTCCTATGCAAGTTGCAATGAAATCGGTAAAAAGAAGTGTAGAAACCTTTTTCATAATTGCTGCGACATGAGTTGGGGCGATATGAACGGTTCCACTGCCAGCAATAGGGTGCGATTTGTCATTCAATTTGGAACTGTCAAACTGTGTGAACGGGGGCTCATACACCATACTTCCAGATAGCAAGCAATTGAGTTGCAAGTTTAAAAATGACTTGCTAAGCTATTGCTAGACTTGCCAGGCTTTACAATTTTTTTGCACTGTTGTAGCAAATTCGCATTACATGACTCCAGATCAACTTAATTTGCAAACATTCTGCAAGTCTGCTGCAAGTTCTGGTTCAGTTATGTTGGGCAATAATCATCCCACCACGGGGGTCACTGTGGATGAATTTACATCTTTTCTCCCTGCTGTGTCAACTAGAACTTGTGCTTCAGGTGCTCTGCAAGTGTACAACTTGCGAGTGAAAATGTGCAGCAAGTTAACAAGACTTACAATTCAACACTGGCACAAGATTGTGGCAAGTTATCAATAGACATGTGCATTCGTTTTCGTCCGAATGCATTTTCGTCCGAATTTCAGGTATTTTCGTTATCGTTTTAACAAACGAAAACGAAAATGCAGAATCCGAAAACCGAAAGATCCGACATAAACAAATGCTTAATTTTAGTTTTTGTTGCAACAACAGTTCGATATAGATAGGAGATTCGACATGAGGCTGACAATAACAATCTGTGTCCATCGAAACTGTGGTCGAATGTGCCTAGCCTTAACTCTATTAGTCCAAGATTATTCTACATAGAGAGAAAAGATTTGACATTATAGAGAGAAAAGATTTGACATAGAGAGAAAAGATTCGACATTATAGAGAGAAAAGATTTGACATAGAGAGAAAAGATCGCTGCTGGAATTGGGTGGGGGAAGTAAAATAAAAATAATGATGATGATGAATGTTATTGGCTGATTGTAACCAAAGAGGAGGAGCAGTAAAATAGCTAGAACTAACTTGACAATTCAACGTGAATGACGAAGATTCGACAAAGCATCGAAAAACATACAAACGTCGAATCTGTCATTGAAGGCTTATGGTGTCTGTTGAAAGTTCTAAGAAGATTTGACGGTGCAGATAAACTGTACGATGCTGCAATCATACATTTCCGGTCAAATGCTCTGCCCATAGGCTATAGAAGAATTCTAATGTTGGTTGACTAGTAATAATAATTAATAAATATAATTATTACTAGTCATACAACATTAGAATTCTACTATAGCTAGCTTGTAGGTGGAACATTCGACCGGAAATGTATGATTGCAGCATCGTACAGTTTCGCTGCTCCGTCGAATCTTCTTTGAACATTCGACAGACACCATAAGCCTTCAATGACAGATTCGACCTTAATTAATTCAGATTTTCGGATGAATGCAATTTCTAACGAAAAACGAAATAAATAAAAACGAATTTCGGGAGTAACTAAATAAATTAATTTTTCTAACGAAAACAAAATTCCGAAACGAAATATTTCAGTGTGCACATGTCTAGTTATCAATGCTATCTGGGCTATAGAGAAGCAGCACTGTCACAGCGTTGTCACACTTGAACAGCAGAACACACCTCTTCTCTTCTCTCAGGACTGGATGGATAGAATTACAATTCCTTTTGGGGGTAGAACATCTTCCTTGTATGCATTTCAGCTGCAAATTTATCTTTTTTTTCTGGAGTTTGACGTAAAAACATATCTGAACTAGGGATGAGCTTCGAGTTCGAGTCAAACTCATGTTCGACTCGAACATTGCCTGTTCGCCCATTCGCCGAACAGCGAACAAATTGGGGTGTTCGCGGCAAATTCGAAAAATCTATGGGAGAAATCTAAAGTGCTAATTATAAAGGCGTATATGCAAGTTATTGTCCCAAAAAGTGTTTGGGGACCCGGATCCTGCCCCAGGGGACATGTATCAATGCAAAAAGAAGTTTTAAAAACGGCCGTTTTTTCGGGAGCAGTGATTTTAATAATGCTTAAAATGAAAAAATAAAAGTGAAATATTCCTTTAAATTTCGTACCTGGGGGGTGTGTATGATATGCATGTAAAGTGGCGCATGTTTCCCGTGCTTAGAACTGTCCCTGCAAAAAATGTCATTTTTGAAAGAAAAAAATGCATTTAAAACTGACTCGCGGCTATTAATGAATTGTCGGCTCCCGGCAATACATACAAAAGTCATTGATAAAAAAAAAAAAGCGTGGGGGTTCCCCAGAATTCAATTACCAGGCCCTTCAGGTCTGGAATGGATATTAAGGGGAACCCCGCCGCAAATTAAAAAAAAAATTGACGTGGGGTTCCCCCAAATATCCATTCCAGGCCCTTCAGATCTGGCATGGATTTTAAGGGGAACTCCACCCCAAATTTAAAAAAAAAATGGCGTGGAGTCCCCCTAAGAATCCATACCAGACCCCTTATCCGAGCACGCAACCTGGCCGGCCGCAGGGGAAAAGGGGGGGACGAGAGAGCGGCCCCCCTCCCTCCTGAACCGTACCAAGCCACATGCCCTCAACATGGGGAGGATGTCCCCATGTTGATGGGGACAAGGGCCTCATCCCCACAACCCTTGCCCGGTGGTTGTGGGGGTCTGCGGGCGGGGGGCTTATCGGAATCTGGAAGACCCCTTTAACAAAGGGGACCCCCAGATCCCGGCCCCCCCCCTATGTGAATTGGTAAGGGGTACATTGTACCCCTACCATTTCACGAAGAAAGCGTAAAAAAATGTTTAAAAAAACACACAAACACCGTGGAAAAGTCCTTTATTTAAAAAAAAAAAAAAAAACATTCCAGCGGTGAAATCCAGTGTCCCGCGGCGATCTCGATGTCCAGCGCTGTCCTTCATTGGTTGTGCCTGAGCGGACCTGATGGGGAACTCCCTCTCAGTATTTTAAATGTATAGACCCGCCCCTTCTAAAGTTCCCCATCAGGTCCGCTCAGCAGACCAGATGCGGAACATGACAAGGGGCGGGTCTATACATGTATTACCAAAGTGAGAGCAGTTCCCCGCCTACGTCATTGGCTTGAGCGGGGAACTTCCTTCACTGTGTAATTTAAATTTACATAGTGAAGGAAGTTCCCCGCTCAAGCCAATGACGTAGGCGGGTCCGACATACCGAGGGGGCGGACCTGATGGGGAACTGCTCTCACCTGGCCGGCCAGGTTGCGTGCTCGGATAAGGGGTCTGGTATGGATTTTTAGGGGGACTCCACGCCATTTTTTTTTTAAATTTGGGGTGGAGTTCCCCTTAAAATCCATGCCAGATCTGAAGGGCCTGGAATGGATATTTGGGGGAACCCCACGTCAATTTTTTTTTTCATTTGCGGCGGGGTTCCCCTTAATATCCATTCCAGACCTGAAGGGCCTGGTAATTGAATTCTGGGGAACCCCCACGCTTTTTTTTTTTTATCAATGACTTTTGTATGTATTGCCGGGAGCCGACAATTCATTAATAGCTGCGAGTCAGTTTTAAATGCATTTTTTTCTTTCAAAAATGACACTTTGTGCAGGGACAGTTCTAAGCAGGTCCGTTTTTAAAACTTCTTTTTGCATTGATACATGTCCCCTGGGGCAGGACCTGGGTCCCCAAACACTTTTTAGGACAATAACTTGCATATTAGCCTTTATAATTAACACTTTAGATTTCGAACGTTTGAGTCCATTGTATTTAATAGGGTTCTAAAGTTTACACGAACATTTTGTCTGTTCGCAGGTTCTGGTGCGAACCGAACAGGGGGGTGTTCGGCTCATCCCTGATCTGAACTCAATAACAAAAATGTAGTATATGAATGTAATATTTTGCAGCTTACCAGCCTTTAGATGTAGTAGCTGTATTTGTTTTCTTTTGCCATGCTTTCTTTTTCATTTGATTTCACCTGGTAGTCTTGCAAATAACACAATTCTTATCCTAGTCTGGCTATGCTCCCTCCACTGTCTTTATAGAAGAAGCCATGGCTGTCACCCAGGGTGGACTTTAAACACCTCTCTTCATGAAGTATAGAGGGATTAGTAGTTTACAGAAGGAAGATAACATTGTAAATGCTTTTAGTTTAGCTTACAGGAAATGACAAGGACACTGCATTTCTGGCAAAACATCAGTGGACAATTTCTGTAGTCTGAAAAATTAAAACTAATACAGCTAAGAAATAGTAAGCTGCAATATATAATATTATTCTTGAGTTTGGATATCTTTTAACAACGTCTTGCCAAGCAGGACGTCATATGACATTCTCCAGGTGCATACCCTAGGGACCACGCAACGGCGCAATCTTTACAGACAGATCATTGTACTGTGCCCGCCCTGGTACCATGTGATTGCTGTGACCAATCACAGCAAACACCATGAACACATGTTAATAGTACGCAATGACCATTCATTGTGTACTATTGTGATCTCTGTAATTGGTCACAATAATCACATGGTACAAGAGCCAATCACTGTGGATCTGTACCATGTGATAACTGTGGCCAATCACAGCTCTCACAATAGTACACCATAGCACATGAATGGATGTCATTTTACAAAAATGATTGCTTATAACAGTGATGAGATCATAGTGAAAAACATAGGCGTGCGCAGGGGGTGTGCCTAATCACCGATTGAGGTGCAGATTCCCCCTGCTGATATTGCAACAATTGAATGGGGCTCCTAATTTTTTAAATAAAAAGATTAAAATAATAAAAATAAAAAGCTACTGACACTGTCCACATCCCTGACACCAACCTCTGCTCTACTGACAAGTCCACTGCTGTACTGACACCATCCATGTTTTAATACATTTGGGGTGCACACCCTAATGCAATAGGCTGCGCACACCTATGGTGAAAAAGAAAAATCCTATGGTGACACTGTACTTTTCTAGTCACACTATGTAAGAACAAAGAAAAAAAATTGAAGACATTTTTTTTATTTATTTAGATACTATCACAAGTCAGTGTTCATGACTGGTGCCACACCAAACATATTATGACACAGTACTTCTCTGATGATAATATGAAAAAATAAATCTGGAAAAAAAACATATTTTATTGCATTTCTTCATTTTCCAAAAAAAGAAATTACAACTCCAAAAAACATTACCGTGCCTTTTACTACAGTAAATACCTTGGATCTTCTACTTTCAAAAAAGGGGTTATTTTGAGGGTATTTGTCTTGTCCTGGCAATATAAGGCCTCCAGAAATAAGATAGGCCGTCAGTACATCATGATTGATCAATTTTCAATTTTATATGCCATACTTTGTAGACTCTATAACTTTCCTACAGACTAAAAAGTATAAACTGATTTGGGTTATTTTTGCCAAAGAAATGTAGCAGAATATATTTTGGACTAAATTTATGAAATTATTTATTTGATTTTTTTTTATAACAGAAACAAATAAACATTTGTTTTTAGTTTTTTTTCAAAACGTTCAGCTATTTTTACATTTATATAGCAAAAAAAAAAAAAAAAACCCAGTGGGGATTTAATACCACAAAAAGAAAGTTCTCATTTGGGTACAGTGTTGCATGACTGAGTAATTGGCATTCAGTATGATAGCGCTGAAAGCTGAAAAATGGCCTGGGCAGGAAGCGGGTGAATGTGTCCATCATTGAAGTAGTTAAAACACTACACCAGCCTCAGCTCCATTCAACTGATCTCTAAGGGATTGATTTCTATAGATTTTTCCATGCAAGTCACTCATTCCTTATCTGTGGGATAAATACTTACTCTAGACTGTCTCCTATCCGTTGCCATTTTTTATTTTTTTTTTGTCTTTCATGACGTTCAGCCTTAGCAACGAAGACTGTAATTTGACCATTCTAATGTACCTTATGGTATACACCCTAAATTACCTGCTGACATTTGACTCCAGATTGTCTGTGAAGTGTTATTCCTCAGCAATATTTTTCCTGCTTGCTTTTTCACCCAACACTTACTGAATTTTAACAGAATTTTAATAAGTATCTCACGGTTATCCCTCTTCCAGCCCAGGCTTCAGTTGAAGTCCCAGCTTACTAAATATTTCTGTCCTGTTTAATTCCTCTTCATCCTTTGATCTTTCATCATGACCCTACTGCTGACCCTAAGACTCTTGTCAAAATCTATTACTTTGTCTGCGTTGCTGTGCTTCTGTGTGCATTGCTTTTTTTTTCTCAGATCTGCTATAGTTTCTCTCTAGAGAAAGTGTCTCATGCTTGGAGATGTTCATCAATGAAATGCCATCATCATCTATTTCTTTATTAAAAATGCACTATACTCAAGACAAAAACTAAAACAGAGAACACTGGATAGTCTAATATCTAGGGGTTCTGGTGCCAGATGTTGGACCTGTCAAACTGCATCTATTGTGACAATCGAACAACACAAAATGTTGTTTCTCAATAAAATCATTTAACAATGTTCTTATTTCCCTTTATACATCGTATAAGCTACAACATATACATTAGCAACATTTAAGCTGGTTTGCAGAATTTTCGTGCATACATATAGGTTTACCTTTACTAAAAAATGTCCTATACAGGTAAGTAGCACCTATAGATAAAAACAAACTGTACAGTTTTGACCAAAGTTAAATAATGAATGTTCTTGCTATAGATGTGGATTATTTACATATTTTCCAAAGTCTGGCTGAGAAACTCCCAGAGATGTCATTATCCCATCCTGCCTTTTTGCTAGGACACTCCAAGCATATTCAAACCCCCTCACTTGTTCTCTGTCCTATGTCACAGTAGCTCTGAGCTCAGTAATGCTGCGATGTTGAAGATAGTGGACCACACATTTGTGGGAGTTTAAGAGCTCACTCCGGTGATGGTGTGGGGTGAGCAGTAACAGCTGGAAATAGAGAAGCAATGTCCTAGCAACAAGGCTGAATGATGGTGCCATTCCTGGGAATATTTTGGCCAGGTTTCAGGAGTTTTGTAAATGGTCTACACCTATAGCAAGGGTGTTATCCAACTTTAGTGAAAGATGCATAGTTTTTTTTTTATCTACAGGCACCCCTTACCTGAAAAGGCACTGGTAAACGTGAACTAACCCTTCATGGTATGGAATAATTCACTGTTAAGGTATCCTCACACTAAGCATAGTGCCCTAATTAATTTTAGAGGTGAAAATATATTTATTGTTTTACAATATACTTACTGTATATAAGAAAAAATACAGGGAACAAAAATTAAGACCACAACTAAAAATAGGTCATATCCATATTGCACAATCTAAGTGAGTCAAATGAACCATTAAAAAGAACAAAAAAAGGGTGTATATAGAAATAAATTACTGGTACGGACAAATGATGCACATGTTCAAGGTGTAAAAGTTGGTATGCCACAATTGCCCCCGTCCCATATTGGTAAGAACATTGACATGGCCTAGTAAAATATGGAGAACAAAAGAAGAGAAAGAGGCAAGAAGGGGAGAGAAAAACCAAAAATGGTCAAAAAGAAAAAGAAAATAAGAGAGATAAAGACATAGAAAAGAGAGACAAGGCAGAGGTGAGTCTTTGGAACTGAAAAGGCAACTGGCAAAGTTATAATAAGAATAGGGAGATAAAAGGGCTATATGCCAAAGGGATGTACTAATGTCAACCTTCAGTAGAGTTGTGGGAAAGTATCATAGGGTTACTGAACTGTCCTATGTGAGGACTAGGAAGGTACAGTCGCTGAACCACCAGAAGGTGATATTATCTTCTAAAGAGCATCGAATGAAAAGAAGTCAATCCAAATATACCACAAGACTTTATATTTATCAAAGGTATCATTATCCAGCACTAACATTTCTTCCATGCATATGATATTGTTTAACCCCCCTGGCGGTATTCCCGAGTCTGGCTCGGGGTGAAATTTCAGCACCAAAAGTGGTAACCCCGAGCCAGACTCAGGATTGCATCGCAGTAATCCAGGCAGAGTTATTAACCTTGTCCCCTGGATCCTGCAATGCCTCCCCGCTGTGTGATCGAGCTGTCTCCTCGCTTGATTCACACAGTGCTCGAGTGCCGCCAAGCTCAATTCCCTGCGACGTTACGACGCACAGGGACGGAGATCGGCGCCAAATTCAAAAAAGTTAAAACACAGTACACATACAGTACACTGTAATCTTACAGATTACAGTACTGTATAAAATAATTGCACACACCCTTTGTCCCTAGTGGTCTGCCCAGTGTCCTGCATGCACTTTTATATTATAAAAACTGTTCTTTCTGCCTGGAATTTGGAGATTGTCCATAGAAACCAAAAAGTGTCCCTTTATGTCAAAAGTGCTTTTAGACCAGCTAGAAAACAGCGATAATAAATTAGAATTACTCTCAGAATTGAGCGATAGCGATTTGTGGGGAAATTCGTCATCAAACACTAAATCTAATGACAGCAACAATTCTGCAACTGAGCAAATTTCAGTGTTTTTGATTTGATTACATTAGTGAATAATTTTTATTATTATTATATTATTATTTGTTATAATTATTTATGCCGCGTACACACGACCGTTTTTAATGACATTGAAAAAAACAATGTTTTTCTCGACGTGATTCTTCTCAAGCCTGCCTTGCCTACACACTATCGTGAAAAAAAATGCTCGAGCAAAGCACGGTGACATACAACGCGTACGACAACACGTATGACGGCACTATAAAGGGGAAGTTCCATTCGGATGGCGCCACCCTCGTGTTAGTAAAGTTTGGTGAGAGACGATTCGCGATTTTCAGCCTCGTGCTCTTCAGTCCGTTACAGCGTGATGAATGTGCTATCTCCATTATGATTGCTAGTTTTACCAGAACAAGCACTCCTGTCTCATAACTTGTTTCTGAGCATGCGCGTATTTTCCCCGTCATTAAAGCGTACACACGGCCGTTTTTCGCGACGAGAAAAACGACGACGTGAAAAATGACGAGAAAAAATAGAGCATGTTCTAAATGTTAATGGCCATTTTTCTTGTCGAGAAAAATGCTCTGGCGCGTACACACGATCGTTTTTAATGACCAATTTAAAAAATTGCATTTTTCTCGTCATGAAAAACGGTCGCGTGTACGCGATATTACATCCGCTCTCTGGTTATAGCAGTTTTGCATTATATCCAAACAAGACTGTGCATTCCAATAGTCACTAGTTAGATCAAGCGGGGTTGATTTACTAAATGCAAATAGACAATTTGCAAGAGAAGTTGCACATTGCAAGGGATTTTTTTCTCCAGAACTTAGTGAAGGAGGTGTCATTTCACTTTCCAAAAAAAAAAACTCTATCGTGTGCAAGGAAAAAAAGTGCATTTTCAATTTTGCTAGCACATGGGTGGATGATGGTCAGCAAAGCTTTACCTTATTCACTAGGCTCTCTGTAAATGTCCCTTGCAAAGTGAACAGTATATTTACCTTAGGTAATTCAACCCCAGTGTGTATGTAGTAAAAATCAGCACTCAGTAATAGACCTCACAAGACACCCCCAACCCTCTCCCTCTGTAATGAAAGTCTGTATGAGGACACTTATGATGAGGGGGCAGTTGTTACTCATTTATTCCAGCATAGAGGACTGAAGTGGGAGACAGAAAGGCAGCATTGTAACTCACAGAAAAGGGTATGTTAAGGGGTGTAAAAAGTAAGACTTCAGTTGCGATGGTTTGACATATTAGTGTTACAATAACATGCATGTTTTACCACGTCTTAGTGTAACACATGATAAGGCATGAACCGTGATGTGGTGTCACTCATTTTCAATGGCACCCCAATACACAACCTTAAAGCGGAGTTCCACCCATTTAAAAGTCGGCAGCTACAAAAAGTGTAGCTATTGACTTTTAATAATAGGACACTCACCTGTCCCGCGGCCCCTTAATGCGGGTGTATGAAGCCCCGCTCCTCTCCCCCTCCTCTCTGCGGCGCCGGCATTGTAACTGTGGGTGCCCGGCTGTGGCTACACAGCTGGGCATGCACAAGCCGCGCTGCACGCTGTGAATGGCCAGGCAATCTTCTGGGACCTGTGACATGTCCCAGAAGATTACAGGTAGGGAGAGGGGAGAGGTGAACTTGGTTCCGACGCCACGGAGCTCCGGGAGGAAGTGGGAGCTTGGTGCAACAAAAATAAATGACATCCCAATTGTGGCATGTCGGGGGGTCACTATCACTTAAAGCGAAAGTTACATTTTTGGGTGGAACTCCTTTTTAAGAACCTGTGATTTGTGCATTGCATTATGTATTGTGGTGCTTTGGCAGCCCATTTAAAATAAATGGGTTACCTTATCACCATGCACAATAACAGGCCACAAAATGCACATTAACATACATGTTGTAACACACAGCAAATATATGAACCTAGCCTTGGGCTTTCACCAGTCCATTTATGGGTATCAATTTGCTCACAATAACACTTATGCCATTATTACAGGAAAATGTGTTCCTTTTCCAGTGTAGTGGACTGGAGATAACTGTCAAACGAAAATGATACTAGAGGCTTCAGTTGATGGATATGTTTTCTGTGTTTGGTTACGGCAGCATTGCTTCTGTAATAGTCTAGAAGTTCAGCTTGCTAAACCGTCGGTCAGCTTTTGGTGGATGCTGGACAGGTAAGGCAGATGTCAATTTTCCCTTGTGGTCCTTTGTCTGCACCCCTGATTTGGTTATGATAAGAGGCTCCACTCTCCCTCTACAATTTATTTATTTCATATAATGGAGAAGGCAAAGCAAGGTGCTGGAACAAGCAAAGATTTTCAGGAACAAAAAATAGCATCAAATATTTCTAATATAGAAGATATGAGTCACACCCCTAATTAGCTTGTCTTGATACTTTATTCGATTAGAGTAGGTAGAGAAATCTTACTGTTCCAGTATTTAAAGAGGAAGTAAACCCTGATAGTTGTTACTTCCTCTTTGTTTCCCTGCAAAGGTAAAGCATAATGGGCTACTATGCATCGCATAGTAGCCCATTATGTGACACTTACCTGCAGGAGAAGCCCACGATGTCCCCCTCTTCCTCGCTAGTAGCGAGCGGCCATTAATTCACCCCTCTTCCTTCCGGGGCCGCAAACTCCGGCTCTGTGAGTGGCTGGAGTCGTGTGATGGCGCGTGATGTCACTCCCACGCATGCGCGTGAGAGCCGCCACTCGCGGCATGACCCGAGTTAGAAACGGCGCAGCGTGCCCTTTCTAACTCCGGCGCATGCGCAGAAGAAATCGATGCACGCCGATTTGCAAATATCTCCTGGACCGTGCAGGTGTGGGAGATATTTCTTGCACCTACAGGTAAGCCTTAATCTAGGCTTACCTGTAGGTTAAAGTTGTTGTAAAGGGTTTACAACCACTTTAAGACTTCTAAAAGTGAGGGGCTGACTCAAATCACTAGGCTCCTCTTATACCTCCTATACCTATAATATCTATTTTGTGTGGACTGAGTCTATAATAAATTTGACCCTATAGACAGTTGAAACCCTGAATCTACAAGTTTATGTTCAGAGCAATGGCTTCTTTCTTAAAAGAAAAAAAAAAACAAAAAAAAACACATCACTTTTTTACTAAACGGAATGCTTTATTTTCCTACAATACCAGCACTCACAATTTCGAAGCACATTTGTATCGCTTGGCTGGAATGTTTCAGTCTGGCATTTCTACATGCAAGGAAAAAAGTGTCTCTCTTGGATAAAAGCACTTGCAGTTTAATTTGTGGCCCTCTAGTGGAAGAAGCTAACACCAGGGAAAGTTGGAAAAATGTTGTCATCTTGTGAATTTTAGAAATACAATTCTATTTGCTTGTATAATTTTTTCATAGTAAACTGATTTGTTTCTGTTCATTCCACCATCTCTCCATAGCTGTTGTTAATATAGTTAATCAATCCATCAAGATCTTCAACATTCTTTGGTATATATCTATGCTGTAGTTACGTACCAGAAGCTACATGTTAGCACCATTTTTCTTTCATCTTATGGTCATATCATTAGATGTTCTTCCAAAATAATCTTAATGAAAAGAGAGTTTATACTTGACAGAACCACATATGTTAAAAAAAAAAAAAAATGTTACATTGTTTAAAATGGATGTTGCATCTGTCAGACCTCTTTAGCCACTGCCAATTTTTCATAATGCAGCTCTAATCCTGCAAAGACACAAGATTACTTGAAAGGAATACGCTGTTATCACATAAAATGCTAATAAACATTAGCTCAGCACCGAGGATGCTCTGTTCATTTCAGAAGCTCTTTTGTGTCTCAAGACAGCAATCTCTGATGTGAGTAGCTTGGGTTAACCCTTTAGCTAGGCATGCATGTGTACTAAAATACACATAGACATGACATTGCAGTCACATAATCTAGACATTTTCAGCAACAACCTTATATATCTGTACAACAACCTTATAGGATACTAGGTATATATTCTAAAATACCAAAAACATGAGATGTTAGTCACCTAGTCTAAACATTTTCTGCATCAACCTTTTATCTATTGGTTGCCACTCCATATACAGTATGTCCTAAAATACCCATAGAAATTAGATTGCCGCCACCCAATCTATGATAGGAGGATGCTCTGTTCATTTCAAAGGCTTTTTTGTGTCTCAAGACAAAAATCTCTGATGTGAGCAGTTGGGTTAGATAGGCATACATTTGTACTAAAATACTCATAGACATAAGATTGCAGTCACACGATCTGGACATTTTCAGTAGCAACCTTATATCTATAAAATACCACAAAATATGTGTATTAAAAAACCCATAGACCAGGGTGTACATACAGGGGTCGCAATTGCCTTTCATCGGCTGAAGGAGGAAAACAGTAGGGGACGGTTTCTCTACATCAGGGGTCTCAAACCGGCGGCCCTCCAGCTGTTTCGGAACTACAAGTCCCATCATGCCTCTGCCTGTGGGAGTCATGCTTGTAACGGTCAGCCTTGCAATGCCTCATGGGAATTGTAGTTCTGCAACAGCTGGAGGGCCACCAGTTTGAGACCCCTGCCCTACATGCTGCCCCTCCTATCCACCTTCTGCTGAGATTGGGGGGTCCTGTATACTCCCCTGACCCCCCTCACCCATTCTTTCAGGATGGAAAGCAGGGACAGGGCTGGTAAATGTGTAACTTACCGGCCCCTTCCCTGTCTAAATAAATAGAGTCAGTGGTCCATACCGATCACTGATTCTGTTCATTCATAACTGAGGCATAGTAAACTGTGTTTACTATGCTGCTGTTTGTTAATGAATGGGAAGCTCTGTACAGAGTTATTCATGTTCATTCATTCTGTAAAGCTGAGAATGTGTCCTTAATTTCATTTCTCTTTCTCAAAGGTGAAACAACGATCTGTTCAGACCCCTGATATCTCACCAAAGCCCCCCAATGGGGCTCCAATTTTTTTTTTTAAATAACAAAAAAATGTAATTGTAAAAAAAGAAAAGAAATAAGAAATCAAAATGGTAAAAAAAATAACCCCAAAAAATAAAATAACACACATATAAAAACTACTGACACCAGTGGCAGAACTACCAAGGTTGCAAAGGTTGCACTTGCGACCGAGTCCTGGTGTTCCGCCACCATGGGCGGTCCTGGACAGGAGTCAGGGGATGCTTTATGTTTTTTTGCACCAGGCCCCCAAAGATTTTAGTAAAACCTCTGTCATAGACATAAGATTGCAATCACTCAATCTAAACATTCTCAGCAACATCCCTATAGCTAAAGATCCCTGCACATATGTGTACTGAAAGGTCAAAAGACATGAGATTGCAGTCCCATAGGCTACTTCCAGCTACAACTATATATATATATATATATATATATATATATATATATATATATATATACTGTACATATTTATACTAAAATACACATAAATTGCAATCACACAGTCTATACATGTTCAGTAACAATTTTTTTTATATGTCTGGACTGGCTCTGTGACGTCCTGTTGTCGGCTGACTATTGGTCCCAGGAGCTCAGAACTAAGTGCATTCCTGTGACCCACAGGAGAAGTAAGGCCAAAAGAGGCCAGTGACACAGGTCAGTGTCAGGCCAGTGACACACTTCCTGTCTTAATGTGGCTCCTTCATCTAGGAAGAACCAACAGACACACCCTTGGACAGCAGCATTGTCTGGAGGAGGTAGTGTTAAATGGACTAGTAGATTTAAATAGATGTTACACAAGTGACTAACAAATTAAAACTGAACTACAGCTAATGCTTTTTAATCAGTTATAGTAACTTTTTTTTTCTTTTGGGATAAAGGTTTTACATCAGTGAATAAAAGCTGATCGTTGTAAGGACTAGACATGTGCAGATCGAAAAAAATAGTTTTGTTGCGTTTCGATTCGTTATTTACGTAAATTAATTTAGTTAAATTTGTTTCATTTGACTAATTTGTTTTTGGAATTCGTTTTGTTTATTTGTTTTTGAATCAATTCAAAATTTTCTAATTCGAATTTGGATCAATTCGAAACGTTTTCAAATCAATTTTGAATAGTTTTTGAATTTGAAAAGTTTTCGAATTCGTAAAGTTTTTGAGTTCAAATAGTTTTAGAATTTCCAAAGAGAATAAAATAAAAATAGAATAGAATAGAAAAGAATATAACAGAAAATAAAAGAATATAATATAATAGAGTAAAACAGAACAAAATAGGATAGAAAATAAAAGAACAGAATAGAATGAAATAGAATTGAATAAAAAAAAAAAGAAAAAAATAGAAAGATTATAACCATCTTCTGAAACTTAAATAGAATAGAAAAGAATAGAATTAAAAAAACAATAGAATAAAAAATAAAGAATATAACCATTTTCCAAAATTCTATTTAATAGAATAGAAAAGAATAGAGTAGAATAGAATATAAAATAACAAAATAGTATAGAAAAAACAACAGAATAGAATAGAATTAGTATAACCATCTTCCTATTCTAATCTATTGTTTTATATTCTATTCAAATTAAAATTGATTCTATTTTAATTTTGTGAAATGGTTATTTTCTTTCCATTCTAATCTATTCTATTCTATTCTATTGTTTTTTTAAACATACTATATTTTTTTATTTGATTCTATTCTATTATTTTATTTTCCATTCTATTCTTTTCTGTTCTATTCTATTCTTTTCTATTCAAATTTAAATTTATTCTATTTAAAATTCGAATTTTGGAAGATGGTTACATTCTTTCTATTCTATGCTGTTGTTTTTTTTTTTTTTTCTAAATTATTCTGTTATAATCTATTCTTTTTATCCTATTCAAATTTTAATTGATTATTTGGATTTTGGGAAATGGTTATTTTCGTTCTATTATTTTCTATTCTATTCAATTGTTTTTTTTTTAATTGTATTCTTTTCTATTCTATTATTATTCTATTGTATTATTATTTTTTCTATTCTATTATTTTCTTATGTTTTCAAATTCAAATTTATTGTATTTGAATTTCGAATTTCAGAAGATGGTTATATTCTTTCTGTTACTCTATTCTATTCAATTTGTTTCAATTATATTCTAGTCTATTCTGTTCTTTTATTTTATTTTCTATTTGTTCTGGTTTACTCTATTATATTATATTATTTTCTGTTAAATAATTTTCTAGTTTTTATTTTTTTATATTCTTTTCCTTTATTTTCTATTCTATTTTATTCTCTTTGGAAATTGGAAAACGATTTGAATAAAAAAAAACTATTTATTTGAATTTGAAAACTATTCAAATTCGAAAACTTTTTGAATTCAAATTTGAAAACTTTTTGAATTCGAATTTGAAAACTATTTGAATTTGAAAAGTATTCAAAAATGATTTGAAAACTATTTGAATTCAAATTGTGTTCGAACTTTTTTTTTTTCGCTATTTCGGATTAGTTTTACATTCAGTACTATTGTAATTTGGAAATTTCGGATACGTCCGAATTTCTGAAAAACTAAAATACGTCCAAATTTTAATTTGGAACGAAATGAACTGCACATGTCTAGTAAGAACCACTGTCAATATGAAATGGTTTGTCTCAACCATCTAACTGCTACTTTTCCTGGACAGCTTAGCCTTATGCCCCGTACACACGATCGTTTTTAATGTCATTTTTTAAACCGACGTTTTTCTCCTCGTTTTTTTTCATGTTTCCTCTCAAGCCTGCCTTGCGTACACACTATCATTAAAAAAAAACGATCAAGCAAAGCGCAGTGGCGTTCAACACGTACGACGGCACTATAAAGGGGAAGTTCCGTTCGAATGGCGCCACCCTTCATGTTAGTAAAGTTTGTTGAGCGACGATTCGCGCTTTTCAGTCCGTTACTGTGTAATGAATGTGCTATCTCCATTACGAACGCTAGTTTTACCAGAACGAGCGCTCCCGTCTCATACTTGATTCTGAGCATGCGCGTTTTTTTTCACGTCGTGAAAGCATACACACTATCGTTTTTCACGTCGTTAAAAAAAACGACATGAAAAACGACGTGAAAAAAGAGAGCATGTCCGGAATTTTTAATGGCCGTTTTTCACGTCGTTAAAAATGCTCTGGAGCCTACACACGATCATTTTTAATGGCCATTTTTTAAAATGGCATTTTTAACGGCATGAAAAACGATCGTGTGTATGGGGCATTAGTCTGTTAAAGAAAGTTAAAAAATAACAGCAGGATCAGATTATGTCATAAATGTCTTTTCTGACTTCAGCTTTAGTTCCACTGTAAGGTGACAGAGCTACCTGTGTAGACATTTATAATAGGGTATGTTCCCAAACAATCATTAGATGATGGATGAGGGGTGAAATGTCTTCATTATTGCAGAACACGTCTAGTTAAATGTAACTAATACTTCCAGCTATACAGGTTCATTCCTCCATATTCTATTAGATTCGGTATGTTTGCAAACCGCTTGTTGTATAAGGTATGATAATGCCAGTATTCAGTAATAACTCATAAAGTCATTTTTTTAGCTGATTTCTCTGAACTGACAGCCTAGTGTGTGTGTTGATTATAATTTAATATTTTACACTAAAATACGCAATTGATGCAAAAGGCAGGGAAATCCGCCTTCTGCTGGTTGCACCTCCATAAGTCTTTGCAAATCATTAAAGCAGCCTTTCCATACAGTTAAATACTTTACTTGCAACGTGTGACAGTGCAGTCTGGTAATACAGCTTAATTCTTTGCAAAGGTTTGTTGAATTCCTAGGTGTATATTCTAAAAAGTACCATTACGAATCCTATAAAGCACTATTGCCAGGAGATGTGTTCAACCTAGAATAGTTAAGAGTGTACTATGTCTGTTTTTTTAAAACAAGAAAAATTGCAGTATAGGGCAGAAGAAAATTTATATTAAAGCTGAACTCTAGGCAAATATCAAAGATACAAACTAATGCAGTTTTGTATTCATTTTGTAGCGCTAAACCTGGGAGGGCCGCTGGTTGATGATGATTAAATTACAATCACTACACTCCTCCTCATAGTGCGGTGCAGATAATGAGGACTAGGGATGAGCCAGATGTTCGTGTCGAACGCAAGTTCGAATTGAACATCGGGTGTTCACCTGTTCGCTGAATAGTGAACAATTTGGGGTGTTCGCGACAAATTCGAAATCAAAAGTGCTAATTTTAAAGGCTTATATGCATGGTATTGTCATAAAAAGTGTTTGGGACCTGGGTCCTGCCCCAGGGGACATGTACCAATGCAAAAAAAAGTTTTAAAAACTGCAGTTTTTTCAGGAGCAGTGATTTTAATAATGCTTAAATTGAAACAATAAAAGTGAAAAAATATTCCTTTAATTTTTGTACCTGGGGGGTGTCTATAGTATGCATGTAAAGTGGCGCATTTGTCCCATGTTTATAACAGTCCCTGCACAAAATTAAATTTCTAAAGGAAAAAACTACTCGTGGCTATAATGAATTGTCGGGTCCCGGCAATACAGATAAAAGTCATTGAAAAAAAACGGCATGGGTTCCCCCCCCCCAGTCCATTACCAGGTCCTTTGGGTCTGGTATGAATATTAAGGGGAACCCTGAACAAAAATGTAAAAAAAAAATTGCCTGGGGGTCCCCCCAAATTTCATACCAGGCCCTTCAGGTCTGGTATGGATATTAAGGGGAACCCTGCGCCAAATAAAAAAAAATGGCTTAGGGGTCCCCCTCAAAATCCATACCTTCAGGTCGGGTATGGATTTTGAAGAGGAACTCCGCGCCAAAATAAAAAAAAAGGCGTGGGGGTACCCCCAAAAATCCATACCAGACCCTTATCCGAGCATGCAGGCTGCAGGAAAAGAGGGGGGATGAAAGAGCGCCCCACTCCTCCTGAACCATACCAGGCCATATGCTCTCAACATAGGGAGGATGTCCCCATGTTGATGGGGACAAGGGCCTCATCCCCACAACCCTTGCCCGGTGGTTGTGGGGGTGTGCGGGTGGGGGCTTATCGGAATCTGGAAGCCCCCTTTAACAAAGGGTACCCCCAGATCCCACCCCCCTATGTGAATTGGTAACATAGTACATTGTACCCCTACCATTTCACAAAAAAAGTGTCAAAACTTGTAAAAAACTGGATTCCAGCAATGTATATCCATTTTTGATCGAAGGATACGGAGAAAAAAAAAAACGCCGACACGATCCGCCTCCATGGGTGGTTCCTGTCAAATGACACTACACTCGCCATGACAGCTCTTAAATAGCTGAGAGCGGGGCCACCCGTCACGTCCGCACGTGACCCCGCTTCCCTCTGACGCCACAGGGAAACGCTGCAGGGTTACCCAGTGACATGTACGGGTGACCCTGCCCCCCTCTGATGCCTTGGGAAACCCCCGTGGCATCAGAGGGGGGAGGGGTCACCCACGCATGTGACGGGTGGCCCCCACCCTCAGCTAGTCACAGCAGGTGTAGTGTCATTCGGCAGGAACCACCCATGGAGGCGAATAATTTAGTTTTTTTGTTTTTTTTTCTCCGTATCCTCTGCTCGAAAATGGATGTACATCGCTGGAATTTTTTTTTCTTTTTTAATAAAGGACTTGTCCCAAGCTGTCTCCTGTGTTTTTTACCATTTTTGACACTTTTTTTGTGAAATGGTAGGGGTACAATGTACCCGTTACCAATTCACATGGGGGGCGGGATCTGGGGGTCCCCTTTGTTAAAGGGGGCTTCCAGATTCTGATAAGCCCCCGCCCTCATACCCCCACAACCACCGAGCAAGGGTTGTGGGGATGAGGCCCTTGTCCCCATCAACATGGGGACATCCTCCCCATGTTGAGAGCATGTGGCCAGGTACGGTTCAGGAGGGGGTTGCTCTCTTGTCCCCACCTCTTTTCCTGCGGCCTGCCAGGTTGCGTGCTCGGATAAGGGTCTAGTATGGATTTTTGGAGGGAACCCCACGCAATTTTTTTACATTTTGGTTCGGGGTTTCCCTTAATATTCATACCAGACCCAAAGGGCCTGGTAATGGACTGGGGGGGAACCCATGCCGTTTTTTTCAATGACATTTATCTGTATTGCCAGGATCCGACAATTCATTATAGCCGCGAGTACCGTATATACTAGTAGTATAAGCCGACCTGAGTATAAGCCGAGGCACCTAATTTTATCACAAAAAACTGGGAAAACGTATTATCCCGAGTATAAGCCTAGGGTGGGAAATGCAGCAGCTACTGGTACGGTAGATCTCATCATAGCAATGCACTGAAAAGGCAGACTGGAAGTTTTATGCCAATCCAGCCCTTGCTGAGACAGCGTATGAAGCCTTAGAGTGAATGTTAGTGGCTGAGCACCCTGCCTAGACATACTGCATATATTAATGATGCACAATCCAGCAGCAGCAGCTGCATCTCCCATGAGCTGTGCCTCGCCTAGAACACATCGCAATGACACACACAGATGTTTGATGCTTCAGGATTCCCCTGGATTGATAGGCTAAGCTCAGGACACATACATCCCAGCAATACTGCATTGAGCTGTGTGTTCAATGTCCCTTCCTATCGACCCAGCAGCACACTTAGCCACAGCATTGCAGGTCTCCCGCTTCATTCCCAACCGTGACCACACATGTTTTACAAGTGACCCCCGCACAGCGCCTTTCTTACCTTTGGTTTCCATTCTGACCTTTGTGTGCCTGGAAGTTTATGCTGCGGGCGGGTAGCCAGGAGGAGCCACACCAATGATTACTGGCTGCTAGGACATCGCAGTCCCAGCAGCCAATCCTAGCGC